>FR990034.1:6001311-7268186 GCA_905404135.1 Hesperia comma
AACTCATGACCAATGCGAACGGAATGTTTGAGTTTTTTAGTACGGAAATAATTATTGAAATTGAATTCCTACCTAATTGGAATTCATTTGGATCCTAAACTATTTAAAATTAAACAGTAATTCTCCTCTTGTATGTTTTAGATAATGTGTTTTTAATTCTTGTTGGTTTACTTTTCATTTATCTGCACTCTATCTGCATCTCTATGTGCAAATAAAAAGGTTCAATAGGTTTTAATGAGAATTACCTAAATGAGATTCAAAAACAGAGGTTTAAGAGTGCATACTCTACGCACCAGTTTTCTGCAACTATCTACAATGATGTTATACTTACATATTAGGCACTTCTCACACTACGCTATTTATTAGCTACGCGACTGCAACGCAATCCAAAATTCGCTGTATCTGACACTTCTCACTGACAGGAGATGCATCGTAGACGCGTCGCTTGCAAATAGCGTTGTGTGAGAAGTGCCTTACTACCATGTACCTACGTCCTTACGTTGTACCTACTCTATAGAAATCCATACAACCGCCCTTTATACCTCAAACACGTCGATATTGCATAATAGTGAACACAAAGCTTCATTTAGAACGTGTCGCCCTTGTAAGGATTTATGGCCAATCGAATTTCACACAACATTCAGAAACGGTTCAGATAACTAACTGCCTTTACTCCACATGAAGTTAGAGCTAATTAACTACAGAGAAATAGATTGTATTCTATTCTAGTTACGCTATTAGTTAACCTAGTATGTACTGGTATTAAAATTGGTAAGGCAACACAAAAAGGCAAAGTTTTAGTATCGTATTCAATTTACCGGTAGTCCGGTACACGACGGAGTTAAGGTGGATCCGAGGAACTTCAATTCACCGCTAAAATCAAATGTATTACTTGTATCACTCCCACATCAAATTTATTTTTTTACCAAATAAATTTTTCCAAAATTGTTTTTTCACCAAATAAATAAAACATTATTTTTAAAATAATTACCATCCTACTTGGAATGGAAACGAAGCATCCCTTAGGTCTCGCGGTCGATTCATAAAATTGTATAAAATAAAAAACGCTCACAATCACTTTTAACCTTTTCCGGCAAATCTGTCAAACCAGTTTAACTGCAGGAAAACTATTACTTAAAACAAAACTTGTTCTTCGCCTACTAACATTTCAAAACAACGAACACATGGAACAGTAAACAAGCAACTTGCAAAAATACTATTAAAACTAAACTACGCTAAAACTTTTCACTTGTGTGACGCATTTCAAACACGCTTAGCTAAATATAGCCCGTACCCTGCATCCCAAAGGTCATTTTTGTTTGAAACACACAACTAACAATACTTAAAACGCAAACCGTAGCCCACTATAAATGCATGGGAAAATGGGTCTTATCTACGCAGCGTGGATAATGTGAGCGCTAGAGACTAGCCTTCGAAACCGGTTTCGGTCGTGGTCGGCTATGCACGACTCGCTATTGTCTCGAGAAATTGCTTTGGTAACTAGATATTATAGAAAACCGCGATTGTAAAGAGTAAAAACAAATGTTTTGGATTTAAGCGAAACGTATAGTTTTTCTGCACTATCCTATCTTGTAGCTCGGCTAGGCATAGTTAAAGAAACTGTAGAGTGTAATGATTAGTGAGAAGCGCTTACCTGAAATAACTTGAATTAGAAATTGATAGGGAAATTTCGAAGCTATGATTTTTCACCCTGTTTCAGTGAAGGCAAAAATCGCAATGTTCTCAAAGATTTCGCAAATATACCTTATGGTAATCCTCAATTTGTCTAGCGTAGTAGACCACTATAATCATTTCATTTTTGCTCATCATTATATTGAGCATTTCATTGGTAAACAGGAACGGGTTATGATGATGATATTTTGAGCATTAAAATTGAAGAACTAGTTCAAGTTCGGAATTACACATTGCTGCAAATATTTGCCGTTGAGAAATAAGTACAATTTTGGGTCATATTTTCACAACTGCAGTATTTGTTTTAGATTGCTACATAGTTAAGATAAACCGACGTACTGGCAATTAAATGTTTTCCAAGGGATTTAACAACGAAGATTCGAGGCACCAAACCGATGTTAGCTCGCTAATGGATGGCACCCCGAGTCGTAACGTGAGCTATTAGGACAACGCATGCCATGATTCATTAATGAGGGCGAAGATCAGATGGCAATCGCCTGTGGGCTTGGGCGCTGACCTGACCTCGCTGAACCATCGATCCTTTCTCGTTTTAATATTCTTGTCTTAAGAGCCTAATCCACGATAGAACTGTGAGATAGCAACCAATACTCAATATACATCTTACAGGATCAAATTCTTTGGTCTGGGCACTAATAAATATCTTGGAACAAACTTCGGACTATCCTGGATAGAACTATAAATATATGGATAGAACTATAGAAACTTGCATACAGGTTTCCATATGAACCTTATCTTCTTCGTTGGACCATTATAACCATTAGGCTATGATGATACTGTTGTTATAACGCGTAAGACTAGTATGGCCTGGTATACTCTGCTTTCATTTCGTCAATAAATTCTGACGCCTCGTATCTGCCTGCGTCCTTATCGTTTATATAAATCTCAGTTGAACCAAACAGCTATTGTGTACATCGACATTTCTTTCAACGGCGCCAGAGGTAGAATGTTCTAAGAGTCTCCGGGGGATCAATCTCTCGTGAACGACGCCCTTTAGGGTCTTGTGGAGCGGATTTATCACGACAAGGATTTATCGGATTATCTACTGCCGGAGGGTGCAGATAAATTTGGTTAACAAACAACTTTTACCCAATTATGTCGTTTTAATGTTTCATTCACTTCCGTCGCAATGAAGGAAAGAAAAACCCTCAATACCTGCTATAGTAGAGAACAAGGCTTTGGAGATGACTCGGCAAAATTGAACTCACACAGACACTTCTAGAGATTCACATCAATTCCATTTCGATGACGATTTTGATTCATTGCACGTAATACCTAATACCTATTCATAGTGATAGGATTAATTACGGTTATGACTTATGAGATAGTTAATTATTCAAAGTTGATCAACGACGTTGTAAAATGTTTATTTTTAAAGAGCCTTATCATCTTACGTCGAAATCGTATAGTAAGGTTATAAATTCAGCTGTGCTTTAATAGTGCAATTTTCACCTTCGTTCGTGGGTTCAATCACGGTGTAATTTCGACCTCGGAACCAGCTATAAACCGCCTTGTAAAACCCTTTTTATGAGAAGTAGTAGTGACGGGTCTAAACATGAAAATACCAGCACATAATGTAGGGTGTGTTTACAAATACCTAGTCAGATTTGCTTATTTAACGGTAGGTAATCCATGATTCCTATTTTCGACGTTCCAAAGTTAATATTTTATACATACGACCTCATACTCCTCAGGTATCTTGAACACGAAAATAAGCTTTAAAAAACTTTTAAAAATCTAAAAAATAAAATTTATAAAAGAGTTTATTTCAAGGAAATTTCATTCAGCAGACCCGAGAATTAAAAGGCGGTAAAAGGAGCATTACCGCGCACATAGTTAAATTTTGTCAATAATATCCCATAACATTTGATCCAGTCAATCCATTCATATATTTAAATATCGGAAAACTTCATAGTTATGAGATTTCTATGAATGTAAACTGCCGTGACGTGACACGTTATAGTGCGTTCACGTGCCGAATAGCGAACGTGACAATGGATTTACAATAAACCGTCGAAATGGCGTTGGATCTAACGTGACGGGCTCGGTTAGTTTGATATCTGCTGAGAATTACGACGTTATCCAAAACATCTTTATTGGGTAAATCAGGTCATGACTCGCTTACCCCACTTCACGATAGTGTCTTCACAACTATCGCTAGCGAAATCACACCAACGCATTTCGTCATTTATTGTGCGTCCAACTGGAATAAATAACCGGCGTCGGTGGTTATGTTTGTTCAAACCAAGGATGAATAAGATTCTTCAAAGACTTTACCATTCAATACTTATAAGTGTTAAAGAATATCACTATCAAGTACGTAAGCAACGACATACGGTAACGACTTTGTTTCGTGTAATTTTTAACATTGATTGAGCTAGCTCTGCAGTAGACTGTATATTAGAAATAAAACAGCTTGAGGACTTCAGTATCGCACTATAGCACATTTATTAATTTTATTTTTTATTTTAACAATGTTGTTTCGTACTATTGTAATTCATATTCAGAATGCACCATCCATAAAGTATAATTTCTTTAATCTGTATTACTTATCTGTGAGTTGGACTGTTTTCTTGCTCCGACTGCCCAGAGGGCGAGGGCGCTGTTCGCCAACAAACGCGGCACATGTAGTCGAGAAATGTCTGCCGTCGAGCGCGCAACGACTCCACAAACAAGTCCAAAATAACGCTAGTCTAAACGGTCTAAAGTGCCCAGTTACGTGCAAACTAATATCCAGTGTCCGCACCAACCACGAAGAATTCGGGAAATCGCACCTAAGGATCTCCACTCGCCTAAAGCTTCTCCTAAAGGAACACAACCCGGGATACGGCGACACCAACCAGCGCTGGGCTCAGGTGAGTACAGAAATACAGTCCATTAACCACCCATAACAAATTTTTTCACACGACATATTTGTAAGAATAAATATATTAATTGAAGTCTTATTCGAATATCGAACACATTATTTTTATGGATCTAAAATTGAATGTTGCCACATTAAAGAGAAAATATAAATGTTGGAGATACCAACAAACATTTAACGGCTGCTGGTACAAACGTGTTTTCACCGCGCAACCCTCAGACCAATAAACTATAGACGGCGTGCCGTGAACAAAAGCGTGAAGCCGGCAAAAAGTACGCCTCGTCTTGTAATACACACGGCGGCACTCACACCAAAACGACTTTTGAGTTCTAAATAATAAAAAATGAATGAAGCTTTGTGTTCCAAAAAATAAAGTTTAAATTTGTTCTAGTTCAAACTGTCAACATAGGGCATTCTATTGGTTCCGATGTGTGTTTTAGGCACACTTTTGCCGGCTTCACGCTTTTGTTCACGGCACGCCGCGCCGTCTATAGTTTATTGGTCTGAGGCGCAACCATTAATTTAGGCATCGTTTCCTATATTAAAATCAACATTTACGTTTAGGTCTAAACGCGACATAAATGGCGTTTCACGTTTCAAATTTCACGCGTATATCTAGATGGAGATAGTAGGACATAACGATGTATAGCAAAGATGAGAGATCATTAAAACTGACACAAGATCGAATTACGATGGTTCATTAGTACCTAGGGATATAACATGTGGTATAGAATTACGGTTAACAATTCTGGAGTGGTAACGACTGTCTGTAGAATGTAGACATTTATACTTATAATGTGTTTGCTGGTTTGGAATATCATAATAACGGACATGATTATGACTACAACAGACTAGTGAAACTTAAATATTTACCTATTTTTCCAATATATTTCATTATAGCTCCACTCCTAGTGGTCAAAGCGTGATGTTATGGATTATGGTATATTATAGAATAGCCTAAAACATCTCCAATAAGTGGCCAAACCAACACTAAAAGTTTTTTTATTTCGCATCAGTAGTTCCTGAGATTAACACGTTCAATCAAACAAACTCTTCGGCTTTATAATATGAAGTAGATTTACGCACGATGTACAACAATACATATATGTCGATTAGGGTACCTTTGTTGGATTTTCAACTCATGTAGACACTCTGTATTTCCGAAACGCGGCAAATTCAACAGGAGCAGGTATCTATCCAGATTCCTCTCCCGCGTAATCCCAAAAACTGCACCGCAAGCGCTGACGTCTCCTGTCATCTGTCCTCGATACCTCTCCTGTCCAATTCACCCAAGCAACCACTGCTTGACGTTTCGCCACAGATTAATAAAAACACCGATTGATAGTTACAGATTAAGAATCAGTCTTCGGATTCGACATATATTATAAGAAACAAAGTCCAAAATTAACATTATGATGATGGACATAAGAGAAATAACGAGGTTGCACTCGCGAGAAAAACAAGACAAAATATCGTTTAAATTTTCCCAAGGAAACGTACTTATTATCAGGGTAAAAACTATCCTGAACCCTTTCCAGGGTCCCTATCAACCTATATCCATACCTCGTTTCAATCGGTTCAGTGGACTTAGTTTGAAAAGGTAACGACCGGCAGACAGAATTATTTTAGCGTTTATAATATTAATATTCAGTTTTGTCAAATGTTTTCCTAACTATTATTTGATTTTAAATTACTTTTTATTTGATTAACCTTCTACTGTTTCCGTCTAGGCCTCCCTGATAAATAACTCTTAGAAATATCAGCGTAGAACGTACCTGAAACAAAGGAATTTTAAAATTAGTAAAAGAAAGAAAACGTTGTTAGATTCTAAGATACAGCGCTGTGTTCTAGAAGGACGAAAAAGGAAACCTATAAATATGCCTTGCCGAAGTTATCTTTAGGGATTTAGGACCACGGGCTGCGATAGCCTTGTGGTGTGAATTTGTACGCCGGCAAGACAAGAGCGAATCGTTGTATCCTGTAAATCTATTTTTTATGAAAACATCATGGAAAAATGTGTATATTGTTAGATATTTTTCTGGAAGTAGGTAATATGAAAGCAGCCTGGCCGTTCTTATGACTTGAACAGGATTTTTGCCCAATACTAAGACTGCTTTAAGAAAAACCAAAGTAATTATACATCTTTAAGGTTATTTTTTTATCCCAACTGATGACAAGTGGGTAACCTAATCTTTGATAGTAAAGCGGATAACTTAGTAGGTAGTACTCGTATGGCAAGTTCAAACTTTTTACCCGACAGTTAATTCTTGCTGAATATCAGCTTTTACCTTTTTTACCGCTGGATAATATTAATATGACAGTCCAAAAATATTTCCACACAAATTATGGTATTCAATTAGAAGACCATCAGGACACAGGGAGTAGAAATAGGGCAGCTCCTCCCCTTTAAACTGAAGGTAGGAAGGATGCTTAATTAATAATTTCCTAAACAAACAACTATTGAATATAAATTTCCAGTCCCACCAAGGTGTAAGCCTCTCCAAACAGTATTTAATGAATATTGTTAATACCTAAGGGAATGTGGTAGCGGTATGCGTCTTAACACGTGAGTAAAGTTCGTATAAAGTATAGCCCGCAAATCTTGGTTCAGAGTTCCGTATACATGACCCGTGTGACTCAATGGTTACTATACGCCGTTTGAATTTGATCTGGAATTCATTATAATCGCATAGCACACAAATGCCAGCGTTCCGCCAATGCGATTAAGGTACATTTAAGATTGACGTCGTTATCTAAAAATGTCTTTAGTAAATTTTTCTGAAAGCTAAATTGAACTGTGAGAAAAGATAATAAGATTGGTTTTGGCGGGGAGTGGCAATTCCATATGCTCGAAGTCAGATCGTGGCGCCGTTTTGATTATCCTGGTGTAATGTGTGGTCCTGGATTCAATTCCCAGACGAAAATTTGACGGAAATTTGTTCTTATTTTGAGTGTTTTCCATGGCGACCACGACACAGGGAATTCTACTGTCGCGTGTATCGCGTTGTATTGTGAAATAACTTTTTACAAAACTATAACAGACTTCGAAATCGAATCTGATAATTAATAAAAAATAAGTCAACAATTGCCCGTCAGATGTCGCATGTCGCAAATTACAAAATTATCAAAATAGGTTCACCCACAGTCGAATTGAGAAACTCCTCCTTTTTTGAAGTTGGGTAGTTATTATTATTAAAAAGGTTTCATAACGGAAACCTACTATTTACAGGTATATATTTACCTCCGCTGTTTGTTTGTAACTGGGCTGTATCTCTTGAACGAAAATAGGTAAACCTGAAATCTTTCGTATTCATATAACGCCGGTCGAAATCCCTTCCCTTAGCGATCGTGTTGAAACTTGAATCCCTTGTATTTGTATTCTTTCAATCAAATCAAACTGTACAATCTCGATCTGATTTCTGGTCTAGATAGGTAGATCACGTTTAGTAATAACTTGTACTGATCTGATTTGTATATTCCATTTATATGAAAGTAGTATTATTTATAGTTAAGTACTTTTTTATTTTTTTTATTCTACTATATTGTTCCTTAATTCTCTTTACTGTATCCTGTTATGTATGATATTTACGGTAATGATAAGAATACCTTTTTTGGATAATTTTATACTTTCATAGTATATTGTATATATTTGAAAGCCACTTTTTCTCATTTTAAATTCACATTGCTTACACTGCGTGAAATTGTTATAATTATTCCCTTTTAATTACATTCATTTAGAGTAAATAAATAACATAGTCTATAATATCCGCATGAGTTGAATACGGTTAAAGTTTAACATTAATTAGTAATTGTAAACAACCTAATGATTATGTAGGTAGGTACATACCGTACATACGTAATTACAAAAATAAATTGAATTCCGAAACGGCTTGCGAATAAATACGCGTAGGTACTACCTCCTACCTGACCACAATAATAATAATTAGGCATAGGCGCATGACAGATAGCAGTTACGTGGGCCCCCCACCCCGCTCTAGCCCCGCGCGTCCCCTAGTGAGGCGCAATCGGGTACATTAAGGTCATTTTGACTAGGCTGATGTGAACTTCGATCGGGAAGTAAACTGTTATATTTCTTTTGAAGAATCATAGTAGTCAAGTAATATATTGTAATACTATCTTAATATATTATATTACTGTCTTAATATCTAATAAAGGGTATTCCTTTTCTGTTAATATATTAAACACATGAAAGTCCTATAATAAATAAGCGAAAGTACTATATTACGTAGCATTGTACCTCCATTAAACATTCGCCATGGTACTTTTGGTACTACTGCAGAATGTACTACGTATTTCCATCCCTAGTTCCAATGACGTCTTAACTGTCATGCGCCTAATTATTGTGGTCGGCTAGTATGTCCGCAATAAGCTTACCTATTCGTTGCAATCTGCAGGTGTCGCTTTGAACAATCGTCAATGTATTGTACTTCATTTATCGTACTACCATATTTTATACTAGATGGCGTTGTACGGATTCGTGAATCACGCTAACAACTGTACGCTCGCAGTTACATAAGTAAAAACCGTAACAAAGAATCATTGCCATGGACATACACGACACAAACATCCAAGACCGCTAAATCCTAACGGATTTGGCATTAAGCATTTTTTTAATAAGGGTCACCGTAAGGTTGAACCCTTCGAATTCGAAATATTAAGATAAATACATACTTTGATTATAGTTATACATACTACATGTATAGTGAAGTGCTTATACTTCTTATTACGTGATTACGTGTGTTTTAACTGTTTTACCTTACTTACTTACTTACCTTACTTCAATAATAATGTTAAATAAATAGATAAGTACAGAAAATTATGTAATTCTCGTAGTAATTATAACTAAGTAGTTATATAGTCCTTGCTACTACAGGGATTACCGGGTGTTAAATTAATAAATAATTAATAATTTGCTTACTCTTTTAATTTAAATCTTTGATTATGATTAAAGTTTAACTAATTTTAAAGAAACCGTTACGTTCCGTTACGTTCGGTCTCAATCCCATGGTATTCATAATAATTTACCAGAAGGCATTAATATAAACAATAATTTATTTATATTAATGCCTTCTTATTATAAGTGGCAGCCGAGTGGCTCTAGCATTAGTCTCTCTATTACACTGAGTTAAAATCCTGTACGCAGCTTTAATTTTCGCTGAATGAGCTATTTTTATGAATTTATCAATTACACGCGTTTTACGACATTATCGTGAGAAAACATTTGCGATCAAAGAGAGAGACAATGGCCTGGACCCTTCGTATTGTAAGAGGATTTCAGCTCAGCACTGGGAGAGTACGTACTATGAAATTTTGAGAGAAATTAAATAAATTTTGAGAGAGTTAAATAGGTACTGAATCAAAAAAACCAAGCCTATCTGCCAAATTTTTTCTATATTTTTTGGGTTTACTTCAAACAAACAGATATAACTATCATAAGCTTAGAGTATATCTACAACAGATTTTTAATTTTTAAATTTTTCAATGCTATTTACATTATTTCGAAAAAAACGAAAATATATTTTCTTAATATAATATTATAAATGTGAAAGTGTGTTTGTTTGTTTGTTTGTTTGTTTGTGACGCTTTCACGTCGCAACAAAGCTATTATATGGTAAGGTTTATGTGTGTGGGGATAGTTAGGAGGGTGGAGAGTGACGTAGGCTACTTTTTACCGCGGAAAAACATCCCATTCCCATGGGAAGATCGATGTTTTGTTAGTTGCTAGATATTTATTTTCGGAGTTGTCAATAGATGGCGTTAATAAAATTCATTTGCAAGTTCTGAATTACGCTATCAAATACTACATGTAATTTACTTAAGTCAAATGTAATAGGCTACTTTAGATCTGCCTCGAGAACTCCCCACTCCGGCTGTATTCAGTGTACCGCCCGCCCGCTGGCACTATCCTGTTGGCTGATGTCCGCAAGTTGCTGGACTCGCCGACACCGGTGGTGGGCGCGGGCGACTGGAACTGCAAGCATCCGGGGTGGAATAGCCTAGCTGCCAACACAAGTGGAAGGCTACTTTTTGATGCCGCTGAACAGCACGGCTACACTGTCGAGGGTGTTGCACACCGTTACCGCGGCTCTGAATAAGAGAGAACGCGTGTGTGCAGTATTCCTCGACATGGAAAAGGCGTTCGACCGTGTTTGGCACGACAGCTTTCTCTACAAGATCTCGCAGTCGTCGGCGCCCCGGAGTGCCGTTAAGGTGATCTCCAGTTTCCTCGAAAATAGAAGCTTCAGAGTAGTGGTTGAAGACGCCGAATCCACCGAGCGTCCGATCGCAGCCGGCGTCACGTAAGGGAGTTGCCTGTCCCCGGTCTGCTACGCCTGATACACCGACGACATCCCGGCGGCAGGGGGGCGTCGCTTGCCCTGTATGCCGATGACGTACATCACCACGTCGCTGAATAGAACCCACGCCATCGTCAAGATGCAGCGTGCGCTTGATGCCCTCCCCGAATGGCTCGCCGCGTGGAGACTGTCGGTGAATGTCGGGAAGACGCAGGCCGTGAACATAGGAGGATACCTCAACAGGCGGGACCCTACTCTGGAGCTTCACGGACAAGATATCCAATGGGCCCCACAGGCCAAATACCGGGGGGCAAAATCGACGGAAGACTTTCGATGAAGCCACAGGTTACGAAAGCCGTCGCGAATTCCAGAAGCGCGATGGCAGAAACCAGTGCTCTCCTCGAGCCTCCCTCTCGGACTGAAGCTCGGGGTCTACAAGACCTACATCAGATCCCGCCTCACGTACGCGGCACCGGCGTGGTACGCGCTCGCCAGCGAACCGCAGCGCAAGAGGATGCGCGCGGTTCAGGCGATTGCGCTCCGCCGGCTGACTGGTGCGCCGAGGTACGTCAGGAACGCCGTCATCCAGAGGGACCTTCGAGTCGAGAGCCTGGACGACTTCATCGAGAGATTGGCACGCAACATGTTCAGGCGTGTCGACGCGTCGCGGTTCCCGCATCTGCAGGACCTGGTGCCGCTCCACACCCGTCCACCGGACCGCTGGGCCTTCCCGCGCGACTTGCTGGTTGCGCGGGACGGGGCTAGCACTGACTGATACTGGGGCTTCGTAAGTCGTCGCCCGGCGCTGATCGGCTCTTGCTGGGCTTCCCACCAGCGGGATTCACCCGGAAGGGCCTCGATCGCCTAGGCAGCGCGAAGATGAACCCCATCCCGTTTAAGACTCTGTGGCCTGTAAAAAGGCCACCACTCACCGGACTTGACCTATTGGTTAACCACAGATGGACAACCAAGGGCCTTAGGGCCCAACCCAAGGACCGGCCCGTTTCAACGGGCCGCGAGAGACACCCCCAAAGGGGAACTAACTGTCCCGAGGGCTCCACACACCTCAGACAGGGTGGAGTGAAGAGAGCGAGTAGTAGGCTACTTTTTAGCCTAAATTCCTACGGGAGCGAGACCTACGCGGCTGTTACCTACGGGTCCCGAAGCGAAGCGCGGGCGGTTCTCTAGTTTTCTTAATATTTTTCAAATGTTAGCTGTGCCCTTTTAGATTACGGCGGCAGAATAGAATAGAACACATGTCATTGCTATCTTACAATGTGCATCTAGCAAAAGCTCAACAGAACTAACAGAAATAATATACCAAAGTAATTCAATTATGTAGTTAGTCGCACTCCTTCCTGCCCCCGTTTACTAATAGGATTACTATAAGCTATAGCATTGGTGTACTGTACCTACTACCATTGATATTCGATAAATGTTCTCGGATTTTTCTTTCGTCGTTCGTTTGCCCCAAAGATGTATTAAATATCTAGATGGAACATCGAATCCCCGAAAACGTGTCAAAAATTTGCCACCAACAGTTGGCAGCCAATTTTATATCATTACGCACAGATTACGCACACATAGACAATAAATGAACGCGAAAAACATCGCCTACACGCACACATGCTTGATAATGTTGCCTTGTTTTTTTTGTTTTCATTGTAGGGCGACGCTCAATCTAGATATTTAAATCATTGGTTTGCCCCGATGTTAAAACACCTTTTCGAAAAATTGGTACAATATAAGTATCATTCAGTGGTATCACAAGATAGCTACTTGTTATATAAGTAAATGTAAATAGTTTCATTTATGTAAATAGCTTAAAAACTTAATAAGTCCGCTTCCTTTTTAATTCATTTGAAATAACTTAAAGTAAGTCTGCTTTTTTATTTGTACAGAAAATATATTTCGGAAATTTTAACAAAGGATGTAGATGAATGTCATCGGTCCACGCACGATATATTCCAGTTGACGTAAATAACACAATGGGATAAAAGATTTATTTTATTACGAATGCCTAACTCCAAAAATGTCTCGTCGTTTAGCATATTCTATTTCATTCGTTTCCCGCTCATGCAATAGTTTTGGCTTTTTTTTTGTTTTATATCGTTCGATATTCAAACAACGTAATAGGGTTAACTTGTAGGTACTCTGAAACATACTTGTAAGAACTTAGTATTTAGGTGACTTGAAATGCTAAAATTAAATTTTGTCGCACTACAGACGTAAGTTTTGAATTATCCTATAGAAACTTAACCCTTGGTTTGGTGATGGAAGAACTTGGGAAGAAACCTGAATGACTGTAAGTTTCCAATGTTTTCAAAGGTAAGTACATATTAAAATATTACCTACATACATTTAAGTTGGGTAGTTTACTCATTTTGCTGATCCTTAAGTAGCTTAACAACACCAAATAAATCACAAGTCCTTCAACCCAAGTGACTGTAAAATAGACCTGCTGTAACGATTCATTTCACCCGAGTGCACACACAATAAAATTAATCATCTGTCATGATTGAGGCAGATAGAAATAGGTTTATACAGCCACTAAATCAGTTTTACAGACGCTAATCCAATGCCACGGTTGGCGCCATGTTGGTTATCTGTCATGTGTCACGTGACTCACGAGACCGCAAGAGTTAAATGAGTCAGATGATCACGCACTGTTTCCATTATACTAAAATATCAGTGCATAGATGATGACAACAGCCAATCATTTTGTAAAAAAAAATAACTAGACTCACTGGTGAGCGAAAAGTCGGACAGGTAAATTTTGCTAATTGTCCTACTTTTCATCTTTTTTCTCTTGTACATACATAATTATCTATCACATCCACATTATTCGCATCGGAGCGGATCCATAAGAGCAATTTGCATGCTACTATGTAGTTGAAAATGTCATTGCATAGATATCTAAAATAATACTCAAAAAGTTAACAGTAAGACAGCATTTCTTTTTGCGATAACTTGCTTTTTTAAAAGAAATAACCGACTTCAAGATCGACAAGAAGAGATAACTCATAAACTACTCGCCAGATTACGCTCAATTTAACCCTTCAAGCTGTAAAGTTGTCGTCAATAGAAATTAATCAAGCTCAAACACAAGTAGCCTGCTGGAAATCGTTTAAAAGTTCCCTCGATTGTCTTTCGGCTCCACCATCAGAGCGATTCCAGACCTTCATTAAATTGTAATACTTTTTAAAACACTTAATGAAAACATTAACAAAAGCAGCAGTCGCCCCAACAATTTTCGAAAGTACACCTCGATTTCTCTGAGATGCCATCATCAGATCCTGATATCTTTATCATGTTACCACCCTTGGAATATCTGCATGATCGGAGGAAATGGGCTCATCAACGAAGTAGTTATCCGCGAACACTACTTTTTTGAAGTTCGTTAAAAACAAAGACAATTTCGAAGTGGGATAGCCATTTTGACAATATACTACGCTTTTTGGTTTAAAATTATAAAATCTGCGAGTTGATGAAATAGGCACCTAGCAAATTGCTTACTGGTAATATGTAAATAATTATAATTTTGCAAAAACTATTTTGACAATATAAGATAACACAGGTTCTGGCTAAATTTTAGCCCCTTTTAAAGGAGTTTCGAGAAACTAGCCCATGAACACTATACCTGTGACTCACTTGCATCTATTCCACTCTAACCTATAACGACTTTACCTTACGAAACAAGGACAAATTACTTTAGAACGTGCATCGAAAGTGCGCCCGAGTAACTGGGTCGGCTGAATTAATCGAACTCAATTCTAATTTCAAACGATTGAGTACTTTAAGATCGATAGGGCACTTGAGTCTTCTGTACGGTAATAATACGATCTTGCGCAATTAAATGTATTTATAATAATAAGTAACATCACTTAACAATATACCCTTGGGCTCGACAGTTAAGGCTTGAACTCGAAGCCTTTTATACTGTCCATACATCCATCAGCCTTCGTGGGTCCACAGCTGGACTGGACACTTCTCACCTTAATACTACATTCTGACTGCTGTCCTCTCCAGGTCGTTGTCCTACCAGATAACCTTTACATCCTTATAAAAATGTGAATAGATCGGCTAAATGGCCTTATAGAATTATAGACTATATTACAGGGTGTCCGGCTTCGGTCTGAACAAACTTATAGGGCGTGTAGTATGAGTTATTTTATGAATAAAATTCTTCTACATACTAGGTCTCAAACCCGACTCCGCTCGATCTACAGCCATTTTAATGTTTTAATAAAAATTTTTGGACCATGCACAGTAAAAGTACTATAACTTAAGAAGTTTAGGTCCAATGTTCTTCAAAGCTAAATTAGTTTTTACTCACTGGTAGGTGCCATCGATTTAACACATAAAATAATTCAAAAACTGACTTCTACATTTTAAAATAATAAATTAAATGTAGAATTTATGATAAAAATGACATAGTTTTTTTTAATTTTTTAAGATTTTTCAGAAAAATGCCCCGGGCATGATTACTTTTTATTAACTCGTCTATCAGATGTTAAGTTTACCTAAATAACGACACCAAAAACGCAATTCTGAGACAATGGGTAACCGAGCAATCGTTGTTTGAACATAGCGCTCTCTAAGGTGATTTAATTTACGACCGAGCTCCGAATTTCATGCGGAATCAGGTAGAAAAATGACATTTTGGGTATTGTTGAGGTAAGAAAGGGACAAAACAGACCTAATTAAGTTATAGTATTTTTACTGTGCATGGTCCAAAATTTTTTATTAATACATTAAAATGGTTGTAGATCGTGGGGAGTCGGGTTTAGACCTAGTATGTAGAAGAATTTTAGTCATAAAATAACTCATACTACACGCCCTATAAGTTTGTACAGACCGAAGCCGGACACCCTGTATATAACTGTGAGAGTACTCTTGTAGCTAGAGTTATGGCTTCAAATATAAAACGCAATATAACACCTAAATAGTCAGGGCGGAAACTACAAGATCTTACGTCAGACTTCAATTTTCTTCTAAACTGCCGAGGAAGACGTCTTGAGATATATTGTTATCTTCCGCGTTCACTATTCAGCAAAATACTGCGACAGGATATTTTAAGAAAATCTAATTAAGTCTTAATATCTTTATAGCAGCGTTTTGAGCGCTTTGCGTGTGATTTTTCAATATATTTAATATCACACAAAACAGACGTAGTTATGACAATGACAAAATAAAATTTGAGCAAAGTCTAGTCTAGAAACACCCTCAGGGTTCCTATTTGCCTACAAAAACCTAAAAAACAGGTCATTCGCACAAAATTCCCCCTACTATTATATTAAAACCGAACATTACGAAAATCCAGAGACGAAAACTTAGTATTATGATGATTAAAGTACAGTAGTAAAAGTTATTACACAGCAGTATACAAAACGCTACATTTAAACTACGACATAAACCTCATTACTACGACAGTAACGTAACAAAATAACAGAAAATAAACATCAGCTGATTCAACTGAGACACAAAATAAAATAGACATCAAAGAATACTGCTAAAACAAGCATAAACGATTTTTTACAGACGGACACAGAGTATATTGAATAATGAGCAATATTGCGAAGCGCTCGTAGCCCAGCTGTTTATCCCTAACATTGTAAAAGGAGACCCGCGCCCAGCTGTGGGACAGTTACAGGTTTCGATGATGATAAAGTTACATATAAATACATTTTATAAAACAACGTGGAAACTTCTTTATTATCTTCAATTCAACGGCAATTCATAGAAAACAATGTTAAGTAAACACACAAAATATTTCTCTGAACTTTTACGAGGTTAAGGAAATTTTGGCCTAATAAATCTACAATAATAGCAAGAACGACACTATTTACTTCTTAACAAAAGTACGTAGAAAGCATTTAAAAGTTGTTTTACGTAAAGCAACAATAGTTTCCCTTTCCAAGATGTCTTGTCTTTTGTTATTTTGCTAAACGACCCGAAACGGTTAACAGCCTTTGACCCAGTAAGTAGTCGATTGCCTGGGAATCCAATGAATCCAATCTATTTTTTTGCTACCCAACTCTCGAAGGTCAGTCTCATTCAGCACAAAAGTACGTAAAATCTAAGGCTTCAAGAAAAGTTTAACGTTAATAGAAATTCTTTTTATTTCGTTAGAATATAACTAACGGAATTTGGAGCTGTTGGACTATACAAAGTACTACGGATAAGAAAATAAATGTTTAAAAGACATGAATGAAATAAATACGTAAAAAAAATTTATTTAGGCATTTAAAGAAATTATTTTAAAAATTTGCCTATTTTGGCTCCTTTTGGTTTCATTGTTATAATGTGACAGAACAGACAGAAGAAAATTGTAACAATTCTGTTTCCATTATAGCTTTATTTAACTAGTAACCTTAATAAAAAAGAAGCACTTATTGTACGTAGATTTTGCTTGAAAGCAACAGTCTCTGTCTAAATAATGACCAAGGAAATGAAAAACAAACAAACGGAGCAACATTTCTTATTTTGAGCAAAAAATATTCCTGACAACTTTTGATAATAAGGTTCCTTGTTTGAGTGAATTGTATAATTACTCACGCGATAGAACAAATAAAGAGGTGAAAACGGAGGCACGTCGGCAAAAATATTAACGAACTTCTGAAAAAACCTTGCTGCTTCATGACATTTTAGAGCAAAATTTACTACACTCATATTTTACACTTGCCTTATAGAAGAGAAAACCTATTATGATACTCGCATTACGTATATAATAAAACCTGATAATAATTATTTAGAATTGTATATATGTACTTACTAGGGAGTCGCCCCGGCTTCGCACGGTTGCAATGAAGGTATAATTATACAATAATAAATATGTATCACCGTTATTACTCATACATAATATACATAGTATTATCATGGTGAAACTATCTTTCAAATCAGATCAAGTAGTCTATGAGTCTTTTAGTTATAAGTATAGATGTAAAAAATGCTTGGTCTCGGGTGTTATCTACTTTTATAACTCCAATATCAGAAATACTAGCGCAAATGCAGATAATGTAAATAAACGCGAAAAATAACGCATCTTGTGTAACTTTGTAATCATTGACATTTCCAAGTTTAATATTAATACGTTCTTAAAACGACGATTCTTTTCCTTGCCTTAATTTATACGAAGACATTAATAATTCGATTCAGTCAATAAATTGGAATGGAATATATATGTTATATATATATGGAATATATATGTAGCTGTGGAAACAAGATATATAAGCAATATTTCATTGGACAATAATATAACAGCTTTTCTTTTAAATCGACCTTTCCATTTGACCTCGCCTTAGCAGTTAAGTACGTAATACAATATAAAAAGCAATAATAAAAAGGGAGAGCTTTCAACTCCTCGTAAAGATAATAACTTGGGTATGCCCAAGTCACGGACAGTAAAATAAACTCCCTTTAGTTGGGCTCAACTTCTGCTACCAACACATTTTAATAACGACTAGGCTAAAGCTGTAAAGATAAATAAGGCATTCATTCATACAGCCGTGCAAAAGGTAACAAATGCAAAAGACCTTCCTAAACAAGATCTCTTTATAGTATCATCGTTTTTATCCATAACTTCAGTACTGGACCGGAATCTTGTTTAAAAATAACGACAAGGGCTACCAAAACACCAAGCACGGTTTTTACAGTATTATGACCCAAAACATACAGACCTACATTAGCTACACTTAGTTTTCTAATTAGGAAATTGAGATCTCCCACCCCGTGAACCAACAATTAGTGATACCGTTTAACATAAACAAAACATTCATTGATACGCTTTACGTAATAGGTAAATTTAGAAACGAAGATTTGATCACAACACTGAAAAAACTAATATTTAATGAAAAAAATATAGCAAACTTTTTATTTGAAAGTGTACAAAATTACAACGTAAATCTATATAAATATATAAAGGTGACTGACTGACTTATACGAGTATAGTGATCTATCAACGCACAGCCCAAACCACTGAACGGATCGGGCTGAAATTTGGCATGCAGGTAGATATTATGACGTAGACAACCGCTAAGAAAGGATTTTGATCAATTCTACCCCCAAGGGGATAAAATAGGGGATGAAAGTTTATGATTTTCGACTGATTGAACAGAATGTACAGCCCAAACCACTGGACGGATCGGGCTGAAATTTGGCATGCAGGTAGATATTATAACGTAGACAACCGCTAAGAAAGGATTTTGATCAATTCTACCCCCAATGGGATAAAATAGGGGATGAAAGTTTATGATTTTCGACTGATTGAACTGAACGTACAGCCCAAACCACTGGACGGATCGAGCTGAAACTTGGCATGCAGGTAGATGTTATGACGTAGACATCCGCAAAGAAAGGATTTTGATCAATTCAACCCTTAAGGGGATAAAATAAGGGATGAAAGTTTGTGATTTTCGACTGATTGAACTGAACGCACAGCCCAAACCACTGGACGGATCGGGCTGAAAATTGGCATGCAGATAGCCACCATGATGTAGACATTCGCTAAGAAAGGATTTTTCAAAATTAATCGCCTAGAGGGGTTAAATAGGGGGTGAAGCTTAAACGAATTCCACGCGGGCGAAGCTGCGGGCATAAGCTAGTTATAGTCATAAACTGTCGCGTTACTAACTGATTTACTATAACGTGGAACGAAACAACTGAAGTTGACAAACAACGAATCAACAAATAGAGTAATGACTGTTTATTCCAATATTTTTCATAACAACATTATCACCATCGTTTGTTAACTTCCATTGTTTGTTGGCCAGGTTCATCATCATAAACAAAATCAGTTTTGTTTATAATATATTCAATCGCTTAATGAATTCTCTTTACTGGTTGATGGTAGTTTTATTATCGTTTGCTAGCGATAATGTTACAACTTACTAACCACTCTCTTTTTTTGCTTTTTACTTTTTTGATTTTTTTTCTTGTTCCCTATTCGACACTGCCTTCTACACTGTTTTAAGTTGATAAGAATACCAGACATATCCAACTATGTAAAACATTTCGTTAAAGGTAATAAAAATGGGCCATACGCCTTTACTGACCTTATCATTTTTTATTATACCTACGTATTATTTTATTACGGCACTTGAAAACATT
The DNA here is from genome assembly GCA_905404135.1 of Hesperia comma. Lineage (NCBI taxonomy): Eukaryota > Metazoa > Arthropoda > Insecta > Lepidoptera > Hesperiidae > Hesperia > Hesperia comma. Next base: position 6,021,310 of record FR990034.1, read on the forward strand.
TCCACTAGATAGAAATACGTACTATCTCCTATTGTCTCTTGCTTTTAAGTCATTTATTTAAATTACCTATATAACGAGATTTAATATTATCAGTTAATAATATGTGGGCGTCTAGTTTGCTGCCTCTACTTCAATAAGACAACTTTCTGAACTACAGTAAGCATCCCACAAGCTTCAGCTCACAAACTGATTTTCTTTCTAAACTTGTCTCGGCAATACCCTTGAATTGCGATAGTTTCCCTAACACCATTCGGCACGTCGGGTCATTCGGCATCAAGAGTTTGTTATAAAGACAAACAACCCGATTTATTTCCGAACGCATTAAAACTTTTCCTAACTCCTATTCGTAGTTTCGTATTCGCCTATTTACAACAGTTGACCTATGGAATGTGAACCGTTTCATTGCTTTCAACAAGTCTGTTTAGCGAAATCCTCAACATTCTGTTTGAATTGCGAAGTTCTGGCTCAAATTTGTGTCTATCGTTATTTATATTGAAATTACTCAAGATTGCTACTACTGAGAGTAATTTATGTTTATCGTTACACTTAAATCTGAAACGTATGAAATGCGTGATATAAAGTATCCAAAATTACTTTGCAAGTACATTCAAATTTTAGTCTAGACGTGAACGAAATATGTTAAATCTTCCTTGAAAGTTGCCAAAATGTGCTTGGTATTATTTTACATAACTGTAGGCGCAATTTTCACCCGAAGCCGAAAACGTGAATGGAATTATCCCGCGTAAAATCATTTACGAGACCTTCATAGACTTCGCGTGTAATTAAACGTATAAGTTCATAAAGCAGCATGGGGAGAACCACACGAAAGGCTTTTAAAACCGTTGAGTTTGTTTACTCACGAATCGGGCCAAGCGTTAGATGAAACATAATAATTAACCTCGGTGTCATAAATAAGTTTAACTTTCAGGTTTCGCTATTCAAAGCTACATATCTAGCAAAAGTGAAAGGTTTTTAATGTCATCGCTTCAGTTTGTCGTATATTACAGCGGTCTTGTATCTGTCGACTGGCCAGTAAATTAAAATTAAGAAACTAAAAAAACGGAAAATTAAAAAAGAAACGAAACCGAAAAAATATAGGAATAGAAATAAAACATAGTTTTTTTCGGATACGGGTTAAATTAATGGTGTTGACATGCAATACTTTTGCTTTTAAGCAATTAAATGTAGCATAACTCAACGTTGCTTTAACATAATATTACCTACTAGTCCGTAGTAATAACTCACAAATAAAATTTCCTTCCTCCTACTTGAAGGATTAGCATTTAAATCAACTGGTGTTTCGAGGGACTCATTTATTTCTATTTGTCAACGATCTCAACCGCCACAAATCCTTTTTATGTACTTCTGTTTTGACTACCAAAACGTAATTAAAGCAGTTAGCCAATAAAATGTTGCGTGTTTAAACGCCGTTTCACGCAACAGGATTACATTTAATTTGAAAATAAGCTTCAGGGTGAACCGTTGAACAGACCGCATTTTTTATGATTGTGTGGTAGTAGGAACTAAACCAAAAGCAATGAACCTAAGCAGTGATAACTTAGTTGTTTTCGCCATGTGATGCTTGTGGTGTAGGGTTGGGTTATGTTAATGAATTCAGGTAATTTTGGTTTGGTGAACAAAACGTGGGGATACTTGTGCAAGAAGTTTTTAATGGTATTCTTATGAAAGATACCTGTAGTACTTTCTTTGAAATTTTCCGATTCAGTCTTGGCTGCTAAGTAATCTGATCAAATATAATTTTACCATGCAAATATAGGTAGGTACGAAGTAACCATATATACAAGAGCAATGCATGTCAGAGACATTCAAACTAATATCTGTTTTCACGGCACAAATCTGAAATAGAATCCAATGTTCTATTCCACAGCTGCATAGATACCACGAATCGGGAAACGGAGACCTGTATGTGGAAATTCACGCTTTGGTGTTACGGTAGTTCACGCGTTGTTGCATTGTTTACGGGTGACCGTGTATCGAACAGAACTGATATCTGATTTGAAACTTCTACCCTCCGGGCCACTGGACATTTTGGTTTTTGAATAACCCACAAAAGAGCCGATGAGCTATCTGAATAATAAAGGTCTCTGTCGCTCATGGACATCAGAAACAGTAAAGGGGCTATCAATTCTTAGCAGACCAACTAAGTAGAGAAAAAATAATGAAAATGTAAAGAAGCATGAATTATAAAGATTTATCAAGGTATAGGTACTACGAGTGCACAGTTAAAAAGAATCATACAATTAAGTTTCATATGTACATATTGAACTATATTTACAAAAAATGGTTTTTAAATGTTTGGCAATTGCTACTATGGACATGTTAACATCTGACTGCTTATAGGAATAAGCCTATAGCTTTAAGACTACATCACATAGACGAAAAAATCTCTGAGATGCGTCCAGACAATGCGTCCCAAACAATATATAATTCCTGATAAACATAAACATCTGAAACACCTTTATTTCAATACTATTCAGATTGAAATCCGTTGAGCTCGTGAGATTCTCCAGGATATTGGATGGCTTCAATTTCCGTCCGGCTACTGTGTAAACAGTGTGTGCTTTTAAAATCGTGCCTTTATACCTCAGTGCCAATGTTTCTTTATTCTTTCTTATTTAACGTTTACACAAAACAACGTACATATTATGTATTAATAAATAAACACTCGGACAATTAATAACTCTTCCAACATTGCGGTAGGGTCTACTCTCACTATATAAAGATCTCTCGCAATGCTACAGGTATCTTCTACGAGGTACCTTCTAAAAACAATTAACGGGAAATAATAATTAAAGTTACCTAAAAACCTATGCTTACAGTTCAATTTAGCTTGTTAGCAAAGTTTACTTAGGGCATTTAATCAATCTGCAAGGTACCTTAGTCACAGGAGCGGAAAGCTGGCATTTATGTGGGATGTAATTAAAATGAATTCCATATAGTACACGACCACATAATTGGGTTTCTCTTGATGTAGGACGCAACTTTAATCTTAACTGTTCCAGATCTGTCATTGTGCATATCAGAATACCTATATCGCAATATTTGATCTTAAAATGTCACCAATATTCCAAATATTATATTTTTAAACTTTTAGAACACTGATTTAGCGGTATGTGACAATCCTACTAATATTATAAATGTGAAAGTTTGTGTATTTGTTTGTTTGTTTGTTTGTTACTCCTTCACGCAAAAACTACTGAACCGATTTTCATGAAATTTGGCACACACATAGAGGGCAACTTAGATTAACATATAGGATATTTTTTATCCCAGAAATCCCGCGGGATCGGAATTTACGCGGGAAAACCTTCTTCGCGTATGGGGTATAAATAGCTTCTAAACAAACATTAATATAAAACTAACAAGTCTGTCTTCCCGGAAATCCCGCGGGATCTGGAGTTACGCGGAATAAACTCCTGCGCGTAGTTGCGGGCTCAAATTTTTATGCGATCTTTACTAGGAGATTGAGGAAGTTTTGAAGCAACATATAGGGTACTGTTTATCCCTGAATTCCCGCGGGATTAGGATTCACGCGGTAAAAACTCATACCCGGGAATGAGGTCGTGGGTTCAGAAGTTTATGGGACTTTCAGTGGGAGGTAGAGGAGGTTATGGAGCATTATATAAGCTACTTTTTTTCCGGACTTCCCGCGGGATCGAGATTTACGCCGGAAAAGCTTCCATGAGCAAATGAAGTCGCGGGCTCATTAATATCTATATATCGGGATATCTATACATATATCGGGAATTGAACCGGCTTTTTTTCTCATGATCAACTTTATGTTGCTTTTTCGAGGGTCAGCATCGCTTTAGCTGGTCTTTATGTTTTGGCACCCGAATGAAAAACTACCAATGTAGTTTAAAAATATAATAGTTTGGAATGAAAAAACCCCGACGTTTATATCTTAAAGTCTTTTTATCGATTTTCTCAAGATCTACATAACGGATTTTTGTACGGTATGACTAAAACGTAGTAAAAAATCAACTGTTCTTAAGATGTGTGGATGTGTGGGGTCGGGATTAACGCAGGAATAACTTTGTGACACACTAAGTTCCACGCGGGCGGAGCCGCGGGCAACAGCTAGTAATTTACTATAAAACGATTGGATACATTCAATAAATAACAGTGACAATTTTAATAAAAGATAATGCAATCCTTATGACTCTATCCCACTACGTGTCGAAATCACGGACGATTTCCCCAATAGCCAATTTAGTCGAGTGGTAACATTAACTTCGGCAACGCCCTCCCAAATATTACATCAATTTCGTGTACGAAACACAACTGTCATCACGAACCACTAATGGTATTGGAACACCGAAGCTAATTAAGTCTTTGCTGTTAATTTATTGCTTGTTTGCTGCTCCCGCAACAGTTATAATCAAAATAAATCGCTCGCTGCGAAGACACGCGAGAGGATACAATCGAATGGTCGAGGAAGTTGGTTCGATATAATCTAGTTTAGAAGTTACTTTAGTACTGAATTGGGCAACAAATGTAATGTCAGGTTTTGAAATTTTCTTTTGCAGGGAAACGAAAGATGATTACGGAATACATAGGTATTATTTTGCACAATTCTTCATGGGTAAATCTGATAGATCCAAGAACTAATAAAATTATCGAAAAATCATCTCCGACTTTTTAGATAAGTAAGTAGAACCCGATCTGATGAAGATAGGTGGAGAAAAACATTTAGGGAGAAGGGGATTGAGTCCAAGTATGCTTGTGGCAATCTGGTGTGGAGAACAGATGTTCAGTTGATGGTTGCTGGATTCTCTGCCTTCATTTTAATCACGACATAACCTGTTTAGGTCGCAAAAATACATCAACCGATCTTTATGGTTCTGATGCCGATAGGCGACGTAGGTACGTCTATTTATTTTTTATTTACATGCAGATTTATCGTCTACTCGAGTATTGGTTATCTAAATAAGAAAGTATATTATTATAAGTGGTATAATATGTATTATACAACAAACATACAAGATAGCAACAACCTATGAAAACAAAATATAGACAAAAACAACATTGTAAGACGTCCAGTTACTAAAGCAGAAGCACTTAGCAAATAGAACGACAAACACATCCAACGCGTGTTATCTCTGAAACAAGGCTAAAATCAAATGGTGCCGGTCTAATTAGCTGTAACACGAACCGCAGCTTTGAAGCAGCTAGTCGCTTTAAACGCCGCGTCGAACTTCAGAGACATGAAGCGACAAACGATTTGCCTTTTTAAAGCTTTAATGAAACCGTGATATAGCTTCATCAGTAAGACCAAACTGAGAAATTATTATCCACGTTTTAATGCCTTTTTATTAAGTTTTAGTTCAAAGCTTTCAATTTCACAAAGCATTATTGGGGTGAGAATAATTTGAAACTTCGGGCAACGTTTAGCTTCAATTAAATTGATTCTGTCGAGTTAATAAAACACTTCTGACTCATCCTTTTTCTCAGTGTTGTCAATATTTTATTTATGCTATCGCCCACGGCTTACGCCACGTTGAATTCGTTTAAAGTTCACTCCCTTATTTCACCCCCTTAGGGGATGAATTTTGAAAAATCCTTTCTTAGCGGATGCCTACATCATACTGGCTATCTGCATGTGAAATTTCAGCCCTATCGATTCAGTATAGTTTGGACTGTGCGTTGATAGATCTGTCAGTCAGTCAGTCACGTTTGTGTTTTATATTTTAAGATTTATGATAATGGCCGCTGATAGTAAGTGGTCATCGACCATGAACATCAGATACACCAAAGACATCAACCATATCGTTGCCGGAGAAGAAAAATGGAAGAGAGAGATAAAAATTTTGGACTCTAAGCTAAAATCAGAACACAACAAATGGTTGGGCGACTCACGCAGGCAAGATGATTGTAACTAGCAAGAAAATTTAGGCCTGTAGCGGCGCGATACCTACAGAAATATGAGCGCGCGCCGTACATAATGCTGACCACGCAACCACAAGTAATGAGTGCAGTAAACAATAGACTACGTCATACTGAACTGGCCAATCAGAAGACGCATCCTCAACCACGCTATCAAGATTTCGAGATATACAAAACTATATATATAAATGATCCGGAGTTAACATCGGACCGCGGTCCCCAGGCAGTGACATCGCCTGGCGGGAGATCTCCCCTTTTTCTCCACAATTTGTGACCCCGACGTGATCAATAAGAATGAGCCAACTCCTGTCTTCACTTACGACAACCTGGTATGCCGACACGGGAATTGGTTAGTATTCTAAGCCGCCTCAGTAAGACCAGAAATCATAACACATTCAAATCATTATTGATTCCAATCCAATAACTGAGGTGGCCTAGAGCATACCCCACCACGCTGCTCCAGCGCGGATAGGCGGAGGGGACTCCAGTACACTACTTCAGTACTGATTGATAGAGAAATTATCTGTACCATCATTGATTGCTGCATCAGAAATAACTATAGTAAGAGGCATCAAAGATTTGGATTACAACGGTAATTCTAGCTCAGCTACAGGTTTATCGGTCGGCCTGCACACGGCTAGTCGACACGATCATACTGATAGAATATCGTTAGAACATCGTCGGTATCTTAGCCGCAAGCTATTGAGTTACCGCTTCTAATAAGCTGTCGATAATTTTAGAACATCTTCCTGCGGCATTATAACATTATGTTGCACAGATAATGTTTCAAGTGGCGTAGGGTAGTTCGAGTTGCCTTGGGCTACGGCGGATCGATTTAGAAACGATTATGCGTGCTGTTTTGGCTTAGTTATTTTGTAGCATTACTTGAGCTTTTGTGTTATCTATGATCCTACAACATGAGAGAAATACAATGTAGGATTTATTATTCAAATTTAAATGTTACAATTTCTTTGATACTTTTTTACTTATAGATCGTTGCGCTTCATGTAAAAATACCGTAATGTCGATAGAACTCCAGGGCCTTATTGATAAACGCGGCTTAAAGTTACTCCAGGTATAAATTTTTTGTCCCTGTCATGTGATTCTCTAAAGTCAAAGGTTAGAAAAATACAAAAACATTAACCTACACTCGGAGTAACTTAAAGCCAGGTTTATTAATGAGGTTCCTAGAGTTCTATTTTTACTCTAGCGTAATAGGTATTTTTCCATTAAATATTTTTTTCAAGATATCCTCCCTCGTTTGTCGACTCGGTTAATAAAATCATTCAGAAAAGTATTGACAAATAAAAGTTCCTCGACGGAATATCATTAATCTCAAGCGAATACTACCTCCATTTTCTGTTCAACGTTTAAATAAAGGAGATTTATGTAAAACGCAATTGTTCAATGGTTTCTAATTGAAATTCCCGTTCTTCGACAAATAGAAGGGTAATTGGTACGAAGTTCTCCGTTCGCAGCGGTAATAAAGCGAGATACATGTTGAGGGTCCGAATAGGAATTTTCCTAGAACAAGAACAATTTATCATAACTCGTGACCTCGCACGTGATACGCATACACTGTATATTTATAGCCGGTTAACGTATCTCAGTGCAATCTAGGTTACCCAGATCCTTCAGTTAGTCGTAGAATTGGATGACAATTTTGGTGAACTATCTTAACATTTGTTACTGAAGATAGTTATATTGCTACGAGAGTAATATATAAAAGTATAAAAGGCGATATATTTAAACATGATTGTATCCTGACTCCTTCATCTTCTTCTTACCTTGTATTCTTGTTATTCCTTCTTTGTGTTCAATATATTGCAATTGTTTGAATTTTTGAATTGTTTGAAACTAATCTCAATATATAAATGTCCCCCTAGATTCAGATCTTCTAAAATCAAAACCATTCAGAAATTCAGGAGATGCATTTTTTTGCTTGTTAAAATCTTTTGTTTAATTATTTAGTGACATATTATTTAGAACAAAATAGTTCACATAAATAAAAAAAAGTCAAACAGATCTCGTACTCGGTATCCCTGGCAGACAGGATCGAACCACGCTATTATCAAAGTTATTGTTCTGTAAAATGAGTAATTCATCCTTTCTTATAAACTTTCAGTACGTGACTTTACCAAAAAGAAGTTTTGTTTAAGGGTAAGTGATTTCTATAATACGAGAAGGTTATAAGCATCATTTATCATATCCGAGCGTGCGATACAATGAGAGAATGTATAAACCACGTCGACACCGTTTCCACGTTCAAAGAGGTAAGTTTCTAGAAATATTATATGTTTATAGTCTACCTATACCAATCATTTATACCACAATTTTTTTACAACAATATTCCATCTAGTCTATTCAATTTTAGCTTAAAAATATTACGTTATATTACTCTAGTCCAAGTATATTATAATATCAAATACTTAGGTTCATACTATAGATTGTCACAAATTTGTGCTACGAAAATATGTTGCCGAAATTCTATGTGTTCGTATCTAGGTACAAGGTTATTTTCAAACTGAGGTTGCGCTGTAAAATCTCTGAATATTCAACTATCGCTCATCGTTTATCTCTGACGGTGGTAAGGCCAGTAAGTCGGTTAAGCATTGCTTTTTGCCTATACGCTTCCCGCCCAATTTAATGGAGGCACACCCGGAAAAATTCACACATTTTAGCAATCGAGGTCACCCCATAGCTAAGGTTTTAAGGTATTGCATCACTTATATACAGCCTTAACTTAACCACAGTATGTATATTACTCATTTATGAATAATATTTGTCATGATGTAATGTAAAAGAACGTGTAGTTCCATGTGAATAGGCCATAAAAGGGCAGATGAGCAATTTGATGCCAATTGGTCGCCGTTGCCTATGAACATCAGTTACACCGAGGCCATCAGAGAGACCACCAGAGAGTTGTTGGTCAAGATTAATACATATGGTTGTAAGTTTCGAAAAGGTGTTCCTAATTTAATATTTCCACGTCATTTAATTTTAGTTAAAAAAAAATCTTTTTGACGGCAGTTGGTTACAACTAACACTGGCTTCGATTTGATTTTGATAGACAATAGGTATTTTTATTTTTTTCCATACAGTTTCATTTGTAATTGCAGCATTAGCATTCGTACAGGTCAGTTAATCGGAGTTGTTTTGATTTGTATGTCGAACAGCTAATTATTTTACAGATTATTTATCTAGCAGTAATTGCCGAGTACAATAGATTCCTGGAGTTATTACAAACAACTAATGGAGCATCTACAATTATTTTCATATTCACGAACGGGATTTTTTATTTTATCTAATAGCAATGCATCTTAGGTATGTTTATAAATACCAAGTTATGGGTAACAATGACGAAGCTGATGATACACATACAAACATAATAAGCCAGCAATTACTAGCCGACAGGAGTGCACCATCCAACAATTACAATGTATTATAATGACTGAATATACATAATAATACATAACAGTATCCACTAAGCCGAGAACGCCGAATAAACTCCTTTGAAACAGTAGTCATAAACTGAAATTGAAACAAAGAAAAAACGCAATTAAACCGGGTCAGTAAAGCGGATGTTGCGTTTAAAATAAAATCACAAAGGGCAGAGCTTAAGCAGTAAAGTTGGAACTCGCTAAAGAAGTTATCGTTCTTTTCAGGGATCATTTTCAAGAATTTACGGAAGGAAACTCGGCGTAAGTTGTTTTCAGCAAACAATTTTTAATTTTTCTTCCATTGAAACTGCTGTTTTATTCCACCCGGATCACACGTTTGGTTTATCGAAATGTTTAAGGAAAATATACCCTCTTGCACTAGGCTGGATCTACAAAAGAACATGTTAGAACTGTGCAGTTCAAAATTAACAGTATAAGTAAGTAACATAAATTCTTGTGTTAACATAATATTTCGATTCTATTAACATTTCAGACATAGGTTTGAGATTTTTCTACACAGAATATTTTATCTAGAGTTTTACGAGCTGACGGCTACTGTACAGGTTTTATAAATAACTTAATGACTTGCACAATTCACTGATTTCAGAAAGAAATAAAGTTTATGGTACCTTTGCAATTTTATTGAATCAGAGATTTTAATGCAGTACATACACATATGGGAACATTTTGAAACGTAAAAGAAATTGTCGTTTTGATGACATTTAATTCATAACTTTGGACGTTTGATATTCAACACCTACATTCACCTACATCAAAAGAGAAAAAAATCTTGAACTTTAAATCCCACAAATTTTTAATTTAAGTTTTGTACGTGAATATTTCCTACCTTCTTCAGTTCGTTAAAACTACAAGTCATTAATTTTGGTTACTAATTTACTGTCGTTTATAGAATGTAACTATTGTATGGGATGCAAATCATTAAGTTATATCATTTATTTTAATTATGCTCGAATAAATTACTGTTTACAGGAAATTGTACACTAAAGTTGAAGGTTAAAAGGCTCTAAGGAAGCTCTAAGGAATAAAAGGCTCTAATTGTCAGTAGATAGGAATGCTTTTATCCTGTACGTGTACACGAACCATGGTTTAACATTAAGCGTCTTTCTTTTATCTTTGTCACGTACAGATTTAAAGTGAAGATTAACAGTTCCTAAGCACTTCTTAATAGTGAGTTTTAATTCAGGCATTTACTTTGACAAAGAAATATCCTTTAAGTAGGTATCTTTTATAATTAATAGTAAAGAAAGAATTACTTCCTTGCACTTTACTAGTACTATTATAATAATTTTTCTAAACATATTTTTGCACTTAAACGACACAAACTGAAAAAAAACGGCCAAGTGCGAGTCGGACTCACGCACGAAGGGTTCCGTACCATTATGTATAAAAAGGCCAAAAAAATCTGGTCTGTTGTATGAAATATATAATTGTTTTATTGTAGCCACATGTTACGCACAACGCCATCTCTCGGACCGAAAGGTAACTAAACTATCGCTGAGGCGTCGAAAGTCGCAAACTTAAATATTTATTTTATTCCCTTTTTTTAGTATTTGTTGTTGTAGCGGCAACAGAAATACATCATGTGTAAAAATTTCAACTGTGTCACTATTACGTTCATGAGATACAGTCTGGTGACAGACGGACGGACGGACAGCGAAGTCTCAGTTATAGGATCCCGTTTTAACCTTTGGGTACGGAACCCTAAAAACATTGACAAAAGTACGTGTTCTATTGCTCTGCTTGTGGATGTTGAAGTCGGTACTTTTATTTTGTAAAAAGCAATTGTATAAATCCAAGAAATTTAAGTAATTTTTTTGTAGGTATAAAAGAATGAATTATCTCCAAATCTTTTTCTTTTGAGTATATACCTCTTTTAAAACTACTGGTAGTAGATATTTGTACAGGATTGTTTGTAAGATGGGATCATCAATATTGATACATAAATTGGCTCGATTTAGTATTAGGCAATAGTCACAGACCAATGAGTTTGAAACGAACTTTAATTCTGTTTAAAATTAGTTTTCAACGGAGTATCTTCACTATACCGTTTACGTCGAGTCGCTTGTTTACTAGTCCTAGAAGATTAGTAAAAATATTGTAATTAATAGTAATTATTCACAGTTCTAGGAAGGAAACAACAACCAACCCGCCCTTCTGTCGTACGACAGATAAGGGCGGGTTGGAAGGGTATAAAAGACGACCGCTCGGGCCAGAGCCTCACTTTGTGACCGACCGTCGTAGAGTCTACTTACCCTGATGATGCCCTGTTTTGGGGCGAAACACATGTTGGTGGTGGTATGTATGTTGGTGTATACATTCTTTGTTCGTTGCATGTTCCTATGTGGGAGGGAGGGAGGTGCTACTTGCATGAAAGTATGCAACATCATACATACGAGTTTGCTCGCGGATTGTTGCAAAGTAGATTAACATCTAATCTGTAATAATGGAGTTCCGCAAAGTAACGCCTGAATCAATTAACTAGGAAAGTAGTTCACTCTGTCGTATATTGATTCGCATAATGTCTTGAGCCTCTAATTAGCTCACGGTTCTTATAACGGTTTCGATATCCAATCACTTTGTATCGATGTACGCTCTTCCTATACGTAACTATTTCTTTGTTTATGAAAGCCCACATAAACACAACACACACACAATCTCTTTGTCCTCCTATGTATGACGCATCCCTACAATTTTAATTTTCACTTAACAGTAAGTAACTCAATTAAATGTAAGCGTTTATCGATTTAAAGTATGATTAAACATTTACATTATAGCTGGAATTTTATGGAGAGAAGTATTAAAGTATACTTGATGTTGGCATTCGTGTGGGTTTCCATTTAAAAGAATTCCTAATCGAACGGGAACGGAGTATAATAAATAGTTTGAAATCAATATCACTAAGTTATATAGCCAGACTATTTATATAAAAGAATCTTTATAAAATCTTTGTGGCGCATAGAGCTGTGTTAAGCCGGTCCGGCATTATATTCAATCATAGTTTATTTGATGAACAACAAATGAAGAAGAATAATAATAACGCTTTATATTTTAGCAATATTGTATAAATACGCTCCACCTTGTTTTGCCATTAACAGTCAATTTTCTATACTTTCTTATTCGGCAAAGAAACAAGATACTCTTAATGGTTACGCCACATTTTAGGCCCACTTCAGTTATTTAATTTTTGTAATCGACAAGGGACCCATTATGGCTCACCCCGTTTTAACCTGGGCTAATTTGTGAAAGTTCCCGCGAAAAGATTTTTAGTGTTAACATAAAAATTACACAGATTTTTAATTACAACGTTCAAATTTATGACGAGGCCTTAAAAGAGAATGCGTCGTCTATAATAATAACCTAAATTCCCTTCGTTCATAACATTTATTTAGGAAATAATATACCTACAACATTTCCCTTGATACTTGTTAGGCATTGAAAAAATGCTTTTCATTGTTTTAATTAACTCTGTGGTTGTTTGTAAAATGGTGTAGGTATGTATATGAATTAAGCGATCACATAATAAAGGCAACGTGGAGTGTGGTAAACACCAGCTAAAAATACGAAAATGCTACTTCAATTCTACCACTATTCACCATTTCTTCTGAATCAGAAAGTTTATATGATAGAACCATCGATGTAGAAACCAGATGCACAATCCCATACAAATTTTCAGGTGTTTTGTGGCCATTTATGCTAATACATAGTTCCTTAACCAACCAATACATGGCGATACATCAACTAACTGAATCAGGCTAACGCAACCTTGTTGTAGAAGCTTTAAGTAAAGGACAATAAAGTCGCTTTTTGCATTTGCTTTGAATACAATTTTGTAGTTTTATTTTCGCACGTACTGGGAGCATTGATGACATAAAAATACGTTAATGTAATTTAAACCTTACCCTGACGCCTTAAAGTTGTAATCGCCCTTAAAATAATAAAGTTTTAGGCGTGTGCGCGCTCGGAGCGTTCGAATGCGACCATTTAAAAAGTCCACCTAAATTTGGATTTTGGCGCACTTTCAGTGGGCACACTTTTCGAGTACTGATTGTGCATCACTACATAGCATAAAACAAAGTCGCTATTTTTGTCTGTTTGTTTGTCTGTTTGTCTGTATGCTTAAATCTTTAAAATTACGCAACGGATATTGATGCGGTTTTTTGTAATAGATAGAGTGATTCAAGAGGAAGATTTTTATGTATAATACATGCATATATTCCCACGAGAACGGGATCCACGCGGGTGACACCGCGGGCGGGCCGCTAGTCTAGGTATATTCTACATCGATGGATAGAACATAATTAATTTCTTTTGTCGATTCGTATTTAATGTGCATATTTGTCCTTAACACTTTAGTAACGTAGAAGTTATCGCAACATAAAAACCCACAAACTTATCAACTGTGATGGTGTGACTACAATCAGAACAATGGAACATTATTTTCTACATCCTTTCTATATCGCAAACTTTGCATTAAATTTCACCGTTTATATAATTCACATTCAAAAGAATATACGAGAGCTAACAAAATTCAAACAAAATATCAGTTGTTTTTATTTTCATTCACGTTTAACCCGGTAACGAAGGTGCTACGGCAGTAATTAAAGGCCGTTTCGCCACACAATAGGCTAGAGTGACAAGTGGTATGCTGAACACAAACTTGGTTAATCAACGTTTAACAAGGTGGTAATTATTAATTACTTTTTACGAACAGTTTCACAGCCATTTTGTACACGAATTCATGTGCCATCTTTTGCGATTTGTGGCTGATTTGTAAGCATCATTTTGCGGGAGTATCTGCACGGTATTAGTCGTTGTGATGAAAGATTGGAACTGGATGATTACTTTAAAAATAAAGCTGCTTGGAGATTATTTCGATATTTATCAATAAGTAACGTTAACATCAACGTAAACACAAACTCAAATATTATACGTCAGATGTCGCACAAACTTAAATTAGACCACAAGACAAGCACCAGCTTTAGAGTATAAAAATAATTACCCACTACAAAGTTACTTAATTGTTTGTAAGTCGTCTTCTTCAAATTAATTATATTTCATTTCGTAATTAAAATTTTTAGTATAAGGTCGTTACATTATTTATTTATTAAGAGATAAAAAAACCCTAATATCCTTAGAAATGATGCAGTAGGTAATATCCTATTAATTAATGGGTCTTTACGTTTTTAACTGCTTTAGGTAACGTTTATTCTACTTTATGTGTACATAAATACAAATCCTTTGGTTGTTTCTGAATACTACTCAGGTGATATCGTTGTACACTTTTCGCTGTTCAGAAAAATGGTGTAATTAAATGTCGGTGTCCCACCTCACAATAGCCGAGGGGAGACAAGAGGTTTGTGAAATGTTGAACACAAAAAAAACTCACTTTAACGCCTCTGTAAGGACGGTCCGTTGATTTTACTTACTTTTACTTTTAGATGTTAATAACAAACCCAGACTTAAAATCCTCTAATGAACTGAATCATCAAACGCTTGAACGGATCTTCGTAATGCATAACTAATAATTCAATTTTGTGCCAAAAATGCCTACAAACTTTGATTCTACAAACTGGTGCAACCGTTGAAATTATCTGAAGCATATTTGTCACATCATGCACATAGGAAATAATTTTATAATACTATTTTTCTTTACAAATTGAACATAAAAACGCCATTATTAAATAACTAGGGTAAGGAAAAGATGTCATACAGATATGCGCGTACAACGTTGTAAAATGACATCAGTTCGCTGCAACAGCACTTGAAGAATCCTTATCTTTACAATTCCTGGACTAGTTTGAACTCGGCAACTACATAATATCTACAAACGTCATACGGAAAATACCCCGGTTTAGAATGGTCGCGTTGATTTTGCTGCGACCTAAATCCTAAATCACAAGTTTGACTATTGAATACGGGATGGTAGAAATATAGGTACATGGATTTCTAAAAAAACAGGGAGTTACAGAAAATATATAATTACGATTTATTCTTTTTGTCGACGCAAGAGTTATTAAGTTTTCTTTGCATTGGAGTGGCGTGATGGAGTGAGTACTCTCCAGTCTATCTCAGTTATGACGAGAGATTGTATTGAGCATTGGGTCGCCCATATCCCTATTAGCAGATGAGCTTCAACCATCCAAATCTTGTTGACACATAAAGATGCAATTAAAATGATACGAGTCGAAGATGCTACTACTAAATATTGAGAGTCAACTAGGTTGGTAAATAAAATGTTTGCAGCGTTCAGTAAATATTGCAAGTCGACACTCACGCTGCCGTGTGGTATGACCTCGTTCGAATCGAGTGTTTGTCATAACTAGATCGTATTGAGGTGAGGGCCTTGTTTAACTTCCGACGAGTAACGAGTGCCGTAGTTAGGAAGAAGGAAGGGAAGTTGAGTATGTCTTAGGTTATGTCTGGTAGCTGAAGTAAGCTATTCATAAATTAACTTTCAATATGTTTGTGAAAATATCTACTAAGCGTGGCTTTTCGAGTACGAATTCGGGAAAGACGTTTACATTAAGCGTTGCTCGAATCTAAGCTGTTATCATGTTCCATTTGTCATATATTTCATTTAGCATTCTGGCATGTTATCGGGATGAAATTTAATTAAAAATGTAAAATTATTGTAGTACATCATTTTAGTAATGTTATGTCCTTTAGGGAATAGTATTGGCTTATTTCACGTATCCTAAAGAACGGAGACATCGCAAGTTATTTCCATTCCAGTTATTTGATTTCCTGGCCTGAAAGCGAAGAATATGCTCTCGGTCTTACAATGTGAAGAAAATAACCCCCGATCTAACGAAAGCAAAGTAAATAGTTCTACAGAATATGAAATAAGAGATGAACAAAGCACAAAGGGTTCGTTCTGCTCTCGTCACAGCTCATCGAGTGCTACGATGCGAACCTGATACAGCGGTCCTTATGCTAGCTATTATAACTAATGATTTACGAAAAAAATCCCTTTTGCCGTAGATTTATATCATGTAAATATAATCATCGCGATGAGTAACTAAGCGGTTGGAACACGGCTAGCCATAGTCAGCCAGCTTATTCCGTAAGTACAGTAGGTAGGTAGGTTGGCAAATCTTCTTCGTCATCCTGGATTCGATGTCGTCGATAAAATGCCGAGCATAGCACGCTGGGCGACTTCGTACTTGTGTATAAGCAAAGTAGGAAAACAGCACGTCTCTTTTCCCTTAGCATTCCATCACTGTCAATCCTGCTTGAAACCCTTTGATTTCGATTTCTAAACTTTTGGATGATATGATATGTCGTAGTTACCGAAGTCAAGCGAAAGTAAATTTAAATATTGAGACCAGTTGTTCCAAGTAAACGTATCTTTCTACAACACCTGGCATAGGTGTAGGTAATGGTCATCTTGCATGCATATTTTAGGAAAATATAAAGTTCTACGATAATTCTCAGAGAATCAAATATAAAATTTTTAGTATATTATCTTATACTTAAATAAACTATGAGTGAAAGTATTCCATAACCCATTCTTATGGACCGTGACTCGAAGTACAAACAGGAACGTTATTTTACCTTCAGGAATCTAATTGTCATGATCAGCCTTTCGAGTATTGAATCGCGATCACTAATGCCAATCTATTTCAAATTGCCTACATGTTTTACAGATTTACATTATTTTCATTTTCATTTGCCATAGGGTTAAATTTTATTTTTCATGCTTTGGAAATACTTCATATATTAGAAATAGCAATTTCAAAGGCACCATTAGGATGTTTCGTTGAATCAATTGGTTCTGCTCAATAGGTACATTGACGAGCCGTCACACAATTCAGATGTGAAATATCTTTTGTGTATAAATTGGAACGCTGACTATTTCGGTAAAAGATCTGTTTTAAATAACTGTAGTTTTAAAAATCTTGATTTTGTGAGTGGAAAGAAATCATATCAAAATATCGTTATGGCTGGAGAGCGTCAAGGTAAATTTGAGATTCTACTACATAATGTTTTTAAAGGGCTACGTCAGATATGGATTGCAGTCTTCCAAAACAACATTTGCCGTTGCTAAAATAGAGAACTTATAATTTCCTGTACTGTAACCGTGAACCATGAAACCGTTGTAAGAGAAACTCCCACTGAATATTGAAGGGTAAAATCAAGGTTGCTGTAGCTCGTACCGCCCATCCTACGCTGACGTGGTCTCGACGCAATGCACCATAAAAACTGAAGATAAGCTCGCCTCAGTTTTATCGTCCTACGACATACACTAGTCCCATTCAGCTGTACGAGACGAAATGGATAATTTTTGCTTTAATTTTGTAAATAAATAGAAAACACTATCAGTTGTAGAATTATATAGAACATAAGTAAAGATAAGGAGAGTGACAACAGCCATAGTATAAAATTGTTTTCGACTGCGGCTTCGCTTGCGTATGACTATGTAAACGACAAAATACCTTTAAATTTATCCCGAGGGAACGTATTACCTACTGGGAATTCAGTAAACTGTATCCTAGTTCAGGTCATGTTCTACCCAAGTGTTAAAATTATGATGATTTTTACACTTGACTAAGAATATTTCTCATTCAAACTGCCACCTAACTATCTATCTACCCACTCAAAATTAGGTCTTTCTTTTATAAAACTGTGCCAAATACGCGAGCCAATTTCATTGTTTTCCAAAAACTTTTGATATTCGCCACAAATCATAAAAAGCTAAATCAATTCAATTTTGCACAATAGAACACCCATGCTTGACTTGACGTAATGGAAACACACAACCATCTAAGCTCACCACACTCAAGTTGTTTACTAGCAGTAAACATAATCAATAAACGTAACTTATGTGGCCGCCGGACTTTTTAGTGATACTTACGGTGGCCAAATATGGACGTAAGCGTAAAATTGGGCAATATTCTTCAGAGCCGGCGCGGTGTCTTACGGGACTAGTCAAACAAAGTTTTAAGGAGGGTTCTGTTGCGTATAAGGTAAGCCGATCCATAACATTTCAGACATTTTGAAAGTCCAATAATCTTGAGTTGTAAATTCCAAGCTTTTATAGTAGGTAATCCTCCTAATAACTTAATTAGTTCTCAAAATTTCACCACAGTTCTAATTACAACTTCTGTTCACGTTGTCACATACCTAGTAACCAAAACAGGGATTAACTATCTATTGATTAATGCAATTAGGTAAGAAAAAACAACAAAAATATTTGTTGATTAAGCAAAATTGCCGAAGTACTATATCGTTCCTGGACAACGCTTAAGAGGAATATAATTAGAGCAATATTTAGACTATAGAAAATGTATAAAAGCCGAATAGAAATACAGTTTACTCATATTCAAACCTACACACACTTAATGACAGTTACGTAGGTATACCAAAGAAAATAATGGCTCACATTTTTAATGCACTACACTCGGACTTAGAAAAATTGCCGTTGGCGGTGAGACAAACTGGTGCATTATCGATAACGCCTTAAGCTATGTCGATAGCGACACTCTAATGGAGATGAAAATGCACTTTTCTTCGTAAGTTCCATTGAAAAAGTTTTGCCTGTGAAGCACAGACTTAGTTTCAAATGACGATGTGCATTATCGAGAAGTAGGTTAAAACAGAGATGAAATTCAGTTTTTATGAAAGTGAGAAAGCAAAACTGCTTATTCTGCACAGTATCCGTAGAGAGTATAGTATAGGTACTACGTTAGAGGTACAACCTCTCAAAGTTGGTCAATTTAAAATATTAAATACAACAGGTTTTGATAACGAACTAGCATAAATTCTGATACTTATTTCCAGTATGCATAACAATTTAATTTGCAACTCATTTTTGTAGTCATTGGTAGATCTATCTACTATACTACGCTTAGATATTTCCACGAAACAAAGATAGTATACGGCAATATTGGTCGACAGTTTCCCTACAATGGAAGATTAGCTTGAATTTTTATACAGGTTTACATAATATGTTTATATAATCATCTAATTCAATAAGGCAGTGCAATCAAATATTACCTAGGTCACCCAGCGTCTATGAAAACTCCGTAAGTTTTTTATCCTTGGAGAGCCAAACAGATTTTGAAAAATTGAGTTTTACGGCTGTCTTCAAAAAATCATAAAATATTACAATACAGTGCGATATACTCAAACGCCTTAACCATAGCCAGTTGCATATTTATTCAAAGTCGTCAAGAAATCAAAGGTACATATACATACCTTACAACAGAATGGGGGCAACGATCTACTTACCGGATAAAACTGGTTTAGGTTGCAACTTCAACCGCTACTACTGGTTACGATGTGTCGTTTGTATTCACGTATTTTATATGTAACGTAAATAACATTACAATGTTATTTACGTTACATGCGTTACAACGCATCATACCCAACATCAAATGATTGGTCAATACTACTGACTCAGTAGGACACGTCAATACAGCTCAGAGCTTGTTAGAGTTCATCAGGAGAGACATTTGACGCCTTTTCATTAGTGCAGCAGCTTTGAAATTCGCGCCGAGGTTCGTGCAAACTGTTATTTAGTTCATTATATCAAAATTCAGGACAAGTAGTGTCTAGGACGGATTTTCAACTTTAATGCTGGGTAACTTTTGTATCTCCAGTTCAATTAAGATTCGATGTCAGCTAAAATTCTACTGTAATTCATGTACTAAGTAATTATACAGTATGAGATACGTAAGTAAATAAAAGACCGAAGAATCAATTTTTCTAACGTAACCTAAAAGTTATACATTTGTGGGTGACTTTTGTTTAAAACCGGTTTAGAGTATGAGTCAGATACTACTGAGCAAAAACGCTTGATAATAAAATTTTATGTATCATTCATTAATACCTTTCTGGCAAATAATTGTATTCACGATGATTCTAAAACAGCACAATTTTGTTGTTCTTACAATGTTCTAATATAAGTGCAATTTCGGTTTCGACGTTACCTTTACTGCGACGTCAAAAACTCAAAAACTCATCATCGTTACTCTTTACCTAGTAATTTCGATTACCGTTAGATCGTAACGCTGTATTATGATTCATTGTCATTGAGATGTTTTTGGTCGACGGTCTGGGAAACAACATTGTTCGCTTCTCTTTATTTCTTTCTTATTGTAAGCATGTGAAGTTATTCAGACTATGTCTGTCCCATAATTGTTATCTTTGTGTTGCATTACAAATTCAATGCTGCTCGGGAGATATGTGTCACGCAACAATAGTCACAAACAAATAACTCAGGCAGCTTTAAAAAAACATCTTAAATTATTTGCATCATTTACTAAATCTCCTTAGTTTAACGAGTTTGAAGAGAGTAAAGTTAAGGTTATCCATTAAATTAAAGGGATTGCCGAAACTTTTAAGATATTTAACAATAATCTACTTGAAGTTGTCTTGAAATTACTTAAAAAGGTACTGAAGACACAAACATCCTCATTATAGTGTATTTGGCGCACAGCACGACTTAACTAAATTTACTACACAACAGATTTTCGTACAGACGAAGTTTTAATTGGCAATTTTGCATGTTGTTTATTCAGGCAAGTTCTTAAGCTTGACATTTCAAGTTAGTGAAATGAACAAGAAAAGTTTTTCGAGGGCGTTGTTTCGATATTCTTCAAAGCTGGACGAAATATTCAATAACTGGTCATCACATAAAGCATCGCGTGTGCCATTTGCGTGATGCTAACTCATTATCAATGGAAAAATTGTATTCAGCTATTATGTAGGTAAGTTGTACCTAGTCTTTCATACATTTTTTGCTTTTCTTCCAACTATAGCCAGATTTATATCTCTGGATCTCAAATTATATAATACAAAACCCCTTTAAATATGTCGAATAAATCACTTGCTACTTCATCGGTATTTACTGTAGGTTTTTAACAGTCAATTAAAATTTGCACCATTCCAGAAACTTGTAGTTTTATCATTCAAATATTACGAACAAAGTTGCAGAATTACGCACAGTGAAGACAGAGACAAAATAAGTGCGTGCACATTCTTTCCCAGCACGACTAATAATATGTAAGTTAGCTCCAAGATTTCTTGCCTGACTCAAAGGTAATAAAAGCGGCAAGTTGGCCCGGGGTCGTTCGATACATCGGATCTCGTGCAGTGAGTCACCACGAAATCGGGTAACAAACTTGCGAAACTCCGTTCTTACCTTTTGCTCTATTGCTTTTATGCTGGAATCAACAAACCGTTCAACAACAAACTGTTAGTTTATTTCCTCTGATCGTGTTTTGCTTTGAAACAGCCGCCGCCGAATTGAATGGGTAATAAAAAGTTTGAAATGCCAGTTAGTCGTGTCGATCTGCGTTCAATCCAATTAGGTCTTTTTCCAAAAATTGGTTAGTCACAACGCGAGACGCGGTTTTGCGAAAAACTTTTTCTTTGTGTTCGTTTTATGTATTGACATTCAAAAGAACGATATCGCCGCTTGAAATTTACTATTTCTCTACCAAAAAATAACTAAGTCTCCACATAAATAAACAATTAATAAAGTTACACTCATATCTTCACACAAGGATTTCTTGTGTCGCGGGCGCCATGGACAACACACAAAGACAAGTACACTTAGACGTAAGTTTTAAGACTTTATGTCTCTTCCTAAGTACCTAGGCCTTGAAACTTATCAAAATGCCAAAACTTTCTCTCCGAAACTTTAATAGAATTTCTCTCTTCATTTCATTAGGTTAGTGTTCGGGCACCTCATTTATAACTGTCAAAACAATTTTTGAAATTGATAATTAGATGTTTAATTATATTACTTATTGTAATAATATTAGAGGAAAAATGATACTAGAATGCGCTTAGCACTCATCACACTACTAGTACGAGAATATCTCATAACCTAACATAAAATAAACTTGACACTCCTTCCCCCAACATAAGTATCTAATCAACAAATAGATAAAGTTACCAACGACGATAATAAATAATATATCATCGATAAAATAAAAGAAGTGCATTCACGGACAAATTTTGTATCGCCTAATAACGTTATTGGGAATAGCACAACTATCAAAAACAACACTGCAAGTTTGGCACCATCTTGTAATTTGAACTGAGTCCGAGACATTCTATAAATAAGGGGCGCGAATGTTTGCTTCACGTGACACTTGGTATCAATATCAATTTCACTTGACAAAGTGAAGCTTTAGATGTAAGTAAGTTAGTAGATACTCAATATTTATATGTACCTTCGCTCTGATATAAAGAACAATTATATGTACAGACTAGTTGAACCTTGTAGCATTTTCCATGTAAGGTAAAGTCACCAAATATCGCCCCCTTTTTGTAAAAACCATGTAGAAAATACATCAGTCTAAATAGAATAATAAATAAAACGTCAAACATTAGGCAATATATATCTTTAATTAAAAAAACAATCAAAACAACGTTATCTTTATTAAAAAGTCTAAAATCACAAATTTAACAAAATAAGAGAAATTAGAAAGATATATTTTAAGGCACATAATTTCGTCCCGGGGACGATATTGAGATCACAATAATCAGTCAATAAACTTAACCTCTATTTTTATTAATTGTAGATAATGTACTTAGCAATTAAATTAAGCTTCATTTTTAATCAGCCATAAACCAATCATTGGTTTGTAAAGTAATTCTAATTACTCAAACAAGTAATACAAATAAATTTAGGTCCTGGGTTTTCAACACAGTCCTCATGCATCCATTCAAAACATTTGCTGTCTGCTTCATCAATAGAAACCAAAACTGGTTCTTCTTCAGACGTGTTCTCGTCGGAAGACTCTGGTTTTTTTCGTTTATTGGATCTTTTCCTACACTTTCCTCCTGTTTTAAGTTCTTCTACATTTTTGTTTCTTTTTTTCCTGAAGTTCTTTCTACTTTTTCCTTTAGTTTCTTCTCTATCTCCATTAGTTCTTGTTTATGTGGAGAAGCCGTGACTATCATAGCTTTGCCCCATCTTGTTGAGGTTGAAGGTAGCTCAATATTTGGAATAGGCTGAAAATCAGCAGGAACTACATAAGGGGATGAAGAGTTACCTGATGATGGTACAGGAGTTGGTGTTGTGGATCTAGGCTGTGTGATGCCCGAGTGTAAGGTTAAAGATGTGCTATTTAAATCGGTGGATGGAGCATGTGGTGAGTCATAAAAAATGTTTTCATTAAATTGAAATATTCCTGTTTTTCGAAAGCCATTGACGGCTGTATCGATTTTACAAGCTTTAGCATAAGCCTTCCCAAATAATGCGCCAATTTGATAATGAGTAACGATTCGCCCTGGATGATTTGTTAACCAGTTCTCAATTTCTTGCTCGTAGTATGTTTTTAATGGAAACATAAAGGACACATCTAAGGGTTGCATATGATCAGTCGAATGAGGTGGGAGGCAGATAATAGATACTCCATTTCCACGGGCAATGTCAATCACGTCCACATTTCTTTTGTAACTATAATGACCATCAAGCACCAGCAAAATAGGGTCTTCATTGGATGGTTTGTCTATAGACACTATAGGCACTGCTTCTACAGCTTTTTTCATTGCCTCGGGATCACATTGCTTTCTTTTTGGCATCTGTAAAATAAAGAAACACACTAAAGAATAGATTACGAAAGTTTAAATAATCTTTAAAAAATGCACCTATTACCGTCCCGGGGACGAAATTAGGTCCACATGTGGGGACGATATTAGGAATTCCCTATTCTTGTGAAGAACATTCATTCAACAAAAAACACATGATATAACCTAAATTATTTCTATCGTTTTTAATCATACCCTAACACATATCTATTTTGCGTAAAAATTATATCAATAAGTTAAGCAGATCATTATTTAATAATTTCGCAATGTATTTTAAAGAAAAACTCACCTTTAACAATTTTTTTCTTTTTTGATTAATTTGTCGTAGGAGCGAGATCTCACCTTCACATTTCTAAAATGGCCGCATGACGTTACTAACTTTCGATTAAGCATATGAAAACTAGATGGCGTATGTTGTTTTAATAGATACGATAGGGGACGAAATTAGGCTCGGGGATGAAATTTGGTGACTTTACCTTATAGGGTATTACTTCTCTTATATTTTTTAGGAATAGATATTAGTGGCCTTTAGAATTTACTACCTAGGAATTACCTCGACATTTTTATTTCTGAAAGTGCCTGTATTTGTACTTTCATTTTCATTTGTAATTTCATAAAAGTAACAGAAAAGAAATTAAAAGAAAAAGAAAATGTCATAATTTCTTGTTACGGGCATATATAATTAGTCCACGCTACTCACACTCAAGAGAACAAAAGATTATTTTACTGATGGGTGAATTTTAACAATCGACCTTTATTAAACAATTATTTATTTTAAAGCAGCTTTCTAGTTCACAGACCGAACCACAAAGAAACATAATTAAGTGGTTAAAATGGTTGCAATTAAGGGGTTTTGAAACTACCCTCATGCAATGCGAATAACACAAAAGGACAATTTGTTTTCGAATAAGGTTGTCAAAAACAGGAAGACGCTGCCTTAACAGCGGGGCACCGTTAGCAGCCCTATTGGAGGGAATATTTTATTTTCATAACACGTCATTCAAAAACACGCGTAGGTACGAGATGTGTTCCAACGTGCGCCACTAAAAAAACAGAACAAATTATAAGCGTTTACTGCCACATGTTTGGTTAATTGAGTGGATCTTAAACTCAGTTTAAGGATGATTTATGTCACTACAGATGGCAGATGTTTTACTAAATGGTGAACGTAACTGTGATTTAGGCAACTTTTAATAGCCATGAATCATACCAGAGTTAAAAATGTTAGGATATCCTTAATTTTTATATTATTAATGACTTTAATATTATTTTTAAATTTATGGTTAAATACAATATATCATTCAACTTTATAATAAAAGCCGTCAACAAAATTATAACAGTGACCAATTCTCACGAAAAACGTCAGGTCAATCATAAATACAAAAATGTTATTCATTGATCAAGACTAAAATCTTTTTAAAGTTATTATGTGTTCGGAACACTACCATAAAAGTATGAATCCACAAACACTATAATAAAAAGTTTTTGATTTTGATTACGGTAGGTAGGTACTTCATATTTTGTAACGAGAAACCAAACGCTTGGTGTTTATTTATCGTTTGATCGGAAATGATACTGAATGGCAGATGCTTCCATAAATTTTAAATGCCTTTTGGTGGTAAGGAAGGCACGTTTTAGCCGTCCCTTCGACGGACTAATCGTAAATATATGTCAGGATACTTCAGGGTACGAGAATCGAATTTGGAAATAACCGCTCTATCCTCTAAGGAGCATCCGCATGGAAGTAGTACTCATAGTACTTCTAAGAAGAAAGCTATTTCTGAATAACGTCTTACCCCGTTAAATACCTTCAGTAGCAAAAGGAGAAGATAATGATAATTAGAAAGTAAAATTTGATTGTAATAGCGAATCCTTCAAGCTTGTAATTTGATTGAATATTACGTGAGCATAGTTTGTTGTGTTTGGTCGATGGATTGAACCGTGTGAAGTGTGTACACATGGCGGTTTATCAATATCAATCGTCAAGAGTAGTCACAGTAGTTTGTTGTGGTATCATGGTATGGTTCTTTAAAATAATAAAGACACCTTTTCACAAATATAAGAAGATAATTTATTGCATCTAAATACCTATTACCTTTTGAAATAAGAGCTATCTTAAATTAAACCAGCACACTGAACTAACTCGGTAATTGAAAATGAAATGATTATGATATCTACAGTCCGTTTTTTTAGAATAGAGTTAACTACAAAACAAATCACTGAGTTCCCGAAACATCAAATTTCCACAATGTTACACGCGTGAAACAACTTACAAACAATTCAATCGGTTCACTCGGTATATCGCCCTGTGTCTTACACCAGAAACTGATTTTAAATTACAATAATAATGAATAAATTTCATACATTGTGCAAATCCATCAACTCCACTTTTCACAGATTCAACATGCATTTCAACAAGAACTTGACATGTTTGACATTTTTTTCGATAATTGCCACCAACTTATCTCTGAAATGGCAAAAATTGGAACTAACGCCGCCATGTTAAAAAGTCATTCATAAGTACGTTGTGGCCATTCATCAGTCATTTACCTACTACGTCTCGATGATTGGTCAAATGCTTCCGAAAGCGCCTCTCTTCATTTCAAGGTTAAGTTGGTTTTACTGTACATGTGTAATGTCAGTGTCTTATTGACTACTGTGACTTTGACAATTATCGGCCATATTTGTTTTGTAGTTAACTCTATTCTAAAAAACGGACTATACTTATAATGGGATGTTATTTTATTACCAAAATAAAAAATGGCAACATGACCAAAATATGTAATGCCATTACCTTCAAGGAGATACTTTATGACAAATCTGCAAACTAAAAACCATGAAAAGATCTAAATATTCCAATAAAAGTTACCAATTGCATAGCATACGTTATTTTTTGCAAACTTAAGTCAAGCGGCAGCAGTAGTTACAAAGATGGCGATAAAAAACAAAGCTATGAAATGAAAATATAAATAAATAAGAAAATTTCAATACCACAGTAGGCAAGCGTTTGAAAAAAGTAATAAATGGAAGGATATTAAGAATCACTGGCTGTTATCAAAAATAATATTGGTTGAACCCTCTCCATCGTGACAGGTGACGGTTCTACGGTCTACCCATCCTATCAGAAATAAGACAGCAGTTCTGTAGGCTTCCAAACCTGGCCATTAAAAAAATTACGTCCAATTTGCTTTGGCTAAGCTGCTCCTCGTACAATACTTGCTCTCCTATTACCTGAAATTACAAGGAGAGAAACATATTAGTCACCACTCTCAAAAATACAATTTGTAAATACAACTCTTTAAACATTCAATTTAAAGTTTCCAAATAAATAGGAGATTCATATATGAAAATTTATCAAATCTACTATTATAGATATTGGAAATTATCTAAAATAAACGACAATTCAATTATGAAATAAACAATGTTCCGGAAAACAACAAATTCAAATTGTTCTGAACAGTTAAGGTTAAAATACTGTTGACCTTTTATTGACCTTCGAAGAGCGAGTGAAAGTTTGGAAAATCAAAAGCAAGTTATTTCGCCGCAGGGTTGTTTGCTGAGCAGGATTAAACGGTATTTAATTAGTTACAAGATTTGTATTTCCATGTATTAGAGATTAAGCTGCCAACTTCAATAAATTAATACTTTAGATATAAGTAAACAGAGACTCGATACAAAAGACCAATTGGACAGAGGATGTGAAAATATGTTTTGTTTTGTACATACATCATCATCAATAAACACGAGTAGTAACACATCAATTTTATAAGGCTAAATTCAATATCACAAATATATATGTATATGTAGATAAAGTGATAGAATAGATTGATTTTATAATATTGATGTTAGAAGTTGGGAACATTAATTTAATAAGAAGCAATTCAGTAATAAATTGAGCTTCCAGTTAATTTATATGATCTCTGGAACATAAAACGTTCGAGCGTCTCTGGACCGTGGCACCCTGGGCAGATATCAAGGAGCCAAGTATTTTATATCAATTTGAGCATTCGTGCGAAGTATATTTAAGTAAGTCCGTTCCAAGTCGGTCTTAGCTTTTTAATGGTACCATTTATGGGAGCTAAAGGAAAATCCGAATAAAAGAGGACGAACGCAGAATTCTGGAGATTGCCTTCGTGAATAGAATTTCTAAAAATGTTACGTTTTTAATCCTGGAACATGAATACGGGACACATAATAGTAATGACCAATTGATCAGAGACTAGTTTTACAAGAAGACTACACACATTTTTGCTTGAGCAGCTTTATTTAGTAGATACAATTTACATAAACTATGATATTTTCATAACACTAACGCTAACACGC
This sequence comes from Hesperia comma, assembly GCA_905404135.1. NCBI lineage: Eukaryota > Metazoa > Arthropoda > Insecta > Lepidoptera > Hesperiidae > Hesperia > Hesperia comma. The sequence goes on from FR990034.1 coordinate 6,049,548, forward strand.
TAACACACTCATACCCCCGCAGTAGGTTACTAGGTACCTGTGTCGCGGGTGGCATGAACTACACATATAACACATTACAATTACACCCATGACCCGAGTACAAATATTTATCTGCCACATAAATATCTGCCCCGGCCGGGAATCGAACCCGGGACCCCTCGCGTCGCAGGCAGGGTCGCTACCAACTAGGCTACAGGGTCGTCAAAATAAGGGTCAATAATCTAACAAGTCAAATAGATTCATCTACTAAATAACGTAATATATAAATCTGAAAACCATCAAGCTAATCTATTCATAATATAGAAACGAAATGTCTGGCAAAACCTTGAAGAACTGCTTAAACTTGAAGTAAAACATTCGTTAAACAATAAAAGCTAAAAGAAAACTTAAGACTTTCAAGTCTATATTAAAATATTTTACCTTCTAGGTATTGTATTTTACTCTTTTATTTCTAGCGAAAACGTAAATCCCACAACATAATACAGTAAATAGAGAAGATGGTATCGCCAGAATAAATAAGCGACACTTATGCCTTTCTAAGTAAAAGTTTGCCTACTCGCTTTAATATTTTTGGCAAAGTACTAGACAGTGTTTTGTGGCTGATCTTATCAATAAACAAAGTAAAGTAGGTTGCATAATTTTACCGTAAAGGTTTTGATGGTATTATTTTCATCATTCAAAGCTCGTGACTCGTATGGTGAATGGACGTATCACGTACTCGTATTTATGTGAGCCAAGAAACGCAGCTACTGTTCATGTTTCATTCTAGTTTGTTTCTAGATATCTCATGTCATTAATATCATGTCAACCCATAGCGCTTTGACAAACTTCACACACCTTGACTTTTAAGAACATTATGGAAAACTCTCAGGAGTGAGGGGTGAGGGGTGACGGGTTTTCCTTTACCAAGCCTGGAATTATTTATTTTAACTATAAAAAGTTATTAACGATTACGGTATTCTACAAGCAAGTATCTTGATTTGGGAAAGAATCCACTAGGTAACAATGCATATTATATTTCACAATGATAACACTTACAAAACCACTAAATTGTATTTAACAAGCCCAATTCACTTAATAAACGTCAGTCTTCCTTAAATCTACGAGCACTGATTTGCCATTGATGGCTGCAACAATAAGCAATCAATGAGGCGCTATCGTTAATAGCGTCACTCAACTTCATTTCACGATCTGTTTTTGTTGCCATGACTTCACATCGTTTGGAATATAATGGATTTGAAGTAGGTGACTCTCACTGAGCGAAATACTAGGATGCCTGCTTTTTCTACTGTTATGTAGACGTTGCAGTTATGTTTAATTAAAACTAACCTAATACTGAAGAGCACAACACCATAACTACTAATTTAAAGTAAAGTACGCGGTGAAAGACATAATTATGTATATGACTACAATGATTCAATTAACCGAGATTGCAAATACGGAATATAAAGCTATAAATTTCTGAAACAAATAAAATTTAATATCTGCATTTCTTACAATCTAAGCATCAATAAGCTTGACAGTCCTCTTCGGTCGCTTTGTCGAAAACTCGAAAAATGCCACGCATAAATTTAAAATTCTCTTCGCCCCTTGGCTCCGAGTTTCCAAAGAACATTTGAAATCTAAAATATTCGGTTTGTCCATTGCAGATGACAAAATGCATAGCTACATTGTTTGTGATTCATTTTTATTCAAACATTCATTTCATAGATTTTCGTGGGAAATTAATGTGGCGAAGTTAGCATAAAAATTATAAATTGAAAAATATGAATCATAAGTAAGGTCGTGAACTTCATGGAGCCCATACAATAGACCTTAATTAATATTTTCATTTAAGCTTTACTTTTAAACAAACTTCACCATTACAGTTCTATAAATGACATCATAATAATTATCAACATTTACGTGCACAATTTCGAGCAAAAAGCTGCCTTTTAAGACGGAAAAGTAGAAAAAGCAGCTCGCAATCCGATCTAAGATCTCGAATCTGTTGAAGCGAGTCTCAACGACTTCCGATTGCTTCTGCACTCACAATGGGTCTTAACGTCAAAACTGTGAAGGTTGAACGATTTTATTGACGTACGGCTCTACGTGATCGTATAAATGACTCTCTTGTCTATTGACCGCTGTTTCCTCGGGTTCCAAATAATTATTGTTTGTTTTAATAAGCTCATAAATAATTCATAAACGCCTGGATTTTTAGTCCATTATCTCGATGAGACAATGTGTCGTCATGATTCCAGTAAAAATTAGAAAATATTATGTGTTTTGTATATGAATATCAAATTAAACAGTCGTAATTTACTTTCTTAAATTACGTCCATTTCTCAAAATGGGTTGAGAAAGGATTTGTTCGAAAAAATGTTGATAGTAATACAAATATAGAACACAACCAAAACAGTTAACAACTTAAGGATTTATTCAGAAACATGTATGAAGAACATTTATTACGCATATAGACCTAAGGAAAATATGAATCAACGCTCACTGAGAAAAATCTTAAGCACAACCGAAAAGTAGGTCAAAAAAGAGCAAACCAATATGAATGCCTTTGAATAGGAAACAGTTATTCACCCAGTTTTATTACAGAAAGCGCAGAACTAATTCATTGCACGAGAATATAAAAAAATAGTAAACGAAAAACCATTTAGCGTAAAAATTCTTTGAGCCATACAAAAGGATCTCGGAACTGAGAATTCAAACCAGAGATTCGTAAACCATTGACTCTCCTGATTTTCTTTTTGGGACAGATAGTTTACAGACATAAGAGCTACAAAGCAATCCGAGGGAGTTCCCCAGGGAGTCACTTACGAAAATTTATTCAACAACGCAATTACCCTAAATAGATTCAACAAAGTAGTTAGTACCACAAAAATCAATTACAATTATGTCACTAAAAGCAATCTCGAAACAAGGGAATTTATTTTTAAAACGACCAATGGTTGTACGCTTTGCGAGAACGATACCCTTGGGGAACATACGGAGGATATTCGTTTAATAGGGATCTATTGTGCTATCTGCACCGTTTAATTACAAATATTTAGCGTGATTCCAGTGGAAATAGATTGGAAATTCTTTAAATTGCATTTCTCTCCTGCATTTCTGAATTAAACTAACTTTGTACCTGAAATTTTACAGCTATTTAGAGGTTGGTTGAAAATGTGGATATAATTTTACATACTTTTGGTATAAAACTTGTAACCGCTTTAGTCATATTGTTGTACCTGCACTCTAAAATATGTTTTAACTGATTTTCTCTTGAAATTGACACAACATCAATTTTATATGTGAACTGATTAAAATAAATCGTAACATGTTATCCGAGGCTAATTCCTATGCTGGAAATTATTCTCATGAAATGTATTCCGTCAATATACAGCAAACAGGTGATTGACCCTTTAATGATTTATGATATCCAAGACATTAACATTTGAATAGTCCTACGATCAATTCAATTCAGCTCACTAGAACGACAGGCTGAAATCTATTTTGAATCCATTCTATACTGCCAAATCGCATTTTGGTTTAAACCATCTTAATTTGCAGACACGAATCTAAATGCTACCTACTAATGAACAGACAATGATACGAAATAAGCTAACGGGATTTTTGGGGCAAACTCCAAATAGCAGGATTTGTCTAACACTCGGCGCAAATCGCTCTTATGTATCTCATTCAATCTGATATATTACGTAACATCGAGTTGAACTTCGTCAATTCAACACTGGACTTGTTATTACCCTAGCACACCCTAGGGGTTACCGCCGTGTAACTCTAATAGGGATCTATTGTACCATTCGGCGGGCTTAATTACTTTGGTTCGAACTCTTGTTTTCATCACTTAAGGAGGTTCTATTCTCCAAAAGTATTTCTGATTAGTTCTTTGGTTAGTATGGAAACGTTTTGTCACTTACTTAGCTCATAGTGTCAACCCGTTTTAAGAAATGCCAGGATATGTCTCATTATATTCATTATTAATCATCTTCTTTATCTGGTATGAGAATATAGATCTTTAGTAATAGCATTATTATTATGATGAAATTTAATATTTTACTTTTTTATTGAAGCTTCGCTATTTGATAGTTATATGTATTCCTTCCCTGATTGTACGATCTCGTAAATGACTACTCCTTAATTTATCTCTTTTTAGTCATTTATAATTAAATGTTAAGTCATGAGTCTTTTTCGTTCTTATGTCCATTGTATTTTTCTTTTATTTAGTTTTTTTAAAGTAATTAGATACAATTTTAACAAAGATATTACCTTTAGAACGCAAATATAGATCATTATCTACAGCTTAGAATTAAACCATTGATTAACAAAAGAGTTCAAATCGTAGGAATATCTCACATAAACTGTGCTGCGACTTATAATATATTCTTCAACATCCAGACAAATTGTCAAAGTTCTAGACTACAGCCTCGCGGAACTATGCAAATCTCCTCACAAATCTCCAACTTAGAGCTCCCGATCCCAATTACGTCACGCTGACTGTTCCAATCTCACATACTTAATACACGCGAACTTATTTCGAGCATCCTGACAAAATGAGTTTATATGTTCACTAACAGTCCCCACCCAAGTCCTCACACTTACTAACAAACTAATCAACTAATATTGTAACACCTACTGCTAACTGGACTAACCATCCCTGTCCCTATTTGAATCTTATTCTAAGTCGGTTGTCATGGGCGGCAGCGGAAGATGGTGATAGAATATAGATTTCTCAATAAATAGAATTAAGATTTCTCAATAATTGTCTCCGCAACATAAAACATCATTGCTCATACATACATCGTCAATTTCTGCCTAGCCTTTATAATTTCAAAAAGGGTTGAAAAACAATCATTTTTTACCATAACGCCGTAGCAAATAGCCGAAATCTTGTCGAAATAGTTATTGTATACAAATGACATTTACAACGTTTTACCGCAAGGTACTTGTGTGTTCACGGCCCGATTTTCCGGTTACCGTACCGCCCCTCAATTTACCGAAAACATACTAATTTGTACGGAACCCATGACCGGCGGCTCTAAATCTCCCCATACACTCAAATAAAGTACTGTTAAGACAGTAGATACTTTGAGATAAGATAATAGACAGCGCCACAGGTAGGCCCGTTACTGCAAAGTAATAACATGATCTTCCGGACTTTTTTCTCTACTAAGCCCCAAAGCAGTTAAACCTAATGGCAAATTGAGAGAAAGAGCCTTTTTAAGTACATCTAATTTACAGTATTTTAAAAGAGAAAACTGAAAACAAGGAAGCTGTTGTGTTTATACAATGATTTTTTCCAACGAAACTCACGTCGACACAGCTGTCTAGTTTTTTATCCGAGTTCAAAAAAATTAAAAATAACCAAAATAAATGACTGTTTTTTAAGTATACCTCAGAAGTTTCACTGAGTGTTGCGATTTATAATTCTTCATTTATTTGAAAGCTGGTGCATAAATTTCGGCGACATCTGATGGATAATTTTTAAGGTATTTCTACTTGTGAAAGTTGAAGTAGGGTTGTTTTTCTAAAGAGTAAGCTTTGGATTTCAATAAAATAATTGGAGGTTGCGACTAAATTCTTAGCACCGAAAGAGAAGGGTGAATATTGAAACTAGGATCAAATCTTCAAACCGTAATGATAAATCTGCTTTACAACAGAATTCAGTGTGAGATATTGCCAATATTTTAGAATCACAGAGTTCATCAGGGGGCAAACGTTACTTTGCATTCTTACATCGAACAAGATCTAGTAGTTTATATTTCCCTAGACATTGTTGCAATAAATCACGTCTGAATGTTGCGAGTGTCTAGTGCGGCTAAAAATAGTTATTGAACGGTTGGAGCATAAAACATCAGCATTCCAGCTACTTACAGCACAACATAGGATTTCCATTAGATTCCTACTTAACTTGACAGCGGCAGGCAAGATATAGGCATGATCGAATTACCTTCTGTCGATACTGGCTTACCTTCGGTAATGTAGTGTTGGGAACGGTGTAAGGAACGCTTTTTAGGCTTGTGTTCGGTAACACGGCTATATCCAATTTCTCTGTTAAGGCGCTTTAAAGTGCTTTATGATTGAAATTCATACAATATGCACAATGAAGAGTATGACGATTCCACTACCATTCAATTTAAGACCGTATAGCAACGTCATAAAGCCTAAAAAGAAAAAATGTCACAGCAATTCGCTGCATTATTGGACTGGATCGTCTAATCTAATGGATAATTAGCACCAAATTAAAAGCGGGCAAATTGTAAATTAATCGCAATCAAGCGAGCTGGTCGCGTGACGATAATCACACAACTCAGTAGTGTTAGCAAGGCCTGATTACAATTACTTCTGTTATCGTATTGTATCGATAGCAGCTAATGTTATTTGACCTTATCGCCCTAGAAATTCTTTTAAGTCGCTTTAATAATAATTGAATAAAATCTATTGCATACTGAAGGAATACTGCTATCAGGCGGGTTAAGACGACGTACTACATACATTATACCTATGTTGACATTAACCATTTGACTAAGAATGAAGAAGAATGACTAATAAATAATTTCTGACGTATTACCGATCTATTAAAATTGTTTTATTAAATATAATAACAAATTATGCTTTGAAATTTAAATATAACATAATTATCAAGTCTTTACCTAATATCAGACGACAATGACGTTTTTGATAACATAACGTTTTAAGTCATACCAGTAGCGTTAGCAATGGATGAATATGGACTTGATAACATTCTATAAACATCAATATATTCTGCGAATTCTAATTCAATGAATCATTGTCAGACACCGATATCGAGCTAAGTATATCCATACCAGGTATCCAGGAATGTAAAAATAAATAAGTAAATATATAATATTATTCGGGGAACCAGTCCCTTCAAAAATCGCTATAAATTTTAATAAAGTATGTTATTCCGATGTCTAAGCTATATTACTGCAAAGTTTCATAAAAATCCGTTCAGTAGTTTTTGCGTGAAAGAGCAACAAACACACATGACACACACTCACTCACATCCTTACAAACTTTCGCATTTATAATTATTATAGTAGGAAGTAGGATTAGTAGGAAGTAGGATAGTAGGAAGGATTATCGCTAATCGCTTCACGCTTATACATATATAGCTCCACATTATGATCGCCTGTTTTAATGGGCGCCATGGATAACCCGCGCGTATACAAGAACCTACACACACAGACCGACAACGAAAACTTAAACTCATTATTCGAATATTTATCAACCTAAATGAGAATCAAACCCGGGCCCGTTTAAACGGCAACCCGCCATGCCAACCATTGTACCATACGGATTATTTTTAAAATAAACCAACGGAATCATCGTAAAAGAACCAAAAATAAATTAAAATGCCAGTTCCGTTGTCATCAGTAACTGCATTCCAGACCCACATAATGCGTTATGAATATAAATAACGTCTGCGACGCACCTTTTTGATCTTATCCAGTGTGCCATATCCGGAATATTTAGATCAGCGGTCATCATGTCACACTTTTGTGACCAAGGGCCGCTAACACTGTGAAGGACTGCGCAAACTAGAACGACACGTTACCGGACAAACTAAAACGCATTCAATTATGATCTTTTTGTCTTAGTTTTTAGTTTTTACGATTAAATTTTAATTCTATAGTTGGTGTCGGTTCCATTTTGGTCAGTTGGTGGGTGGCGAGTAGTTTTAGTAGGTCAGTTGAGGCGTCGCCGTCGTTGTAGTGGGCGCGGTGCTTGAGCGCCCGCGTGATAAACCATTTTGCACACCCTTTTGATTTGACCCATCTATTTGATAAATAGACTTGCCGCGGGCCGCACAATACCAGCCGCGGGCCGCAGTTTGACAACCACCTGAAAATTGCAACCTGAAAACCTGAAAATTGTAACCTGAAAACCCACAGTGAGTTCTTTATCCCAACTTCTGATGTCGGAGACACTTGTCAGGATGGTGGTATAATGCTCCGATCATTAGGTTGTAAGGTGAAAAATAAAACACAGTGGGCGTTCAATACGTTTCTTAATGATTTAAATTAGGTTTCAGGTTACACAGTTCGATTTAATTTGATTAAAGCCTTTAGGTTAAGTTAAAACGTGGCACAATGGTACAACGCAGTATAGGATTTTATTACAAAGTACACTAGTTAACTTAATGCGACCGTTCGGCTCGACGTCTGCTCGAGAAGTCCGCGCTGTTCGTAAGTGACTGCAGAGCTGCCCTCTGTTGGGTTCCCCCTCTCCGATGTCCCATCGAGTGACGTTTACAATTCGCACAGAGTTGCCATTTAAATTACAGTTTCCGGATTTACGTTTTATTCAAAGTTTAATGATTTATTTAGTTTGATTTTAATCTAATTTTATTTCCGTCTCCGACATGTATATATAATATGTATATATTTAGGTATTTCATATGTATGTTTTTTATTTATAATCTCTATATTTATAGTATGTAAAAGCTAATATTTTTAATGTTGTATTTATTTAATGTGTTATTTATTACTGTTAACACCTGCCACAAATTCTCACCGTCACCCAGGGTTGACTGGGAGAGAATGCCTATAGGCATTAAGTCCGCCCTTTGTAAACCTAGGTTAGTAGGTATTACAATAAGATATAAATAAATAAATAAATAAACCACGGATTAAGATCGTTATTCATGCGGCTTTGTATAAACTTGCTTGTGTCCACGGCGTTACTGTCATTGTTATGGTAGCTTGCGAGTACAAACAGATTTATATCGAAGTTTGACTAATGGCATATTCAAATTATTCAGCGAACCTTTAACTAATTTGGTAATACCTACTTACCACACAAAAATTCTGGTTCGGTTTCCAGTTTAGAATTGTGTCGGAAAATATTGGTTTTTAGTCTGCTATTTGTTATATCGTATTTTTTAACTATTTTGTTTAAAATTTTATTAACAAAACCAAAAAATATGCTCTTTTATTGTTGTTCAAATGAAAATTTGGAAAAATAAGTATTTTATTGTAAAAAAATCTACATTTTCTAGCAAGTAGGACCGCTAAACAAGAAGTGTGTGGAAAAAAGGTTGCTTTTTATTACTTATGTATACTTAAATGTAAAATTATGCACAAATTAATCAAAAATACAATTTTTTACCGTTTCTTCGTTACATTACGGCTCATAAATTAAGTACGTCTACATGTAATTTTTATTACAACCTAAACCAAAATGTTTTTACGCTCGTGGCAGACTTATCAAGCCAAGGTCCTTTGCGTTCATATTTGCTGTCTCTGTCAATAACATCTTCACTTGCTTAAAACAGTTTGAGACATTGAGTTGACATTGAGTTTGAGACATTTTCAACCATATCGACGTGATATGGTTGAAAATGTGATAGTGGTACGGGAGCCGACGATGCTAAATGTGTACTTGCTCGAGCGTCATAGAGACCTATTGGGTTGCAAAGGTTAGATGATAAGGAGAAAAAAATGTTATATAATGTATACCTTTTCATCGGTGGGGGAAGCGGCTATAGATCTTTAAATATGTAAAAAAAACTGCCGCATGGACATACTCGAGCACGTCAGATATTGATACCATCAATGGCCTACGTATTTTTAATAATGTATGTATGTTAATCTGACCGTTTGCATGGTGGGGGTGATCGTACGTAAGGGTTGAAAATGAAAAAAAAAAAAATTTAATCGAGCGCGTCAGATTTTCTAAGGGGGTGTTAAGTGCACCAAAAAAAAGCTCTAATTCAATAATCTGACGATTTGGATGTGACCCAAACTCGCAGTCATTATACTATTATGCAAAAAAAAATCGCCATTTTGAAATACTCAAGCGCGTCAGATTAAGATATATATGGTTCATCTTTATGTCCTAGACTTGCTGTCTCTTAATCTGACGATTATCTAGAGGGATTTCCCTAATCTGCCAAAAAAAAAAAATTAAATCATTGAACTTAATTAATAGAAAAGCTCAGGAAATAGCATGCAAATAAAAAAGTGTATGTTTTTAAGTAGAATACTTGTATTTACATAATATAAGGGCCGTAATATCAATCATAGTTTAAACTATGCTTCAGAGTTTAGTCACGAATTATATTTTCTTAAGATCAACGGTAGATAATCGATCAAGTCCAGTTTAAATTATTTAAACTCTCCCGAAGGTTGGTTAAAAACCTCCTTGTGAGATTAACCTTTCGTTTAATTTGACGTTTCTTCAAGATAGTTTTTGAGTTATTCATAATCATAATAATGTGTATTGAATTTATGGTAGTTGCCTCATAACTTTTGACTGGGTATTCCGATTTTTATAATTTTTTTTTATTCGGAAGCTGGTGCTTGTCTTGTGATATTGTATAAATTTGAGCAACCTCTAATGGGCAGTTTTTGAGTTATTTTTAATAATGTGTGTTTATGGTCGCTAGCTCATAACTTTTTACTGAGAATTTAAATTTTCATCCTTTCATCCTTTTTTTTAATCGAAAGCTCGTCGTATGTTTTCGTATAAATTTGAGCGAAATCTGACGGGTACTTTTTGATTTATCTCTACTTATCGATTTTGAACATTAAACTTTAATGACGAATTTTTGTTATTTCGGCTCTTATAAATCGTCAGATTATATATTTTTCGTTATCCTTGAATCATTTCCTTCAAAATAAATAAAAAATTAGCCACGCTCGAGAATGTCAAGATGGCGTTTTTTTTTAACAACTTTGTAGCCCTCCCCTTTCATTGCGTCATTCTCAAATTGTCAGATTAGTGGAATACACACTTTTTAGCATGTAATTAACTCACCGTACCTTAATCTGACGCGCTCGAGAATGTCTGATGATCAATTTTTTTTTACTAATCTGATCCTTTATTCTTGAGGCGCGGCCTCATATATGGGGCTCATATTTGGTGGAGCTACTTAACTGGGTGCCAGATACCTCCTGTACCTTAATCTGACGCGCTCGAGTAAGTACAAAAATCCCCTCTTGGGCTCCCCAGCTATAGTAGGTAAATACTATTTTTATTTTAACAGACTTCAAAGAAGGACGAATTTTTCAATTCTACTGTATTTTGATTTTTGATTCTAATGATTCTTGTTTTATTCGAAAGCTGGTACTATCATGTGGTAATAATTTTGAGCGACCTGTGGCGTGTAGTTTTCGAGTTATCTCTGCTTTTCGATGTTGAAATCGGTTACTTTTTTTTTAACTTATAAATACATATATTACGTTTTGATATCTGTCCTTTTCTGCTTGTGAATCTAAGAAAAAATTTAATTTGCATGCTGTTTTCCTGGTGTTTGTTAGAGAAAATTGAGCCAATATTTAGAGTTTTGCTTTCAATTGGTACTTAAATAAAATATAAGATGTCTACTTTTGTAAATTACGTAACAAGCCTTAATTATTAACTCGAAGAAAGTAGGAACCGTATAATTAACTATTGTTTTAGTTTTCTTCAAAGCCCCACACGTAGTTCATATAATAAACTCGTTGACCGACATACAGGCAAATTACTCTTTTCCTTTAGAACAACCGCTTGTAACTTATATAACAGTTTTATTATATTTTTCACAACATTCACTGAGTCATTAAAACAATTTATATTTCAAATGGCAACTTTTTAATGATTCTAGTTTCTGCCTCCATTTCGGCCGATTCAGAGATAGAAAACGCTGTTTAAGGTGTATCCCTCATTTGAGAAATTTTTGATGCTTTCACCCGTCTTCTCGCTTCCGTAAAAGGATAAGTTGAATAATTTCTGGCATAACGTCATTTCCATGGTCTGAGCACCTCGATCTGATTCCATTCCAAATAAATGTACAATGTATTTATAATTTAAATAAGGTTTAGCCGATAAAACGTCAGAAGGTTGCAAAACAGACTTACGGGGACTTACTACCTATTTTTAGTCTAGGTGACATTACGACGTGAATTCTTTAAACGCGAAATGTGTAGTTAGGTTGCACGTACCTAATTTATTATTTTATTAATCAAATTACGAAGATAATTTATGACTAAGTATTCAGAAAAAAAATTATGATTGAGGATTCCTTCATCCATTCACACACACACAGACACAAAAACATTATTGTTCTCTTGTAATAAGCGTACCATTAAATGAATTTTCTTGTTTTTCTCCTGATCATAATTTGAACACAAATATTTGTTTTTGTACGTTGATTTTGACAAAGTCAAGCGAATAGGCAGTTAATATCCGATTAAAATTCCCTTTGGTGAGTCAGTAAACTAGATCAAGTATTTAATTCAGTACTAACGCTGGTAACAATGGCAGACGCTGACCGTCATTCCGCGGTCCGGTTGTGATGACGTCATCGGAATGGCGTCCACGCCCGAAGCCGTAGCAACGCCAACGCCCGCGCAGCTACCGCACGCGTCAAATGCACTTTACATCGCTACTTTAATTTACTACCTTTTAAACTCACGAGTTTCCTACGTGCATTGTGTGTGAAACAAGAAAAAAAGCTCGACGTCTGAAGGTGAGTGCGAGAATAAATTAAGGGTAATGAATGACTTATTGTGAGGGACAGGAAATTATTATTGGTAGCTCGAGTTACGGGTTATGGGTCGCGAGGGTTGATAATAATGGTCTCGCCACTAGTTCGGAGAACTGAACAGGTTCGTTACTTGGTTACGTAATGTGTTGCTTGCCACTGAATATTTTAGGATTCGTGCGTGACAGTTTTTCTAATATCCGCCGGTTCGATAACACGTATGGAACGCGAACTAATCCATGTACGGATTTGTCTACAGTGCTTTGTCATGTCAGTTGCGTGTTTTATCGAAATGGCTGACTAATGAACTGGACGAGCCCTCTGGTGGTAAATGAACACTGTCGTTCGTAGACGTAGATGTCGTTAGTAATAACATAGACATCACCAATTTGCCTGGCAATAAAGAACGAAAAAGTAAGGACTACGACCGAACCTCGCCGGAACACGACAAAGCGTTTTACGGCTGATTCACGCAAGAGGTAGCTAGCCAGGTAGGCTTCCCAGAAAGATAATAAAACCGGTCTAAGGTATTATTAATATCTTAACGGTATTAAAATAAATGGTAAATTGTTAATAGTTCGATCTGGTGGTGTAGTGAAACGGGTGAGAATGGGAATGGGAGCCAACGGGAAAAACCCGGGTGAAACATGCTCCACCGGTATCGAAAAAACGTTTTTACGACAAACGACACCGAACTATGCATGCATATATATAATAGGCTTTAAAAGCCTATTCTTTGCATGGATTCACAATGTAAACAAGAATAAGTATATATCTTTGGTAATGTCAAGTACCTATGTACCATTTACACAATTTCAAATAATGAAGAATATAATTTTCAAACACGAGATGAGACATTAAATATTTTAATCATAGCTTAAAATACGTTATAATACTCTATGTGGGCGCCTCTTAAGGAGCTTAGTAGAATCAAGTAGAATGTCTATATTTAGAAATAACAAAACCAAATATGAAACATGAGAACCTTAATCAATTTATATTTTTAAAAATTGGATCCATCAGTGTATTCGAAAACAAAAAAAAAACAGGAAAACATGTAGGTATATATTAGGTATTTGTGTAAATACATAATCAGAAATTGGTTGGCGTGATTTTTTAAACTAACATAACATTTTTATTCATTCAACACGCTATTATAAATATGTAAGGCTTACAATTTATGTTAGTGAAAACCGTGCTCTTATCGATTGAGCCGTTTCTGAGATTAACGCGAACAACATCACATTCACAGACAAAAATATTGTTAACATAAGTCTTATTTAGCCATGAGTAATACACACTCAGGCACTTACCGCTTCGTTTAAAACTTTACAGTGAATACGTATTGCGTATGAATAATGGAAACATATTGTAAGATCTCATGTGCTGTTTGTTGTATGACTCGCCTTTAATAAACCGACCAGAACTATGGCATAAGTATGGTAGTAAGAACAGTATACATTCATCATATGCCATACCTTATTGCCATCACATAAGTAACTCGGTTACTGCCTTATGTAAGTAGTTAAGTACAAACTGAGCGAAAAATAATGTAAAAAATATATTTTATTCCTCAGAAAGCAGACAAACGACAATGACAACTCTTCCTGTGAAGGAAGGAGTTTCGGGTTCCAATCCAACTGTGCAAATATTTAGGTGACTGATAATTTTTTGATGGTTGTTACTGATGGTATTTATTTGTGTTATACGTGCCACCTACGTCACAAAATCCTAGTGCCACGCACTAGGATTTCTCAAGAGAGTAAAAGCGTATGATAAAAATAGATTTAGAGAAGCTGGATGGAAATCCCACTTATCGCAGAATTTTCCCCAGAGAGCAGTAGGCACCTAAGTATAATGTTACAAGTTCTTCTTCCGGCGCTCGATATACCCCAACGTTAAATATTAATTACAATAATTACCTGTGTATAATAATTAATTGTTACGAATTATTAATAAATACAATTATTGTTTGAGATTATATTGAGATTATATAAGTGTTATTGACTTCCGATTTAATTGTATAGTGGGGGTTGAGGGTAGGATATAAATTATATGGCAGACCAAGCAAGCTAGTTCAGCTCATTATTTTTGTAACAGTTGTAAGGGGAAGTTCTGCCCGAATGTATACTTATAAAATTAATTGGTAATTAAATGTAATAAAGTATAAAGTGTAGAGAATAATGTGTATGTGTATGTGTAAAGTGTAGAGAATAATGTGTATGTGTTGTAATAAACTGTGTGGAAAGATGCTGCTGAAGTTTATTTTTGGGAAATAACATATCGATAGGGAAATTCATCGTCCTTGCTGCAGCCAGTGTGATAGCCATCATCACAATAATTTAAAGATATTATACAAAGAGTCAAAACGAACAACAAAATCTGTATTATTAATTATGTTTTCGTCCCTTTCAGATTAAAAGGCGTTATGTGACCGGCCGTGACTTTAGAGATAGCGCAAGAAGATATTCTGTACTGTGTCTAACTATTATTACTGTACACTTTGTGCAGATTATTTCATAAGCACGAACTGTTATTAAGTTTTGGGATCAAAGCACAAGGCAGCTTCAGCCTCATCTCGAGAAACCCGCCCATTATGGACTTCGGCTCAAAGGCGCTTAAGCCTTATTGAGAACAATGCTAGCTTCCTATGCAAAACTCAACTTGTTTCAAAGTATCAACTTTCAATAAGTAGTTAGGCGTATACAGAGGCTTGCCATAACTAGTGATGTATTGAGCTGCCTGAGCCTCAATAGCAGGCTACAGAGTGGAGAGGCGAGTTTGTTTGTTTTGTTTTAATCAATATCTACTCAGTTTAAAGTTTAAACTTAGGTGAGTTAGGTAACTTGATAAACAACTATCAGATTAAACACATAAACAGCGAATTATCTAACATAATAAAAACTTTACTTGTTTGTCTAAACCAAATATTTTTTCAATTAGCACCAATAGGGCCTATTCTTAAGATTAGCCCGTTAATAGTTCTTGAGATTAGCCCGTTAAAACAAACAAATAAACTCTTTGGTTTTATAATATTAGTATAATAGATAGATTTACCTACAGAGTTATTGTTCGATCATGTCGGTCAAAATTGGAGCGCTGTGACGTCAATGTTAACGCCTAAATTATAATTTGTACCTAATCAATATTTTAGATATTTTTGATGTAGAATAAAGTGGATTTTAATGTCGTGTTTTGTTCTATAGTAATTTATCCCAGCGCTTCGAAAGGTACCCACTAAAAGGTTTTTTTTACTATCCTATTCGGCTCTGTGAACCTGGCACCCGACTTTAAAAAATCGAACTTTTTTTTAATGAATATTATAGATTAGGGTTTGTAGTTGATTGTAGTAACATTTTTTTTGTTTGTAGTAACTCCGAAAAAAAACTATTGCACCTTAAAAAAAACTCAGCACCCGACTTTGACAAATCAAAAATTTAAAAATTGGGGGTTAAAGAGGATCGTTTGTAGTTGTTTGTAGTAAAAAAAATTTCGTTTGTAGTAAGAAAAAAAATACAATTTTTTTTCCCAAGTTGCGACTTTAATAAAATCGAACTTTTTTTTACTGAATATTATAGATTAGGGTTTGTAGTTGATCGTAGTAACATTTTTTTTGTTTGTAGTAACTCCGAAAAAAAAATATCGCACCTTAAAAAAAAACTCAGCACCCGACTTTGAAATATCAAAAATTTAAAAATGGGGGGTTAAAGAGGATCGTTTGTAGTTGTTTGTAGTAAAAAAAATTTCGTTTGTAGTAAGAAAAAAAAATAAAATTTTTTTTTCCCAAGTTGCGAAATTGACAATTGAAGTTTTTTTTTCTTATTTCTACTAGCTTATAGGTTATAGACGTTATAGTGAATAGTTTTAACGTTATTTTGTTTGTAGCTCTTCCTAAAGAAGAACGAACGGACTTTAAATATATCCCACTCCTCGGATTGATCAAACAAAACTGGTCTTACTACAAACGATAATCTAGCTACTGCAAACGAAACCGCATTACTACAAACGAAAATTCGGCTACTACAAACGAAACCGCATTACTACAAACGATAATTTAGCTACTACAAACGAAACCGCATTACTACAAACGAAAATTCGGCTACTACAAACGAAACCGCATTACTACAAACGATAATCTAGCTACTACAAACGAAAACGCGTTACTACAAACGAAAATTCGGCTACTACAAACGAAACCGCATTACTACAAACGATAATTTAGCTACTACAAACGAAACCGCATTACTACAAACGAAAATTCGGCTACTACAAACGAAACCGCATTACTACAAACGAAACCGCATTACTAAAAACGATAATCTAGCTACTACAAACAAAACCGCATTACTACAAACGAAAATTCGGCTACTACAAATGAAACCGCATTACTACAAACGATAATCTAGCTACTACAAACGAAAACGCGTTACTACAAACGAAAATTCGGCTACTACAAACGAAACCGCATTACTACAAACGATAATTTAGCTACTACAAACGAAACCGCGTTACTACAAACGAAAATTCGGCTACCACAAACGAAACCGCATTACTACAAACGATAATCTAGCTACTTCAAACGAAAACGCATTACTACAAACGAAAATTCGGCTATTACAAACGAAACCGCATTACTACAAACGATAATCTAGCTACTACAAACGAAACCGCATTACTACAAACGAAAATTCGGCTACTACAAACGAAACCGCATTACTACAAACGAAAATTCGGCTACTACAAACGAAACCGCATTACTACAAACGATAATCTAGCTACTACAAACGAAACCGCATTACTACAAACGAAAATTTGGCTACTACAAACGAAACCGCATTACTACAAACGATAATTTAGCTACTACAAACGAAACCGCATTACTACAAACAAAAATTCGGCTACTACAAACGAAACCGCATTACTAAAAACGAAAATTCGGCTACTACAAACGATACCGCATTACTAAAAACGAAAATTCGGCTACTACAAACGAAACCGCATTACTACAAACGATAATTTAGCTACTACAAACGAAACCGCATTACTACAAACGAAAATTCGGCTACTACAAACGAAACCGCATTACTAGAAACGATAATTTAGCTACTACAAACGAAACCGCATTACTACAAACGAAAATTCGGCTACTACAAACGAAACCGCATTACTACAAACGATAATTTAGCTACTACAAACGAAAACGCGTTACTACAAACGAAAATTCGGCTACTACAAACGAAACCGCATTACTACAAACGATAATCTAGCTACTACAAACAAAACCGCATTACTACAAACGAAAATTCGGCTACTACAAACGAAACCGCATTACTACAAACGAAAATTCGGCTACTACAAACGAAACCGCATTACTACAAACGAAAATTCGGCTACTACAAACGAAACCGCATTACTACAAACGAAAATTCGGCTACTACAAACGAAACCGCATTACTACAAACGAAACCGCATTACTACAAACGATAATCTAGCTACTACAAACGAAACCGCATTACTACAAACGAAAATTCGGCTACTACAAACGAAACCGCATTACTACAAACGATAATTTAGCTACTACAAACGAAACCGCATTACTACAAACGAAAATTCGGCTACTACAAACGAAACCGCATTACTAAAAACGAAAATTCGGCTACTACAAACGATACCGCATTACTACAAACGATAATTTAGCTACTACAAACGAAAACGCGTTACTACAAACGAAAATTCGGCTACTACAAACGAAACCGCATTACTACAAACGATAATTTAGCTACTACAAACGAAAACGCGTTACTACAAACGAAAATTCGGCTACTACAAACGAAACCGCATTACTACAAACGATAATCTAGCTACTACAAACAAAACCGCATTACTACAAACGAAAATTCGGCTACTACAAACGAAACCGCATTACTACAAACGAAAATTCGGCTACTACAAACGAAACCGCATTACTACAAACGAAACCGCATTACTACAAACGATAATCTAGCTACTACAAACGAAACCGCATTACTACAAACGAAAATTTGGCTACTACAAACGAAACCGCATTACTACAAACGATAATTTAGCTACTACAAACGAAACCGCATTACTACAAACGAAAATTCGGCTACTACAAACGAAACCGCATTACTAAAAACGAAAATTCGGCTACTACAAACGATACCGCATTACTAAAAACGAAAATTCGGCTACTACAAACGAAACCGCATTACTACAAACGAAAATTCGGCTACTACAAACGAAACCGCATTACTACAAACGATAATTTAGCTACTACAAACGAAACCGCATTACTACAAACGATAATTTAGCTACTACAAACGAAACCGCATTACTACAAACGAAAACGCGTTACTACAAAGGAAAATCTAGCTACTACAAACGAAACCGCATTACTACAAACGAAAATTCGGCTACTACAAACGAAACCGCGTTACTACAAACGAAAATTCGGCTACTACAAACGAAACCGCATTACTACAAACGATAATTTAGCTACTACAAACGAAACCGCATTACTACAAACGAAAATTCGGCTACTACAAACGAAACCGCATTACTACAAACGATAATCTAGCTACTACAAAGGAAAACGCGTTACTACAAACGAAAATTCGGCTACTACAAACGAAACCGCATTACTACAAACGATAATTTAGCTACTACAAACGAAACCGCATTACTACAAACGAAAACGCGTTACTACAAAGGAAAATCTAGCTACTACAAACGAAAGCGCATTACTACAAACGAAAATTCGGCTACTACAAACGAAACCGCATTACTACAAACGATAATTTAGCTACTACAAACGAAAACGCGTTACTACAAACGAAAATTCGGCTACTACAAACGAAACCGCATTACTACAAACGATAATTTAGCTACTACAAACGAAAACGCGTTACTACAAACGAAAATTCGGCTACTACAAACGGCGGTTTCGTTTGTAGTACCCGAATTTTCGTTTGTAGTAACGCGTTTTCGTTTGTAGTAGCTAGATTATCGTTTGTAGTAATGCGGTTTCGTTTGTAGTAGCCGAATTTTCGTTTGTAGTAATGCGGTTTCGTTTGTAGTAGCCGAATTTTCGTTTGTAGTAATGCGGTTTCGTTTGTAGTAGCTAGATTTTCCTTTGTAGTAACGCGTTTTCGTTTGTAGTAATGCGGTTTCGTTTGTAGTAGCTAAATTATCGTTTGTAGTAATGCGATTTCGTTTGTAGTAGCCGAATTTTCGTTTGTAGTAACGCGTTTTCCTTTGTAGTAGCTAGATTATCGTTTGTAGTAATGCGGTTTCGTTTGTAGTAGCCGAATTTTCGTTTGTAGTAATGCGGTTTCGTTTGTAGTAGCTAGATTTTCCTTTGTAGTAACGCGTTTTCCTTTGAAGTAGCTAGATTATCGTTTGTAGTAATGCGGTTTCGTTTGTAGTAACCGAATTTTCGTTTGTAGTAATGCGGTTTCGTTTGTAGTAGCCAAATTATCGTTTGTAGTAATGCGGTTTCGTTTGTAGTAGCTAAATTATCGTTTGTAGTAATGCGGTTTCGTTTGTAGTAGCCGAATTTTCGTTTGTAGTAATGCGGTTTCGTTTGTAGTAGCCGAATTTTCGTTTTTAGTAATGCGGTATCGTTTGTAGTAGCCGAATTTTCGTTTTTAGTAATGCGGTTTCGTTTGTAGTAGCCGAATTTTCGTTTGTAGTAATGCGGTTTCGTTTGTAGTAGCTAAATTATCGTTTGTAGTAATGCGGTTTCGTTTGTAGTAGCCGAATTTTCGTTTGTAGTAATGCGGTTTCGTTTGTAGTAGCCGAATTTTCGTTTTTAGTAATGCGGTATCGTTTGTAGTAGCCGAATTTTCGTTTTTAGTAATGCGGTTTCGTTTGAAGTAGCTAAATTATCGTTTGTAGTAATGCGGTTTCGTTTGTAATAGCCGAATTTTCGTTTGTAGTAATGCGTTTTCGTTTGAAGTAGCTAGATTATCGTTTGTAGTAATGCGGTTTCGTTTGTAGTAGCTAAATTATCGTTTGTAGTAATGCGGTTTCGTTTGTAGTAGCCGAATTTTCGTTTGTAGTAATGCGGTTTCGTTTGTAGTAGCCGAATTTTCGTTTGTAGTAATGCGGTTTCGTTTGTAGTAGCTAAATTATCGTTTGTAGTAATGCGGTTTCGTTTGTAGTAGCCGAATTTTCGTTTGTAGTAATGCGGTTTCGTTTGTAGTAGCCGAATTTTCGTTTGTAGTAACGCGTTTTCGTTTGTAGTAGCTAGATTATCGTTTGTAGTAATGCGGTTTCATTTGTAGTAGCCGAATTTTCGTTTGTAGTAATGCGGTTTTGTTTGTAGTAGCTAGATTATCGTTTTTAGTAATGCGGTTTCGTTTGTAGTAATGCGGTTTCGTTTGTAGTAGCCGAATTTTCGTTTGTAGTAATGCGGTTTCGTTTGTAGTAGCTAAATTATCGTTTGTAGTAATGCGGTTTCGTTTGTAGTAGCCGAATTTTCGTTTGTAGTAACGCGTTTTCGTTTGTAGTAGCTAGATTATCGTTTGTAGTAATGCGGTTTCGTTTGTAGTAGCCGAATTTTCGTTTGTAGTAATGCGGTTTCGTTTGTAGTAGCTAAATTATCGTTTGTAGTAATGCGGTTTCGTTTGTAGTAGCCGAATTTTCGTTTGTAGTAATGCGGTTTCGTTTGCAGTAGCTAGATTATCGTTTGTAGTAAGACCAGTTTTGTTTGATCAATCCGAGGAGTGGGATATATTTAAAGTCCGTTCGTTCTTCTTTAGGAAGAGCTACAAACAAAATAACGTTAAAACTATTCACTATAACGTCTATAACCTATAAGCTAGTAGAAATAAGAAAAAAAAACTTCAATTGTCAATTTCGCAACTTGGGAAAAAAAAATTTTATTTTTTTTTCTTACTACAAACGAAATTTTTTTTACTACAAACAACTACAAACGATCCTCTTTAACCCCCCATTTTTAAATTTTTGATATTTCAAAGTCGGGTGCTGAGTTTTTTTTTAAGGTGCGATATTTTTTTTTCGGAGTTACTACAAACAAAAAAAATGTTACTACGATCAACTACAAACCCTAATCTATAATATTCAGTAAAAAAAAGTTCGATTTTATTAAAGTCGCAACTTGGGAAAAAAAATTGTATTTTTTTTCTTACTACAAACGAAATTTTTTTTACTACAAACAACTACAAACGATCCTCTTTAACCCCCAATTTTTAAATTTTTGATTTGTCAAAGTCGGGTGCTGAGTTTTTTTTAAGGTGCAATAGTTTTTTTTCGGAGTTACTACAAACAAAAAAAATGTTACTACAATCAACTACAAACCCTAATCTATAATATTCATTAAAAAAAAGTTCGAATTTTTAAAGTCGGGTGCCAGGTTCACAGAGCCATCCTATTCCTATTGTAAAGACTGTAACAAATAAGCTTAGACAAAGATGTAAAATACATTTTGCCTTTCAATTGTCAACCGTTTTACTTTTTTATAGTTTTGGTACGTAGCTATAATTTTTTTATAGATAGATAACTTTTATTGTTATCACAAAAAAATACTACTTAGTTAACGGATGTATTGTTACATTTTGTGTAAATGTACATAAAGTAAATATTAAGTAAACAAAAAACATTTACTCAGATACAAAATAATATGGGAACAATTGTTGTTGAATAGGCTAATCATAATATTAAGTTTCAATGTAATTAACAAAGTACTTACTTCTTAATTACATAATTACCGACTTCATGTAGAAATATGTTTAATGTAAACCCTGTTATAAAAACGTTCTATGAATTAATTGAGTCTAAAATCGACTGATTTTAATGTTCAAACATACATGTTTGAGTAATAGACATAGGGTGACGGTGACCACTACGATTCATACAAATGACAAACATGTAACCATTGTTAGGAACGATAAACGGAAAATATTTAATGCCAGTGTTTATTAATGAATTACCCCATTGTCACTGACGCTTATTTATTACGTTACACACTGTCATTCAATACCATTTTTCCTTATTCAGCAAATAAGCGAAGTTGTGGTTACCGCATAGGTATCATAATATAAATGAAACTATGTATAATACAAGGTCACTCGAACGCTTCTACTTCAACGATATAAATCCATACTATAGTAATTACGTATGCAACAGATCGCTGTCTATACACAGAAGATATACGAGAAAATTGTTACAGGAGGTGGCGCAATAGACCTTTTTTTTAGAATTTGTGTCTGTCTGTTTGTGATGTTGTTGTCAGAAACGGTGAAATATTAATTTGACATGTTGCCCTGGTCGAGAAACGAATCCTGAACCTCTTCCAGGAATAGCCACTCCCAACTGAACTCCATCGATATCGATTCAATCGAGAAGATCTATCCAGGCTTTTGACAATCACTCGTAGACGTTTTTCTAAGTTGGAGAGTTTTTAAGTGATTTCGAATTACTTTTCACCTGGCAATTGACTCGATTAGAAACTCTTTTTAAGTCCACTCTTGATTACGTTCCTAGTTTCTACTAACGATCTCGAAAAGTGAAATGCAGTAATTATACTTTTTATATTAGGTATTTTAAATTATTCGCTTCCATTTTGCCCTACGATCTGAAAGGAACTTATTCCTCAGCGTTGTCTAACGATACCTTATTACCATTTGTGTCGTCTCCGCCGAGCATCTAGTAGTAAGAGAAAAAGGAAAATGTTTCGAGAACTCTGCAGGTAACGTTGACAAATAAAAGTAACAAATAAGTGCAAGACGAATCCAATTATGGTAAGACCTCGATGGAAGGTTGGCCTTCAATTCTACAGTTAAAAATAAAAACAGAATAGTGAAGTACCTTTCTTTCTACTCGCTACAACCATTTAGTAATTGTTGAAGCTTACCCAACGGAGCAAAACAACTGTCAGCGATCGTCAGGAATTAGGTGTAAAGAAACGCTTAAAATACTCATACCCCCGCACTAGCATTCCCTGTAATGGGCAACACATGGGCACATAGGGCACAACACATAACTAAAATCATGATCCGAGAAGAAACATTCACCTGTCACATAAATATCCGCCCTGTCAACAATCGAACCCGGTAACACTTGCTCCGTGGGCAGGGTAAACACTTCGCACTTTAGAACGACGCGGCAACGGACCAACTAAATCGAAAGCATTCAATTATGATCTTTATGTCTTGGTTATTACCGTTGCCGGTTCTCGTTTGCTGCCTTAATTCCATGAAAACATAACATATTAACACCAACCAACATACAACCAGGTAAACAAGTTGTTATAGTGCCCTTATATGTTGGCTGCTGCCTATTAGATACACTTTAATGACATCGAAGCAGTTTTTAGTGGATTCGCCATTGCTAATTCTTTATGTTGCTGGCTAATTAAAAGTTATTGGTATTGCAAAACTAATTGATTGCGGTTGCAGTAAATATTAATTGCCTACATTTAACTATTAGATAGGTGCCTAGTGGTGTTGAAATGATACACTTAAATAATATTATAGGCGAAGTTGTAATGAAGTACGAAATAAAGTATTATTTTTATGCAGACATAAATCGTTAACTAATCAGTTAATGAGTAACGCAGTTTATGAAGATCCTTACTGCTAAACCTGTTTTCTTGTACCTATCTAATACTATAATTATAACTTCAACTCATTAATGAGGTCTGGACCTCAGTCCACTACACTGCGTTCTTGCAGATTAATTGAGAAAATAGTATCTGAAATATTCCTACTAGTATTATATCCTACTAGGTATGTACGTACCTACTAATATTATAATTGCGAAAGACCCAGGGTTACGTATAGTCTACTTTAAAAAAGTGGACCCCTAAGGGGCCGAAATAACGGATGAAAATGAAAAAACGAATTCCGCGACTGAAACCGCAGGCGGACAGCTAGTAAACTAAACTTAAGTAGGTAACAAAAGTTGAAAATTTTCATTGAAAATAATTTCTAACAAAATCTGTAACAAAAGTTCAATGCCTGAGATAAACAAGATTATTATAATCCAAGTTTGTACACAGTATCAAGTTACGAGATATAAAGCATTACTATGATAGACAGGTAAATAGATTTAAGTAAACGCGGGGATTTCACTACCAGAATATTAAGAGGCTAAACATAGGGCTCATGTGTTCGTGTCGTCACAACTTTGTTCATGATTGACAGCTGGTTAAATTGTTTTTTTCCAGAGCTTTATTTCTGAATTCAGCAGCCAGGGGATTGACTTCGTAACCTTTTTAAAACATTATGGAATTTATAAAACACACATTTATGTAGCAGGAAAGAACTTACTGCTACATAATAATTAGATATTATTTTATTGAATACATAAAAAGAGCCTATAAATTATAAAACTTTTCTTACTCGTAGTACAGTAGTAGTACGATTCCTTTCCTTCCGAAACGCTTCCTTGTATAATATTATCCCGTGGTTATACCTTATACCATTCACGCATAATATCCTTTAATCAATCTATGCATATAGGTAGGTCAGGCACGTGAAGAAACGAATAATGCAAAAATACGTAATGCCAAACGCACTGAATCGATATTAACAACTGGCTCTGTATGATATCTCATTGTAGGATACCATTTATTAATTAAATAACAAGTAGTAACAAAATATACCATAACAAAGAATCAGCCAACGTAACTTTTACTCAACAGGTACCATAAAGTTTAATTTTTAATTTAGTAGTCTTACAATAGATCGTGTCGTGGTCACGATCACCTTTCACCGAAGGAAACGACTATTGACAATACAATATTGCTCAGACACCGGCAGGTTTGCATACAAAGGTCACTAGAGTTCGATTCAGGCAAACAAACATCAACCGTAACACAAAGGCAAAGAGACTGTTTCAAATCGAATAGCGTCGAGAGTTGTTAGGTTTTAGAACAGGTCAGTCATAACTAGGTATGGATGAAATTATCTAGGCTACGTCCAGTTTCGAAACGCTATGTCAGCAACGGTAGAAATTCGCTGAAGTGAATACTGAATAACTAGATTGACCAGTACATTGTTCTTGGTTTTTGAAACGTAGGGTACAATTGTGTTATCAAGTGGTACCAAAGGAAACGTGGACATCATACAAGTAACTATTATCCCTGTGTTGTTTCTCGAGAGTTTAAAATTTAACTTATATCCGACATTTAGTACAATTAGTCGCCTTACCTAGCAAAGGGTACCAAGTTGACCTATTCCTGTGTAGGTACTATAATATATTCGGTAGGTAATATATTCGATATTCGAATTTTATTTTTAATAAAAGAGAACCAAGAAGTAGATAAAATATTCCAAATTGGAAGATAATTAATTAATTAGACTTTTTGACAATGCTAATCGACTGCTATTACCCTTAGCTGAAAATATAAACAACGACAATTTCAGTGAAAATTATGTTCTCATTCTATTTAACAGCCGACGAACGTGCGGACGAGAGACAATTAATAATGTTTGATAAACGTCACCCATACCATAGTCACTGATGCGTTGGAATAGGAAGATCCACATTATTTTTAGCACCCAGATAGATAGGCAAAGAAAAAATGGGGAAAGGGAAGGATAGTGGAAGGGACCTGGGGCCATAGCCTCAGCATGACCCACCATAACTTACACCACCACGCACCATGACTTAGGTACATTAAACACCCAGACCATTGTGAGTATGAATTTGGAGTTCTATCAAAATTTTACACAAGACCATATTATTTTGCAGTAAACTACATTTTTTTTTATTCCCTATACGAAATCTTTCTGCAGTGAACAACAACTACACAGTACCAGTTATGTGACAGTGGGCGGTACAATGCAACCTGTGTACAGTCTACAGCAGGTACAGGTAGAAGCATCACCGCACCTACACGTAAACAATGTTTACTTCAATCGGAAAGGTAATGTTTGTTAACAGACTTACTCGGTGCTACTCGCTTTGTTGCTACGTGTGGATTAGACCAGTTTGATCATTGTGTACTAATTTCCGATTATTAAAGCGATTAATGCAGCTTTAAGTAAACTGGCCTATTCTGGCTTCTTATGAGTTGACATTTATGTTCTTAATATGTATTAGAAAACATTTTTTTTCTCTATTATCAATAGTTCAGTAGCGCACGCTATGAAAAATATTTTACAACAGAGTTTTTTACACATTACTTAATTAAGTACATTATGTATGTTTTAGTATGGATCCCTATTATTTTCTAGTAATAAATACTTAGGTACAGCCTATTATTCTCAGAAATTACGAAGCATTCTAATGATGGAAAAAATTTTGAAATCGGTCTCGCAGGTTTTACAGAATATTCGTTACAAACATTCAAAGATATAAATATCTCTTCTACAATATTAGTGTAGACAAGTCAGTTGTTTACACTATTGTTATGCATGTAGGTTACATTATTTATCTCTTGATGTAAATAAAATATCAAAGTTACATGAATTGACTGAGTTAAGATACAGTTTTAGTGCCAAATCGCGGTTGTCGCGGTTAGTAGCGGAAGTTCTTTAAACTTTACACGTCTATGTACGCTCTTTAGGGTGCGGTTCCACTGAGGCGGAGCGGAGCGGAGCAGTGCGCGATTCACCAATCACATGGCTTGAAATCCGCACGAGGCGCAATGAGCTGGGATTTCAAGCCATGTGATTGGTGAATCGCGCACTGCTCCGCTCCGCTCCGCCTCAGTGGAACCGCACCCTTAGGGGTAGACTTTCGTCTCCTACTCATAATGGTCCCACGCGAAATTTCATCTCAGATGTCCTGAGTAGTTTTCGACATTTTGAGTTTTTAATGAGCGCCTGAGGCGACCCCATGGTTGATGAGTGGTAAGTGCCTTTATATAATAGAATAGTTACCCTCCCTCGCTTAACTTCGGTAAAATGAATATTTACAACCAACTCAAAAAATAAGAAAGCCTTAAAATAGAGCCTTGGTCATGAATCCATTCAATCATAGGAGCTATTGCACACAAACAGAATTTTTCAACCCCAACTGGCAGTTTCAGAAATAAGCACGTTGCCAATGCAACGCCGTCCCTGAAGAAACTCCTGTCCCTGAAGAACTCTGTTTAGACCTTTTTGAAGAACCCTACTCGTATGTCACAATCCAGGAAACCTCAGGAGAAAGCTCATTCGACAGTTTTGAGATCTTAAGAATCATATTGTATATGTTCTCCACGAGTCCACTTGATTTGGATAAAATAATAAACGTAAAAATGAAGTTACACGAGGAAATCAAATAGATACTTATATTATTTAATTTAAACATGCATGGTGATTAACGACGCATGTAACTAAGTAATTCTTTTGCGATTCATTTTAGATGTGGTTGATCATCGTTTGCCATGAAATAAGTAATAACCGAGTTACTAAAACAGAACAAATTAATATTTACTAAGGAGCATTACTTGTCCGTATCGGATCGTTTGTCTAGAATCTAGAATATAGGTGAGACATGAATGTTAGCTTTAGGCTTAATCGTCTTTACTAAATTAGTTGAGTACAACAAAGTGCAAACATTGGCTAAGAGTCATTAAGAGTATCGAAGAGTAATTATTCCTGACCATTTTTGTACCTAATGATGGAGGCTGGGATATTATTGATATGAAATTACGACTGTATGAATAATTACCGATTTTTTTACTTAACAGCTTATTGATACGCATTTGACAAAGATTTTTTTAGAAACGAAACAATTAGTGTTAAAGTGACGATTATTACAGTTAATAATACTTTTTAAGTGGACATAACATTGCTAGTAATGTAGATATTATAGGTATTATTCGATATTTTCATATGGGATATATTTTCCGATTTTTATTTCGGATATCCGATACTTTCGGTTACGAAAATAGAGTTCCATAACATCTCTGGTGAAAAGGAAGTTGCTGTAACAATCTTTTTCAAAGTATTGGAAAAAATATTTCAGTCTTTTCCTTTAAAGTAAAGGTAGAATATTCTAGTGATTTTTCCAAGCCCCCGACAAAGTTCTATGAAACTCCATCGCCGCCTCTGGTAATGACAGGAGAAAAATGAAATTATCAGAATTTATTTCGGAATAACGAAATAAAATGTAGGGCACTTACACACATTTAGCCAAATGTTTTTTTTCACACAATTTTGTTTTTTTGTAGCTGTATAACATATTATAATCTATATATATAAAAGCGAAAGGTCACTGACTGACTGACTCACTCATCACGAAATCTCAGAAACTACAAGTGCTAGGAGTGTGAAATTTTGCATGCGGGTTCTTTTAAGGATGTAAGTGCTCACTAAGACGGGATTTTATGAAATTCAACCTCTAAGGGGGTGAAATAGGGGTTGAAAGTTTGTATGGAAGACTGTAATTTTTTAAGTTAGAAACATGAAACTTTATTTTTGGGCTACTGATTAAAAAGTAATAGATACGTATTTAAGCGTTTCTGGAAATTCTACCCCTAAGGGGGTAAAATAGGGGTTGAAAGTTTGTATGGAAGTCCGTCATTTTCTAAGTTAGAAACATGAAATTTGCCATGTATGTTCCTTGGGGAGTGTAGGGGACCAAGAGAGGATTTTTGGAAATTCCACTCCGAAGGGGATGAAAGGGGTGAAAACTATTATATGAAAATTCTACAACATTGAAGTTAGTGACTTGGAAATTTGAATTTTGGTTACTTACTTCAAATTAATGAATACGTGTATCAGATTTTTTTGATAATTAACCCTCAACCCCTTTAAAAGGGGGGTGAAAGATTGTATGGGACTTAATAAAATTTTCAAGATAGAAAGCTGAAAATAGGTAAATACTCTTTGTTGTAAATAAAAAATCAAGTGTTTTTTCGAATTAACCCTTCAACCACTAAAAATACGGGGTGAAAATTTGTGTTTTTTTCGTTAGTTTCCAAGTTAGGGACTTGAAAATGAATGTCCAGTCTCTTTGTTAAAATTAAAAAATGTGCTTCAGTATTTTTTCAATATCACCTTAAAAATATATAGGTAGGTGTAAAATTAAATAGAGATTTAGTACTCCAAATATTTATACGAGACGGGAAATTTACTTAGGACATTTCCACGGGATCGTAAAATGCAAATTCCTGAAAAACTGATTAAAAATTAATAGATACGTATTTAAGCGTTTCTGGAAATCTACCCCTAAGGGGGTAAAATAGGGGTTGAAAGTTTGTATGGAAGTCCGTCATTTTCTAAGTTAGAAACATGAAATTTGCCATGTATGTTCCTTGGGGAGTGTAGGGGACCAAGAGAGGATTTTTGGAAATTCCACTCCGAAGGGGATGAAAGGGGTGAAAACTATTATATGAAAATTCTACAACATTGAAGTTAGTGACTTGGAAATTTGAATTTTGTTTACTTACTTCAAATTAATGAACACGTGTATCAGATTTTTTTGATAACTAACACTCAACCCCTTTAAAAGGGGGGTGAAAGATTGTATGGGACTTAATAAAATTTTCAAGATAGAAAGCTGAAAATAGGTAAATACTCTTTGTTGTAAATAAAAAATCAAGTGTTTTTTCGAATTAACCCTCCAACCCCTAAAAATACGGGGTGAAAATTTGTGTTTTTTTCGTTAGTTTCCAAGTTAGGGACTTGAAAATGAATGTCCAATCTCTTTGTTAAAATTAAAAAATGTGCTTCAGTATTTTTTCAATATCACCTTAAAAATATATAGGTAGGTGTAAAATTAAATAGAGATTTAGTACTCCAAATATTTATACGAGACGGGAAATTTACTTAGGACATTTCCACGGGATCGTAAAATGCAAATTCCTGAAAAATAACTTCCAAGCCAAGAGCGAGTTGGACTTTCTTATGAAGGGAAAGCAGCAAATATTAAACTACATGGGCGATTTTGTTCGATATTAAATTGAAGTTGTAATAAGATTTCAGCCTGAAAAATCTTTTTTTCTAAAATAAGTCTAAAGAAAAGCACTGTCGAGTTCAGTAAAAATACGCTATATACCTAACAAAATTCCACGCGGGCGGAGCCGCGGGCGGAAAGCTAGTATTTAATATTTATAACGCTTCATTAGGTACATGTTTTAAAACGATCCAACCTAATGTTCAGTGGCGACTCAGTATTGGTTGGTAAAGAACAATTACGTATTTTGTACTTTTACAGAATTATTGATTTTATTGATGTAAGTGTTTCGATAGTTGTACAGCTTAGCCAGTTAATAATACTTAATAGAACCATATTATTGGACCCCAGCCATCATCGCTACACTAACGCTACTGTATCATGCTAATTTGGATGCATGTGTGATGTTACATTTCTTTTGTGTCTACAACACGTGCAACAGAAGATACATTCACAAATATGACAAAGTTTAATAACCTATCAAAATGCGAATGGTAGATTTCGAGAAATTCACGGATAATCATCCAATGAAGTTATACATATGGGTCAAATGCAGATAACAGCAATTACTAAAACACATTATAACAATAAACATCAATACTCATAAAGCACGTTTTTCTTACTATTAAATTCTTTGAAAATAAGAAAATCAGCTCAAACACAAAAAGTAACAAAGCCACCGAATCCCTGAAAATATGCTAATTGAAAACAAAATAGTTTCACAAAACTTACTACAAAGGTCAAGTTATAAATTGTGATGAGCAGGCACTAAACATTACTATCTTTTTATCACAGCACGACACACCAAAGGTTTTTATGAACCTCACAATGTCGTTACTCCACGTATTTTGTATAAATTATTGACTCCAAAATATTACTAGCTAGACTGCTAGACGGTACTCAAGATTACTGTTAAAATTTTCTTTTAGATTTTAAGCTGGCCGTAAGTATATTTTTAAGTTAAGAAAATTCAAAGTGAATAACAAGCGCTTTAGAAATCTTATTTTTGAGGAAATTTCAAGATGTTATAAAATAAGCTTTTTGGTATTATTCAAGATGTTAATTAATACTTATTTTTTCAATTATGACTTGCGACGACTAAAGTTTAAACAAAGCAGATTCAAAGCAACTTGTTTCATTAATTAGCCAATTCTGATACATTTACTTGATATTATACTACTTGTTGTGTTATAAAAATACTTTGACAATTGAGCTATAGCATTGTGTGCTCTGGTTTCCAGTAAATTACACAGTATGGTCTAAACCATTGTGGACATTTGAAGCAGTTCCTAACTTTATGTAACGTTCAAGACAGACTTCGTCTAGCTGTACCTGAAATTTGCTTCGGAGAAAGCTTCCTTTGCCTTAAAACGCGTCAAAGGCAAGGTACCGAACACTGCATCTGACTATTCTATGTGGAGATAGATATCTGTTAGTGTACACTCTGTTTATCGCATAGTAGCTGCTGCCCGCGGCTCCTTCGTACATAGGAGTTTTTCTCGCCTGAATTCCGAAACTCCGGAATAAAAAGTAGCCCTATATGTTGCTGCTCCTCGATCTCCCAGTAAAAATCCGTTGAGCCGTTTCTGAGTGTAGCGTGCACAAATAGCGTTACAGTTTTATTATAAATGTACAGAATAGATAGAAGATGGATGTTAAATTGCGGTTGGACGTTAAATTAAATTTCTACAGCAACATACTCATTTCGATGGCATTCTTATGACGAAAGGTTATTATAAACTTGACGATTATTTGAAAGAAGATAAAATTGCTCGGACATGACGTGTTAATATATATTTTAAGTGTTATCTGCAACTGTGAGTAGACAAAGAAGGTCCTTAGGATTCGCTTGGCGGTTCTTCCAAAACCATTAACAGGGATAGGTTGAAGCGATGGCGTAGTTTGACTTTTAAAGGGTCCTGGGTTCGATTCCCAGCGAGGCCAAAAATTTTAACGATGAGTTAAAATTTCTTGTGACTTGTCTTTGTGTGTTGTCCCTGGTACCCACAACAAAGGGAACCCTAGTGTGGGGGCTATGAGTATGTCGTATCGTTATTTATTTATTACTATATTTATTGTGTTGTAAGACCACGTGTATGTATTTTGTTTAAATAACCTCAGGAGCTTTTTAGTGGCTTCCCCGACACCAAAGTGGCATTTCTGAAGTGTCGTTACATCACGTGTTGACCACAGCATTCTCGCCGGGACTTTGATAATGGCACCGTATATTAAAATTTAAATTGTGAAAATGTTTATTTTATTTAGTTTATAAATAAATTCGTGTTAAAATTTAACACATAAATGAAATATTTAACAGTTAAATATTTAATCTTCTAACTCCACCATTTTTGGTTAGTGGACATAGAGGAAATACCAAATTAATTAAATGATTCAGTCCCTTTGCACTTCATGGTTAAAACGTAATGATTCACCTTGTTAATGATTAACCAAATATTGCACCACTTGTGGCAACCACGGATAGAACTGGCCGCAATTTTTTATTCAGCTGAAAACGCGAAAAATAACCGTTACATACGACAATCTAACAATTTACCACAGTAAATTGTTAATTTCACGACTGATTTAAAATATAATTAGTGAATACGATATCTTATAACAGGTTCCGAGAATTGCATGTGTTAAAATTAAATGATATTTTCAGTTTTCTATAACTAATACTCAAACCTGTTTTTACAAATTGTGAATTCACTCTACGACTCGAACTGATGGTGATAAGTGTGGCGTTACTTGTTTACTTAAAATTATGGCAAAGCGCACTAAGTCAGAACAGGTATATTCGACCATAACTTAATAATCCAGAACTTCCGGCTTCGACTCAAATAATTAATATTTCCTTGTAATCTAAATTATCAAGCAATTTCTAAAATGTATGTCGAGTTCGTAATATTATCAATTTTACAACGTACCTACCATAACGTACTCGTAGGTACACAATTTAGCAGTCCCATGAGCAAATTCAATGTATGTTTAAGTAGACGCTTAACAAGCTTGAATAAACAGACGTTCACTTAATCTATCTAGATTTTGTGCAAATAGGTAAATGAGCGTCGAGTGTTTATTTTTAGATGCTAGTTCCGGTGATTATTCCAAGCCTCTGAACAGAACGTAATTTAAGAGCAAACCAGCTGTTTGTGTGTTCAACCAGCTGTCTAGAGGCCACTGTGTCAATAACACGTTATAAAGGAATAAATAATATTAATCGTTACAGCTAAAGTAGTGATAACTTAGTCGTATGAACGTGTTAAACTTGTGCGTGGCGCTTTGGGTTTGCAGCCAGGCGATATTGATTTTGAAAATTATACTTATTTGTATTGAATTATTATTATTAAATTGATAACTCGTAACTTTCATTGATAATCATCATTGCGTAAAAAATATTTGTAATTAAAACAATGTTCGTAGCCGTAAAAATAAAAATAAAAATATTAAGGGGTTGGCTCAATACCGTTTTTCAGTTGTCTTTAAGTTAGCTTTAACAGACATTTACACAGTTGGACTGTTTATCAACTTAGTATATTTTTTCCAAGCGAAAGTAAGTAGGTACAGCAAGATTTTTATGTCATTGTTATTTAAAAAAATAACAGTTTAAAAATAGGTATAGTTTAAAAATGCGTCGTCATTAAAAACATGTTACATTAATAAATAAATAACGCTTCACACTCAAAGGGATTCCCTGTGTCGTGGGTGCCTTGGACAACACACAAGACAAGGACACACACACACCCAGACCGAGAACGGAAATTAAACTCATTAATGAAAAGACATAATTATGAATCCGGAGTAGACAGTGTCTATTATTACTTCATGTAATTTGAAAGCACACCAGTCAGGTGTATTTTTATGACATGAAAAAATGGTAATTACGTAGTTATGTAAAACTTACAAAATAAACCTGTATTTTCTTTTAGTTTTCGATTGTAGTTTCAGACAAGTAAAACACCTTTTACAATGATACATTTTCTGTAAAATAATAATTATGCATTGTTGAACTGGAGAATAATGGCGTGCAATTCAAGTCTGCAGACAGTCACCTAGCCATAACCGGTTTGATTGTTACGACCGCTACTATAGGGCAAACATTCTACGTTAGATGCTAGGCCCTAGGCCCCTAAATCTGAACGATTTGCATAAAATCTTTGATGTTTTAAATATTTAGATTGAGTGTCGCCCTACAATGAAAACAAAAAAAAACAAGGCAATAATATTAAGCATGTGTGCGTGCAGGTGATGTTTTCTCGTTCGTTTATTGTCTATGTGTGCGTAATGATAATTATAAAAAATATGGCTAACCACAATTTTTGACACGTTTGCGCGGATTCTATGTTCCATCTAGACATTTAAAACATCAAAACATAAAATATGAGATTTCGTTAACACCTGCCTGGTTAGGTATGTATTAACTGATAAGTTTTCCTCTGTCGTCCGCTCGATTGGTATTATCTGCCTATTTGACGTGAAACTAATTATTGTTACTTTTTACTCAAAGGTTCAATGACACGGACAAGTTAATGAAGCGTTATGTTAAAATCTCAATCCTCAGTGGCCTATTTGCAATGGGATTATGACTTGACAGTTAGGTACAAGCTCAGACCAATAAACTATAGACGGCGTGCCGTGAACAAAAGCGTGAAGCCGGCAAAAAGTACGCCTCGCCTTGTAATTAATACACACGGCGGCACTCGCACCAAAACGACTTTTGTGTTCTAAATAATTAATAAATATTGTAAACATTTTATTTTGATACGGGTGCTCACGATAAGTATTTTATACCTACGCTGCATGAAGTTAGAAAAGGTAAATTGTAGAAAGATTCTAAATAAATGAACAGATCAGTCAGTCTTTTTTATTGTGATAGTAGTATCTAATTGTCTGCTCGTTGATGTATGTAACTATAAGGAAGGCTCCAACGCTCTACTCCTTTGACTCCTTTCAGAGGCAAATTAAGGAGCACTACATATCTTTTATGTTATAGTTTTTGGCCCTCTCCCACTTTAATTGTTTCACCTTTGTCTTGTTTAAAACGATGTCGGTTTGCTGAACTGTGATCTTTCTTGTTATTTTTTTTCAACTTATAACACTGCATTGCTTTTTTGTCACCATTATTATTTATATGTACACCCTGCCTTTCTTGACAATCTGTATATAAAATTCCATAAGACCATGGTTGTCTGGAAGAGATCGCTTTTAGCGATAAGACCGCCTATTGTCTACACCATGTTTCTTATTACAAGTTGGTATTTTACTGTTAAGTAGTAGTGCTACTAGTGATATTTCTGTATGTATTACCGTTGTTACTTTACTGGTGTACAATAAAGTGTTATTGTATTGTATTGTATTGTATTGTATGTAATCTCAACTGCACTAAAATCAAATAGAAGACTATAACAGGTAACATAAATATAATATTAGATACAAGTCAACTGAGTAAATTAGCTAAGTAAATATGATTAATAAGACAAACCTTCGTACTCATTTCTTCAGTGCGTAGTTGACAACCAACTTACTCGTCAAAAGACGTAAACAAGACAAGGATGTCCTACTTATGCGGTCATTACATTATCCAATCTGCACTTGCAGAACACTAACCGAGCTAGAGCCACAGATATATTTTTTATTTGGATCGTGTAAATTACAGTTACGGTCGTTCCAAATATTCTATCTATCGGTAATCCTCGTTAACTTAGATATTGTTTAGCATATAATAATGATGGCTATTACTTTACTAAATAATGTTACCAAAGGTTGCAGATAGAAAGGACATGACCGTTAGAGCTGTTCCAAGAATTTGCGCGTTTTGCCGACCAATATCTGTGCACGTTTTGCGGTACACCTCTGCATTTACTCATGTCTCCTACCCGTCAAAAAAACTAACGTGAGTGGTAATAATAAAATAAGAAATTTTTATTAGCAGTCTAAGTACATAAGTACAAGAACATTTTTTTGCTATTGAGAATTTTTTGATATTATAAAAGTATGAATAAAATACACAATTAAACAGGTGTCGGAAACCCCACGTAAATCAAGTCGAGGATAAGATAACACGAGTTCGCGACTGACGGGAAACGAAACAGTTAATCTCTTATCTACCTCAAGTATTACAAGTACATTTTATGATACATTACTCATACAAATCCGGTTTGCCTATCGCCGCTCCTACTTATAGAAAGTTAATGACAAAATTATTTCTTGAAACTTGACGTCACTCAAGTTCAAATATCCTACACTACATCGAAAATGTTCAACTTATTTGACGTTCCGGGAAAGAAACAAAGAAACAATGGGCTGTAGAACAAAGCGATTCAGGATCGCGCCCTGCGCCTTCACAGGTAGAAAAGCGTATATTCCAGCGGTTTTTACCTACCTTTAGTGTATTGCGCCGACGCCACCGCCAGCGAGCCAAGCAACAGCGCGGCAAAGGTGAGCTGACTTCTCTCTCTCAGGCCAAACATTTTCCCCTCTTCAACTTACGAACTTATTACAATTTCTATCACGTCACTACAGTAAAAACTTGTCGTAGGCTTCGATCACGCACTAACAGAGTCTCGTATTAACACAAATCACGCACACTATCACAGAATTCAAACGCACATCCATTTGAAAAATGTTCGTTTATCCGATAAAGGTAACCGCTTCGCACGACTCGTGGGACGAAGCATGTAGGTAAAATAAAACGAGTGAGCCTTATTAAGTTTCAATAACTTATAACTACTTAATAACACGTTTACGAGTTAACTAGACACTACTAAGTCGATCGGACACGGTAGTTCTGCACAGGCCGTGAGATGAAAACTTCACATATTTTCGTAAAAGAGTTTCGAAGTTGGGAACGACACCGGGCGCGCGATACACAACCGCCCAACGCATCGTTCGCGGCAGACTGGCGTGAAGTGAGCGAACAATCAACAAGTCGCGACCGCGCGCGAGGCGGGCCGTTGAGCTCGGAGCATGCGCCATCCGCGTCTATCTTCATACTCATAGACTCATACCTGACTATAATTGCCGAGTATTGCCTGACTACTTAACTTACCTGACCAACAACAATGTCTGTTGTATTGAATCTTTGACGGTCACAAACTTTCAAAAAAAAATCTAGGTAAAGTAGGGCCATTTTAATAGGTCACATTTGACAGTTCGTCAAAATTTTACAAAGTAACCTTGAAAGGGAGGCACCCCATATTATTTAATATTCTCTACTAGATATTGTTAAACTTTTTACACTAAAAAGTAAAGAACTGACGTCATTACAAAATTGCATCAGTGAACTCTTTTTCTTTTTAAACATTAGGGACGGTACCAAAAGAAACAAATCAGTAGATAAGTTGAATTCGAGAAGTCGAACTAATCGGCAAAAAGTTTTTCACCAATAGAAAATAAAATATATTTTAATACGAACAAAATTAATTTTGTTACATTTTAAGTCAAAAAATATGTAATTATTCATTTATATATAGGTACATCTAGCTCAAAAGCCAGTGTCCAGAATTTCTGGACCAGAAACGTGAATCGTTACAAAAAAGTCATGATTTCATTTCGCGCCATTATTTGACGCATTATTTTTGTCGTTTCTTAAGTCGTTGTGCGCTTATTAATACTTTTTATAACAATCGCATTCGATTTGCAGATGTTTGAAGTCCTTATCGATTAATAAAATTTAATCGATGTTTTTCAGCAGGTTACACTCACTATGAAGCAAAGACAAACAGTTGTCAAATGTGGCCTATTAAAATGGCCTTACTATAATATGTTGCAATCAGTATTAACTTTTAGCAAAGAGTACTTAGCTATTTATTTTATTTTTAAAAGGAAAATAAAGAAAATAGATAGGACCCTTTGATAATTTAATGTCTAGATGGAACATCGAATCCGCGCAAACATGTCAAAAATTGTGGCAAACTGTTGGCCACAATTTTATATCATTATATCATTGAGCACGCACACAGACAATAGAAGAACGTGTAAAACATCGCCTGCACGCACACAACATGCTTGATATTGTTGCCTTGTTTTTTTTTTGGTTTCATTGTAGGGCGACGCTCAATCTAGACATTTATATCATCAAAGGTAGGACCTAAGTTTTAAAGAAATTAATCAAAATATTACACCTCATAGTTAATTAATGAAGTGTATTTTTGGCAGGAAATCAACAAAATTTTTTTTGTTTCGACCCGTGTAACCCGATATAAGTTCTGTGCTTTAGTAGGTACTTAGTGCTCTTTTCTTAATTGAAATCTATAAAAAAAGTCTGAAACCAGACTCACTAGCTCTCCCACTTGATTGAATATTAGCCGTCAAATGATTTATGTTCCGGGTAAAAATTTTTTTTTTCAAATAACCAACCAAATGTGCTTCTACCCTTGAGGACAAGATGGTCGCCTCTAAAACAATGTAACTGGAAGGATATACCTATTCATGAAATATGTGTTTTTGTAGTTTGTTGACCTGTCGTACTCATAATGTGAACCGTCTCAATCGTATGTCGCCGACGTTGCGTTGTCGTTGGTCGCCGGAACAGGTTTTTTCGCGCAAAAACCAGATTCAGGTTCCGAGCCCACTGGAACCAGAGTTAGGTTAGAGTTAGGTTGCTGGTTCGCTGTTAGCTAGTAATATCGTTGGAAGAGAAAATCTTATTTAGGTATAGTCTATGATGGTAACTTATTTACTGCTTTATTATTAGATTATTTCCTTTTTTTTTCGAGGGGGAAATCTAAAGATACCCATGGTGGGTTATGTAGGATTTCTACCTACTAAAACCCCCTCGTCTGCCATCCGCCGCATATTTGGTGAGGCTCCGGGATCTCCCAAGAACGCACCGGTGCCTCCCCTGCGTGTAGTTTCCTCCTTTGAGATCCGCTACACTTATGGCACTTATCGCCGACGCCTTCTACGAGCAGGATCGGCCCGAGCAGGATCGCTATTGAGCGTTCCAGGCTCGAGCGTTGAACGCTCGAGCGCTTAAGACTCGCGAGCGTTGAAAACTCGGGGCCTCTCGCTCGAGTCGCGCGCTCGAGCGTCCGAGCGTTATCATTTTTACCGGGGGTAAATTAATAAATTATTTGCAATGGATCACGGCACGACACAAAACGCAAATAATTTTTATGGGTGTATAATAGTTTGTTCTATAATTTATCATTCACTATTTTGTTTATAACATCGTTCATATAATGTCGTTAAAAGCGTATATAATACTAAACGGCGGCTGATTCAGTTGATGAGAATATACCTAAATCTAAAAAAATATCACCTTTTTTGTTTTGTTCAGTTATTACAAAAATTTTGTTAAACCATTAATACTTTTTTAATTATCATTAAATAAGGTCCATAAAAATAAAACTATGTGTGTTTATTACAAATATAATAAATTTATACATATAAAATATAATCCCAGAAAGGCGAAATAGTAATAAGTAGTTACTAATAAACTTATTTGTTTTTCGCATACTTTGTAAAGACTCGCGCTCGAGCGCGAGTCGAGCGTCGAGTCGAGCGCTATAATTGACAAAAAGCTCAAGCCAGCGCTCGAGCATTGTCGAAACGGCTCGAGTCCCGACTCGATCGTTGCCAAGCTGCTCGAGTGTCGACTCGAGCACTTCTAAAGTGCTCGAGCATCGACTCGAGCGTTATAGCGCCGACTCAAGCGTTTTTACAACACTATATCTACCTAACTACGTCATGAAGTTAGGTATAGGTTAGTTAGGTGTATGGTGAATTTAATTATTTGATACGTCGGCTCATTTGTCGGCTATTAACATTTTTTAAATATTCTTCGGCTCTTTAATTAGTACCTATTTATTTTTTAAATTGATAAGTAGCTTGCTGTGGGTGAAATGAAACGTTCAATATTTTTCATTTTTTATTAAAATTGTCAATATTATAATGCATACTAATGTACAAAACGAACATACTGCTTGCCTTACTAATTAACTTTGGAGCTGAATAATATGCACATTAAAATATGTAGGTATGTATGTGTGCGCCTAATAAACAACAATGTACTAAAATGCATCTCCACCATTAAAACCTCATAAAATCGTAGAGAGACGTTTCGTAATAGCTAAAATGTTAATTTCCTATGTAACCTTAGATTAGAATTAGACTTAACACCATAGATTAATATGTATATACGGAAACTTAACATTAACACTCAACGTAGCAAAACTGTGATTGTATTTGGCCGTTTTCGCAATCTTCATGCTGTCCAATTTGTGGATTGGGTGCCTGGAACATAGTGTTAATTAATTTCGCTATAAGTTATTACTACGTAGGTACAGGAACATAAATAGCAAAGCCAAATAGCTGGAATATTTTGTTAGCCAAACGACATGCACGAATCAGTATCCTGTATGTGCCACCGGTGGCGGTGCCACAAATTTCCAAATAGTGTTGATATTGGAAAATAATTACTTATTACTTGTTTAAGTAAAGTGCCTACACCGTAAAGAAATTTATTATTTTAACGATAGTGTGATTTTTAATAATATTATAATACATGTGAGTTGCTTCATCAATTTCCTTAATAAAACAATATTTCGATATTTGGTTTTTAGTAAATGGAATCGTAAGGTTCCATAACGATGTAAAAATCATTGGAGGTAAAAACAGTTCTCCATCTTTACTCACGTAAAAATGACCAGTAGTATCAATAAAACTCACACTGTAAGCATCAAAGTAACGAGTCCCTTTTCGGTATCTCGTCCGCACTTGTGTGCCGACGCCGCAGCCGCCCGCATCAGGCACGCATTCAGACCACTCCATCCACTCGCTCAGGACGCAGTTCTTGATGTCCATTTTGGATTCCGCGACGTTCGGCTGCTCCATCAATTCCCTGAATATTGAATATAGTGATTTTACGATTTGAGAACGACTCGGAACTAAACCAAACGAAATTGATTAGATTTCTGTTCATTATAAGGGCTAATAATGTTTTATCATGAATGTAGACATTGTAGACATGGTATGATAGAACCTCTGACAGGCGATTCACGAAATTCATGAATTGCCAACCTTATATTTCCATCCCTATTGAATGAAAGGAAAAGAAAGAAAGATTAGATGAATCGTAAGCATCCAATGGAAACATCAGGGACGAATATTGGGAATCCTTATCTTACAATATTTTTCTGTGTAAATAGGCGACCAACAGTTATTAACTATTTATATTTCATCGATGGACATCAGAAATAGTCAAGGCATCACACTGGTGCGACGCAGACGAAGAAAGGAGTAAGGAGAAAGAAAAAAGTAAAACAGTAGTGATGTATATTTTTTGCAAAAAGTAGGTAGGTAACGTCCCTACATTATTCGTAACTTAATCTTCTCTTTAAAAACACAACACCGACCATAATCGAGGCATTCGTGTAAGTTTTAAAATTTTAAAACTTGTTAGGTTTCGTGGAAATCTATACCTACCGCCTTCAGGCGCTGCTTAAACTAAAGCCTACAGCCATAGGCTTATACCGGCTTATCGTATACTTGGGGCGACTCGTTACAGATTGTAATCCCAGGAGTACCTACTTAAGTGTAGGTTAGTTATAGATCTGGCGGATAAGCTAGTTACGATTTTTTTTTGTATTTGTATGGCTTTAAGTGTTACGGAAGCATTATATTATTATAGCTTGTTCGCGCTTAATACGAGCGGAGCCGAGCGCAGCCGACGGCTGCCGAACCGTGCGCGCCATTAAATTTTTTTGACATTAATTGCGATTGAACTACTAGCGGTAACAGTGCCGTGTGATATCCCTTCTTTTTTTTTGTACATCATTTTAACGACATCATCATCATAAGTATTGTAAACCCTTCATTTTGGATTACATCTTTGGAAGAAACGACAAGTTTTATTTTCGCATACACAAAGTTTTTGGTGACCCAACGACGAGATATAAGAAACGACGTAAGACGGCGGTGATCACAATACATCTTTGGAAGGCGATTTATCCCTGAGGACAAGGTGCAACAATCCATAACCGAGGGAAGTACAGCCCATTCCTATCTATTTCACATCCTTTATTATCTAATTGCTTCGTTTTGTGCTAACTTACGTCGATAATATTCTCGAACACGTAATATTCAAACTTACCCACATATTGTAACATCAATATAAAATTATAAAATTCAGTAAAAAAATTGCCTTTTTTAGTGAATATATCGTTAAATATCATCATTAAACAGTAAATACAAATATAATAAGTACATATCCAATAAGTTTTCATCATATTTTCGTTAAATAAGCCATACAAAGTTACGTATTTTCTCATTATAATTTCAACAGTCAATCTGTCTAATTCAATCTTAATTAATCCTAATTATAAGTTGCAAACAATATTTATCAGTTGCTTTAAGCCTATTTGCCGACCATTCCAGGACCTTCGGGAGTGAAGCGATAAGAATTTAAGAATAATTACGCTCGCGGCGGTCGCGGCGTTCGACATCTATCGTTTCTATCGGCCGCTACGCATCGCGTAGCAGTGCGGCGACCGACGTTGGCTGCGTGGCGCTCGATTCTCAATTCCGCCCGGTTTGTACGGGGTTCGAGGTTGGTTGAATCATTATTTTCTTACAACTTTCGTACATACACATATCTTTATTTAAGAGCGATAATATCGTTTTGCGCTTACATTATGGCCGAATTAAAAGAACTGATTGCACAGCGAGGACGTGTTAAAACGCGCATAACACTTTTTGAAAGATATTTAATGCCTCTTTTAGAAATTAAATTAAACAAAAGTCAGTGTAACGAATTAAGTTTGCGATTGAGCAAGTTTCAAGATTTGTCATATAGTTTTGAGGAAATACAATCTAAAATCGAATCTTTAGACAAAGATGAAGACTTTCAAATGAAAGAAAGAGAGGAAATTGAAAATAGATTTTATAGTTTGATAGCACGGGCGCAAGAATTAATACAATTATTTGATAATTCTTCCAAACAGGAATCTGCGTCTGTGTGTGGCGGTGGTTCTGACCATTCAAGGAATAATATTAATTTAAAATTACCTGCTTTAAAAATACCTCCTTTTAATGGTGATCCTAGTAAGTGGTTAGAATTTAGAGACATGTATTTATCATTAATACACAATAACGATACCATCGACGACATTAGCAAATTTCACTATTTAAAATCTTATTTGGAAGCGTCTGCTAGTGCTGTAATTAAATCTGTCACAGTTTCATCTGTCAATTATGCGATCGCGTGGTCTCTTCTCTGCGATAGATATAATAACAAGCGTCTTTTAATAAATGAACACATCAAAGGCTTATTTTCGATTGAGCCTATAAATAAGGAATCTGAAAAATGTTTACGTGATTTAATTGATACAATTTCTAAGAATTTAAGTGCACTTAACTCGTTGGGAGAACCTACGGATTATTGGGATTCTCTTATAATATACATGGCCTCTGCAAAACTTGATTCTGCAACAGCTCGAAAATGGGAGGAGTTTAGGAGCATTCGAGACAGTGTAACGTTAT
This sequence comes from Hesperia comma, assembly GCA_905404135.1. Taxonomy (NCBI): domain Eukaryota; kingdom Metazoa; phylum Arthropoda; class Insecta; order Lepidoptera; family Hesperiidae; genus Hesperia; species Hesperia comma. The sequence continues at coordinate 6,093,391 of FR990034.1, forward strand.
CCGACTTCTTTGACTTTCTTCGCCAGCGTGCGACAGTTCTAGAAACCATTAATGCAAGTAAATGTAGTAAAACGGAAAAACGTCACAACTTCATCAAATCAAAATCATTTACTGTCTCCTCGCCTTCTTCACCACATTCGATTAATTACAATAATAATAATAATTGCTTATCCTGTAACCAGAATCATAGACTTTATGAATGTCAAAAATTCAAATCACTGCCTGTTGAGAATAGGATTGCAAAAGTTTTTGAGTGGCAACTGTGCAGCAACTGCCTCCGTGGAGGTCATCGGTCTTCTCAATGCCGATTAGGTGGATGCCGCATTTGCAAAGGAAAACATAATTCACTTTTACACAAACAATCTTCTCTTCATTATTCTATACAACCACAAACACAACCAACTAAATCAAAAGAAGTTCATCGAGAACCTTCTACATCATTGCCAACATCTCAATTTCTTGTTCCTAGGCATAATAGCTTACCCTCGTCTTCTTCTTCTTCTTCTCCTCACGGACCTACCAACGTTCAAGACCCTTCTTGCGTTGTTAGCATGTCTTCCGTGACCTCAAACCAGGTTCTTCTGTCTACGGCTTTGGTGGAGGTAATATATAATAATAAATCATATTCATTAAGAGCATTATTGGATAGTGGGAGCCAATCTTCTTTCATAACCGAAGCTGCGTGTTCTAAAATTGGCTTACCTAAAATCAAAAATCATATTCGTTCTGTGTCTGGTTTAAACAACTCAATTATTAAAATCACCGAACATTCTGATGTTGTGATACGTTCGTCATACAATTCATTTACCATGCCTGTGAAATGTTACATAATTCCTTTAATTACTGATAAGCTACCTCAAGTAAATATTAATATTGAAAGTCTAGAAATACCTACTCACATTCATTTAGCAGACCCCAACTTTTATTATTCTTCTGAGATTGATATTCTTCTTGGAGCCGACGTCTTTTGGGATGTGTTGTGTTCCTCTAGACTTAAACTAGGTCCTCATAAACCTATATTGCAAGAAACACAACTAGGTTGGATAGTAGCTGGCCCCATGGGGGGGAAATATTGTGATACAAAAAATAACATTCATTGTAACTTTAGTAAAGAAATACAAGAACAACTTTCTCGATTTTGGGAACTCGAAGAAATACCTTCTCATACTAAACCTTCTCTCAATGATCAATATTGTGAAAATCTATTCAATGACACTACTTATAGAGACGAAAATGGTAGATTTTGCGTGCAAATACCACTTTGCGACTCACCGGACACTTTAGGTAATTCCTATAATATTGCAACAAATAGATTAATATATACAGAGAAAAAATTAAATAAAAATCCAACGTTACGTGCTGATTACAACAAATTTTTGCTTGAATACGAACAGTTAGGGCACATGTCTGAAGTATCACATAATCAACATGGATGTTTCTTACCTCATCATGCAGTAATAAAAGAAAATAGCGAAACAACTAAGGTTAGGGTAGTCTTTGATGCTTCGGCAAAAACTTCAAATAATATCTCACTCAATGACATACAGTGTATAGGTCCAGTTGTCCAAGACGATTTATTTTCCATCTTGTTGAGATTTAGACAGCACAAATACGTAGTATCAGCTGATGTCGAGAAAATGTATCGACAAATTCTTATACAACCTGAACAACGTCATCTTCAAATGATACTATGGCGTGAAAGTAATGACTTGCCTGTTAAAACATTTCAATTAAACACAGTCACTTATGGTACAGCATCAGCTCCCTATCTCAGTACACGATGTTTGTTACAACTATCTAAGGAATGCAAGGATGAAAAAATCGCTGAAATCATTAAACACGATTTTTATGTTGATGATTTTCTATCAGGTAGTCACTCTGAACAGGAACTTCTTTACATTATTAACTACGTTACAGAGACACTAAAATCTGCATGTTTTCCTTTACGTAAATTTAGAACCAACACACCATCAGTTCTTCAGCACAGTCCACATATTCATACAGCTACAGATTTAGATTTAAGTTCACAATCCAGTGCACTGGGCCTTAAATGGGACCCCGTCTCTGACGTCTTAAAGTTTCCAACAAAAATCGAACATACTTCTTTTATATCAAAACGAACAATATTATCTAATTCTGCAAAATTATTTGATCCTCTTGGCTTACTAAGTGTTTGCACTATTATTCCAAAAATTATTCTACAAAAATTATGGCTCTTAAAATTAGATTGGGATGATCCCGTTCCTTCTGAAATTGCTAATATATGGTCTAATTTTGTATCTAGTTTGGACAGTTTATGTTTTAAAATTCCCAGATATACACTCAGTGATCAACCCAAGACCATTGAGATTCACGCATTTTGTGATGCCTCACTTGATGCATATGCGTCATGTATATATCTACGATCGATTGACACTTCAGGATATATTACAGTAAATCTTCTGTGTGCCAAGACAAAGGTTTGTCCTGTCCGGTCTCTTTCTGTTCCAAAACTAGAGCTCTGTAGCGCTTTAACTTCAGCTCGTTTGACGTCAGCCGTTTTAAAAGCTTTACGACTAACAATAACTCCAAAAATATATTACTGGACCGACTCTGCAGTAGTTCTAGGCTGGTTATCGTCACAGTCTCGCGATCTAAAAACCTTCGTTGCCAACCGAGTGGCAATAATTCAAGAGCTCACATGTTCTGGTGTTTGGAGACATGTCCCAGGTACTCAAAATCCTGCGGATCTAGCTTCACGTGGTTTAGACCCAAAGCATCTTCATAATGCTACCTTATGGTGGCATGGGCCTCAATTTTTATCAAAGGACAAAGCAGAATGGCCTAATGATTTAAAATTAATAAATAATGATTTACCTGAAAGAAAAACTCACACTTATAGTAATAAAAATAATGAGTGTAAAATACTATCTACACATGCAACTACATCTAACACTATACCGACAAATAAAAAATCTATTTCTACACATGCAAATAAAATTATAAATTTTGAAAGATATTCTAAATTTTCTACACTACATAGAAGTCTAACTTATTTACTACGATTCATTCACAACTCTAGAAATCCTACTATAAAATACTCAGGAAATTTAACTACACATGAACTTAAAATTTCACTTAATTATTTACTAAAGCAACATCAATTAGAAAGCTTTGAAGACGAAATTAAATTACTTACAAATAAAAAATGCTTACCTTCTCGTTCACGCTTACTCTCACTACGACCGTTCATAGATGAGGATGGAATCCTTCGCATAGGGGGACGTATTCAAAATTCACCTGAAAAGTATACTAAAAAACACCCTATTTTATTAGATTCGAATCACACATTTACTAAGTTATTATTTTCACAAGAACACAAAAAACTGATGCATGGCGGCCCACAATTATTGTTATATAATATTCGACAAACCTATTGGCCTATCGCAGGCAGGCGACTAGCAAGAAGCACAGTAAACAATTGTAAAATATGTAGAATAATGAAAGCAACTTCAATCAATCCATTAATGGGTAACTTACCTGCGTCGAGGGTGACTCCTAACTTACCTTTCCAGATTTGCGGCGTTGATTTTGCAGGTCCATTTCCTATTCGAGACCGTGTTGGTCGTGGCTGTAAAATATTAAAAGGTTACTTATGCCTCTTCATTTGTTTTTCAACCAGAGCTGTACATTTAGAACTTGCCTCGGACCTAAGCACAGATGTCTTCATTTTATGCTTGAAACGATTTATCTCTCGCAGAGGAAAACCGAGTGAAATTCATTGCGACAATGGTCGGAATTTTGTGGGCGCAAATAACGATATGTGTCAGTTCTTACAAGGTCTAAATAATAGTGATTCAATCGTCTCCTACGCAGCCGACGAAAATATAACGTTTAAATTTCTACCGCCTTACTCCCCCCACCTTGGTGGGCTTTGGGAAGCAGGTATCAAATCTGCAAAACATCATTTATATCGCATGTTAGGGAATAATCATTTCACGTACGAGGAACTATCGACTTTGTTTGTGCAAATCGAAGCAATTTTAAATTCACGACCTCTTACTCCACTCTCTTCAGACCCAACCGATTTACTTCCTTTGACTCCTGGGCACTTCTTGATCGGTAAACCACTCACCTCTCTGCCATCACCAGCTTTACTAGAAATGAGAATGCCTCAATAAATATCTACAACTTGAACAATTCAAACAACATTTTTGGGAGAGATGGCAAAACGAATTTCTGTGCGAGCTGCAACAAAGAAGCAAGTGGCGAGTCAGTCAAGGAAAACTACTAGAAGGCGACATGGTTGTTATCAAAGAAGCTAACTTGCCTCCCCTTAAGTGGCGTATGGGGCGAATATCCAAGCTGTACCCTGGAGCAGACGGCATCGCGCGTGTGGCTGATGTCTTCACAACAAAGGGCACCCTACGTCGTGCCATACACAATTTGTGTCCATTGCCAAAGATGTTCGATGAAGAATCTCCTCAACATCCCACGGTCGTTGAGAGGGGGGAAGATGTTCGCGCTTAATACGAGCGGAGCCGAGCGCAGCCGACGGCTGCCGAACCGTGCGCGCCATTAAATTTTTTTGACATTAATTGCGATTGAACTACTAGCGGTAACAGTGCCGTGTGATATCCCTTCTTTTTTTTTGTACATCATTTTAACGACATCATCATCATAAGTATTGTAAACCCTTCATTTTGGATTACATCTTTGGAAGAAACGACAAGTTTTATTTTCGCATACACATAGCTCTTAGGTTTAAAACATTTAATTTCATAGATATCCCATGTGCTACTTTTTGGTAGAGGTAGGTACCTTCTGTCACTCAGAAGTGCATCGTTTTTACTATTATTTAAAGGCATTATTGCAATGCAGTAAAAATTACTGTGATGGAGGAACGTGAGTGACAGGAATGAAAAGGAATACCTACCATTCACGTGAATATTCCTCCGCCCTTAAAATACCTGCCTAATTAAATAAGGTAAACAAATTGTAAAGAATTTAATAAAGTTTTTATCAAAAATACTACTGTAAAAATAATCTACGGTTCTGAATTTGTCGGGAGGAATTTCATTTTATCCGCGAACTGGGTCCTACGCTTCAGTTTCAGGCTTTTCAGGCCAGTTTCAGTGAAACTAACGAGTAGAACTACTTTATTATCTGTGCTTACAGTTCAATTTAGCTTGTAAGCAAAATTCACTTAAGGCAGTTTAAATTCTAGATGTCAACCAACAATGAACCTTAATCACAGACACGGAAAGCTGGCATTTGAGTGAGTTGCAATTAAAACGAATTCCATATCCAATGCGAAATGAGTAAAGATAAAGGAGGGTGAGGAATTATTTAGGTGACCCGAATGGCGCAATGGTTAACATGCCAGATCGCTGTTCCGAGGGTCCCGCGATCAATCCCAACGGGATGAAAATTTGAATGATGAGTTTTTTACATTCTCGGTCTGGGTGTGTGTCCTTCTTTGTGTGTTGCCCATGGCACTCACGACACAGGGAATCCTATAGTGGGGACAGAATGTACATATTATAGCGTACCTAAAGGGTAGAGTATAGCGATATTTAAAGAAAAAAAGAACAATAACAATATAGTAATAATACAATATTGTTCATCTATAAGCCGCGATTTCACATGAAACTCAAACCTATTCGATATTAGCCGCTGGCGTTTGGCGCTAATTAGGTGACGGTTGTAATTCATAGTGGATTTGTAAAGCCTGACAACTGAACAGCTATCAAGGATTAGTAATAGCGCTAAAATTATCACTTACTCTTCCATTCCGGTATTGCTTGCTTCTTCGTTACCGCCGTCATTAACTATAATCAAAAGAATTATTTGTTATAGGGATGTTATAGGGGAAGTTTTTGACAGCAGGGTGCATTTGCATCCCCCTGTTAGCAAAAAGTACTACGTACCTCAATGATATTTTATGTGAAAAAGAAATAAGAGATAAGCTTTGGCATAGGTAAATAAACAAAAACAAAAAGTGCTTTATAAAATCATAGGGATATTTTCTGTTATTGCTATACCTAACCTACATTTCGAAACTCTACTCAAGATCAAGAAACATCAAGTTACCTTCCTCGTTGTTACAATCGACGTCTTCCAAACGGTACTCTGCCAGCTTCCTCACCTCGATGTACGCAAAGGGTTTGAGGTCGTTGAGGTTCATCTGATAGAACGGTGAGTCCACGTTGAACGATCCCACTTCAACCCTGTCCACTACGTCCTCTGATATAGCGGCTACTGGCTCTGACTGCAATTTGATTAAGAGTTTTATACAAGCTTCCAGATTGTTATTGGCCACTGTCGCCTGTCATCATTGTTAATATCAAAGAAATTACCAAATTTCGCTCACGTCACTCACGTGTCTTAGGAACCACAACTACAACTTTATAATGGTTAGCTTAAGCATGGCTGGCTAGCTACCAACCTCTGGCTTCAGTCAGCCACCAAACACTTTGTCATGTTCTGTGAGCATGAGAGCTGGTACTAGCTTTTTAATCCTCTCTTTCTTCCATCTTGGTAGAGATCGCATCGATAAGATCTTTGGTGCTACTGATGTGCTGGGCGCCGGAGACTACCTACTTATCTACAGCAGCTATTACCATAAAAAAACTTAAAAATGTAAAAAAAAACTACAGATGTTCCTTACCTCGTAGGATATTCCTTCTACACTCCCAGCATCCCAAGGATACAACGGCAGTTCATACGATTCCAACCAACCATTATCAGTACAGAGCTCAAATTTGGAAACCCCTAAAAACCAGTCCGGGGACGGTTTCATGGCGACGACGATGGAAAATAGATGGTGGAACCTGTCTACTCTGAACAAGGAGTGAGAAGGTTCGAACATGTAGGGATGATGGCGTCGCTTGCCTCTTATTAATGTCCTGGTGCCAGCTTCGGGAGACATCTGGAAGTAGGGATTAGTGTTGTCAGGCTTCCTCAATAATGAGGAGAGCGTGCTCAGCAAGTGGGCCATTAATAGGTTGAAGCCATAGGCATTATCTACACTTATTTAGCGGAACTATTCAGTGCAGTGATAGTCTGTGATAGCCTAGTGGTATGAACGTGATGGACTACGGCTTGTTCCCTACGGGTTGTTCCCATAAATCTTAGAAACGACTTAACTAATTTGGATGTTGTTTTCGCTAATGTAGTAGTCGTAAGCTTGGGTTGAATAAAAATAAAATTTGATTAAAAATAAAATGCGTTTCATACCGCTTCTATAATCTCCCGTTCAATAAGAGATATGTTGGCTTCCTTAGCGAGGAGTTGGAGACCAGGGCTAGCCTTGTCTCCCTTTTGCCACAGCGTGTAGTCGAACGCGTGGGATGCTCCCACCATATGACTGTATCCATTCTCATCAGGGTTGCTGGGGTAGTGGCGAGGATGTGACATTCTGGACCACTTGCCTTTGAATAGAAGCTGTTTACAAAAAATATGGTAATTTAGGTACAACTCTTCAAAACGACATACTTCTTCTTGTAAAACGAGGCTTTCTTTACTGAGCAGAGTAGGCACGTATATATTTTTTCCAGGATGCTTATTGCTAAGTTAACAATTTATAATAATCCCAGCTGATGTGAAGTGACAATGATGACTAATGACAAGACCACTCTCTAGCTCATCATTACAGACACAGGTAAAATGTTTAAATTGATGTACTGACCATAAACATGGTATTGTAAATTGTAATTCATTGTTAACCATTGTATTGTTTTTCATTATTCAAATTAATTGATGAACAAAAATTCAATGCTGAAATTGAAATTAATTGAATTTTCGTTCGTTATTATTTTGGTGGCAAGGACAGCAAAAATAACACATCATTAATACCACGACCCGAGAACAATTGTTTATTTAATACGCTAATATTTGTCCTGGTCGGGAATCGAACCTTAGACCTCTAGCAGGCAGGTAAATGACACTAATATAATAACAGGTAAAAAACAACTAGGCTAGGGGGTCGTCTGAATTGTCTCCTAACTGGGTTAAATAAAATAAGATTTATACTGCCTGAAACAAATGGGTAGCAATGTCTCGAGAGCGTGTACATTTAGGTACAGGACCGAGACGAATTAGGGCGTGTTACCTACTATTTCATTTATAATTTTCAGTAATCTCAAACTAAGACAAAGATAAATTCGTCTGTATTACTTTTATACCAAAGAAGATTCGTAGGCCTTCAAACCCCTAACACGTGTATTTGACAATATATTCTGTAGTTCAATGTTTTTGTGAAATGTACCAATAACAATAATTAAGTAGAACAGACAGATGAATTAAGGCATTGGTTCTCGCTGGATTAAAAGTTTAGGACACGTTAATTTAACTTTGGACATTAATTAACATTCAGTTGTTTTGTTTGCCGCTGGGTAATTAAAAACAATCAAGTAAAATTAATAAAAGTAAGTAAAGCTATAAAAAATTGGATTGCACGTGCTTTTGTCACGGAAGAAAAATAAAATTTAAATCTCAAATATTTACACTACTGGAATTTTATGGATTTGTTAACAATACTTTGGCACGTTCCTTTTTTACGTTATTTTAACCGATTTCAAAAGAAGGAGGAGATTCTCAATTCGCCTGTTTTGGTGTTACCTTATCACATTGCACTGGGTGACAAAGTGATAAATCTTTTTGCATTAGGTTAGGAAGTAGGTAGTGATGCACGTCTGGTCCCATATTCTGAAGGATAATTTTTGAATTATCATTCCTTACCTATTTTGAATTTGGTTATTTTTTGTATAAAGTTAGTTATTAAGGAATCCTGAGTGGTACGGATAATCATTGTCATTGAAGTTTTTGTAGATATGACTGGTGTTATTATGTTAGGTAGGTACTTACCTCATAACGGGCTTCGCTACACAAGTTGCATGTGACATTAGGTGGAAAGGGTGGGCTGTCCAACGACTTCTTGTCATCCTGCGTCAGCTCAATGGTAAGATTGTCCCCGGTGTACCAAGTCTCTTCGTTCTCGCTCACTGTGGCTCGGAAACGGACCCTCTGCTTCTTGTTGTTTTGTTTCGGAGACTTCCAGTGCACCTGGAGGAAATTAAGCAAAAGTAACTAAGTATGAAATCAGTGGAGGATAAGACATTTGTGATATTGGTATGGTACAAATATAATATTGTTTTAAAATTGCAGGTTTCAATACGATAATATGTAGGTATGTCGGTATTATGATGTAAAAGTATACGAATATGAAATAATTTACTAGTCGCGATTGTGGTTCTGAATAACTTTATTTCGGACTATTCGATTGTTTCGGTTATTTACAACCACGGAAATTAAGAAAGGTAGCTACATCACTGATTAATACAATTTAAAGTAGCGCTTCAGCCTATGGATGAATAGGTATCATCGAGCACAAAGCCATAAACCGAAAGGTCCAAAAGCTATCGAAACTAGACTTATCTCACCTCAATCTCGTACTTGTCAGATTTATCAGCGCTTTCTACAGAGTTGAAACATCGTTCGCTAAACCTAGACTCGCGGTACTTGTCCAGTGTCTTGAGGCTTCCTACATCCCCTGGGTTAAACCTGTTCTTGTATGTGCTGTTGTCGATGTCTGGATCTTCCACAGTTATCATGAACCAGCGGAACGGACGGGTTGGATCGTTTGATTTTAGATTCACTGGAAAACATTTGAGTGCTTAATACTAAAACATTGGACCTTATTAAATGTGGCTTAAAATTACTCCAGGTTTAAATTTATTTGTCTTTTTCTGACCTTTTACTTTAGATAATCACATAACAAGAACAAAAAAAATTAAACCGGGAGTAACTTTAAGCCGCATTTATTAATTAGGCCCTTAAGGTTATTTGACTTATCATCTGTTCTAAAAATATCAATACCTACTTTAAAACTCTGTATCTACGGAACAGTTTCGCATTTTATCATATTTGGCAATATAATAAAAAATATTATTCGTTATTTCATAATTTGTAAGTTGAGAGGCGAGTAATGCTCTGTCACTCTGTCAGTAGCTATCATTTGTTTAGTAAGGGCACAACAAAACTCCTACAAAGTAGTAATAGCAACACTTTTGATACAAGTTTGGTTGCAAAAAACTAGTAGGCACCATAGCTTTAACTTACAAACGTATGTTTGGTCTGGAATGTAGATTTTTTCGGAGTTATTTCCTTTGGTAACAATAGATAATGTGTAAATTCCTCTGTTTAGGTTCGGCAAGGAGTACCGCGTCTGTGGCGGCGTTTGGTCACATAGTCCTTGCTGTCCTGCTGTTATTGACACTGACGTTAAAAGTGAAATTAGTAGGAAATACCTGCAATGTAAAGAAATATATCAAACCTTTTTTATAGGCTATTAACGAACAGACGAGCCATAAGTATTTCAACACAAGCCGAAAGAATAGAAGATGGGGGACCCACAGTTCATTGACATCCAAACCAATGGAAGAGACCTGTCACCATATCAAAATGAAGCATTTATCGGCTTCCATCCAGAAAATGATCTTCCTCCTTGCTAATGATACTCCAAAGAACGCTTCATTCAGCAAGATAGAAAATACATAGGTATATTATGTGTCTGTTTTTCATATGCCTGGCTTAGGCGTTTAACAAATGGATGATTGTGACGTGTGTGAACAGTGTGAACTCGCCCTTGTAATTTTTGGTTTCTGTTAAGTGGTTCATTGTTCAAGAGTTTAATGTACCTACGTAGTATTATCAGAGGCATCGCAACTACTATATTTGTTTACTACAATGAAAGCGCGTGGTTATGAAATATGTTGCAGAAGAAACGCAAAATCTGATGTATTAAAAATATCTGTCGGTTCACGTTTCACTATTAAAAACTTTATATACTTACGGCCTAACATTTTACGTCTGACTTCGAATGATAGATGTTCGTTTTAGAAAACCATCGATGTACCTTTTAGATAGAAGAAATCATAAATAACTAGCTTCCGCCCGCAGCCTTCAACCGCGTGGAATTCGTTTAAACTTCACTACCCTATTTCACCCCCTTCGGAGTGCAATTTCCAAAAATCCTCTCTTAGTACTCCCCTACACACACCAAGGAACAACGTACGGAAGGCTTCTTCCGTACGTAGTTTCGGCTGTGCGTTGTGTGTCAGTCAGTCACTCAGTAACGCAAGAGTTTTATATTTATATTATAATATACTTATATTAAAAACATGGCTGTACTAAGTAATTTTTTGTACTTATAAGTGACAACCAAGTCAACCTATCCAATGCCTGAACTATAAATTATTTAAAAAGTATATGAAATACCACACGAATATACCTACTGACATACTTAGTCATAAAAACCCAAAACTGTAATCTCGTAAAACCCAATTTTATCGTTTCCCTGCGACATAACAGAAAAGACTGATAATAAGCTCTATTTCAGATTTCTAATTAGGATAAGCTCTAGCAAATGGAACCTCTGTACTCTGTAGGTACTGGTAACAAAAATTTTCATAAATTAACAGTAATAGAGAAAGGCTATTGTTTGAGACTTACGACTGTGTCCTTGTGGCAAATAACAAAAATAAATGACGTAATTGAATGTAACACGTAACTCTTTTATTTTTGCAGGAAGTGCAAAGGTGTTATTTAAGTATTTCGGTTTGTAAGTATTCAGTGGCCTTTAATCATCATTGAGATTTATTTATTTATTTAAACTTTATTGACCACAATATATAGATATATAATATATATATTAAGGTACAAATGGCGAGCTTAATGCAAGTTGCATTCTCTACCAGCTAACCATTAGGCTAAGCAGAGAAACACGAAATAGCGGTTTTAAGTTAGATGTAGCAGATAATTTAAATAATACTAATACATACTTACAAAAATAAATATGTTAATAAATAAATAACATATAATTCATACATAAATATATACAAACATATATATATATATATAAATAAGAATACATATCCATACTTCCATACTAATATTATAAATGCGAAAGTCTGTCTGTCTGTCTGTCTGTCTGTCTGTGACGTTTTCACGGCTAAACCACCGGTGCGATTTGGATGAAATTCGGAATGAAAATAGTTGAAGACCCAGAGTCACATATAGGCTACTTTTTTTTTCAAAAATCAACCCCTAAATGCTTGAAATAGGGGATGAAAGTTTGTATGAAAAATCTAAACCGCCTGACCGATTTCGATGAATTTTCCCAGGAAGATAGTTGATGACGTATCTTCTTCCCCACTTCCCCGGTTCGCGATATAAACGAATTCCACGCGGGCGAAGCCGCGGGCAAAAGCTAGTATACATATATAAACATACAACCTATATATATTCCATAAATAAATGATAAAACATACATACACATACCTACTATGAATGTAGCTAATGTCAGACAAACAAACTATCAGCTAAGGTTATCGATCTGTCAGGTGCACCAGAAGGTTTTTCTTCAGCTTAAACCTATCCACCGGCTTTCTCAGGTTATCGGGGAGAGCATTCCATAGTCGAGCAGCTTGGACTGCAAAGGAGTTGGATATAAATCCAGATTGATGCAGTGGGATGGAAAGGAGAAGCGAGTCGGTAGACCGAAGCTCACGATCATGGAAGGAATGTAAATATTGGAACTTGGATTTCAGATAGTCGGGAACACGGGAATCAAAAAGGATAGAGGAGAGGGAGGAAAGCAATCTAATCTGCCGTCGCTCTCGGATATGAAGCCATTTAAGCTGAAGACGATGAGAGGACACATGGTCAAATTTGCGAAGGCAAAAAACAAAGCGAACGGCATTGTTTATGAGGCGGTCCAGCTTGGCGAGGAGAGTCTCACTGATATCAGCGTAACACACAATACATTTATTGTTCCTATTATCCTTAAGAAGTGGCTACATGCGCTTTTACTAAGACTACCTACGCGCTGAACATTAAGTCTCCATCACTTTTACCTAATTTACCTAACCATTACGTGGGATTACCTACTGTCAAGCACTATACTTCAATCGACGAGAATATTGAATTCCCATTCCCTGCTAAAAACAAATTTTTTACTTGTGCCCTCAGTTTAAGTTAGCTTGTAGAGAAAAATTACTTAAGGCATATAAGATTATCGCCATCAATCTACGAAGAACCTTAATTATAGTGGCAGAAAGTTGGCATTAGTGTGGGTTGCCTTTAAAACAAATTCCATATGAAACGCGAACGAAGTTCGTACAAGTGAAAAACTCGCAATACCGTTGACAATTCGGTGTATTCCTCGTCGTTCCACCAGTAGTACCACCAGTGGAACTACGAGGAATTTGACATTCCTCCTCGTGCCACCGAATTTTGGCCATTGAAAAATAACATTTTGAATTTAGAGTTATGTTCGTCAGAGAACAGAAATTTATTTATTGCAACACACTATTGACACACAACTGACAAAACTAACCACAACAATACTCACATTGGTAAACAACGCGCATACAACCAAAACCACGTGGCAGTCGCAGAGCTTCAATTACGAGCACCAAACAAACCCCAAACGCTGCACTTCACAAATTGCATTTAAAGCAAAATAATTATCGGCTATAAAGGGAGAATTGGTACAAATTCAATTCGGGTGAATCGATTAGGTTATCGCGGAGTCGACTGAACGCGGGCCGCCGTCGGAAATATACGCGTTCGCTGGAATCCCGCCAAGTTTACGGCGTACATATTTTCTTTTAGAACTGAGTCTAGTTTCTGCATCATATTAACGTATTCTTTGGTTTGGTTTAAAAATCGTTGCTAACATGAGTTAGGAGTGACATGTCCCCGATTTGTTTTTGTTAAACCTCTCTAATACCTACTTGTCTTAAAGTTTCTATAAGCACAGCTACAGCCTACATTTATCGAGTAAAAAACGTACCTATGATACTAACAAATGCAGTGTAAACACCAAAATCTATATTACCTAAATATATAAAACTCTTGCGTTACTGAGTGATTGACTGACAGACAACGCACAGCCGAAACTACTGAACGGAAGAAACTGAAATTTGGCAAGTATGTTCCTTTGGGAGTGTAGGGAAGCACTAAAAGAGGATTTTTAGAAATTCCACCGAGATGGAGGTGAAAGGAGTGTAAAACTTTTATATGAAAATTCTACGCCATTGAACTTAGTGACTTGGAAATTTGGATTTTGGTTGTTTATTGCAAATTAATGAAGAAAATATGTATTAGTTTTTTTTTTTTAAATTAACTCTCAACCCTTTCAACAGTGGGGTGAAAGATTGTCTGGGACTTATTACAATTTTCAAGATAGAATGTTGGTAATGGGTAAACATACTCTTTGTTGTAAATAAAAAATTAACTATTCAAGTTTTTTTCGAAAGTACTCTCCAACCCCTAACAAAAAGGGGGTGAAAAGTATGGTATTTTCGGTAGGTAGTTTCCAAGTTAGTGGCTTGAAAATGAATGTCCAGTCTCTTTGTTAAGATTAAAAAAAATTTGCTTCAGTATTTTTTCAAAATAAAAACAACTTTAAAATATATGGGGTTAAAATTAAATAGAGATTTAGTACTCCAGATATTTATAAGGGACGGGAAATTTGATTAGGATATTTACACTGGGTCGTAAAATGCGCTGTCGAGTTCAGTAAAAATGCGCGATGTGCGCGAAATAATCAAATGCCAAGCGGGCAAAACCGCGGGCGGAAAGCTAGTCGTACATATAATTATATATAGAAACTATGTATTAATATGTAATACCTGTAAATTTTCCGACACATAGCTTACCAAACTTTACTTACATTGATCAGTAGGATGTTATCTCAGTTTTTATTGAAATTATAATGTATCAGTTCGTTGGGTTTGTATCATGTTAAATTAACAATAACTCGTTAATGTCTACATGGATCACATAAAAGAAGTCGTTGTTTTCCATTAGTCTTATTATATGAGATGTCAATTCAAGTGCCGTGACTGAAATTAGAGAAAAGTTATGGCATATTGCTATTGCTTAAGGAATACCGTAGTACCCCGGTAAATGAAGGCATAGTTAATAATTCTCACGTAAGTAATACTGGGATCCACGTAGGTAGGTTTACCATATGAAATTTTGAAAAAAGTACTGTCTGCTTTTGGTTACATAAAACTGGATATTGCTAAACAAATTCTGCATATCGTTATAAAGCAAGGAGTTCGATTCCCAACTGGGGCCAATGTGACAGATGTGTTAATTTATTCTGAGACACTTGGAGTAAGTGGTCTTGTAGCATGTAAGGAGAATTCTTGTGCGGAGGATGGTTCATTAGAGGTAAAACGTTTTTTTTGCTATTTTTTGTTTCCATTAGGCATGTTTAAATTAAAAGTTACGTGTCGATTGTTCTTGATGTGACATTAATAAATTACATCTTTATAGGTGACAAAAATAATTGAAAGTCAATCGGTTCCTTAATCACTTTCAATTTCGTTTTTTTTTTATAATGCGAAAAGAAAATAATGGCGAGAAAAAAGTGTTCAGAAAAAGAAAAATCTGTACATATCCGGACAAATAAAGACGATTGGCAACCCTAGCCACTAACCTTTACGAGCCTGCCGTGTCGATGAATTATCACGGGCTTCCATAATAGTGACAGCTGATGGCAATCTAATAGGCGGTATACCTTCTTCATTGAAGCGTACTTTCCCTTTACTTTAGACAAAATAGCTAACAGCTGTATGTTAGACATAGTATGTCAAATTGTTTAGTTATTTGTGCCTTTTATTATGTTTCAATGAAATTTATTCTATGAGTAAGTTGGTTTATGCAAAGTTGTTCGAATATCATAACGCCATAATCGCTTGGAAAAGAACTCTACCACAGTGTAAAAACTAAACTCTACCATAATTAATTCTGGAAGAAGAAACGGCAATAGATTCGCCACAACTTGTTTTCTACTCACAATTTGACAGCATGACTTATCATAAATTTATAATATTATGTATACCTAAGCGTTTTTATCGTATGAACAATCAGTTTCTATAATGTTCATAATTGCAAGAGACACCGATTGCAAGCGTTGCAATTAATATTATCGTCATATTATGACGATTGCATAATATGATAAAAATTATGAATAATTTTTAATCACATTTAGAATCACGAACCGGAAATAACGTACAATTACGTAGTAGGTAGGTAGATAATATCATTTTATGGTAATTTACTGTTATAAGTTTCTTGTAGAAATCCCTTCGATATATGTAGATCGGTTATATTATACAATTCATGAAATCTATATAGGTCGTCAGATGACATTCGACCTTTCACAACGATATAGGCCGTGCCTGGAAAGGACAGGTGTTTGTAGATCCCTAACCCTTTTTAGGGACCATTCTAGTCCTCAAGGGTAGCAACACTAGGTACAGCACATAATAGGTATATATTTATGTTACCGAATAAAAAGAAGACTCCTACTATTAACCACTAACTGTACTTACTTTTATTTACAACAATTATCACACCTATCATTAGCAGTCCATGCCCCATTTCTCATACCTTTTTTTTTATAGCCTGAAGGACTGACGTAAAAGCAGACGAGCCACCTGATGGTAAGTGGTCATCGTCGCCTATAGACACGAGCAACACCAGGGGAGTCACCAGTGTAACGCCGGCCCTGAAGGAGAACTCTTTTTACACCTTTCTTGAAGAACCCCATGTCATAGCGCTCCGGGAATACCTCAGAGGGAAGCTCATTCCACATCCTGCACGTTCTCGGCAAAAACGATCGTGAAAAACGGACCGTAGTCGTTCGCCACGAGTCCAAGCGATGTGGATGAAACTTCAATATTCGGCGAGTGGTGTGATGATGGAAGGGTGAAGTTGGCACCAAATCGAACAATTCCTCGGAGCACTCACCATTGTAAAGCCGGTAGAACACGCAGAGGCATCCTATGTCTCTCCTCAGACTTAGGTGTTCTAACTTGTTAGTGACTCGTGGTTCGTTGACAATTCGAACCGCGCGCTTTTTTACGGCGTCAAATGGACTAAGCTGGTATTGTGGCGCCCCTGCCCAGAGATGAGAGCAGTACTCCATGTGAGGCCTGACCTGTGCTTTATAAAGCATCAGTAGGTCCCTCGTAGTGAAGTACTGCTTCGCCCGGTTTAAGACACCAAGCTTTTTGGAGGCCAATTTGGCCTTAGCTTCCAGATGACTTCGAAACTGCACGTCGCTCGAAATGTCAACGCCCAGAATCCCAACACTTTTACCAACGGTGAGCGCGGTACCCTGGAATTGAGGCGCTATGACAAGTGGGGTTTTCTTAGCGGAAAACGCGCAAACTTGTGTCTTCGTGGGGTTGAACTCTCGAAGAGAGTTCTCTACTTCAGACACAAGTTTGATTCTGCTATCCTCCACTTGTGACCGAGAGGCATTTGCAGGGCCTGTATAATAGGCATCTCCCGTGCTGTCATCCGCATAGCAATGAATGCCGTTTGCACGCTCAAGCATATCATTGATATGCAGAATGTAGGAGACAGCACAGACCCTTGGGGAACACCAGCGTTTATGGGTTTCAAATCTGAGCAACAACCGTCGACAACGACCTTTATATGTCGCTCAGACAGAAAGCTGGCTACCCAACTGCATAACCTCTCAGGGAGACCGTAAGATGGTAACTTCGCGAGAAGAGCCCTGTGCCAGACCCGGTCGAAGGCCTTAGCGATATCTAGGCTGACTGCCAGTGCTTCCCCGTTGCTGTCTAGGGCCTGAGCCCACCGGTGCGTGAGATAAACTAAAAGATCGCCAGCTGAACGACCGTGACGGAAACCGTACTGTCGATCATTGATCAGCTGGCGATCTTCGAGATATCCTAGGAGCTGTGTGTTTATTACACGCTCCATCACCTTCGCAAGCAGGGAAGTTATCGTTATAGGCCTGTAGTTGGCCGGGTCACTGAGGTCGCCCTTTTTGGGGATAGGATGAACTAGGGCTACTTTCCACGAAGACGGTACTATACCAGTGGTGTAGGATAGCGAGAATAAGCGCGTTAAGACGGGAGTCAACTCGGGAGCACACGTCTTTAGCACCACTGCGGGAATACCATCCGGCCCACTCGACTTCTTGGTGTCGAGGGACAGTAGAGCCCGCCTGACAGCCTTTTGAGTAAAAAGTATGTCATTCAGCGAGCTCTCACACCGCGGAATGTTAGGCGGTGTGGCTCCCCCATCGTCAAGAGTCGAGTTGGCGGCAAAAAGGGTGCCCAGAAGATCGGCTTTCCCCTTTGCCGTGTGGACAACGGATTTATCTGGTAAACGCAGTGGCGGAAGAGATGAACGACAGAAGTTGCCCTCGACAGCCTTGGCTAGCGACCAGAATTCACGACTTCCAGAAGGATAGCCGACTAATCCGCTCGCCAATTCTGCCGATGAATTGGGCTTTCGCCCTGGACATCTGCTTCTTTGCCGACCGAGAGGCAGCGTTGAGCTTTTTTCTTGGGGCTGATGGATTCTTCGAAGTGTACGCTGATGACCAGGCCTGGTAAGCAGCATGCTTGCGGTTGGACGCCGCAGCACACGAACTGCTATACCAGGGCTGGTTTTTACCACCGATGGATACGACAGAGTTAGGTATGAAACATTCCATACCCTGACGGATCACATCGGCTACTGAATCAGCGCACACGTTCGGGTCCCCTGATACGAAACAGAGCTGCCTCCACTGGTACGAACTAAGGAATTCCCTGAGTCCGTCCCAGTCTGCCGACTTGTAGTGCCAGACTTGACGCGATCCAGTGGGCCGAGGGCCCTCATGGCGCGTCAAGGGCACAGTTGTACACAAGCAGTGGTCAGAGGAACCTAAAGGTGCCCCGACCACTACTCGGTAGTCAGATGGATGTGAAGTCAGCAGCAGGTCTAGCAGAGAAGCAGTATGGCTCTCAACATCAGGTACTCTGGTGAAGCCAGCAACAACCTGAGTGAGGCCGTAGGCCAGGGAAAAGTCGAAAGCAGTTCTTCCGGCGAAGTCGGTGGTCCTGGACCCCAACCAGTCAGAGTGGTGGGCGTTAAAGTCCCCCAAAATCACCAACTCCGCCGAAGGATACTGCTCCAAAACTCTGTCGGCCGATCTCTGGACGTGCTCAAATAATTGAGTCGTCTCCGCGTCTCCGCTGTAGGACCTATATAGACACGCATATACACGAGTGTGGTCTCCCATGTCTACGCGCGTCCACAATACGGATAGGTCCTTGTCTTCAAGGCAGGTCAGACGGCAGCAACAGACATCATCACGAACGAACATACATACCCCAGCACGCGGCCTGAATGCGTGCTCTAGCCTGTAGCCGGGGTAACAAAGTTAGGATGTGTCGACTGGTGATGATATCTGTGTCTCCGTCAAATAGAGCAAGGCCGGCTTTGCTGTCTCAAGATGGTAGTGGACAGCATTAAGGTTGCTGTGAATTCCCCTGATGTTGCACATGTCTACATTAAGTGTGGTAGGGGTGTCAGGGGTTGCCGCTGGGTAAAGCCTTTTTCTTTCTTTGAACTTGCCCATAGTATTCGGTGTAAAAAATAGGAGAGGATAGGTAGGAAAATGCAGTGACCCATTGGAGACCCCCGTGATAAGGTTGGACTCGTGACACCGCGGTTACAGGGGTAGAGTATGAGTTGCTGGCGCGGCAGACGGAAGGGCCCCTGGTCCCCCCCGCGCATGGACTCCGGGTACCACTCCGGTCTCTTACTCCGGCACGGAGCCCACACAGCGGGATTATGCGCCGGATGATGGGACAGCCTCCCAGGCCAGAGGTTATGCGTGTTGCCTGGGTTCGGGTCCCTGTACTATCCGGCGGGCGGCCAGCGGCAAGCAGTTTCACCAGGTCTTCCTGGCCGCTGCGCCAACATATCATGTACCCCCGAACAGTGGAGCCTCAAGAGTCCATTGAGATCCCGGAGAGACACCAAGGAGTCACCGCATATAGGATGGGGGAGGGCGGGAATGGGAGGAACTGGCTCTCAAGCCACCAGCCGGAACACGACAAGTCATTTGGCGGCTGACTCAAGCAGGAGGGTGGTCGCTAGCCAGACGGGTTCGAGACCCTACCACCAGCATAGAGTACCGTTGGGATTGGACTGGATGGTACAAATTCCAGAGACCTCAGAGAGGGACCGAGCGCCGTAGCCTCGTCCGTTGTTCGGCAGGGTGCACCACGAGCAGGGGAGGTCGGCTTGGGCTCAAAGATGGATGGAGCCCCTTACACCCCAAAATACTAACTAACTGAATAACTAACAATCATAATAACTCAATCTGTTAATTGAAATAATCATCCTAGTCTCAGTTAAAGAGTTGTTCTAGGTCAGTCACAATTTTCATGGGCGGCAGCGGAAGGGCGGTGCTGAATGTTTGTTGGCGAAATCCATAAACACAAAATTAGTTATTTTCGACCTTTGTTGTTTTATTGTCTCGACATCGAAAATTGCAATATCCCGGTTTCTAATCCCAGAGCAGGCTTTTATGACTTTTCTGTATTATGTTTTCTACATGCTATAAAAACATGAATAAATAAAGAACGCTGCCCAATTATAGTATCTACTCTATGATGAGTTGATACTCGGCAAAGTTTCACTATCTCTCTCCAAAAGATACATTTTGGATTGTTTTAATTAATTACATCAGTTTATAGTAACTGCAACAACGTCAGCAAAAACTAATAATTAAACACATTACTGCCGAGATGGACCAATTATTATTGAGATATTTCAACCACAAAATCATTGAAAACGACGACCCGGTTGGCGCAATGGTTAACACGCCGGATCGCCGTTCCGAGGGTCCTGGGTTCGATTCCCAGCGAGGCGGCAATTTGAATGATGAGTTTGAATTTCCGTTCTCGGTCTGGGTGTATGTCCTTGTCTTGTGTGTTGTCCATGGTACCCACAACACAGGGAATCCTAGTGTGGGGCTATGAGTGTGAAGCGTTATTTATTTATTTATTTATTGAAAACGTATTTGCATATCTAGCGCAGTTATGAAAATAGAGGGAAACTAATATGAGAACGTTTATACAGACTGATTACAATTTGTGTCTGAATGCGAACGGGAAGGATATAAAATATGCATTTTGTAGAAATGCAAATACTCTCCTTTTTACTCGGACGTAAATTCGTGATAACCGGGGTTGAGTATCCTATGTTCCGATCCTATCGTTCGCAATCAGTCACCCCTCAAATGGTCGCGGGACTTGCCTGACCATTAGCTCCCGCGAAAATGGGTAGCCCTCATGAGGACTAATAAGCTTAAAACAGCACCTAATATGACTCGATTGACAAGTTCGCTTTGACTATAATTTACAAAACATTTTTAAACATAATATGTGTATTAGAGTATACCTACCCACTTGAAGTTTCCAAGAAACGCGACAAAACTTTTAGCATTTATTTAGACGACAATAAAACTCAGAAAGGATTGAAAGATAAAATCGTAAAAGGATTTCGAGTATCCATTGTTTGGTTCCTTTATATCGGCTGCGTCGTTGATCTCAACGGACGTTTCAGAGGATCTTGGTCAACATGTTTACACAGAACTAAACCTAGTTAGGACCCAACCCATATCACTCAATGTACTATTGTGTAGTTTTCCAAATGGAAAATGGAAAGTAGATGAAAGTTAACCCGTATTTTAACCATAATGTTTTATCAGAACTTTCTATGAAGGGTGTTGAGTTGAGATATGGAAGATTAATAATATTTTTGTGGATGGGATTGGTCGGGAATATGATTGCTTTAAATATTCAACCAAGTGCAATGCAAAACGGAATAGCCCACCAAGAGTTCCGTATACTACGATATTAACTCCAAAATAATTCATGTTTCTTAAATGGGAGCGCCTTTCAATTTCTTCTTAATTTGATGTCTAACATTGACATAGCGGCTTTAAGGGTGTTAGCAGACCAATCGATCGATCGTCGATGGACGCCATCGATCGATGGTGGAACGGATTAGTCGACGTCGAACGATCGATTGGTCTGGTAACACCCTTACGAATTCTGTGAAAGTAGGTATTTTAACTATTGGGTCACTATTGGAGATAAAGAGGTCAAGCCTTTTGACAAATAGATGGACGGGAGGAGAACGGAATCTTAGTAAAAAGATCTCGTTGGAATCTATCACTTTTGTAAAAGAAGGGAAATAATACGACTATTTTTACTTTAGGATTTTATAATTTTCTGCTCAATGACAATACATCAAATAGAATACCCAATCAAATTCGTCAACGTCACATCTTTCTTTTTCAAATAACATCAGTTCATGCAAAAAGTATCGTCAATGGCTACAGATAAGCTAAGGTTATGGCTTTGGCTTTATTGACACCTTCCGCTCCACCGTCTGGCTGTGACGGCTGCCTGGCTGTGGCTGGAGGGAATCATCAATATGGCGGGCGGTGGCTTTGGCTTGGCTTTGGCTCTAACTAAGGCTAAGGCTACGTGATGCGTTGGCAGGCGGCTCCTTTAGGCACAATTTAGCTGGCGGATGCATCAGCTTACGTCACGTCCGTTACAATCGGCCATCCTGCAACAATTGCGTCCCGCAATTGGAACGCACACAAAGGGTTATTAATTTAACAAAATCAGCAACAACTTGTACTTTTACTGGCACAGCATGATGACAGCGACATGAAATGGCATACATCACCTTTTATGCTGAGATATACTCCTCCACGTAATGATCATTTTTATAAAACTGATAAGCATTCACTGATTTCTCTTTACATTTTGACAAGGCTCTTTTCTTCAGTTAGACTGATTATGGATTCTTATTGAGGGCTTTCCCAAATTTTATCTGACAGATTTGACAATTTTTCCTTTTCAAGTAAATATGGCATTGCATCTTGAAAACTATTTTCCATATCGTAGTAAGTATACTTATCAGTTCGTCATTGGCTTAAAAATTTAACTCTGTTCAGCTGTTCCACGAGATCTATCTTCAACATTTCTCTACTAGCGGCAATACGCACTTGGAATTGAACATCACCTGTAACAACAAAATACAAACGCGAGTATCTCTCCACGATCGACCCTTCCCGACCTACCATGAGACATTTCCAAAAGGAAAACCTGTCTCTGCCCAACTTTATTAATGTTTGTTTCCAAAATCACGACGGTATTCTCAAAATATCATCTCCGTCCGACCCGATTCATATTTAGTTCAAACTATCAAAATCTCAACGAACTTTCAAATCTTGAATTCAATGAAATTTTAATCCCGAAGCCATGTAACTACTGATATTATTTCTCCAGTTGATAATTTATTCTGTCTTAACCACATCCCTTTTAGATATGCAGACGAATTATAGCATTCAAGTCCCATTTTTAAGTTCTCGTAATACCTTATCTGGCTAAACATTAAAGTAAAAACAATACAGAGGTCACCTAATGTCCAGAAGCGCTGATCCACATCCAAAGCATTACAAGTACACGTCCAAGTCTCCCCTCCTTTAATACTTTTATCGCTTTCAATTTCGACCATTGATTTTAATTCTCTCCAGTATCAGGACGTAGGTAGGTATATTGTTTTTTAACATTATTATCCACTTCTGAATGTAAAAGAAGGGAAATAATACGACTATTTTTACTTTAGGATTTTATAATTTTCTGCTCAATGACAATACATCAAATAGAATACCCAATCAAATTCGTCAACGTCACATCTTTCTTTTTCAAATAACATCAGTTCATGCAAAAAGTATCGTCAATGGCTACAGATAAGCTAAGGTTATGGCTTTGGCTTTATTGACACCTTCCGCTCCACCGTCTGGCTGTGACGGCTGCCTGGCTGTGGCTGGAGGGAATCATCAATATGGCGGGCGGTGGCTTTGGCTTGGCTTTGGCTCTAACTAAGGCTAAGGCTACGTGATGCGTTGGCAGGCGGCTCCTTTAGGCACAATTTAGCTGGCGGATGCATCAGCTTACGTCACGTCCGTTACACTTTCTATGCTTTCCATGGTATACTTCATTCCGTTTTGGCTTCAGGAATAAGCTCAAGGATTAGGCTGCCTGTCCACCGGAGCGGAGCGAGGCAGCGGAGCGGAGAAACGGGGAAATATTAACCAATACGTAGCACGCAATCCCTGTCCACTGGCGCTGAGCGGAGATTTTATGTAATCTTATCGGTTATTTTTTTCCGTTTCTCCGCTCCACTGCCTCGCTCCGCTCCGGTGGACAGACAGCCTTATGCCCTAGGCCTCCTAAGTTACGACGAGAAACTATATTGTGCTCATGCTAAGTAGTGAGCCATTAAATGGTTGAAGCCAATAATTTCCCTAATTATAATTTACTGGTTGTAATATATAATGTACTTATTTACCACAACATTTACTTGAAACTCTGCTTGAAATGCGTAAAAGTTTCATAATTTTGTATTTTTATTTTTTTATTTCTATAAGGATATTAGAGCCGCCGTGTAGGAGTGTTAAAGTAGGAAATTAATGTGTGAGTCCTACACGTTTTGCTTTGCGTTGATTGTAGAATTTATTTGCAATTGAGGGCATCGAGAAAATACAATTATACTTATATTTGATTTCTATTAGCTTTGATTTTGAAACACACTGTGTTTCATATTTGCGATATTAATATCTCTCTCTCACGCACATACACACACAATATAGACACACACAATATTATTGTAAACATGAAAAATGCTCACGGATTGAGTTGTTCTTTAGTTATTATTAATGTAAGTTGGATAGATGATCTCTATTGGCAAAAAATAAGCATTTCCGTGCCTCAGCGAACACGTTATGCTATCGGCCCCTGTCGTCAGCACTGAAACATCTGAAAAAGTAATGTAAAATGTATTACAGATTTCATTATTATTTATTCATATTGTGCACAATTTTAAGTGCAAGTAACAAGTTTTCCGAGGCTTAGCAACAACATAAAAAAGTAATTAAACTCGATTCACCTAATGAAGCAACGTAAGAGGTACAACGAGAAAATTACCGAGGGAAGTGTCAAATCAGATTATGGAAAAACGTGGAAGCCGGAGGCATTTTTACATATTCAGGTTCTGGTATACGAAGTCTCGCGGCCGTATTCAAATGTTCTTCCGATCCGTTTCCGGTTATCCGTCCTGCCTTGACACAAATTACTATTTTAATCCGGGTTCATGATTGAAATTTAGCTTCGTATTTTTGCTCCTGTTTTTTGTACGTTTTTATTTGTATTATTATAATTGTGTCTTAGCCTATTTATTAATTCTGTCATTAAACTCAAACAAAAATAATTTATTTCATGTAGTCTTGTAGGTATTATGAATTGTGTGTTCTATCCTATTTATTATGAACGTCGTATATTTTTTTTGCATTAACCGGCGTTTACCTAATCTAATTTATATTTGAGTACGCTGTTTATTTTATCAAGTTGGTTTATTATTTTATTTCCTCTATAATACTGTTCCTTAGGTTTGTAAACAGGGCCTACATAAATTAAAATTGTTTAAACTATGTACTTAATATAACTATGTAAATAGCCCGAGGAGTAGGTATTAACCTACTCGTCGAGCTATTTATTTTATTTACATAGTAATTATGTAGGCGCGGTTACTTTATATATGGAGAACCTCAGAAAGATAATATTTTTATGTTTGGAATAATGTATTACATAATGCATTAAATTAAATTCGTAAATACCTAATACAAAGGACACAAACAAATTGTGTCACAGTCATGATGTTTGAAATGTGTGCGATGTTCATAGCTTTAATGTGAACTTATCTTTCGAGAGAATAATTTAAGGTCGCTTTTCGAGCGTAGAGCCAGTCTCTAGCTTGTGGATGTGGACATACCTCAAAAAGCCATCATTGTATCATAAATATAAAGGTATTAAGTAAACATTTGAGGTTCGGTCGTAATATTTATAGGCCTTTATTACATATCGATACGAGTGTATTATACAACGCAGATATAGGCAGTCAGTATAATATGTTTCAAAGATCACATAATAAATATTTCATTGGGACATAAAGTAAAGAACTTTAGTAAGCTTACACCGTTCCTGTAAAGTAAATGGTTCTATTTAGGTATTTATTACTGTAACGCCGCTTTTAGATACTCGAGCGAATATTCGGTTTACAATAACGAATATGTAAAAGCCCATAAATACAGGGGAATCCTTTGATCCGCCGCATAAAGTCAATATAGAAACGATCGAAGGGCTGGCATGGTTTTAAGTTATCATGGCCCACTAGTGAGCACGGGTCTTTCCTCATCGTTGAAGAGGCCTAGAGCACACTCCACCACGCCGCCCCAAGGTTGTTTTGTGGAAAGGTTAGTGGCCAGAAGTTTTCACACCACCGAAGGCCTCCGACATGGCTTAACGACTGTTGTCTATTAATAAAACATGGAAATGAACGTTTAACGTGCCCTCTGAAGCAAAGAAGCGCTCATTTTTTACACTAGCGGTCACCCATTCCACTGCCGACCGAGCCCGCAGTTGTTGAACTTTGTCGATCACTGAGGATCGACGTAAGGAGCCGGTCTGTAAGTGATTTATCGTAGCGAGTACCGAAGATGCAATCGTAGGTCGTTTAACATATTAGTAGGTACGCGTATTCGGCCGTTCTCGCTTCTCTTCGCTTCTTTCCGCCCACGCGCCGTTACATCTAGTATCGGTGGCCATAGCAACGATTGAAGTAGTAACTATATTAAATTATAATTCAATCGAAAACCCTTGAAATTGCCCACGCCCGTGGAAACTTCGGAATAAATTACTTAATGACTTGACACCGGCAAATGGGTTATTGGACTAATTTACTAAGCTATGTACTCGTATTACAATATACAATCGTGATTATCCCTATATAAAATTGCACTCGTCAGTCTTATACGTGTAAACAAACTGACCAACGAATATTACTTATTAATACACTCTGCTAATAATTGGTCGCGTCTTTTGGCGCCTTTTGGTAATCGGCGCTAAAGCAGATAAAAATATTCACAAAACCTGGAAAGTTACGAAACAAAAGATGTCCTGTTTTGAGCCAAAATCAAACTGATCACGTTAATCATAGTTGCCATAAGCGGCCGGAAGGGCAGTGAATGTTCGTGTGCTATCTGAAATCCATAAACAATCTATTCAATTATATTACATGGTTCACAAACTATAGCTCACTCGCGACAAGGGAACACGGAGGCAATTTTAAAGAGCTTACGGCAAAGCCGTTTCCTTACAGGACACCGATTCTTGCCGCGCAGACATTATCATTCGCGACATTTCCATGCGACACCCACGCATAATATCTCGACTCTTTTACCAATGAACAATTCGCTGTGTTTTTCAAACCTTACTTGGACGTATATTTTGTTCTTGATATACATGGTTTTCTTTATATAATTTAACAAACGTCAAAAGACTTCTGCTTTGAGAACGTAATGTCCTTGATTCCGATTCTTATCTTTGGCTTCGGCTTTGATGGCATAAAAATCTGACATTTAGGTTAGCTAGTAAATCCTCCCTGGATTAGTGTGGTGGAGTATGGTTTAGGCCTCCTCAGTAAAGAGAGACCTGTGCTCAATAATGAGCCATTAATGAGTTGGAGTCACCTATCTTACCACTGAAACTGGTGTAATTCATATAGGAGGTGCACAATCTCTGAGATCTACACGATTTGTATGGATAAAAGTTTACCTCGAGTTAGACCTATTATAATACTCTCAGCTCGTAGACTGACAATTGATCCCTTATACGCTTCAGTCGAAGGTAATAAACTCGTTCAGGGATAGGAACGGTTTTCAATCTTCTTAGTTTTATTTACAGCTTCCTCGAGTCGTGTACGTTGATATGTAAGAGGCTTTGTTGAACACCAAATGTACTCACCTACTAGGAAAACTCGACAGACTTTGTTGTGAGATTTTGTATTTGCCTGTGTTTATTGCATGCAGAGATTGTCAAAATGTAATCATAATTCATCATCATCATCATCATCATCTCAACCCATCACGGCCCACTATTGAGCACTGGTCTCTTCGCAGAATGAGAAGGTTAAGGTCATTGTCCACCACGCTGCAGCGCTGGCCAAGTGCGGATTGGCGGACTTCACACACCTCTCTGAATACGTAACATGAAAAAATAACCATTTCGTATATTTATGTAGGTATCATGTAAATAATTAGTGTTAAGTAGTGTTAGTAAGTAAGTAAAGTAAAGTAGGTTTATAGGTACGAGTAGGTACAATAAATCTGTCATGTGAAATGAATATAGGTCGACTTTGTATGTAAAATATGAAAATAATCAACACTTCTGGATTTATTTTCAAATTCAAATTTATCGGACAACTTAGATCAAGTTTATTTATACATTTGATACAAATAAAACGACGTCTTCAGTCTCAGTAACGTCTTTAGCTTCGAAACCGTTATAATGCCTATACCTGAATTCTGTTCGCGTTTCAAAACTACATGTGATACCAAAATGAACAACTATATTTTTGAAATAGGAAAGTTAACAAAGGCTATAGAAGTCGAGAGAACCCTCATGACGTGAATGCGTTTCATGAATTCGCTTCAGAAGATTTTAAGTTATTCGCGTAGACATGAAAAGGACGCTGAACAAAGGTTTGGATGTCCTATGTACAAAATTCACGCTAATCATGCTAATCCATATCGAAAAATATAAAATTAATTAATTAATTGTAAATGTACTATTGATTTAGTAATAGGTACATTAACTTATGGTAATTGCCCTAGACAAAACCTGTTCGTATCTTACCATCTACTGTACAAAAAACAATACTAGTAAGTACCTACTACTACGAAATATTGACCGGGGTCAGTGACTTCTTATTCAATAAGGTTATTCTTTAAAATATTCTTAATAGAAACACATAGACAATAAACGTCAAAGCAGTTAAATTTACGGCTCTATAAAGCTGAGCAAGTCGATCAAACGTGTTTTTTCTTTCACCTATAAATGTGGATAATAACTTTCGAATAGAAAATTTAAGTGAAAAGTCAAGTCAAGCGTGTTTTATACCTTTAGCGCAATTGAGACCTACTCACTGTTACTAGGTACCAAAATACGTGTTTAAGGTCCGTCTTCGTTTTAGGTGCGTGTTCTTCTGGCAAAACTTTTGAATGAATAATTATTTTAAAGGATACATAAAATCGTAATTATCCTTTACATTTAAAATGTTTAGTGTTCGCAATTATATAAGATTAAAAAATAATACGTATGTGTGATCTTGTGTCTGTGTTTGTTCATGCCATCGGTGACATAGGGAATCCTAGGTTGTTTACTTTTTCACCTTATTAACAATTAGCCAACAATATGTTCTTATTTGTTACATGTTTCCAGTAGCATAACAGTTATCGCTCAACATACCTATTTAAAGTAGTTCCGCGGCAGTATATTTTCGTTTAAGCGTTCGATGTGCAAACCCATTAGTCGGTAGATCCAGTTTAAAAGTTCCTCTCAATCCGGAAGGCAATCATTGCCTGCCGCCATAATTATTGGAAAAACTTTCAAATCGTCATGCGTCAGTTAGTGCACTTTACCGCGTGCCATAGGGTGCACCGGGGCAATGTGGCAAACCTATCTTTTATATATTTTTTGTATTAAAGCTAAAATTTGCATACCTTTCAAAACCAATTCAAATCGATCTCATGGTCTATTTATGAATTCAGCGCTTGCCCTAGTTCATATATTTTTACTTGGAATTAAAATGGCGTACCTCGACAGCCTACAGGCTGATAGGGCATTGGTTGATTTTTTAGAAATACTATTTCTCGTCAAAAAATGTTAAAAACTCCTGTTGTTGAATATTTTCATGCACATTTTTCTTATGGATTTAAATTAAAAAAAAAGACGTGTGGCACTCGGAGACTGCCGCGGTAAAGCTATTGCATATCATTATATATAAATTAACAAAACAAAAAATAATATTGCATTTTGTGATAATAATAATAAAATGAATGTATATAGAGTAATAACTCATTTTCTTTCACAATTTTTTCGTGACTTTCTTCATTAATAAATGCACTTTGTTTATTCATATTTAAAACACTTTGTAGGTACACAAATTATACGAGTACAGATATTCACTGTTTTGCAGTGTTTCATAGGCAATATCACTGAAAGAGACGCATAATAATGACGTAAGCCTAATTGTTATACCGCCAACAGACTCACGCGAGAAGTCTCGAAGAGAAATCTTGCCGCGAATTTGCGCGAGAACCGAGAAAGCATCTACACTCATGCGACCTTCTCATTCGCATCCTCGATCGTCATCCGGAATGGACGTCAGTGCAGCGGCTTTGGTTTTGTGTGCATTAATATACTATAATCTTGTGAATACTAAAATAAGAAATAAATTAATATAAGTACTAAAATAATAATAATAATTGGTAACCACAGACAGTAGATAATTTTAACTAGAAATGTAAATTTTAAATACAAAAACACACAACGGTCCCACTGAGACCGAACGAGAATGTGAATACGGTTCTCTTTTCTCGCCCGAGAAACCCTTTGAAGCGGGCAAAAATACCGACACCGATCCGAGCACAGGCGAGCCCGAACGAGACTGCGAGAAACCGATCACATTCACGCTTCTCGGGTGTTCTCGGGGGTTCTCGGCGTGAGTTTGTAGCCGCTATTAAGAATACGTACATCATAACGTCACATTATAGGTGCAAGACATTTTAATCTTTATTAGAAACGGATAATGCATTAATTTGTGCAAAGAAGATTTAAATATTTTGAACAAAAGCATAAGAACTATTTCAGTTGACAAAATAATTATTTTTAAAAAGAAAATTGACATTTGACATTTAAGTCCTACAACGATCTTTTGGCGCGTGAATGACGTGTGGGTGACAGAGACAGTGCCTTACAGTTTGCCTTGCCTGTGTGGCACTGTCTCTATCACCCTCAAGTCATTAATATAGTGTCATTATTTTATGTCATGTTATTATTTTGTATGTTTTAAATCTAAATACGCGATAATTCGACTATTATGAATACATGTTGTCGATTCCAACGCCTTATTTAATCCAGATCTACATGTAATTATTCTTAAAACACCGAACCGACGGGGCGAAAATCAAACGTTTGACAGGTAAGATTTGTATGGGAAATTAAAATTTTCATTTTTAGTATTTTGCTCGCATTTTTCATATTTTCTCATCGCTGCAACCTTCCCTGAACTTCCACGAATATTTCAAGACTAAAATTAGCCAAATCGGTTTAGCCGTTATAAAGTAAAAGTTAGATAACTCAGTTAAAAGTTCTGGTATTTATCGATGTGTGGGTGCATAGACATAGTAACTATGTCTGTGTGTAGGGTGTAATAAATTTTCGTTACGAAATTTTTGAATTCGGTCCCCGCGCCCAAGGCCCGCGATAAAAGCTATACAATAGCTTAAAAATTAAATGTTTTTTTTCCTTCAAACATCTTTTTATATTAAATTGGGGATAGAAATAGAAAAGAAAGAAATATGTTGCCACCCGTTTGACGTTGACAAATAATGTACAATTTTCTTGGTTCTATGTAACACCCGGCTTATGTCCGATGACACACATATTGTATTGAGCTTAAATTTTCACTTGACTGGTAGGTTATCAACTTACTCAAAAAATAGTAATGTGTTTTATAAATATTTCAATAACATTGCTCATAGTTACGTAAAAAAATATCTTTTCCCTTTTGACTGGCAATATGTCGGCGATACATATGATGATCCCAATAAACGTGATCCACGCAGAAATCTTCCCATCATGTCGGCTGCCATCATAAAAAATATATATGTCGTTCGCACCCCACTGCACTCTATCCAAGTTTTAGTATGTGCGTTATTGCAGTGCATAAAATCCTGTACCGTTTGCAACTCTAGAACGCTATAAAACGGTACCAAATAAATGAGACATAACGACCGTGTTAGTCTATTTACGAATAAAATAAACGGTTCGCTGCTAAAGGAATATAAAATAAATTACTCCAATGTGAATTGGGAAGTAAAATAAATATTAACTGCGAACTAATAAATTGTTTTGTACAACTCTTGTTTTCAGATCAATCCAATGGCAGTTTTGATACGAATTTAGTGAAATAAAATCTGCTTACATTTTGTTTTTAGAGGTAGTATCGATTTTTTTTTATTTCGACCAACTTTGTGTTTATTGTATGTACCTATACGAGAAAATGGTGTTTCACTTTGAATGACTTACTTAGATGTCCAGTACTTAAAACTCGTAATATACGTTTGAAAAATGCTCATCAAATGCAATAACTCTTTCTTTTGCAGAACTTCAATCTGCAAGAAATCTGATTGACCAAAAAGTAAATCTCACCACTAGTGCCACCTCCTGATTTCTATTGTGAATCCAAATCAGTCCAACTGCTGAGGACGAGTTCAGTACCATACAGACGGACAGAAATATTATAAATAAAGTACCTAATATCTGTAATATTGGCCAACTATCTATCAGACCACGTCATTTAAATTGTTCGTATATGTAGGCCATGCCCGTTCTATTCATGGAAACCAAATAGCCCAGAGCCGTGACCGCAACACCAAAACACAGAACAAATACCAAATAAGCTTCACCACCGAAGTTAGCACCAGTTTGCGGTTTCAGCAAACATCTCATACTTGAAAACGTGTTTACTGCTAGTTGGGACGCCAGTTTAACCTTCTGCGACTGACGTGGTAGTCTGACAGACACCACAAAATCGAAAAACTCGTATTGCAACGTTATTTTTTAATTATTGACTCCAACGCTCCCAGTACCTTCCTGTCATGGGCTTTAGTCTGTTTTTTTGTGCTGCTTGCAGTTATATCGTGCATATTCACCCGTAGGCGAGGAAATGTGTCCACGAGACTACCACGTCAGTATTTAGGTCAGTGTCTGACAGACAATCACCTCAGTAAAATTGTTATAAATTCATAGTGTCTCCTAAACAACATGCCAGTAAAGTTAGTCTACTAATTATAATTTATTGTTTGTTTTTAATTATTATAACAACTTATATTCTCACAGATCCAAAAAGACGTCGAAATTAATCTTTTTGAACCAAGACTAGCGTAAATAATGGTTGTAGGATGAGGAAGAGCTTGAGTCTAGTGATTTAGAGAATGGCCAAATTTTTTAAGGCATAAAGGAATTTTTGGAACTTGATAAATTATAGGATAAAGAAAAGCAGTAAAAACTACACGAAAAAGCCTAACATGTACCGGGCACTGAAAAACTTGGCCCCGAAAACTTCCAACAAGTCATCAAAATATTACATAATATTATTTATTATTCATAATATACTAGAAACCAGTCAAATTCAGAATGAAAATATGTTATGCGCACACATATTAGGTACATATAGGACTTTTTTTATTGAATATTGAAAGAGAAACAGTTCTGGGTTACATGAATTTACTTAGAGAACCGAGAATGATGGTCAGTACAGTTTTGGATGAAGATCTTGCCCTTCCACCATCAAAAATCATCATCAAATTGAAGAAAATAATGCTACAAATAAAATAGTTAACCAAATATTGTTTTCGATATTATTTGTAGTCAAATATCTTCTATATTTTAAGAAAAAAACTGCCAAAAAGTTGTGATTTTTGAGGATTTATTACACTTAATTGAACCGTTGAAAATACGTAATTTTTTGCAGTCAGATAGCCAATTGTGTTAACTTTAATAAGTGTTTAACGTTAACCTAAAAAGTTTTTACATTGATATTTTTTTCAACCTTTTCTTGTTATGTTGATATTAGAAGACTGATTTAGGTCAAGTTGATAAAAGTTGTTTCACTTAAAAAATTTTGTTTAATTTTCCAAAATAATAGTATCAAGTAATTATTTACTTTCTAAGCTTTGCGAAAAATGTGATTGAGTAATTGAAATTACAACGGAATTTCAAAATATCACCTGTTTAAATGGTGTCTGATGGACTACCATGTCAGTAGAATTGTAAAAATTAGCCCACGTCAGTCGCAGAAGGTTAAACATACGATACCCGTTTTAAATTAATGACATATAATTATTTCGCCTGTGCGAAATGTTACTAACAATATTTTTCGAAATTTTACCAACAATACTTTTATGTTTTTTGTGTTTAGTGGCAAAAAACAGTGCGGGATTTTTACTTTATCATCATCGCAAGCCAAGCAACTGTCTCACTGATGCGGGGCATAAGAGATTGCCCCATAATGTTATTAAAGATGAGTTAGGTCTATCAATCTGCACTTGGTCAATGAGATAGACTATGACCTGTACCCCTCACATTGTGAATGTAGACCCGTGTCCAGTAATAGAACTGTAGTTGAATGATGTTGACAACAGTTAGAAGACCTAAACTGTACCAATTAGGATTCATAGTTTTTAACCGACATCAATAAATTCGACTGTATTGTTTTTTATGTGTGTTACCTCATAACTTTGCACTGGGCGAACCAACTTTGACTCACTCTTTTTGTATTCGATAGTTGGTACTTATCGTCCGGTCCTATATAAATTGGGGCGACATCTGACATGTAGTTTTTGATTATTATAGTATTCGATTATTATACTATTCGTCCTATTCATCGGCATGCACCACAATGTTTGATTCTGCAAGCATGGCTGGAGTTACTCCCAGTCCAGTTGTCGTAAGTGCAGAAATCCAATATAAATAAGTGGTAATATTTCCCAGCTTTTCGCGCCCAGAAGTCACGTTTCATATTGGACACTTGGATATAGTTCATTGTATGGGAATGAATCCGCTTGTACCGGGGCGTTTCAGAGATGGATACTTTGAAGATTTGTGTATTGCTTTGCATTGATATAGTTACCTATGTTATGTATTGCATGTTATGGTGAAGATGATCTGTCAGTGATTCTCTGGGGTTGATTCCGGCACATTTTGATATTGTTGACGAGTCACGTAAAACACAATAAATTCCAATTTGCAAATATTAACAATCATCTCTTTTTTCTACAGCGATATAATATTTTTGTCATTGTTTTGCAAGTGTCTTTGCTCTTAGTCTACGCAGAACATTTTGAGTTTCCCGTATACACCGTCAGGAAAGATGGCCAGAACTTACAACAACTTATGGTTACTGGCAAGGTTGACGGCAAACGAACAAAAGGCCGCAGACCAACTATGTGAATTGACCAAATCCGTGCTAGGTAGGTAGTAGCTAGGTAAGTAGTAGTTCTAATTAATCTAGGTAGCTAGGTAGTAATTCATGCTGCAAAAGACTGGGGTAAATGGTGTGAAACTGACAGGCAAAAGATAAAATTACTATGAGGGGATCATGGCACTCAGCATTGAGGGTAACGACGAGAACAGGAGGTTTGCAAGTGCTCTTGTGGTTATGTATTCTTCAATTACAAGAACGAACACCATAATCAGATGGCCAAAACATGTACAAATATTATTATAGTTAATGAATCCCGGTTTACACTCAATAGCTGTCTTGATGGCTCTGATGTCACAATAATATCATCCACAGAGGGAAAAATATCTCGGATATACGTGTCTTGTTAAGGAAGTGCTCTCGAAAAGGAAAAGCCGAGAATCTTATATTTCAGCACCTCCTTAGGTCTACTGTGACACAGTTATGTAACGGTCTCCAATTTATTTTAAGAGTCTATACACCGCACATACTTTTGCTTTAAAAGACTCAAGAAGTACTCGTACCGTATGCGATGAGCAACTTTTAGTTGAAATTAAATTATGGAATACTAATTTTACCTCGCAGGTTTGTTCGCGTGGATTTAGGGAAATGACAAGTAGTACTAAAATGATATCAAGGGACCTAATAATCGGGATACAAAGTAATCTTTGTTCTTTTTCGATTTTTAAGTTATCTTCATACGAAATTTTATTTTCATTACCACAATTTTATACTTGTACCTACTTATATTTTATCAATTTTTTAACCTAATTTTGCGTTAAAATTTAAGTAAACGTTGAAAAAAACTTTTATTTTTTTAATATTTTTCTCTATTTCCTAATACATACCTACTTGTCTCCTCTGGATTAGTAAATAAATAAATATAAAAGAAACACATATTAAGCACCAATTGACTTTTGAAATTCCTATTTATAAAAATAGGAAATAATTGTATTGATTTATTTTTTAATCCAAATAACAAATAATTAAGTTGAATCTTTAAATATCTACAAGTTCAATTTTGTTCTAGAGTTTAATTAGGGGCTCCAGTCATA
Organism: Hesperia comma; assembly: GCA_905404135.1. Classification (NCBI taxonomy): domain Eukaryota; kingdom Metazoa; phylum Arthropoda; class Insecta; order Lepidoptera; family Hesperiidae; genus Hesperia; species Hesperia comma. The sequence goes on from FR990034.1 coordinate 6,129,486, forward strand.
TTTGAACCCAAACAAATTTTCTCTACTACTGATGCACCCTGCAGCGATAGGGCAGAACTATGGTGTCGCCATCTGATTTAATTCTCACACTGTGACAATAGCTACTATAGCTACAGTAGCTGTGTGTGTGTGTTGTCACAGTGTCAGAGAGTTATGTGATGCAGGTATCCTGCTTTTATTTAAGGCAATACATCAGCGATGCCTTTGGCATTATGGACCATGAGAGACTGTGAAAGTCCTTAATGAACTTCGGAAACGGTTGCGTTAAACGTTTAATATTTTTGTAACGAGTATATAAAGGGATAAATAAATAGTAAATAGTGATTATGTTAAAACGAGGGCGGAGTTTGCCATTCAATGCGCATTTAAATTTGTAAAACTCAAATCGACTACAAAAACAAATTAAGCAATTCGAAACAAAATAGGTACTCCGAAATAATGTTAATATAATGTGTTTAATAAAGTATTTCTGGAAAGCCGATTAATTATTTTAATCGCCGCTTTTGAATTTCATAGCGAAAAGTTGCACTTCATCCGAAAATTACGTATCAGTTTTATTACAAAAAATACACATTATTTTTTTCTTACATTTCTTAGATACAATTCGGTGTAACAAAACTCTTATCCCCTTATCGAGTAACGAAAATCTAGGGTTTTCATGTATCATACGCATTGAGGAAAACGAATGTTTGTCCGTTCAAGTGCGGTGGAGCTCTTAATAATGAGGAGGAGGAAATATCTCAGTTAACTCTTCTTATGTTGTTCTCTTTGTCAACTGTTTGTGCTAAATTGTTCTGGCTTTAGCGAATCGTGGCGTTTGTCAGTTTTGTAACACATCCGTAGCATGGGACAAGTCTTTTATCGGTTGAAGTTTGACCACGAGCAACTTGGTCGATCACAAACTGTTACACAACATTTGATCGTCATTTATTAGTGATTAATAATGCATCGTACTTATACTACCTATTAGCGTGAAAGTTTGTTAGAATTGATTAGATATTAGGAACTTCGAAACAGATTTTGATAAAATTCGACAGCAGCCATACACTGCATACACAGCCATAAAGTAGGTACTGTAAACCTGTAAACCTGCTTAAACTCAAACATACACACATCAAAAGTGTCTAGGGATCAAGCATTTTTATGCGGATTTCTTGAGATTGAGATGAGCGTTTCGTGTGCTTTTCTGATGAGTCTCGTTTTGGTATGAGACCGGATACAAGACGTATACGACACTGGAGAACCCCTGGACGCCAACAGCGATTAAAATCCTGCCAGGAAGTCCATCCTTATAGTGGTGGAACCATCATGGTATGGGCGGGTATTTGGATCGGCGGAAGAACTGAGTTGATTTGGATCAGAGGCAACCTCAACGCTCAAATTTATGCTGAGACGATTGTATCAGACGTCATCGTTCTTCTACAAGTGCAAATCGGTCCCTTATTTCAGTTAATGCATGATAATGCACGACCGCACACCGCAAGAGTTGTAAGACAGACTCTCGCCGCAGCTAACATCAATGTCCTGCCCTGGCCTGCTCAGTCGCCAGACTTGAACCCGATTGAGCATGCATGGGATATGCTACAGAGAAGAGCTCTGCCGAATATGGAGGGTATCCAGTGGCAAGAAGACCTTTTTTTGTTGTTGCAACGAACATGGGCGGCCATTCCACAGCGTGATTTGGATGAACTCATTTTGAGTATGCCAAACCGATGTTCTTGTGTTGTTAGTGTTCGCGGTAGAAACACGGATTATTAATTGTTTAAGTTACCCAATAAAATTTTAAAGAAAACTGTTATTTCAGTCTTTTTTTCGAATTTTAATGTTAGTGGTTCAAATGTCAAAAATCCCTTTATTAGGAAAATGGCAAATTTCTTTATTAATGCAAAGGTGACTTGGTTTATCGTTACTGTGACAAACGAAAACACTTTTAAAAGAAAATTTTAATTAATATCAATCAGGAGAAAAGTTATTGCAAAAATATATGTTGATCCCTAGACACTTTTGATGTGTGTATAAGTATATTTAAACGAGGGTATGGTGGGATAGTAAGTAATAAAAAATCTGCGACAACATATTTTAATAATATTATGTCAAACATTTACACAAATCTAACGAAAATTGCAGTTATCCATATCCTTTTACCCCCCTGGTACCCACTAAAATATATTATCCTTTTGGCAAATCCGATATGCCCCAGAAATGCAAGAGCCCTTAAAGTTAATATTTATCTACGTACTAATTAATGAATTAATATGATGATTTCTGTATAAGATAACGTATCTACTTTTGTTTGCTCTGCTATGGCCCTTATAAGTATAGTAATTAATCATATATTCATAGCCATGCCATAATACAATTCTATATCAACCGATGGTGAACAAACACATTTCACTCTTATTTGTAGCTTTTGATCATTTATTTTTGTATCAGCATTTTGTGTATAAATGAGAAACGTGAATTCATTTCTGAATTTATTGTTTTTGGGCACTTGTTTTCATTGATGTGGATTGTAAGCAAATGAAAATAATGAAACGAATGCAGTTTTCACACCATGATTTTTTTACTTTCACTCTCCAATAAACCGGCAAACGTTGTTTTGCCAAAAAAATGTTAAGGGTGAACAACGCTTATCACTTAGGGGTATGAAAAATATAATATAGTAGCCGATTCTCAGACCTACTGAATGTGCATTTAAAATTTAGTAAAAATCGGTAAAGCCGTTTCGGAGGAGTAAGGTAACTAAATATTGTGACACGAGAATTTTATATATAAGATGATATGTTCTACTTTGTTTTATTTATACATAATTAATATCCACTGTTGTTTCACTTCGACATGTAGTTTTAGTTGTATTAATATTGATGTTTAATCTTAAAATTAACTCAAAGTGAAAATGTGTTTCCCATACCTAATTAACTTGCCAACTTTATTTTACCGGCACATGAAATCCATTTCAAATGAAAATCGTAAATTGAATCTTTCATCTCATAAAGGTAATTATAGGTACTTAAAAGAACTGCAAAGGTAATTATAGGTACTTAAAAGAACTTACTTATAGGTACTTAAAAGAACTGCAATTGAATACACTCAATACACAACATATTACTCGTGACAGCTTTGTACTACACTACACAACACAATCATGTTACATAATTCGGCTTCAACCCAAAAACCCGAGCGGGTAAATCGCTACTAAGTTGCTCTCATTGGCATCGGCCCAGATTTTTTCAATTTGTCCCAAAATACATAATACCTATAGCGGAAAGTAATCGGTATCTACCATCTTAATAGCTAGTAATTACATAATTCTTGATGCCCCTGCCTATCAGGAGATATCTTCGTTTCAGCCCGCAAACCGGAACTTTTCCAATATCAACTTAAATTTTGATAGGACTTCACAAAAGTCTTAAGAAAATTGACGGTCGGCATTCATTGCCATATTTAAGGAAAGACTAGCTATTGCCGGTTCGCTTCAATAGGCGTAAATTAAACTTTGGAGATAATTTCCTTTTGGCTAGAAGCATTGAGTGGTTTGAAAGATTTCGTATACCTACTACTAGCGGTTTAGGTTTAAAACCGGTTGGCATCGATTCTTATGATGACAATACAGTATGTACCTACCTTATTAATAGTAATTGGCGTGCTGATACAATTGAATTGTCTGACCCATTAGAGTGGATCATAACAATGAGGAGACTAATCGCGAGGACCTGCTTGCATCAAAAAAGGCGATGAAAAAAGACAAGTGATTTGAAAACTACACTTTCAAACAGCAAAGTTCGAATACTGTACGAACCTCTAAAGGTTCTAAAGTTTTGTGCGTATTGAAAAATAATTAGTTACTACTTGCTTCATTTGAGGAAAACCAGCACTTGAGAGTTCTCCGTAATGTTGTCAAAGGCGTGTGAAGTCCGCCAATCCGTAATTGGGCAGAGTGGCAAGCTATGGCTGTACTCACGTGGAGAGGAGATCCGGGTCCACTGAGATAATTATGCGTTACGACAAACCCATGGAGAAATCTTAGCTGTTTACCCGTTCATATTTTTGTCCGTAAATAGATTCGTTGATAGCGTAAAATTCTTTTGGTAACTATATACATCTGTTTATAGGTTCTCGTATGTCTGTGAGTAAAATGTATCGGTAATTCTCATAAATATTTACTGTGTATTCAAACATTTCACGTTCTGATTCCGCCATGGTCGCCACAACTTTTCATGTAAATGTATAATAATGATGAAACCGCGAAAAGGAATCAGATTTATAAATGAACTAGTAAACCCGCCCTCGCTTCGCTTCAGAAAACTTATTTTTTACGTTTACAAATATTAAGTACCTACCTATATAACAGTTTTTACGTGATGCGTAGAGAAACAATCGTAAGTACCTATCTGAGGTGCACAGCAGCGAATTTAAATGATCTCTGGGTCAGTGTTTAAGGAACAAGTAGGTACAGAAGTGCAAATAGTAATAAATTTTAATAGGGTTCACCCGGAGAAGTGTGATACTAAGTAGGTACCATTTCTAGCGCCAAAACAATAATTTGATTTAACAGCAATTATGTTCCGGATAGAAAGGTGTGAAGCCGGTTAAACTTTTTCAGAGGCATCCATCTCATTCCTCAAGACCGCATCTGGGACCGAATTATAACGAGACTCGCACTAATAATCTAACTAACTGGACTAACTATCACTTACAGTACTCACTCACGTCTTCACACTTTGTTAACAACTAACCTATTAATATTTTACCACCTAGGTACTGCTAATTGGACTTACCATTCCTTAAATGAGTCTTGTTCTAAGTCGGTCACAGTTGCCATGGATGGTAGCGGCAGGTTGTGCTAGCTGCTAGCCTGCTCGTTTCTTACTGTAACTCCATAAAAAAGGAATTAAGTTCCATAAAGGTAATCGTTTTTATGTGACAAACAGAAAAAATGAAAAAAATGGAAGTTCTCTTGAGACCCTCATAATATTTTTAATACCTCCTATGTACATACATATACATACATATAACAGATACAATTTTATTAGATGTAGGTATATGCTGCGGCTTTGTCGAACGGATGGAGCACAAAACGCGAAGAAGTTCCTTTTAAATAACTTTCATATTCTTTTTCATAACTTCACAACGTATTTTTTCCATGTTTACGAAAAAGTTGCTTCTTGTGGAATTTTGTTGGAATTCATTATATGTACTTGTTACGACAAAATTGAACACACTAATATTAAAGTTTACATGGTGGTAAAATTCTTCGCGCATCATGATTTAATTTATGTTTTAGTATCTACCGAATAATTGGTGAGTTTTTTATGAGTAGGTATATCGCGGCTTACCTCACGTGTAAATTATTACAAGTTTTACTTCCGGCGCCCCGATCTTATGCGGGCTACAGACCTTCAGTTTTAACTGCGCAGTTTTAACTGTACAGTCGAACTGTTCAGTTTTAACTGACGTTCCTAGTGTCTACACACGTTCAGTGCCTCTATTATGAGTTGTTGTAGTAAACGTAAAGGACGTTACTATTGCAGTTGACGTTTAGAATTTGTATGAGAATTGTAGTTCAGTATCGTAACCGCTAGAGGCGCTGTACGGATTCTCATAGAAATTCTAAACGTTAACTGCAATAGTAACGTCCTTTACGTTTACTACAACAACTCATAATAGAGGCACTGTTTTATCAGTTGTGATCTCTTTCCACTCGAAGTAACACGTTGAAATGGCTTCACCGGATGACGCTGTGGCAATTGTTGGACTATTATGCATTTTGAAAAAAAGAAGACAAAGAACAAAGAAAATGTGGTGTAAACATTGGTTATTAAAAAGAAAACAATATACGCATAATAATTTACTGGAAGAGCTCAGGATTACTCCAAAAGACTATAATAACTTTTTTTTATGGAATTAAGGTAGCAAACGAGCATGCAGCACCACCCTTCCGCTGCCACCCATGGCAATTGTGACAGACTTAGAACAAGACCCAATTTAGGGACTAGGGTGGTTAGTCTAGTTAGTAGATGGTGTTAGAATATTAGTTGGTTAGTTTGTTAATAAGTGTGAGGATAGGGACTGTTAGTGATAGTTAGTCCTGTTAGTTAATATTAGTAATAGTTAGTACCTAATTGTGTAGTTAGTAATGATTAGTATGTGTCTTGTTCCAATTCGGTCACAGATGCGTTGCTACCCCTGAGGACTGAGATGGTCGCCTCTAAAAAAGTGAAACCGGCTCCACACCTTCCTATCTGGAACACAATTGCTCTCAAAAACAATTATTATGACGGTAGAAATGGTGCTGTGTACCTTGGCGGGCGGTGGTACTACCCCGGGCGAACTCTAGGCTCTACCACCTAGAATGGATGAAAAAAAGTACTTGCATCTGCTTGATTTAGTCACACCTAAAATAATGAAACAAAATACTGTTATGAGAAGTGCTATATCGCAACATGAAAGGTTAACAGCAACACTTAGGTTTTTAGCAACAGGAAGAACCTACGAAGACCTTAAGTTTTCAACAATAATATCTCCTCAGTCATTGCCTCAGTGATTGCCACGGTCGTGGTAATCTTTTGCTTTAACTTTCCATAAGCTAGGTTCAGAACGATATATTTCTATAAATTCTTCTAACCATTCACGTTGATTTGGCATGGTTATTTTAATTCAGAACGCAACAGAAACGTGTGTTCACTCCAACGATGCTTGGGTAAAACTGACAACTGTACAGTTTTTTGCTACACACCTTCAGTTTTAACTGTACAGTTTTAACTGCGCAGTTTTATCTAATGATATTTCGATTAGATCGTCAGTTCAACTGTACAGTTTTCAGTTTTGCCTACACACGTCAGTTTTAACTGTACAGTTCGACTGTACAGTTAAAACTGCGCAGTTAAAACTGAAGGTCTGTAGCCCGCATTATGCGGGCTACAGACCTTCAGTACACTTGAACTGTACAGTTGAACTGACGATCTAATCGAAATATCATTAGATAAAACTGCGCAGTTAAAACTGTACAGTTAAAACTGAAGGTGTGTAGCAAAAAACTGTACAGTTGTCAGTTTTACCCAAGCATCGTTGGAGTGAGCACACGTTTTTGTTGCGTTCTGAATTAAAATAACCATGCCAAATCAACGTGAATGGTTAGAAGAATTTATAGAAATATATCGTTCTGAACCTAGCTTATGGAAAGTTAAAGCAAAAGATTACCACGACCGTGGCAATCACTGAGGCAATGACTGAGGAGATATTATTGTTAAAAACTTAAGGTCTTCGTAGGTTCTTCCTGTTGCTAAAAACCTAAGTGTTGCTGTTAACCTTTCATGTTGCGATATAGCACTTCTCATAACAGTATTTTGTTTCATTATTTTAGGTGTGACTAAATCAAGCAGATGCAAGTACTTTTTTTCATCCATTCCAGGTGGTAGAGCCTAGAGTTCACCCGGGGTAGTACCACCGCCCGCCAAGGTACTCAGTACCATTTCTACCGTCATAATAATTGTTTTTGAGAGCAATTGTGTTCCGGATAGGAAGGTGTGGAGCCGGTTTCACTTTTTTAGAGGCGACCATCTCAGTCCTCAGGGGTAGCAACGCATCTGTGACCGAATTGGAACAAGACTCATACTAATCATTACTAACTAGATAATTAGGTACTAACTATTACTAATATTAACTAACAGGACTAACTATCACTAACAGTCCCTATCCTCACACTTATTAACAAACTAACCAACTAATATTCTAACACCATCTACTAACTAGACTAACCACCCTTGTCCCTAAATTGGGTCTTGTTCTAAGTCTGTCACAATCGCCATGGGCGGCAGCGGAAGGGTGGTGCTGCATGCTCGTTTGCTACCTTAATTCCATAAAAAAAAGTTATTATAGTCTTTTGGAGTAATCCTGAGCTCTTCCAGTAAATTATTATGCGTATATTGTTTTCTTTTTAATAACCAATGTTTACACCACATTTTCTTTGTTCTTTGTCTTCTTTTTTTCAAAATGCATAATAGTCCAACAATTGCCACAGCGTCATCCGGTGAAGCCATTTCAACGTGTTACTTCGAGTGGAAAGAGATCACAACTGATAAAACTGAACGTGTGTAGACACTAGGAACGTCAGTTAAAACTGAACAGTTCGACTGTACAGTTAAAACTGTGCAGTTAAAACTGAAGGTCTGTAGCCCGCATTAGTCATCAGTCTTAGTAGCAAATAGCTACAGTCGCTACAGATGTGGATATGATTCCAGGAAACAACAATTTTATGACAAACGTACCAATTCTTTTAATAAGCCTTACATTCAATTTAATAAAATATATTGTATCTCTCCCTCCAATATTCGTATCGATAGTACCATTTTTCCAATCCCAGTGACGTTTTCATACGCTTGCTTCAAGTGGTTTCCAAATAGCGCGAGGGATTGCATAGAACTGAGATTTTCAATATACCGTCGGCAATATGTCTGGAGAGGCAGCCAGGCCGCTCTAAGTCAAACTTTATGAGCTATTGAGCTAATACATCTCCGCGGAAATATCCTCAAGTACGTCACTTCCATTTTATTTGAAATGCCCCTTAAGGTGACTTTTTGTGTATAGTAAACAAATAAAAAGTATTGCTAGGCGATTTCTTTTTATGTACAATATATTATATAGGACTGTTCCTATTAAACATATTTTTAATGTGCCTTTGAAAATAATTACTACTTTTGTGCTCATCTCATCTTACTACACATTTTCGTAATAATTTAACGAAGGGTCAGTGAAAATGCTGCTTCCTTTGTAATAATGTATACCTATTATCCGTACTAATATTATAAATGTGAAAGTGTGTTTGTTTGCTTGATTGTTTGTTTGTGACTCTTTCACGTCGCAACATGCTATTATATGGTATGGTTTAAGTGTGTGGGGATAGTTAGGAGGGTGGAGAGTGACGTAGGCTACTTTTTACCGCGGAAAAACATCTCATTCCCATGGGAAGATCGATGTTTTGTTACTTGCTAGATATTTAGTGCCGGATGTTGTTAATAGATGGCGTTAGTAAAATTCATTTGCAAGATCTGATTCACGCTATCAAATACTAGGTACATGTAATTTACTTACCTATGTCATAGGCAAATGTTATATCTGATGTTCCAGTATCTCATATTATAGGCTACTTATTAGGCGATATTCCTACGGGAGCGGGACCTACGCGGCTGTTACCTACGGGTCCCGAAGCGAAGCGCGGGCGGTTCTCTAGTGCTCAATAAGAAGTTTAAAAAGTTTTTCGCGAACGGGTGAAAGGACACAGGATAAAATCTAAACACTACACTTGGCTTCCCTGTACTGAAATAAAAACATCTCTTGTCCCACTTGTAAAGTTGAGCTTTCTTTTTATAAAAATTCTTTGTGTAAAATGTATGTCCATTTTTATTAGCCGCTCAGTCCAAAGTAATAGTATTTTTTTGATATAAAACGTCACTTTATCGTCAAGAAATAAAGTAGCAAAGCGCGAGTCGGTGCGAGCACTCGCGATAAAACTTTATACGTGGTCTAAAATTGTTTAGGTGGCAGAGTATTGTTATCGGTGGCCAAGTTTGCGTTACACCTTTATTCGGGATGCTTTCTTCATATTTTATTGCGGCGTAAACGAGTGCGTGAAGAGAGTGAGATAGCGGTACCGTCTCTTTACGGGTATCGTAAAACGTCCTAAATGTTCTATGATTCGTGTCTCGGCATAAGAATACAAAGTATTGCGTCTTGCCGAGGTTCTACTAAGCAAAATACGGGCGTTTGTTTGTGTGTCGAATAAATATTTAAATTAAGACAGGATTTGAGTAAATGTGTACGTAGTATTCAAATAATAGTAGGTATTTAGTCTAAATTAAGGTATATCTAGTCTAGGAATTAAAATATTTGCAAACCGCACCGCTTAAAACCTGAACTTAATTAGTGGCATGCCTACTGGAAGTAGTAGTAGTATCCTGTAATGCATTTAAAGACTCACAATTTTATTATTTTAACATCATAGACAGACCCTTCGATTTTATTTATATGTGTCGAGGATAGATACAAGTGACACATGTTTGTCGATAGTTCAGTTAAAGAGTTTGGAATTGGATTATTATGTATCTCAGTAACGGAACCTTGTCGTCCATAGATAGCATAGAACCGTCAACATGTATGCTGAAACTCTCATTAAAAGTTTGTTTTGCAACTGTAATAACTTTGTCGTAGATATGTTACGATGTCTAACTTGCAGTAAATATTCAGATTATCTAATGATATTATGTAAGCTATATACTTACAATGACCCATTTGGAATATGTTTTTTTCTTTTTGTAATTTTTTAGGGTCTTTATGACACGTATCTACATATCCTTTAAAAAAATCGGTTGTTTATTTTAGTTCCAGAAATACAGCTGAAAAAGACTAACAGAGATACAGTTTAAGCATATTAATTGTGTTAAGTTGTGACTCTCACTAATAAAAGTGTTCGTATTACAAGAAACCTAAAACTAAATATGCTGAGAACCCAAAAAATTGATTCTTTAGTCTTTTATTTTATTAAAAATGTAGTAGGTATTATACAGGTTACGCTTATTTTAAAGTCCGTTGGTCTAAAGGTAAATATTCCCCAAAAGTAGATTCATGAAAGTCCTTTTGCGGCGACTCTAGTGGCAATAATATCTGCACCGTCAAAGAAATTCATTTCATAAACGTGTATAATTTCCAGATTTCACTTTAAATGTAACAATAGTCAACCGGAGACGTCGTGATTTGCACCAGTAGAGTACTTTTGTATCTGCGCGAAATTCGACCTAAAAACATTTCAACAAAGGATTTCAATGGATGTTGCATTTTACTTTAACTAATGTATTTACCTATAAGTCGGACAACTATGTCTACAAAAAATTAAACACTCCGTTGTGCAGTTATCTATAGAAGTAGGCAATCATAGAAATAGGTAGCATCAACAAGTTCGCATATTCTTAATATCCATCTTGGCTCTTAATTTTACATCCATGTATTGAACATTGCATACCATAAAAAAGACGTGTGGCACTCGGAGACTGCCGCGGTAAAGCTATTGCATAGCATTATATATAAATTAACAAAACAAAAAATAATACTGCATTTGTGATAATAATAATAAAATGAATGTATTTAGAGTAATAACTCATTTTCTTTCACAATTTTTTCGTGACTTTCTTCATTAATAAATGCACTTTGTTTATTCATATTTAAAACACTTTGTACACAAATTATACGAGTACAGATATTCACTGTTTTACAGTGGGATAAGAAAGTGGTGTACCAGTTTTCATTTAGTTGCCTAGTTATCAAAAGTTACATCAAAGTTTATTAGAAACGGATAATGCATTAATTTGTGCAAAGAAGATTTAAATATTCTGAACAAAAGCATAAGAACTATTTCAGTTGACAAAATAATTCTTTTTAAAAAGAAAATTGACATTTGACATTTAAGTCCTACAACGATCTTTTGGCGCGTGAATGACGTGTGGGTGACAGAGACAGTGCCCTACAGTTTGCCTTGCCTGTATGGCACTGTCTCTATCACCCTCAAGTCATTAATATAGTGTCATTATTTTATGTCATGTTATTATTTTGTATGTTTTAAATCTAAATACGCGATAATTCGACTATTATGAATACATGTTGTCGATTCCAACGCCTTATTTAATCCAGATCTACATGTAATTATTCTTAAAACACCGAACCGACGGGGCGAAAATCAAATGTTTGACAGGTAAGATTTGTATGGGAAATTAAAATTTTCATTTTTTTAGTATTTACCTCGCAATTTTTCATATTTTCTCATCGCTGCAACCTTCCCTGAACTTCCACGAATATTTCAAGACTAAAATTAGCCAAATCGGTTTAGCCGTTATAAAGTAAAAGTTAGTTAACTCAGTTAAAAGTTCTGGTATTTATCGATGTGTGGGTGCATAGACATAGTAACTATGTCTGTGTGCAGGGTGTAATAAATTTTCGTTACGAAATTTCTGCATTCGGTCCCAGGCCCGCGATAAAAGCTATACAATAGCTTAAAACCTAAAGGAGAACATCAGATTTGGGCCTGGAGCGAACAGCTTGTTCAATACCCTCAAATAATCTTGCATATTTTAAAAATCTAGTTATATCATAACATTAAAATATTAAACGACTAAAGTAGATACTATGTGTGTGCGGTGCATAAGACGACTATGTTTCATTATTCCCATCATTTTCCGCAATGTCTCATGCATGTTCATATTCCAGGCCCAAGGTCCTTAAGAAAGTTGTTGGTCTCCTTTATCTGTTGTTTGTAGTTCTAGTTCTAACTTGAATGTCTAACAGTTTTATAGATGGAATCTCTTTTCGTTGCAAATTAAATTTCCGCTATGTTACATATGAAAGAATGTAGATACGTCAGTCGGTTTGTGCATAGGTACGCGTATGGTTAAGTTTCATTGTGTCGCATAATTATCAAAGGAAATGAAACAGACCGTCGGTCTCGGAAAGAGCCGGGTTTATTATATTATTTACGGTTAAAAATGTTCTTTCTACGTGTATAATAATTCCTAAACATACTCGTAACTAAATTTAGGTATACCGTGAACTACAACAACAAATACAAAAAAAAAGAATAAAATAAATATTTAAGTGGGTTTCGACGCCTCAGCGATAGTTTAGTTACCTTTCGGTCCAAGAGATGGCGTTGTGGCTAATATGTGGCTACAATAAAACAATGGTCACAGTGGCCTTTGGGAAACCGACCATACAACCAGATTTTTTTGGCGTTTTTATACATAATGGTACGGAACCCTTCGTGTGCCAGTCCGACTCGCACTTGGCCAGTGTTTTCAAAAACCAGTTCTGTCCTTAGATGTACATTTTAACATTTTCAAAAGTTTTATGGAATACAAACAGTCTTGTTACTGTACAGCCACCATTAAATCTTGCTTCCAATTACCCTATTACCAAGTACGCTGATAAAAGCAACATAGAAGACAAACGAACGATTCATATTTTTAAACTACCTACCGACTAACAGTTAACACGTTCACTGCGTCTGCTCAAAAATAAAACTTACTGCCCATGCGTTACGAGTCATAATCTTGCCGTATCAGTATTGCCTGCTGTGCGTTACGGCTTGTATTTTGCTGTACCAGGACCTGACTTTGAAGGCTCTTACAGACATGGAAACCCATGTTTTACTTTAAAAAAATAAACGAATCGATAGATTGTATATCTATTGACACATGGCTAACGTCGCCAGGGTCTCGACCTGATATTTTAGAAGTTATGCATAATTTTGAAAATCAACGATTTCACGGCAATATACATGCCGTGCCGCATGTAGATCGATAGACCGAATTTAAAACTAGTGTTGGGAAACTTTGTAAGATAGTTGAAGATTGTTATTTTAATAACATTTATTAAAGTCATGCAAAATCAAACAAAAATATAAGTAATTAGGAACATAAGCATTAAAATTATTTGAGACCAAATGTATCGGATCAATTTCTTATCGTATAGTTAAGATTTAATTGTGAAAGAATTGCAAAATAGGTTGAAAACTGCTATTTTATTATGATTGATTTGTCATGCAAAATCAAATATATGTACATAAGTAACAAGAAACATATTCATTGCAATTTGAGATCAAAGATATGGGATCAATTCTTAATCATCTGGTTAAGTTTTGATTGGGAAAAAATGTAAAATAGATAAAGACTATTATTTTAATAACATTTATACCTCACCACCTTCCGTCTTAATTACTTTATTTATATCAAGTTTCTTACGAGAACGCTTCATATTAATTTACGAGCGCTGATAAAGCGCAATACAGTGTCGATACGTGCAAACGATGATCCTTGCGCACATCACTACGGCACACTGAAGCTGCGCGCGAGTTCCCTACAGTGCGGTACGGCATCTAAGTTACGGCAACATACATGCCGCATCGCACCATACATAAATAATTAAGTTCTGGTGCGTTACGGCACCATTATATGCCGTACTTATTTTTTCGAAAAATGGAATACATTTGAAGAAAGAAACTTGGATATATATTTATCTCTCTTCTGCGTGCACGGGAACATATAAAACCCAACCCCGCACCGGGCGTAAGACACAGACAATTGACTGCCGCACAGTTCGGTCCTCAAATACGGCAAAACTCTGCCCGTAACGCAGCGAACGTGTTAAAAAAGGTATAAACTTCAAGAATCAATTATTACTTGATTAAAAGTACAATAAACGGTTAAAGTCGAGCCCAACGTTTCGTAACACGCTATGCCACTCTCGAGGCGTGGATTTTCAAATTAGACTCACCTAATTAATTTGCGAAGACATCGCAGCTCCCAAAGGCTGAGTGGGAATAGCGAAAAGGTTTCAAATTTTAACGTACCCTAATTAAACGAGCGTGATGTAAGTTTCTTTGTACCATTTCCGAGCAAGGCGGTTTGCTCAAAACAATTACATCAGTCGCTGGGACATGTCGTGTCTCTTGTTTCGCGTAATGACGACAAAGTTAAGTTTTAATGAAAAGGGATATATTAGTAAAGTTATGTCTGCTTTGGTTGTTGTTTTTTCTCAAAGCAGAGTAGTGATGTGTAATCAGTGTAAGGTTAATTAATAAATAATAGACAAACTTTTATAAAGGTAATCAATAGTGAGAAAATCTTGTCAATCAAAGCTTTTCCTACTACAGTATAGCCATACCCATAAGTATAATACAGTTTTGTAGTGATTTGTAACTTCACTACATAGTATAAAACAAAGTCGCTTTCTCTGTCCCTATGTCCCTTTGTATGCTTAAATCTTTAAAACTACGCAACGGATTTTGATGCGGTTTTTTTAATAGATAGAGTGATTCAAAAGGAAGGTTTATATGTATAATAACATCCATTAAAAATTTGGAGAAATACTGTTATTTTTGAGGTTTCTGATGTGATGTCGTTAATTATCAATTTTTTTCCAAACTCCGCGATGGTATATGTCTATCTCTTATGGATATCCCACAATAACATTTTTTGTCATTTACTTTTTACGACAAATAATGGTTAATTTTCGAAGCGATTTTAACCAATACAGCATTAATCCTTATCCAATTAAATTATTCTATTCTAATGTTAATTAGGGTTCCGTACCCAAAGGGTAAAACGGGACCCTATTACTGAGACTTCGCTGTCCGTCCGTCCGTCCGTCTGTCACCAGGCTGTATCTGATGAACCGTAATAGTTTTTTTTGCTTGTGGCTAATATGTGGCTATTAAGTGAGGGTTTCATACAACAGACCAGATTTTTTTGGCGTTTTTATACATAATGGTACGGAACCCTTCGTGCGCGAGTCCAACTCGCACTTGGCCGATTTTTTTTAAATCGCGCTTATACCCGTGCGAAGCCAGAGCGGGCCGCTACCCTTACTAATATTATAAATGTGAAAGTGTGTTTGTTTGTTTGTGACTCTTTCACGTCGCAACAGTGAATTTTGGATTGCGTTGCAGTCGCGTAGCTAGTAAATAGCGTTGTGTGAGAAGTGCCTATGGGGAAATTGTGACATGTAAATTACAAGTTTGTTTTAATTTAGTCGGCCGTTTTAATTTATGCAGTACCGCGTGTTTTGATATGTTGAGAAGATTTAAGCTACAAACTGCCGTTTTAATTGTTTTTAATACGTCTCGCTAGTGCCAATGGGTTTGTAACAATTAATTTTTAATCTGATCCCTTGTCCTGGATGAAATATCAAAACTCCTGTTGAAAGTATAATAATTTTCTGATATTAGGTTTACTTGAAGTATAATATGTGTCTGTTATTATCAATACGGATCTGTTTTGGTGAAAGGTGTAAAACTAAGACTTTTATTTACCTTAACTGGCATACAAATTAATTGTAAGTATGACTGATTTTTTATGGCACATAAGATCAATAAGTACTGGGTCCTCTTACTTAGAAGTAAATATTTTCACAGACGAAGTCGCGTGATGCAACCAGTATTATGTTACTAGGTACGTTTCATCTAATAATGAACGCTATCGTTACATAATAACTAGTCTAGGACGAAAACTGGATACGAGATATGCTAGACTTCTTCATTGGCACTCTTCCAGGCTTAATCAATTTGTTCTGAAATAAATCTAGCAATTGTGATATTATGATGAATAATGGCTTTGTCATCGGTTTTTGCTGTTCACGTATCTACTTAGTTTTTTGTATTATTCTTACTTTAGTTTCATACAAATTGACTCACAAACATTTCCAAGTAGTGCTCTCATCATTCAAATTGCGATCTCTACTGAAAGAGTCCTAAGTTCGATTTCTAGAGATATGGATTTGAATGGCGAAAACAGCAAACGAGCATGCAGCATCAGTCTTATCCATTTACCTCGCTCAGCTCAGCTCAGCTGAGCGAGACTACGTGAAGGTTTAAGGTGTGCGCTTTGATGAGCGACTTTGTGTAAATAATAATAATAATAATAATAATAATAATAATAATAATAATTATTATTATTATTATTTTTTGTAAAGTTTATCCTTACCTACTTGTGGCGTATTGGTGTATGTCAATAATTCTTTAGAATGCTGCCTATAAATTTTTCACATGATTTATATCAAATGGATAGGTATACCTATAAAATAGATATACCTATATTGTCATTTATATCGATACAATAAAGCTTACGTTGCATTAAATTTAATTGAACAAATTTGGCCCGCTTACGGTTTTAACATAGCTAGTGTACTATAGATAGGTTCTATAAATTATTGAAAATGTTGTAGCTTAACGGTTATTAATGAAAAACATATTTGTTGTTTTCATTCCGTTAATGAATAGAGCAGTTGGTAGCATTGTTTTAAAACCCGTTACTTAATTTAAACAGGTGTTAAACTTAAAAGCCATATTTCAAGAACCTACTCTTTTAGACATGTCTGATAGTAGGCGATAAGCTAAGCGAAATGATAATAATGGAATTCTATAGGTACTAGTATTATAAAAGAATCTGTATCTGTATGTTTGTAAGGAAAAATCTCAAAAACTATCACTAGATCTATTTCAAACGTTAATTGTTTGAACTAGTAATGACTTGGTTCTGGTGGTGGGTTTGTCAGCCAGTGTTTCATTTTTTTCTCTTCGGTCTTTATTGGCCGGTAACATCAGGGATAAGTGTGCTCCTTGTCGCCTATTAACATATTATTTACCATCTGTCGTGTTAATTTTAAGACCTACATTGTTGATTGTTTAACGCCAAAAAGAAAGCATTTGTGATTATAGCGAATCAAACGCCTACACGTCGATACGAGGATTTCTTGTAGGTATCTCGGGTGGCAAAACTTAATTAAGATATTTCTAGCGCCCACGACCGATTAGACTAAGTGGTAAACTAATGTACTAAACGTATCTAGCGTTTTTGACAAAAACAAACTTCGTGAAATACCTAATAACAAAACAAAAACTAACTTCAACATCCACAAGTGGTAAAACTGAAATATCATCAACGCAGTAAAATTAAATTAAATACACATTATTAGGAATAATTCAAAAACTACATGTCAGATTTCGCTCAAAATGGGACGACAAGTAGATAGGTACAGCTTTTGAATATCAAAAAATATCAAAGTCGGTTCACCCAGTAAAAAGTTACGAGGTATCTAACATAAACAAACTTAGCGGATTTATGAATCTCCTCCTTCTTTGCAGTCGGCTAATAATATATCAAGATTTAAAACTCATAATAAACTTTTAATTCGCTTGTCCGCGCGCTGGCAGACAAGACAGTTAATTTCACCTAATGTACTTTCTAACAATGAAAGAAAACTCCGCCTGAAAAATAATTACGACGGGTAACAGCGGTAAAGTTTTCGCGACAATAAATCACTGCTACATTGTTTAAACTGACTTTTACTGTGTTATTTATTAAATAAGTAACAAACTGGTATTACCTACATCTTCGGACGCAGTGCATTATTGTTATTACCTGCTGTTGGCTTTTTTTATACTTTAGCATGTCGTAACTTCTCCGAAATGTAATTTGTAGTTGCTTAGCATCTTGAAGGATGATTACGAATAAAGTAATAATGTATTCGTAGCATAACGGTTGGGAAACTACCCAATGGTCAGTTTTCGCATATTTCATAAAACATTGTTGGCTGAAAAGAAAGCAATTGACCTGCATTTTCACTAACACACATAATTTAAGTAAGTATTTAATTTATTAATTACAAAAGCTTTGCAAATAACATACAACTTAATATTTAAGGTTACTTAAAGCTACTTAAGGTTACTTATGGTAGGGTTGCCAACCGTCCTGTTTTCCCAGGACATGTCCTAGTTTTTGTAGTGTCCTGGGACGTCCTGAATAGTTTTTAAGCAGCGTACTGGGTTTTTAAATTCCTACTCTAAAAGACGACAGCTTAAACGCCTTGTGGCTAACATATTTCAAGCAATGTATTTCTGAGGAGCAGTACGCAGAACTGCAGAAAGTGGCTGAATATGTATTTAGTATACCGTGTCATAACGCTAATGTCGAGAGAGCCTTTTCCCTCATAAATTCACAGTGGTCAAAAGAAAGAAACCGATTACTGCCAACAACAGTAGCTGCAATCATCAAAACTATTTAAATTATAGATATGAAGTGTGACCAATTTTATGATTATTTGTTAACTCAACCACAGCTACTGAAGGAAATTGGTGGGGTTGAAAAGTACAGTAAAAATTAATAACTTATAACATATAGGCTACTGTTTATTCCGGAATTCCCGTGGGATCAAGATTCACGCGGGAAAAACCCCTATGCATGAAAGCGCCGGCTTAAACTTTTATGGAACTTTGACTGGGTGATAGAGGAGGTTCTGGAGCAACACATAGGCTACTTATTATCACGGAATTCCAGCAGAATTAGGATTCACGTGGGAAAAACTCTTATGCGCGAAGCCAAGTGGTGGGCTTAGATTTTTATGAGACTTTCACTGGGAGATACCTAAAGGAAGTTGTAAATTAACATATAGGCTACTTATTATCCCAGAATTTCCCGCGGGATCAGGATTCACGAGGGCAAAACTCCTATGCGCGAAGTAAGTAATGGGCTTATATTTTTATGGGATTTTCACTGGGAGATAGAGGAAGTTGTAAAGTAACATATATGCTACTTTTTATCCCGGAGTTCCCGCGGCATCATGATTCACGCAGGAAAAACTCCTATACGCAAAGTTGCGGGCTTAGATTTTTATGGGATTTTCTCTGCGAGATAGAAAAAGTTCTGGAGTAACACATAGGCTACTTATTATCCCGGAATTCCAGCGGGATCAGGATTCACACGGGAAAAAATCCTATACGAGAAGGCGCGGGCTTAAATTTTTATGGGACTCACTTGGAGATAGAGGAAGTTGTGAAGTAACATATAGGCTACTTTTTATCCCGAAATTCCCGCGGGATCACGATTCACTCAGGAAAAACTTCTATGCGCAAAGTTGCGGGCTTAGATTTTTATGGGATTTTCACTGGGAGATACCTAGGGGAAGTTGTAAAGTAATATATAGGGTACTTTTTATCCCGGGATCAGGATTCACGTGGGAAAAACTCCTATGCGCGAAGTAAGTAATGGGTTTAGATTTTTATGGCACTTTCACTGGGAGATAGAGGAAGTTGTGAAGTAACATATAGGCTACTTTGTATCCCGGAATACCCACGGGATCAAGATTCACGCGGGAAAAACTCTTATGCGCGAAATAGTGGGCTTAGATTTTAATAGAACTTTCAATGGAAGATAGAGGAAGTTGTAGAGCAATGTACGGGCTACTTTTTACCCTGGAATTCCCGCAATGCAAAATCGCTTATGTGGGAACGAGGTCTCGGGTTCAGATGTTTATGAGACTTTCAGTGGGAGATAGAGGAGGTTATGGCGCATTGTATAGGCTACTTTTTGTTTCTGACTTCTCGCGGAATCGAGATTTGACACACTTGAGTTCCACGCGAGCGGAGCCGCGGGCACAGCTAGTTTATAATATAAGAATTTATTAGACAATATAAATAACCTAAGTTTAAAAAAATTGTTATAAAGTAAAGTGTTTGTTTTATATTTTAATAACTAGTTTTCAACTCGTATAATTTTATTAAAATACGTTTATTAAAACATAATATTACCTATGATTATTTTAATTACTTGAATTTCATTTCACCTATTTTTATTTGATATTAATTTAACTATTGCAAATCTATTACTGCGTCCTGTTTTCAAACTGAATTGTCCTGGTTTCTCCAACTGCAAATCCTGGTTTTTTAAATTTGAGGTTGGCAACCCTAACTTATGGCTACTTAAGGTTACTTAAGTCGTACTTAAGTACCTACCTACACGCAGATTAGGTACTTAAGTTGTACTTGAGTAGACACAGGTTGCAAACGACGCTTTTTCATCAAAGAGAATTGGAAGGGAAGGTAATGTTATCGACACCGGCATTCTCTACTTAACTTGAATTGGAATTTTTGGCAAAACTCATGAAATTCGAATGCCCTGTCTACAATGATCGATAAAAGAATTTCAGTTTTAAAACAAGCGGAGGCTGAAGGCTAGAAGCATTCATACGCAGTTGTGCTTAGCTGAACTGCCCACCCAAGTGAAACGGAACGCGCCACCGCCATTGAATTTGCGAGCTGAATTTTTAGTCGGCTTATTCCTTCCGAACGAGAGCAACCGATCAAATGAAAATGGAATGTTTCTTAATGCCTACGCGGTAACGTATTTATGTTATGGTGCGTTTAATAGCGGCATACGGTATGGCTCTTATATTGATAGGTATATAAAATTATATTTGAATGTTGAAATATTAAATTAAAATACGTGAGTGTTGTATAAACACTTGCCTGGAACGTAATATTGTTGCACTTTAATAACACTTGGATACCTAATAAACCTCATCCCATAGCTGACGTACCAAAGTGACAGCCGGCATTTTATTGGCTGCAGTTAATAAAACTGACTGACCATTGACCAATAAGCGCGCATTTATGACGGGAACGGGATCAACCAATAGCGTGCTTTCCCATTTTCGTCGCGCAAAAATCTTACACTTTTTATTTTGTAGCTTCCATCCGTACAGTGCGTTAAGGAACTTCGTTCTAATAAACGTCAACCAGGGACGAGAAAAATGTAACCATGATTATGGATTATGATTCAATCTGGATTACAAAAATGCCTATCACGACCATACTAAGTATCTTTGTACATATGTACCTAGTTAACCAACAAATAAGTTCACTGGGACTCTGTGATGCGGGTGGCATGGACAACACCAAATACTTACTAACCAAGCCTATCCCTCAGGTAGCCCTTAAAATCAAATTTTAGATGGAAAAAAATATATTTATAAAATATTCTGAAAATGTGAAACCATTGGTACGCAGCTGTGCTTAGCTAATCCGGCGGCTGGTAGAATGAAAGGCGCGGCGCGATTGAATTCGCCAACTGAATTTTTAGGAGTTTATTCCCGCCTCTCCAAAAACCGATGAAAGATGAAAGAAAAAAGCGCTATACCAACATATGCTGATGACGCATAGCTAAAGTGGTACAAAGCTGTGGGTTTCTGTCTAGTTGTCTTGGAAACCGAGTACCTAATGTTTTCGTTTAACATTACATTAACGTTTAACAACGACAAATAGCTATGTCAATACATAGCTACACAAATGAATCAGTTTTGGAACGACTTTTCTTATTGCACGGTATGGATGGAGGCTAGCACAAAAAATTTGTAAGATTGTAAGACAGCTGTCAAATTTTTTTCAAATTCAAATTCAAATATTTATTTCTTCGAAGTAGGTTTTTACAAACGCATTTCGAAAGTCAAGTTACGCCATCGCTTCAACAAATCCCTACGGTGGGTGGACTTGGAAGAAGAAGCGGCAAGAAACTTCCAAGGAGTCTTTTTTTTCTCTTTCTCCACTCACAGTACAGGTTGCACTTAGTACTAATTACGGCTAACTTTTAAAACAATACATACCTACTTACAACTAATTACAGTTTTACACATACGAACATGAGTGGAACCGGTCGCGGATGTCTATATCCAAGTATCCTTGTCATTTATGTATTCATCGATTGTATAATATACTTTCTTAGTAAGCTGTGTTTTGACATGTTTTTTAAATATTTCAAAGGGCAAATCAATTATCGACTTAGGTACTTTATTATAGAAGCGTACACCGAGCCCCACAAAAGATCGCTGTACCCTGCTAAGGCGATATGAGGAGATGACTACATAGATGGTGCATATTTCTAGTATGCCGATTAGAAACATCACATTTTCGTTTATATAAGCCTAAATTTTGCCGAATAAACATCAAATTGGTATAGATATATTGTCAAAAAAAAAGGTGTCAAAGATAAAGTGCAATAATATAAATTCGTCCAACGGAGTGTTCCACAACACTTATGTAATTTTATTTATAACATAGATGAAATCCAATAAGCGAGATTATAAATTATAATCCGCCATAAGAAATTAGACTTCCGCTAAAGAAATTATGAATTTCAAATGGTCTGCAACATCCTGGAAAGAATGATGTAAATATTTTCTTCGGCTCATCTTAATTTGGATTGATGAATCAAATAAGTGTGGAGCATTAATCAAAATGAGCTGCGACGTTAAATGATGGATGTGTGCGGCCGGATCCAGTGACACACTTTCATTAAATTACGCAAAAAACAAAAGTGATTTCATTTAAATGATTAAAAGCTAAATGTACTTCATCATCACAATCTGTAAATATATCGCTGTTATTGCTCCCGATCGATAAGGAAGCTATTGTTTTTTTTGGATATGCAGTTAATAATGTAAGGTTAACTTTTTACTTAGGGTCACTTTTTAAAATAAATTGCTTACTAGGTAAAGCTAATTAGTGAGGGCAGCAACGCATTTGTGACCGAATTAGAACGAGACTCATATTAAAAATTACTAACAGGATTATAACTATCATTAACTAACACGACTAACACTATCACCAACAGTCACTGTCCTCATCCTTATTAACATACTAACGAACAAAAAATACTCTCCATCTAGGTACTAAAAGAATAAAGTTGTACATAAACACAATTACGATATACTCGTATACTAGGTATTACATTTTCATACAAATTACGATATATATGTATATTGTATTACGCCCTGTTTACGCCCGTTCCGAAACATAAAACAAAAGTTTTCAAGTTTTATATTTACTTGTGACTTTTTTGCTTTCATGTTAAGTCCTAATTAGCTTCTAGTAGAATTATCAGTAATTGCCATAACAATCATTACGATACAAAATAATTAACTACGTAGTCCATAATACAGTAATTAATTTATTATCTAACAAATACAATTTTAGTACGAGACTGTAACGAATTAATATTCGTATACACAAAACAAAATTGGAGCTCAGCGCACCGATGATATCGGTTTCATCTCTGACAACAATAAATTTTTTCAATAAATGACGCAATACCTGATCTCAGTACCACCGCCCGCCACGGTACTTATACCATTCCTACCGTGTAATAATTGTTTTAAGAACAATTTCCGGATAGGAAGGTGTGGAGCCGGTTACACTTTTTTAGAGGCGACCATCTCAGTCCTCAGGGATAGCAACGCATCTGTGACCGAATTAGAACGAGACTCATTGAGTCTAGTTCTGGGTCGGTCACAGTTGTTATGGGCGGCAGCGGTAGGTGGTGCTGCATGCTCGTTTGCTATCTTAATTCCATAAAAAAAAGTTACCTTTTGTCCGGCGAACAATACGTAATACTGGGTACCTTTGTGTAAGGATAATATTAATATTAATCCTACTTACATTGGCTGTTCTTACGTGTTTGTTTTTAATCTCTGTTGGGGACGAAAATGAATGATGAAGGTACAAGCGTTGGGTTCGGCTCACACTGGTATTGTTTTGGGCTAGTTCAGCTAGGTATCTAACATGGGCTATACCTACATCCAACCACATAATTTTATTATCATTATAAAACAAAGTCATAGACATATTATTATTAAATGCTAACCCATTCATCTTTATAATATTAATATAGACTATAGGCTAGACTAGTATAGATTAATTAAAATTATTATACACTGAAAACATAATCAAGTAATCGAATTCAATTAACTATGAATTACATACTAGCTTTTGCCCGCGGCTTCGCCCGCGTGGAATTCGATTATATCGCGAACCGGGGAAATGGGGAAGGGGTACGTCATTAACTATCTTCCTGGGAAAATTCATCTAAATCATTCATGCGGTGTAATTTTTCATACAAACTTTCCCCTGTTTCAAGCCTTAAGGGGTTGATTTTTGAAAAAAAGTAGCCTATAGGTATGTGTGACTTTGGGTCTTCAACTATTTTCATTCCCAATTTCATCCAAATCGGACCGGTGGTTTAGCCGTGAAAACGTCACAGACAGACAGACAGACTTTCGCATTTATAATATTAGCATGGATTAGGGACAATTTATAATCTACTTGTCAGATGTCACTCGAATTTAAATGTGAATGCACGACATTCACCAGTTTCGAATCACAGTCAGTAAATTTAGTAAAAACTCACAAAACACACGTACAAAAAAACTTATTCCTTTTAGAAGTCAGTTAAAAATCCTTACAACAATGCTCCTGCAACTTTGCGACAATTTTGCTGCAACTTTGCAGCAATACTGCACTAATATCGTTGTTGAATCACGGTCTTCACGGCACTCAGCATTTGAAAACTCATAAATTTTGCCAATTTTCACAGAATCAACGTATCTAATCCATTTCCTGATATTGACATGACATGAATATTCATAGCTCGCTCACAGCTACGAAGTGAAAGGAGCGGTATTGTGGGTTAAAGCTGGTTTTTAACTTTTAGCCGAAATACCCGACGTTAAGCCTATTGTTGCGCCGGGGCTTTTGAGTTCTGGAACGTGATTCGATTTTTGAGGACATCTAATGTTTATGTTTGAGGTTCTGTTTAAAAAATTCCACCCACACTCTATTCTTGCGCTGTATGATAAAAAGCATGTTTATCTGTTGACTAATGTTGGGGTATTACACAAATCAGATAATCATACGCACAGATATATATGCATGAAAATAACATGATAAGACGTTCAGTAGTTTCAGATTTTACAGTACATAAATAAACAGGCGGACCGACGAGGCACGCGAGTTTGTTTTACAATAATTATATTAGGATTAAGCTTCAAACATAATCTCTGTTGAGTTGATAATATACGTAATTACATTTGAACCCATTCGATATTAATGTACAGCTAATTGATTGACGTAATCTCAGTCTAATCAATCAATAAATTAGTTAATTATTGAGATGTTGATGGAACGAAACGTTTTAGGGTTTAATTTTTTTACAAAGCAGGAAGTAGGTAGTAGGTATCTCAATTTATGAACGATCCTAAAAATTTTTTTTTTATTTGAACCAGTAGTTCCTGAGATAAGCCCGTTCAAACAAACAGCTCTCTTCAACTTTATTGTTCTATACTTAGTAATATGGCTACAAATTTTGTTCAATAAAGTATGTACATATTTTGTTGATGTACAATAATACCTACCTATTTGTATAGGGGATAGGATACAGCATTTTTTGTTCATCGTACGTACCTACTGATTTTTTGTTGTAAACACTTTCAAATCAGTTACTTACACTAAGTGGATGTTAATAATATAAATTTGTATACGAGTATATTACGTCGATGCGACCTACAACACAAGGAAAACTGTCACAGGATTTATCGAGACATCTCATCATTAAGTAGATGTTAATCTTTAAACAGTATGAAACTATGTTTTTTCTTAAGCTAAGATGATTCAAACTACGTGATGGATTTGAAATTGAAATATGAAAGTTAAAAATAACTACTGATTCAGTCAGTTACCACCCACACATCCATGTTTGTAAGTAAGGCTTGTATAATTTGTGGTACGACGAAGTCTCATACGTCAAGTGTCTTGTGGCTGACGGTCATTGTTGTACACCGAAATATATCGCATAGCCCATTCATTGTCCTCTAAACCCTTACTTGGTATAATCAGTAAACATAGACTGTCCTAAGTACACGGAGAAGGTAGTCTATTGTTTCTTAGAGAAATCTGGATTTGTAAGGTCTTCTGAGCGAGATGGTCGTATAATTTATGTACGATGTTTAAAATTTACAACAAAGGGTATATATATATTAAATACCCTAAAATTAGGCATTTCAATAACCGAATTAGAACAAGAACAAGTTAGTAAGCACTAACAACTAAGTACTAACGGCCAGTAACAGCCAGTCCGAGTAATATTAATAGTAGATATTAATGGACTAACCAGTTATCACCGTTTGTTAACTTACAATCCTAGTCCTGATTTTTATATTAATTTCTGTTGGTTACAATTGTCGTTTCTTATCCAACTTCCAATAAAAGGAGCAGATTCTCAATTTTACTGTATACCACTCACCATATGGCTCGACAGAAAGATAAATAAAGAATGAATGTTTAAAGTATTTAAGCTTTTTATTATCGGGTCAAGCACCGGCACCTTTATTATGTTTTTTAAACGTGATATGAATTGATATCCTCTAAATACTTAACACAAAATGCTTATTGTTAAAATATGTCTTTTTTAAATGTTACTAACATCTATAAGGCTATCATAAAATCTATATAATTTGAAAAGAAAAGTAATTTAAAAGCGGCCTTTGAAGCTGTAATTCTAGAGCCAGTACCCAATAGCCTTAATTTATTACGAAAACATCTTATTGCACAAAGGTGATTTACCGAGATCTTCCTCTAATTCCGCGCTACGGGACAAAAAAATTACAATTAGAAACAATTAACGTCTCACGGGACACACGACACTGATTACAGCCAACAGCGGCGCTTTACCTCTAATTATCGTGTAATTAGCACAAACCGAGTTTTCTTTCTTAATTCAAGAAGAAAAACGCTGAAAAATACGCTGGTTTAAGGGAAATGAAAGGGTAAAGTAGAACGGCGGTGGCGGTAAACATAATAAGGCGAATTATAAACAAAAATAAGTGGTTTGGTTCAGGTCAACTCGGCTGCTCGAGTTATTGTATTTTCGGAGTTTATAATGTCTTTAAAGATTTCAAAATAGGAGGCAATAAAAAATAACTACTATGCCGAGAGATGCAGTTTGATAATGTAGTTTTATCTAATGCTGTATCCGAAATTGAATTCAGTCTATCGATAGCTTATAGATTATAAATATAATTTGCAAAGTTTTGTAGCGTTACAAATTATGCGGTACAGATGGAAAATCACCGCTGAAGCCGATACGTACACGATTTCAAGTGAAACACACGACCAAGTCTAGACACAGCTATAATTTTTCATCATCGAACTAGGATTTAAAGCTTTAACCATCTCTTATGAAGCATAAAACATTTTTTTTACAAAATGTATTTTTATGATAATCATGACATGATTTTTTTAAGCCTCTAAACAAACTTCAATAATAAAACGGTTCTACGTGCCTTCCGAGGCACTGCTTAAGTTATAAAGTTGTATGAGCGGGGAGTATCAATTCCTTGTTCTTGGCGACTCAACGCAAGTCGCTGGACATTGAACGCTTCATTTCACTATAATACACTTACCTATGTAAATTTGTGTAAACATCACTTCGAATATTCGTAGACCAAGCCATTATTATAAAGGATTATACCTATATTACCTCCCATAAAGTGTATTTACCCAATGTTAGTTACAATATATTCTACCACGAAGGCTTTTGATCTGAATCCAACATATTAACATTAATAGTCACAAAGCTAACAAAGGTATCGAAAGGCTTAATATTATAAGCTGTACCTTTAAAAGTACTAGTTACCTACCCTTGCTTCGCTTGGGGGTTTCTACTTGAAACCAAAATAGTTACTTCTAATGTTTTCAGGCATCTTATAAAATTATTAAAAACTACTGCACAGACAAACAAATGGACATACATACAAACATACATACATACGCTAAAACATTACCCTACTGACGCAGTGGGGTAAAAATAAAAAATTAGCAAAGCTGAAGGTAGCGACATATCTATACTTATATTTATTTTTTATTTTTATTAAAAAGAAGAAAGGTAGGTCAGTAGGTGGCCCGTATCGTCCGTCGACCATTAGATCTTTTCGAACTGACGCGTTTAATTTACCCCGCATTTCAGGTATTTTAACGACACCGTAAAAACAGCGACGTTGATTGTAATGCATAGAAAAAATTCTCCAAGTAGTATTCAGTAGTTCCGCGTAGAAATGAAACTCATTTAAAACTTTCCTTGTAGAAGATTACATTGAAAGGAGCAATTCGTCACAAGCGGCGAGTAATTCTGAGGACATCGAGTTAAGAAACCAGCCACGTTTATTAAATTTTCTTGTTAGATAAACCCTGCTTTTTACAATTTTCTTTAACGTCAACTAGTTGTATCAGAACGCCGACTACTGGAGTCCTGGTAGCTGTAATAGAACTGACTCCGGTTTAATTAACTACTCGTCTTGGCTACTTTAAAACTAAAAAATATTATCATTAGATTTTACAGTCTGCGTCTCGGCTTCCGTATTACGTAAAAATTTTTATCGCGCGTATCAAGTACTAGAATAAGTTTCCTGCGTCAGTGCTCCCGTTCGATTATGTTGTGGGTGTCCTGAATAAGTATTTTCTAAGTTATTATGAAGTTTATAATAACAGAAGTTCAGTTTAAAAGTAATCTATTTTATGAACTGCCTGTTTATACATTGAAGATATTTGAGACAACCATTATTTGAAGTACATGTTTATTAACGCAAGAGTTTCCATAACAATTTTGCAATTTTTGTTAGTTACGTTTTTTCCTTGGTCCTGCTTATAAGGATCAGCTTCATTAATATGGCGAATCATTGTCATTGACGTAAGCTCAGGGTAACATTTGCTGTTTCGTTTATTATAATCGATTTGTAATTAAAAAGACAACAGGTCGTAGGCGTGGGTGCTAAGTGTTAAGGCATAGTTTTTGCGAAGCGAAACGTACCCTTTAGTAGTAAGTTGCCGAAGATCAGTCTTACTGGAAAGAAATAAGAAACAACATAATAAGGGGCTACCAGAGAGGTACGACCTTTAGCAATGAGGACACGCCCAAGAAGAGAATAGTAAATTATGTGTTTCTAATTCACATTACAAGGAAAATTGACCGTTTAAACAATTTAACGGGACTGACGTGAAATTTTTTGCATGCCTGTTAATAAGAAATCTGTAAGAACTACGCGGCTATTCGTGCACGTAGTGGGAATGTTCTCTGCAGTGAGACCACCGAGAATCACCCAGAGCAAATAGGTCTTTATTAAAAAGGGCTTAATAGAATTTATTGGAGAACTACCCTCCCAAGCCCGGGGTAGTACCACCGCCCGCCAAGGTACTCAGTACCATTTCTTACGTCATAATAATTGTTTTTAAGAGCAATTGTGTTCCGGATAGGAAGGTGTGGAGCCTGTTCACTTTTTTAGAGGCGACCATCTCAGTCCTCAGGGGTAGCAACGCATCTGTGACCGAATTGGAACAAGACTCATACTAATCATTACTAACTGGACAATACTAATATTAACTAACAGGACTAACTATCACTAACAGTCCCTGTCCTCACACTTATTAACAAACTAACCAACTAACATTCTAACACCATCTACTAATATGGACTAACCACCCTAGTCCCTAAATTGGGTCTTGTTCTAAGTCGGTCACAATTGCCATGGGCGGCAGCGGAAGGGTGGTGCTGCATGCTCGTTTGCTACCTTAATTCAATAAATAAAAAAATTGTAAAATAATACTTCGCCTCAAGTGTACCTACCTATCTCTTACTTTCTGAGTAACAAGCTTTTGCAATCTTTGTTAGAGGTAAACTTAAGATCTTGAGAGCGTTTGTGGAATTTAATTTCTTTATAGGCTACCTCTTACAGTATTTTACAGGTATTTTTTTTCTTTTCTTTCTTAGATCACGGCACGGTGCCTGTTGGCAGTGAACACTTACCATCAGGTATTTGCTAGCTTGTCTGTAAATAATATGTTAAAAATCTAAAAACATGCTTTTGTAGAGTTAATTAATGCAAAATGCATGGCCTTTTTTCAATGACTTAAATTTATATCATCGCAGACACAAAACCAAATGCTCACAAGTACTTACTTACGATTTTGTTTTAAAACAATTCGAAATCGTGAGTACCCAGAAAATAGTACAGTCTCCGTATCCGTTTAGTAACTAAAATAAAATATTATTTTGTACCCTATGACGTCATTCTTTTCTCCCAACATTATTTCTTGAGGTGGCTTCCCACGATAAATTCTGTTTTGCAAGCTACGATCATAACAAATCGTTTATTCCAAATCAGTCTCTCCTATAGTTCTACTCTCTATTATTTATGAGGGCGATTTACTTAAACAATGTCCCCAGTCCTGATTCTTAAGTGGCGTGTACACTGAACTATTTCTTTGTCTCGGTTCACAATAGTCTGTGATATAAGCCTTAAAATGCAGTAGTGTATAAGCTCCTTAACATGTAAGAATTTGTATCGAAGTAAAATAATGATGCGAAAGCTCTTGTTGAGTCGGCGAATACTGAAAAGTTGTGAGATTCATCTTACACGAGTTTACTCCTTGTATAACTTGAGTAGGGAAAATATTATATTTCTTACGTTTATAGTCGGCGAAGTAGAGGAAAGCATGCTCCTTCAAACTGGAGAGGCATGGGGAAGTATGCTCTAAGTCTTCTTAGTTAGGTATGTGGAGAGACAGGCTCGGTGAGAAATTAATGAAACGAATTAACTAGCGCAGCTGGTGGTACGTATTCCCCGCCCAAGCATGTAGGTAAGTCTATGTAGAAGCACTTTTGACGCGTTTCTGACTTGAAAAGTAAGCTGCAATCTAAATGCTTGAAAGATTTGATGGTTCTTATAGTTTTGTACCACAATGCTAATAACGGAACCCTATTAATTAATATGCATCCAATGTCTGTTTGACTGTACAAATAATGAATCACATGTTTCAACGTTGTTGGTAAATGGTAAACCAACCCCTAAGCAACTTAAATTGGGGATGAAAGATTGTTTGACTCAATCAAAAGTGGCACGCAATCCAGTCCGCGGGCAATAGCTAGTAAACCAACAAATCATTACGTTAGAGTATTCTTCATGACAGGTCATCTCTGTATCGCGCAGCTAGTTGAATCTAAATGAAGCGTACGCCTGGGAAAACTTGGCCAAATACAAGAACAGACATCTAGTAGATAAGGGAGTGGCACTATCCACGAATGATTAGCGAGTAATATATAACAAAAGTTTTGTTCAAAAATGGATAGGAAAAAGCGTCGCATTTTTGCCACATAACTCGTGTGAAAGTATAGGAATTCAATTTAAAATTCATAGATATTGGCATTATCTATAATATCTTTTCAATTAGTCTTTTGTAAATTTTTTCTTACAACAATACTTTGCATGAAAATGTACATTATTATTATAACTTTTTGAGTTCCGTAGCATAACAATACCACTATAAAATGTTAATCTTGTGGAAATAATAATGTTTTACAACTAATATGTTTCAGATTACCACAAATTATTGACTTACGTGAGAAATGCTTCCTGATCCCATACCGGCTGCCCTCCACACACGACGACTTCACTCGCCCTCCGCATCTGTCGTCTCACCTTCCCATCCCAACTCACCACGGATAGAGGGTATCTCCAGGACACTGCAATGAAGACCACCAACATTGAGGAGCACTGATTGCAACATCGGATTGACATCTGGTCTGAGCAGGGATGTGATGTGGCGACAACGCACATACGTCGCGAATCGCGCTATCGAAGTTTTCTACACCGCTCTCATATATAAAACTCGGAGAGCATTCAATTGGGTACTATTGTAGTAATATAACTTTGTTCTAATTGATTGTTCTAGGACAGTTAGGTAAACATTTTTGTATCTATAATCTTTCATAGTGAGGCCAGAGCTTGATGATATGAGCTCCAAAGATAATAATATGAGCTTTCCCGCTCAGCATAAAAATAAGCCGACTGGATTAACGACATTATGTTATAGAAAGCGTCTGTCCGTTGATATTGTTTCGTTTCATATAAGTATAAAAATAAATTTGTAACATTTTTATAAACTGATTGGTTACTATAGTCATCAATTTATTTACACTAGTAACAAAACAAAAAACTAGAAACAAAAAATATATCATAGCTTCGTGACGTTACGAAGGATCTTGCTAAGTATCGGAAATTTTCTACACCGCTCGCATTATATTTTATACCTACTACCGATCGAGGCTAGAGTCAGAGCTCCGAGCTTACTCACGGTTGGAACTAGTGTATAATAATATGAAGACGCGTTTTATTACAAATAAACACTGTACACGTGATAACAGAACGAAATGAGAGGATTATAGTGTGTGTAGAATTTTCGATCTCATTTGCACTATTTTCCGCCCGCGACACCCTAATTTTCATCACACTGTCTGAGTGGGAAGCTCAGTTTTAATTATAAAGTTTTAGCACCTAGAATTTAAACACCACCTCCGTAGACGGACAAACAACGGTAAGCCACACAGTTTTTAAACCTTTAAAAAGTGGTATTTTATTAGTTTCAAGCTTTTAGTTTGTCGATGTCGGCTTCGTAATGTCTGGTTCAGTAGCTTTTGTGAAGAAATACTTTGGTTTTCTTTGTGTTTTAATACTAAATCATAATAATATAATGTGACTTAGTATAATACCTAAGTAATAAATGAAAATTATGTATAAATCAGATTTATACACGTTTAAGATATTGCGATTTTTATAATTGGTAAATTATTCTACTATTTCAGGTTATTAGAAATTTTTGCCACCGGTCGCCCATCCAAATACCATTTTTATTATCCAACAACGAAATTCAACAACATAATCAAAATCAAATTTAGAGGTGTTCGTGCAAAATACATCCAAAATATTCCCCGTTCTCTCCAAAATACCGTTCTCGTATCGGATTAAGCTATCCTGGCTCACCATCGACAATATGTACAGAAACGTTACAGAATATCCCGATACTCGCGATAATCCCAAATCTGCCTCATCTGAGCAATATTTCCGGGGCTTTGTGTACTTCTGAATCTCATACGGCAAATATGTCTTTATTATAAGCTTCTTTTTGAGTAATGGACGTGTTATTTATTAGTATAATTTCGGTATTGCTGTACGTGCAATTAATATAAACTTCGGGTAAGTAATCGCTGGATTCAGAAATCGGAGATCAGAGTGGTACAAGTTAGCGTAAAGGAGGATGAATGATGAAGGTTTAAAACATATAATATAACTAACTACGCAGTTCGCTCCTTCGTTTCCATCCAACAATACGTTGGCGATTAGCCATAGTTGCTAATATCCTCGGTCAATGATATTATCTTTTGACCATCAGCTGACTCGTCTTTTCCTTTGCCTGCTTAGAACATAAAAAGAAAGAAGTGGAAATTTGAATAGTTAAGTTTAAATTGTCGTTTTCGGTCTGAGTGTGTCCTTGTTTTGTGTGTTGTCCAAGGCATTCACGACACAGGGAATATTAGTGTGGCCTGGGTGGCTATGACTGTGTAACGTAAAAAAAATCGATTTCATCATACACAAATCCAGATCTCCGGCCCTGTGCTTCAGGATTGCGGATTGACGGGAAGTATTTGAATGCCGTAAGTAAATTTTGGTTACAAGCTAATTTGAACTGTGATCACAGGTTCAGTTGCTTCGACGGAGAATGTCAATTCCTCTCGGTGACTGAGGTATGGGGCACAATACAATTGTATAACATGTTGATACGAGCTAAGGATTATGTGGTCTTTGATTACCGCCAGTGTGTATCCAATATTCGCGCTAATCTCAAATCCGCCTCATCCGATACAATATTTCCAGAGTTTCCGCAGCTCGGGCAGACAATATCGTGTTTACGTCGTACGATAATCCTTTTAATCATTCACCAGATCTATGTGTACGATATAGTTCGGATGCGAGAATAGGCCATCGGATTTTTATATATCTAAATAGCTCACAAACGAATTATTGTGACAGTAAATGGTAAGTGGGTACCGTCACCCATAAACGGATGCGCACTCTTAATATAACTTGTTAAATAAAAAGCTGTGACACGTGGATACGAGTATCGAGAAATACACTCTTTTGCTAAAAAAACGGGCACCTAAAGAAATTTACATTCTACGGTCAAATTGAGTTCATATATGAAATTTTATTGTCTTATGTTTTCTGTATACTTATAATCGTGCAACTAATTTACGAGTGAAGTGAATTCTGGCAATTTGTTTTTATATTTTCGATGAATTCTTTAATATCGATGTATATGTTACCGTTAATTTGCGTAAATCAGATAGAATGCAGATTAACGAGGTATTCTGCAGATTATCTGGCTGAGTCAGTTAAAGTAGGAAAACAATAATTGAGTTCCTACATTAACTAGTTAATCTGCAGACTTCCTAGTTAATCTGCAGACTAACAACCATGCATACGGTAAAGTCTATTAAATAGGTTCTTGTTTGGATAAAAAAAATTAATGACAAGTGTAGGTAGGTCGAATTGGTAACATAACCGAATTAGCCTACCCCTACTCCACGTAGTCTTGTATGCCCTACCCCTAGAGTGTTTTTAGAACCCGGAGGTGTGGAGGGAGGGCAGCCCCCGCCCGCTGTAACAAAACGCAGACACCCGGGCGAGCCGGAGCGGCTGAAGCCGAAGCTACGCAGGCGAGCGTGGGTGTCTGTGCTTTGCTACGCAAGGGCGAAGGGGCTGCACCTTCCGCAGCGCCGGAGACGTCACGGTTCGAACTTATGCCCTATTTTCCGCGTTTTTACGATTCGGCCAAACGTTGATGACCAAATCGCGAAACGTAGACGATTTTACGATCTGGCCAAACTGAGTTGAATGATGAAATGCGACCATTTCATGATATGGTCGATCATTTCATGATGTGAGCAAATCTACGATGTGGACACGACATCAACACAAATTGGAACTCTGGTAGCCAATCTTCCGCAATTTAACGATGTACCATCCGTTACTGTGCAGACTAACTGGGTAAAGTGCAAATTTTACACTTTAACGAATAGTATCAGTGAATCTGCAGATTACCTAGTTAATGTGCACATTAACTTATTATGCATTTTAACGGTAACATATACACGGCCACGCAATAACAAGTGGTTGGCAAATTTGCAAGCTGATTTTTTATTATTTTTAATTAAATAATGTCACAAATTAAAGAGCTAACAACGAGTATGACCTCCTCTTTCCAAAATCACAGCTTGAATTGTTCTGGGCATACTTTCCACGAAGTTTTTAGTAATTATTTGAGGAATATTTTCCCACTCTTCTGCAATGACTCTTTTCAGCTCCCTGATATTTTGTGGAGCTGGTTGCACTGATCTTACTCGTCTCTTTATAACATCCCAGACATGCTCAATCGGATTGCGGTCAGGACTTCGAGCTGGCCAATCTAAACGACGGATCCCAACTTCTTGCATGTACGCTTCCACGTCGCCAGAACGGTGCGAACGAGCATTCTCGTCCATAAAAATGGAATCTTCCCCAAGCGCAGTTAATGCGGGTTGTACATATGAAATTAGGACTTCCATTATGTACCGGTGTGCATTTAATGTTCCATTTTCTATGAAAACTGACTCAATACGCTCCGTCGAATTAATTGCTCCCCAAAACATAACGGAGCCTCCGCCATAAGGGGTGATTTCACTAAAAGACACTTCCGCTTAGCGTTCCCGTGGTCTTCATAGCACTCGCCGGTGTCGGTCCTCTCTACATAAAGAGATTCTAGCTTCATTCGGAAACAAAACATTATTCCAGTTCTCCAGAGTCCACGAAGCACAGTTTCGAGCAAACTGAAGTTGAGCAACACGATACTCACGGAGTAATTCAGGTCCCCAAGCCGGGCGATAACTCTTGATATTGGCAGCCAAAATCCTGCTCCTGACCGTCCATAAGCTAACTTCTACTCCTCTTACTTCTTCAAGGCTTTTATTCAGGTCCACACTTGACGCCTTACGACTCCGCTACGCCTGACTCACCAAAAAGCGATCAAATTTTGGTTCTGTGCAGCGTTTTTTCCCGAACCGGGTCTTCTTTTGACTGAACCGATCTCTTGATATCGTTTCCACGTCCTCTGGACAGTTGAAAGACTCATATTTAGCCGCTGAGACACGTAAGTTTGCGAACAACCTTCTTCCAATAGGGCTTTTATTTCACCGGCCCTTGTCGCTTTATCACTCATTAAAAAGAGGTGGATATTAAAAAATCATCTAGGATGCTTAAAATAACATGCCAGTACATCGCAAAAATAACAAAACCTCTTTCTTGCTATTCTTCATTGAAGTGAAGAAAAAATCTAAAGTGCCCGTTTTTTTTGCAAAAGAGTTTATTATCATCAGAAACGTTTAGGTTCAAAAGTTCAATATTTATCAACTATTAAATAATAAAAATTTCTTAATATCCGCGTCAGTTATTAATTTTTCCTATTCCACGAATTAAAAAAACTCATACCGGACACGTCACTATACGAGTATGGACTTTACAGACAGGTTTGCTCGTTCGTCGGTGTATTTATACTTCATTAACGTTCGATATGGAATTCAATTTAATTATATCCCACACAAATGTCAGTTTTCCGTTCCTTTGATTAAGAGCGACGGCGAGAATTTAAAATGCCTTAAGTAAATTTTACTTTCAAGCTAAATTGAACTTTAAGCACACGTAATAAGAATGGCAATTCCATATTATCGGCGACACTGGTATAATATAAAAAGGAGTAAGAGCCACTCAGTTGTGTAACTGAATCCTTAAACAAGTTTAAATGCTGCGAACGTAAAAGAATTTACCTCTCAAGCTTGTAAGAGGAAAAGCGGAAAGCTTTCATTGTTGAAACTGATCTTGATTCCTTTTCTCGTTGCTCATAACTGTGATGTAATGGATTATCGATTCAAATCGTATTACTTTCTGATTAGGTGGGTTCCTTTTGTACGGTAAAATTTATTTCCTTTAAAAATCCTTGAAATTTTGACCGTAGACTGGTAACGTTAAGCTTGCTTCACGTTATTGAAATATTGCACACCAGTTGGATATAACTTATAGAAGTTTTTTTTATGTTTTTTTATTCAACCAATTTCTAAATGCTACAAAGGATTTTTTCTTATTATTACGAGGTATCGTTAAAATCTTTTTTTTTTAATAACGTTATTTAGGATGACATCTGCTAATAATAAATAGAAATGTTTGAAACTACTAGGTATTCAGTGCAAATAAATAAAATTGAATTGATAAAAAATGAATCCCTGGATTTAATTACATAGTTATTTTTCAAAAGTGGCAATGATTTAAAAATATAGCGTGGATAGCTTTAAGGCTAAAACTAGATTATGTTAGACGTCTCTTTTTCATTGAAGCAAACTTCCAGTCGCGGCCCTCTCGCTTCGCGGCTCCTGCGATTGTAAATAAAGGCTGCCTTTCAACGCTTCGTACTCATAAATTCATTAAATACTGAATAGATTTATTTTATTTTGTCTGGAATAAATAAAACCTCAGATTTTAAAGTTTTATAATCGCGAACACTAAACATTTTAACGGAACTCACGATTTTTTTTGTTTTTTTTTTTATTTGATTGGCTATTTACATTTAAAATGTTATTATCGTTATGTGAGACTTCCGGATATTAAAGTAATCCATTTCGCATATCAATATTTATAGAGTTATAAAAGTATATTTTATATCGCATACATTAACTGGATTGTTATAAAGCGTTATATAGCAAGAAAAAAATTTCTCCAATAAAACAACAACATCACTTGATAGACTTCGATAATAACAAAAGTTTGCAGTGCCATTTAAGCGTTTGAATATTTAATCGCGTCATAGGATACAAAACAGCGACGCTGTGAAAAACCGATGTTATTAGAGATGAAGGTTTGACGTAAAATTCGCGCTTGAATTTCGTGAAGCAACGGACGGAAAAGTGT
Organism: Hesperia comma; assembly: GCA_905404135.1. Lineage (NCBI taxonomy): Eukaryota > Metazoa > Arthropoda > Insecta > Lepidoptera > Hesperiidae > Hesperia > Hesperia comma. Next base: position 6,167,505 of record FR990034.1, read on the forward strand.
AAAAAGCTAAAATTTTTACATTATAATAATTTAAATATTTTTAATGAATACAAAAAGGAGGAGGTTTTCAATTCGTCTCTTTGTTATTTTGTCTTATGTTTGTTACCTCATAAATTGTTTCGACATTCGAAAGCTAACGCCGTCTGGTCCCATAAAAATTGAGCAACATCTGGCTGTCAGTTTTTGAGTTATTGTCAATAACGTCAATTTAATTTATGCTCATTACCTCATAACTTTTGACAGGGTGTTCCGATTTTGATGATATTTTTTGTTGGAAAGGTAGTGCTTGTCGTGTGATCACTTATAAAATTGAGCGACATTTTGCGAGTGGTTTTTAGTTATCTCGGCTTTGAAGTCGGTTATTTTTTGTCGGTTATTTTCGGTATTACAACACGAAACATTTCATGACAATAAATAAAACTCAAAAAAACCTTATAAATAGTTTTACAAACACCAAAAACCTGAAATAAACTTTTGGAAGTGTTCCCGAAGCACTATACTTGAAAATGAATGAAAATTAGCAATTCTATCCCATTCGTGAAGCATTTGTACAATCACAAGTATTATTATAGAAGTTAAGCTGTTTATGTGCAGGTGGAAGTGGAATTTTGATTTCGCAAACAAAACGAGTCCAGTAAGTACAGTTTGAGAGCGTCACTCGGCCACTCCGAACAAACTCGCGTAAATGCAAGCTTAATTTCGGCCACATTCCAAAATAGGTGAGGCTTGCACACTATTTATGTGCAATTAAGGAAATAAGTGTTTGCCACCGTTCAATTTTTAAACCTGTTAATTCGCATTCAATACGCTGGCATTTAAATTTAAGCTTTTAATTGCGGAGCTACGTTGTTGAAAATGAGTTCGACTGCCAGTGTTATTGAGTTTCTGAACTACTTGTACTAGGAAGATACCTGCTTGGAACTGCCCGATATAAGTGCTTAAATGATTCGTTTTTTTAATATAAATTATGTAGATACATCGTTGCATTTGTAAAGTGAAAAAAATAAGCACTAAATCAAAGACATAAATTGTTATATTATCATAGTCTTGCTACAATATACCTACTAGTGCAATCAAACCATTCTTGAGAACCATGCACGGACAAACATACAGACTTTTCGATCCACGAACATCCTTCATATATTAAGTTGTCACATATCTTCTATATCCATCTCCCTTGCTTGACAGTGGGCCATGATGGGTTGAGACGATGATAATTATGATACATAATCCAGTTAGTTTTATTGTATATATTTATTTATCGTAGAGATGTATCGACATATATAAGACGAATGTTAACATCACTATATCGTATAGCCTACTATTCAAGATGTTTAACAGGCCGAGATAAGTCTATCTACCTGCATTAGGTGGCGAGACGGTAATGCGCTATTAAATGCAAGGAGGCACTATACATCCCCGGATCCCCGCATCCCCACACCCTCGACGAGTTAGTGCTCTGACGCGAGTATTAACGCATCACCGGTATTGCTGTTATACCGAATGTGCTCTCTGTAATGAACTGGTTTAACTTTACCAAAAAACCGACGTCTATAAAATAACACCATTATCAAATTAAGTAAAGTATCAAATAAAGTAATCGAAGTCACACATGATGATCAAATTAAATGGGACTACACAACAAGCAGCAGATTTCTTCATCATAATTGATTGATTCACCCATTAAAAATTTGAGGTGACACACATAAAAAATGTTGTCGACTATGAGACTTGACTTAACTAGAGAACCTTTTAATTTTTACCCAACTGCGTCAAAAGGAGGATATTTTTTTCGAGCGTAAGTAAGTATATATGTTTGTATGTGTATTTGTTTATTTTTAAACGCCCTACAACATTGCACTATATTTATGAATAAATCCAACGAAATTGGTCAAACGGATTAAAAATTTTCAGTTGAAACAGACAGCTAGAGAGACTTTCGCACTTATAACATCGGTATGGATGAAGAAGACCTCTCTCGGCACATAATAAGTATTTAAACTAAACAAGAAGTAACAAACGAAATTCATCTGGTTTTCAGTGTTTACATTTCATTGCTACTTGTTGTTTCGAGGAAAAATAAGCAGTTGCTTGAAGCCATCTTGAATTATATATATCTACCAAAGATGTATTAAATATCTAGATGGAACATCGAATCCGCGAAAACGTGTCAAAAAGTTGTGGCCAACTGTTGGCCACAACTTTTATACCATTACGCACAGATTACGCACACATAGACAATAAATGAACGCGAAAAACATCGCCTACACGCACACATGCTTGACAATGTTGCCTTGTTTTTTTTGTTTTCATTGTAGGGCGACGCTCAATCTAGATATTTCAAAACATCATTGATATCTACATAATTATTATCTATATGCTATACTGGCCTTGGGAGAAGTCCAATTACGACGTTTCTGTGTCTCATAGACGTATAATTTTTGTTCTGGCAACTAAACAATTTAGGTGTATGAATAAAATCTAGAATTCGATTTGCGGATCTATAAAATAAATCTTTTTCTTATAACTATTCATGTAAAAAATAAAATAAAAGCGATCTACATACATCTACATATTATGCAAAATATATTATGCAAAAGAGATATTTGATATCCACTGTCCACTAGCGGTCTTGTTTTCTAGTTTTGAGATTTCTTCTCTGATAGTGTTGAGAATTAGGTAAGAACAATTTTTTTTACCTAAAATAAATTAATGCTTGAAAACGATCCCACCTAATGGTAAGTGGCGACGAAATCCACGATAATTAACGCACTACCTACAAAAAGCCTATTCAGATTTCTTGAAGTTTCCCACATCGTACACAGGCGGAAACACCGACGCAGATCACCTATTTCAGCTACCCGAAGCGAAGCACGACCAATTTTACTAGTTGTTACTTGACGTAAACCATCTGATACTCAAGATCAATCCCAACGACGGTACCCAATGAACCAGCTATGTCCGTATATTAGATCCGGTATAATTAAAACAACATGGAGCAGTGGGTGGTCGTTATTTATTGCTCAATGTTCCCGCGCCACTCAAGCCGCAATATTGCAAATTATGTGCATATGTTAATTCGGCCGCAACCCGCGGACGCTCGCCACGTCTAAACAGGGCTGGCGTGTGAGAAAAATTCGTAGCAGTTGGCTACGGTGCGTAGCAGCGTAGCAACACGTAGCGGAGATTGCTTACATCCTATCCATACTAATATTATAAATGCGAAAGTTTGTCTGTCTGTCTGTGACGTTTTCACGGCTAAACCACCGGTCCGATTTGGATGGAATTCGGAATGAAAATAGTTGAAGACCCAGAGACACACATAGGCTACTTTTTTTCAAAAATCGACCCCTAAAGGCTTGAAATGGGACATGAAAGTTTGTATAAAAAATCCCGTTTCGCGATAATAAATGAATTCCACGCGGGCGAAGCCGCGGGCAGAAGCTAGTATCTACTAATATAGAGCTTTAGTTATTTGAACGGGCTAATCTCAGGAAACTGGTTCGATTTGAACAATATTTTGTGTTAGATATTTTTTAAGGAAGTCTTTAGGCTATATAACATCACACTAAGACCAATAGAAGCGAAACAACAAGTTTCCAGAAGCGAAGTGAGAGCGTCTACGAAGTCTACGAAGCGAATGGCGACTAGTTTACTATAACTGCGTTTGCGTTCGTTTTCATTGCTTTCCTCACAAAAGCCAGCTTTCCACCACTGGAATGAAGGTGCATTATTACCTATATATTATTAGTGATGAGTGGCAATTCCATGTTCTCGCTGAATCTTTCTTTGAATTTTTCGGTCATCAGGTGTGCAATTTATCCTCGGACCACTGATGGTACTTATGGTGGTACGAGGAGATGGCTTACCTTTGCTAGAGATTTCCTTACTACTAATAGTGTAAGCCAGTTTTCATACTGATTAAAGAACTAATCATATAATTTTAGTACCGTTCGATAACTGACTAAAAATCCTAGTCTCGACTTTAATTTTGTACACAATTCCATTAAAAAAATCATAAAAAATTAAAATCATTCCAACTTTATTGTATTCCAAATGAACCACTTCTTTATTATAAACAATAATTTACATTTACTTTTACATTAACTTATTTTTTCTTTCTTTCATCGAATGTACCAACCCTAATGTATTCAGGGCAAAGAATTTGTATGTACCTACTTATTTAGCGCACTCATACTCGTGTAGGTACTTGATATATTCTAATTTTTTACTCCGCTAACTTAATCCACGGTTTAGTCTGTACTGTGCGGAGTGGCGGTCGAATGTAAATGTGCCCTATTTACTGAGAGAATGTCGGAGATTACTTACACAATGGTATTTGTTCTTGAAGAATACTCAAATAAGGAACGACTGCTGCAAACGAGAAAACTTTAAACCTTAACTCGAAATATTGTTGCCGTTTTGCTCGCCTTCGCTGGGCGCAGGTAGACGACAGCCGTTTCAATATTGTATCTGTATACAATTCACAGTAACTGCCAAATGCGACATTTTTTTACGTTAAATAAATGAATGCTTAGCAGCAATCCCACATGATGGTTAGTGTCGATGTAGTCAAACATATTGAACGCACTGACTTATAAAAAAAATATAAATCATACATAGACGGAAACACCGACACGGGCAGGTGGAATAATCTTCCGCAGTGCAGTCGAATAAGTGACAGTTTATAGTTTATACTTATACCCCCGCACTAGGGCTCTCTGTGCCGCGTGTATGTCACCATAACATATTATACCTAAGACTTTTCCTTTCAAAATATTTCGGAGCGTTAAAACTTGAGATCACACCTATATAAGTATACACGAAAAGACATAGGTACACAGAAATAAAAAAATACTAAAGTCATTAAAACAAAATTCAACGCTAGATATTATACACGCTTGCTGTGACAAACGTAAACAGACCAGATTAACGCAGACACTTTCTGATTCTAGTAGAGCATTAAGGGAGAAATAATTATATAAGTTGGAGTGCACATGACGATGTAACAAGCATCAGTGTGACAGTTATTGCGCCGGATGCGGCGGCGGGGAGTGATATTACTGCGCATATATCATAGCCGTCGATCGCGGTTACCGTTCTGACAATGACTGAGTGTTTCACGGGAAATCACGCGGAATAATGCTGGCTTTTTGGATGTTAGTGCTACCTGAGTGTCATTGACACGAAGGACATCAAAGCCCAAGTGACCCAAGTTTGGGTTAACATGTCATTCGAGCTAAAGAAAATGCTTAAACTAAGACATGTGTGAGCGCACTCATTTACAGTGATCAAATTGTTTATCTTGCCTGTACTGTCAAAAAGTTTATTTAATTTCATAATCTACTAAAATTTATAGTACAATAAAGTTATAATTGTAAATGGTTTAATACAGATACCTACTATAGACCCTCTACTCTCGAAATTACTCTCTAACTATGAATAGCATGAATAGCAAACTGTACAACCAACTTGAAATAAACTAAAATAAATTGACTGTAATTTGACAGCACCTTTAAAATTAGCCCAAATTTAGGAGCACGGAAGTCACTCACGATATTGATTGAAATCGTCGCTGTCAACCGTCCCTCGCATTAGTCGTTGTCAATTTCTGACTACCTTTGTAGGGCTGCCACAACGATATTATATCTGTCGGAGTCTGACCATTGATAAAAGTTTTTGGCAATAGGTAGATCTCCCACCAGGCGAGACGACCTGCCTAGGGTCGGCCGAGGTCCCAAGTGAATGTACGCGAGGCGTGGTATATACCTATGCGGGCGATCGACAAATCTTCGAAAGCGCGATTCAGGCCTCCGTGACTTCACCGTGTGACATGTGTGCGGGGTCGCCACATCACCCTCCTGCTCAGACCGGAGGTCGATATACACTCGCTGTTCAGTCTTCATTAGTCTTCGGTGCGTCAAGACGTGAGGTGTATGCCCGGCTCGAATGAGCCGCCATGAATCAAATAACTCGACGCGATCTAGCGGAGCTTTATGTAAACATTTTGCCACTTGAGATGTTTGATGTTTCAGTTCTATGCCCCTATCTCAGTATAAGTTGAGTCATGAGTTGCTGATTTAGACTTGAGCCGCAGCTCAACAGCTCAAGTCCATGCGATCTGTGTATTTTAGCCGGTTCGAGTTTGAGTTACACAACATTAACTCCAGCCGTTCGTGAAGTTGTAGTGGGCAGATGAACTGGCCGGGATCAAGAAGCGCCTTCCACGTGCACTGCGTTGAACCCGACGAGCTTGAGTGACTACTGACTAGTGACGAGCGCCGAGCGATGCTGCTGTAGTCTGTCAGGTGTGAGCGGTGAGGTGAGGTGGGAGGCGAGGCCTGAAGCGATTAATTAATTTGATACACTATCACTTCAATAATCAAAATATATTTTGCTTGCTGGGCGATTTTTCTAAATAATTAAATCTTATGGACACCATAATAACTCAAAAACAATTTTACTTTAACTATTAATTTTGAAAGAAAAAATTATAATTTTATATCATAGGCCTTCATAGGCCTACGCCTACGCAAGTCTATTTAGATTGTACAGCTATTTATGTATACTGAGAAGCCAACTCAAATATCTTGTTTATCAATCCAAAGTTTATCTCAGATTACTACTAATATCAACAACAACAGTTTCAGGAAGGCTTAACCCTGTACGTATTGCTAAATATTTAAGCTAGTTGGCCAGGCAGAACTGCCACTCACTCACATGGCAGAATACGTGCTGGCCTGCATTTAGAATGAAAAGGCTCCGCTAAGTGTTGTCAGATATCTAGCAACAGGATAGATGCATTTCCTTTATTGACTCTCAATATTATTCAGTTTATTGCACTATGAATAATATTGAGCAGCTTGACGTATCGGAAGAACATTGATTATGCAAAGTAATATTATTCTTTGTAGAATCTAATGACTGATACAAAATTGATGTGGGGATTAATTTGTACGTGGAAGTGCAAGATAACATTTAGGATTAAACTTAGAGTCAAAGTTGATTTCGGACTACAAAAAAAACAATACAACAAAAAGTGTTCTTTTGTACCTATGTGTTAGTAGTAGATGCACACTGGTCTTTTGTGAACCGAATGAAAAAAAACAAATAAAAAAGCCTGAGTGTCGCAGTATGAGTAGATAAGTAGAATTATTTATTGTTTTTTTTCTAAAACCAACATTTACCAACTTGTGTCGGTAAATCCTTAGACTTATCGGTAAAACCTAAAAACCAACAAACGGGCTTTTACTACAATACAACTAAATCTATTTTTTTATCAAGAAATTGAAGTTGTCTTAAATAGGCTACGACGTCACAGTGGTCAAGCTGAATTGTGTGATATGTGTAGATTTTGTTGTATGCTGTATTTGTTCGTGCTGTGTTATTTTTCACGATACCAACACAATGCCTCCGTACGCTCCACGCTGTCTGTATGTTCACAAAGCGGAGTACAAAGCTAATATTATCAAGTGTCTCCGGGATTATTTGTTTATAACGAGTCGAGAGTCAAGAGTATTTTGACTTTGCAAATATGAAAATAGATTGACGAGTTTCGTCGCAATTGAAAATGTTTCTAATGCTCTTGATGGTGTTTTAAACGCATTTAATAATTTATTCTGTTTTATTTTAAAAAGAAGTCGAGCTACATTAATGTTTAATAAACGAGATCTAATAATATATTTAGTTTTTATCAAACAAACTAAGAGTATTTTAAAAAGAGAATGGATTCTAACTAAGTTAATAAAATAGCATTGTTCTAATTATTTTTTATGGAATTAAGTTAGCAAGCGAGTTTGCAACACCACTCTGCTGCTGTCGCCCATGACAACTGTGACCGACATCTATGAATAGGCACACACAATAGTGCCCATCGAGGTGGCAAAATCGTACTTACATAATTTTTCTCCTAGCCTCCACCGTACCGTATGAAAATAAATGTTAGTACATTAAGTAAATCCAGTTACAAATAATTTGATTTTGAATTAATTCAAATATAAATAAAATTCAATTACAACTTTAGTGCATGTTTTTATAGCCAATGTTGTTTTTTCGGTAATAAAACGCGTTAAAAAACAAATTGACGGGCTTACTATTATTTATGGAGTTTATATGCATAGTAGCACATTTTATAAAAAATAACAAAGCTACGTCTAGTTTCTAAACCTTTAAATAAATTTCATACAGATAACAAAACACATTTTTTGTCACTTTACGCAGCATTTTTTATTACACTCGCGCGGCATTCATCGCGTTACTGAGTAGATTTTTGATGAAATCCTACACAATACCATCTCGGATCCACCTTCACAAAGACCGGTAAACGCTAATATTGTCGAGACTCTGAACATTTACTACACGAGTCTTTAAAATCGTTTTGTTACAAGCAACAGAGTAAGTACATTGTCGTATTTTCTTCACAATATTTGAGAACGACACTTTTTCTTTTATTATTTAGCTCTTAAATAAATTTTTACAAAGCTTTACATTTAATTTTATTGTTTAGGTTGTATAGATGACACATTCATTTATTTGTAGAATTTTTTGAGAGATAACAGATATAAGTTTACGTTTTATTTTGTACGCTAGTTAGGGTATAGAATTTTATCTTTATCTCGAAGCCTGTAAAATTAATAACAATTTTATGACGATGATTAATAAAATGTTAGTTTATCAAAGTTAAATATATTTCAGTGTAAAAAAGAGCTTAAATCTGTGTGCACAATTTTATCATTCCAATATTTTGAACTGAGGTGATATCATTTAGGAGCCAAAAATGTCAGTTTTATTTGTAATAATCAACAAAACATAATTTAATGTAACTTAATTAAGTACCTATTGTGATGCCACTGATGCCACATGACACGTCGAAGTAAAATCTTTAAGTCGTACTAACACTTGTGCGCCAGCTCTCATAAAGATAAATCCTGTATAAATTATTTATACAAAATTAAATTACATTAACGATTTTTGAGTGGTAAAAGATTTGAGTTTGAGTAAGATTTTCATCAGAGGGAAGTTTCATCTACGCCGTAAAGAAACTTGAGGTATATGTATGTATGTTGCGGGACAAAGTTTACCGGATCAGCTACTTAAAAATAAGTATTTATTTACCGACTAATATTAGGCCTGTTTAGGGTTAGTGACGTTTCGGTGAGATGCGCTAATCGCTTGTCCTGTCGCAACATATCCTCCCGTCATCTGCAATCCGGACGACATGACATATCACGTTACACGTCATCGTACGCAACATACATCATGCTCTGGGTGGCTATTTACTGAGAGCTTCAAAATTGCTGTATTATTTGCTTAGACATTGCCTCAAGATAACAATATTGAAGTCGCACTGATCCCGCTATTTTCTATCCTTAGCCTATTCTATTCCTATTATATCTTCATGTGTGACGTAGACAAGTAAAGCGCTGAAAGCCAGTTCACTTATATCGCTCCTAAAGGTTCGATCAAATTCAACAAAAGTGAACGCGGACCGGTGAATTCGTGACCGCTACTGCCAAACTTCAGGAGTACATTCGTCCTTCAGCGGGCACCAGAAACCGTCGGTACCGGTTATTATCATTAAATAGCAGTCACTAAGCTATGCCAGAGGCCTTATTAAATATTGCCAACGCTTGGGTTGACCACTAATCCTTTCGACATGGAGCCGCTTGATGGATTATGCTCTAGGTTTTCTCAAGTATGCATTCGCTGAGCTAATACTTTCTTGAAACCAGCAAGGATAGTAGAACAATACTGGATAATTATGGTTAGGTGTAAGGTGGGTGACTACTATAACCAAGAGGTTCGAAGCGTTTTTTAAAGTCCTTTGATTGACGCTATCACTCCACGTTCATTGCATTTGTAATAAATAACAATTACGCCAGTTTTAGACCTTAAAATAAATGTATTATCATTTCTTTCATCAAAGTCTAAAACGAGTCAGCATTGTGCATAAAATATCAAGCAAGAAATCTACTTGTGCAATTTTAGAGGGTGGACATAAGAAATATTTTTTTGAGATAGTTAATAAATTTAATAAACGGGGTAACCCCTAACGTTCAACTTTCTGCAACCTAATTGCAACTTTCTTGAATAAACAAATAAAATAACATTGTTTAAAGTCCTCCAGTCAAACAATTTGCTTTAAGTAAGTCATTTTAAATTAATTCCCCATAAAAGGCTATCTAATAACGCGACGGCGGCGTAGGGAAAAGGTAAAGTAAATAAAAACGTTTGAAGTTATTAATCTTCAAGAACTGGTTCTGAACATCGTTTTACATCAAAGAATTTTTCCCCAATGTTCTTTTAGATACTCGCCGATTATACATAATTTAGTAATTTGAAATACAAAGACTTTATTTTAATCTTATAATGAAAGTTTCGTTTGTCATTGAGATAAAAGTTCAATTTACTGTCGGTCTGTATGATTTTGTTCTCAAGGAATTGTGGGGGGTATCAAACTGAAATTAATATTAATAATAAATCAAAAATATTCACCATACAGAGCAGTGCAGTTCTACAATTGAATAAAAAATATTTTTATTTGTAAACTATCTCGCTACTTATCACACAAAGGTTGATAAAAGAGAATAAGAAAATGTGTAACTATTTTCGCATAACTTATTTATATCCAGATTTTTATTCTATTACAATACTCTACGTATCTAATATTTAAGATGATTTAAGTCAAAAGCTTGCCAGAGCTTTCGGTGTACTTGAAGAGAATGTCAATATTCTATTCAAGTAGATACGAAAGCTTTTCATTGAGGAAAATATAGTGATAAAATTGTCAAGGTCTTTTTTTACTAACGTGAAACAAAACGGGCCAAGAGAAGTCTTGGTTTTTAAATACAATTTTAGGTTTCAAATATCTCGGACGTAAGTTTCACATTTTAAGCCTTGGTAAATGCAATCTATAAAATTGTGACTAGGAAAACAAACTCAGTAGAAACTCAGTATTTCTTTCCGTTTCTCCTTCTAAGACCATTCACGGGTAGTGATTTATCAAACTATATTTTATTCGTTTCTTGGTTAACCCATTATCATTGAGAACATTTGTTTTTTTACATCCGTTTTAATACACTCAGAAAATATTAGGGAACTGAAAAACAGACACAAAAATCTAAGTATCATTGTAACGGAGGATTTTTATGCCTGTGCTATAACAACCGTGAGGAGCAATGACTGCAGGACGTGGTGATATAAGATGTGCTGAAGCGAGGGCAGTTTTGGCATACTGGTGATGCCAGAATATGTGGAGCTGAGAGGTGCTGTTGAGAGGAGCGGTGCTTTTGAGGAGAGTAGTGTTTTAGTGGAGTGGGGAGGAGAGGACAGGAGAGAGAGTTCTTTCTTTTCAGTTCTTTCTTTTAAAATGTTACTGGCCAACGACCTGGCCGGTACCTATTTGAAAATGGAACGACGACAGCAAAGGATAATCATCAATACATTCATCAGTCATTCAATAAAATGTAACTGAAGTTGTAACACGAGTCGTATTTATTTTGCCCTTTTATATCATTATTAGAGAATATGTATTTCGTTTATAAATAGCCTACTGAAATAATAGATTTTTCCAAAACTGCAGATATTTAGCGTTGTATTTTAAACGGCACAGTATTTTGAAAAAGCTATCAAAGAGATTTTCTATGTACCTACCTCGATGAAAAATATTACTCCACTTGAGTTTCGCAATAAATAGGCAGAAATACCAACTAACCCTTAAGCAGCTGATAACCCTTAACAGCTAGGAGCAGGAAAATAGGCCCAAATCTTTCCTCTATCATAAAAAGCACTCCGCACTGAAATTATCATCATTCGGTACAAAATCGCGCAATAAGGGCGAGCCACTTTGCCCTGCGTCAGTTAGCGTTCAGATCTGGTCTGAAACAACGTCGGCGAATAAGCGATTAACTTAAAATCTAACTATCTTCTATATCTATATGTAGAATATAATAAAACCTATTGCTATTTGTGCATGCTAATCGCAGAAACGGCTGAACCAATTTTTATGGGACTTTCACTGGGAGATAGAAGAGGCTGTTGAGCCACATATAGCTTTTTATCCCGACGTTCTCGCGGGATCCTCCTACGGACCCTACGTCTCACCTACTCCTACGGATCCTATGGCGGGAAAACTCCTATGTACTAACGAGGTCGCGGGCAACAGCTAGTATACAATACAAAAAAATGTTTGTAAAAACCTACTTCGAATAAAATATACATTTATCATTTATCAATCATCATCATTGCTACCTTACCGTTCCACTGCTGGGGACGCGTCTACTCCTTTCTGAATAAGAAGGCACGCTGGCCAAAGCGGATTGGAAAACTTCACGCACCTTTGAGTTTTGCGAACTCTCCGATATGCAGGTTTTCTCACGAAATTTCTCTTCACCTTTATCGCAAGTGACATTTATATGATTACAACGAACATAACTCCGTGATGTCAGAAGTGCCTTTTGATAACCTAACCCTAAAACCTCGCCACCAATCCGCACTGGTGTAGCGTGGTGCATTTTGCTCCAAGTCATCTCAATGATGAGGAGAAATGCAAAGAAGTGGGATATGAATAGGTTGAAGGTTAGGGATACCTTTTCCATTCCGACTCGCTGACAGTCAAACAAGAGTTTTACTAGCAAAATACTCTTCTCTACTGAACATTGGGTAATAGCCGCTCGACAGGGTTTATTATGGTTGATTATCTTCGATATTGCCCTGAGTGCTAACGATGTTCCGCTTAGTTTGATACGTGTATCTGTGAGGCTCTACGTTTTTTTACCGATTAACGAAACTGCAAATGACCTCCCTCTTCTAACCGGATTTACTATCGGCTCTTGGATACTACATTAACGTTTTATTATGTCTGACAACACTCAGGAGTCTGGACTATGGTATGTTATAATATTCTTAGTGTGCACAATAAAGTATATTGTATTTTAAATGCGTGTTTCAGCCAGGTTCGAACCTGTGTCCCCTTGTCTCTAGATCGTCACAAAGGAACAACATATTATATTCATTGCATGGCGGATCGCCGTTCCAAGGGTCCTAGGTTTGATTCCCAGCGAAGCGGAAATTTGAAAGACGAGTTTAAATTGCTGTTCTCAGTGTGTCATGTTTTGTCCATGGCACGACACAAAAAGAATCCTAGGATTCCTAGGGTGACAAGGTCTCTAATACAAGAAGGAAAGTGTGGATCATAATATAAGTAGGTATATACTAATCATCATCATAATATAGGTAGGTAGGTAATCCTCGACATAATTGTTAAATGAAAACCCACCGGCCAAGCAACAATTGGATTGTCAATTCAATTGATAATTGTAACCAAATTATTAATAACATAACTAACGTTTGCCGTGTTTATGTTGTTAGCGGTTTGTGCTAATAACTATAACCACACGTGGTCATGTAATGAATGTAACCAATTATATTTTAATTGTACAACGGTTTAAAATATAATTCTATTCATACATAATTGTGTAGGATTGTAAAATAAGCACTAGTCTAAATTAGTTATTTCTTAGTATTAGAATGCATATTTTTATCTTTATGACGCTGTAGTTTAAATAAGTTGTATTCATAATATTCGAATGCATTTTGTATTTTTATGGCGCCAATGGTTTAAGGGGCCGTAAAAGTCGTAAATGTTTGTGATGTTTTACTGATAGGTAATCATGTTTTGTAAAGTATTTGTAAAGATTGGAAATGCGTGGGAATATTGAGTGGTTGTTTTTGTGCACTCCGTTATGTAGACAATATATGACCGAGTGGGGTGAGAAACCCAACGATGTATTGTAATTATAAGAAACGGACTGGGAAGTCAGTCCTGAAGTTCACTTCATTGTATACAGTTCTTTTTCAATAAACCTATACTTGTAAAGTTACTTGATCTGTGATTTCATTTAGATATTACTAACATCTTATATCTACCGTAGTACGATACAAATACGCGATACTACAATTATATTTGTAATAATTAAATGGACCGTATCAAATGCACCATTATAATATCTACAATGCTTTTTAGGATGTTTGATTGTTCGTAAGTACGTATATTCTTTTTAATACAAATACAGTAACATACAAATGTGGTTTGTGAGTTATCTCTACTAAACTTGTCGATTTTGAAGTCGGTTGTTTTTAAATGTCAATTATATCTAACACTTTAATGTAGAAAATTTAGTTTCTATTCTAGCTTTTACATTTGAACTATAATATTTATGACATGCCCAATGCCAGTTGAATTGCCCAAAATTTATGAAAATTAATAAAACGCGGTAATTTCAGGTGGAGTAATGTTACCGTTAGCGCGTTGGCGAATCGATATCAGTTACATATGTGCGTAGTAAAATTCTTTCCCATTTTGTCCTACTAAATTTTGCATAAATACATACAAACTCCCAAGAGAGTGCAAATACGTGATGGGACGTGACGGCAGCGTGACACCTCGACGCTCGACGGATCGGAGGCTCAGCGTAATCTGCTTCACGTGAATTATTACTCATACAATGCTGTGTCGTAAACAAAAACGTGTGGGCAGATATAGGCAAAAAGTATTAAGTACGAGCTGAGCCCGTGACTTCGTTCGCGTGAACCCCAATCCCGCGGGAATCCCAGAACAAAAAGCCTATTTACTCCATAACCTCCTGTATCTCCTCTAATATATTAAATGTACAGATACAAAAATTTAAACTCTTATTAAAAGCGATACATAGATAGAATAGATAAATTACACATTTTGCCCATCTGCCCAACTCTGTGTTGGGCGTACGTTAGGGTAAGATCAAGGATTTGAGTTCAACGTAATACACGGCTTTGTTTCAAAGGCAAATGTTTCGATAAACGGTTCGGAGACGTCTGCTGCCCGCCGAGTATTCCCTCTGGACAGCTTAGCGTGCTTGCTTTGTCTGTGCAAATGTTTATTAATTGCTGACGTTTGACAAACTACTACACAACCCTGCATCGTTTAGGTTCTACTTGCATCTGAATATTACTACTTATTTATTTATATTAGGTGCGTCATGCTCGTATTTTATTTATCTTACCATTCTCGCATTATAATTTACCTCGTCCTATTACCCCTACGGGATTTATTTTATTGATTTAGGTTCAAGTTTACTGGTGGGAATCATCCCAAATTAGAAGAATATTTTTTTACATAAATAAATCTGTAACTGGTTGTTGTCTGTAGGTACATATAAAATGTATAAAAAAACTTTTATTTGGGGCTTTCATTAATGTAGAGGTATGTAATGCATAAATACTTTAATACTAATAGTAATAAACTAGGATAAGCCGGTGACCTATTACCTACTACTAATAACTGCTACTTACTTACTTACTAATAACTGCTATATTGTACAACAGATCGCCGCGAAATGCTCGTAGAGTACAGACAGACAACTGACAAACAAACGAATAGTAATAGGTATAGTCTGTTTATAGTTACAGTATTATCAATATAAGAGTATATCAAGTTTTTACTCAAAGCAAGACGCTACCTACATTTAAAGGACGTAAATCAACAGAGAATATCAACAATAATTACTTAGTTGTAAAGAATATTTAACTAGCAATTATCAGTTCGCCGCCGGCTTTACAACGTTGAATAAATTATTATAATATAACTTAGATACCTTATTACATTAAGCAGTTTAATAATTTTAACAAAAACAAAGCTTCAATGACTGAAATTTTTATAAGTTTTTTTAATAATAATAATAATAAATGTTTATTGCCACACTCAAAAATGACAATAACAATTTAATAAAATAAAAGGAAAAACAAAACTAAATGAATGAGGCAATAGGGTGTGGCTCAGTTTGAGCCGACATAGGACGGCTTTTATTTATTTCCAGCTTTCTAAAAATCTAATAAAAATCAATTTCGGTACTAATCGTAACATGTTACGAGTTAAAGAGTATGATGACGTGGAGTTATAATTTTTAAAGAGAATCCTCTTCTACCAAAATCGAGAGATGTAAAACCAAAATCTAAATAAATTTAATTAAACGTAGTCGCTTACTCACTTGTCACATGAAACTATCAAAGGTCTCGATGCGGCCCGAAATATTATTTTTAGAATTTATTCTGTCTGTGGATATGTTTATCCGAACATGACACAAAAACCACAAAATAAAATTTGATGCAATTTTCGCAACTATATTTCTGGAATTCTAACTTTGCGATTAACGATGCTTATTTCACCTAATTAGGCACGCCGCTAGAAGTCAGCTAGTACCTATTAAATAAACTCGGTGTGTCAAAAATTCTTTGTCTTGTTCACACACGACATGGAAACAGTATCCACAACTTTGAATGTGTGATAGTCCATTTATTTGTTTGTCTTCGGGAACAAAAGAACAAAATTGAATACATCGGCATTTTTTTATTCAGAAATCCTTGCGATAAAAATCGAGGTGACCTGATTGGCTCTCAGCGTCCATTCTTTCGCTCCCGTGCACAAACTCACTTGAATAAGTTCATTCTTCAAATTATTTGTTATTGTGTTTCCCTGTACCGATGTAGCGAATATATTTTGATTGGTTTTAGAATTGCTGTTGCTTTCTTCCTTCTCTGTAGATTGTTGGCCGGTAATAATTAAGATAAACATATAATAAATTAAACTTGTATTACTCAGTGAGTGAATGACTGACAACGCACAATCGAAACTAATAAATTAAAGCAGTGGATAAGCATATATGTTCTACTATGATACTGGAGTATCTACGCGAGCACAAAGAGAAGATTTTTGGAAATTCAAGGAGATAAAAATGGGGGTAGACTGATTTTTTGATTTTGATTTTTCGATGGATTCACATGAAACTTTGAATCTACATGATGATGTGATGCTTTGATGATATGATGTTTCTCTCATTTCACGCAGCCGACAACTTATCCATCATCCCAGATTATCTTAGAGGAAAATCGGATGGAATCACAAAGAAAGTAGAAAGACATCAGAAAGTAAATTAAATGATACAAGACCTAACAGGATTGTTAAAGACAATTAGTGAAAGGTCGTGTGTAGCCCTTAACCTCGTTACAGGCAACTTGATATTGGACAGAGAGCCTTCTCATGTGTCACATTTACACGGACCCAAACATACTGTTTAGGGATGTTGTCGTAAATTTTTGATTTTGGTTCTTGTTAATGTAGGTGATAGTGATTAATAATTCAGTCTCCTACTCGGGGAATTGGGTTTGAATCCCATGGCAAAGGAAACCTAATACCTAATCCTAAAGAATAATCCGGTAAAGGAGATTATGATGAGGTAACCTGCGCGCCCGAAGAGTTCGCAAAACTCAAAGGTGGATGAAGTTTACCATGGGCCATGATGGGTTAAGATGATGATAAATTCACTAGGGTATTATAAACTCTATCAAGAAATAATACAATTGTGATCCGTTTCGTCATCGGCTAAATATGAAAACGAACAACATCGATGCATAGACTCGAGAATAGGAGACAGGATTTATAATGATAAAGACTTAAATATTGTGCCATTTGTCACATCATCATCATGACCTATACCTGTCCCACAACTGGCCTCGGAGCTTATAATCTCCGTCAATTTAACATTGCAAAGAAAACGCATACTACCCACTGCGGAACTTTATTTTGGAAGTACCCAAAATATGTAAAAATACGGCCGTAGTCGCACCATTCACAAGCCGTAGATCACGCGTCGAGTGCCGTCATCCACAAACCACGGTTCTCATCTACGAGAACACTACAAAAATATCCCGCAGTTATTGGGCGTATGGCTCTTGTAAAACAGTTTTTTTGTCTATGCCAAGATCATTCAATATATAGCTATTTTGAATATTTTATTTTACCTTAATGCTCGAGGAACATGAGGTTAGTTTTTAGTAAGCTAGCTAGCTAAGCAAACTTCGAACAAAAATCTAGAAGGTAGCGCGCGTCTTAGGCCGCTATCCCACTGACGTTTTACGAGCGTTGGCGTTCGTCCAACGTCCGCGCAGCGTTAACGTTGCACTTGGACTGAACGCAACGTTAACGTCGCGCTCAGTACCTGTTCCTAAAAAAACGCAACACTAACGCCGCGTTGACGCGACGTTAACATTGCGGAATCGTTATGTCAACGCTTGCCACTAGAGACCTGCGACGTCAACGTCGCGTCTGCGCAGCATTGACGTTGGACGAACGCCAACGCTCGTAAAACGTCAGTGGGATAACGGCCTTAAGCTAGGATAATTTTGATAGCTTGCTATAATAATTTCAAACACTAGCCTTGTGTATTTCGGGCATAATTCTGAGTAAGTTAATCAAAATTTAGAGCTCGTTGATACATAACAAGCTCTCTAGGTGATTCTTGGGCATGCTTGGTTTAAAAACTTTTATTTTTGTTGCTGACTGTCCTAAAACGTGTTAATAGATAGTCGGAGAATCAGACCGAAACAGAAAAAAAGACGTGTGGCACTCGGAGACTGCCGCGGTAAAGCTATTGCATAGCATTATAAATAAATTAACAAAACAAAAAATAATACTGCATTTGTGATAATAATAATAAAATGAATGTACATAGAGTACTAACTCATTTTCTTTCACAATTTTTTCGTGACTTTCTTCATTAATAAATGCACTTTGTTTATTCATATTTAAAACACTTTGTACACAAATTATACGAGTACAGACCATGTACATACTGATATTCACTGTTTTACAGTGGGCCAAGAAAGTGGTGTACCAGTTTTCATTTAGTTGCCTAGTTATCAAAAGTTACATCAAAGTTCATAGACAATATCACTGAAAGAGACGCATAATAATGACGTAAGCCTAATTGTTAAGAATACGTACATCATAACGTCACATTAAAGGTGAAAGACATTTTAATCTTTATTAAAAACGGATAATGCATTAATTTGTGCAAAGAAGATTTAAATATTCTGAACAAAAGCATAAGAACTATTTCAGTTGACAAAATAATTCTTTTTAAAAAGAAAATTGACATTTGACATTTAAGTCCTACAACGATGTTTTGGCGCGTGAATGACGTGTGGGTGACAGAGACAGTGCCTTACAGTTTGCCTTGCCTGTATGGCACTGTCTCTATCACCCTCAAGTCATTAATATAGTGTCAATGTATAGTGTCATTATTTTATGTCATGTTATTTTGTATGTTTTAAATCTAAATACGCGATAATTCGACTATTATGAATACATGTTGTCGATTCCAACGCCTTATTTAATCCAGATCTACATGTTATTATTCTTAAAACACCGAACCGACGCGGACGGGGCGAAAATCAAATGTTTGACAGGTAAGATTTGTATAGGAAATTAAAATTTTCATTTTTAGTATTTTCCTAGCAATTTTTCCATATTTTCTCATCGCTGCAACCTTTCCTGAACTTCCACGAATATTTCAAGACTAAAATTAGCCAAATCGGTTTAGCCGTTATAAAGTAAAAGTTAGTTAACTCAGTTAAAAGTTCTGGTATTTATCGATGTGTGGGTGCATAGATATAGTAACTATGTCTGTGTGTGGGCGATGGGGGTGTAAGGTTTTTTTCGTTACGAAATTTTTGCATTCGGTCCCCGCGCCCAAGGCCCGCGATAGAAGCTATGCAATAGCTTAAAAAAAACAAATCCACATACGTATATTATGATAAATAGTCACACTAATTTAAATACGCATCTTAGAATAAATAAATTTTATTAAAGGTTTCGTGTGGAGTATACGTTGAAAGGGCTTAATTAGCATATTTCAAAAATTTTAATAAAAAGTTACCTAATTGCCAATAAAATGTTTAAATATTAGCAAGTCTCTGCCATATTTTATATTAGGTACCATAGCAAAATTCACTACTTTGTAAATAAAATAGTGTACCTAGTATTTTCCCTCTTTGTGCCTTCAAAATTACTTAGTCCTCCAATTTTCTTATCGAAAGCTGTATCTTTGCCCACTACATTAATTAGAAGAAAAGTACACGCGATTAAAAATAATTTAGAAACCAAATTTATATGCGCCCACATGAAAATATGGCAGGTCGGTGTTGCGTGCGGGCTACCTCGAAAGATTGTATCAATGGATTATATGCCACATAAGTAATCTGGTACGTAATAGTGTAAAGCGCTAATAGCCTAGCGGCTGGCGTTGATCCTATGCTCCGATCAAATTCGATATGTAATTCTTTTTACTAGCAACCCACTCGACTGCCGGCTTTCCGTCAATGTAATTAAGGTTCATTGTAGATTGACAGCGGGAATTTCAATGCCTTAAGTAAATTTTCGTTACAAGCCAAATTGAAACTGTGAGGTACCATATATTTTTTACTAGTGGAGGGTGGTAATTCCATACATTCAGCGACTCGAGTGTAGTTTGTGGATTTTTTATTTAATATGTATATTTACAAAAATCACTTCACATGGCGTTATATGAGAGTTAATTTCTTCGGTCAATAAAGTTTTGATGATAGAAGATTAATCTTGCTCAAAAATTTAATTAATTCAGAGAATATAGGTACCCATTAATTTGTAAAGTTTATATACTAACTAAAACACGATACACTACGGGTGGAAAATATATTGCAAATTAGGCCCTAACATAATATTAAACTTCAGATCGTCTATATTGCGTATGTTGTCGTTATTATAATTATTACTGTGCTTAAATAACAAGTTGTATTACGATGTGGTTAATACGAGACGCTCTGATGTATATCGACCTTCCAACTTAGACTAGGTTACGAGGTGATAGAACTTCATCAAATTTATTTTTCACTTTGTGTTTGACCCGAATAATTTCGCGTTTATGTTAATACATAATTATTTGCCCCTCTTCTTGAGTGTCAGTTAGGTATCACTGGGTTTGTATCACGCAGTTTAGTCCCCACAGTACTTCTAGGTGGTAGAGTACTTCAGTCTTAGTAGCTTTCATTGTCCATAATAACCCTCTCGTTTATAACGATGAAATTTATAAATTCCTAGCATATAATTTATATTTAGTATTATATAAATCTTTATGTATCACACATTCATGTACCTATCATTAAACTTCAAGCGAATTTCAAATAAATAAATTAAGAAACTTACTTACATCAAAATGTGCTTCTATAACACGAAAGCTGTCCTTCCTAAACCGATCTGTATAAAAGAAATAATAAGTAGAAGTAATAAAAACTCCAGGCAGATTTTATTTCCTGAGTGT
Source organism: Hesperia comma (assembly GCA_905404135.1). Lineage (NCBI taxonomy): Eukaryota > Metazoa > Arthropoda > Insecta > Lepidoptera > Hesperiidae > Hesperia > Hesperia comma. Next base: position 6,188,675 of record FR990034.1, read on the forward strand.
TTAGAAGTATAACTAATCGTGGTCGTATCGCGCAGTGCCAGTGTGCAGTGTGCTTAAATTGACATTCATAAGCCTTTAATGCTTACCGGTGTGAAGGATATTTATTTCTTTTTTTGCGCAGTCCTTTAAACGTTAGGTACCTAGTTTTAAACCGGTTTTAGATTAACAATGAAAACCTACTTATAATTTTTGCTTAGAATAATTTAGAGCTTGTAATTAGACACATACGTAGAAAATATTGGTTAGAGCTACATGCGGATTAACTGTGGTTAAGTGTATCTTTGCTGCCGTGGGCTGAAATGTGTATGCGTGGTATGAGTGTGTTAGCGTTTATAACAGTTTAGTTCAAAATAATGTATAGCGAGACAGCAGTGCGTTTTACTAATGGTCGCAGTATTTTATTCTAGAAATAGCCTATAATTCTGCGTTAGGTTTTAGCTAGCATTTTAACGGGGATTCTATGCACAAAATATGAATAATTCTAGTAGGTATAATAAAGAAAATCGTTATACGCTCCTTAATGTGATTTATTGTTCGTGCCTAAGATTTTTATTTTCTGAATAGGGTTTGGTTTTATATGCGTGTAGTTAAGAGAAATATTTTATAACTAGCTAACCCGCCTCGTTTCGCTTAGGGAAACCAGTCCCTTAGTAGCTATATCAGGAAATTGTTATTCTGTAAACTGAGATATCTCTTTTATTTATGAACCGATTGAAATAAAATAAACGCTTGCATTGTAAAGCTTACCACAATATTCATGTATTTTTGTTCCTCAATCAATAATACTGCTCACTTGTTATTGTTACTTAAATAATTATGACAGTTTTTCAGAGGATGTGCGATATGTATAGGTACATAGATTATTGGAATTTTTTGACATTTTATTAAAGAAATAAAAAATATAAACACCAGGTATCTATTATTCAATTATATATATAGGTATATTTTGTTATTATGTAACTTAAGTGTTTGCTTCAGTGTTTTGCATACAAAATTTTCTTCCGCTAAGAATCTTTTGCTCACCAGCAGTTGAAAATTTTATTATGCTCTGAGTTTAAGAGCAACGCCGTGAAATTGTGAGAAATGCCTGTTTAATTTGCCACTCCCGTATCATTTTATACGGACTCATGAAACAAAACCTAGCAGACTTTAATGTTACATAAGTCCATAATTTTTAAGTGACTTTAAAATAGGAGGAGGTTCTAAATTCGACTATATTTTTAAGTCTCATAACATAACTACTTGAGTTAACCGTTTTTTATAACTCTATTCTATTCTAAAGTTAATGCTTGTCGTTTGGTCCCATTATTGAGCGACATTTGACGTACCTATAGTTTTTAAGATAATCTCAAGTTTTCGATGTTTAAGTCGGGTTTTTTGTTAAAAGTCATATTATTTTTAGTGGAATGCAAAATTAACACCGCCTATGAGCATCAGTAACAGTCAACAACAGATAATTCAAGAATTCTGCCCAGTTTAGTTCAAATTGAACCATGCAACCGAGACAAGTGTAGTGATAGTGTACTGTTTATGTGACAGTGACGTAACCTGACACCTGAATCGCGTTATTAAAGTTTTCTACAACGCTTACGCATTATTTTAACCGGGCATTATCACCTACCCTGGTAGATCTTCCTTTGTTAAGCAACAAAAAGATATTTAACTAAGTTTTGAAGAAAGGTGGTAGCTAGAGGACAGTAGGATAAATAAACAATGGTAGCACCATACAATTAAACTGCGTGGTAAAAACGGGCCGATTCGCGCCGTGTCCGTTTTTCAGAAAAACCATGAGCTAAAGAAAGATTGGCACATTTAGATAAGGATCCAGTTAAATTTTTAACACTTTCTTAAAGACATTAAGATCATATTTCTGGGTCAGTAGATAAGCTTCACAGACCATTGCAAACATTAAACAACTTCCGGGCAGTCCAGCACCGACATTTTTTCACGATGTTTTCCTTCATCTTTAAAGAATAACTCAGCTAAAATTACATTTATAATGAGATCTCTTATTACTATGCTGTTAAAACTTTCCATGTAAACTTATAATAAACGCGATGTTGTTTTGCAATAAATCAGGAGTTCATGCAACAATAATAACGAGGATAAATAGCTCCATCCTTTCTCCACAAAAGGTTTTGTTGAGTTGTAAAGTTCAAATAACAGTGACAAAAAACAGATAGCCTGAAGCTTAGGGTTGTCGTAACATCGATACGAATAATTTGTCGTCGTTTATTTAAAAAGTTGAGAAATATATTGTCATGTTAGGAAAATTCATTGTTTTGTGAAATCTGAAACTTCCGTACTTTGAAATTACTTTAATTTTAACTGAACGTTTTACAATGAATCAGTTAAAAACCAACTTAATGAGACCAAATGACAATCACCAACTTCCGAATACAAAAAGAATTACCAAAATCGTTCTTCCCAGTAAAAAGTTATAAAACACAAATAAAACCCTCTTTTTGAAGTAAGTTAACAAAATGCGTAGTGTAAGCGTCCTATTGCGCCGAATGACCGAACCTTCGGTAAAGCCGACAAAAGGCCTTCCTCAGATCGCTCATCACTGGCATTATAACTGGAATATTTGCATTTACTTGCTTCCATACAATGACACTAACTAATACCTAACCAACCCTACTGCCCTCAACTCAAACAATCGCTTTGATGAAGGTCATTCGCTCCAGATTCTCTTAAATATGTACTTTATTAAACTTCCTTTTGTTCTTGTCTGTTCTCTTTTTATTTCCACTCAAAAAGAGTATTTATATGAATAATTTAGATGTTATTAAGCAACAAGGATAAACCAAATTATATTCCTTGATAATCAAAGGTCACTGAAGATATAAATACTGTTAGATCTTCGCTCAGCATTAAATTAAAGTTATTCACAAAGATATTTTGTTTATGACGTGCTTTGGAAAATTTATCCTTGATAAAAATCAGTGCCCGGCAAAATATTTGAGCATTTTAGTGTTATTTAAGAAATAAAGACTATTGTAGCTTAAACAAGTATGCTTATGTCCTTGTAGAGTCCCTTTAAACTATCAAAATCCTGTATAAAAAACCAGGCACTACCTAAATTTAACGAATGCTTGCCGATTGTTGATGTGAGTGAAAACCATTATAACGATAGTTTTATAAAAAGCCAAGGAATTTTAGATGAAATTCCAGTAAAAAATAAAATAATGTTACTTTGCAGTTTTTCTTCAAGCTATCAGGGGCACATTACAGAATACGAATATCTTCAGTTAGGTACTTAGATAATTTACTTACCTACTTGTGAGGTAAAAAGATAATAAACATGGAGCAAATATAGAGAGGAGACGCCCTAAGCAACTGTGCACTGTAACTCAACTAGGTCCTGACGTCATCACAGTGGGCGTGGCCTAAGTCAGTCTACTGACGGCGCTCACCAAATAAATTTCTACTTGACGTTAGATGGCGACACTTTGTATCAGGGGAAATAAAAATGGATAGGTGCGTAGAGCTAACAATTATTATATCTTGATAATCATACGTACTGAAATTCGTCCTACATTAATTCCTAAAGAATTTTTACCACCAAAATATTATTTTTCTACTTTTTATAATCATTTTGTAAACAGCGCCATCTATCGACAACTACTTACAACAACAAAAACACAGCCGTATTTAAAATCCATCTAGTGTGAGATAGTTGAACTACGTAAAGTCGATTATCCCGCCCATTTCTTTATCCCCCTCTCCCCGCAAATCGTCACGCGATCTTTCATAGAAAAATGTACATACAACGTCTCCTCTCTATATTTGCTCCATGATAATAAAATAATTTAGGACACCTAGACACCTAGGACACCTGGAGCATTATTCCAGTTCATGGTGGATGGTTAATTTTATTGGTAACTCAAAAGCCACCCCGCAGGCATCCGACATAGCATAAAGACCTCTAAATATTATGTCATCCGAGATAGATGACTTTATGTTCAGTAAAAATGGTTGCTCGTCCTACTGTCAACTCAACAGCATTCAATGATTTGACCATGCTCTTTATTCGTAGCATATTTTAGTTCAGCTGTACTCAAAGCATATTCCGCAGAGCCCTAGGGCTAGGCAGAGCCTTTAATGGCTCTCCGTTTATAGAATACTGACTAAATGAAAGAAATGCTGCATTTGAAAATAAAATTTATGCCAACAAAGTTTAGAATCACTGTCCTACTTATGATGTTATTTAGGTATATTGTACAACTTTAACAATATACAAGTAGTATAAGAAATTATAAGATAGGTACATAGACTTGTGTCCATAAATTTGGAGAGAATAAAACTTGTTTTCCTGGGATTTCATCATTAAATCGTGACTTGGTGGCAGTGGAACCACCTCGAAAGTTCGCTGTTTGAAATTAAAAATCGATATGTTAACGGAAATGTGTTAAATCCGTCATTGTATACAATTCCTAGGAAATGTATACAATTCCTAAAATCGCCAGGAAATGTGTGAAATAAATTATATTGGACACATTTCCTAGGAAATTTATACATTTCCTAAATAGCAATCGGAAATGTAGTACATTAAGATTATAGATCAAGATTTTAATGGGTACGCGGGATAGATAATATGAAGATATTATATTTTACGTTATGATTTTTACCAGATTGTCTCACCGAGTGCCTTAATCAAAAATATCATTGTGTAAAACAATGAATACTCATTTCCATTACTACTCAGTCAAATTCTTCAAGGTGTAGGTAGATCGAATTGGTTACAGAACCGAATTAGCCTACCCCTACTCCACGTAGTCTTGTATGCCCTACCCCTAGAGTTTTTTTTAGAACCCGGAGGCGCGGAGGGAGGGCAGCCCCCGCCCGCTGTAACAAAACGCAGACACCCGGGCGAGCCGGAGCGGCTGAGGCTGGTCGCCGAAGGCGACCAGCAAGCCGAAGCTGCGCAGGCGAGCGTGGGTGTCTGTGCTTTGTTACGCAAGGGCGAAGGGGCTGCACCTTCCGCAGCGCCGGAGACGTCACGGTTCGAAATTATGCCCTATATTCTGCGTTTTTACGATTTGGCCAAACGTGGATAACCAAACGTAGACGATTTAACGGTCTGGACAAACTGAGTTGCCCATTTCATGAAATGCGACCATTTGAAGTTAACAAATCTACGATGTGGCCACGACATACACATTTCCTAATACGATATCGGAATTGTATACAATTCCTAGGAAATGTGTACATTTCCTAGGAAATGTATGAATTAAATAATTTTTAAAACAATATTTTACACATTTCCTAAAGAGCTTAGGAATTGTATACATTTCCTAGGAAATGTATACAATTCCTAGATTTCATACATTTCCGGTAACAGATACATAAATGACGGAAAAATCGCTGGACTTCCATAAAATTATAACGAACTTTAAAAAAAAAATAAGAGACTTCATATATTATATAGATAAGTAGAGATACCTAACTCAAAAAATACCCGTCAGATGTCGCTTTTTATATTGGACCAGATGTGAAGCACTACGTTATGAGGTAACACACGTAAAAAATACACTCGAATTGAGTACCTCCTCCTTATTTTGATGTCGGTCAAAAAAATAACTTATATTGGTTATGTTCATGGGTAGGTAGGTTAGGTAGGTTTTGTTCATTAGTTCTTTATGTCTTGTCACCACTCACATCGGCTCAATAAAGTCTCATAATAAACGCTCTTTTATATAGCCTCTCATACGAACCTGTATTTGAAATTCAATAAAGCAACAGCGGCAAAAAGTTTTCATTCGTTAAGACATGTAGGAAAAACTGTTTCTTCCACTCGAAACTTCAGCAAAGGAACTTACAAAGGAAGTTAATTGATAATTCCGACCGTTTTAATTCTTGGAAACTCCGGCAATTTAAAGACCCTAATAAGTGTTTGCAGGAAAACGTAAAAAGGGAGACCTCCCTCACACTTATAAATAGCGGAACATTGTTAATAGGTACTTATTTAGTAGGTATCTCTCATTCTTGCGAAAATATTTAATTTTGTTACACAAAATGTTGTAAACAAGATCTCTACAAAATGTAACTTGTATTATTTAATTACGATATTTCTGACGGCGGTTTCGCCCACGTTTTTTCTTCTCAGGGGAACTTAATTTCCAAAAATCCTTTCTTAGTGCTTGCTCAATTGTGAAATCTATTAGTATACATGAAGTTTCAAGTGAATCAATTTAAGAAATAAAATAATATTCGTATCTACCATACGTGACAACAATCAGATACATTTTGGAAAAAATTACATCAAACAAAGAAAGGTTCTGATCTGAAATCATTCTTAATTGTTAGGCGATTGGATATACCTATAATGTATTTATTATACGAAAACTTTTCACTCTCGAAGGAGTAGATTTTTTGTAATGTGTTCTATGTGCAAACTTCGAATAAGTAGTTAAAGTTTTAAAATGTTTAATGATAATCTTAATTTTTTGCCTCATTTTTAATTCTGTTAATTAATTAATTTGAACCGTGAATTAACATTATTATTCTTTCTTTCTTTCTGAGAATGAGGTAAAAAACTAATGATCTGCATTGCCTAATTGTGTAATTGCCCTAGACAATGTTTCTGAATTGCAATTCTGCAACCGAACTGCAATTGGATCAAAGTGGAATAAAAGAATATTGAATTTTGGAGATCTTTTTGCCAAAATCGTGTATTAATGAAAAATGTCACTTGGACCACTATGATTCTACCTTACACAATTAATCTATACCCAATGAAAGCTTAATTCTTGCATAACCTAAAAAATCTATAATTATGCACTTTCCTTTATTACACGTTATACAATATATTTTGTATTAATCCCTTTCGGAGTGATACTAAAATAAAATCAGCCAGCAACTCCCCGCGGACAGAGTCACGACTCCGAACGGCTTATAAATAAATGAACGGTGTGACATTAAAAAAAATTACTTTATTGCCGCGTTCAAAAACAATTTGAATAAAACTCATACACAAATGCATGCTAAAAGCATTGGAATTGGACCTCAGCTCGACTTTTTACAGATTAAATGTCGCGGCAGGGATTTCACTGCTAAATTGCTAGTGGATCAAAGCCGGCCTATCTATACTAATAATTTAAAATTAAAATGCGAAAGCAATTCACTCTGTATGTTTGCTTTTCACCCTGTGTCCACTGAATCGAATTTTGTAATGGTGATAAGTTCCTGCTGGATCATTTTAATGCTATTTTATCGTTGTCTCTAAAGTTGGCGAAGCCACGAGCACAAACTAGTTCGATTATAAGTGATCTCAGTTCATGAACATCTCTATTGTTAAAATAAAAACTTCAACAAGACGCCATGGGAAAGACTTATAGAGTATGCTTGACGACGCTGATCATCTTTCATTAAATTGTTTTCTGCTAGAAATTCTGAGAAGTGAATACTTATCGGCGATGTTGAAAATAAAGTTGTTTTCTTTAGTTAATAAAGTGTAATCCACTTCCTTTCAGTTTAAGTAAATGAAAGTTTCTTGTAAAAGTATACTTTATGTATTGGAATGTAATACAGAGCGGGCACAACATTTCTCGTCTGCTGAAACAGCAATACGGTAAGTAGAACGCTGGAGTTAAGTCGGCACTCTTTTCAATTTTATATAAAATTCAATATCTAGAAGCGAGCACGCCGAGTCAACCGTCCCGGCCCGCGAGTGACAAGTTTAAATCCACAATAAAATAACAAACACAATTTGTAGGTAGATGTGAAGAGATAAATCTTGGTCGCCAACGAGGTCCCTCGAGGCTTGGAATTTCGCGTGAGTTTGATTTGATTCTTGGAATCTGGTGCCGCGCGGAAAATATTGCAAATTCACTTTGGAGCGAACAGCGGACTTGGATACATACGAGTAACTTGGCTCGCTCCAAATATGTCACGACTCAATTTTCATGGAAGACATACTGTATGCATGTGATAAATTACATTGCGATACAAAAGTATTTCAAAAATATAGGTAAGTGGCAACAGCCTAGAGTTCACCCGGAAAAGTACCACCGCCTACTACAGTATTTAGTACCATTTCTACCGCCATAATAATTGATTTAACAGCTATTTATTGCGTTCCGGATAGAAAGGAGTGAAGCCAGTTACACTTTTTTTAGAAGCGATCATCTTTGGGGGCAATGCATCTATCACCATGGAACACAAAGCTTCATTCATTTTTTATTATTTAGAACACAAAAGTCGTTTTGGTGTGAGTGCCGCCGTGTGTATTACAAGGCGGGGCAGACTTTTTGCCGGCTTCACGCTTTTGTTCACGGCACGCCGTCTATAGTTTATTGGTCTGAGGGTATAACGTCGAAAGCAACACGGTAAGCGACGCTAGGCTTAAGCTTAAAACATGAAATAAGCGAATTCTTAACAACAATCCCATCGTTTTAAAGTGTCGATGGAGTCCAAGAGATTGGACTAAACTTACATCTTGTACTTCGCCGAAAGCTTGTTTATCTTGTCAATGGAGAACCTATACTAATAAACACTTTACTGTATAGATGATACCTATTAGCAGTAGCTACATCCCCATCAAATGTTACTGCCCACTTCAGTCCATAAAAACTGTATAACTATAACACCCTACATACGGTATTGCTGAACAAACTTCATATGCTACAGTTTCAACGTACGGGGAAGTAACTCCGAGTATAATATAACTATATGTTACGCTATAACGAACCTTGGGAATAGCTTCGGTGAACTTGTATAATAAAGCTAATTATTTCCACGCCATTCTGTCCAGGGACTAAACGGGTAAATTTGATATCATCCGTGTTTTCATTATTTCCCCTGGTTCTCTTCTCCGCCGGGTGCAATTCTGGAATGTAAGTTTGACTATTCAGTGAAAAACTTCTCTATACTGGGATGCCCTGAATAGTAGGGGCCATGGAGAACACACAAAGACAGAAATTAAAGCTCATTACTTCAACCGCCTCTCTGGAAATCGAATTTAGAACCCTGAACGACAGTCCAGAAAGCAATCATTGCATTGCGACTCTATGTCACAAGACACATTGATCAAATTTAATACAGTTTTATTTTATCTAAGGATGTGTAGAAAACAAACCTCCAGGCCAGTTGGTACCTACTATATAGTTGTAGATTTTTAACATTTCCATATGATGCGGCCACGAACCTCATGAATACAAACTAAACTAACAACAAACTAATGTTTGTTTCATCTTCCAGTTAAAACTAACCTATTTCTTGAACTTGTACGAATAAAAATGTAACGGAGTGACGGGGTAGTTATTCTTTGTAATGCATTTCTGAAGATTCCGTTGGGAAATAACTCGGTACGCAAGTTTTGTTTTTATCATACTTCTTCCAGTTAAAATATTTAAAACGTTTGCGCGTTTATGTTGGAGTTTATTTTTGTTTGTATCCTTTTAAGAGTAAGAGTTATTTTTGTTTTGTGTTTTGTAATATCTATTGTTTTAGAGGTTCATGATCTGTGCAACTTCAGCCTATTGATAGCCAACTGAGCACGGGTCTCTCCTCATCATTGAGGAGGCCTAGAGCATAGCACCATGCTACTCTAGTGCGGATTGGTGGAGAAATCTGTTAGTGCCTATCTATTTGTTTACTAATATTATAAAACTCAAAAGATTGTTTGTATATTTGTTTCTGTTCTAATCACAAGAACTGCTGCTGCAATTAAAAAAAATCTTTTGTGTTGGATAATCGATTGACCAAGAAAGGTTTTTTAGGCTATATCAAATCACTCTTCGACAAATAGAAACGGAGCTACGTGAAACATGTTGCAAACATGGGAAATATTTAAGTTTTCGTAAGCGAATCTATATTTGTAGAGGCTCCTGCGATTTGCTTATCCGTACCCTTACATCCTTTTACTGGCCACGGATACAGAGCAAGGAACCAGTTGTAGTTTTTACGATATCCTTGTGCAGCACGCAGTAGCCTAGTGGGAAAGAATCAGCCTCCTACTCGGGTGGTCTGCGTTCGAATCCCAAGGCACTTTAAGTATTTAAATATCACTTGAAATGTTATTTATTTCAAATATTTTCATTATTGTATAAAATAATTTTAACAATAGTTAATTTCCTGAAATTTTATGATAATATAAGATTTTTTCTGAAACAAAAACGAAATATCATTTCAAAGGATCCGTAAAAATGATATTCTGATGGAAAGCTTCACTTACTTAAAAAGCAGCTACACGAGAAACATCAGCCAAAATACAATGTTGTTGCAAACTGATTTCCGAGTAAATTAACACTCGAATTACACATTCCAGTTTAAAACGCTAACGAAGTAATTAAACTGGAGTCCGATACTATTTTTGCATTTTATTCATTGAATCGATGCTGTTATGTAAGAAGGGGATGCTCAAAATTCACGAAATTTCCATCTGAAACTCGAACTTTATTTCCTACATGTTAATACTTCACTTGAAGTCATAAAAGAAAAAGAAAGATAGACAAAGGTCCATCGGTGTTGAGCCTATAAATGCGGATAAACAACTTTATCAAAGGGGTATCTAGATCTGCCACCAATCGAGATGTCATACCTTGGGATTGAGCTTCGATAACGTGAATCAGGCTTCCGTATCGACACCGTACGAGGTCCGTATGTACATATGTATGACATGGACACATTCTTCTCAGTTATTGAGGTTTGCATGTGAAGCATGAATAAAAATATACATATAATATCTACCTATCATTACAATGGATATTACATCGTTTCCAAATCTGATTTCATATCCCTCTAAGCCACGCACGCTTCATCGATGGCGGTGCGGAATTTTTATATATTTTTAATAAACGAAAAGATTCAAAACCAAGTGGCGTGCCCGCGGGAAATCAGATCGTGTTTAAAATATAATCACGTACTATGTCGAATTGGTTCATTGTTATTGTATTATTAAATTAAAAATTAAAAAAACCCCCGACACATACTTATCTTTAAAAAGTAAAAAATAATATCTTTTAAAATAATACGTCGCGTTGGGGGACCGCTCCTAACTATTCATTATCTACGATTTTTTTCATAAGTATCACATGCCTACCTACTTAGTCTTTTACCCAAGACTTAACATTTATCAATATTTTTTTTTGTTAAAGTTAGAAGTAAATGGAGCGGTCCCCCAACGCGACGTATTATTTTAAAAGATATTATTTTTTACTTTTTAAAGGTATGTGTCGGGGGTTTTTTTAATATTTAATTAAATTTTTTATTTTATACTTTTTATAGGTAATAACTAATAACATTCTGGATTAAGTTATAAATATTCTCTTACTGTACGTTTTCATTTGAGACCCCACACGAATATATTTGCATACATACGGCTATTCTTCCCCGCTTTCACCCCCACAACTATTAAACGGCTCAACCGATTTTCATCAAATATATTTTAAAACATGCGCCCGTAAGTTCCCTTTAATACAAAAAAAAACTAAATTGAAATCGCTTCATCCGTTCGGGAGCTATGATGCCAAAAAGAGACAGTGTGAAAATTTTTCCTCGCTTTCAACCCCAACAACTTTTAAACGGCTCAACCGATTTTCATCAAACATATCTAAAAACACGCGCCCGTAAGTCCCCTTTAATACAAAGAAAACTAAATTGAAATCGCTTCATCCGTTCGGGAGCTATGATGCCACAGACAGACAGACACACAGACACACAGACACACACACACACACAGACACGTCAAACTTATAACACCCCTCTTTTTGCGTCGGGGGTTAATAGTCGTATATTATACTGCACTGCGAAGTAACTTGTATTAACTAGTTACTTTGCAGTGCCTTTTTAACCGACGTAACAGAAAAGGAAGGTTTGCAGATCAACTGTATATTTTTTCGCTACCTCATAACATTATACTGCGTGAACCGATTGAATTGTTTATTTTACATTCAAAATTTGTTGCCTGTCATGTGGTCCCATTTGAATTTGAACGACATCTAACGAGTACTTCTTGAGTTATCCCTTATAATATGTAATTGATTGCGACTAGGTTGATAATGATCTCGTTTTATTGCTTGTTGATGTTAAATTCGGCTTTTTTCTTCGTAACGTCAAGTCAAGACCCGGAATTTCTAATCAACTCAAGAAGAATCTCGACCAAGATGTAATAAACTGAGAGATATATATGTATTTTTCTATCCATTAATTCCATGATTACATTGAAATAAAGTTTATTAAAATAATCAAAATAGGTTAAGCTCTCACGGCCATTTTATTATTTCCCTTTGTTTTTGTGACGTAAAGCTACAAGACAAATTATTGTTTAAGAATTATTCTAAGCCGAAGTCCCGCAAGAAATCAGATTGTATTCACTAAACATTGACAGATTATATGTGGTAGGTATAGGCGCTCTGTTGTAAAAAATAACTAAAAAACAGTTTACAAAGGGATAGAGATTTTATGAGTAGATAAAGTAGAATGTTTAATAACAAAAAGTCGACTTTAACGCCAACAAGTAACAAAATCTATCAGCAACGTAATCAAAATATTTAAAACGCATTATGTATTTTGAGAACCCTAAAAAAATTATCGTTAGATGTCGCAAAAAATGTGACCCGAGATCCGCACTAGAAGACTTCGAACTTCGAACATAAAAAATTATTGTCAAAATCAGTTCAAAGTACGAAATACAAACGCACTGAGAACCTCCTTTTTTGAAATATGTTTAAAATTAAACATTATAAAACACTAGAGGACCAAATTATAATTTATTTTCAAATGAATAAACAATTAAAATTACAGATTTTTTAACTAGTCATTAAAGTTTATGGATTTAAGTAAATAAAGTTGTATTGAACGATGGGGGAACTATTGATTCACCTAGATAAAATACGAAAAATGTACATACCTATTCACATAATATAGTATAGGCCACTACCACTTCAGACATGCCTAAGGGTGCGTACAGACTATATAACAAAACATGTTATAAAACAAAGTTAAATAACATGTTTTATAAATGTGGACGATATGTGTCACAAAAACTTCTCTTGGTCTTGTTATATGATTCATTGTGATACAACAATGGTAGATAGTGTGGACGTGTTATATAACAGAAGTTAATAAACATGTTACTAAATCTGTACGCACCCTTACACAACGAACATTTAACCACCAAATTGGTGGTCAAAATAACAATACACACGAACACGCAGTCATATTAACATAATGCAGGGATGACTCACACATACAGAACATGTTCAGTTGTGAATCTACATATAAAGTGACGACTCCGTTTGCAATTGAAAGTGGATACCGGAACACATGGGATCTGATCAGCAGATGGATTGAAGCAATGGCGGGTCCAATCCATTACTGCAAACAGATTTGCGTCAAATATGTTAATTTTCTCACATTAATCCATACTAATATTATAAATGTGAAAGTGTGTTTGTTTGTTTGTTTGTGACTCTTTCACGTCGCAACATGGCTATTATATGATATAGTTTATGTGTGTAAAGATAGTTGGGAAGGTGGAGAGTGACGTAGGCTACTTTTTACCGCGGAAAAACATCTCATTCCCATGGGAAAATCGATGTTTTGTTAGTTGCTACATATTTAGTTCCGGATGCTGTTAATAGATGGCATTAGTAAAATTCATTTGCAAGTTCTGAATCTCGCTACCAAATAATACATCCTTACTAATATTATAAATGTGAAAGTGTGTTTGTTTGTTTGTTTGTTTGTTTGTGACGCTTTCACGTCGCAACAAAGCTATTATATGGTAAGGTTTATGTGTGTGGGGATAGTTAGGAGGGTGGAGAGTGACGTAGGCTACTTTTTACCGCGGAAAAACATCCCATTACCATGGGAAGATCGATGTTTTGTTAGTTGCTAGCTATTTATTTTCGGAGTTGTTAATAGATGGCGGTAATAAAATTCATTTGCAAGTTCTGAATTACGCTATCAAATACTACATTTAATTTACTTAAGTCATAGGCAAATGTAATAGGCTACTCTAGCTCTGCCTCGAGAACTCCCCGCTCCGGCTGTATTCAGTGTACCGCCCGCCCGCTGGCACTATCCTGTTGACTGATGTCCGCAAGTTGCTCAGCCAACAGGATAGTGCCAGCGGACCAGAGGGACCTTCGAGTCGAGAGCCTGGACGACTTCATCGAGAGATTGGCACGCAACTGGTTCGGGCGTGTCGACGCGTCGCGGTTCCCGCATCTGCAGAACCTGGCGCCGCTCCACACCCGTCCACCGGACCGCTGGGCCTTCCCGCGCGACTTGCTGGTTGCGCGGGACGGGCCTAGCACTGACTGATACTGGGGCTTCGTAAGTCGTCGCCCGGCGCTGATCGGCTCCTGCTGGGCTTCCCACCAGCGGGATTCACCCGGTAGGGCCTCGATCGCCTGGGCGGCGCGAAGATGAACCCCATCCCGTTTAAGACTCTGTGGCCTGTAAAAAGGCCACCACTCACCGGACTTGACCTATTGGTTAACCACAGATGGACAACCAAGGGCCTTAGGGCCCAGCCCAAGAACCGGCCCGTTTTAACGGGCCGCGAGAAACACCCCCAAAGGGGAACTAAATGTCCCGAGGGCTCCACACACCTCAGACAGGGTGGAGTGAAGAGAGCGAGTAGTAGGCTACTTTTTAGCCTAAATTCCTACGGGAGCGGGACCTACGCGGCTGTTACCTACGGGTCCCGAAGCGAAGCGCGGGCGGTTCTCTAGTGTATAGTAAACTTACTTTAAGTAATAGGCAAATGTTATAGCCTAAGTTCCAGTATATAGGCTACTTTTTATCCCGAGAATCCTACAGGAGCGAAACCTACGCGGCTGTTACCTACGGGTCCCGAAGCGAAGCGAGGGCGGTTCTCTAGTAATTTCTATATTGCGTTTTTATAGATTCATATTGAGTTACCCAAAAATATTGATCATTGCCAAGGCAAAAAATCACAAAATATATAATTCCGAAAATCTAAAATATTAATGAAATAATATACGTAAGCAGGGCAAGGCTTTACCTGGCGTTCGCCGGGAACAAGAAGAGCTTCCACATAAAAGCTTGTAAAAATTTACTTAAAGCATTTTAAATTCTCGCCATCTATATCAATGCAGTTAAGTTAAGCAGGTGCAATTAAGTTCCGTAGCGAACGCGACCGCAGTAGGTATAACAGATATTTCGTCTGACATAAAATATAATATGTCGTAATGGGCCGACGCAGGACCAAGATGGCCCCGAGGCTACGATATATGTAAATGAGCTGTCAAGGTGGATCGGACAGTGCTCTGGTAGGTTTACTAAATAAACACGCAACGACACACACACACACATACACACATCATATACAATATTGAATCGAGCTAGAATCAAGATGTGATGATTATCATTTAGCTCACCAGTTTAGCCTCAAGTTTTAAGCATTGTAGGTAATGATACTTTATAATATTATTATCATTATCGGCAGTAATAGCAGTAATGGCCGTAATTAGTGTAATTACCCAGTGAATTGTATTTCAGAAAGTAAACCCGTAATTCAGGAGTTCACTGATATACTTATAATGAAAGGCATACTTATGTTATAAACACACCTTTATAAAGCCGTAAATAAAAATGCAGTCAAGTGCGACTCGGACTTGTGCATCGAGAGTTCTGTACCTTGCGATCGTCAAAATGCGACATATTTAAATCGTATGTATCTTTTGATTGCGTTGATTTTTGAGTATTTGATATTTTTACAGGTTGAAGCTAGAATGTTTGCCTGTGAAAACGGATATTGACACGGATAGACAGACAGGTGGACAACAAAGTGATCTCAAAAGACAAAAGGTGCCGTTTTTTTTTGGTATTCATACCATTCTCTTGTGAATAAGAAAACTTTGACAATGTTTCTTTAAGGTCTTTTATATATTTTTTTTTGGAATTCATTTAAACTTCATCCGCCTATTTCACCTCCTAGGGTTCAATTTCCAAAAATCCTTTGTTGGTGCTCATGAAAGGAACCCTACAGTAGTTTCGTCTGTGCGTTGATGTGTCTGGTCGTCCGATGGTGGAAAGAGGGTGGGGGAATTAAATCATGTAATTCCTGCGCACACTCCCCGAAATGTATCCGATAGAACACCGTGAGGCTGGCAACTATGCGCCTGTGCTCAAGACTTTGAAGATTGTCCTCAACCAATTTGCGGTCACCAATAAGTCGCTTGGCACGCCTCTCCATTGAATCCAACGCGGATAGGTGACATTTAGCAGCACCAGCCCAAATGAGACAGCAGTACTCCACACATAGCTGAACCTTTGCTTTGTATAGGAGTAGAAACTGCTCCGGTGTGAAGTACTGCCGCACTTTCGCTAGGACACCTAGCTTCCTAGCAGCTACTTTCACTTTGGATTCAATGAACCGACCAAAGTAAAGTTTCGAGGATACCTCTACACCCAACAACTGTAGGCGGTTGGTGTGTTCCAAGGGTACATTTCGGAGAGTAGGAGCCAAGGTGAACGGGCTCCTTTTGGCGGTGAACAGACACGCATGTGTTTTGCCTTTTATATATATAGATTTTACATGCCCATTTATCCTAAGTATATATATTATGGCAGGTGATTTAGACGCTGCTCTCACACTTAATTTCCATAAGAATAAAAAAGCATTGAGGCCGGAGGCGGAGGTTGGATATTTGTCGAATCATCAAAACAAAAACAATGACGTGATGTGAATTAATTTCTACTTTGTAACGACCCCATAACCCACTTTCCACAGGCCGCAAGTACTTACTCTTGGCGGAAATATATTTTATTATCTAGAGGTACTTATTTTTTTTGAAATTTTATATCGATAACCTTGGACATTATCCATGAGTTGATACATCCTTTAACCCACCCATGATTTTGTATTGAGTTATGAGAGGTTATGAGTTAGTATTAAATTTTTTGTCTGCGATCATCGCAGAAAGTTTAAACACACATAAATAGTAACAAAATAACACAACCTAAACTACGTCGTCATTATTTAAACTGACACTTTTTTTAGTTTGTCCACACTATACCTACTTATTCCTTACGCACCCAAATCGGTTAAGATGTTTCTGATTAACGCGTACAAAACCACAGTCAAACAGACAGCCAAAAATTCTAAAAATCATTGTTTTAATTAAGACCCCCGGTAATCGTTTTCCTAATATATCTTCCATTTACAGATGGCGATTAATTAGATACATATTTATGATATGTGTAGACTAGGAACCGCGCCCATCCGGGTAACATATTATTACTTGTTTTCTCGGACGCAATTGTCCGACTACAGCAAACAGCCGTCTGTTTGTGTTACGCTCCACATAACGATTGCTATTTCTGTTCTATCTACAGATTGCTAATGTATTTTTAGCTTAACAAAAACGTTTGTTTATAACATGGCATAGTGTAAGAGACGGCTATCGTATCCTTGTATTGAAAGAAGTGATAGTACGTGGCACGAAAGTTGATCTTTTGTTAGAGGGTTGGTTCAAGTAGTGCGACAATTTTTTAAACTTATTAAATGTATTTATATTGAAAATTATTATATATAATGTACATTGGAGATTGACAGAGAAAATTTAAAATCCCTTAAGTAAATTTTGCTAGCATGCTAAATTTTACCGTGAGCACAGGTAAGTTTATTTTTAGGGAGGAGTGGCAATTCCATAATCTGGGCGAATCCAAGTATAGGCTTCGATAGGTACGGCAGAATTGCTCCGACAGTACTTTGGCTCGTTGTTTGGCTACAACCCATTACTGGCCCACTACTGAGCACGGGTCTCTCTTCATTATTGAGGAGGCTTAGAGCATACTCCACCACGCTGCTCCAGTGCGGATTGGTGGATAGATAGTGGTCAATCCAGTGTCGAAAGTTTTCAAGCCGCCCGAAGGCCTCCGACACGGCTTAACTTTCCGTGCCCTCCGAAGCACGGAGGCGCTCAAGAAATTTTGCCACTAGCGGTCACGGTAATCGTAATAAAATCCGGAACCTTAAAATGTCTAATAATTACAAATCACAGAACATCAGTGTATAAGTACTTAATTGCCAGCAGATAGTTTCAATATTAACGTAATAACGCAAAAGCATCCATATTCGGACTTTACACAGCGTCTAATTAACGCATATTGTTTGATTACGATACGTTGTAACATACAACAGCTTTGTGTGTTACTGTTTAATTACAGGTGTTAGTTATACACCTATGTGATACGTGAAACGTTGTATCCCAATCTTAATGACTAAAAAATTCGTGGGTGTTGAAGAACACTTGGTTGGAACGAAGTTAAGTGTTGCACTTTAATTCTGACACCTGAACAATAATATTATGATGAATGATAGCTGCCTGCTGGCATCTTATTGACTTAAATTGATATAAAACTGATTGACAAATAAGCGCGCGTCTATGACTGGGCTCAGCACACATCCCCATTTCCGTCACGCAAAAACCTTAAACTTGTCATTTTCTAGTTCCACTTAAAACACATTTATTGTCTGTGCTCATTGTTCAATTTAGCTTGTAAGCAAAATTTACTTAAGGCACATTAAATTCTTGTCTTCTTCTATCTACAATAAACCTTAATCATAGTAGCGGAAAGCTGACATTTGCTTGGGTTGCTATTAAAACGAATTCTACGTCGAAAGCGAAGGGCTACTCCCGTCTTATAACTTAGCGTATAGCTAATGATACTGATTACTGGCCCCAATGGTCCACTGCAGACTCGAGTCAAAGTTTGTTTCAAAATCAGTCAAAAGCACTTGTTTCCACTTGGACCATGTCACGGGCAACAGCTAGTAGTAGAAAAAAAATTTAACGCAAAAACAAACTATGTACCTCTAATGAAGAAATTAGATATTAATGAATTAGATTTGATATCGATAAACCCTCTACAAACAAACAAGAATATAATATCACCTACTTTGTTACGTTATACTCTTCGTATGATTGCTTACCTACAATTTCATCTGTAATAAATACTTGCCGAAGTTTTCAAATTAGGAAAATTATACATCTAAAAGTTTCACGTTGCCGACCAAAGACGTTAATAACAATTTATACATCATCCACACGTTCTCGGAAAAAACAAGCGGGAAAAATTATGATTCTTAATTAACACCCCTTAATTAACAGGTGATGCCACACACTGGCTGGACATGGACAACACAAATAATATAAGAGTAACACCCATGACTGACATTTTATCGGTCTCATAAGACACACGGCCGAGAATGGAACCCGGGACCCCTGAAGCCCGGTCGCCGAGTAGAAAGAATTTCGTACAATGACATACTCGTAAACATTTTTGTATTAAGTGTGGTGTTTAAGTATACAAGCGCTTACTCGCTTATTATTCGCTCATGTACTTACTCGCTTATTTACTTACCCGCTTATGTACTTATTCACTTATAAACTTTTTCGCTTCTATACTTATGGTGTTAGGCATGTAATATGGTGCTGGTTTCAACAAATGCACTTTTATGCTCTAAATGGAAAGTACTAGAGTTTTTGTACTAAGGTACAGCAAAAGGTTTAGACCTTGCGCTCTATTTTATCTCTTTTAGGGACATAGAATTGTGGTACCACTACCTGCGTAATTTCATTGAGGAGCCTTAAATCTCTTTTATTACGCCATGTATTATTTATTGTGCTCTTAGGATCTTTTTATTAGGGTTCTGTACTTCGACAATGTATTGGAACAAACCTGAATATATAGGTTAAACTGAGGAGTAATTGACCGTCGTCTAGTAATTGACCACCTGAAGTTATTTCAATGCTTGAAGAATTAATAAGAATTGTATGATAGTTACGCTTTCTCTGAGAAGTTTACACTGTTTACAGTACAGAATTACGTAATTCTTACTAGAAAGGATTGAAATTTCAAGTGACCAAATACTTAACGGTGGCCAAATACTCCTCAGTTGTATGAAACAATGATTTTTTAAATGTTAAGTTCTTTCACTACATTGTGGTTTTTCTTATCTGTAAAATGGTAGGTCAAAAAATATCATAATTACAATGAAAAATGCGTGACTGTAGGCGCTAAATTTTACTTGTACTTACATTTAAAATTGTGTATAGCTAGCTAAACCACCAGAATTCAATCATTTATTGTTTAACAGGGTAACTTAATCTAAAGCTAGCAAAGCTCTGTAGTGTGTATATGAAACATAGGACATAATTTGATCAAATTTTGCATAGGTACCCGTGAGTATCATGTTATCAGACTTCGTTCCTAAAATTGGACAAGCTAATGCTATTACCGAACCTTGGTATTAGTAATTCAGTGAGTCAGTTAGGATCATAGTAAGTAACTACAATTGGTAAGTTACTAACTCAGGCATAGAGATACTATGTACTAAATACATCAATG
The DNA here is from genome assembly GCA_905404135.1 of Hesperia comma. Taxonomy (NCBI): domain Eukaryota; kingdom Metazoa; phylum Arthropoda; class Insecta; order Lepidoptera; family Hesperiidae; genus Hesperia; species Hesperia comma. The sequence continues at coordinate 6,209,006 of FR990034.1, forward strand.
AACTCAGGGATTGACTCCCGAAAATTATTTGATTTCATTTTCAATTTCCATTCCATGATCCATCACTTCTCAATTTGCGAAAAAGTCAAATATTTTTGACCGATTAAATAATAAATCCATACTAGTAAGAGTAAGTATATATTCTAAATGCAAAATTGACTGTATGTTTGTCTGCTACCTTACGCTTCAACCGCTTAATCAACTGATTTGAAATTTGATACGGATATAGTTTGAGACCATGGAAAATACTTTTTGAAGTGAAACTTCTTTATCGACGTTGGAAAAAAATTTTGCGTCACATTTTTCGGTTACGCGTTACGCTTCTGTTACGCGCCATGTTAAGATTATGTTGATTACTTTGGAGGTAGATATTTTGGTAATATATCCAATTATTACTTTGTTATTGACTTCTGGGACTATTTATAAATTTTAAATGTTACCTTTTTTAATGTTTCCTGTATTCCTTCTTTATTTTTATTGATAGGTAAATTGCTGTAACTTTAAACACGATTTCATGTTTGTTTACTTTGATGACATTATTTGTCAATGTAACTCTGACGTCTCTTTAGTTTTGCTTTTTATCTAAATTATTTTGCCCCTCTTACGGTTGATTCAGACGAAGTAGTTTTTATTTAGAAAACTTTTTTTATTTAGAAAAAGTATTTCGGAGCAAAATTGCTAAAGTGGTAGTTTCATTGAAATAAACACGAACAAAACAAACACCATACAATTATGTTTAAAATAACAAAACCAAGACAACCACAGACCTCTATCTATTTGTGAATCTTATTAGAAAAAATGTAGACCTACATTTTCTTTTTACGATTCTAATAAGATTGTGATTTTTATCTATTTGTAAGTTAACAATCTTATTAGAATACAATCAAAACAAAATATTCGCTTGACATTGACATGACATAATATGCACAGACCAATGATGCAATAAATAGGTAGATTGAGCGTCGCCCTACAATGAAAACAAAAAAAACAAGGCAACAATATCAAGCATGTGTGCGTGCAGGCGATGTTTTTCGCGTTCATTTATTGTCTATGTGTGCGTAATCTGTGCGTAATGATATAAATGTCGGCGCCAACAGTTGGCTGCGCTTTTTTGACACGTTTTCGCGGATTCGATTATCCATCTAGATATTTATACATCATTGGCACAGACTAGCTAAAGATTAATGTTTCATTATACGGTATGCAACGACTACCTAGTCTTTTTGGTAAAATATTTAATAAAGGTTTTTAACTGCAATATAACAGTAAATAAATTATAACTAAGTATTCAAAGATAGTTTAGGATGACTATTATAGTGATTTTTCCGGTGGAGTAGAGATAGCATGTCGCTTAAGTGGAGCTACTCCCACCACAAGACATTATCGTTCAGAAATACATGTGCAGTCTCCTCACCTCACAGATGAAAACAGAGTGGGAGAAATGCATAATTAGCGATTGATGCACTGAGTTGCGAACAATGACGATGATGAACAATACAATACAATTGAATTTATTTATAATTATAACAATATATTTATATTACGATATTATTATATATATTGCCGTAAAGAAGTTTCACTTCATACGTGTGTACACTAGTACACACTAGTACACATTTTTTTTATTCTAATAATGACGTTCCTTGAAATACTTGTAACAATATTGATAACTTTCCGACAAACGTGCAGGCGGAGCCGTGAGCAAATAGTGGTATAATTAAATACGTAAAAATAGAGTTATTTATGTTTTTGATGCTGCGTATTGTTCAACGTTATGCGCCGAAGTTAACATTGCCATTCAAGAAGCTCGATAGTGCGTTATTTTCCTTTCAAATCCAATTCAATTTTTGAACTCAATTTTGCCGGGAAATATTCGGCAATTTTTTTTTATTCATACCTCCATGATTCAAACCAAAGTTACGATCGCTGTTATAACAACGCGACGATTCCTGGAGGCATAATTTTTAATGCGGCACTTGTCGAATTAATAATCAGCGTTGTTGCCTGTATTGGCTCACATGCATGATGGGATTAAACAGTTTAAAATTTCAATTGAGCATCACATCAGTGAATTAATATTCAGCGTCGCTCATTACTGTGACTGGCCGTGGTTCGCCCGATGCTGTTGCGACGAATGGCACTGCGTTTTAATTCCGCTGAAATACGATTAAATGCTGATACACAATGTTCGTTATTATAGTGCTACGATATATTTTATGCGCAAAGCGTAATGCTATGATTTTTTTTTACTACGAGAATGTTATTTTAAAAGACCACAATCCAAAACAGGACATTGATTTCTAAATAATCTTAAAACACAGACGACATTTTATTTTCAAAGGCAAAAACAATCAAAATACATTTTTTAAGTTATTGACGTAAACGAAAGCCGCAAAAGTTTATTTAATGACAGGTAGGTATACGTATACCTCATTTGTAAACCTCTAAAATACATTAACGCATCAGAATAATAACCAGTGAAGATTTTCATTTAAAAAGTAATAAGTACACTCACGTCATCAGACCTAGCACACTTATTAAGAATCCATAATTACTATCAAGAAATAAAGTGGTGATAGGCCTAGTGGTTAAGAATTTGGCCTCCTACTCTGAGGGTCCGGGTTTGAATCCAACGGCGCGTACTTGTGACTTTTCGGAGTTATGTGCGTTTCAAGTAGGTATTTAGGTACCTAAATGTCACTCTCTATAACGGTGAAGGAAAACATTGTGAGGAAACTACATGCCGGAGAGTTCGCAAAAGTCATAGGTGTGAAGTTCACCAATCCGCACTTAGCCAGCGTGGTGGACAATGGCCTTAACCTTCTTATTCTGAGACCCGCGCCCAGCAGTGGAACAGTTATGGGTTACAATGATAATTATAATTATCAAGAAAAGACATGAGATACATTTATAAGCGTCGACAAGCCCCATCATGAATTGGGACTTTACCAGGAAAACATATACAATACCTAGTCTTTCCATATCCGATATTATACAGGTAGTGATAGGCTAACACAATCCGTTCGCGCGTCACTCACCGGAGCGACAGTCAGCGCCCCGCAGGGGAAATGTCCTGAGTGCTTATAGTTTCGCAAGTGTTACCCCCTGCTTCGTTCTACAGGGGAATACTACTTGAACGTTATGAATATTTAACCAGCTGTAACCGCCTGTAACCGGTTGCTGCCAATTTTTTATGACCGGAAATTGGTTTCGTTTATGTTCCTTCTTTTTCGATTCGTTGTAGAATTTATTAATTCGTTCACTTTATTCTTGCATTTTTCCGATGCAAGGAGCCTACGACGGTGGTGACGAACTGGATGGCGCAATGGTTAACACGCTGTTCCGAGAGTCTGGGTTCAATTACCAGCGAGGCGGAAATTTGAATGATGAGTTTAAAGCAGACCAGCAACTTTCTTATGGACCTTGGGCCTGGAATATGAACATGCATGAGACAAGGCTTTTTAGATCGAGGATATGGTTACCGTAACGCTTCGCTCATATATCTAATCAAAAATATCGGATGCTGCTTGATATAGGCTTGAAATTATAATGTTTTAATGATATGATGTAACTAGATTTTAAATATGAAATGGATGTTTTAAAATATCCAAGATTATTTGAGGGTATTAAACAAGCTGTCCACTCCAGGCCCAAATCTGATGTTCTCCTTTCCGTTCTCGGTTTGAGTGTGTGTCCTTCTCTTGTGCGTTGTCCATGGCACCCACGACACAGGGACTCCTAATGTGGGGGCTTTGAGTGTGTAGCGTTATTAAAAGAAAATCGCATACTTTATTCTTGGATTCATTCCTTATGGAGCCTACTAGTGTTATAAAAAATTATCAACTCTACATACTTAACTGGCGTTTATTCCGAATTATATGTGCGGTTTTAGCATGTCAAAGGGCTGCTAATTACCATCGTTGTGGTTCCAGCCGTTCCCAGCTCCAACATAGGTTATTGTTTTGAGAATCACATTTACATACGAACCCGATTGCTCCAATTAAACTCCAATTATAACAGTCGGGCTTAATGATAATTATACGGGTGATGATTTGCATTCTTCCCAAATTAAAGGCGTTTGTAGGTGCTTAATCTGAATACGATGCCGGGGAAAAATGGGATCCTAAATTTAAATACGGAAAAATATCTATTATATTTGAGTATCTAAGGAATGTTTAGTGAGTGTTAATTTAGGGACAATTGTATTCCAGCAATTGTATTTCAGATGGAAAAGTGGAGAGTCGGTTACATTTTTCAGAGGCAACCATCTCAGACCTCAAGGGTAGTAACGCAACTGTGACGGAATAAAAACGTGACTTTTACTAACAATTTACTAGGAGCTAGTTGACTAATTTTGAAAAATGTGTTAATCCTATACTCTAGTATCTAAAATAATGTAAGAAAGTGCAAGTGTTTATTAATTTTATCCATTTCGATTGTAATAAACGAAATATTAGGGATTTAAAACGTTACATAATATGGTAAAGACTTATTGGAAAAGTATAATATTATTTATGCTATTATCAGCTTTCGGCAATCGGATAAAGTATAATCTCATTGTAATATATATACCTTCATATAACGTGCAACGTTTTTAGCATTTCGAAAACATAAAAATGATTTATTTTAATCATTAAAATTCAACAAAATGACGTACCGTACACCTTAAAGTGCGCACGAAATCAATACATTTAATTGCAGCCAATCGTTAAACACTTTAATCATTTAAAATAATTCACAATTAACAAATTGCACTCGATCGTAACGAAGCTCCTCAATTAATGACACCGTTAACATATCCACTTGTTTATACCGTTGAAAAATTAATAAACAATTATGCCACATGTTAACAAGCGGCAATTAATCATACGCGACCGCAGGACGCTTCCGTTAAATTAAATTGAACATTTGAATGTCATTAATATGGTGAGAGCCATGAGTGTTGTCATCAATATGGGCTCATGAGCTGAATGTTCATTATCTGGTCGTGATCTGGTGGCGTGCCAGTGACAGCTTGACAGCTAGCAGACGGTGCGGACCTTTTATGGAAACATTAGTTATGGGCAATTTTCAAACCCTTATAACTTAGGTCTGGATATTGCTAGAGAACTCAAATATTCGGAAACTTCAAAGGTTATTAGCAAAGTCGTTAGATATAGAGATAGAACAAATTTTCTGCACTTATTGTGCCATCGTTATTATCGTCACAAATCATAACATTGCCACTGCTGACCTTAGATCTTCTTTGACAATGCGAGGAGTACCTACCTATCTACTGGTTATAACTCCTTTTAGAACGTGATATAATTTTTTTATTTATGTTCGCTAGATTTTCCGCCCATGTATTGCTTTCTTCACAAAAATACATAAATTAATATTTAATAGATAGGTACATTATCTTACTAACCATTTCTTTTATTTGTCGTCAGTAAAAGAAATAAGTACTTAATACAAACCCTAGCCTATGCCACAATACACCAACGTTCAGACTAGGTCATTACTTTTTTTAAATGAATCTTTTAACATCAAGTGAAAAACGCCCTTCCTGACACGTAAACAGGTATTATTTTCAATTATTTTCAAGTTTCCAGAGCTTCAGTTACATTACTTACGGGGAACGAGTAATAAGATAGGATCTTCTGATCGCACGCCAAAGATGGATGAAGGTTCCCGGGAGACCAATGCAACGTTTTAAGTTGCAAATTAGAACGGTTGTTGGGCAAGTACCGTTTGTTACAGTTGTCTGTAAAACATTTCGGCAGGTTGTTCAAACTCACCATTATTTAACGTACCAATTTGCATTTCTTGCTAGGAAATTGAGAGGATCAGTTTGGAATTTTGCTAAGGAATCTTTTTAACACGGTTAAATAACCTTATCCTTGATGTAAACATGGAATATTTCAACCTAATTTTCATCAATTTAATGATGTCTGATTTTGTTTGCATCGATATCGAGGGTCGAAGACAATGCAATTTTATGTTAGTTAATGACGACCGAATTCTACTAGTCTTCTAAAGCTTCAAAACTCATCTTAGGCCCACTACAGGATACAAGTTTCTCTTCATAACTAAGTAAGGAGGTCTAAAGCACAATTCTAAGGTCTCCAGTGCTGATCGGCCAGAGGTTATAATGGATAACCCAACTGCTAGATTTTGTATACCTACTTGCAACATAATTTTTAATGACTGCTACTTAAACAACAAAATAATTGAAACATTTAATTTAAACATTTAGGTACACATCGGTAGATATATTTAAAGTATGAATACGATTTAGCTTGTTGTGTAACAAACGTTGTGTGTGTTGTTGTGTGTGACAATGTTTTGTGAAACACGAGATACCAGGACTGCAGAACAGTTTGAAGACTTATCATGTTTTGTAGTAAAAGTTGTGATGTCAAATGCATCGAATATCACACAATACAATCTTACAATGTAGGTACTACAAAGTCAAAGTCAAAGTCAAACTGTTTATTTCATTTGGGAATTTACAAATTCACTTATGAACGTCAATTTTTTGATTCTACCGCCTACTTACTACGTGACTACTACGTGATTACTACGTGAGCTAGTTCACAACACTAAATAATAGAATAGTTCCTGCGTATTCTTTTTAAGCTTGACAATTCAATAGAAACCCGCCTAACTTAATTACACGCGTCACTAGTATCCTTCCTAACGAGACATGCAGCGCGCTCGGTGCATACAAAGAATACTAATGAGTCTAATGACTTGAACAGTTAAACACTGAAGCTTGAAGTGTATGGAGTTTCCTAAAGCAACCGCGAGATGGCGTGTGATGGAAGGCGGGAATCTACTGATGTAATAGTGATGGGGCATTTATGAGTTGTTCATATATTATTTTAATTGTGACAGGCTTTGTAAGTTGAAAAGCTGTGTGAGTTGTTGAGTTGAACTTAATTCGACAATTTGCATTAACGTTACTCATTAATGTTTGTTGCCTTGCACTTTATTATTTTTGTGTACGTCAAATCTTTATTCAAAACTTTAATAAAATGCACTCGAATAGCATGTCGAAATTCAAATGGATTTATTTATGATTACTTTCTGTCTGTTTGTTTGGATATCGTATAAACTCCCTTGAACGGATGTTGAAATCAATTGGCAAAGATCTTAATACGGTTTAGGCGTTATTTTCATTATTTTTTTTAGATATTTTCTTAGGATAAAGAATAAAAGTAGGTAGTTAAAACGGATCATCCAAAAATATGTTCAAGTTTGTTGTAGCAGGTGAAGTGTGATTTCTGCATAATTTGAGTCTGTTAAGTGCGTAGTGAGCCTGAACCGAGGCGGCTGTAGTAATTTAATCGCCGGAGCTGCATTGCTTATAGTGTCAAGTATTGCGTTATATCGGTTAATTAGTATAGACGTTGCCGCTTAGTTAATAACCTAACTTATGAGTACGTTTACGTAAGTATTTGCTAAGAATATACAGCAGTGATAGCCTAGTGGTAAAGAACTAGGCCCCTTACTCGGGGGGTCCGGGTTCGAATCTCAGGGCACGCTTGTTTGTCTTTTCGGAGTTATGTGCATTTAAAGCATTTAAATGTCCTTCGCTATAATGATGAAAGAAAACATTGTGGCATTGAAGGCAATGTGGCAAATTATGCTCAAGGCCTCCTCAGCTACGAAGAAAAACCTGTACTCTGAAGGAGACCATTAGTGGGTTGGAGCCTCATGGCTTCGTAACATACCATGGCAATGAGCGCACTCTAAATGTCTTGCGATAAAATATTCTGAAAAGTTTTCACCCCAGAGTTGACTGTTGCCAATCCAAAGAAAAATGACCAATTATTGTGAAATAGCTTGTCTCATCTCTGTTGAGTACTCCTTAGGTACGGCACAAAATACAAGTCAAAATTTATTCCAATTTTGATAGCCGGCACACAAGCAGAGGAGACATATAAGTGGATACAGTCTCCCTTGGACATTAGTAACGTTAAAAGCATGAAGGGCATGAGTGACGGACGTGAGGACAGCCAAAGAAAAAGAAGAAGAAAGAATAGGTAGAAGAAAACTGACTCAGCGACATGTGACCTTCAGCTGAAGTTTTGCTCGAAGGCCATTTACATGGCTTAACGTCTCCTGTCCTCCAAAACACGAAAAAATAAAATATTTTTCCACTAGCTGTCTATTAGTACAATGTCAATAAAAACTGTCACAGCTCAGAACAGCCGTAAACGTATCGCAAATCTGTATCCATTTCTTTCAGAACTATAAATTCCGCATTGGAAAATCAATGACGTTTTAGTAAGTAGTCGTGAAAATATGGAGTCGTAAATTCAGCGGGGGAGTTACACGCCGCGAATAGCACCGATACATTATAACCTGGTTTGATTTACCGCGGCTATAAATATCGCGGGCCTGTCCATTTCATACAGGATTCATATAATTCATACTAACAAAGACATTGGGCCCTCGGTACGAATTGTAGAACGATCTCTTAACGCCCCAAACGGCTCGTCCCATCACTAATACAATATTTGTAGCCCGTTGCGTAATCGACGATGTATCCGAGCTTTGTTTTGCAAATTGAGATTGACTGAATATTGGTTATTTTGTCCGGTTCATTGTATTGATGTTAAATCAATTTGAGATAATTAACATCTTTTTGAGATGTTATGAAAATACATATAGTTCTTGAAAGAAAATGTTTGTTCTGCTTTTGGAAGAAACTTAAAGGTTATTAGGTAGTATAGATTTATACAAATTGTAAAACCTTTGCACCTCTTTCATGAGAATGTTTGGAACTGTTGAAAATATATGTAGAGAAGTACAGTGCGCCCAACTTATCTCTGAAATGGCAAAAATTGGAACTAACGAAAAGTCATTCATAAGTACGTTGTGGTCATTCATCTGTCAGTTATTAGTGTGCAATGATTGGTCAAATGAATGTCAAATGCGTCCGACAGCGCCTCTTTCGTGTCAATCTTAAGTTGGTTTACTATAATACTGATATTTATTAAATAGTTCATTATGGTTAAATTTCGAACGCACAGCGAGTCCCAATTTATCATCGATCATCATCTCAACCGATCATGGTCCACTATTGAGCACGGATCTCTTCTCAGAATGAGAAGGTTAAGGCCATAGTCCACAACGCAGGCCAAGTGCGGATTGGCGGACTTCACACACCTTTGAGTTTTGCGAACTTTCGGGCATGCAGGTTTCATCACGATGTTTTCCTTCGCCTTTTGTAGTGCAAACGCACATATCTAACTCCGAAAAGTCAAAGGTGCCCTGGGATTCGAACCCGGACCCTCCGAATAGGAGGCCGAATTTTTCACCACAAGGCTATCACCGGTACGCAACAATCAATAACGCAATTATCATAAATCCTACAAAATGATTATTATACTCATAATCAATTTAATCACAAATGTATCACAATAAAAATTGTTCATCCCTCCATTTCCTTGCAGAGAAAAAATCGCACGCAAACCAGTAAACAAACAGCTACTGAAAGCAAAATACCAGTTACATTCGTTAAAAATCTTTGAACCTAACCCAAAGAAAACCGGAATTAACCCTTTAAAAGTAACCGCTATTTTCCGTTTCCCTTTGACACGTTGTAAACTAGCGATAATTGTACGAGCCGAGATGGCGGTAAATAGAGGATATCACCGACCGAATTGAGCCATCGCTCGTGAGTGAGCCGTGATACAGAGCTAGTAGCGTGAGCCTTTTGCCGTAATAGCGCTTATGAGAGATTTGTAAATGGAACACATTAGTGCTGCGACGAGGCGATTTGTTTCTACTCAGCGACGTATCATTTTCAGTATAGTTAGCAGTAAAATTCTAGGTTTTTTTTTAAGGGTAATGTATGACATTAAGTTCTCTGTATCGTAGGTGCTATGGAGGGACAATACGAACACACGTAGAACTTTCCGTTTGACATCCTTACGGAACGCTTACTAAGGACCTCTAAACATTATTTCATTATAAGCCCTGTATTTTGATTTATGGACTCTTAATAATCGTAAAAATCATCGTTTTGGGTTCTGTAGCGTCAATGGAGTCCCTGTAATACTTTTCTAATATTAATGTACAGCAGGCGATCAGTCACGGAAATATTAAAGGCCAATATTACTTGTAGGTTTCTAGTGACTTCTAACGGACATTCTCATCACTTCGCTTTGTACATGTGTACATGGTTCACACGATACAGTTCAGTATTCTTGCAATGAACCAAGAGTACAGCAGGTGGACACATTAGGTAAGTCGACCCCAGAACATCAAAGGCTGATGCGTTGAGGAATGAAGAATAGAGAAGAAAGAATATAAGTTGTTGTTTTAAAAATAATCTGTGATTTCAACAGTTGACTTAAATCATAATGGTGTTTTATGCTCAGACCAATAAACTATAGACGGAGCGTCGAGAACAAAAGCGTGAAGCTGGCAAAAGTCAGCCGAAAGCACACATCGAAACCAATAGAATGCCCTATGTTGACAGTTTGAACTAGAACAAATTTAAACTTTATTTTTTGGAAAGCTTCATTCATTTTTTATTATTTAGAACACAAAAGTCGTTTTGGTGTGAGTGCCGCCGTGTGTATTACAAGGCTAGGCTGACTTTTTGCTGGCTTCACTCTTTTGTTTCCGGCTGCCGTCTATAGTTTATTGGTCTGAGGTTTTATGTAGTACGTATTAGTTATATTATTTTTCAGTAGATACATTTATAACATTAAATAATTATAAAACTGTAAGTAAATTCATTTTATAAGTTAACACGTACCTGGAGCGTGACAAAGGGGCATTAATTCTCTATTAAATTTTAATGACAAGGAGTAATCTATATTAGTCACGTAGGTAAAGTTGCATAAACTTGATGTTAACACTATGTGACTTCAAATTAATATTACCTATGCTATTATGCAGAATAAATTTTTACATAATATCATAGACATAGTCAACTTATAATATGCAATGTCAACTTACTTATTGAAGGAAAAAAAATCATTTTCATTTTTCGGAAGTGAATTAACGCAGTGTTTTGTATTATCTATTTTAGATTCATCCCTTTGCTTGCAAAGCAAAATATATCATATAAAGCGATATCCACTAGAAATCCTCAAAAAAAGATAAAAAAAAGAAACACCGACTGCGACAAACAGACCCTTAAAAGGGAAAAAACAATTCAATTAATTGGACAATTTTTTGTGCAAAACGTTGATTCTACTATCAATCGAACATTAACACAACAAAACCCATTAAACTACTATCAATTGAATTTATTTGGGTTATTTTTGTTCCGTGTCAAGTTTTCCAGCCAGAAACACACTGGCGTATAGATTTGCTTATTTGCACACAAGACGTACGGTCAACGCTCAGTACAAATGCGGCTCGCAAAGGCAACGGGGTGAAGGGTATTTTTCACCCTCCCGGCTCCCCAATAGCCCGCTTTGTCACCCAGATCGCCTTTTCAGCGTACGGCGTGTTTACTGCTTGACAGGTGGAAATATTGCAACATTCAGCGGACTTACGCTCTCCTCGGTATCTAAACATATACTGAAATGTATGTTGTGTGCATAAGAATAAATATTTTAGTTAATAAGTATAAAGTTTGCTTATATTTTGTAATAGAAAGCTATTTAACGATTAGGCTTAATGAGGCTAGTCAATATTTCGGCTGCTTTTGTAGAAATATTGCTATACATTCAAATACTGTAAGATGTCATACTGGTATGGGCAGTGAGAATTGTTTTTCTCGGTGGTCATACCGTATTAACTACTAACAATAACTAACTGGACTATTACTAACATTAACTAACAGGACTTATTATCACTAACAGTCCCTGTCCTCACACTTATTAACAAATTAACCAACTAATATTCTAACACCATCTACTAACTGGACTAACCATCCTAGTCCCTTTGAGTCTAGTTCTAGGTCGGTCACAGTTGTTATGGGCGGCAGCGGAAGGGTGGTGCTGCATGCTCGTTTGCTATCTTAATTCCATAAAAAAAAAACTCTTAAACGTAGTGTTTTCTTGCATCCTGTATATATCTGTAGCAGTCAAGCTATAAGTAACTCTATACCTGAGCTCTATACTATACCTAATTTTCCGTCTACGTCTATGAATGAAACAATAAATCGAAGCCGACAGAAATTGTCAACGATCTGCAGTACGTCACGTCACGTCACGTCACGTATCGCGTGTCACGGATATCACAGGGACAATTTGTTTACGTTGGGTTAAGCTGACGCAAGGCCCCGGCTGGCGTGCCCAAATATTGCTTGTTAGATCGTTATGCCGACGTAAAATAAAATATTTCAGTATTTACGCGTAAAGCCAGATATTTGCAGTATGACAGCATTGCTTGGATCGGTAGAAGCCACTTCGGAATACGTAATTTTTGTGTTTTAGGAAGACTTCACACACCAGCGGTTCAGCGTGTATTAGGGCTTAGTAAACAAACACACAATGAAACAAACAAATGCCTATACAGGACCATAAATCATATCATCATTGTACCTATAAAGACTTAGCCCCGCACTAGGATACTATATCATGGGTAACATGGACAACACAAACAGATATCTTAAAAGACATACTTACATACTGGGAAACGAACTCAGACCCCTCGTTGCAGAGACAGAATCACTACCAACTAGGATACAGAGCTTTTAAGTTAATAGTCAAGCCATTTGTCGAAGTAATGTCGAACGTTCTCTATCTGCCTGAACATATCCGACATTTAATAACTGCTATATTATAACAATAACAACCGGATCTACAGTAACCTTCAAAAGGAGGAAATGTTCAATAAATAAATAATTATTGTGTATTACTCATCCCAATTCTGCTTAGTGCCATTTCTGTAATATTATCATTATCATCTCAACCCATGGATAAGCCCACTATCTTGCAAGGGTCTCTCCTCGGAATGAGAAGGTTTCCTAACGATGTTTTCTTTCGTCATTATAGCCTTAACATTTAAAGGCTTGAAACTATTTGGAACCCCCGCCCCACGAGTAGGATATTGCCGGCTTTCAGCCCCTGCGATTAAAGCTCATTCTATATCTATTGAAGGCGAGAATTTAAAATGCTTTAAGTAAATTTTGATTACAAGTTAAATTAAACTGTGAGCACGCGTACCAAATAAATTTGTTTTAAGCGGGGAGTGGCAATTCCAAGTTCTCGGCGTCTCAAGTACATCATGCCGTATATCACTTCACAATGATTAGCACAAACAGACGATATAAGCTCTTCCTACAAGTGTGCGAACACGTGGCGACGCAATAATGAGCACTACTGAATATTAATTCTCTGATGTGACGCTCAATTGAAATTTTAAACTGTTTAACCGCTTTGAGTATGCAGTGCTGAATTACTGCAAATACAAAGGTGGTTGTAATTATACGTAAGGTTAAATGTATTTTTAATTGCATTACGAAGATAAGTAGATAAAGCCGAACACTTTTTAATAAATAAATATATAAAACTAGTTACTTAGAAAACTATTTCCCACTAGGCAAGACGACATGCCTAGGCGGCGGCCGGGCCCCGTGTGAATGCTCTAGGTCTAGGGCCTCTAGGGGCTTTGTATTTAGGTATGCGAGCGGTGTAGAAATCTTCGATAGCATGATTCAGGTTTCATGAAATCACCATTTGACGATCACCACAACTACACAAACGTAGGTCTACATCAAGTTCCCCTGTGTCGTGGGTGCCCTGGATAACAAAGACTAACACCCAATCCAAAAACAGGAATTTAAACTCATATTTCAAATTTCCGTCTCGCCGGGAATCAAACACAGGTCCCAAGAACGGTAGCCTTATACCGTTCTCTGCACATCCTGAAGGTTGACTGTTAGAGAATGCTATTTAGCATTAAGTCCGCCAATTGTACCACTTTTGGGGTTCAATAAAGAATAAATAAATAAATAAATAAATAGTGTAGTCTTATGAGTGGTCATCTCAACCCAATTGTAACAACATATCTGTAACCAAATAAGAACTAAACTCTTACTAACAACAACTAACAGGACGAACTGCCACTAACAATCCCTGTCCAAGGCCTCATAGCAAACTTACTAATAAACCAACCTGCTAATATTCTATCACCTTCTGCTTACTGGACTAACCATCCTTGATTATTGTAGTTGTTTTTGTAGGTCGGTCGCTAGTAGTAGTTAGTAGTAGTAGTAGCTACTAGTTAGTAGTAGTTATAAGTATTAGCCAATTAGGGGAGGCCTATGTCCAGCAGTGGACGCAAAAAGGCTGATGGATGGATGGATGGATAAGTATTAGGTGGCAGCGGTGGGATGGTTCTGGGCGCTCATTTGCTATTTTAATTCCATAAAAAGTGGGCTGGAATATCCAATAATAGGTTTAAGCCAAGTTAAAGAGGTTTATCATGATATTAACTTCGAAACAGACTTCACACATCAAAGTTTCAATTCAATTCGGATTTAGATTACAGCTATCTTCCATCGGCGCTTGGAACTCTTCGACGGATTAGCTTCGGAAATTTTAATTTCTTCCGTAAACTTTGAAACTCTAAGTAGGCCTTTCACGAAATGATACCATAATTAAAGTAATTATACTTCCTCATTGCCTCAAATTTTCCGCTGACAGGATCCCACGGTGAACGAAAATTATTGAACATTGATTAATTTTAGTTAATAACTTTAAGTACGTATTTTGGCCGTATTTATTTATTTCAACTTTATTGACCACAATTTACAATTACGGTACAAACGGCGAGCTTAATGCAAACTGCATTCTCTCCCACTATATTAAACATTTTTCTTTTTTATTATCTCCCAGTAATTATATTAAACATGTAATCATACCTACTTCATTATATTGCTATCCCATATTGTAATCCAAAGATGTATTCCCTTGTGAGTTTCGGCGCAATTCCCTGAGAGCAATTTATCTGAGCAGCTAAATGGCAGTTTCATTGGGAATATTTATTTATTTGACCTTTATCGACCAAAGAATGTGACCATTCGAATAAGCAGCAATATGTATAATACATTTTCTTTTGAATAGATACTGAGACCACGCAGGGGAACAACCTTATGTTGATTGAATTAAATGTCGTAACGAATGGAGTAAAAAAATAGGTGTGTGCGACGTTTATACTTTTTCACAGGCGAACTCTCAATCGCCAAAGTAGCAAGGCATCTGTGACCAAATTAGAACGAGACTTTTACTAATGTAGGTAATATTCTAGCACAGTTTACCGCCATCTGTTTTCACCGTCGAAAACTATGCCAATATTTACACACAAGATCTGATGATTCTCCCATATAAGGGCCCTCCACTTGGTGTGGTGTAGGACTTGAAACTCAGTTCCGGCCATTACTATTCGATGGTCGAGGAAGCCAGTAACTTTTAATCACTATTGTGCTCCATGCTCTATAATGTTTTACAATATTATAATAAGAGGTCGCTTATACTAACAACAAATTATGACTAACGGTCCCTGTCCTAAAGCTGTCTGCTCTTCAGAGATTCTAGACCCTACTTAGGTCTTAGGCACTTCTCACATTACGCTATTTATTATTAGCTACGCGACTGCGACGCAATCCCAAAATTCTATGTATCTGACACTTTTGACTGACAGGAGTCGCATCGTGGACGCGTCTCCTGTCAGTGAAAAATGTCAGATATATACAATTTTGGATTGCGTTGCAGTCGCGTAGCTCATAAATAGCGTTGTGTGAGAAGTGTCATAGTTTATCAGTCGCAGTAGTCAAGAGTGGTGCTACTCGTAGGTAGATGTTCATTTGCTATGTTAATTCCATTGAAAAATTAATTAGCCTTTTCATGGAGCAAAGACATGAAAAGGCTAAACATTTAATTAAACGTCTATTTGGAGTAGGCTGTGATAACATTGCCAAATTTGTAAATGGATTGTAGATTCTAAATTATGATGAAGATAGGCTTTAAAATCAATTTAGAAGCTAAATATCTGTGTTATTTTCTACTGCCGAATAATTTACAGAAGCACGTCGTAATTGATCGTTCATAAGTTCTACAATAACAATGTACTTACCTAATAAGTAAGTAATAAGTCGATTCATAATTTTATTTATCCAGAAACTTCACAATTGTTCGTTTATTAGTTCAATATCTGTACTATAGGTACAACTATATACGGCAGTGTGCGCTGACAAACTTTCAGCTTTTATAAAATAACGAAGGTCTGGGGTCCACGGGCTCTTAGACTAATAGGAACAACTGGTCGTTTATAAGTTACACGATTTTAACATAATAACAAAAGTTCATGATATTGACACAATTTTCGTAAAAGCTCGTTAAAACCGACTTGCTATCTAATTAAACCTTTTACACAATTTAAACTTAATGACGATGTAATATTGAAAGAAATGGGCAATTTCCTGAAACATCAAAATTCGCGGCACGAGGGGTTCGATTCTCGGAAACTTTTAATTTTATTGTCGCAATCGCAAACAGAAATCCTGACCCCGGATTAGGGCAATCCTCGCCTAATTTACGAGAACACGGCACTACAAAGCTCAAATAATCGGCTCCCCTGTTATTTGTTAGTATAGGTACGCTTTTTTGACTGTTAACAACAACTCGTACCTATATGTAGGTAGGTACACTAGGATTCCCTGTGTTGCGTGTGGCATGCATTTACATATGTACAACACAAATAACGAATTTAATATTAATCTTTTGAGAAAATAAATGTCTTAAACCGTAATATTTATGTATCACAGATGACGTAAATGTATTAATGTATGATACACACTTACTTTAACTAAAAAACATCACTTATTTAACAATCTCAAGAAACAAAAACTTTCACTTTAATAAACAATTAGACTGAATAAATTACCAGTTTGTAGGTAACTTTGTAACTGGCCGACAAATGTATCTTCGTAGTCTTTAATATTGTTGGTGTCTGTATATAGGCGATGGTGACCACTTACGCCGGATTCACACATATCAGTGAAGTCACCGTTCCGTCACAGTTCCGGCAAATCTTTCATACATTCTTGGCATTGTCAGTGCAGTGTCAGTGTCAGTCCGGCATTACCATCAGGTATCTCATAGTCATTTGTCGGTAAAAAATATGGTTCGCAACTCCACTAGATCGAACCAAACATTGGTAAAATTGATTGTCAAATTTGCATTGTATTAAAATAAATGAATAAAATATGATGCTTAAACATGGATTACACGAGAAAACTTTTCATTGTCCCACAACTCCACAGATAGCATGATGCCTGATTATGGATTACGGAAATCCTCGCCTGATTTACGGGACACCGAAAAGCCCGAATGATTACATCATCCTGTATTCGGTATTCTGTTTAAGCGTGTACACAACCTGTATAGTGTATATAGAAGTACTACATATGGAACGTACGAATACATTTTGATAACTGAAACATTGTAAGTATTACATTATTCACTTGTTGTTGTATTGATAGAGTAGGTACAAAACATAAAATCTTCTACAGACTACCAAGCAGCACATATTATTAACCTATTACTATTTTCCCTATTAACTTAAACCTTGAATGCCATCATCCACAAGAAGCTCGCTTAAAACCCTATATACGTTCTAAATTGCCTAAAATGCATAGTTTTGTTTAAATATATCCTACAGTTAATTATGAACGTTGCTCAAACCCTGATTTTATTTAGAACGGGTGTCTCACCTCTTGATTCAAGAGCTTGGAGTGTTACGTTCCGGTGCGAATGGAGTGTTATAGACCAACCTCAGTCGAGAATAAAGTGACGTTCTTTATTTATACGAATTTAGAGTTTTCAAATACGTGCTTTTCAAAAATAAGACTACGCCGAAGCTAATTCTTGACTAATTGCTATACTAAAGCAAACGCACAGTGGCCTAAAAATCAATATCGCAATCAAAATAATTGGCACGGATTATCAGTGCTTTGGTTACCACCACGCTAATTGCCGAGTGCGACGCTTTCTTTTAATAATCATGTTGGGACGACTCAATTTATTCCAGACATGAGGATCCGGTTGTCTAAAGTGGTAGTTAAAAATGGGAAAGTGGACTGTATTATGATTTTAATTGTGTGTAACGTGTCCCTTTCCGAGCAATAAGTCTAAGTCAATAGACGAATGCACACATAAAAAGGGAATCCACCAACCTTGGTCCCGTTGCGTGGCGTTTATCGATATGGCGCCGAGATGGTTGGGCTTCTTATATTCTGCGTGTGCACCGGCTGTTTTCAACTATACCGAAGTCACACGTATAACAGGAATACGACGAAATAGTCTTTCGTGGCTGGACTGCCGAATAACTCAGTATTATGAAAACGAAAAGAACAAATTGCAGTCACATTGATTGGCTCGCTCTACAAACTCATGAGCACCGACTGAATGATGCACTGCATGAGCACGAATTACAAGAAAAAAGGGTAGAAACCAAACGAATGTGAAGCATTTATCCATTACAAATGTATTTCCAGAATCAAAATAATGTGAATAGATATTACCGAAAAAGTCACTAAAGCCCTTTTTTACTGATAGTAGCTAAGTAAGTTTTTTTACCTTTTACTGTTCACTCACTGCATTCGTCTTTATTTTTTAGTGTTTCGACTGTTTATGTCAATACCAGATAAAAGAGCAAATTAACTGATAAATTAACGTATCAATACCGCCAGGCCTGACAGAACCCATTGATTCCAAAAAAGGAACATCGCTGAATTTATTCGTTTAAAATTCAATTTGAGAAGCCGCTAGACTGTGCACACTGTACAGTGATTTTAAAGTCAACACAGACGTGCGTAACAACGTAACTAAATATAGATACTATTCTAGAGACACATAATAAAGCTTCGCTGTATTTCATTCGCCGTTATTGTGATAAACGAGCGGTTACGCGGCGCTCTTTAGATGAGATTATTGTTACGGAGCCCTGGGGAACTGAATATGGAATATATTAATTTACAAGCTAATATTGGGTGACTGGTGCAAATAAATTTATTCGTCCTATAATTTGGGATTAGCGAAACGATAATTGATATATGTAAACAGCAATTGATACTAATTTGTAATTTAAGAATGGTCTCTATCAATGTGATGACTTGAAGATGGCAACTGCTATAGAAAAGTAATGGCTGGTACTGGGCCTCAGTTAGAAAAGCTTAAAGTTGAAGTCCATAGGTAGCAACTTCGGCCCCTTGATTATTAAACGTATGAAAATTTTGGCATTTCCAAACGAAATCTAGTTTTAAAAATTCCTTTAAATGTAAATCATATTTTTTGCACTTATATAGGCACCAAATAGGGTCCACAATTCAATCCCCAATTAGGGTAGTCATTAATAAATATACTTTTTATACCCTATGTATTTGTAATTCAGTCGAAATCAGTATTCTAAGTGTAGATATGTGCAAGCTACCAGACCCAGCATAAATAAAAGCTCCAAGCTTGCTTGCTTCTCGCCGTAGTCTTCAAGGGACATTAAATTGAAGGCCATTCAGTGTTACTCCGTAGTAACGTCCGTAGAAACCTTCACACCGGCACTGATTGCTCGGTTTACGACTCGCAGTCGTGGCCAGCACTGGTTTATAGCGACCCCGTCCTGTACTAAGACGTGCTCGGAGTATGTAATTAGATGTTTTATTTCATGTAGGTACCTTACATACTTTTAGTGACAGCATATTTTATTTACTGCACATCATACATATTACATTATGATTATGCCAATAAGGCAATGTGTGAGTCCCTGTTTGGGCGCCACAGTATTAAAAGGATCTGGTAAAAGGAGAAATAGTTAATTGATTCAGGCGTTACTTTGCGGAACTCCATTATTACAGATTAAAGGTTAATCTACTTTGCAACAATCCGCGAGAAAACTCGTATGTATGGTGGTGTATACTTTCATGCAAGTAGCACCTCCCTCCCTCCCACATAGGAACATGCAACAAACAAAGAATGTACATATACACCAACATACATACCTCCACCAACACGTGTTTCGCCCCAAAACAGGGCATCATCAGGGTAAGTAGACTCTACGATGGTCAGTCGCAAAGTATACACCATCATACATACGAGTTTGCTCGCGGATTGTTGCAAAGTAGATTAACCTTTAATCAGTAAAAGGAGAAATGTTGAATTGTTCCAGCCACTTATCCTACAAAAAAGAAGACATCGCTATTTACTTAGAAAGACGCATATAAAGTTTGTGGACAATAAAATAAACTGTAGACTATTTTTCTGTCCTGTAATTAACTAATTGTATAAAATAAATAAAAGACACCATAAACATAAACCATTTTGCTATCACTGTTAGGTATTTTATGTTTATAAAACTTTCAAACTAAATCAATTTAATACGCTGTAAACGCGTCCTTTATTTTACTTGTAACTAGTTACTAGTCTCAAAAACCTACCTCCTATAGCTCATTGTTCAAAACGGGCAGCGTTAGTATCGAATGCGTCCCTCGACACACGGCCACAGCGGAAGTCACGCAGGAAATCGAATGAGTGTCCAATAGATCGAGCGTGAACTTGTCAAACAGTCGAATAAAGACCTGCGTCCACTAGCGACACGGCACCACACGGCACGTCACGGCACGACACGGCGCGGCACTGCACGGCACCGCACGGCAGAGCACGGCATTGAAGGAGAACCTTTCACATCATGAAAATCACATGGATGTAGTCTACTCCTGATTCTGAGTAACTACCACTCACTTATAATAAATAATTAACAAAAATTAAGTAAACATTAATTTTGTATTGCTACCAGATGTCGGCTTTATTATTTGATAAATCTATCCAAACGGCAATGAATCATTTATTCAGTAGTCCTTCGCCATATTGCATTATTCATTTCATCCCAAAACACGGTGTAAACTGTGTACCTAATTTTTATTAGCGTTAATGACCGAGTACATCGTCAAATGGGTCCGTCATACAAATTATGTCTCATCTCATAGTAGCAAAAGTTTAAATAAAAAGATATACCTACTTACGCAAAATCCGAAGACTTAACCACCGTCGGGCAAGTTATCATAAAACAAAGTTTGTGAAGTTAACCCATAAAGTAACGCGCCATGTAATTTACTCGGCGAGTTCACTCTTGTCGAAGAATTTAGCTATGGAGCCGGGAAGACGTGCTCGTATATCCCGGGACATAAATCTTAAAATCACTGACATCCCGCTAACCCTTCGCCAAACACGATCATAATCGATCCGTCCATTCGTTGGGAAGCGGTTTGAATATTTCATACGCGTGAGAAACGCCGCGATCCGCTTGTTGCGGGTAACCGCTCTCCCATCACATCGTCAGCTCCATGAATGACTAATATATTATACAAAACTATAAAATAGACTTTTTAGGATTTACCAAAAAAGCCGCCAGATTGGTTTTGAATCGACTTCAAAAAAGGAGGAGGTTCTGAATATAATTCTACATTTGAAAGCTGCTGCTGGTCGTGTGATTCCATTTTTTGTGCGACATTTGACGACGAAATTTTTGAGTTATCCCTGATAATGTGTATTGAATTTAACTTTCGTTAATGATGTTCTAACGTTGCTGCTTATCGCTGTTAAAGTCAGGTTTAATTGTTAAACAATTCCATCTTAATCCATCCACCATATATGTATATGTCGTGGCCATATCGTAGATTTGCTCACATCATGAAATGATCGACCATATCATGAAATGGTCGCATTTCATGAAATGGTCAACTCAGTTTGGCCAGATCGTAAAATCGTCTACGTTTCACGATTTGGTCATCAACGTTTGGCCGGATCGTAAAAACGCGGAATATAGGGCATAATTTCGAACCGTGACGTCTCCGGCGCTGCGGAAGGTGCAGCCCCTTCGCCCTTGCGTAACAAAGCACAGACACCCACGCTCGCGACCATTTCATGATATGGTCGATCATTTCATGATGTGAGCAAATCTACGATGTGGCCACGACATATAAGTATACAAATCGAAACTGTCTGAAACTGTACCAACTCAGGGCCATTACCAAGTCATTATTTTGTTAGTACCGACAATGTTTGAATATTCCATACGCGGGCGGAATGCGATTGTAGTCGAACAAGCGATATTCTGCCCGTTGACAAATTGTCCCAACTATATACTGCAGATTGTTGATCCATTAGTTACCAGTGGGTAGCTGTCTGTGATGCATTCATAGCTACAAACACGATTGAATCGTAAACGATTTACGTAATTGGGTCAGACGGTAGAAACTATCAAACTATGGATCTGATGGCTAAATTTCTACCGTTAAAAATGATTCTGCTGGATTCTCTTGCTCTAGACGTCTGTCCATTCATCAACCTTTGTGCGTCCAGTAATGGCCAAAGTACTTCTCGAACTTTCCACTCTCAAAGATTCAGCCGTCGAGGATCCTTCGTTCCCATCGGTTCTCCAATCCAGACATAATATTCTGGCTATTGTATTGTAACCTAGACAGATTTAATACAATCTACTATTACCAACGAGAACCTTATTTTCTTTTACCAATATACATAGTTGGCGAGATATTTTTAAGCTATTGTATAGCTTTTATCGCGGGCCGGGGACCGAATGCAGAAATTTCGTAACGAAAATTTATTACACCCTGCACACAGACATAGTTACTATGTCTATGCACCCACACATCGATAAATACCAGAACTTTTAACTGAGTTAACTAACTTTTACTTTATAACGGCTAAACCGATTTGGCTAATTTTAGTCTTGAAATATTCGTGGAAGTTCAGGGAAGGTTGCAGCGATGAGAAAATATAGAAAAATTGCGAGCAAAATACTAAAAATGAAAATTTAAATTTCCCATACAAATCTTACCTGTCAAACATTTGATTTTCGCCCCGTCGGTTCGGTGTTTTAAGAATAATTACATGTAGATCTGGATTAAATAAGGCGTTGGAATCGACAACATGTATTCATAATAGTCGAATTATCGCGTATTTGGATTTAAAATATACAAAATAACATGACATAAAATAATGACACTATATTAATGACTTGAGGGCGATAGAGACAGTGCCATACTGGCAAGGCAAACTGTAATGCACTGTCTCTGTCACCCACACGTCATTCACGCGCCAAAAGATCGTTGTAGGACTTAAATGTCAAATGTCAATTTTCTTTTTAAAAAGAATTATTTTGTCAACTGAAATAGTTCTTATGCTTTTGTTCAGAATATTTAAATCTTCTTTGCACAAATTAATGCATTATCCGTTTCTAATAAACTTTGATGTAACTTTTGATAACTAGGCAACTAAATGAAAACTGGTACACCACTTTCTTATCCCACTGTAAAACAGTGAATATCTGTACTCGTATAATTTGTGTACAAAGTGTTTTAAATATGAATAAACAAAGTGCATTTATTAATGAAGAAAGTCACGAAAAAATTGTGAAATAAAATTGAGTTATTACTCTATATACATTCATTTTATTATTATTATCACAAATGCAGTATTATTTTTTGTTTTGTTAATTTATATATAATGCTATGCAATAGCTTTACCGCGGCAGTCTCCGAGTGCCACACGTCTTTTTTGTGTATCCTGTATTGTTATGCCGAACGAAGGCCAAAAGATTACTGCTCTAATAAACTTTAATTAGGTAGGTATATCTGTTGCTGCTTATCACTAACGGTCACTCAACAAACCACTAAATGTAATTAACACGTTCAACGCCACCTCAATTTTCATTAAGTTCGTAGCGATGCCGCCCTACCAATGCATGCGGACACTCCAGGTGTGTCGGCGGCATTGCATCTAGTTAAACATGGGCCCGTCAGGCGTGTTCAGTGGCACTGGGATTAAGTAAAATTCTTTTTCGACTAATTTTCGATTTTAGCGACGAGTTATAGTTAGATTGCTGTGTGTTGCGCAAGAATCAAGGTGATTATAATACGGTAGTGAGGTTCAACCTGGAATTATGGCTGGAAATAGATTTCTAGGTAAGTCATTATCGTAATTTTGTAAGAGATTGTCAACATTTTATGGTTATTATTGCTATTTTAGTGACCAATCTGTTTTTTTTACTCTTGCGAACTCTGATTTTGTACATTGTAAATTAGGTACATAATTTTAAACTGATATACACTTTTAAAATTTTGTCGGCTTTTGTTATTTTCGTGTAAAAACTTAGGTATGCTAGAAACGGGTCTAGGTTTGATCACCAAGAATTACGCCGTCGAAAGCCATTTTACCACCTTTATAACATCGATGGGCTTCTTCGACGATGCGTATATCTTTTGCCTTGGGCTCACTATATTTTTTTAATGTAAAATTGGAGATTTTAACCGGGGGCCATTTTAAAATTCTTTAGTTTGTTACTCAAGGATTACGTACTGAGAATCCCAATAAACTATGTAGGCATTTTTTTTAAATATCGACGAATGATTCAGAACACGCCTGGCGTTTCGCAACAACACTCTAGGCGTGTCGGTGGCATTGAACGTGTTAAAGTAACAATGCTCAATTCATAAATTTCGATGTGGAAGTCTTCAAGAGGAGAGTGACTAGCTTTTAAGATGTTAGCTATATCTTGGTAAGATATTCGTGGTTGGTACTTACTTATTTTTTGAGAAAGAATAATTGTACTTAAAACATAAAATTCGATAGAGGGTATTAAAAGGTCCCAATCAATATAACACGAAGAACGAGTATACACAACATTGCAACTGCATCAGTTCTCGACAACAGAAGGCACTATTTTGTTCAGCTCAGGATCCGCTTGAATATTCATTTAGACGGAGCTCGTTCTGAGCCAATAAGAATAGACGTTAGCATATTTATGTGTATTTCATTGCTATGTTCCAAAACTGAATTACTGTTGAGGCTATTGTTATAAATTGACTATGTTTTAGGCAGGTAATATCTGTTCATATGAACCACAAACTAACCACAACAATAACTAAGTGGGTGGGCGTTTTGTGCAATGAAAATGCATGGATTTAAAAATATCTGAAAATAGACATTGAATATTACACAAACACAACGCAATTTTTTAGAGCCTAAAGGTCACAACTCATTAGAGCCACCCACCCCGCACCGCCTCGTCGCACGGCGTCCACCCGTTGTCGACAGATCGTCCACGGGTGGACGTCGCGTTATTACCAATAAACGTCCCGCGGTCAACCAGTGGACCCCTCGCGGTCAACGAGTGGACGCCTCGCGGTCCACGAATTTTCGAGTAGTCTGTTAATAATTGGCACATTAAACGTGTGTTTCGTTATGTCAAATTTTACAAACCGTGAATTGGCAATCAAAGCTGTCGCGCTTGATGAAGAAGAAAATGAAAGACGCCAGTGGCGATTTCTCTAAGATGGCGCGTATGGCGGCGCCATACCATAAATTTTAAGCATTAAATAAAATGTAAAAAATCATATATTTACAACCTAATTATTTAGACCTAAGTACAATAATTACATTTTACGAGCGCTGCGGTCTTCTATCACGAACGCGACTCGCGGCGACTGTCTTCGCGTTCGGTCGGCGCCGAGCGCGGCCGAGGCGAGCGATGCGCTTCAGCCAGCGCATGCCTAGTCTATACAAAGTCGTTGGCCCGCGCCGCCCGCGGCTCTTCGTTCGCTTAGTACATATCACCATAGTAAAATTATACTGTGGTATCAGCGTATCACTGAGTTTTAAACGCGGGTCTGGCGCTGGGAATGGCGCATTACCTAACGAGTTTTCGCATGTTTTTCGTGATAGTGTAGATTTGTGATTACGGTTTCTATTTTTCTATTGATTTAATTTACTTTTTATTTAGTAGGTAATTAGTTTATAATGAAATGACATGACATTATGAGTGATTCAACAAAATCTGTGATACAAGAACTTTTAGAAAGACCTTTCACGACGAGATCGTTTGCCGAAAAACGGTTGATAGTGGAAAATGGACTTTCACTATGGGACAAACCCTAAAATCGCGAAAAAACATTAGCTATTTCATACAAAAATAAAAATGTCAAATTGTATGAAATTTCTTTTTAACCGACTTCAAAAAAGAAGGTTCTCAATTCGACCGTATATATGCTTTTTTATGTACGTTCAGCGATTATTTCGTCGTTTATGGACCGACTTTGATAATTCTTTTTTTATTCTAAAGTAGATATGTGCAGTGGGGTCCCGTGATAAGGACACCAGGATCTGATGATGGCATCTCAGGGAAATCGAGGGGAACTTTTGAAAATTGTATGGACAACTAGTGTGTTTGTTCATGTTATCATAAGTACATTAAAGCGCTACTATTTCATGAAGATCTGGAGTCGATCTGATGAAGCCGAAAGACAGTCGAGGGAACTCCTCAACGATTTACTGCAGTTATCTAGTGTTTGGGCTTGATTAATTTGTAGCGACGAGAACTTTACACTTACATGTTGAATTGAGCGCCATCTGGCGAGTAGTTTTTGAGTTATCTCTACTTATCAAGATTGAAGTCGGTTATTTTTTTTTGTAAAAAGCAATTATTATTTGCGATTTCAAAGTAGGTTTCTTAATGAAAGACTGCAAGTTTGTTAGATTGACCGTCTGAAGAAATGGTTTTCCGGTTATGCGCACTTAACACTACACCCTATATAACAAAAGCTGGAGCCACCCCAATTATAAACACCAGGAATCGCCACTGAAAGACGCAACAAAAAAGAAAGCTTATTGCGTGTATCAATCGCGGGCAGCGCGCGGTCCACTCGGGACCCGCGCGTGGTCGACGCGAGGTAAGCGTGCGAACAGCGAGTTGTCAACGAGTGGTCCACCCGCGGGCTGCGCGTGGCCTTCTTGCGAGCGAGGCGATCCGGTGACGTTACGGCGTTGATGTAATGAGCGCACGTCCATACAAATTCATATAAAGAATACTAACCGCGCGAGGCGAGGCGGTGCGGGGTGGGTGCCGGGTGGCTCTAATGAGGTGTGACCTTTAAAGAGCTGACGAAAAAGCGGACGAACCACCTGATGGTAAGTGGTCATCGTCGTCATTGGCCACCAGCTACACCAGGGGAGTCACATGTGCAACGCCGGCCCTGAAGAAGAGCTCTTTTTATACCTTTCATATCAGTGTCAATAAAGTGCAAGGACGCAACGGTTTTTCTAGCGAACTTCTGCTTGCCAAGGTTTTTTAGGTGGCTGCAATCCTTTAATGGTCCACTATTAAACAAAGGTCTCTCCTGATCATTGAGGAGGCCTAGAGCATACTCCACCATGCTCCTCCAGTACGGATCAGTTGTGAGGTTAGTGGCCAACCCAAGTATCGGAAGTTTTCATACCACCGAATAGAACCAACATAGCTTAACGACTGCTATCTAACAAGCGAAACCGACGGCTTTACGTATCCTCCGAAGCATGGAAACGCTCAAGAAATTGAGGAAAGACCTACAAACAGAGGGCCTGCACCCTAATTCACGTAAGTTAACAAGTTCGATTGCAGTGCAGTTGCAGTGCAGTTCCGATCAAAAGAACACTTTCCGTATTCTCTTAGCTTTGGCGACCGCTGTCAAACACGCTCGCGTCAAGCTCGCGTCACGCGAGCGCAAAAATCTCTATGAAAACGGTATTCTACTGATGCGCGTCAATTGCGCGTCAAGAAAGCGTGTTTCCAAACGCAGGTTGATGGTATTCTCTTAAACTTTTGACGTTTCAAATGACATTTCGGTGCGTTTTTATCAGTTTTTATGCAGTTTTGTTGACGCTTTCTTTAAGTTACTATTTACTTACTTTTGTCGATGACACGTGTGGTAATTGTGGATAATCGAAGTATGTGGAAGTAAAATTATATTTCGTAAGTAAAAGATTAATTATTTAACAGACGTTTATCATTATTAATTATTAATTATCGAGTTTTTGAAAACAATACCATTTTAATTGTTTCTAGTGAAAATGAGTTTGCGCCTCGGATGGAGGAACGAAATCGCCAGGCTACAGCGCGAACATGAAGGCTCGCCTTATCGGATCGGGAACTTGAAATTTGGATTTTTCATACATAATTGAAGCACAAGTCATGTGATTTTACTATATGAAATATCATTAAATCACTGTTGCCATATTAAATAAACATTTTTCAACGCTTTTTAATGAAAACATAATACATAAATTGTATTTCATTAAAAATAGGTAGGTTTATTTTGTTCTCTCACATAACAACACTGACACAGAGTACTAAACAGCCGGAGAAGTTTGGCTGGCTTGCAGGCGACGTGAAGTTCACGCGCAGTTGACGCGCAGTTCAAAAATTACGTGAATATGTCGTACAAGGATCGTTGGGCACGTGGATGACGTGTGGGGGACAGAGACAGCGCGTTACAAGTACGGCAAATTATAAGGCACTGTTTCTGTCATCTAGACGTCACCCACGCGCAAAAAGATCTTTGTAAACTTCAACTTGATTGCAGCGCAGCGTCACCAAAGCGTAACTGCAACTTAATCGATGCGTCTTAAATTACGTGAATTAGGCCCCTGATGATTGTATGGAAACTATTACCAACTGTGGCCACTGTCTTCCAAATATCTCTTTGTTTCTCCCATCACTGGGAGATACCGGACGGTTTATATTTAAAACATAGAGGCAGTGCCACCAGGAAATTGAATAGCTAACCTTATTTAAGATAAATTGCTTTCAAACGCAACCGTTGCAATACAAGAGCTACTTTATAACTGTAAACAGACCCTTTTGCTATTAATAAGTAATTAATAGTAGAATGCGTGGGCAGATTATGTGTTTTATGATTCTGATTTTAAAAAAGTGTGATAGACGCTTAATATATTTTGCCTTGTAGAAAAAGGGTCAATTTTGTTCACCATATAGTCACCATATACCATTATATACTCAAACTATTCCGATACGATCCGGCCCACCGCTAGGTGCATGAGCGCCCGCGAGCAATATCGTTTCAACTACCAAGATGATATCGGTTTACTTTTATTGAAATAACACCTCGTGGCACTCTTCCGTAGTCCATTTGCCTATCCCCCTGAACACGATACTTAGGTACTACAATTGAACCATTTATAAATATCATACAAAAAAACCCAGGCCCGGCGCTAAAGCAATGTATGTCAGTTTTTAGAGTAAATATAGTAAAAATATTATATATGTTCGGTTTTGCTAAATTCACCTGCTAACATATTTTTTTCGCCCATTGAATTTTCATAGGCGCTCTATGTAAAAAATATATTTTTAAGAGAAACGTCATTATTCATTGTACAATACCATTGTAATACTGTGATTATGGCATATAACCATATAAGCATGTATATTATATTGAAATAACTTTTATTTGTTGTTGTTATATTTTTAATTGTAATAAATTGTCGACGGGACCCCCTTCGTGGGTCCCTTTTTTCCGCGTGGTTCTAATACAGTCAAACCTAACCTATACCTAACCATAGTGGGTTGACATGTTATGATTTTGATGGCACAGGGTTTCGATAATCTTCGAAGTGTGTAACGGTCAAAGAGATCTTAAATAATTAATGAGATAAATCTCCCGAAGCACAAATAGTGTGTTTGCGTCACCGTGTTTGCGGACTCTCTGCACAATTTGGCCGATAATGTTTTGCGCTAACAAATCGCCCAACAATTCATGTTTACTTACTCCAAAATGTATTACAGGTACTTTACACATAGGTTGTGGTTTCCCTCCCTTGATTCTGTAGTTTTCTTTATTTATAACACTACACACTCATAGCCCCCTAGGATTCCCCTATAAAGTCACAGAAAACTATAGGTATATCTACCTATGTACCTACTACCAACTACATACAATTGTACATGTACGTACAGTCGTATATAAAATACAGTTGTCGTATATAAAGTATATAAAGTACAATCGTGCATACAATACAATCTTGTAGATGATGTAAAACAATCTCTGTTGCAATTCTTTGTGTCGCTGCAATCTATAGAGGAGTGTGTAGAGAGGTCCAATTTAAATGGCGCCTTTATTACATTTAGCATTTTTCCGCCCTGCCACTTTTCACTGAGCCATATTAACTGCTCATTAAGTGCAGTTTAATTTACTCGTATTGTTAATTGCGAACGTTCTGTTTGTGGATAGCAGTCGTGAGTCGTGACTATTTTCCTAGCATCACATTTTTATTTATGTACCAGCGATGTGTACCAGCAACAAATATTTAAAAAAACTAATTTTCTATTAAGTAGGTATAATACCGATCAAGATACAAAACAACATGATAGTTACATATATTTTGAGTAATATATAAATGTTAAGAGAAAAATAGTTTTTGTTTGGCGAATGGATTCAATTATTTATTTATTACTTTTCTACGAAATGTCACCTTTTGTATTAGGTATATACGGTAAAATACTTGCTTGATATTTCGTATTGAGTGTGACCTTTCGCTTTGTTATATTATAAAGTGTACTTATTACACATTTCTTGTAGCTGGGTACCTCTCATTCTGACGTACTTGCTTGATTACTTGCTATAGAATGCCAATAGGCATTAAGTTTTTCCCGTTGTATTCCCTGATATGAATACAACAAAGAATAAATGGAGAATCGTAAAGTATATCCATAAGTATATTATAATTACATTGTTTATAAACTTTTACCTCCAATTTCGCTTACGAAAAAGTGATTAAAGTAATGTGACAGCCCTGGCGTATCTGCCTCGCTAAACAATAAACAATAGGGGCCATAAACATGTCGCGCAAACAATAGAAACAATAGGAGCGCGGCAATCTCGAAACTACGCGCACGACGCTTCGCCTTACGGCAATAGTCATAAGGGCGAACGTCGGTTGCAAGGAACATACTAGAATTTTATACGAATCGGGTCCGTCCGGAATTAGCGGGAAAGTTCTGGATTGGCGTGAATGGTGCGTGAGTGGTATAAAAAGGGGCGATCGGTCAACCGCGGACATTCTAGTTTCGGAAGCGAAACCAGGAAGATACCAGCGATACCTACGAGCGATACCAGTGCGAAGTGAAGTGATTTCTACGAGCGATACAGTGTTCGACGAGTGTGTTTACTAGTACCTACGTGCAGAGTGTTTTAGTGTGTACTGTGTACGTCGTGTAATTTGTGTATCTACGAGTACAATAAAAGTCTTTGTGGTACATTTTGGCATTTTCTCGAACCCAGTACTCCTGACACGTAACAGTAAGTTCAAAGGTATAACAAATACAAAATTATTTTTTACATCCCGTCGTAACAGATTTATTCACCGGGACAAAAAGTATTCTATATTTTGTACTACTATATTTGAGTTTTTTTTTTTATTTCGCGTAAATCCGTTCAGTCATTTCGGTATGATAGATTCAAAAATATTTAAACATCCTTTCACATTTATTTATGTTACTAGTTTGATTACTTGAGTAGGTACCTGCGTACTATAATTATCAGGGTCTTAAAATACAATCTTTATAATTACACATAAACGTATGGTATCTCACAAATAAATTTCATGAAAATACACGTTCTGTAGTCCAGTTTCAGCGGCGCACAAATGGGAACGCTCAACGGTGAATTCCGGAATTCCAGTTTGCTGCCTTACAGAAATACACTCGGAACATAGTCGCTGAATAAAATGCAAATACTGTATTTGAACTCACGTTTAATTAGTTCGTTACAATGTTAAACTGGAATGTGTAAATTGCGCAGTTTATTTAAGCCGAACTACATTGCCGAATACCTCTATTGTATTATTTTTTTACATTACCATTTAACACTTTTTGGTTTTTATATTAATTCTTTCAGTGCAAAAAGATTATGTTAGCGTAAAGCGTTATAACTTCTAACATTCCTCTTCTAACAAGACTAACTTAGGTTAGTCTTATTAATTTTGATATTTAATAGCACGCATCACAAATTAACAGCCATACCTTACCTACATAAAAATATAGCTAACTGATCAGAGAGAATCCCAAGTACCCAGAATTACCCAACAGTCAGAGAAAGACAAATTAGCATTCACAAATCACTTCACATCGATAAAATGTATGACTAAAATATAAGAAACTCTTTTTTCACCCCCGCTATTGGCAGCTCATCAATCATTATTCCGGCTGATTCATTATATTAATCAATGCTGGGGTCGACGAACTTTTGCGCTCTCTTATTAATAACTGCTCTGTAGGTGTGCTGAACATGAGTTTTAATTAAAACTTTAATTTACCTTCGAGAGAAATTCACTCTAACCCACGCACGAATAAGTTGAAATTAGGGACTCGATGTACCTAAATTTTAAGCATTTTAATAATGTTTAGATACTATTGTTTAATACGTAAAATTGGTCTTTTATGAAAAATTCTGGTGTGAACGTTACGAAATATTTTATTTATTTATTTATTTATTGCATCAACAAAGTTAACACTAAAAGACATGCGCACACATATGAAATTTTAACAAATCACGGTAAGTGTTACTTCAGTTACAGATGCAAATGAATTACAATTGCTATCTATCTCAAGGAGCCACTCATTATTGTACTAATTAAATTAACATAAAAACATATTACGAACTAGTTGTGTGCATAATCATTCACGTAGGATCTTTTCAGCACAAATCCCGAAATTCTGGGAAAAACGTACCCATACGCCATCTAACTTCTGATGAAAATTCCATTAAAATTGTTCAGCCTTTCTAGACCAACCAACTTCCATAGTATCTGCTTTAAAATGTCGATGAAATATCAAACAAACTCTCAACCCCAATTATACCACCTCAGGTGTATGAAAAAATCCGTAAGCAAACGTCTACTAGCTTATTTACTACATTATTACTTACATTATTGAACACGGGTCACTTGCCAGAACGAGAAAGTTAAGGCCATACTCTACAACGCTGGCAAAGTGTGGATTGGCAGACTTGACATACCTTTAAGTTTGACAAACTCCCCGGCATTCAGGTTTCCTGACGATGTTTTCCTTCAGCGTTAATTATGGCGAGTGACATGTGACATGACAGTTTACATGCTTCGTAATTCGTACATAAGTCTGAAAAGTCAGAAATGCATGCTCTGGGATTCTAATTCGGACCCCACGAGTAGAAACCCGAATTCTTAACAAGTATATCTTATTGTCTCTTATACAGCGTGGTTACCACCATACAACAATAAATTTAATTTAATGTACCTAATGATTACCTAAGCCTCCAAAAAAATTTTCAATCAAATACCTTCATAATGTGATTGAAAACTTTAGCCACAGTAATTATTTTTTCAATATTCAAAATTTCAACACGCTGTATCTATTATTATTGTAATAGCAGAATATATTATTGTTGCCGCTCTTGTCAAAGTCACATGTCAAATGTAGTGACCGATATTTAGACAGGCTGTTCTATTTTTTCCTGTATTTTTGTGCTATTTAGTTTGAAAAAAACATTTTTGTGAATAAGATGTTAGGCGTTTTTTACTAAATGTAATAATATGTTCCTGGCATGAAGCAGGGCTCGTGGTTTCATTTATTGTTGAATGGTGATATCCACGTTGTATGCTCATTAGAATTTAATTATCACTTTCTGCCGTGAAGGATACTATCGTCAGAAAACCTGCTCACCTGAAAATTCTCCATAATATCGTCAAAAGGGGTGTGAACTCCCAGACCATTACAGTACCCGGCAAGAAATAATGCACAATTTGAATTTGAATTTGAATTTGAATTTGAATATTGATGTTCCATTGGAGGTTTT
The DNA here is from genome assembly GCA_905404135.1 of Hesperia comma. Classification (NCBI taxonomy): domain Eukaryota; kingdom Metazoa; phylum Arthropoda; class Insecta; order Lepidoptera; family Hesperiidae; genus Hesperia; species Hesperia comma. Next base: position 6,242,634 of record FR990034.1, read on the forward strand.
AACAACTCTATATTTATTTATGAATGAACGCGACCGTCTTCTACCGAATTCGAAAGAAAAGTGAAAAGCAGCGGTAAGGACTGTGTAGTAAGGACAACGCTCTACAAAGCCGAAACTAACCGATTATCTCTTTCTGAATACCGATGTGCATTATTTCTTGCCGGGTACTGTTCAGACCTTTGTTCAGGCATTGCGAAAGGAGATCGGTGCCTAAACGTCACGTCTCTAAATAAATCTTATGATCATTTTATTGTGTTGTATTTTCTCTAAACATAAACACTATTTGATGATAGATACCTACTGTTTATCAGAAATGTTTTGCATGTTAAATCTAACTCCTGTCCTAGAAATAGAATTTACAAAATGGGCCAATTCCGCGGCACCAGATTCCAGAAACTGAATCAAATTCGTGCAAGATTTTAAACCCCGAGAGAGAGAAATCGTTGGCGACCAAGATTTATATCTTCACATCTACAAATTGTGTTTGCTATTTTATTGTATATTTAACTTCGTCACTGCGAGTTGTCAGTCGGAACTCTTGACTTCTTGAAATTGCAAAGGCCTTAACATCTAATGATTACTCTATTTTTTGTCTGCTATTTACGTAAAAATAGAATATAGAGAACTTTTCTGGTTCACTGAGCTATAAATTCGGATATTATTCGTATTCAATGTCAATGATTAGGTCAACTTGGGACTTTCCGACTTCAACATCAAAAAGTAGGTAGTTTTTAAGTTATCTTTAACTCAAAAACTCTAGCCAGATAACACTCAATTCAACCCACCTCGATGTAAAGTTCTTCTCAATTAAATTAATCAAGCCCAGACACACGTTAACTGCTGGAAATCGTTGAGGAGTTTCTTGTAGTCTTTCGTCTCCATCATAAGACCGACTCCGGATTTTCATTTGATTGTAGTGCTTTAAAACACATAGGTAATGAAAAAAACATTGACAGACGCATGAGTCACACCTTCCAATTTCGAAAGTTCCACTCGATTCCTCTAGGATGCCATCATCGTCTTTATCATGTACCACTCTTGGAATATCTACTTTCCAACAAAAAAGGGTTATCAAAATCGGCTCATAAACGACGTCGACGATGTTATTCGCGAAAATTGATTCGATCCGAAGTTACCGAAAAACTACGAACGACATGAAACCGATACTTGAATTGGTCACTAACCTTACCACAATCTGCGTTGGAGCAGCGTGGTGGTGTATGCCCTAGGCCTCCTCAATGATAAGGAGAGACCCGTACTAAATAATGAACCGATGAGTTAAAACCAATGAGGCCAAAGCTAGTAAATTATAAAAAAAATGTCATTTAGCGATCCACTAGAACCCTATAATTCGAGGGCAGTGACTACAGCACAAAAACAATGGATTTGCATTACAAAAGCGACGCGCGCTTTGCATCCTAATGCACGGTAATTGTTTAAATCCACAAGAATGAGAGAAACACGGAATACGCAAGAACTTACAAATTGTAATTAGCTTAGAGATGCACTGTTACGTTGTACGGAGAAAGGAGGCACCGTATGATTAATTTACTGGTGTTGTTATGTAACCAGCTATTTCTTTAAAGCGGGCATTTAGTAGGTAAGAAAACTTAATCCCGTGAATTACTTGTTATAAACCTTATTGTCTTAACACCTCATTTTCAGAAAAGTATCAGGTATACTTATATACTTAGACTCTATGGAAAAACATAGAAAGTAAATTCTGTCTTGCGGCAATCTATTCCACTGCAGTTTGTAGGTGTTGAGTTTTGAGGTATCGGGCCCCATCCTAGTATTAATTTTATTGTATCGAGTGTCATTGGCTCCGTCCACAGAACAGATAAAGGAGGATAGAACGGCCTTGTGGGCGGGGCAGGCGCGCCGCACAATTGAGCAAACGCTCATTGAACCCCGAAATTAGTTTTACCGGTCATTAGGCGCGCTCATACCTTGATAGCGAACGGAGCTCCGCTAAAAAAAAGAATAATGCCGTCTTGCGCAATTGTAACGTGTAGGAAAAGAAGCCAGGTGTGTAATGTAGTCCGAGGAGGAATTTCTTTTCACAAGTAAGTCTAAAAACCTTAAATTACAATAGATATTTGTAATTATTACAATAGTATTATGTAGTTTAAGACAAAAACGACACAATCGCAAAGAGATTCAAAATTATACATTGCTCGCCAACACCTGAGTACTATCTTGTACTACGAAAGGGATTACGCAATGTATTGCAAAGTATTGCTTTCATTGCGAAAGTCGCGCGCATCCAAAGGAAGCTTGAATTTTGGTATATCGGTGGGACGAGTATACGTGGCGTTAGTGATGACTGATGTACCATGTCGATAAATATGTCGGCAAATTATTTTTAACAAATTTATAATTAAAACAACTTTATTTATTACCACTAATTATTGTTTATTATTAATTAATTATTTTATTATTTAACAACCAAACAAATTCTTCCGCTTTATATTATTAAGTATAGATAGATAATAGATGTATTTGGAAAGTCCACAATATTCGTGCCCTCTCGAATTAATGAAAGTATTGCAAAACTTTAAGAAACAAAGTTACAGTAATTTTACCGATATTTATCGATAGGTATATGTAGATTATCGACCTTTGCAAGCCGTAACATAGATTTATATTTAGTATGATACTATGATTGCATTCATTTAATTTATATAAACGCTGTTTTATTTGTTGTCCAAATATCCCCTGAGATATAAAAATTAGGTTCCCAATGTTTTTGGGTTATATTTATAGTAATTTTTAAAACAATATGAAGAAAATCAGTATCGATATCAATATCGATCGACTATCACCATCCCATCACCATCCTTTGTGCGAGTTTTAACTACACTGGCGATCGAACCAATCACAGCCCTGAGATTCATTTCGGTTGTTTGAGTGGTGGGAGGCACGCGGCGACAGCCGTTTTCATACAAAATATGAGTTAGGGCCGTTCTAATCTCCTAATCTCTCTAATCTCACGAACGCAACCATCGCCGCATCTGCACGAGCCACACGGGTCTACCCACATCTTTTCTGCACCTACCCGCTTCTCCGTCGAGAATATTTATTCCACGCCGGAGAACATTCCGTCCGCCCTGGCGGATTGAGGGGAACATCTGCAGCACAGGAAGCGCCGCGCCGAGCCGTTTTCACGGCTAACGGCGCTCAGACCGTGGGCAGATGCCCCCTAAGAAGAAAACCAACCCAGCACCTCAGCCCGGCGTTGCCGCGTACCGTCAACAAGTACCGGCCGCCGCGGACCGTCCGGATGCTGCGCATTCCAGCGCAACTACGCGCGACGGAAGGGGACCCCGGGCGCTCGCTGATGTGCAGCGCCCCGCCCCTATTCCGCCGCACGGGGCCGCCGGAGCGTCGCGCATCCAACCGGAAGAGCGCCACCATTCCGCCGTCGCCTCGGAGCACGGCGTTGAAGAAGCCCAGCAAGCCGCCGTCCCCAGCCAACAGCCAGAGGGACTGAGCAGCCGCCCTGCCTCGCGCCCCTCAAGCCCTGTGCCGGACCCGCCGAGCGCACGATCACTCGCGAACGCCTTGGCGCGCGACCGTGTGATCGCAGCAAAGCTGTCCGAACACGGGCTCCTGTCTGCCGATGCGCAGGCCGCCCTGGCCCGCCATCTGCAACACAGGCAGCGGTCGCTGAGAGGGGCGGCTGTTCCGGAACTACCCGAAGAAGATAGGATGGCCCTGGAGAGCGCCATCCAACCGCTGCCGCCTACCCAGGCAAGAAAATCAGAAGAAGGAGGGGAGAAGGAAGCCAAGCGTCCGCGCCTGGACCCCGTCTCTCACCCCGCACCCCTGTCGCAACGGGATCCGCGTCTGCGAGGGAGGCCTGCGCCGGTTCCGAGAGTGGTCCCGATGGCCCTCGCCGAGCCGCACTCGCCCCCAGCCACGCCCGCGCTCTCATTTGCTAGCGCAACCGCCGCGATATCACGCGCCGCAACGACCGCCGCGTCGGCGCCGCGTATACGGCTACCAGCCGCCGCGCCCGCAACCGTCCACCGCCGCGCCGTCTACAGCCGCCCCTGAGAAGCCGCAACCCGCCCTTACCGCCGCGCCGAGTACCGCCCCCGCTGGGCCGTCCGCCGCGCCGTCTGAGCCATCTGCCGCCCCGGGCGAAGCCACTGCAGCCACCCTGAAGGCTAAGAAGAACAGAATCCCTCCGTTGGTTGTTGAACAGCTGCCAAACTGGACCCACCACCTACGGGTGATAACTGAAAGCCTTGGACGCGTGCCCAATTCGCATCCCTACGGGGATGGCATACGATTCCGAGCGAAGGACGTAGAGGAATACCGGTTGGTGCACGCCTACTTCACCAACCTCGAGAAAGAAATCCCCGTAGAGTGGCACACCTACGGCTTTCCAACGGAGAAGAGTCGCAAGTTCGCCATCAGGGGGCTGCCTGCGAATACCTCCCCGGAGGAAATAAAAGAGGAACTCCGGCGCCTCGGCTACAAACCGTGCGCCGTTCGCCAAGTAAATGGCAGAAGAGGAAGGCCGGGCTGCGTGTATTACGCAGTCCTGGATTACACAGAAGACCTCGTCCCGGGCATATATTCAGTCACAGAGTTGCTGTATATGCCCGGTGTACAGATCCAGCCCTGGAGGGGCCATCAGAAGCCGGCCCAGTGCCACAAATGCCAGAGCTTCCGCCACTCCTCGCGCAACTGCCATCGCCGGCAGGCTTGTGTGAGGTGTGGAGAGGCACACATGGCACATCTGTGCCCGAGACCCCGAGAAGAGCCCGCCACATGTGTTAACTGTGGTGGGCCTCACCCGGCTAACTATGCCAGATGCCCCGTGCGCTGGAGAGAGGCACGGAATAAGAAAGCCGGCACGGTAGCTCTGTCTCACAGTGCGAGGCCCCTTCGTTATCAGCGGAGGGAGACAGAGCCGCCGACAGCCACGGAGAGGCCGCCTACGCCGCCCACAATAGAAGCCGTCGTTCAGGAGACCGCAGCGTCATCGCTGATGGCCCCTGCCAACGATCCCACACCGCGCGCTAGCCCCGAGCGCCAACAGAAGCCGAAGAAGAAAAAGAAGAAGCCCAAGCGAGCGGCCTCACCCACCCCTGTGGAGGGAGAGTCATCGCAGCCCGTACAGAGCACCCGTCCCGGTCTGGACCTGGATGAAGAGCTGGAGGACCTCACGCGGCTCAAAGCAGCCGTCGACGCAGGGGCCGTGATGGACACCAGCGTCACAAGCGAAGTCTGCGACCTCATTGCGAGGATTCGCGAAAAGTTGTAGGCAACTACAACTCTACAGAGATCCGTTGCCGCTGCCCGTGAGTCGCACCTGATCGCTGGTCAGCTCCTGCTGGGCTTCCGTCGCGGCAAGCGGCGGTTCCACCTGGTAGGGCGAGACCGCTCAGGCAGCGTGAAGACGGCGGCGGCAACTTAAACACCACCGAGAGACCACTGCCTCAACTGACGCCTCACGATCCCTGCGCCTCTACTCTGAGCTGCTCAACGTCTGAAGTGAAGATTCACGCTCCAAGGACCGGTCCGTCTTTACGGGCTGCGTAAGAAACCCTCACCAAGGGAACCGAAAGGTTTCGAATGATTCCGCCCGCCCCACAGGGGTGGTGAGATAACTACTACGAGTCTAATCTCCTTTATCTGTTCTGTGGCTCCGTCCACTTGACGCGAGGCACTTGGAATCGGCAATTCATTATTCGCAATTCAGGGTTCCCCACGGCACTCCACTCCGAAAACATCTTTTGGGAGTAGGTATTTCTGCTTCGCGAAATCGGAGCGCACTGAGTCATCATGTGTGGACCTAATTATTGCTGTCAAAAGTAACTAACGCATAGGAGATTTTTAGCCTTTAATTAAAGTGTCATGCACGGGAGTAAAATTGTTCACATCCTTCATCGTACTCTAAGTCGAGGATCAAGCGATAGGTAAATCCATATTTTACACATTGTGAGCGAAAATCCAAGCACAAGAAGAAGATTAATAAAACCAATAGTCCAAAACAAACTGCATAGCTATTTTTTTTTTTTTTTTTATGGAATTAAGATAGCAAACGAGCATGCAGTACCACCCTTCCCCTGCCGCCCATAACAACTGTGACCGACCTAGAACTACACTCAAAGGGACTAGGATGGTTAGTCCAGTTAGTAGATGGTGTTAGAATATTAGTTGGTTAGTTTGTTAATAAGTGCGAGGACAGGGTATGTTAGTGATAATTAGTCCTGTTAGTTAATGTTAGTAATAGTCCAATTAGTTATTGTTAGTATGAGTCTTGTTCCAATTCGGTCACAGATGCGTTGCTACCCCTGAGGTCTGAGATGGTCGCCTCTAAAAAAGTGAAACCGGCTCCACAAACCTTCCTATCCGGAACACAATTGCTCTTAAAAACAATTATTATGACGGTAGGAATGGTACTGAGTACCTTGGCGGGCGGTGGTCCTACCCCGGGCGAACTCTAGGCTCTTGAGTCCAGAAAAATCATAAAATCGGTAAACGAACTTTGGTGATTCTCGGGCGCTTTCATTTGTACTACTTATATGTACGTTGTTTAAGGCACGTTATTTGGAGTCCAGTTTAGTAAACGGACCACATTGAGACAGCTCTACTACGAGTATTAGGCATCAGGTTAAAGCAGTTGTAGGTTAAACTAAACTTGGGTGATGACACCATGACTATCTCTCTGAATTATGTGATGTGGCTATCACACTGGCTGCAGCAAGGACGATGAACTTCCCTATCGATAGGTTATTTCCCAAAAATAAACTTCAGCAGCATCTTTACACATTGTTTATTACAACGCATACACATTATTCTCTACACTTTATATTTAATTACCAATTAATTTTACAAGTATACATTCGGGCAGAACTTCGCCTTACAACTGTTACAAAAATAATGACCTGCACTACCTTAGTTCGCCATATTTATATCCTACTCTCAACCCCACTTTTTCAATTAAATCGGAAGTCAATAGCACTTATATAATCTCAAACAATAAATGAATTTATTAATAAATCGTAGGAATAAATTATTATACACAGAATTATTATACACACAACTATATAATTATTGTAATTAATAATTAATGTTGGGTTATATCGAGGTGCCGGAAGTAGAACTTGTAACACTCGGCCATCCTGCAACTGTCGTGTCTCACGGCGGTCATCATTAGGTCATCATTGCTAGTCTGCTCGCGTCCCGATTTGTCACTGGTCTACGGCAGCATCTGAAATTGAAACACCGAACGAGTAACTGGTTCTTGTAATTACTGCAAATTTAATGGAGATTGAATGACAATCTTGTCACGTAGAAGTTCGCCATTTGTACTTAGTAATAAATAATAACCGGGCTTTTTTGTCAATAAAAGTTAAATAAAATAATATTTATTTTTCTTTGGTAACGTTTGTATTCTCCTCAATCGCATTTTTTTCTGTTTATACAATTTTTATTTACTGTTTATATTTTTCTTCCAACACAGAACTTGATTTTTTTACAGTCTAATGTTAAGCGAAGCCCATCAAAATAGAAATCTGAAAAGTGCATTCAAATCGGATAAGCAATTCTAGAGGATTAGTGTGCACAAACCTACAGGCAAATAGACAAAATGTTAAATAAATAAAGACACACACATATTATTATAAATTTTTAAATTTGTTGCCATGTACAGAAACCGATCAGTTAAAGTTTTATTAAGTACGTACAGGATAGAAAGTCAAACTGTATTTATTTATTTTATCCCATTGCTATTAATGTAACTTACACAAATTTGATTTTATTTCACACAGCTTTAAGTTTGATTCACACAGCTTTGAGTTTAATTCACACAGCTTTGAGTTTAATTCACACAGCTTTGAGTTTAATTCACACAGCTTTGAGTTTAATTCACACAGCTTTGAGTTTAATTCACACAGCTTTGAGTTTAATTCACACAGCTTTGAGTTTAATTCATACAGCTTTTAATTTAATTCACACAGCTTTTAATTTAATTATACTGTATTTGTTTATATAACATGGGATAAATGGTTTTAATTAATCCTGTTTTTCCCAAAACTCATTTCCACTCAAGCCTTTATAATATACATTCGTAAGTATTTTGTTCGTATTTTGTTGAGGAAGACATGTCAGAAGTATGTAATGTTTTAATTTTGTGAATCGAGTAACTAGGTATGTACAATAAGACGAACGTTAAAAACTAGGAGCGATCATTTAGAAGCAAATTCAAATTCTTATGCGAACCGACTCAGTTTTCTCATAAATGCTAGGACGTCAAACGGGAAAACGCAAACAAATATATTTTTAACTATTTAACTAACGTTATATATGATGGCTGTAATATATAATTATGTGAACTAGTAATAATAGTACATATGAACGTGTTTGTAATAAATGTGAACGTGTGGTTGGTGCATGTTATGATTAGTGAAAGATATTTATATAATCCTACGGCAAATACATATATGGAGTTTAATGGTTATTTATGGATATAATATATTATTTATGATTATATCGGTGGAGTTTATATATATGTTAATAACAAGGCGTAATAAAGACCTTATCAAATAAAATTATAAAATTAGGGTTAGTTTTTTTTATGATAAATTAATATTTGATTAATAAATGCCCATGAAGAAGTAATTTTTATCTTTCGTGTTTTAATGCAATTGTATGTAATCGAAATGATTGTATTGGTGTACTTACATGAGATCGTAAAGTACTGATTATATTCTATTGTAGGTAAATTAAGATTTTCAATTTATTCTATATAATATTCCATGTAATCATTTTATTTATGACTAATGAGTGATGTGTACTCTAAGTTTTAATCTCCTATAAATTAAATTCTAATAATGTATTGTTGAAGAACCTTAACAAATGAATAATATAACGAGGTGATATAAGTGGAATAAATAAGCCAATACTTAATGTCTATGGAAAATAAAGCTAAAGTTATTATGTATGTTATATCAGCGAGGTTATTACCTAACTACATATAAATAAATCTTGTTTGTTTTAAATTTTTGTTTCATTGTGTTGTACCTAAATATAACGTTTGAATTAATATAGGAACATAAATAAACAGTTATTTTATTGAAATATTATTTACAGCATTAACACAAAGTAACACCTTCAATTGCGTATATAGGTACCTAATTACTTATTACTTTTTATTTATTTATTCCAAAATATTATCACTAACATTAGGTACAGGTGCTACGTCCTAATGCGTTAAGTGTATTTCATATAAATTTCTTAATAAACACAGTAAAAATAATATCTTAGTAAATCATTATTATAAAATGATTATGACGAAATTAATTAAGGTATTTACTTGATAAAATTATCAATTGGCATAATTTAAGAGATAATACGTGATGACAATAATTGTGTTGAATATTTAATACTTAAAACATGCGTTGTAAGTAATAAACCAATTAATTGAAAATTGTAATGTAAGTAGGTATATCACAAACGAGTCTATGTATTAGGTTGATCGAGTTTGAATATTATTGTGAATAACGATACATAAATAAATTAATAAACCAAGAGAATAAGTGGATTGAACCCAAAATTTCCTTGAATAAATATGGTAACTGTAATCAAGACCATGAAATATACCGTGTATTAATTTTATTTCAGCACACATAGCATTATTTGACTTGAATTACTCATTTAATATTCATGACCCATGTATCAATAAATAATATGACTATTTTGTCAAATTCCCTCTTTCATGAGAAAGAGCCAATTAGCCATAGCTTTCGTCAATAGATACCAAATATAAGATACATATTTACATACATACATATAATACATAGATATGTTAACATATCACTATACAACAGCGATTATATTGACCAATAATTTAAGTACAATACTCAGCGTATATATGTTATTGTAAAGAAAGTCGGTAATGAGGATTTTTTTGGCTGCGGTAAATCCTGAGCGTGCTACCAGATCATGATTATGTCAAAAGTATATTATGTAGGTATGTTGTCATTAGAACTATCAGAATGTATGTTGAAAGAAGTTAGTTAATTCGCAAAATTATTAAACAAAAAAAAATAACATTATCGCATGTACAATAAAAACTTATTGCAACTTACTATTGATCGCTTGTTTCTTTTAATCCTCTGTAGGTTAATCTGTTTCACATTTTATTTTTATCTATTTATCTATTATAATTTATTGCACACCATGACAACAAACCGGAATAAAAATATTGCAATTTATATAACTTTTGCACAAAATTGCGATTTCTTTCAGAGTACCTTTGGGAAGATGATAAGGAGATTGAAAGGGTTTGGCCTTTCATTGGGTTAACACTTAATAGAAATGGAGAAAATTACGGATGGCACTATCAAGCGTTCGCTTCCTTCCACCGCGCCGACAGACCAGGATTCAATGTCCACGCAAAACCTCAAGCAAATATTGTGCACAACTCACCGTGACTGCTACACTGCGCTCCAGCCTTCAGATCCTCGTTTGGTACTATGGTACTCACTGACACTGTTCTGGCTGGCCAGCCTTTCGGTATCACAGCGCGATGGAAAGTTCTAAGATGTCTTTAATAAATAAATTATGATATTCACGTATAGAAGGTCATTGATATTCACGGATGAACTGAACGATTGGGACGATAATCTGTTGATTTCAGAAGGGTTTCGAATTTTCGGTAGAATCACGTAACGGGTCGATGCGTATGCGTTTAACTCGAATTATGAACTGTACTGTCTTCACTCCGTATCACGTGGTCGTGCATTGCGTATAACGCGTTGCTATTGGCCTTTTGCAGGAGCAATGAAATCCAACGATCAACGCTGGCGAATGGAAGACGAACGATTTTAGTTAATGCCATCGAAGTAATAGAAAAGAAAGATAAGAACGGAACATTCCGCCCACCAAAATACAGATGAATGTATTTTAAAAATAAAATGGAATTAGTGAAAATTAACGAATACGTACATGAACAACTTACTAACTAATGGTTTGACTACGAATTAAAGATTTGTAACGATATGATCAATCCATTGATCCGGCAAAGAACATAACTTCGTCAACGGTCGCATGAGAACGGATCCATTAGATAAGGGAACGGTAGCGACGCGAACTACACCGTCTGGGCCAGGAGGCAGCGACAGTACCCGCGCGACAGGCCAGTGTAACGGTACGGTACTATCCGATTTGATGATAACCATGCTACCAATATTTAGCGGCTGAGAATCTTTCATCCACTTTGCTCGCTGAGTCAGCGTATGAGGATATTCTGTCTTCCAACGCGACCAAAACACTTGCTGAAAGCGTTGTATGAGTGGCCATCTTCCCAAACGGTTAATATTTAAATTACAAACATCCTCATCGGGAACAGATGTTAACGGTTCAAGAGTGAGAAAGTGGCCAGGAGTTAATATCGACAGGGCGTTCGAATCTGAGCTCAGTGGACAGAGTGGCCGCGAATTTAAACAGAGGAGCGCTTTCGAAATTTTCGCTTCGCGATGTTTACTAGCCTTGATACGAAACGGTCCAGCATAATCAACGCCCACGATGGAAAATGGCACCGGATTGACCCGTGCGGCTGGTAAATCACTCATGAATGGTTCGAGAGACATGGGGTTCGTCTTATAACACTGAATACGCTTTGACAAACGTTTACGAATTATACGTTTTGCAGACAAGATCCAAAATTGTTGAGACAGTAAATATTGCATAGTATTAGTACCTGCATCACATTTTTCGCGGTAGATTGCTTCAATAACTTTGGAAGTCAATTTTGAATCGCGAGGTAGAAGAGCGGGGTGTTTATGCTCAAATGCGAGTCCGGATCTAGACAATCGCCCGCCCACCCTGAGAATTCCTTGGGTATCTAAGAAGGGAATTAACCTTCGCGTTTGCGTAGCGAGAGGGGTTCCCGACCGTATCTGCTTAATTGCGGTAGCAAAAAACCGAGCCTGAATATGTTTTACAATTAGTAAAAGCGCTTTATGAAGGTCCGATCGACTTGATATTGGTGAAGAACAACGAGTACGAATAGAATCAAAAAACTTAAGCCACACGCATACAGGGCGTCGTATTTTACGAATTGACGAATAACGTTCAAACAATGTATCTAAAACGGAAGGCGAAGAATCACTGTGCGTGACAAGTGAATACGAACTCTTTTCTTCCGCCTGAAGAACAGCCTCATCCAATACTTCTACCGTACGAGGCCAAGACGATTTCGGTTGAGATAACCAAGAAGGCCCCGCCCACCATAACCGATTATGAACGAGCAACGATGAAAGTTGGCCGCGGGAGACTACGTCTGCAAGAGGAAAATTACGATCTTCATCCAATAATAGTTGCTTATAAGGATTGGGGTTTTCGACAAGCTTTCTTTCGAGCGAATGACAGCAACGTAAAGCAATATCACGGGAACCAGGGAAAGGCAAGTTATCGGAAATTTCTTTAAATGGCAACGAAACAACGTAGGCACCTTCAGGGTCATGGGAATGCTGCGTCACGAAGCTTTTCTCGCATCGCTGATCATCAGGAGTAAGGCGTGATGAATGGTCGAATGGTTCTAGCTCCCATAAATTTTTTACTGCGTCGTGAAGTAAGTCCTCATCTTTAATGAAAAAAGATTGTACTTCATCATCTTTACAGCTTACATTTCCCAGAAGGATCCAGCCGAACACAGAATTGAGCGCAGACGGTTGCGTTAGTCCTCCACCGATACTTCCGGGTAATAGAATTGTGGCGAAGACTTCAGCACCGAGGAGAAGATCAATCGAGCCAGGTTTGTGGTATTCCGGATCAGCAAGAGTAAGACCTTGTAAATGATGCCATGAAGAATTGTCGAGGCGAGTGGACGGCATCACTCCAGAAATGCTAGGTAACGTGAGGGCAGCGACGGTGAACAAAAACCGATTATTTGCACCAATTTCAAGCTGGACACTGCCTGTGACGGCTGAAGTCGCCTGGCCTAGGCCACGGACCTGGCGTGAAAGAACATGACGATTTATGCCTAGCCGTTTAGCAGCATTTTCAGTGATGAAATGCGCCTGACTTCCTGAATCAATCAAAGCACGAAGAGATACGAAATTGCCGTTCGAATCACGAACTTGAACAACAGCAGTGGAAAGAAGTACGGAGGAACCGCTACGAAGGCTAGTAAGTACATTGGGTGAACCTGGTCCATTGGAGTTCTCTGAGGACTGTTCATCTTGATGGAGAAGAGTGTGATGTCTCTGATGACATTTTTGACACGTAAAAATAGATCGACAGTTCCTCACACTGTGAGCAGGTTTCAAACAATTGAAACACCAGTTTTGAGCTTTCGCATGTTCGATTCGTTCAAGAGTTGATTTCCGTAAGAAGCTATCACAACGAGAGATAGAATGGCTTTCCGAACAAAAGACGCATTGATAACCCCTTGAGGTGGACGCTGAAGAAACTGATGATGATTGAAGATTGGAATTGGCAGGGCGCTGGTTCAAGTTAGACTCGAATGTATCTGCAAAGCATACAGTAGGCGATTTATGTATTTTAGTATTCGTGTTAATTGCCTGACGATGTTCTTGAGACGTGAAGTGTGTATCTCGAACGAGGGCTTCACACTTTGAATAAAGAAATTCCTTCAGAATGCTATAAGAAGGAAATTCCGTTTTAGGGTTGCTACGCTCAAATTCGCATCGCGTTTTCGAATCAATTTTAGAGAGGATTAGATAAGAAAGAACGAAATCCCAGTGGTCAATCGGTAAGTTAAGACTCTTTAAAATAGATAAATTTTCATTGAATAGATCAAGGACACGTCTAAACTCATGCGGTGAATTTGTTTTGAAATTAACGTTTAAGATTTCCTTCCAGCAAGTAAAAGCTAATTCACGTTTATCCCGGTAACGTGTTATCAGTGTTTGAAACGCTTCCTGGTAATATTTACCGTTGACAGGAAACGCGCGAACCAGTGCGGAGGCCTCGCCTGATATATTAGACAGTAGGTAATGCATGCGATCTGTGTCCGACAATGAGGGATTCGAATGAACGAGTGAATTAAAAATATCGTAAAACTCAGGCCATGACTTTATGTTACCGGAGAATTTAGGAATTTGAACCTTAGGTAGTTTGACTTTAGGCTCAGTATTATTTACACTTGAAGTTGTATTGGATGTATTGGAATTAATCAGTTTTCGATGAAACACAAGTATCTGAAAGTAAATATTGTCAAATTCCACGCGCAGCTCATCATCACCACTTGGCTCGGATGTGGACTCAAGAACGGTTAAAATATCTGAATGATTTTCTTCGAAACTATCAACGTATCCTTGTACCGCCGAATAATGAGCAAGGAACAGTTCAGTCTGCGACTCATCGTATTCCGCAAGTTGAGCTACCTCTAATACACGAGAAAGTCTATTGAACGCCAAGGTTCTCTTTCGACGAAGAATAGGTAAGTCCTGAACTGTGGGTCCCGTTGTACCAAGATCAATGCTTCTCGAATATTGTTGTTTTGCTTTCTTCGTCGCTGATGAACGCTTAGAACGCAATAAAGACATGTTCAGTTAAATTATTTATGTAGGTACTTAACTCCAATAACAAAGAAAACCGGAATTATTGTATTATTACACGTATGAACAGCCGCCTTTGTATGTACGCAATTTAATGTTTAATAAACTTCTTAAATGATTAGTAGGTATAAATAAATCTGTACTACTAATTTTATTATAGGCTTAAAAGTTTTAAACGATTACATGCACAAAAGTATGTTTTTAAACGTAAGTATCGATTTGTTTATGCAGCCGGTTGAAATGATAACGATTTTTGGAATCACTACATAAACATGATCAATACCTACACACAAAATGCAAAATTAAACGTATGAAAAACCGAACGCGGCCGGCGAGTGGCGATTAGTAAATATATAATTATATCTAGGTACGTAAGTCGAGCGAACAACTAACACTAATAAATACGCCAGCCAAGTAGGTATCCAGCAACAACAAAGCAATACGGAACGTCTGGTAGAAACACGAATCGGTCTATGGCCTACTCAGATAGCGGTCTATGGAATATATCGAACTTGATTATTATTGTTTTGTAACGAAAAACGAACGAACGAATTTAACGAATACGAATACGAATAGTTATGTCCTAATTATTTGCAAACGCTTCTACTAACAGTACTTATAACCGTTTATGTACTAGTAAGTAATTATCGTATTTGATGTAAGTAATGTATTGCCGTGCGATCTATAAACTCAATTTAGGTATATAAAGTAAAGTAAGCCGACTCAGTATAACGTGACTAAATAAAAATGACGTTTGCGTTACGAATGCAATACGACGGATAGGTACCGTTCGCCCGTGGTCGGATTATACACATACAAAATGAAATGAATATTTGAAATATTACCGAAATACTGACGAAGTTATGTTATTTACGTATACAGTAAGCAAATAAACGATGTTGTTCATGTATAACAATAAATGATTACACAAAGAATGTTGAAGATTATTGTACGACTAATTTTTATTTTAAACTGAGGGTGAACGGAGAAAATTACACAAATGAATTTTGCAATTTAAGATGGAAATTTATGCTATTTTAGCTTATTTTGTCCCTGTTCGGGCGCCAAAAATAAGCTAAAATAGCATAAATTTCCATCTTAAATTGCAAAATTCATTTGTGTAATTTTCTCCGTTCACCCTCAGTTTAAAATAAAAATTAGTCGTACAATAATCTTCAACATTCTTTGTGTAATCATTTATTGTTATACATGAACAACATCGTTTATTTGCTTACTGTATACGTAAATAACATAACTTCGTCAGTATTTCGGTAATATTTCAAATATTCATTTCATTTTGTATGTGTATAATCCGACCACGGGCGAACGGTACCTATCCGTCGTATTGCATTCGTAACGCAAACGTCATTTTTATTTAGTCACGTTATACTGAGTCGGCTTACTTTACTTTATATACCTAAATTGAGTTTATAGATCGCACGGCAATACATTACTTACATCAAATACGATAATTACTTACTAGTACATAAACGGTTATAAGTACTGTTAGTAGAAGCGTTTGCAAATAATTAGGACATAACTATTCGTATTCGTATTCGTTAAATTCGTTCGTTCGTTTTTAATAAATAAATGAAAGGGTATTGTTGGTTGTTGTTCAACAGCCAGAAGATTATTGTACGACTAATTTTTGTTTTAAACTGAGGGTGAACGGAGAAAATTACACAAATGAATTTTGCAATTTAAGATGGAAAAAGCTATTTTAGCTTATTTTGTCGATGTTCGGGCGCCAAAAAAATGAAAGGGTTTGGCCTTTCATTGGGTTAACACTTAATAGAAATGGAGAAAATTACGGATGGCACTATCAAGCGTTCGCTTCCTTCCACCGCGCCGACAGACCAGGATTCAATGTCCGCGCAAAACCTCAAGCAAATATTGTGCACGACTCACCTTGACTTGACTGCTACACTGCGCTCCAGCCTTCAGATCCTCGTTTGGTACTCACTGACACTGTTCTGGCTGGCCAGCCTTTCGGTATCACAGCGCGATGGAAAGTTCTAAGATGTCTTTAATAAATAAATTATGATATTCACGTATAGAAGGTCATTGATATTCACGGATGAACTGAACGATTGGGACGATAATCGGTTGATTTCAGAAGGGTTTCGAATTTTCGGTAGAATCACGTAACGGGTCGATGCGTATGCGTTTAACTCGAATTATGAACTGCACTGTCTTCACTCCGTATCACGTGGTCGTGCATTGCGTATAACGCGTTGCTATTGGCCTTTTGCAGGAGCAATGAAATCCAACGATCAACGCTGGCGAATGGAAGACGAATGATTTTAGTTAATGCCATCGAAGTAATAGAAAAGAAAGATAAGAACGGAACATTCCGCCCACCAAAATACAGATGAATGTATTTTAAAAATAAAATGGAATTAGTGAAAATTAACGAATACGTACATGAACAACTTACTAACTAATGGTTTGACTACGAATTAAAGATTTGTAACGATATGATCAATCCATTGATCCGGCAAAGAACATAACTTCGTCAACGGTCGCATGAGAACGGATCCATTAGACACGCGAACGGTAGCGACGCGAACTACACCGTCTGGGCCAGGATGCAGCGACTGTACCCGCGCGACCGGCCAGTGTAACGGTACGGTACTATCCGATTTGATGATAACCATGCTACCAATATTTAGCGGCTGAGAATCTTTCATCCACTTTGCTCGCTGAGTCAGCGTATGAGGATATTCTGTCTTCCAACGCGACCAAAACACTTGCTGAAAGCGTTGTATAAGTGGCCATCTTCCCAAACGGTTAATATTTAAATTACAAACATCCTCATCGGGAACAGATGTTAACGGTTCAAGAGTGAGAAAGTGGCCAGGAGTTAATATCGACTCATAATCGACTAATAATCTGAGCTCAGTGGACAGAGTGGCCGCGAATTTAAACAGAGGAGCGCTTTCTAAATTTTCGCTTCGCGATGTTTACCAGCCTTGATACGAAACGGTCCAGCATAATCAACGCCCACGATGGAAAATGGCACCGGATTGACCCGTGCGGCTGGTAAATCACTCATGAATGGTTCGAGAGACATGGGGTTCGTCTTATAACACTGAATACGCTTTGACAAACGTTTACGAATTATACGTTTTGCAGACAAGATCCAAAATTGTTGAGACAGTAAATATTGCATAGTATTAGTACCTGCATGGCATTTTTCGCGGTAGATCGGTTCAATAACTATGGATGTCAATTGTGAATCGCGAGGTAGAAGAGCGGGGTGCTTATGCTCAAAAGCGAATCCGGATCTAGACAATCGCCCGCCCACCCTGAGAATTCCTTGGGCATCTAAGAAAGGAATTAACCTTCGCGTTTGCTTAGCGAGAGGGGTTCCCGACCGTATCTGCTTCATTTCGGTAGCATGAAACTGAGCTTGGATATGTTTTACAATTAGTAAAAGCGCTTTATGAAGGTCCGATCCACTTGATATTGGTGAAGAACAACGAGTACGAATAGAATCAAAAAACTTAAGCCACACGCATACAAGGCGTTGTATTTTACGAATTGACGAATAACGTTCAAACAATGTATCTAAAACGGAAGGCGAAGAATCACTGTGCGTGACAAGTGAATACGAACTCTTTTCTTCCGCCTGAAGAGCAGCCTCATCCAATACTTCTACCGTACGAGGCCAAGACGATTTCGGTTGAGATAACCAAGAAGGCCCCGCCCACCATAACCGATTATGAACGAGCAACGATGAAAGTTGGCCGCGGGACACTACGTCTGCAAGAGGAAAATTACGATCTTCATCCAATAATAGTTGCTTATTAAGATTGGGGTTTTCGACAAGCTTTCTTTCGAGCGAATGACAACAACGTAAAGCAATCTCACGGAAGCCAGGAAAAGATAAGTTATCGGAAACTTCTTTAAATGGCAACGAAACAACGTAGGCACCTTCAGGGTCATGGGAATGCTGCGTCACGAAGCTTTCCTCGCATCGCTGATCATCAGGAGTAAGGCGTGATGAATGGTCGAATGATTCTAACTCCCATAAATTTTTTACTGCGTCATGAAGTAAGTCCTCATCTTTAATGAAAAAAGATTGTACTTCATCATCTTTACAGCTTACACTTCCCAGAAGGATCCAGCCGAACACAGAATTAAGCGCAGACGGTTGCGTTAGTCCTCCACCGATACTTCCGGGTAATAGAATTGTGGCGAAGACTTCAGCACCGAGGAGAAGATCTATCGAGCCAGGTTTGTGGCATTCCGGATCAGCAAGAGTAAGACCTTGTAAATGATGCCATGAAGAATTGTCGAGGCGAGTGGACGGCATCACTCCAGAAATGCTAGGTAACGTGAGGGCAGCGACGGTGAACAAAAACCGATTATTTGCACCAATTTCAAGCTGGACACTGCCTGTGACGGCTGAAGTCGCCTGGCCTAGGCCACGGACCTGGCGTGAAAGAACATGACGATTTATGCCTAGCCGTTTAGCAGCATTTTCAGTGATGAAATGCGCCTGACTTCCTGAATCAATCAAAGCACGAAGAGATACGAAATTGCCGTTCGAATCACGAACTTGAACAACAGCAGTGGAAAGAAGTACGGAGGAACCGCTACGAAGGCTAGTAAGTACATTGGGTGAACCTGGTCCATTGGAGTTCTCTGAGGACTGTTCATCTTGATGGAGAAGAGTGTGATGTCTCTGATGACATTTTTGACACGTAAAAATAGATCGACAGTTCCTCACACTGTGAGCAGGTTTCAAACAATTGAAACACCAGTTTTGAGCTTTCGCATGTTCGATTCGTTCAAGAGTTGATTTCCGTAAGAAGCTATCACAACGAGAGATAGAATGGCTTTCCGAACAAAAGACGCATTGATAACCCCTTGAGTTGGACGCTGAAGCAACTGATGATGATTGAAGGTTGGAATTGGCAGGGCGCTGGTTCAAGTTAGACTCGAATGTATCTGCAAAGCATACAGTAGGCGACTTATGTATTTTAGTATTCGTGTTAATTGCCTGACGATGTTCTTGAGACGTGAAGTGTGTATCTCGAACGAGGGCGTCACACTTTGAATAAAGAAATTCCTTCAGAATGCTATAAGAAGGCAATTCCGTTTTAGGGTTGCTACGTTCAAATTCGCATCGCGTTTTCGAATCAATTTTAGAGAGGATTAGATAAGAAAGAACGAAATCCCAGTGGTCAATCGGTAAGTTAAGACTCTTTAAGATAGATAAATTTTCATTGAACAGATCAAGGACACGTCTAAACTCATGCGGTGAATTTGTTTTGAAATTAACGTTTAAGATTTCCTTCCAGCAAGTAAAAGCTAATTCACGTTTATCCCGGTAACGTGTTATCAGTGTTTGAAACGCTTCCTGATAATATTTACCGTTGACAGGAAACGCGCGAACCAGTGCGGAGGCCTCGCCCGATATATTAGACAGTAGGTAATGCATGCGATCTGTGTCCGACAATGTCGGATTTGAATGAACGAGTGAATTAAAAATATCGTAAAACTCAGGCCATGACTTTATGTTACCGGAGAATTTAGGAATTTGAACCTTAGGTAGTTTGACTTTAGGCTCAGTATTATTTATACTTGAAGTTGTATTGGACGTATTGGAATTAATCAGTTTTCGATGAAACACAAGTATCTGAAAGTAAATATTGTCAAATTCCACGCGCAGCTCATCATCACCTCCTGGCTCGGATGTGGACTCAAGAACGGTTAAAATATCTGAATGATTTTCTTCGAAACTATCAACGTATCCTTGTACCGCCGAATAATGAGCAAGGAACAGTTCAGTCTGCGACTCATCGTATTCCGCAAGTCGAGCTACCTCCAATACACGAGAAAGTCTATTGAACGCCAAGGTTCTCTTTCGACGAAGAATGGGTAAGTCCTGAACTGTTGGTCCCGTTGTACCAAGATCAATGCTTCTCGAATATTGTTGTTTTACTTTCTTCGTCGCTGATGAACGCTTAGAACGCAATAAAGACATGTTCAGTTAAATTATTTATGTAGGTACTTAATTCCAATAACAAAGAAAACCGGAATTATTGTATTAATACACGTATGAACAGCCGCCTTTGATATGTACGCGATTCAATGTTTA
This sequence comes from Hesperia comma, assembly GCA_905404135.1. NCBI lineage: Eukaryota > Metazoa > Arthropoda > Insecta > Lepidoptera > Hesperiidae > Hesperia > Hesperia comma. The sequence goes on from FR990034.1 coordinate 6,263,289, forward strand.
ATAAACTTCCTAAATGATTAGTAGGTATAAATCTGTACTACTAATTTTATTATAGGATTACATGCACAAAAGTATGTTTTTAAACGTAAGTAAGTATCGATTTGTTTATGCAGCCGGTTGAAATGATAACGATTTTTAGAATCACTACATAAACATGATCAATACCTACACACAAAATGCAAAATTAAACGTATGAAACCGAACGCGGCCGGCGAGTGGCGATTAGTAAATATATCGGTACGTAAGTCGAGCGAACAACTAACACTAATAAATACGCCAGCCAAGTAGGTATCCAGCAACAACAAAGCAATACGGAACGTCTGGTAGAATACACGAATCGGTCTATGGCCTACTCAGATAGCGGTCTATGGAATATGTCGAACTTGAATTGTTTTGTAACGAAAAACGAACGAACGAATTTAACGAATACGAATAGTTATGTCCTAATTATTTGCAAACGCTTCCACTAACAGTACTTACAACCGTTTATGTACTAGTAAGTAATTAATTATCGTATTTGATGTAAGTAATGTATTGCCGTGCGATCTATAAACTCAATTTAAGTATATAAAATAAGCCGACTCAGTATAACGTGACTAAATAAAAATGACGTTTGCGTTACGAATGCAATACGACGTATAGGTACCGTTCGCCCGTGGTCGGATTATACACATACAAAATGAAATGAATATTTGAAATATTACCGAAATACTGACGAAGTTATGTTATTTACGTATACAGTAAGCAAATAAACGATGTTGTTCATGTATAACAATAAATGATTACACAAAGAATGTTGAAGATTATTGTACGACTAATTTTTGTTTTAAACTGAGGGTGAACGGAGAAAATTACACAAATGAATTTTGCAATTTAAGATGGAAAAAGCTATTTTAGCTTATTTTGTCGATGTTCGGGCGCCAAAAAAATGAAAGGGTTTGGCCTTTCATTGGGTTAACACTTAATAGAAATGGAGAAAATTACGGATGGCACTATCAAGCGTTCGCTTCCTTCCACCGCGCCGACAGACCAGGATTCAATGTCCGCGCAAAACCTCAAGCAAATATTGTGCACGACTCACCTTGACTTGACTGCTACACTGCGCTCCAGCCTTCAGATCCTCGTTTGGTACTCACTGACACTGTTCTGGCTGGCCAGCCTTTCGGTATCACAGCGCGATGGAAAGTTCTAAGATGTCTTTAATAAATAAATTATGATATTCACGTATAGAAGGTCATTGATATTCACGGATGAACTGAACGATTGGGACGATAATCGGTTGATTTCAGAAGGGTTTCGAATTTTCGGTAGAATCACGTAACGGGTCGATGCGTATGCGTTTAACTCGAATTATGAACTGCACTGTCTTCACTCCGTATCACGTGGTCGTGCATTGCGTATAACGCGTTGCTATTGGCCTTTTGCAGGAGCAATGAAATCCAACGATCAACGCTGGCGAATGGAAGACGAATGATTTTAGTTAATGCCATCGAAGTAATAGAAAAGAAAGATAAGAACGGAACATTATAAATACGCCAGCCAAGTAGAAACAATAATTAATGCACGACCACGTGATACGGAATGAAGACAGGGCAGTTCATAATTCGAGTTAAACGCATACGCATCGACCCGTTACGTGATTCTACCGAAAATTCGAAACCCTTCTGAAATCAACAGATTATCGTCCCAATCGTTCAGTTCATCCGTGAATATCAATGACCTTCTATACGTGAATATCATAATTTATTTATTAAAGACGAAATTTATTTATTAACAATCTGATGGCATTAACTAAAATCGTTCGTCTTCCATTCGCCAGCGTTGATCGTTGGATTTCATTGCTCCTGCAAAAGGCCAATAGCAACGCGTTATACGCAATGCACGACCACGTGATACGGAATGAAGACAGTACAGTTCATAATTCGAGTTAAACGCATACGCATCGACCCGTTACGTGATTCTACCGAAAATTCGAAACCCTTCTGAAATCAACAGATTATCGTCCCAATCGTTCAGTTCATCCGTGAATATCAATGACCTTCTATACGTGAATATCATAATTTATTTATTAAAGACATCTTAGAACTTTCCATCGCGCTGTGATACCGAAAGGCTGGCCAGCCAGAACAGTGTCAGTGAGTACCAAACGAGGATCTGAAGGCTGGAGCGCAGTGTAGCAGTCACGGTGAGTTGTGCACAATATTTGCTTGAGGTTTTGCGTGGACATTGAATCCTGGTCTGTCGGCGCGGTGGAAGGAAGCGAACGCTTGATAGTGCCATCCGTAATTTTCTCCATTTCTATTAAGTGTTAACCCAATGAAAGGCCAAACCCTTTCATTTTTTGGCGCCCGAACATCGACAAAATAAGCTAAAATAGCATAATTTCCATCTTAAATTGCAAAATTCATTTGTGTAATTTTCTCCGTTCACCCTCAGTTTAAAATAAAAATTAGTCGTACAATAATCTTCAACATTCTTTGTGTAATCATTTATTGTTATACATGAACAACATCGTTTATTTGCTTACTGTATACGTAAATAACATAACTTCGTCAGTATTTCGGTAATATTTCAAATATTCATTTCATTTTGTATGTGTATAATCCGACCACGGGCGAACGGTACCTATCCGTCGTATTGCATTCGTAACGCAAACGTCATTTTTATTTAGTCACGTTATACTGAGTCGGTTTATTTTATATACCTAAATTGAGTTTATAGATCGCACGGCAATACATTACTTACATCAAATACGATAATTACTTACTAGTACATAAACGGTTGTAAGTACTGTTAGTGGAAGCGTTTGCAAATAATTAGGACATAACTATTCGTATTCGTTAAATTCGTTCGTTCGTTTTTCGTTACAAAACAATATTAATCAAGTATCAACTTGAACCAATAGGCCATAGACCGATTCGTGTATTCTACCAGACGTTCCGTATTGCTTCGTTTGTTGCTGGATACCTACTTAGCTAGCGTATTAGTGTTAGTTGTAGTTGTTCGCCGGACTTACGTACCTAGATATATTTGTAATCGCCACTCGCCGGCTGCGCAGGCTGCGCTCGGGTTTTAGAGGTTTTTACATCTTAGGTAGGTATTTATAATGTTTATGTAGTGATTCTATAATTCGTTATCATTTCAACCGGCTACATAAACAAATCGATACTTACGTTTAAATACACACTTTTGTGCATATAATCGTTTAAAACTTTTTAAGCCTAGAAAAATAGTAGAACAGATTATGATGATTTATGAAGTTGTTAAACATTGAATTGCGTTCATATCAAGCTCGGGTTTTCATACGTTTAATTTTGCATCTCGTGTGTAGGTATTGATCATATTTATGTAGTGATTCTAAAAATCGTTATCATTTCAACCGGCTGCATAAACAAATCGATACTTACGTTTAAAAACATACCTTTGTGCATTTAATCGTTTAAAAATTTTAAGCCTATAATAAAATAAGTAGCACAGATTTATATGTATACCCACTAATCATTTATGAAGTTTATTAAACATTGAATTGCGTACCTACATATCAAAGGCGGTTGTTCATACGTGTATTAATACAATAATTCCGGTTTTGTTTGTTATTGGAGTTAAGTACCTACATAAATAATTTAACTGAACATGTCTTTATTGCGTTCTAAGCGTTCATCAGCGACGAAGAAAGTAAAACAACAATATTCGAGAAGTTTTGATCTTGGTACAACGGGACCCACAGTTCAGGACTTACCTATTCTTCGTCGAAAGAGAACCTTGGCGTTCAATAGACTTTCTCGTGTATTAGAGGTAGCTCGACTTGCGGAATACGATGAGTCGCAGACTGAACTGTTCCTTGCTCATTATTCGGCGGTACAAGGATACGTTGATAGTTTCGAAGAAAATCATTCAGATATTTTAACCGTTCTTGAGTCCACATCCGAGCCAGGAGGTGATGATGAGCTGCGCGTGGAATTTGACAATATTTACTTTCAGATACTTGTGTTTCATCGAAAACTGATTAATTCAAATACGTCCAATACAACTTCAAGTATAAATTGTACCGAGCCTAAAGTCAAACTACCTAAGGTTCAAATTCCTAAATTCTCCGGTAACATAAAGTCATGGCCTGAGTTTTACGATATTTTTAATTCACTCGTTCATTCGAATCCGACATTGTCGGACACAGATCGCATGCATTACCTACTGTCTAATATATCGGGCGAGGCCTCCGCACTGGTTCGCGCGTTTCCTGTCAACGGTAAATATTATCAGGAAGCGTTTCAAACACTGATAACACGTTACCGGGATAAACGTGAATTAGCTTTTACTTGCTGGAAGGAAATCTTAAACGTTAATTTCAAAACAAATTCACCGCATGAGTTTAGACGTGTCCTTGATCTATTCAATGAAAATTTATCTATCTTAAAGAGTCTTAACTTACCGATTGACCACTGGGATTTCGTTCTTTCTTATCTAATCCTCTCTAAAATTGATTCGAAAACGCGATGCGAATTTGAGCGTAGCAACCCTAAAACGGAATTTCCTTCTTATAGCATTCTGAAGGAATTTCTTTATTCAAAGTGTGAAGCCCTCGTTCGAGATACACACTTCACGTCTCAAGAACATCGTCAGGCAATTAATACGAATACTAAAATACATAAGTCGCCTACTGTATGCTTTGCAGACACATTCGAGTCTAACTTGAACCAGCGCCCTGCCAATTCCAATCCTCAATCATCATCAGTTTCTTCAGCGTCCACCTCAAGGGGTTATCAATGCGTCTTTTGTTCGGAAAGCCATTCTATCTCTCGTTGTGATAGCTTCTTACGGAAATCAACTCCTGAACGAATCGAACATGCGAAAGCTCAAAACTGGTGTTTCAATTGTTTGAAACCTGCTCACAGTGTGAGGAACTGTCGATCTATTTTTACGTGTCAAAAATGTCATCAGAGACATCACACTCTTCTCCATCAAGATGAACAGTCCTCAGAGAACTCCAATGGCCCAGGTTCACCCAATGTACTTACTAGCCTTGGTAGCGGTTCCTCCGTACTTCTTTCCACTGCTGTTGTTCAAGTTCGTGATTCGAACGGCAATTTCGTATCTCTTCGTGCTTTGATTGATTCAGGAAGTCAGGCGCATTTCATCACTGAAAATGCTGCTAAACGGCTAGGCATAAATCTTCATGTTCTTTCACGCCAGGTCCGTGGCCTAGGCCAGGCGACTTCAGCCGTCACAGGCAGTGTCCAGCTTGAAATTGGTGCAAATAATCGGTTTTTGTTCACCGTCGCTGCCCTCACGTTACCTAGCATTTCTGGAGTGATGCCGTCCACTCGCCTCGACAATTCTTCATGGCATCATTTACAAGGTCTTACTCTTGCTGATCCGGAATGCCACAAACCTGGCTCGATAGATCTTCTCCTCGGTGCTGAAGTCTTCGCCACAATTCTATTACCCGGAAGTATCGGTGGAGGACTAACGCAACCGTCTGCGCTCAATTCTGTGTTCGGCTGGATCCTTCTGGGAAGTGTAAGCTGTAAAAATGATGAAGTACAATCTTTTTTCATTAAAGATGAGGACTTACTTCATGACGCAGTAAAAAATTTATGGGAGTTAGAATCATTCGACCATTCATCACGCCTTACTCCTGATGATCAGCGATTCGAGGAAAGCTTCGTGACGCAGCATTCCCATGACCCTGAAGGTGCCTACGTTGTTTCGTTGCCATTTAAAGAAGTTTCCGATAACTTATCTTTTCCTGGCTTCCGTGATATTGCTTTACGTTGCTGTCATTCGCTCGAAAGAAAGCTTGTCGAAAACCCCAATCCTTATAAGCAATTATTACTGGATGAAGATCATAATTTTCCTCTTGCAGACGTAGTGTCCCGCGGCCAACTTCCATCGTTGCTCGTTCATAGTCGGTTATGGTGGGCGGGGCCTTCTTGGTTATCTCAACCGAAATCGTCTTTGCCTCGTACGGTAGAAGTATTGGATGAGGCTGCTCTTCAGGCGGAAGAAAAGAGTTCGTATTCACTTGTCACGCACAGTGATTCTTCGCCTTCCGTTTTAGATACATTGTTTGAACGTTATTCGTCAATTCGTAAAATACAACGCCCTGTATGCGTGTGGCTTAAGTTTTTTGATTCTATTCGTACTCGTTGTTCTTCACCAATATCAAGTCGATCGGACCTTCATAAAGCGCTTTTACTAATTGTAAAACATATTCAGGCTCGGTTTTTTGCTACCGCAATTAAGCAGATACGGTCGGGAACCCCTCTCGCTACGCAAACGCGAAGGTTAATTCCCTTCTTAGATACCCAAGGAATTCTCAGGGTGGGCGGGCGATTGTCTAGATCCGGACTCGCATTTGAGCATAAACACCCCGCTCTTCTACCTCGCGATTCAAAATTGACTTCCAAAGTTATTGAAGCAATCTACCGCGAAAAATGTGATGCAGGTACTAATACTATGCAATATTTACTGTCTCAACAATTTTGGATCTTGTCTGCAAAACGTATAATTCGTAAACGTTTGTCAAAGCGTATTCAGTGTTATAAGACGAACCCCATGTCTCTCGAACCATTCATGAGTGATTTACCAGCCGCACGGGTCAATCCAGTGCCATTTTCCATCGTGGGCGTTGATTACGCTGGACCGTTTCGTATCAAGGCAGGTAAACATCGCGAAGCGAAAATTTCGAAAGCGCTCCTCTGTTTAAATTCGCGGCCACTCTGTCCACTGAGCTCAGATTCGAACGACCTGTCGATATTAACTCCTGGCCACTTTCTCACTCTTGAACCGTTAACATCTGTTCCCGATGAGGATGTTTGTAATTTAAATATTAACCGTTTGGGAAGATGGCCACTCATACAACGCTTTCAGCAAGTGTTTTGGTCGCGTTGGAAGACAGAATATCCTCATACGCTGACTCAGCGAGCAAAGTGGACGAAAGATTCTCAGCCGCTAAATATTGGTAGCATGGTTATCATCAAATCGGATAGTACCGTACCGTTACACTGGCCTGTCGCGCGGGTACAGTCGCTGCATCCTGGCCCAGACGGTGTAGTTCGCGTCGCTACCGTTCGCGTGTCTAATGGATCCGTTCTCATGCGACCGTTGACGAAGTTATGTTCTTTGCCGGATCAATGGATTGATCATATCGTTACAAATCTTTAATTCGTAGTCAAACCATTAGTTAGTAAGTTGTTCATGTACGTATTCGTTAATTTTCACTAATTCCATTTTATTTTTAAAATACATTCATCTGTATTTTGGTGGGCGGAATGTTCCGTTCTTATCTTTCTTTTCTATTACTTCGATGGCATTAACTAAAATCGTTCGTCTTCCATTCGCCAGCGTTGATCGTTGGATTTCATTGCTCCTGCAAAAGGCCAATAGCAACGCGTTATACGCAATGCACGACCACGTGATACGGAGTGAAGACAGGGCAGTTCATAATTCGTGTTAAATGCATACGCATCGACCCGTTACGTGATTCTACCGAAAATTCGAAACCCTTCTGAAATCAACCGATTATCGTCCCAATCGTTCAGTTCATCCGTGAATATCAATGACCTTCTATACGTGAATATCATAATTCATTTATTAAAGACATCTTAGAACTTTCCATCGCGCTGTGATACCGAAAGGCTGGCCAGCCAGAACAGTGTCAGTGAGTACCAAACGAGGATCTGAAGGCTGGAGCGCAGTGTAGAGGTCAAGGTGAGTCGTGCACAATATTTGCTTGAGGTTTTGCGCGGACATTGAATCCTGGTCTGTCGGCGCGGTGGAAGGAAGCGAACGCTTGATAGTGCCATCCGTAATTTTCTCCATTTCTATTAAGTGTTAACCCAATGAAAGGCCAAACCCTTTCATTTTTTATAATAATAATTCACATATTTCATTTTTTTTATATTTTTTATTTTCATCAACTCTTGAACGAATCGAACATGCGAAAGCTCAAAACTGGTGTTTCAATTGTTTGAAACCTGCTCACAGTGTGAGGAACTGTCGATCTATTTTTACGTGTCAAAAATGTCATCAGAGACATCACACTCTTCTCCATCAAGATGAACAGTCCTCAGAGAACTCCAATGGCCCAGGTTCACCCAATGTACTTACTAGCCTTGGTAGCGGTTCCTCCGTACTTCTTTCTACTGCTGTTGTTCAAGTACGTGATTCGACCGGCAATTTCGTACCTCTTCGTGCTTTGATTGATTCCGGAAGTCAGGCGCATTTCATCACTGAAAATGCTGCTAAACGGCTAGGCATAAATCGTCATGTTCTTTCACGCCAGGTCCGTGGCCTAGGCCAGGCGACTTCAGCCGTCACAGGCAGTGTCCAGCTTGAAATTGGTGCAAATAATCGGTTTTTGTTCACCGTCGCTGCCCTCACGTTACCTAGCATTTCTGGAGTGATGCCGTCTACTCGCCTCGACAATTCTTCATGGCATCATTTACAAGGTCTTACTCTTGCTGACCCGGAATGCCACAAACCTGGCTCGATAGATCTTCTCCTCGGTGCTGAAGTCTTCGCCACAATTCTATTACCCGGAAGTATCGGTGGAGGACTAACGCAACCGTCTGCGCTCAATTCTGTGTTCGGCTGGATCCTTCTGGGAAGTGTAAGCTGTAAAGATGATGAAGTACAATCTTTTTTCATTAAAGATGAGGACTTACTTCATGATGCAGTAAAAAATTTATGGGAGTTAGAATCATTCGACCATTCATCACGCCTTACTCCTGATGATCAGCGATGCGAGGAAAGCTTCGTGACGCAGCATTCCCATGACCCTGAAGGTGCCTACGTTGTTTCGTTGCCATTTAAAGAAGTTTCCGATAACTTATCTTTTCCTGGCTTCCGTGAGATTGCTTTACGTTGTTGTCATTCGCTCGAAAGAAAGCTTGTCGAAACCCCCAATCTTAATAAGCAACTATTATTGGATGAAGATCGTAATTTTCCTCTTGCAGACGTAGTGTCCCGCGGCCAACTTTCATCGTTGCTCGTTCATAATCGGTTATGGTGGGCGGGGCCTTCTTGGTTATCTCAACCGAAATCGTCTTGGCCTCGTACGGTAGAAGTATTGGATGAGGCTGCTCTTCAGGCGGAAGAAAAGAGTTCGTATTCACTTGTCACGCACAGTGATTCTTCGCCTTCCGTTTTAGATACATTGTTTGAACGTTATTCGTCAATTCGTAAAATACGACGCCCTGTATGCGTGTGGCTTAAGTTTTTTGATTCTATTCGTACTCGTTGTTCTTCACCAATATCAAGTCGATCGGACCTTCATAAAGCGCTTTTACTAATTGTAAAACATATTCAGGCTCGGTTTTTTGCTACCGCAATTAAGCAGATACGGTCGGGAACCCCTCTCGCTACGCAAACGCGAAGGTTAATTCCCTTCTTAGATACCCAAGGAATTCTCAGGGTGGGCGGGCGATTGTCTAGATCCGCACTCGCATTTGAGCATAAACACCCCGCTCTTCTACCTCGCGATTCAAAATTGACTTCCAAAGTTATTGAAGCAATCTACCGCGAAAAATGTGATGCAGGTACTAATACTATGCAATATTTACTGTCTCAACAATTTTGGATCTTGTCTGCAAAACGTATAATTCGTAAACGTTTGTCAAAGCGTATTCAGTGTTATAAGACGAACCCCATGTCTCTCGAACCATTCATGAGTGATTTACCAGCCGCACGGGTCAATCCGGTGCCATTTTCCATCGTGGGCGTTGATTATGCTGGACCGTTTCGTATCAAGGCTAGTAAACATCGCGAAGCGAAAATTTCGAAAGCGCTCCTCTGTTTAAATTCGCGGCCACTCTGTCTACTGAGCTCAGATTCGAACGACCTGTCGATATTAACTCCTGGCCACTTTCTCACTCTCGAACCGTTAACATCTGTTCCCGATGAGGATGTTTGTAATTTAAATATTAACCGTTTGGGAAGATGGCCACTCATACAACGCTTTCAGCAAGTGTTTTGGTCGCGTTGGAAGACAGAATATCTTCATACGCTGACTCAGCGAGCAAAGTGGACGAAGGATTCTCAGCCGTTAAATATTGGTAGCATGGTTATCATCAAATCGGATAGTACCGTACCGTTACACTGGCCTGTCGCGCGGGTACAGTCGCTGCATCCTGGCCCAGACGGTGTAGTTCGCGTCGCTACCGTTCCCTTATCTAATGGATCCGTTCTCATGCGACCGTTGACGAAGTTATGTTCTTTGCCGGATCAATGGATTGATCATATCGTTACAAATCTTTAATTCGTAGTCAAACCATTAGTTAGTAAGTTGTTCATGTACGTATTCGTTAATTTTCACTAATTCCATTTTATTTTTAAAATACATTCACCTGTATTTTGGTGGGCGGAATGTTCCGTTCTTATCTTTCTTTTCTATTACTTCGATGGCATTAACAAAAATCGTTCGTCTTCCATTCGCCAGCGTTGATCGTTGGATTTCATTGCTCCTGCAAAAGGCCAATAGCAACGCGTTATACGCAATGCACGACCACGTGATACGGAATGAAGACAGTGCAGTTCATAATTCGTGTTAAACGCATACGCATCGACCCGTTACGTGATTCTACCGAAAATTCGAAACCCTTCTGAAATCAACCGATTATCGTCCCAATCGTTCAGTTCATCCGTGAATATCAATGACCTTCTATACGTGAATATCATAATTTATTTATTAAAGACATCTTAGAACTTTCCATCGCGCTGTGATACCGAAAGGCTGGCCAGCCAGAACAGTGTCAGTGAGTACCAAACGAGGATCTGAAGGCTGGAGCGCAGTGTAGAGGTCAAGGTGAGTCGTGCACAATATTTGCTTGAGGTTTTGCGCGGACATTGAATCCTGGTCTGTCGGCGCGGTGGAAGGAAGCGAACGCTTGATAGTGCCATCCGTAATTTTCTCCATTTCTATTAAGTGTTAACCCAATGAAAGGCCATACCCTTTCATTTTTTGGCGCCCGATCAGGGACAGATCCGGCTCGAAGGACCACAAAAAAATGAAAGGGTTTGGCCTTTCATTGGGTTAACACTTAATAGAAATGGAGAAAATTACGGATGGCACTATCAAGCGTTCGCTTCCTTCCACCGCGCCGACAGACCAGGATTCAATGTCCGCGCAAAACCTCAAGCAAATATTGTGCACGACTCACCTTGACTTGACTGCTACACTGCGCTCCAGCCTTCAGATCCTCGTTTGGTACTCACTGACACTGTTCTGGCTGGCCAGCCTTTCGGTATCACAGCGCGATGGAAAGTTCTAAGATGTCTTTAATAAATAAATTATGATATTCACGTATAGAAGGTCATTGATATTCACGGATGAACTGAACGATTGGGACGATAATCGGTTGATTTCAGAAGGGTTTCGAATTTTCGGTAGAATCACGTAACGGGTCGATGCGTATGCGTTTAACTCGAATTATGAACTGTACTGTCTTCATTCCGTATCACGTGGTCGTGCATTGCGTATAACGCGTTGCTATTGGCCTTTTGCAGGAGCAATGAAATCCAACGATCAACGCTGGCGAATGGAAGACGAACGATTTTTGTTAATGCCATCGAAGTAATAGAAAAGAAAGATAAGAACGGAACATTCCGCCCACCAAAATACAGGTGAATGTATTTTAAAAATAAAATGGAATTAGTGAAAATTAACGAATACGTACATGAACAACTTACTAACTAATGGTTTGACTACGAATTAAAGATTTGTAACGATATGATCAATCCATTGATCCGGCAAAGAACATAACTTCGTCAACGGTCGCATGAGAACGGATCCATTAGATAAGGGAACGGTAGCGACGCGAACTACACCGTCTGGGCCAGGATGCAGCGACTGTACCCGCGCGACAGGCCAGTGTAACGGTACGGTACTATCCGATTTGATGATAACCATGCTACCAATATTTAACGGCTGAGAATCCTTCGTCCACTTTGCTCGCTGAGTCAGCGTATGAAGATATTCTGTCTTCCAACGCGACCAAAACACTTGCTGAAAGCGTTGTATGAGTGGCCATCTTCCCAAACGGTTAATATTTAAATTACAAACATCCTCATCGGGAACAGATGTTAACGGTTCGAGAGTGAGAAAGTGGCCAGGAGTTAATATCGACAGGTCGTTCGAATCTGAGCTCAGTAGACAGAGTGGCCGCGAATTTAAACAGAGGAGCGCTTTCGAAATTTTCGCTTCGCGATGTTTACTAGCCTTGATACGAAACGGTCCAGCATAATCAACGCCCACGATGGAAAATGGCACCGGATTGACCCGTGCGGCTGGTAAATCACTCATGAATGGTTCGAGAGACATGGGGTTCGTCTTATAACACTGAATACGCTTTGACAAACGTTTACGAATTATACGTTTTGCAGACAAGATCCAAAATTGTTGAGACAGTAAATATTGCATAGTATTAGTACCTGCATCACATTTTTCGCGGTAGATTGCTTCAATAACTTTGGAAGTCAATTTTGAATCGCGAGGTAGAAGAGCGGGGTGTTTATGCTCAAATGCGAGTGCGGATCTAGACAATCGCCCGCCCACCCTGAGAATTCCTTGGGTATCTAAGAAGGGAATTAACCTTCGCGTTTGCGTAGCGAGAGGGGTTCCCGACCGTATCTGCTTAATTGCGGTAGCAAAAAACCGAGCCTGAATATGTTTTACAATTAGTAAAAGCGCTTTATGAAGGTCCGATCGACTTGATATTGGTGAAGAACAACGAGTACGAATAGAATCAAAAAACTTAAGCCACACGCATACAGGGCGTCGTATTTTACGAATTGACGAATAACGTTCAAACAATGTATCTAAAACGGAAGGCGAAGAATCACTGTGCGTGACAAGTGAATACGAACTCTTTTCTTCCGCCTGAAGAGCAGCCTCATCCAATACTTCTACCGTACGAGGCCAAGACGATTTCGGTTGAGATAACCAAGAAGGCCCCGCCCACCATAACCGATAATGAACGAGCAACGATGAAAGTTGGCCGCGGGACACTACGTCTGCAAGAGGAAAATTACGATCTTCATCCAATAATAGTTGCTTATTAAGATTGGGGGTTTCGACAAGCTTTCTTTCGAGCGAATGACAACAACGTAAAGCAATCTCACGGAAGCCAGGAAAAGATAAGTTATCGGAAACTTCTTTAAATGGCAACGAAACAACGTAGGCACCTTCAGGGTCATGGGAATGCTGCGTCACGAAGCTTTCCTCGCATCGCTGATCATCAGGAGTAAGGCGTGATGAATGGTCGAATGATTCTAACTCCCATAAATTTTTTACTGCATCATGAAGTAAGTCCTCATCTTTAATGAAAAAAGATTGTACTTCATCATCTTTACAGCTTACACTTCCCAGAAGGATCCAGCCGAACACAGAATTGAGCGCAGACGGTTGCGTTAGTCCTCCACCGATACTTCCGGGTAATAGAATTGTGGCGAAGACTTCAGCACCGAGGAGAAGATCTATCGAGCCAGGTTTGTGGCATTCCGGGTCAGCAAGAGTAAGACCTTGTAAATGATGCCATGAAGAATTGTCGAGGCGAGTAGACGGCATCACTCCAGAAATGCTAGGTAACGTGAGGGCAGCGACGGTGAACAAAAACCGATTATTTGCACCAATTTCAAGCTGGACACTGCCTGTGACGGCTGAAGTCGCCTGGCCTAGGCCACGGACCTGGCGTGAAAGAACATGACGATTTATGCCTAGCCGTTTAGCAGCATTTTCAGTGATGAAATGCGCCTGACTTCCGGAATCAATCAAAGCACGAAGAGGTACGAAATTGCCGGTCGAATCACGTACTTGAACAACAGCAGTAGAAAGAAGTACGGAGGAACCGCTACCAAGGCTAGTAAGTACATTGGGTGAACCTGGGCCATTGGAGTTCTCTGAGGACTGTTCATCTTGATGGAGAAGAGTGTGATGTCTCTGATGACATTTTTGACACGTAAAAATAGATCGACAGTTCCTCACACTGTGAGCAGGTTTCAAACAATTGAAACACCAGTTTTGAGCTTTCGCATGTTCGATTCGTTCAAGAGTTGATTTCCGTAAGAAGCTATCACAACGAGAGATAGAATGGCTTTCCGAACAAAAGACGCATTGATAACCCCTTGAGTTGGACGCTGAAGCAACTGATGATGATTGAAGATTGGAATTGGCAGGGCGCTGGTTCAAGTTAGACTCGAATGTATCTGCAAAGCATACAGTAGGCGACTTATGTATTTTAGTATTCGTGTTAATTGCCTGAACTGTGGGTCCCGTTGTACCAAGATCAATGCTTCTCGAATATTGTTGTTTTACTTTCTTCGTCGCTGATGAACGCTTAGAACGCAATAAAGACATGTTCAGTTAAATTATTTATGTAGGTACTTAATTCCAATAACAAAGAAAACCGGAATTATTGTATTAATACACGTATGAACAGCCGCCTTTGATATGTACGCAATTCAATGTTTAATAAACTTCCTAAATGATTAGTAGGTATAAATCTGTACTACTAATTTTATTAAAGGCTTAAAAGTTTTAAACGATTACATGCACAAAAGTATGTTTTTAAACGTAAGTATCGATTTGTTTATGCAGCCGGTTGAAATGATAACGATTTTTGGAATCACTACATAAACACGATCAATACCTACACACAAAATGCAAAATTAAACGTATGAAAACCGAACGCGGCCGGCGAGTGGCGATTAGTAAATATATCTAGGTACGTAAGTCGAGCGAACAACACTAATAAATACGCCAGACAAGTAGGTATCCAGCAACAACAAAGCAATACGGAACGTCTGGTAGAATACACGAATCGGTCTATGGCCTACCTACTCAGATCTATGGAATATGTCGAACTTGATTAATATTGTTTTGTAACGAAAAACGAACGAACGAATTTAACGAATACGAATACGAATAGTTATGTCCTAATTATTTGCAAACGCTTCCACTAACAGTACTTACAACCGTTTATGTACTAGTAAGTAATTATCGTATTTGATGTAAGTAATGTATTGCCGTGCGATCTATAAACTCAATTTAGGTATATAAAATAAGCCGACTCAGTATAACGTGACTAAATAAAAATGACGTTTGCGTTACGAATGCAATACGACGGATAGGTACCGTTCGCCCGTGGTCGGATTATACACATACAAAATGAAATGAATATTTGAAATATTACCGAAATACTGACGAAGTTATGTTATTTACGTATACAGTAAGCAAATAAACGATGTTGTTCATGTATAACAATAAATGATTACACAAAGAATGTTGAAGATTATTGTACGACTAATTTTTATTTTAAACTGAGGGTGAACGGAGAAAATTACACAAATGAATTTTGCAATTTAAGATGGAAATTATGCTATTTTAGCTTATTTTGTCGATGTTCGGGCGCCAAAAAAATTCTTGAGACGTGAAGTGTGTATCTCGAACGAGGGCTTCACACTTTGAATAAAGAAATTCCTTCAGAATGCTATAAGAAGGCAATTCCGTTTTAGGGTTGCTACGTTCAAATTCGCATCGCGTTTTCGAATCAATTTTAGAGAGGATTAGATAAGAAAGAACGAAATCCCAGTGGTCAATCGGTAAGTTAAGACTCTTTAAGATAGATAAATTTTCATTGAATAGATCAAGGACACGTCTAAACTCATGCGGTGAATTTGTTTTGAAATTAACGTTTAAGATTTCCTTCCAGCAAGTAAAAGCTAATTCACGTTTATCCCGGTAACGTGTTATCAGTGTTTGAAACGCTTCCTGATAATATTTACCGTTGACAGGAAACGCGCGAACCAGTGCGGAGGCCTCGCCCGATATATTAGACAGTAGGTAATGCATGCGATCTGTGTCCGACAATGTCGGATTCGAATGAACGAGTGAATTAAAAATATCCTTCTTCTTGTTCCGTTCTTATCGTTCTTTTCTATTACTTCGATGGCATTAACTAAAATCGTTCGTCTTCCATTCGCCAGCGTTGATCGTTGGATTTCATTGCTCCTGCAAAAGGCCAATAGCAACGCGTTATACGCAATGCACGACCACGTGATACGGAGTGAAGACAGTGCAGTTCATAATTCGTGTTAAACGCATACGCATCGACCCGTTACGTGATTCTACCGAAAATTCGAAACCCTTCTGAAATCAACCGATTATCGTCCCAATCGTTCAGTTCATCCGTGAATATCAATGACCTTCTATACGTGAATATCATAATTCATTTATTAAAGACATCTTAGAACTTTCCATCGCGCTGTGATACCGAAAGGCTGGCCAGCCAGAACAGTGTCAGTGAGTACCAAACGAGGATCTGAAGGCTGGAGCGCAGTGTAGAGGTCAAGGTGAGTCGTGCACAATATTTGCTTGAGGTTTTGCGCGGACATTGAATCCTGGTCTGTCGGCGCGGTGGAAGGAAGCGAACGCTTGATAGTGCCATCCGTAATTTTCTCCATTTCTATTAAGTGTTAACCCAATGAAAGGCCATACCCTTTCATTTTTTTGGCGCCCGAACATCGACAAAATAAGCTAAAATAGCATAATTTCCATCTTAAATTGCAAAATTCATTTGTGTAATTTTCTCCGTTCACCCTCAGTTTAAAATAAAAATTAGTCGTACAATAATCTTCAACATTCTTTGTGTAATCATTTATTGTTATACATGAACAACATCGTTTATTTGCTTACTGTATACGTAAATAACATAACTTCGTCAGTATTTCGGTAATATTTCAAATATTCATTTCATTTTGTATGTGTATAATCCGACCACGGGCGAACGGTACCTATCCGTCGTATTGCATTCGTAACGCAAACGTCATTTTTATTTAGTCACGTTATACTGAGTCGGCTTATTTTATATACCTAAATTGAGTTTATAGATCGCACGGCAATACATTACTTACATCAAATACGATAATTACTTACTAGTACATAAACGGTTGTAAGTACTGTTAGTGGAAGCGTTTGCAAATAATTAGGACATAACTATTCGTATTCGTTAAATTCGTTCGTTCGTTTTTCGTTACAAAACAATATTAATCAAGTTCGACATATTCCATAGACCGCTATCTGAGTAGGCCGTAGACCGATTCGTGTATTCTACCAGACGTTCCGTATTGCTTTGTTGTTGCTGGATACCTACTTGGCTGGCGTATTTATTAGTGTTAGTTGTTCGCTCGACTTACGTACCTAGATACTTATATTTACTAATCGCCACTCGCCGGCCGCGTTCGGTTTCATACGTTTAATTTTGCATTTTGTGTGTAGGTATTGATCATGTTTATGTAGTGATTCTAAAAATCGTTATCATTTCAACCGGCTGCATAAACAAATCGATACTTACTTACGTTTAAAAACATACTTTTGTGCATGTAATCGTTTAAAACTTTTAAGCCTATAATAAAATTAGTAGTACAGATTTATACCTACTAATCATTTAGGAAGTTTATTAAACATTGAATCGCGTACATATCAAAGGCGGCTGTCCATACGTGTATTAATACAATAATTCCGGTTTTCTTTGTTATTGGAATTAAGTACCTACATAAATAATTTAACTGAACATGTCTTTATTGCGTTCTAAGCGTTCATCAGCGACGAAGAAAGTAAAACAACAATATTCGAGAAGCATTGATCTTGGTACAACGGGACCAACAGTTCAGGACTTACCCATTCTTCGTCGAAAGAGAACCTTGGCGTTCAATAGACTTTCTCGTGTATTGGAGGTAGCTCGACTTGCGGAATACGATGAGTCGCAGACTGAACTGTTCCTTGCTCATTATTCGGCGGTACAAGGATACGTTGATAGTTTCGAAGAAAATCATTCAGATATTTTAACCGTTCTTGAGTCCACATCCGAGCCAGGAGGTGATGATGAGCTGCGCGTGGAATTTGACAATATTTACTTTCAGATACTTGTGTTTCATCGAAAACTGATTAATTCGAATACGTCCAATACAACTTCAAGTATAAATTGTACCGAGCCTAAAGTCAAACTACCTAAGGTTCAAATTCCTAAATTCTCCGGTAACATAAAGTCATGGCCTGAGTTTTACGATATTTTTAATTCACTCGTTCATTCGAATCCGACATTGTCGGACACAGATCGCATGCATTACCTACTGTCTAATATATCGGGCGAGGCCTCCGCACTGGTTCGCGCGTTTCCTGTCAACGGTAAATATTATCAGGAAGCGTTTCAAACACTGATAACACGTTACCGGGATAAACGTGAATTAGCTTTTACTTGCTGGAAAGAAATCTTAAACGTTAATTTCAAAACAAATTCACCGCATGAGTTTAGACGTGTCCTTGATCTATTCAATGAAAATTTATCTATCTTAAAGAGTCTTAACTTACCGATTGACCACTGGGATTTCGTTCTTTCTTATCTAATCCTCTCTAAAATTGATTCGAAAACGCGATGCGAATTTGAGCGTAGCAACCCTAAAACGGAATTTCCTTCTTATAGCATTCTGAAGGAATTTCTTTATTCAAAGTGTGAAGCCCTCGTTCGAGATACACACTTCACGTCTCAAGAACATCGTCAGGCAATTAATACGAATACTAAAATACATAAGTCGCCTACTGTATGCTTTGCAGATACATTCGAGTCTAACTTGAACCAGCGCCCTGCCAATTCCAATCCTCAATCATCATCAGTTTCTTCAGCGTCCACCTTAAGGGGTTATCAATGCGTCTTTTGTTCGGAAAGCCATTCTATCTCTCGTTGTGATAGCTTCTTACGGAAATCAACTCCTGAACGAATCGAACATGCGAAAGCTCAAAACTGGTGTTTCAATTGTTTGAAACCTGCTCACAGTGTGAGGAACTGTCGATCTATTTTTACGTGTCAAAAATGTCATCAGAGACATCACACTCTTCTCCATCAAGATGAACAGTCCTCAGAGAACTCCAATGGCCCAGGTTCACCCAATGTACTTACTAGCCTTGGTAGCGGTTCCTCCGTACTTCTTTCCACTGCTGTTGTTCAAGTTCGTGATTCGAACGGCAATTTCGTATCTCTTCGTGCTTTGATTGATTCAGGAAGTCAGGCGCATTTCATCACTGAAAATGCTGCTAAACGGCTAGGCATAAATCGTCATGTTCTTTCACGCCAGGTCCGTGGCCTAGGCCAGGCGACTTCAGCCGTCACAGGCAGTGTCCAGCTTGAAATTGGTGCAAATAATCGGTTTTTGTTCACCGTCGCTGCCCTCACGTTACCTAGCATTTCTGGAGTGATGCCGTCCACTCGCCTCGACAATTCTTCATGGCATCATTTACAAGGTCTTACTCTTGCTGACCCGGAATGCCACAAACCTGGCTCGATAGATCTTCTCCTCGGTGCTGAAGTCTTCGCCACAATTCTATTACCCGGAAGTATCGGTGGAGGACTAACGCAACCGTCTGCGCTCAATTCTGTGTTCGGCTGGATCCTTCTGGGAAGTGTAAGCTGTAAAGATGATGAAGTACAATCTTTTTTCATTAAAGATGAGGACTTACTTCATGACGCAGTAAAAAATTTATGGGAGTTAGAATCATTCGACCATTCATCACGCCTTACTCCTGATGATCAGCGATGCGAGGAAAGCTTCGTGACGCAGCATTCCCATGACCCTGAAGGTGCCTACGTTGTTTCGTTGCCATTTAAAGAAGTTTCCGATAACTTATCTTTTCCTGGCTTCCGTGAGATTGCTTTACGTTGTTGTCATTCGCTCGAAAGAAAGCTTGTCGAAAACCCCAATCTTAATAAGCAACTATTATTGGATGAAGATCGTAATTTTCCTCTTGCAGACGTAGTGTCCCGCGGCCAACTTTCATCGTTGCTCGTTCATAATCGGTTATGGTGGGCGGGGCCTTCTTGGTTATCTCAACCGAAATCGTCTTGGCCTCGTACGGTAGAAGTATTGGATGAGGCTGCTCTTCAGGCGGAAGAAAAGAGTTCGTATTCACTTGTCACGCACAGTGATTCTTCGCCTTCCGTTTTAGATACATTGTTTGAACGTTATTCGTCAATTCGTAAAATACAACGCCCTGTATGCGTGTGGCTTAAGTTTTTTGATTCTATTCGTACTCGTTGTTCTTCACCAATATCAAGTGGATCAGACCTTCATAAAGCGCTTTTACTAATTGTAAAACATATCCAAGCTCAGTTTCATGCTACCGAAATGAAGCAGATACGGTCGGGAACCCCTCTCGCTAAGCAAACGCGAAGGTTAATTCCTTTCTTAGATGCCCAAGGAATTCTCAGGGTGGGCGGGCGATTGTCTAGATCCGGACTCGCTTTTGAGCATAAGCACCCCGCTCTTCTACCTCGCGATTCACAATTGACATCCATAGTTATTGAACCAATCTACCGCGAAAAATGCCATGCAGGTACTAATACTATGCAATATTTACTGTCTCAACAATTTTGGATCTTGTCTGCAAAACGTATAATTCGTAAACGTTTGTCAAAGCGTATTCAGTGTTATAAGACGAACCCCATGTCTCTCGAACCATTCATGAGTGATTTACCAGCCGCACGGGTCAATCCGGTGCCATTTTCCATCGTGGGCGTTGATTATGCTGGACCGTTTCGTATCAAGGCTGGTAAACATCGCGAAGCGAAAATTTAGAAAGCGCTCCTCTGTTTAAATTCGCGGCCACTCTGTCCACTGAGCTCAGATTCGAACGACCTGTCGATATTAACTCCTGGCCACTTTCTCACTCTTGAACCGTTAACATCTGTTCCCGATGAGGATGTTTGTAATTTAAATATTAACCGTTTGGGAAGATGGCCACTTATACAACGCTTTCAGCAAGTGTTTTGGTCGCGTTGGAAGACAGAATATCTCATACGCTGACTCAGCGAGCAAAGTGGATGAAAGATTCTCAGCCGCTAAATATTGGTAGCATGGTTATCATCAAATCGGATAGTACCGTACCGTTACACTGGCCGGTCGCGCGGGTACAGTCGCTGCATCCTGGCCCAGACGGTGTAGTTCGCGTCGCTACCGTTCGCGTGTCTAATGGATCCGTTCTCATGCGACCGTTGACGAAGTTATGTTCTTTGCCGGATCAATGGATTGATCATATCGTTACAAATCTTTAATTCGTAGTCAAACCATTAGTTAGTAAGTTGTTCATGTACGTATTCGTTAATTTTCACTAATTCCATTTTATTTTTAAAATACATTCATCTGTATTTTGGTGGGCGGAATGTTCCGTTCTTATCGTTCTTTTCTATTACTTCGATGGCATTAACTAAAATCGTTCGTCTTCCATTCGCCAGCGTTGATCGTTGGATTTCATTGCTCCTGCAAAAGGCCAATAGCAACGCGTTATACGCAATGCACGACCACGTGATACGGAGTGAAGACAGTGCAGTTCATAATTCGTGTTAAACGCATACGCATCGACCCGTTACGTGATTCTACCGAAAATTCGAAACCCTTCTGAAATCAACCGATTATCGTCCCAATCGTTCAGTTCATCCGTGAATATCAATGACCTTCTATACGTGAATATCATAATTCATTTATTAAAGACATCTTAGAACTTTCCATCGCGCTGTGATACCGAAAGGCTGGCCAGCCAGAACAGTGTCAGTGAGTACCAAACGAGGATCTGAAGGCTGGAGCGCAGTGTAGAGGTCAAGGTGAGTCGTGCACAATATTTGCTTGAGGTTTTGCGCGGACATTGAATCCTGGTCTGTCGGCGCGGTGGAAGGAAGCGAACGCTTGATAGTGCCATCCGTAATTTTCTCCATTTCTATTAAGTGTTAACCCAATGAAAGGCCATACCCTTTGTTTTGTATCGCGCTGTGATACCGAAAGGCTGGCCAGCCAGAACAGTGTCAGTGAGTACCAAACGAGGATCTGAAGGCTGGAGCGCAGTGTAGCAGTCACGGTGAGTTGTGCACAATATTTGCTTGAGGTTTTGCGTGGACATTGAATCCTGGTCTGTCGGCGCGGTGGAAGGAAGCGAACGCTTGATAGTGCCATCCGTAATTTTCTCCATTTCTATTAAGTGTTAACCCAATGAAAGGCCAAACCCTTTCATTTTTTGCTCGCGATTCAAAATTGACTTCCAAAGTTATTGAAGCAATCTACCGCGAAAAATGTGATGCAGGTACTAATACTATGCAATATTTACTGTCTCAACAATTTTGGATCTTGTCTGCAAAACGTATAATTCGTAAACGTTTGTCAAAGCGTATTCAGTGTTATAAGACGAACCCCATGTCTCTCGAACCATTCATGAGTGATTTACCAGCCGCACGGGTCAATCCGGTGCCATTTTCCATCGTGGGCGTTGATTATGCTGGACCGTTTCGTATCAAGGCTAGTAAACATCGCGAAGCGAAAATTTCGAAAGCGCTCCTCTGTTTAAATTCGCGGCCACTCTGTCTACTGAGCTCAGATTCGAACGACCTGTCGATATTAACTCCTGGCCACTTTCTCACTCTCGAACCGTTAACATCTGTTCCCGATGAGGATGTTTGTAATTTAAATATTAACCGTTTGGGAAGATGGCCACTCATACAACGCTTTCAGCAAGTGTTTTGGTCGCGTTGGAAGACAGAATATCTTCATACGCTGACTCAGCGAGCAAAGTGGACGAAGGATTCTCAGCCGTTAAATATTGGTAGCATGGTTATCATCAAATCGGATAGTACCGTACCGTTACACAGGTCTGTCGGCGCGGTGGAAGGAAGCGAACGCTTGATAGTGCCATCCGTAATTTTCTCCATTTCTATTAAGTGTTAACCCAATGAAAGGCCAAACCCTTTCATTTTTTTGGCGCCCGAACAGGGACAAACATATTCAGGCAAAAAAATGAAAGGGTTTGGCCTTTCATTGGGTTAACACTTAATAGAAATGGAGAAAATTACGGATGGCACTATCAAGCGTTCGCTTCCTTCCACCGCGCCGACAGACCAGGATTCAATGTCCACGCAAAACCTCAAGCAAATATTGTGCACAACTCACCGTGACTGCTACACTGCGCTCCAGCCTTCAGATCCTCGTTTGGTACTCACTGACACTGTTCTGGCTGGCCAGCCTTTCGGTATCACAGCGCGATGGAAAGTTCTAAGATGTCTTTAATAAATAAATTATGATATTCACGTATAGAAGGTCATTGATATTCACGGATGAACTGAACGATTGGGACGATAATCTGTTGATTTCAGAAGGGTTTCGAATTTTCGGTAGAATCACGTAACGGGTCGATGCGTATGCGTTTAACTCGAATTATGAACTGTACTGTCTTCATTCCGTATCACGTGGTCGTGCATTGCGTATAACGCGTTGCTATTGGCCTTTTGCAGGAGCAATGAAATCCAACGATCAACGCTGGCGAATGGAAGACGAACGATTTTTGTTAATGCCATCGAAGTAATAGAAAAGAAAGATAAGAACGGAACATTCCGCCCACCAAAATACAGGTGAATGTATTTTAAAAATAAAATGGAATTAGTGAAAATTAACGAATACGTACATGAACAACTTACTAACTAATGGTTTGACTACGAATTAAAGATTTGTAACGATATGATCAATCCATTGATCCGGCAAAGAACATAACTTCGTCAACGGTCGCATGAGAACGGATCCATTAGATAAGGGAACGGTAGCGACGCGAACTACACCGTCTGGGCCAGGAGGCAGCGACAGTACCCGCGCGACAGGCCAGTGTAACGGTACGGTACTATCCGATTTGATGATAACCATGCTACCAATATTTAGCGGCTGAGAATCTTTCGTCCACTTTGCTCGCTGAGTCAGCGTATGAGGATATTCTGTCTTCCAACGCGACCAAAACACTTGCTGAAAGCGTTGTATGAGTGGCCATCTTCCCAAACGGTTAATATTTAAATTACAAACATCCTCATCGGGAACAGATGTTAACGGTTCAAGAGTGAGAAAGTGGCCAGGAGTTAATATCGACAGGGCGTTCGAATCTGAGCTCAGTGGACAGAGTGGCCGCGAATTTAAACAGAGGAGCGCTTTCGAAATTTTCGCTTCGCGATGTTTACTAGCCTTGATACGAAACGGTCCAGCATAATCAACGCCCACGATGGAAAATGGCACCGGATTGACCCGTGCGGCTGGTAAATCACTCATGAATGGTTCGAGAGACATGGGGTTCGTCTTATAACACTGAATACGCTTTGACAAACGTTTACGAATTATACGTTTTGCAGACAAGATCCAAAATTGTTGAGACAGTAAATATTGCATAGTATTAGTACCTGCATCACATTTTTCGCGGTAGATTGCTTCAATAACTTTGGAAGTCAATTTTGAATCGCGAGGTAGAAGAGCGGGGTGTTTATGCTCAAATGCGAGTCCGGATCTAGACAATCGCCCGCCCACCCTGAGAATTCCTTGGGTATCTAAGAAGGGAATTAACCTTCGCGTTTGCGTAGCGAGAGGGGTTCCCGACCGTATCTGCTTAATTGCGGTAGCAAAAAACCGAGCCTGAATATGTTTTACAATTAGTAAAAGCGCTTTATGAAGGTCCGATCGACTTGATATTGGTGAAGAACAACGAGTACGAATAGAATCAAAAAACTTAAGCCACACGTATACAGGGAGTCGTATTTTACGAATTGACGAATAACGTTCAAACAATGTATCTAAAACGGAAGGCGAAGAATCACTGTGCGTGACAAGTGAATACGAACTCTTTTCTTCCGCCTGAAGAGCAGCCTCATCCAATACTTCTACCGTACGAGGCCAAGACGATTTCGGTTGAGATAACCAAGAAGGCCCCGCCCACCATAACCGATTATGAACGAGCAACGATGAAAGTTGGCCGCGGGACACTACGTCTGCAAGAGGAAAATTACGATCTTCATCCAATAATAGTTGCTTATTAAGATTGGGGGTTTCGACAAGCTTTCTTTCGAGCGAATGACAACAACGTAAAGCAATCTCACGGAAGCCAGGAAAAGATAAGTTATCGGAAACTTCTTTAAATGGCAACGAAACAACGTAGGCACCTTCAGGGTCATGGGAATGCTGCGTCACGAAGCTTTCTTCGCATCGCTGATCATCAGGAGTAAGGCGTGATGAATGGTCGAATGATTCTAACTCCCATAAATTTTTTACTGCATCATGAAGTAAGTCCTCATCTTTAATGAAAAAAGATTGTACTTCATCATCTTTACAGCTTACACTTCCCAGAAGGATCCAGCCGAACACAGAATTGAGCGCAGACGGTTGCGTTAGTCCTCCACCGATACTTCCGGGTAATAGAATTGTGGCGAAGACTTCAGCACCGAGGAGAAGATCTATCGAGCCAGGTTTGTGGCATTCCGGGTCAGCAAGAGTAAGACCTTGTAAATGATGCCATGAAGAATTGTCGAGGCGAGTAGACGGCATCACTCCAGAAATGCTAGGTAACGTGAGGGCAGCGACGGTGAACAAAAACCGATTATTTGCACCAATTTCAAGCTGGACACTGCCTGTGACGGCTGAAGTCGCCTGGCCTAGGCCACGGACCTGGCGTGAAAGAACATGACGATCTATGCCTAGCCGTTTAGCAGCATTTTCAGTGATGAAATGCGCCTGACTTCCTGAATCAATCAAAGCACGAAGAGATACGAAATTGCCGTTCGAATCACGAACTTGAACAACAGCAGTGGAAAGAAGTACGGAGGAACCGCTACGAAGGCTAGTAAGTACATTGGGTGAACCTGGTCCATTGGAGTTCTCTGAGGACTGTTCATCTTGATGGAGAAGAGTGTGATGTCTCTGATGACATTTTTGACACGTAAAAATAGATCGACAGTTCCTCACACTGTGAGCAGGTTTCAAACAATTGAAACACCAGTTTTGAGCTTTCGCATGTTCGATTCGTTCAAGAGTTGATTTCCGTAAGAAGCTATCACAACGAGAGATAGAATGGCTTTCCGAACAAAAGACGCATTGATAACCCCTTGAGTTGGACGCTGAAGCAACTGATGATGATTGAAGGTTGGAATTGGCAGGGCGCTGGTTCAAGTTAGACTCGAATGTATCTGCAAAGCATACAGTAGGCGACTTATGTATTTTAGTATTCGTGTTAATTGCCTGACGATGTTCTTGAGACGTGAAGTGTGTATCTCGAACGAGGGCTTCACACTTTGAATAAAGAAATTCCTTCAGAATGCTATAAGAAGGCAATTCCGTTTTAGGGTTGCTACGTTCAAATTCGCATCGCGTTTTCGAATCAATTTTAGAGAGGATTAGATAAGAAAGAACGAAATCCCAGTGGTCAATCGGTAAGTTAAGACTCTTTAAGATAGATAAATTTTCATTGAATAGATCAAGGACACGTCTAAACTCATGCGGTGAATTTGTTTTGAAATTAACGTTTAAGATTTCCTTCCAGCAAGTAAAAGCTAATTCACGTTTATCCCGGTAACGTGTTATCAGTGTTTGAAACGCTTCCTGATAATATTTACCGTTGACAGGAAACGCGCGAACCAGTGCGGAGGCCTCGCCCGATATATTAGACAGTAGGTAATGCATGCGATCTGTGTCCGACAATGTCGGATTTGAATGAACGAGTGAATTAAAAATATCGTAAAACTCAGGCCATGACTTTATGTTACCGGAGAATTTAGGAATTTGAACCTTAGGTAGTTTGACTTTAGGCTCAGTATTATTTATACTTGAAGTTGTATTGGACGTATTGGAATTAATCAGTTTTCGATGAAACACAAGTATCTGAAAGTAAATATTGTCAAATTCCACGCGCAGCTCATCATCACCTCCTGGCTCGGATGTGGACTCAAGAACGGTTAAAATATCTGAATGATTTTCTTCGAAACTATCAACGTATCCTTGTACCGCCGAATAATGAGCAAGGAACAGTTCAGTCTGCGACTCATCGTATTCCGCAAGTCGAGCTACCTCCAATACACGAGAAAGTCTATTGAACGCCAAGGTTCTCTTTCGACGAAGAATGGGTAAGTCCTGAACTGTTGGTCCCGTTGTACCAAGATCAATGCTTCTCGAATATTGTTGTTTTACTTTCTTCGTCGCTGATGAACGCTTAGAACGCAATAAAGACATGTTCAGTTAAATTATTTATGTAGGTACTTAATTCCAATAACAAAGAAAACCGGAATTATTGTATTAATACACGTATGAACAGCCGCCTTTGATATGTACGCGATTCAATGTTTAATAAACTTCCTAAATGATTAGTAGGTATAAATCTGTACTACTAATTTTATTATAGGATTACATGCACAAAAGTATGTTTTTAAACGTAAGTAAGTATCGATTTGTTTATGCAGCCGGTTGAAATGATAACGATTTTTAGAATCACTACATAAACATGATCAATACCTACACACAAAATGCAAAATTAAACGTATGAAACCGAACGCGGCCGGCGAGTGGCGATTAGTAAATATATCGGTACGTAAGTCGAGCGAACAACTAACACTAATAAATACGCCAGCCAAGTAGGTATCCAGCAACAACAAAGCAATACGGAACGTCTGGTAGAATACACGAATCGGTCTATGGCCTACTCAGATAGCGGTCTATGGAATATGTCGAACTTGAATTGTTTTGTAACGAAAAACGAACGAACGAATTTAACGAATACGAATAGTTATGTCCTAATTATTTGCAAACGCTTCCACTAACAGTACTTACAACCGTTTATGTACTAGTAAGTAATTAATTATCGTATTTGATGTAAGTAATGTATTGCCGTGCGATCTATAAACTCAATTTAAGTATATAAAATAAGCCGACTCAGTATAACGTGACTAAATAAAAATGACGTTTGCGTTACGAATGCAATACGACGTATAGGTACCGTTCGCCCGTGGTCGGATTATACACATACAAAATGAAATGAATATTTGAAATATTACCGAAATACTGACGAAGTTATGTTATTTACGTATACAGTAAGCAAATAAACGATGTTGTTCATGTATAACAATAAATGATTACACAAAGAATGTTGAAGATTATTGTACGACTAATTTTTGTTTTAAACTGAGGGTGAACGGAGAAAATTACACAAATGAATTTTGCAATTTAAGATGGAAAAAGCTATTTTAGCTTATTTTGTCGATGTTCGGGCGCCAAAAAATGAAAGGGTTTGGCCTTTCATTGGGTTAACACTTAATAGAAATGGAGAAAATTACGGATGGCACTATCAAGCGTTCGCTTCCTTCCACCGCGCCGACAGACCAGGATTCAATGTCCACGCAAAACCTCAAGCAAATATTGTGCACAACTCACCGTGACTGCTACACTGCGCTCCAGCCTTCAGATCCTCGTTTGGTACTCACTGACACTGTTCTGGCTGGCCAGCCTTTCGGTATCACAGCGCGATGGAAAGTTCTAAGATGTCTTTAATAAATAAATTATGATATTCACGTATAGAAGGTCATTGATATTCACGGATGAACTGAACGATTGGGACGATAATCTGTTGATTTCAGAAGGCTTTCGAATTTTAAGTACGAATTTAAGAAACTTCTTTAAATGGCAACGAAACAACGTAGGCACCTTCAGGGTCATGGGAATGCTGCGTCACGAAGCTTTCCTCGAATCGCTGATCATCAGGAGTAAGGCGTGATGAATGGTCGAATGATTCTAACTCCCATAAATTTTTTACTGCACCAATGAAGTACAATCTTTTTTCATTAAAGATGAGGACTTACTTCATGACGCAGTAAAAAATTTATGGGAGTTAGAATCATTCGACCATTCATCACGCCTTACTCCTGATGATCAGCGATTCGAGGAAAGCTTCGTGACGCAGCATTCCCATGACCCTGAAGGTGCCTACGTTGTTTCGTTGCCATTTAAAGAAGTTTCCGATAACTTATCTTTTCCTGGCTTCCGTGATATTGCTTTACGTTGCTGTCATTCGCTCGAAAGAAAGCTTGTCGAAAACCCCAATCCTTATAAGCAATTATTACTGGATGAAGATCATAATTTTCCTCTTGCAGACGTAGTGTCCCGCGGCCAACTTCCATCGTTGCTCGTTCATAGTCGGTTATGGTGGGCGGGGCCTTCTTGGTTATCTCAACCGAAATCGTCTTTGCCTCGTACGGTAGAAGTATTGGATGAGGCTGCTCTTCAGGCGGAAGAAAAGAGTTCGTATTCACTTGTCACGCACAGTGATTCTTCGCCTTCCGTTTTAGATACATTGTTTGAACGTTATTCGTCAATTCGTAAAATACAACGCCCTGTATGCGTGTGGCTTAAGTTTTTTGATTCTATTCGTACTCGTTGTTCTTCACCAATATCAAGTCGATCGGACCTTCATAAAGCGCTTTTACTAATTGTAAAACATATTCAGGTTCGGTTTTTTGCTACCGCAATTAAGCAGATACGGTCGGGAACCCCTCTCGCTACGCAAACGCGAAGGTTAATTCCCTTCTTAGATACCCAAGGAATTCTCAGGGTGGGCGGGCGATTGTCTAGATCCGGACTCGCATTTGAGCATAAACACCCCGCTCTTCTACCTCGCGATTCAAAATTGACTTCCAAAGTTATTGAAGCAATCTACCGCGAAAAATGTGATGCAGGTACTAATACTATGCAATATTTACTGTCTCAACAATTTTGGATCTTGTCTGCAAAACGTATAATTCGTAAACGTTTGTCAAAGCGTATTCAGTGTTATAAGACGAACCCCATGTCTCTCGAACCATTCATGAGTGATTTACCAGCCGCACGGGTCAATCCAGTGCCATTTTCCATCGTGGGCGTTGATTACGCTGGACCGTTTCGTATCAAGGCAGGTAAACATCGCGAAGCGAAAATTTCGAAAGCGCTCCTCTGTTTAAATTCGCGGCCACTCTGTCCACTGAGCTCAGATTCGAACGACCTGTCGATATTAACTCCTGGCCACTTTCTCACTCTTGAACCGTTAACATCTGTTCCCGATGAGGATGTTTGTAATTTAAATATTAACCGTTTGGGAAGATGGCCACTCATACAACGCTTTCAGCAAGTGTTTTGGTCGCGTTGGAAGACAGAATATCCTCATACGCTGACTCAGCGAGCAAAGTGGACGAAAGATTCTCAGCCGCTAAATATTGGTAGCATGGTTATCATCAAATCGGATAGTACCGTACCGTTACACTGGCCTGTCGCGCGGGTACAGTCGCTGCATCCTGGCCCAGACGGTGTAGTTCGCGTCGCTACCGTTCGCGTTGAAATCCAACGATCAACGCTGGCGAATGGAAGACGAACGATTTTTGTTAATGCCATCGAAGTAATAGAAAAGAAAGATAAGAACGGAACATTCCGCCCACCAAAATACAGGTGAATGTATTTTAAAAATAAAATGGAATTAGTGAAAATTAACGAATACGTACATGAACAACTTACTAACTAATGGTTTGACTACGAATTAAAGATTTGTAACGATATGATCAATCCATTGATCCGGCAAAGAACATAACTTCGTCAACGGTCGCATGAGAACGGATCCATTAGATAAGGGAACGGTAGCGACGCGAACTACACCGTCTGGGCCAGGAGGCAGCGACAGTACCCGCGCGACAGGCCAGTGTAACGGTACGGTACTATCCGATTTGATGATAACCATGCTACCAATATTTAGCGGCTGAGAATCTTTCATCCACTTTGCTCGCTGAGTCAGCGTATGAGGATATTCTGTCTTCCAACGCGACCAAAACACTTGCTGAAAGCGTTGTATGAGTGGCCATCTTCCCAAACGGTTAATATTTAAATTACAAACATCCTCATCGGGAACAGATGTTAACGGTTCAAGAGTGAGAAAGTGGCCAGGAGTTAATATCGACAGGGCGTTCGAATCTGAGCTCAGTGGACAGAGTGGCCGCGAATTTAAACAGAGGAGCGCTTTCGAAATTTTCGCTTCGCGATGTTTACTAGCCTTGATACGAAACGGTCCAGCATAATCAACGCCCACGATGGAAAATGGCACCGGATTGACCCGTGCGGCTGGTAAATCACTCATGAATGGTTCGAGAGACATGGGGTTCGTCTTATAACACTGAATACGCTTTGACAAACGTTTACGAATTATACGTTTTGCAGACAAGATCCAAAATTGTTGAGACAGTAAATATTGCATAGTATTAGTACCTGCATCACATTTTTCGCGGTAGATTGCTTCAATAACTTTGGAAGTCAATTTTGAATCGCGAGGTAGAAGAGCGGGGTGTTTATGCTCAAATGCGAGTCCGGATCTAGACAATCGCCCGCCCACCCTGAGAATTCCTTGGGTATCTAAGAAGGGAATTAACCTTCGCGTTTGCGTAGCGAGAGGGGTTCCCGACCGTATCTGCTTAATTGCGGTAGCAAAAAACCGAGCCTGAATATGTTTTACAATTAGTAAAAGCGCTTTATGAAGGTCCGATCGACTTGATATTGGTGAAGAACAACGAGTACGAATAGAATCAAAAAACTTAAGCCACACGTATACAGGGAGTCGTATTTTACGAATTGACGAATAACGTTCAAACAATGTATCTAAAACGGAAGGCGAAGAATCACTGTGCGTGACAAGTGAATACGAACTCTTTTCTTCCGCCTGAAGAGCAGCCTCATCCAATACTTCTACCGTACGAGGCCAAGACGATTTCGGTTGAGATAACCAAGAAGGCCCCGCCCACCATAACCGATTATGAACGAGCAACGATGAAAGTTGGCCGCGGGACACTACGTCTGCAAGAGGAAAATTACGATCTTCATCCAATAATAGTTGCTTATTAAGATTGGGGGTTTCGACAAGCTTTCTTTCGAGCGAATGACAACAACGTAAAGCAATCTCACGGAAGCCAGGAAAAGATAAGTTATCGGAAACTTCTTTAAATGGCAACGAAACAACGTAGGCACCTTCAGGGTCATGGGAATGCTGCGTCACGAAGCTTTCTTCGCATCGCTGATCATCAGGAGTAAGGCGTGATGAATGGTCGAATGATTCTAACTCCCATAAATTTTTTACTGCATCATGAAGTAAGTCCTCATCTTTAATGAAAAAAGATTGTACTTCATCATCTTTACAGCTTACACTTCCCAGAAGGATCCAGCCGAACACAGAATTGAGCGCAGACGGTTGCGTTAGTCCTCCACCGATACTTCCGGGTAATAGAATTGTGGCGAAGACTTCAGCACCGAGGAGAAGATCTATCGAGCCAGGTTTGTGGCATTCCGGGTCAGCAAGAGTAAGACCTTGTAAATGATGCCATGAAGAATTGTCGAGGCGAGTAGACGGCATCACTCCAGAAATGCTAGGTAACGTGAGGGCAGCGACGGTGAACAAAAACCGATTATTTGCACCAATTTCAAGCTGGACACTGCCTGTGACGGCTGAAGTCGCCTGGCCTAGGCCACGGACCTGGCGTGAAAGAACATGACGATCTATGCCTAGCCGTTTAGCAGCATTTTCAGTGATGAAATGCGCCTGACTTCCTGAATCAATCAAAGCACGAAGAGATACGAAATTGCCGTTCGAATCACGAACTTGAACAACAGCAGTGGAAAGAAGTACGGAGGAACCGCTACGAAGGCTAGTAAGTACATTGGGTGAACCTGGTCCATTGGAGTTCTCTGAGGACTGTTCATCTTGATGGAGAAGAGTGTGATGTCTCTGATGACATTTTTGACACGTAAAAATAGATCGACAGTTCCTCACACTGTGAGCAGGTTTCAAACAATTGAAACACCAGTTTTGAGCTTTCGCATGTTCGATTCGTTCAAGAGTTGATTTCCGTAAGAAGCTATCACAACGAGAGATAGAATGGCTTTCCGAACAAAAGACGCATTGATAACCCCTTGAGTTGGACGCTGAAGCAACTGATGATGATTGAAGGTTGGAATTGGCAGGGCGCTGGTTCAAGTTAGACTCGAATGTATCTGCAAAGCATACAGTAGGCGACTTATGTATTTTAGTATTCGTGTTAATTGCCTGACGATGTTCTTGAGACGTGAAGTGTGTATCTCGAACGAGGGCTTCACACTTTGAATAAAGAAATTCCTTCAGAATGCTATAAGAAGGCAATTCCGTTTTAGGGTTGCTACGTTCAAATTCGCATCGCGTTTTCGAATCAATTTTAGAGAGGATTAGATAAGAAAGAACGAAATCCCAGTGGTCAATCGGTAAGTTAAGACTCTTTAAGATAGATAAATTTTCATTGAATAGATCAAGGACACGTCTAAACTCATGCGGTGAATTTGTTTTGAAATTAACGTTTAAGATTTCCTTCCAGCAAGTAAAAGCTAATTCACGTTTATCCCGGTAACGTGTTATCAGTGTTTGAAACGCTTCCTGATAATATTTACCGTTGACAGGAAACGCGCGAACCAGTGCGGAGGCCTCGCCCGATATATTAGACAGTAGGTAATGCATGCGATCTGTGTCCGACAATGTCGGATTTGAATGAACGAGTGAATTAAAAATATCGTAAAACTCAGGCCATGACTTTATGTTACCGGAGAATTTAGGAATTTGAACCTTAGGTAGTTTGACTTTAGGCTCAGTATTATTTATACTTGAAGTTGTATTGGACGTATTGGAATTAATCAGTTTTCGATGAAACACAAGTATCTGAAAGTAAATATTGTCAAATTCCACGCGCAGCTCATCATCACCTCCTGGCTCGGATGTGGACTCAAGAACGGTTAAAATATCTGAATGATTTTCTTCGAAACTATCAACGTATCCTTGTACCGCCGAATAATGAGCAAGGAACAGTTCAGTCTGCGACTCATCGTATTCCGCAAGTCGAGCTACCTCCAATACACGAGAAAGTCTATTGAACGCCAAGGTTCTCTTTCGACGAAGAATGGGTAAGTCCTGAACTGTTGGTCCCGTTGTACCAAGATCAATGCTTCTCGAATATTGTTGTTTTACTTTCTTCGTCGCTGATGAACGCTTAGAACGCAATAAAGACATGTTCAGTTAAATTATTTATGTAGGTACTTAATTCCAATAACAAAGAAAACCGGAATTATTGTATTAATACACGTATGAACAGCCGCCTTTGATATGTACGCGATTCAATGTTTAATAAACTTCCTAAATGATTAGT
The DNA here is from genome assembly GCA_905404135.1 of Hesperia comma. Lineage (NCBI taxonomy): Eukaryota > Metazoa > Arthropoda > Insecta > Lepidoptera > Hesperiidae > Hesperia > Hesperia comma. The sequence continues at coordinate 6,297,332 of FR990034.1, forward strand.
AGGTATAAATCTGTACTACTAATTTTATTATAGGATTACATGCACAAAAGTATGTTTTTAAACGTAAGTAAGTATCGATTTGTTTATGCAGCCGGTTGAAATGATAACGATTTTTAGAATCACTACATAAACATGATCAATACCTACACACAAAATGCAAAATTAAACGTATGAAACCGAACGCGGCCGGCGAGTGGCGATTAGTAAATATATCGGTACGTAAGTCGAGCGAACAACTAACACTAATAAATACGCCAGCCAAGTAGGTATCCAGCAACAACAAAGCAATACGGAACGTCTGGTAGAATACACGAATCGGTCTATGGCCTACTCAGATAGCGGTCTATGGAATATGTCGAACTTGAATTGTTTTGTAACGAAAAACGAACGAACGAATTTAACGAATACGAATAGTTATGTCCTAATTATTTGCAAACGCTTCCACTAACAGTACTTACAACCGTTTATGTACTAGTAAGTAATTAATTATCGTATTTGATGTAAGTAATGTATTGCCGTGCGATCTATAAACTCAATTTAAGTATATAAAATAAGCCGACTCAGTATAACGTGACTAAATAAAAATGACGTTTGCGTTACGAATGCAATACGACGTATAGGTACCGTTCGCCCGTGGTCGGATTATACACATACAAAATGAAATGAATATTTGAAATATTACCGAAATACTGACGAAGTTATGTTATTTACGTATACAGTAAGCAAATAAACGATGTTGTTCATGTATAACAATAAATGATTACACAAAGAATGTTGAAGATTATTGTACGACTAATTTTTGTTTTAAACTGAGGGTGAACGGAGAAAATTACACAAATGAATTTTGCAATTTAAGATGGAAAAAGCTATTTTAGCTTATTTTGTCGATGTTCGGGCGCCAAAATACAAAGAATAAATTATTTATGTAGGTACTTAATTCCAATAACAAAGAAAACCGGAATTATTGTATTAATACACGTATGAACAGCCGCCTTTGATATGTACGCAATTCAATGTTTAATAAACTTCTTAAATGATTAGTAGGTATAAATCTGTACTACTAATTTTATTATAGGCTTAAAAGTTTTAAACGATTACATGCACAAAAGTATGTTTTTAAACGTAAGTATCGATTTGTTTATGCAGCCGGTTGAAATGATAACGATTTTTAGAATCACTACATAAACATGATCAATACCTACACACAAAATGCAAAATTAAACGTATGAAAAACCGAACGCGGCCGGCGAGTGGCGATTAGTAAATATATCTAGGTACGTAAGTCGAGCGAACAACTAACACTAATAAATACGCCAGCCAAGTAGTTATCCAGCAACAACAAAGCAATACGGAACGTCTGGTAGAATACACGAATCGGTCTATGGCCTACTCAGATAGCGGTCTATGGAATATGTCGAACTAGATTAATATTGTTTTGTAACGAAAAACGAACGAACGAATTTAACGAATACGAATACGAATAGTTATGTCCTAATTATTTGCAAACGCTTCCACTAACAGTACTTACAACCGTTTATGTACTAGTAAGTAATTATCGTATTTGATGTAAGTAATGTATTGCCGTGCGATCTATAAACTCAATTTAGGTATATAAAATAAGCCGACTCAATATAACGTGACTAAATAAAAATGACGTTTGCGTTACGAATGCAATACGACGGATAGGTACCGTTCGCCCGTGGTAGGATTATACACATACAAAATGAAATGAATATTTGAAATATTACCGAAATACTGACGAAGTTATGTTATTTACGTATACAATAAGCAAATAAACGATGTTGTTCATGTATAACAATAAATGATTACACAAAGAATGTTGAAGATTATTGTACGACTAATTTTTATTTTAAACTGAGGGTGAACGGAGAAAATTACACAAATGAATTTTGCAATTTAAGATGGAAATTATGCTATTTTAGCTTATTTTGTCGATGTTCGGGCGCCAAAAAAATGAAAGGGTTTGGCCTTTCATTGGGTTAACACTTAATAGAAATGGAGAAAATTACGGATGGCACTATCAAGCGTTCGCTTCCTTCCACCGCGCCGACAGACCAGGATTCAATGTCCGCGCAAAACCTCAAGCAAATATTGTGCACGACTCACCTTGACTTGACTGCTACACTGCGCTCCAGCCTTCAGATCCTCGTTTGGTACTCACTGACACTGTTCTGGCTGGCCAGCCTTTCGGTATCACAGCGCGATGGAAAGTTCTAAGATGTCTTTAATAAATAAATTATGATATTCACGTATAGAAGGTCATTGATATTCACGGATGAACTGAACGATTGGGACGATAATCGGTTGATTTCAGAAGGGTTTCGAATTTTCGGTAGAATCACGTAACGGGTCGATGCGTATGCGTTTAACTCGAATTATGAACTGTACTTCCTTCCGTATCACGTGGTCGTGCATTGCGTCTGACGCGTTGCTATTGGTTTCTCGCAGGAGCAATTGAATTCCACCAATCCACGTAGCGAACGAAAGACGAACGATTTGAATTGCCATCGAAGTTATAGAAAAGAAAGATACTTATGAACGGAACATTCCGCCCACCAAAATACAGGTGAATGTATTTTAAAAATAAAATGGAATTAATGAAAATTAACGAATACGTACATGAACAACTTACTAACTAATGGCTTAACTACGAATTAAAGATTTGTAACGAAATGATCAATCACATTGATCCGGCAAAGGACATAACTTCGTCAACGGTCGCGTGAGAACGGATCCATTAGACAAGCGAACGGTAGCGACGCGAACTACACCGTCTGGGCCAGGATGCAGCGACTGTACCCGCGCGACAGGCCAGTGTAACGGTACGGTACTATCCGATTTGATGATAACCATGCTACCAATATTTAGCGGCTGAGAATCCTTCGTCCACTTTGCTCGCTGAGTCAGCGTATGAAGATATTCTGTCTTCCAACGCGACCAAAACACTTGCTGAAAGCGTTGTATGAGTTGCCATCTTCCCAAACGGTTAATATTTAAATTACAAACATCCTCATCGGGAACAGATGTTAACGGTTCAAGAGTGAGAAAGTGGCCAGGAGTTAATATCGACAGGTCGTTCGGATCTGAACTCAGTGGACAGAGTGGCCGCGAGTTTAACATGGCTTCGATTTGTACGAATACGGTCGATAACTCTTCGAAGGTTAAACATTGATTTCCAATTATACGGTACAAATGAGTTTTCACAGCTTTGACTTGTATCTCCCAAACGCCTCCGAAATGAGCGCTGGCTGGAGGGTTGAATTTGAAGGCAATTTGTTCAGATTGCGAGGCGTCGCGAAGATACGAATCAAGCTGCCGTGTAGCACCGACAAAATTGGTACCACAGTCGCAGTAAATTGTAGAAACTCTACCACGGCGTCCCACGAAACGGCGTAGAGCTGCAATAAATGCCTCAGAACTCAAGTCAGAAGCGACCTCGAGATGAAGCGCCTTTGTAGTGAAGCAAACGAATAAACAGAGGTACGCTTTCGAAATTTTCGCTCCGCGATGTTTACCTGCCTTGATACGAAAGGGTCCAGCGTAATCAACGCCCACGATGGAAAATGGCTTAACCTGATTGACCCGTGCGGCTGGTAAATCACTCATGAATGGTTCGAGAGACACGGGGTTCGTCTTATAACACTGAATACATTTTGACAAACGTTTACGAATTACACGTTTTGCAGACAAGATCCAAAATTGTTGAGACAGTAAATACTGCATAGTATTAATACCTGCATGGCAATTCTCGCGGTGGATTGCTTCGATAACCAAGGAGGTCAATCTTGAATCGCGAGGTAGAAGAGCGGGGTGCTTATGCTCAAATGCGAGTCCGGATCTGGACAATCGACCGCCCACCCTGAGAATTCCTTGGGCATCTAAGAAGGGATTTAACCTTCGCATTTGCTTAGCGAGAAGGGTTCCCGATTTCAACTGCTTAATTTCGGTAGCAAAAAACTGAGCCTGAACATGTCTTACAATTACTAAAAGCGCTTTATGAAGGTCCGATCGACTTGCTATTGGTGAAGAACAACGAGTACGGCCGTTACGAAGAAAATCAAAAAACTTAAGCCACACACAAACAAGGCGTTGTATTTTACGAATTGACGAATAACGTTCAAAGAACGTATCTAACAGGGAAAGCGAAGAATCACTGTGCGTGACAAGTGAATACGGACTCTTTTCTTCCGCTTGAAGAGCAGCCTCATCCAATACTTCCACTGTACACGGCCAAGATGATTTCGGTTGGGATAACCAAGCAGGTCCCGCCCACCATAAACGATTATGAACGAGCAACGACGGAAGTTGGCCGCGAGAAACTACGTCTGCAGGGTTATCTTCGGACGCAACATGAGTCCACTGAACGCCAGGGAGGACATCGTGAATGTGCCCCACGCGATTTGCAACGAATGTCTTCCAACGTGAAGGGTGAGCGCGAATCCACGCCAGGACCACGGTAGAATCGGACCATGCGTAAATCCGTGTGCTCGGGGAAACAGAGAAGTAGATTTGTTTCACTAATTGAATAAGATCGGCAAGGACGACCGCAGAGCACAATTCCAGCCGAGGGAGCGAGATAGTACGGGTGGGGGCCACACGGCCTTTAGACAAAACGAAAAAAACCCTAATATTATCGTCTTGGTCAACCGTCCGCAGATAAACCACAGCGCCATAGCCGGTCTCTGAACTATCGGAGAAGCCGTGTATTTCACACGACTTCATGTTGGTTACTGAAATACAACGGGGCAGCAGTAATGACTGTAAAAGGGGGAGTTCTTTGAGGTAACGCTCCCAAAAACTAATAATATCGAGTGGAGGATTATCATCCCATCCCACTCCCGAGAGCCAAAGACGCTGAAGTAATACCTTGACGGTGATTGTCAATGGAGAAAGAAAGCCAAGAGGGTCGAATACACGTGCAACTTCGCTAAGAATATTCCTCTTGGTACAAACATTATGTTGCGGTGTGACGGTAAAAGAGAAACAGTCGCTACGAGGATCCCATCGAAGACCAAGAACTTTAAGAGTAGGATTAGTTTTATCGTTTAGACTGTCTAGAGTGACGGAAGCAGTTAAGCAATGTTCGGGAGGTAAATCGGCCAAGATTTCCGGAGTGTTACTTGCCCATTTACGCAATTCGAAATGTCCGGTGTGGAGCAAGTCAATCAGTTGTTTCTTGGCTTGTAAAGCTTCATCTATACTGTTGAATCCTGTTACGATATCGTCTATGTAAATATTGGAGGATAGGACTTTACTAGCAAGAGGAAAGTTATGACCTTCATCCAGTATCAGTTGTTTAACGGTACGGCATGCCAAGAACGGAGCGGAAGAAACGCCATACGTGACAGTATTGAGACAATATTCCTGAATAGGTTGCTTAGTGTCAAAACGCCAGAATATGTGTTGGTAATCACGATCAGCTTTCGTCAATTGAATCATCCTATACATTTGCCTCATATCAGCCGTGAATACAATAAACGGAATACGAAAGTTTATGAGAATTTCTGTAATGTTTGGCTGTAGCTTGGGGCCGATTAGAAGCGTATCATTTAATGAAATACCCCTAGCATCTTTGGACGAAGCATTAAAAACTACGCGGAGCTTAGTCGACGCCGAATCAGGACGGATGACACAATGATGGGGGATGAAATACTTACCGGAATTTAAATTTTCAACGGAAACAAGACTCATGTGACCGCTGTCCAAATAATCTCGCATAAAGTCACTATATTGCTTATAAAGACTGGGGTTTCTGACAAGCTTTCTTTCGAGCGAATGAAAGCAACGCAAAGCAATATCACGGGAGCCTGGAAAAGATAAATTATCGGAAACTTCTTTAAATGGCAACGAAACAACATAGGCACCTTCTGGGTCACGGGAATGCTGCGTCACAAAGAGTTCCTCGCATCGCTGCTCATCAGGAGTAAGGCGTTGAGAATGGTCGAATGATTCTAACTCCCATAAATTTTTTACTGCGTCATGAAGTAAGTCCTCATCTTTAAGAAAAAAAGATTGTACTTCATCATCTTTACGGCTTACACTTCCCAGAAGGATCCAGCCGAACACAGAATTAAGCGCAGACGGTTGTGTTAGTCCTCCACCGATACTTCCGGGTAATAGAATTGTGGCGAAGACTTCAGCGCCGAGGAGAAGATCTATCGAGCCAGGTTTGTGGCATTCCGGGTCAGCAAGAGTAAGACCCTGTAAATGATGCCATGAAGAATTGTCGAGGCGAGTGGACGGCATCGCTCCACAAATGCTAGGTAACGTGAGGGCAGCGACGGTGAACAAAAGCCGATTATTTGCACCAATTTCAAGCTGAACACTGCCTGTGACGGCTGAAGTGGCCTGGCCTAGACCACGGACCTGGCGTGAAAGAACATGACGATTTATGCCTAGCCGTTTAGCAGCATTTTCAGTGATGAAGTGCGCCTGACTTCCTGAATCAATCAAAGCACGAAGAGATACGAAATTGCCGGTCGAATCACGTACTTGAACAACAGCAGTAGAAAGAAGTACGGAGGAACCGCTACCAAGGCTAGTAAGTACATTGGGTGAACCTGGGCCATTGGAGTTCTCTGAGGACTGTTCATCTTGATGGAGAAGAGTGTGATGTCTCTGATGACATTTTTGACACGTAAAAATAGATCGACAGTTCCTCACACTGTGAGCAGGTTTCAAACAATTGAAACACCAGTTTTGAGCTTTCGCATGTTCGATTCGTTCAGGAGTTGATTTCCGTAAGAAGCTATCACAACGAGAGATAGAATGGCTTTCCAAACAAAAGACGCATTGATAACCCCTTGAGGTGGACGCTGAAGAAACTGATGATGATTGAAGATTGGAATTGGCAGGGCGCTGGTTCAAGTTAGACTCGAATGTATCTGCAAAACATACAGTAGGCGACTTATGTATTTTAGTATTCGTATTAATTGCCTGACGATGTTCTTGAGACGTGAAGTGTGTATCTCGAACGAGGGCTTCACACTTTGAATAAAGAAATTCCTTCAGGATGCTATAAGAAGGCAATTCCGTTTTAGGGTTGCTACGTTCAAATTCGCATCGCGTTTTCGAATCAATTTTAGAGAGGATTAGATAAGAAAGAACGAAGTCCCAGTGGTCAATCGGTAAGTTAAGACTCTTTAAAATAGATAAATTTTCATTGAATAGATCAAGGACACGTCTAAACTCATGCGGTGAATTTGTTTTGAAATTAACGTTTAAGATTTCCTTCCAGCAAGTAAAAGCTAATTCACGTTTATCCCGGTAACGTGTTATCAGTGTTTGAAACGCTTCCTGGTAATATTTACCGTTGACAGGAAACGCGCGAACCAGTGCGGAGGCTTCGCCCGATATATTAGACAGTAGGTAATGCATGCGATCTGTGTCCGACAATGAGGGATTCGAATGAACGAGTGAATTAAAAATATCGTAAAACTCAGGCCATGACTTTATGTTACCGGAGAATTTAGGAATTTGAACCTTAGGTAGTTTGACTTTAGGCTCAGTATTATTTATACTTGAAGTTGTATTGGACGTATTGGAATTAATCAGTTTTTGATGAAACACAAGTATCTGAAAGTAAATATTGTCAAATTCTACGCGCAGCTCATCATCACCACCTGACTCGGATGTGGACTCAAGAACGGTTAAAATATCTGAATGATTTTCTTCGAAACTGTCAACGTATTTTTGTACCGCCGAATAATGAGCAAGGAACAGTTCGGTCTGCGACTTATCGCATTCCGCGAGTTGAGCTACCTCTAATACACGAGAGAGTCTATTGAACGCCAAGGTTCTCTTTCGACGAAGAGTAGGTAAGTCCTGGACTGTGGGTCCCGTTGAACCAAGATCAATACTTCTCGAATATTGTTGTTTTACTTTCTTCGTCGCTGATAAACGCTTAGAACGCAATAAAGACATGTTCGGTTAAATTATTTATGTAGGTACTTAATTCCAATAACAAAGAAAACCGGAATTATTGTATTAATACACGTATGAACAGCCGCCTTTGATATGTACGCAATTCAATGTTTAATAAACTTCTTAAATGATTAGTAGGTATAAATCTGTACTACTAATTTTATTATAGGCTTAAAAGTTTTAAACGATTACATGCACAAAAGTATGTTTTTAAACGTAAGTATCGATTTGTTTATGCAGCCGGTTGAAATGATAACGATTTTTAGAATCACTACATAAACATGATCAATACCTACACACAAAATGCAAAATTAAACGTATGAAAAACCGAACGCGGCCGGCGAGTGGCGATTAGTAAATATATCTAGGTACGTAAGTCGAGCGAACAACTAACACTAATAAATACGCCAGCCAAGTAGTTATCCAGCAACAACAAAGCAATACGGAACGTCTGGTAGAATACACGAATCGGTCTATGGCCTACTCAGATAGCGGTCTATGGAATATGTCGAACTAGATTAATATTGTTTTGTAACGAAAAACGAACGAACGAATTTAACGAATACGAATACGAATAGTTATGTCCTAATTATTTGCAAACGCTTCCACTAACAGTACTTACAACCGTTTATGTACTAGTAAGTAATTATCGTATTTGATGTAAGTAATGTATTGCCGTGCGATCTATAAACTCAATTTAGGTATATAAAATAAGCCGACTCAATATAACGTGACTAAATAAAAATGACGTTTGCGTTACGAATGCAATACGACGGATAGGTACCGTTCGCCCGTGGTAGGATTATACACATACAAAATGAAATGAATATTTGAAATATTACCGAAATACTGACGAAGTTATGTTATTTACGTATACAATAAGCAAATAAACGATGTTGTTCATGTATAACAATAAATGATTACACAAAGAATGTTGAAGATTATTGTACGACTAATTTTTATTTTAAACTGAGGGTGAACGGAGAAAATTACACAAATGAATTTTGCAATTTAAGATGGAAATTATGCTATTTTAGCTTATTTTGTCGATGTTCGGGCGCCAAAAAAATGAAAGGGTTTGGCCTTTCATTGGGTTAACACTTAATAGAAATGGAGAAAATTACGGATGGCACTATCAAGCGTTCGCTTCCTTCCACCGCGCCGACAGACCAGGATTCAATGTCCGCGCAAAACCTCAAGCAAATATTGTGCACGACTCACCTTGACTTGACTGCTACACTGCGCTCCAGCCTTCAGATCCTCGTTTTACGATATTCCTTCCACCGCGTCACCAAGCTTTACGTTGCTGTCATTCGCTCGAAAGAAAGCTTGTCGAAAACCCCAATCCTTATAAGCAATTATTACTGGATGAAGATCATAATTTTCCTCTTGCAGACGTAGTGTCCCGCGGCCAACTTCCATCGTTGCTCGTTCATAGTCGGTTATGGTGGGCGGGGCCTTCTTGGTTATCTCAACCGAAATCGTCTTTGCCTCGTACGGTAGAAGTATTGGATGAGGCTGCTCTTCAGGCGGAAGAAAAGAGTTCGTATTCACTTGTCACGCACAGTGATTCTTCGCCTTCCGTTTTAGATACATTGTTTGAACGTTATTCGTCAATTCGTAAAATACAACGCCCTGTATGCGTGTGGCTTAAGTTTTTTTGATTCTATTCGTACTCGTTGTTCTTCACCAATATCAAGTCGATCGGACCTTCATAAAGCGCTTTTACTAATTGTAAAACATATTCAGGTTCGGTTTTTTGCTACCGCAATTAAGCAGATACGGTCGGGAACCCCTCTCGCTACGCAAACGCGAAGGTTAATTCCCTTCTTAGATACCCAAGGAATTCTCAGGGTGGGCGGGCGATTGTCTAGATCCGGACTCGCATTTGAGCATAAACACCCCGCTCTTCTACCTCGCGATTCAAAATTGACTTCCAAAGTTATTGAAGCAATCTACCGCGAAAAATGTGATGCAGGTACTAATACTATGCAATATTTACTGTCTCAACAATTTTGGATCTTGTCTGCAAAACGTATAATTCGTAAACGTTTGTCAAAGCGTATTCAGTGTTATAAGACGAACCCCATGTCTCTCGAACCATTCATGAGTGATTTACCAGCCGCACGGGTCAATCCAGTGCCATTTTCCATCGTGGGCGTTGATTACGCTGGACCGTTTCGTATCAAGGCAGTAAACATCGCGAAGCGAAAATTTCGAAAGCGCTCCTCTGTTTAAATTCGCGGCCACTCTGTCCACTGAGCTCAGATTCGAACGACCTGTCGATATTAACTCCTGGCCACTTTCTCACTCTTGAACCGTTAACATCTGTTCCCGATGAGGATGTTTGTAATTTAAATATTAACCGTTTGGGAAGATGGCCACTCATACAACGCTTTCAGCAAGTGTTTTGGTCGCGTTGGAAGACAGAATATCCTCATACGCTGACTCAGCGAGCAAAGTGGACGAAAGATTCTCAGCCGCTAAATATTGGTAGCATGGTTATCATCAAATCGGATAGTACCGTACCGTTACACTGGCCTGTCGCGCGGGTACAGTCGCTGCATCCTGGCCCAGACGGTGTAGTTCGCGTCGCTACCGTTCGCGTGTCTAATGGATCCGTTCTCATGCGACCGTTGACGAAGTTATGTTCTTTGCCGGATCAATGGATTGATCATATCGTTACAAATCTTTAATTCGTAGTCGCGCATTTGATTATTGGATTAGATCTGCAAAACGTATAATTCGTAAACGTTTGTCAAAGCGTATTCAGTGTTATAAGACGAACCCCATGTCTCTCGAACCATTCATGAGTGATTTACCAGCCGCACGGGTCAATCCGGTGCCATTTTCCATCGTGGGCGTTGATTATGCTGGACCGTTTCGTATCAAGGCTAGTAAACATCGCGAAGCGAAAATTTCGAAAGCGCTCCTCTGTTTAAATTCGCGGCCACTCTGTCCACTGAGCTCAGATTCGAACGCCCCTGTCGATATTAACTCCTGGCCACTTTCTCACTCTTGAACCGTTAACATCTGTTCCCGATGAGGATGTTTGTATTTAAATATTAACCGTTTGGGAAGATGGCCACTCATACAACGCTTTCAGCAAGTGTTTTGGTCGCGTTGGAAGACAGAATATCCTCATACGCTGACTCAGCGAGCAAAGTGGATGAAAGATTCTCAGCCGCTAAATATTGGTAGCATGGTTATCATCAAATCGGATAGTACCGTACCGTTACACTGGCCTGTCGCGCGGGTACTGTCGCTGCCTCCTGGCCCAGACGGTGTAGTTCGCGTCGCTACCGTTCCCTTATCTAATGGATCCGTTCTCATGCGACCGTTGACGAAGTTATGTTCTTTGCCGGATCAATGGATTGATCATATCGTTACAAATCTTTAATTCGTAGTCAAACCATTAGTTAGTAAGTTGTTCATGTACGTATTCGTTAATTTTCACTAATTCCATTTTATTTTTAAAATACATTCATCTGTATTTTGGTGGGCGGAATGTTCCGTTCTTATCTTTCTTTTCTATTACTTCGATGGCATTAACTAAAATCGTTCGTCTTCCATTCGCCAGCGTTGATCGTTGGATTTCATTGCTCCTGCAAAAGGCCAATAGCAACGCGTTATACGCAATGCACGACCACGTGATACGGAGTGAAGACAGTACAGTTCATAATTCGAGTTAAACGCATACGCATCGACCCGTTACGTGATTCTACCGAAAATTCGAAACCCTTCTGAAATCAACAGATTATCGTCCCAATCGTTCAGTTCATCCGTGAATATCAATGACCTTCTATACGTGAATATCATAATTTATTTATTAAAGACATCTTAGAACTTTCCATCGCGCTGTGATACCGAAAGGCTGGCCAGCCAGAACAGTGTCAGTGAGTACCATAGTACCAAACGAGGATCTGAAGGCTGGAGCGCAGTGTAGCAGTCACGGTGAGTTGTGCACAATATTTGCTTGAGGTTTTGCGTGGACATTGAATCCTGGTCTGTCGGCGCGGTGGAAGGAAGCGAACGCTTGATAGTGCCATCCGTAATTTTCTCCATTTCTATTAAGTGTTAACCCAATGAAAGGCCAAACCCTTTCATTTTTTGGAAGTAATTCCAATTATACGTTTTGCAGACAAGATCCAAAATTGTTGAGACAGTAAATATTGCATAGTATTAGTACCTGCATCACATTTTTCGCGGTAGATTGCTTCAATAACTTTGGAAGTCAATTTTGAATCGCGAGGTAGAAGAGCGGGGTGTTTATGCTCAAATGCGAGTCCGGATCTAGACAATCGCCCGCCCACCCTGAGAATTCCTTGGGTATCTAAGAAGGGAATTAACCTTCGCGTTTGCGTAGCGAGAGGGGTTCCCGACCGTATCTGCTTAATTGCGGGTAGCAAAAAACCGAGCCTGAATATGTTTTACAATTAGTAAAAGCGCTTTATGAAGGTCCGATCGACTTGATATTGGTGAAGAACAACGAGTACGAATAGAATCAAAAAACTTAAGCCACACGCATACAGGGCGTTGTATTTTACGAATTGACGAATAACGTTCAAACAATGTATCTAAAACGGAAGGCGAAGAATCACTGTGCGTGACAAGTGAATACGAACTCTTTTCTTCCGCCTGAAGAGCAGCCTCATCCAATACTTCTACCGTACGAGGCCAAGACGATTTCGGTTGAGATAACCAAGAAGGCCCCGCCCACCATAACCGATTATGAACGAGCAACGATGAAAGTTGGCCGCGGGACACTACGTCTGCAAGAGGAAAATTACGATCTTCATCCAATAATAGTTGCTTATTAAGATTGGGGGTTTCGACAAGCTTTCTTTCGAGCGAATGACAACAACGTAAAGCAATCTCACGGAAGCCAGGAAAAGATAAGTTATCGGAAACTTCTTTAAATGGCAACGAAACAACGTAGGCACCTTCAGGGTCATGGGAATGCTGCGTCACGAAGCTTTCTTCGCATCGCTGATCATCAGGAGTAAGGCGTGATGAATGGTCGAATGATTCTAACTCCCATAAATTTTTTACTGCATCATGAAGTAAGTCCTCATCTTTAATGAAAAAAGATTGTACTTCATCATCTTTACAGCTTACACTTCCCAGAAGGATCCAGCCGAACACAGAATTGAGCGCAGACGGTTGCGTTAGTCCTCCACCGATACTTCCGGGTAATAGAATTGTGGCGAAGACTTCAGCACCGAGGAGAAGATCTATCGAGCCAGGTTTGTGGCATTCCGGGTCAGCAAGAGTAAGACCTTGTAAATGATGCCATGAAGAATTGTCGAGGCGAGTAGACGGCATCACTCCAGAAATGCTAGGTAACGTGAGGGCAGCGACGGTGAACAAAAACCGATTATTTGCACCAATTTCAAGCTGGACACTGCCTGTGACGGCTGAAGTCGCCTGGCCTAGGCCACGGACCTGGCGTGAAAGAACATGACGATTTATGCCTAGCCGTTTAGCAGCATTTTCAGTGATGAAATGCGCCTGACTTCCTGAATCAATCAAAGCACGAAGAGGTACGAAATTGCCGGTCGAATCACGTACTTGAACAACAGCAGTAGAAAGAAGTACGGAGGAACTTATCTGTATCAGGGACTGATCGTAATTTTCCTCTTGCAGACGTAGTGTCCCGCGGCCAACTTTCATCGTTGCTCGTTCATAATCGGTTATGGTGGGCGGGGCCTTCTTGGTTATCTCAACCGAAATCGTCTTGGCCTCGTACGGTAGAAGTATTGGATGAGGCTGCTCTTCAGGCGGAAGAAAAGAGTTCGTATTCACTTGTCACGCACAGTGATTCTTCGCCTTCCGTTTTAGATACATTGTTTGAACGTTATTCGTCAATTCGTAAAATACAACGCCCTGTATGCGTGTGGCTTAAGTTTTTTGATTCTATTCGTACTCGTTGTTCTTCACCAATATCAAGTGGATCAGACCTTCATAAAGCGCTTTTACTAATTGTAAAACATATCCAAGCTCAGTTTCATGCTACCGAAATGAAGCAGATACGGTCGGGAACCCCTCTCGCTAAGCAAACGCGAAGGTTAATTCCTTTCTTAGATGCCCAAGGAATTCTCAGGGTGGGCGGGCGATTGTCTAGATCCGGATTCGCTTTTGAGCATAAGCACCCCGCTCTTCTACCTCGCGATTCACAATTGACATCCATAGTTATTGAACCGATCTACCGCGAAAAATGCCATGCAGGTACTAATACTATGCAATATTTACTGTCTCAACAATTTTGGATCTTGTCTGCAAAACGTATAATTCGTAAACGTTTGTCAAAGCGTATTCAGTGTTATAAGACGAACCCCATGTCTCTCGAACCATTCATGAGTGATTTACCAGCCGCACGGGTCAATCCGGTGCCATTTTCCATCGTGGGCGTTGATTATGCTGGACCGTTTCGTATCAAGGCTGGTAAACATCGCGAAGCGAAAATTTAGAAAGCGCTCCTCTGTTTAAATTCGCGGCCACTCTGTCCACTGAGCTCAGATTATTAGTCGATTATGAGTCGATATTAACTCCTGGCCACTTTCTCACTCTTGAACCGTTAACATCTGTTCCCGATGAGGATGTTTGTAATTTAAATATTAACCGTTTGGGAAGATGGCCACTTATACAACGCTTTCAGCAAGTGTTTTGGTCGCGTTGGAAGACAGAATATCCTCATACGCTGACTCAGCGAGCAAAGTGGATGAAAGATTCTCAGCCGCTAAATATTGGTAGCATGGTTATCATCAAATCGGATAGTACCGTACCGTTACACTGGCCGGTCGCGCGGGTACAGTCGCTGCATCCTGGCCCAGACGGTGTAGTTCGCGTCGCTACCGTTCGCGTGTCTAATGGATCCGTTCTCATGCGACCGTTGACGAAGTTATGTTCTTTGCCGGATCAATGGATTGATCATATCGTTACAAATCTTTAATTCGTAGTCAAACCATTAGTTAGTAAGTTGTTCATGTACGTATTCGTTAATTTTCACTAATTCCATTTTATTTTTAAAATACATTCATCTGTATTTTGGTGGGCGGAATGTTCCGTTCTTATCTTTCTTTTCTATTACTTCGATGGCATTAACTAAAATCATTCGTCTTCCATTCGCCAGCGTTGATCGTTGGATTTCATTGCTCCTGCAAAAGGCCAATAGCAACGCGTTATACGCAATGCACGACCACGTGATACGGAGTGAAGACAGTACAGTTCATAATTCGAGTTAAACGCATACGCATCGACCCGTTACGTGATTCTACCGAAAATTCGAAACCCTTCTGAAATCAACAGATTATCGTCCCAATCGTTCAGTTCATCCGTGAATATCAATGACCTTCTATACGTGAATATCATAATTTATTTATTAAAGACATCTTAGAACTTTCCATCGCGCTGTGATACCGAAAGGCTGGCCAGCCAGAACAGTGTCAGTGAGTACCAAACGAGGATCTGAAGGCTGGAGCACAGTGTAGCAGTCACGGTGAGTTGTGCACAATATTTGCTTGAGGTTTTGCGTGGACATTGAATCCTGGTCTGTCGGCGCGGTGGAAGGAAGCGAACGCTTGATAGTGCCATCCGTAATTTTCTCCATTTCTATTAAGTGTTAACCCAATGAAAGGCCAAACCCTTTCATTTTTTGGCGCCCGAACAGGGACAAAATAAGCTAAAATAGCATAATTTCCATCTTAAATTGCAAAATTCATTTGTGTAATTTTCTCCGTTCACCCTCAGTTTAAAATAAAAATTAGTCGTACAATAATCTTCAACATTCTTTGTGTAATCATTTATTGTTATACATGAACAACATCGTTTATTTGCTTACTGTATACGTAAATAACATAACTTCGTCAGTATTTCGGTAATATTTCAAATATTCATTTCATTTTGTATGTGTATAATCCGACCACGGGCGAACGGTACCTATCCGTCGTATTGCATTCGTAACGCAAACGTCATTTTTATTTAGTCACGTTATACTGAGTCGGCTTATTTTATTTATATACCTAAATTGAGTTTATAGATCGCACGGCAATACATTACTTACATCAAATACGATAATTACTTACTAGTACATAAACGGTTGTAAGTACTGTTAGTGGAAGCGTTTGCAAATAATTAGGACATAACTATTCGTATTTGTATTCGTTAAATTCGTTCGTTCGTTTTTCGTTACAAAACAATATTAATCAAGTTCGACATATTCCATAGGCCGCTATCTGAGTAGGCCATAGACCGATTCGTGTATTCTACCAGACGTTCCGTATTGCTTTGTTGTTGCTGGATACCTACTTGGCTGGCGTACTTATTAGTGTTAGTTGTTCGCTCGACTTACGTACCTAGATATATTTACTAATCGCCACTCGCCGGCCGCGTTCGGTTTTTCATACGTTTAATTTTGCATTTTGTGTGTAGGTATTGATCATGTTTATGTAGTGATTCTAAAAATCGTTATCATTTCAACCGGCTGCATAAACAAATCGATACTTACGTTTAAAAACATACTTTTGTGCATGTAATCGTTTAAAACTTTTAAGCCTTTAATAAAATTAGTAGTACAGATTTATACCTACTAATCATTTAGGAAGTTTATTAAACATTGAATTGCGTACATATCAAAGGCGGCTGTTCATACGTGTATTAATACAATAATTCCGGTTTTCTTTGTTATTGGAATTAAGTACCTACATAAATAATTTAACTGAACATGTCTTTATTGCGTTCTAAGCGTTCATCAGCGACGAAGAAAGTAAAACAACAATATTCGAGAAGCATTGATCTTGGTACAACGGGACCCACAGTTCAGGACTTACCCATTCTTCGTCGAAAGAGAACCTTGGCGTTCAATAGACTTTCTCGTGTATTGGAGGTAGCTCGACTTGCGGAATACGATGAGTCGCAGACTGAACTGTTCCTTGCTCATTATTCGGCGGTACAAGGATACGTTGATAGTTTCGAAGAAAATCATTCAGATATTTTAACCGTTCTTGAGTCCACATCCGAGCCAGGAGGTGATGATGAGCTGCGCGTGGAATTTGACAATATTTACTTTCAGATACTTGTGTTTCATCGAAAACTGATTAATTCGAATACGTCCAATACAACTTCAAGTATAAATTGTACCGAGTCTAAAGTCAAACTACCTAAGGTTCAAATTCCTAAATTCTCCGGTAACATAAAGTCATGGCCTGAGTTTTACGATATTTTTAATTCACTCGTTCATTCGAATCCGACATTGTCGGACACAGATCGCATGCATTACCTACTGTCTAATATATCGGGCGAGGCCTCCGCACTGGTTCGCGCGTTTCCTGTCAACGGTAAATATTATCAGGAAGCGTTTCAAACACTGATAACACGTTACCGGGATAAACGTGAATTAGCTTTTACTTGCTGGAAGGAAATCTTAAGCGTTAATTTCAAAACAAATTCACCGCATGAGTTTAGACGTGTCCTTGATCTGTTCAATGAAAATTTATCTATCTTAAAGAGTCTTAACTTACCGATTGACCACTGGGATTTCGTTCTTTCTTATCTAATCCTCTCTAAAATTGATTCGAAAACGCGATGCGAATTTGAACGTAGCAACCCTAAAACGGAATTGCCTTCTTATAGCATTCTGAAGGAATTTCTTTATTCAAAGTGTGAAGCCCTCGTTCGAGATACACACTTCACGTCTCAAGAACATCGTCAGGCAATTAACACGAATACTAAAATACATAAGTCGCCTACTGTATGCTTTGCAGATACATTCGAGTCTAACTTGAACCAGCGCCCTGCCAATTCCAATCTTCAATCATCATCAGTTGCTTCAGCGTCCAACTCAAGGGGTTATCAATGCGTCTTTTGTTCGGAAAGCCATTCTATCTCTCGTTGTGATAGCTTCTTACGGAAATCAACTCTTGAACGAATCGAACATGCGAAAGCTCAAAACTGGTGTTTCAATTGTTTGAAACCTGCTCACAGTGTGAGGAACTGTCGATCTATTTTTACGTGTCAAAAATGTCATCAGAGACATCACACTCTTCTCCATCAAGATGAACAGTCCTCAGAGAACTCCAATGGCCCAGGTTCACCCAATGTACTTACTAGCCTTGGTAGCGGTTCCTCCGTACTTCTTTCTACTGCTGTTGTTCAAGTACGTGATTCGACCGGCAATTTCGTACCTCTTCGTGCTTTGATTGATTCAGGAAGTCAGGCGCATTTCATCACTGAAAATGCTGCTAAACGGCTAGGCATAAATCGTCATGTTCTTTCACGCCAGGTCCGTGGCCTAGGCCAGGCGACTTCAGCCGTCACAGGCAGTGTCCAGCTTGAAATTGGTGCAAATAATCGGTTTTTGTTCACCGTCGCTGCCCTCACGTTACCTAGCATTTCTGGAGTGATGCCGTCTACTCGCCTCGACAATTCTTCATGGCATCATTTACAAGGTCTTACTCTTGCTGACCCGGAATGCCACAAACCTGGCTCGATAGATCTTCTCCTCGGTGCTGAAGTCTTCGCCACAATTCTATTACCCGGAAGTATCGGTGGAGGACTAACGCAACCGTCTGCGCTCAATTCTGTGTTCGGCTGGATCCTTCTGGGAAGTGTAAGCTGTAAAGATGATGAAGTACAATCTTTTTTCATTAAAGATGAGGACTTACTTCATGATGCAGTAAAAAATTTATGGGAGTTAGAATCATTCGACCATTCATCACGCCTTACTCCTGATGATCAGCGATGCGAAGAAAGCTTCGTGACGCAGCATTCCCATGACCCTGAAGGGGCCTACGTTGTTTCGTTGCCATTTAAAGAAGTTTCCGATAACTTATCTTTTCCTGGCTTCCGTGAGATTGCTTTACGTTGTTGTCATTCGCTCGAAAGAAAGCTTGTCGAAACCCCCAATCTTAATAAGCAACTATTATTGGATGAAGATCGTAATTTTCCTCTTGCAGACGTAGTGTCCCGCGGCCAACTTTCATCGTTGCTCGTTCATAATCGGTTATGGTGGGCGGGGCCTTCTTGGTTATCTCAACCGAAATCGTCTTGGCCTCGTACGGTAGAAGTATTGGATGAGGCTGCTCTTCAGGCGGAAGAAAAGAGTTCGTATTCACTTGTCACGCACAGTGATTCTTCGCCTTCCGTTTTAGATACATTGTTTGAACGTTATTCGTCAATTCGTAAAATACGACGCCCTGTATGCGTGTGGCTTAAGTTTTTTGATTCTATTCGTACTCGTTGTTCTTCACCAATATCAAGTCGATCGGACCTTCATAAAGCGCTTTTACTAATTGTAAAACATATTCAGGCTCGGTTTTTTGCTACCGCAATTAAGCAGATACGGTCGGGAACCCCTCTCGCTACGCAAACGCGAAGGTTAATTCCCTTCTTAGATACCCAAGGAATTCTCAGGGTGGGCGGGCGATTGTCTAGATCCGGACTCGCATTTGAGCATAAACACCCCGCTCTTCTACCTCGCGATTCAAAATTGACTTCCAAAGTTATTGAAGCAATCTACCGCGAAAAATGTGATGCAGGTACTAATACTATGCAATATTTACTGTCTCAACAATTTTGGATCTTGTCTGCAAAACGTATAATTCGTAAACGTTTGTCAAAGCGTATTCAGTGTTATAAGACGAACCCCATGTCTCTCGAACCATTCATGAGTGATTTACCAGCCGCACGGGTCAATCCGGTGCCATTTTCCATCGTGGGCGTTGATTATGCTGGACCGTTTCGTATCAAGGCTAGTAAACATCGCGAAGCGAAAATTTCGAAAGCGCTCCTCTGTTTAAATTCGCGGCCACTCTGTCCACTGAGCTCAGATTCGAACGCCCTGTTGATATTAACTCCTGGCCACTTTCTCACTCTTGAACCGTTAACATCTGTTCCCGATGAGGATGTTTGTAATTTAAATATTAACCGTTTGGGAAGATGGCCACTCATACAACGCTTTCAGCAAGTGTTTTGGTCGCGTTGGAAGACAGAATATCCTCATACGCTGACTCAGCGAGCAAAGTGGATGAAAGATTCTCAGCCGCTAAATATTGGTAGCATGGTTATCATCAAATCGGATAGTACCGTACCGTTACACTGGCCTGTCGCGCGGGTACTGTCGCTGCCTCCTGGCCCAGACGGTGTAGTTCGCGTCGCTACCGTTCCCTTATCTAATGGATCCGTTCTCATGCGACCGTTGACGAAGTTATGTTCTTTGCCGGATCAATGGATTGATCATATCGTTACAAATCTTTAATTCGTAGTCAAACCATTAGTTAGTAAGTTGTTCATGTACGTATTCGTTAATTTTCACTAATTCCATTTTATTTTTAAAATACATTCACCTGTATTTTGGTGGGCGGAATGTTCCGTTCTTATCTTTCTTTTATATTACTTCGATGGCATTAACAAAAATCGTTCGTCTTCCATTCGCCAGCGTTGATCGTTGGATTTCATTGCTCCTGCAAAAGGCCAATAGCAACGCGTTATACGCAATGCACGACCACGTGATACGGAATGAAGACAGTACAGTTCATAATTCGAGTTAAACGCATACGCATCGACCCGTTACGTGATTCTACCGAAAATTCGAAACCCTTCTGAAATCAACAGATTATCGTCCCAATCGTTCAGTTCATCCGTGAATATCAATGACCTTCTATACGTGAATATCATAATTTATTTATTAAAGACATCTTAGAACTTTCCATCGCGCTGTGATACCGAAAGGCTGGCCAGCCAGAACAGTGTCAGTGAGTACCAAACGAGGATCTGAAGGCTGGAGCGCAGTGTAGCAGTCACGGTGAGTTGTGCACAATATTTGCTTGAGGTTTTGCGTGGACATTGAATCCTGGTCTGTCGGCGCGGTGGAAGGAAGCGAACGCTTGATAGTGCCATCCGTAATTTTCTCCATTTCTATTAAGTGTTAACCCAATGAAAGGCCAAACCCTTTCATTTTTTGGCGCCCGAACAGGGACTATGCTATTTTAGCTTTTTTTGGCGCCCGAACATCGACAAAATAAGCTAAAATAGCATAATTTCCATCTTAAATTGCAAAATTCATTTGTGTAATTTTCTCCGTTCACCCTCAGTTTAAAATAAAAATTAGTCGTACAATAATCTTCAACATTCTTTGTGTAATCATTTATTGTTATACATGAACAACATCGTTTATTTGCTTACTGTATACGTAAATAACATAACTTCGTCAGTATTTCGGTAATATTTCAAATATTCATTTCATTTTGTATGTGTATAATCCGACCACGGGCGAACGGTACCTATCCGTCGTATTGCATTCGTAACGCAAACGTCATTTTTATTTAGTCACGTTATACTGAGTCGGCTTATTTTATATACCTAAATTGAGTTTATAGATCGCACGGCAATACATTACTTACATCAAATACGATAATTACTTACTAGTACATAAACGGTTGTAAGTACTGTTAGTGGAAGCGTTTGCAAATAATTAGGACATAACTATTCGTATTCGTATTCGTTAAATTCGTTCGTTCGTTTTTCGTTACAAAACAATATTAATCAAGTTCGACATATTCCATAGATCTGAGTAGGTAGGCCATAGACCGATTCGTGTATTCTACCAGACGTTCCGTATTGCTTTGTTGTTGCTGGATACCTACTTGTCTGGCGTATTTATTAGTGTTGTTCGCTCGACTTACGTACCTAGATATATTTACTAATCGCCACTCGCCGGCCGCGTTCGGTTTTCATACGTTTAATTTTGCATTTTGTGTGTAGGTATTGATCGTGTTTATGTAGTGATTCCAAAAATCGTTATCATTTCAACCGGCTGCATAAACAAATCGATACTTACGTTTAAAAACATACTTTTGTGCATGTAATCGTTTAAAACTTTTAAGCCTTTAATAAAATTAGTAGTACAGATTTATACCTACTAATCATTTAGGAAGTTTATTAAACATTGAATTGCGTACATATCAAAGGCGGCTGTTCATACGTGTATTAATACAATAATTCCGGTTTTCTTTGTTATTGGAATTAAGTACCTACATAAATAATTTAACTGAACATGTCTTTATTGCGTTCTAAGCGTTCATCAGCGACGAAGAAAGTAAAACAACAATATTCGAGAAGCATTGATCTTGGTACAACGGGACCCACAGTTCAGGACTTACCCATTCTTCGTCGAAAGAGAACCTTGGCGTTCAATAGACTTTCTCGTGTATTGGAGGTAGCTCGACTTGCGGAATACGATGAGTCGCAGACTGAACTGTTCCTTGCTCATTATTCGGCGGTACAAGGATACGTTGATAGTTTCGAAGAAAATCATTCAGATATTTTAACCGTTCTTGAGTCCACATCCGAGCCAGGAGGTGATGATGAGCTGCGCGTGGAATTTGACAATATTTACTTTCAGATACTTGTGTTTCATCGAAAACTGATTAATTCGAATACGTCCAATACAACTTCAAGTATAAATTGTACCGAGTCTAAAGTCAAACTACCTAAGGTTCAAATTCCTAAATTCTCCGGTAACATAAAGTCATGGCCTGAGTTTTACGATATTTTTAATTCACTCGTTCATTCGAATCCGACATTGTCGGACACAGATCGCATGCATTACCTACTGTCTAATATATCGGGCGAGGCCTCCGCACTGGTTCGCGCGTTTCCTGTCAACGGTAAATATTATCAGGAAGCGTTTCAAACACTGATAACACGTTACCGGGATAAACGTGAATTAGCTTTTACTTGCTGGAAGGAAATCTTAAACGTTAATTTCAAAACAAATTCACCGCATGAGTTTAGACGTGTCCTTGATCTATTCAATGAAAATTTATCTATCTTAAAGAGTCTTAACTTACCGATTGACCACTGGGATTTCGTTCTTTCTTATCTAATCCTCTCTAAAATTGATTCGAAAACGCGATGCGAATTTGAACGTAGCAACCCTAAAACGGAATTGCCTTCTTATAGCATTCTGAAGGAATTTCTTTATTCAAAGTGTGAAGCCCTCGTTCGAGATACACACTTCACGTCTCAAGAACATCGTCAGGCAATTAACACGAATACTAAAATACATAAGTCGCCTACTGTATGCTTTGCAGATACATTCGAGTCTAACTTGAACCAGCGCCCTGCCAATTCCAATCTTCAATCATCATCAGTTGCTTCAGCGTCCAACTCAAGGGGTTATCAATGCGTCTTTTGTTCGGAAAGCCATTCTATCTCTCGTTGTGATAGCTTCTTACGGAAATCAACTCTTGAACGAATCGAACATGCGAAAGCTCAAAACTGGTGTTTCAATTGTTTGAAACCTGCTCACAGTGTGAGGAACTGTCGATCTATTTTTACGTGTCAAAAATGTCATCAGAGACATCACACTCTTCTCCATCAAGATGAACAGTCCTCAGAGAACTCCAATGGCCCAGGTTCACCCAATGTACTTACTAGCCTTGGTAGCGGTTCCTCCGTACTTCTTTCTACTGCTGTTGTTCAAGTACGTGATTCGACCGGCAATTTCGTACCTCTTCGTGCTTTGATTGATTCCGGAAGTCAGGCGCATTTCATCACTGAAAATGCTGCTAAACGGCTAGGCATAAATCGTCATGTTCTTTCACGCCAGGTCCGTGGCCTAGGCCAGGCGACTTCAGCCGTCACAGGCAGTGTCCAGCTTGAAATTGGTGCAAATAATCGGTTTTTGTTCACCGTCGCTGCCCTCACGTTACCTAGCATTTCTGGAGTGATGCCGTCTACTCGCCTCGACAATTCTTCATGGCATCATTTACAAGGTCTTACTCTTGCTGACCCGGAATGCCACAAACCTGGCTCGATAGATCTTCTCCTCGGTGCTGAAGTCTTCGCCACAATTCTATTACCCGGAAGTATCGGTGGAGGACTAACGCAACCGTCTGCGCTCAATTCTGTGTTCGGCTGGATCCTTCTGGGAAGTGTAAGCTGTAAAGATGATGAAGTACAATCTTTTTTCATTAAAGATGAGGACTTACTTCATGATGCAGTAAAAAATTTATGGGAGTTAGAATCATTCGACCATTCATCACGCCTTACTCCTGATGATCAGCGATGCGAGGAAAGCTTCGTGACGCAGCATTCCCATGACCCTGAAGGTGCCTACGTTGTTTCGTTGCCATTTAAAGAAGTTTCCGATAACTTATCTTTTCCTGGCTTCCGTGAGATTGCTTTACGTTGTTGTCATTCGCTCGAAAGAAAGCTTGTCGAAACCCCCAATCTTAATAAGCAACTATTATTGGATGAAGATCGTAATTTTCCTCTTGCAGACGTAGTGTCCCGCGGCCAACTTTCATCGTTGCTCGTTCATAATCGGTTATGGTGGGCGGGGCCTTCTTGGTTATCTCAACCGAAATCGTCTTGGCCTCGTACGGTAGAAGTATTGGATGAGGCTGCTCTTCAGGCGGAAGAAAAGAGTTCGTATTCACTTGTCACGCACAGTGATTCTTCGCCTTCCGTTTTAGATACATTGTTTGAACGTTATTCGTCAATTCGTAAAATACGACGCCCTGTATGCGTGTGGCTTAAGTTTTTTGATTCTATTCGTACTCGTTGTTCTTCACCAATATCAAGTCGATCGGACCTTCATAAAGCGCTTTTACTAATTGTAAAACATATTCAGGCTCGGTTTTTTGCTACCGCAATTAAGCAGATACGGTCGGGAACCCCTCTCGCTACGCAAACGCGAAGGTTAATTCCCTTCTTAGATACCCAAGGAATTCTCAGGGTGGGCGGGCGATTGTCTAGATCCGCACTCGCATTTGAGCATAAACACCCCGCTCTTCTACCTCGCGATTCAAAATTGACTTCCAAAGTTATTGAAGCAATCTACCGCGAAAAATGTGATGCAGGTACTAATACTATGCAATATTTACTGTCTCAACAATTTTGGATCTTGTCTGCAAAACGTATAATTCGTAAACGTTTGTCAAAGCGTATTCAGTGTTATAAGACGAACCCCATGTCTCTCGAACCATTCATGAGTGATTTACCAGCCGCACGGGTCAATCCGGTGCCATTTTCCATCGTGGGCGTTGATTATGCTGGACCGTTTCGTATCAAGGCTAGTAAACATCGCGAAGCGAAAATTTCGAAAGCGCTCCTCTGTTTAAATTCGCGGCCACTCTGTCTACTGAGCTCAGATTCGAACGACCTGTCGATATTAACTCCTGGCCACTTTCTCACTCTCGAACCGTTAACATCTGTTCCCGATGAGGATGTTTGTAATTTAAATATTAACCGTTTGGGAAGATGGCCACTCATACAACGCTTTCAGCAAGTGTTTTGGTCGCGTTGGAAGACAGAATATCTTCATACGCTGACTCAGCGAGCAAAGTGGACGAAGGATTCTCAGCCGTTAAATATTGGTAGCATGGTTATCATCAAATCGGATAGTACCGTACCGTTACACTGGCCTGTCGCGCGGGTACAGTCGCTGCATCCTGGCCCAGACGGTGTAGTTCGCGTCGCTACCGTTCCCTTATCTAATGGATCCGTTCTCATGCGACCGTTGACGAAGTTATGTTCTTTGCCGGATCAATGGATTGATCATATCGTTACAAATCTTTAATTCGTAGTCAAACCATTAGTTAGTAAGTTGTTCATGTACGTATTCGTTAATTTTCACTAATTCCATTTTATTTTTAAAATACATTCACCTGTATTTTGGTGGGCGGAATGTTCCGTTCTTATCTTTCTTTTCTATTACTTCGATGGCATTAACAAAAATCGTTCGTCTTCCATTCGCCAGCGTTGATCGTTGGATTTCATTGCTCCTGCAAAAGGCCAATAGCAACGCGTTATACGCAATGCACGACCACGTGATACGGAATGAAGACAGTGCAGTTCATAATTCGTGTTAAACGCATACGCATCGACCCGTTACGTGATTCTACCGAAAATTCGAAACCCTTCTGAAATCAACCGATTATCGTCCCAATCGTTCAGTTCATCCGTGAATATCAATGACCTTCTATACGTGAATATCATAATTCATTTATTAAAGACATCTTAGAACTTTCCATCGCGCTGTGATACCGAAAGGCTGGCCAGCCAGAACAGTGTCAGTGAGTACCAAACGAGGATCTGAAGGCTGGAGCGCAGTGTAGAGGTCAAGGTGAGTCGTGCACAATATTTGCTTGAGGTTTTGCGCGGACATTGAATCCTGGTCTGTCGGCGCGGTGGAAGGAAGCGAACGCTTGATAGTGCCATCCGTAATTTTCTCCATTTCTATTAAGTGTTAACCCAATGAAAGGCCATACCCTTTCATTTTTTGGGAAGTGTAAGCTGTAAAGATGATGAAGTACAATCTTTTTTCATTAAAGATGAGGACTTACTTCATGATGCAGTAAAAAATTTATGGGAGTTAGAATCATTCGACCATTCATCACGCCTTACTCCTGATGATCAGCGATGCGAAGAAAGCTTCGTGACGCAGCATTCCCATGACCCTGAAGGTGCCTACGTTGTTTCGTTGCCATTTAAAGAAGTTTCCGATAACTTATCTTTTCCTGGCTTCCGTGAGATTGCTTTACGTTGTTGTCATTCGCTCGAAAGAAAGCTTGTCGAAACCCCCAATCTTAATAAGCAACTATTATTGGATGAAGATCGTAATTTTCCTCTTGCAGACGTAGTGTCCCGCGGCCAACTATTCGGAATTCCCTGTTCGGGCGCCAAAAAATGAAAGGGTTTGGCCTTTCATTGGGTTAACACTTAATAGAAATGGAGAAAATTACGGATGGCACTATCAAGCGTTCGCTTCCTTCCACCGCGCCGACAGACCAGGATTCAATGTCCACGCAAAACCTCAAGCAAATATTGTGCACAACTCACCGTGACTGCTACACTGCGCTCCAGCCTTCAGATCCTCGTTTGGTACTATGGTACTCACTGACACTGTTCTGGCTGGCCAGCCTTTCGGTATCACAGCGCGATGGAAAGTTCTAAGATGTCTTTAATAAATAAATTATGATATTCACGTATAGAAGGTCATTGATATTCACGGATGAACTGAACGATTGGGACGATAATCTGTTGATTTCAGAAGGGTTTCGAATTTTCGGTAGAATCACGTAACGGGTCGATGCGTATGCGTTTAACTCGAATTATGAACTGCCCTGTCTTCACTCCGTATCACGTGGTCGTGCATTGCGTATAACGCGTTGCTATTGGCCTTTTGCAGGAGCAATGAAATCCAACGATCAACGCTGGCGAATGGAAGACGAACGATTTTTGTTAATGCCATCGAAGTAATAGAAAAGAAAGATAAGAACGGAACATTCCGCCCACCAAAATACAGGTGAATGTATTTTAAAAATAAAATGGAATTAGTGAAAATTAACGAATACGTACATGAACAACTTACTAACTAATGGTTTGACTACGAATTAAAGATTTGTAACGATATGATCAATCCATTGATCCGGCAAAGAACATAACTTCGTCAACGGTCGCATGAGAACGGATCCATTAGATAAGGGAACGGTAGCGACGCGAACTACACCGTCTGGGCCAGGAGGCAGCGACAGTACCCGCGCGACAGGCCAGTGTAACGGTACGGTACTATCCGATTTGATGATAACCATGCTACCAATATTTAGCGGCTGAGAATCTTTCATCCACTTTGCTCGCTGAGTCAGCGTATGAGGATATTCTGTCTTCCAACGCGACCAAAACACTTGCTGAAAGCGTTGTATGAGTGGCCATCTTCCCAAACGGTTAATATTTAAATTACAAACATCCTCATCGGGAACAGATGTTAACGGTTCAAGAGTGAGAAAGTGGCCAGGAGTTAATATCGACAGGGCGTTCGAATCTGAGCTCAGTGGACAGAGTGGCCGCGAATTTAAACAGAGGAGCGCTTTCGAAATTTTCGCTTCGCGATGTTTACTAGCCTTGATACGAAACGGTCCAGCATAATCAACGCCCACGATGGAAAATGGCACCGGATTGACCCGTGCGGCTGGTAAATCACTCATGAATGGTTCGAGAGACATGGGGTTCGTCTTATAACACTGAATACGCTTTGACAAACGTTTACGAATTATACGTTTTGCAGACAAGATCCAAAATTGTTGAGACAGTAAATATTGCATAGTATTAGTACCTGCATCACATTTTTCGCGGTAGATTGCTTCAATAACTTTGGAAGTCAATTTTGAATCGCGAGGTAGAAGAGCGGGGTGTTTATGCTCAAATGCGAGTCCGGATCTAGACAATCGCCCGCCCACCCTGAGAATTCCTTGGGTATCTAAGAAGGGAATTAACCTTCGCGTTTGCGTAGCGAGAGGGGTTCCCGACCGTATCTGCTTAATTGCGGTAGCAAAAAACCGAGCCTGAATATGTTTTACAATTAGTAAAAGCGCTTTATGAAGGTCCGATCGACTTGATATTGGTGAAGAACAACGAGTACGAATAGAATCAAAAAACTTAAGCCACACGTATACAGGGAGTCGTATTTTACGAATTGACGAATAACGTTCAAACAATGTATCTAAAACGGAAGGCGAAGAATCACTGTGCGTGACAAGTGAATACGAACTCTTTTCTTCCGCCTGAAGAGCAGCCTCATCCAATACTTCTACCGTACGAGGCCAAGACGATTTCGGTTGAGATAACCAAGAAGGCCCCGCCCACCATAACCGATTATGAACGAGCAACGATGAAAGTTGGCCGCGGGACACTACGTCTGCAAGAGGAAAATTACGATCTTCATCCAATAATAGTTGCTTATTAAGATTGGGGGTTTCGACAAGCTTTCTTTCGAGCGAATGACAACAACGTAAAGCAATCTCACGGAAGCCAGGAAAAGATAAGTTATCGGAAACTTCTTTAAATGGCAACGAAACAACGTAGGCACCTTCAGGGTCATGGGAATGCTGCGTCACGAAGCTTTCTTCGCATCGCTGATCATCAGGAGTAAGGCGTGATGAATGGTCGAATGATTCTAACTCCC
Organism: Hesperia comma; assembly: GCA_905404135.1. Lineage (NCBI taxonomy): Eukaryota > Metazoa > Arthropoda > Insecta > Lepidoptera > Hesperiidae > Hesperia > Hesperia comma. Next base: position 6,326,241 of record FR990034.1, read on the forward strand.
ATAAATTTTTTACTGCATCATGAAGTAAGTCCTCATCTTTAATGAAAAAAGATTGTACTTCATCATCTTTACAGCTTACACTTCCCAGAAGGATCCAGCCGAACACAGAATTGAGCGCAGACGGTTGCGTTAGTCCTCCACCGATACTTCCGGGTAATAGAATTGTGGCGAAGACTTCAGCACCGAGGAGAAGATCTATCGAGCCAGGTTTGTGGCATTCCGGGTCAGCAAGAGTAAGACCTTGTAAATGATGCCATGAAGAATTGTCGAGGCGAGTAGACGGCATCACTCCAGAAATGCTAGGTAACGTGAGGGCAGCGACGGTGAACAAAAACCGATTATTTGCACCAATTTCAAGCTGGACACTGCCTGTGACGGCTGAAGTCGCCTGGCCTAGGCCACGGACCTGGCGTGAAAGAACATGACGATCTATGCCTAGCCGTTTAGCAGCATTTTCAGTGATGAAATGCGCCTGACTTCCTGAATCAATCAAAGCACGAAGAGATACGAAATTGCCGTTCGAATCACGAACTTGAACAACAGCAGTGGAAAGAAGTACGGAGGAACCGCTACGAAGGCTAGTAAGTACATTGGGTGAACCTGGTCCATTGGAGTTCTCTGAGGACTGTTCATCTTGATGGAGAAGAGTGTGATGTCTCTGATGACATTTTTGACACGTAAAAATAGATCGACAGTTCCTCACACTGTGAGCAGGTTTCAAACAATTGAAACACCAGTTTTGAGCTTTCGCATGTTCGATTCGTTCAAGAGTTGATTTCCGTAAGAAGCTATCACAACGAGAGATAGAATGGCTTTCCGAACAAAAGACGCATTGATAACCCCTTGAGTTGGACGCTGAAGCAACTGATGATGATTGAAGGTTGGAATTGGCAGGGCGCTGGTTCAAGTTAGACTCGAATGTATCTGCAAAGCATACAGTAGGCGACTTATGTATTTTAGTATTCGTGTTAATTGCCTGACGATGTTCTTGAGACGTGAAGTGTGTATCTCGAACGAGGGCTTCACACTTTGAATAAAGAAATTCCTTCAGAATGCTATAAGAAGGCAATTCCGTTTTAGGGTTGCTACGTTCAAATTCGCATCGCGTTTTCGAATCAATTTTAGAGAGGATTAGATAAGAAAGAACGAAATCCCAGTGGTCAATCGGTAAGTTAAGACTCTTTAAGATAGATAAATTTTCATTGAATAGATCAAGGACACGTCTAAACTCATGCGGTGAATTTGTTTTGAAATTAACGTTTAAGATTTCCTTCCAGCAAGTAAAAGCTAATTCACGTTTATCCCGGTAACGTGTTATCAGTGTTTGAAACGCTTCCTGATAATATTTACCGTTGACAGGAAACGCGCGAACCAGTGCGGAGGCCTCGCCCGATATATTAGACAGTAGGTAATGCATGCGATCTGTGTCCGACAATGTCGGATTTGAATGAACGAGTGAATTAAAAATATCGTAAAACTCAGGCCATGACTTTATGTTACCGGAGAATTTAGGAATTTGAACCTTAGGTAGTTTGACTTTAGGCTCAGTATTATTTATACTTGAAGTTGTATTGGACGTATTGGAATTAATCAGTTTTCGATGAAACACAAGTATCTGAAAGTAAATATTGTCAAATTCCACGCGCAGCTCATCATCACCTCCTGGCTCGGATGTGGACTCAAGAACGGTTAAAATATCTGAATGATTTTCTTCGAAACTATCAACGTATCCTTGTACCGCCGAATAATGAGCAAGGAACAGTTCAGTCTGCGACTCATCGTATTCCGCAAGTCGAGCTACCTCCAATACACGAGAAAGTCTATTGAACGCCAAGGTTCTCTTTCGACGAAGAATGGGTAAGTCCTGAACTGTTGGTCCCGTTGTACCAAGATCAATGCTTCTCGAATATTGTTGTTTTACTTTCTTCGTCGCTGATGAACGCTTAGAACGCAATAAAGACATGTTCAGTTAAATTATTTATGTAGGTACTTAATTCCAATAACAAAGAAAACCGGAATTATTGTATTAATACACGTATGAACAGCCGCCTTTGATATGTACGCGATTCAATGTTTAATAAACTTCCTAAATGATTAGTAGGTATAAATCTGTACTACTAATTTTATTATAGGATTACATGCACAAAAGTATGTTTTTAAACGTAAGTAAGTATCGATTTGTTTATGCAGCCGGTTGAAATGATAACGATTTTTAGAATCACTACATAAACATGATCAATACCTACACACAAAATGCAAAATTAAACGTATGAAACCGAACGCGGCCGGCGAGTGGCGATTAGTAAATATATCGGTACGTAAGTCGAGCGAACAACTAACACTAATAAATACGCCAGCCAAGTAGGTATCCAGCAACAACAAAGCAATACGGAACGTCTGGTAGAATACACGAATCGGTCTATGGCCTACTCAGATAGCGGTCTATGGAATATGTCGAACTTGAATTGTTTTGTAACGAAAAACGAACGAACGAATTTAACGAATACGAATAGTTATGTCCTAATTATTTGCAAACGCTTCCACTAACAGTACTTACAACCGTTTATGTACTAGTAAGTAATTAATTATCGTATTTGATGTAAGTAATGTATTGCCGTGCGATCTATAAACTCAATTTAAGTATATAAAATAAGCCGACTCAGTATAACGTGACTAAATAAAAATGACGTTTGCGTTACGAATGCAATACGACGTATAGGTACCGTTCGCCCGTGGTCGGATTATACACATACAAAATGAAATGAATATTTGAAATATTACCGAAATACTGACGAAGTTATGTTATTTACGTATACAGTAAGCAAATAAACGATGTTGTTCATGTATAACAATAAATGATTACACAAAGAATGTTGAAGATTATTGTACGACTAATTTTTGTTTTAAACTGAGGGTGAACGGAGAAAATTACACAAATGAATTTTGCAATTTAAGATGGAAAAAGCTATTTTAGCTTATTTTGTCGATGTTCGGGCGCCAAAAAATGAAAGGGTTTGGCCTTTCATTGGGTTAACACTTAATAGAAATGGAGAAAATTACGGATGGCACTATCAAGCGTTCGCTTCCTTCCACCGCGCCGACAGACCAGGATTCAATGTCCACGCAAAACCTCAAGCAAATATTGTGCACAACTCACCGTGACTGCTACACTGCGCTCCAGCCTTCAGATCCTCGTTTGGTACTCACTGACACTGTTCTGGCTGGCCAGCCTTTCGGTATCACAGCGCGATGGAAAGTTCTAAGATGTCTTTAATAAATAAATTATGATATTCACGTATAGAAGGTCATTGATATTCACGGATGAACTGAACGATTGGGACGATAATCTGTTGATTTCAGAAGGGTTTCGAATTTTCGGTAGAATCACGTAACGGGTCGATGCGTATGCGTTTAACTCGAATTATGAACTGTACTGTCTTCATTCCGTATCACGTGGTCGTGCATTGCGTATAACGCGTTGCTATTGGCCTTTTGCAGGAGCAATGAAATCCAACGATCAACGCTGGCGAATGGAAGACGAACGATTTTTGTTAATGCCATCGAAGTAATAGAAAAGAAAGATAAGAACGGAACATTCCGCCCACCAAAATACAGATGAATGTATTTTAAAAATAAAATGGAATTAGTGAAAATTAACGAATACGTACATGAACAACTTACTAACTAATGGTTTGACTACGAATTAAAGATTTGTAACGATATGATCAATCCATTGATCCGGCAAAGAACATAACTTCGTCAACGGTCGCATGAGAACGGATCCATTAGACACGCGAACGGTAGCGACGCGAACTACACCGTCTGGGCCAGGATGCAGCGACTGTACCCGCGCGACCGGCCAGTGTAACGGTACGGTACTATCCGATTTGATGATAACCATGCTACCAATATTTAGCGGCTGAGAATCTTTCATCCACTTTGCTCGCTGAGTCAGCGTATGAGGATATTCTGTCTTCCAACGCGACCAAAACACTTGCTGAAAGCGTTGTATAAGTGGCCATCTTCCCAAACGGTTAATATTTAAATTACAAACATCCTCATCGGGAACAGATGTTAACGGTTCAAGAGTGAGAAAGTGGCCAGGAGTTAATATCGACAGGTCGTTCGAATCTGAGCTCAGTGGACAGAGTGGCCGCGAATTTAAACAGAGGAGCGCTTTCGAAATTTTCGCTTCGCGATGTTTACCAGCCTTGATACGAAACGGTCCAGCATAATCAACGCCCACGATGGAAAATGGCACCGGATTGACCCGTGCGGCTGGTAAATCACTCATGAATGGTTCGAGAGACATGGGGTTCGTCTTATAACACTGAATACGCTTTGACAAACGTTTACGAATTATACGTTTTGCAGACAAGATCCAAAATTGTTGAGACAGTAAATATTGCATAGTATTAGTACCTGCATGGCATTTTTCGCGGTAGATTGGTTCAATAACTATGGATGTCAATTGTGAATCGCGAGGTAGAAGAGCGGGGTGCTTATGCTCAAAAGCGAGTCCGGATCTAGACAATCGCCCGCCCACCCTGAGAATTCCTTGGGCATCTAAGAAAGGAATTAACCTTCGCGTTTGCTTAGCGAGAGGGGTTCCCGACCGTATCTGCTTCATTTCGGTAGCATGAAACTGAGCTTGGATATGTTTTACAATTAGTAAAAGCGCTTTATGAAGGTCTGATCCACTTGATATTGGTGAAGAACAACGAGTACGAATAGAATCAAAAAACTTAAGCCACACGCATACAGGGCGTTGTATTTTACGAATTGACGAATAACGTTCAAACAATGTATCTAAAACGGAAGGCGAAGAATCACTGTGCGTGACAAGTGAATACGAACTCTTTTCTTCCGCCTGAAGAGCAGCCTCATCCAATACTTCTACCGTACGAGGCCAAGACGATTTCGGTTGAGATAACCAAGAAGGCCCCGCCCACCATAACCGATTATGAACGAGCAACGATGAAAGTTGGCCGCGGGACACTACGTCTGCAAGAGGAAAATTACGATCTTCATCCAATAATAGTTGCTTATTAAGATTGGGGTTTTCGACAAGCTTTCTTTCGAGCGAATGACAACAACGTAAAGCAATCTCACGGAAGCCAGGAAAAGATAAGTTATCGGAAACTTCTTTAAATGGCAACGAAACAACGTAGGCACCTTCAGGGTCATGGGAATGCTGCGTCACGAAGCTTTCCTCGCATCGCTGATCATCAGGAGTAAGGCGTGATGAATGGTCGAATGATTCTAACTCCCATAAATTTTTTACTGCGTCATGAAGTAAGTCCTCATCTTTAATGAAAAAAGATTGTACTTCATCATCTTTACAGCTTACACTTCCCAGAAGGATCCAGCCGAACACAGAATTGAGCGCAGACGGTTGCGTTAGTCCTCCACCGATACTTCCGGGTAATAGAATTGTGGCGAAGACTTCAGCACCGAGGAGAAGATCTATCGAGCCAGGTTTGTGGCATTCAGGGTCAGCAAGAGTAAGACCTTGTAAATGATGCCATGAAGAATTGTCGAGGCGAGTGGACGGCATCACTCCAGAAATGCTAGGTAACGTGAGGGCAGCGACGGTGAACAAAAACCGATTATTTGCACCAATTTCAAGCTGGACACTGCCTGTGACGGCTGAAGTCGCCTGGCCTAGGCCACGGACCTGGCGTGAAAGAACATGACGATTTATGCCTAGCCGTTTAGCAGCATTTTCAGTGATGAAATGCGCCTGACTTCCTGAATCAATCAAAGCACGAAGAGATACGAAATTGCCGTTCGAATCACGAACTTGAACAACAGCAGTGGAAAGAAGTACGGAGGAACCGCTACCAAGGCTAGTAAGTACATTGGGTGAACCTGGGCCATTGGAGTTCTCTGAGGACTGTTCATCTTGATGGAGAAGAGTGTGATGTCTCTGATGACATTTTTGACACGTAAAAATAGATCGACAGTTCCTCACACTGTGAGCAGGTTTCAAACAATTGAAACACCAGTTTTGAGCTTTCGCATGTTCGATTCGTTCAGGAGTTGATTTCCGTAAGAAGCTATCACAACGAGAGATAGAATGGCTTTCCGAACAAAAGACGCATTGATAACCCCTTAAGGTGGACGCTGAAGAAACTGATGATGATTGAGGATTGGAATTGGCAGGGCGCTGGTTCAAGTTAGACTCGAATGTATCTGCAAAGCATACAGTAGGCGACTTATGTATTTTAGTATTCGTATTAATTGCCTGACGATGTTCTTGAGACGTGAAGTGTGTATCTCGAACGAGGGCTTCACACTTTGAATAAAGAAATTCCTTCAGAATGCTATAAGAAGGAAATTCCGTTTTAGGGTTGCTACGCTCAAATTCGCATCGCGTTTTCGAATCAATTTTAGAGAGGATTAGATAAGAAAGAACGAAATCCCAGTGGTCAATCGGTAAGTTAAGACTCTTTAAGATAGATAAATTTTCATTGAATAGATCAAGGACACGTCTAAACTCATGCGGTGAATTTGTTTTGAAATTAACGTTTAAGATTTCTTTCCAGCAAGTAAAAGCTAATTCACGTTTATCCCGGTAACGTGTTATCAGTGTTTGAAACGCTTCCTGATAATATTTACCGTTGACAGGAAACGCGCGAACCAGTGCGGAGGCCTCGCCCGATATATTAGACAGTAGGTAATGCATGCGATCTGTGTCCGACAATGTCGGATTCGAATGAACGAGTGAATTAAAAATATCGTAAAACTCAGGCCATGACTTTATGTTACCGGAGAATTTAGGAATTTGAACCTTAGGTAGTTTGACTTTAGGCTCGGTACAATTTATACTTGAAGTTGTATTGGACGTATTCGAATTAATCAGTTTTCGATGAAACACAAGTATCTGAAAGTAAATATTGTCAAATTCCACGCGCAGCTCATCATCACCTCCTGGCTCGGATGTGGACTCAAGAACGGTTAAAATATCTGAATGATTTTCTTCGAAACTATCAACGTATCCTTGTACCGCCGAATAATGAGCAAGGAACAGTTCAGTCTGCGACTCATCGTATTCCGCAAGTCGAGCTACCTCCAATACACGAGAAAGTCTATTGAACGCCAAGGTTCTCTTTCGACGAAGAATGGGTAAGTCCTGAACTGTTGGTCCCGTTGTACCAAGATCAATGCTTCTCGAATATTGTTGTTTTACTTTCTTCGTCGCTGATGAACGCTTAGAACGCAATAAAGACATGTTCAGTTAAATTATTTATGTAGGTACTTAATTCCAATAACAAAGAAAACCGGAATTATTGTATTAATACACGTATGGACAGCCGCCTTTGATATGTACGCGATTCAATGTTTAGTAAACTTCCTAAATGATTAGTAGGTATAAATCTGTACTACTAATTTTATTATAGGCTTAAAAGTTTTAAACGATTACATGCACAAAAGTATGTTTTTAAACGTAAGTAAGTATCGATTTGTTTATGCAGCCGGTTGAAATGATAACGATTTTTAGAATCACTACATAAACACGATCAATACCTACACACAAAATGCAAAATTAAACGTATGAAACCGAACGCGGCCGGCGAGTGGCGATTAGTAAATATATCTAGGTACGTAAGTCGAGCGAACAACTAACACTAATAAATACGCCAGCCAAGTAGGTATCCAGCAACAACAAAGCAATACGGAACGTCTGGTAGAATACACGAATCGGTCTATGGCCTACTCAGATAGCGGTCTATGGAATATGTCGAACTTGATTAATATTGTTTTGTAACGAAAAACGAACGAACGAATTTAACGAATACGAATAGTTATGTCCTAATTATTTGCAAACGCTTCCACTAACAGTACTTACAACCGTTTATGTACTAGTAAGTAATTATCGTATTTGATGTAAGTAATGTATTGCCGTGCGATCTATAAACTCAATTTAGGTATATAAAATAAGCCGACTCAGTATAACGTGACTAAATAAAAATGACGTTTGCGTTACGAATGCAATACGACGGATAGGTACCGTTCGCCCGTGGTCGGATTATACACATACAAAATGAAATGAATATTTGAAATATTACCGAAATACTGACGAAGTTATGTTATTTACGTATACAGTAAGCAAATAAACGATGTTGTTCATGTATAACAATAAATGATTACACAAAGAATGTTGAAGATTATTGTACGACTAATTTTTATTTTAAACTGAGGGTGAACGGAGAAAATTACACAAATGAATTTTGCAATTTAAGATGGAAATTATGCTATTTTAGCTTATTTTGTCGATGTTCGGGCGCCAAAAAATGAAAGGGTATGGCCTTTCATTGGGTTAACACTTAATAGAAATGGAGAAAATTACGGATGGCACTATCAAGCGTTCGCTTCCTTCCACCGCGCCGACAGACCAGGATTCAATGTCCGCGCAAAACCTCAAGCAAATATTGTGCACGACTCACCTTGACCTCTACACTGCGCTCCAGCCTTCAGATCCTCGTTTGGTACTCACTGACACTGTTCTGGCTGGCCAGCCTTTCGGTATCACAGCGCGATGGAAAGTTCTAAGATGTCTTTAATAAATGAATTATGATATTCACGTATAGAAGGTCATTGATATTCAATATAAAATTACAATATTAAATATAAAATTACACAAATGAATTTTGCAATTTAAGATGGAAATTTATGCTATTTTAGCTTATTTTGTCCCTGTTCGGGCGCCAAAAAATGAAAGGGTTTGGCCTTTCATTGGGTTAACACTTAATAGAAATGGAGAAAATTACGGATGGCACTATCAAGCGTTCGCTTCCTTCCACCGCGCCGACAGACCAGGATTCAATGTCCACGCAAAACCTCAAGCAAATATTGTGCACAACTCACCGTGACTGCTACACTGCGCTCCAGCCTTCAGATCCTCGTTTGGTACTATGGTACTCACTGACACTGTTCTGGCTGGCCAGCCTTTCGGTATCACAGCGCGATGGAAAGTTCTAAGATGTCTTTAATAAATAAATTATGATATTCACGTATAGAAGGTCATTGATATTCACGGATGAACTGAACGATTGGGACGATAATCTGTTGATTTCAGAAGGGTTTCGAATTTTCGGTAGAATCACGTAACGGGTCGATGCGTATGCGTTTAACTCGAATTATGAACTGTACTGTCTTCACTCCGTATCACGTGGTCGTGCATTGCGTATAACGCGTTGCTATTGGCCTTTTGCAGGAGCAATGAAATCCAACGATCAACGCTGGCGAATGGAAGACGAACGATTTTAGTTAATGCCATCGAAGTAATAGAAAAGAAAGATAAGAACGGAACAGAGATAAACCAAAAAATTGTTTTCCTACTACTAGATTCTGTCCTTGCTTTGCTTCGAGAAAGTTGTTGTTTACGTTTGTAACCATTTATCCGTAATATTTTGTTTGTCGTAGAGCAATGCTTAAAAACTTAGTCTTCTTCAATAAAGTGAATAGTCAATTCAATACTTGAAAAACTAATCCCGGAGATTAGTTAAAACTTAAAGCTTTTTTATATGATAAAGGTTATACTACTTTCATAATAGCCTTACAACCTGATTGTGGGGACACACAGCATTTCTTTAGTAACCTCATTGATCTATCGTGCAGTTCTACAGCATTTTCATAGTAGCCATACAAATCTGCCAAGTAGACGCACAGAATTCTCATAGAAGTCACACAGATCTGCCAATAGTCCTACAACCTAACTATGGGGACACACAGCATTTCTTTAGTAGCCACATAGATCTCCATGCAGTTCTACAGCATTTTCATACTAGCCACACAGATTCACCATGTAAACACACAGTATTTTTATAGTAGCCGTAAAAATCTGCCAAGTAGACGCACAGAATTTTCATAGTGGTCACACAGATCTGCCATGTAGTCACTTTTCTTATATAGTAGTCACACAGATTTATTTATTATGCAAGATAACGGCTTGATATTATTAGATCGATTGTTTTTATTCTAACCACACAGTCTTGTTATTTATTTCCTTTTTGTATTTACTTTTTTAAAAATACTATTCTGTTCTAATGCTGACAAACAAATAAATTTCTATAGCTCAATTGTACACCCTACCCTGTTTCCAAAGTTATTTATGTATTCAGCTTAATAGGTTGTCTAGAAGAGATCGCTATTTAGTGATAAGGCCGCCTGTTGTACTAATCTCTGTGTGATAATGTGATCATGTAATATGTTTTGGCGTATAATAAAGAGGATTTTGTTGTTGTTATTTCACTTTAGATAGCAACAAGACAATTATTATTATTACTATTATTTTCCATGTGAATACGTACAAATGCTTTGTGTTGTCGTGTAGATATACCTATCGTTAGGTAATTTTATCTTAAAGTTTTGTGAAATAATAATCTGAAACGGGTCAGCAACCACTAACCAAAACATTCAATATTTAAGAACTGTCATAAGGTTTTATAACCTTCTAAGAAATACACCACTTCCTTTGATTAAGACAAAATGAATATGACGTACCTGTTAGTTTCTTTGTTCCTTGGATCACAAGAAGTCCCCGCCGCATGCCAGCGATTACTTTGGTAGACATGGACGGCGCGTCAAAAAAAAAATCTCCGTTCCTTTGACCAAGATAATATGGGCTGTAAAGGAAAATATCCCCACTTCTGAAGTGTGATGATGGCTATCACACTGGCTGCAGCAAGGACGATGAACTTCCCTATCGATAGGTTATTTCCCAAAAATAAACTTCAGCAGCATCTTTACACATTGTTTATTACAACGCATACACATTATTCTCTACACTTTATATTTAATTACCAATTATCTTTACAAGTATACATTCGGGCAGAACTTCGCCTTACAACTGTTACAAAAATAATGACCTGCACTACCTTAGTTCGCCATATTTATATCCTACTCTCAACCCCACTTTTTCAATTAAATCGGAAGTCAATAGCACTTATATAATCTCAAACAATAAATGAATTTATTAATAAATCGTAGGAATAAATTATTATACACAGAATTATTATACACACAACTATATAATTATTGTAATTAATAATTAATGTTGGGTTATATCGAGGTGCCGGAAGTAGAACTTGTAACACTTAACTTCAAAGAAATCAATTTATATCTCTGTATTTTGTTTCATTTTAAAACCTCATGAAAACCTTAACAAGCCAAGTTTAATTTCAAACTTCAGCTCGTTTGAAAATTAAAATTATAATTTCTTCAAACATGCTTAGTAACCGCAAGCGTTAGTCGTACGTAATTACCCGTAATTACACTTCATCCTTAGCATGCATTATGCATGGCTTTTAATTCATGCATAGACAGTGCTGAAATCCCCCGCTGCGCACAAAGCGAGTAATACCGCCGCAGGCCGGCGGGATTAGCCGTCATTACACCTGCATATCGCATCGCATGTCACGCGTCACGCACGTCGAAAAACCGAACGGATTTCTGTGAATTTAGTGACGAAAGCTGAGCTTGGTTTTAATAAAATCCGATTTTGTTTGAATCAAAAATTTTATTATTATATTATGTTATTTACGTAGTACAATTGTTTTGATATTTTATGTCAGGTTTTCTTTTGAATCGTATTTTCATTAAAGTTAGTTTTTTAACAGATAGCAAACAAACTACAACATATCCGATAGCTTAAAAGAAGCCTTCGGCAAAAAGACGAGAAAAACGCCACTTTTACATAACGAACTCCACACGGCCTAGCTGCTAAACTTCATCAAAAACTTAATAAACAAACAAGGGTTTTACCGAATAACCTTTGTTTACTGTCGCACTCCATGCACGGCACCATTAAGGGTAGAAACAACCCTTCTAAGCGGCCAGTGCTCTGGAAGACGCGTCAACGGTTATTTATGAGACAGCTATAATATCATTCAGATTTACAGCGCCACCGTACAACCCGCTTTCATAAATCATCTGAATTATTCGCCAATTACAAATGGTACGATTCGACTATTAGTCATTCGCGGATTTCGTAATTAACAATAACAAATTGTAGTGTTTGTCATTGCGGCGCGGACAGATTCCGTTGTCCTGGACCTGCTTGGGTTTCCAGCTCCATAGATAAATGTCTTCGCCACAATGGATATTCAGATCCTTGTGATCATTGAACGTTCGTCTCCCCGGAACTGAAGGTCTTTCGTTCGAATTGTAAACGGTACTTTTGTATTGCAACATTGCGTATTAGAATTTCATTCAAAGACTAAGAATAGATGATAGAAATACTTATAGAATCGGAAATAGAATCGTAGTGTAACTGTAAAAAATGATGAGTATAAATAGGTATGTCAGTAATTTAGCTTAGATAAGGATGTGTTTTGGTGTAATTTATTTTGGATTTGATTGATTTGACCTTTGAATTTCAATTTATTATCACATGTTTTGGTAAAGAAAACATCTTCAAAAAATCTGCACACCGAAAAAAATTTTAATTGATATTTTCTAAGGCGTGTAAAGTCCACCAATCCGCTTTTGGCTATCGTGGTGGAACTGGACGACTCTGACCATCACATTATGAGAGGCGACTTGAGCCCAGCTGTGAGACAGTTGCGAACAACGTACCTACTAACGTGAGCATGTTTGTATATAGCTAGCTAGATTATTATTCCCTGGTTGATAATTCCAACACTCAACAAACGGAATCCTAGAGCAGGCTTAAAGCTGCTGAAATGAATGCGTTGGGCCATTCAAATTTATGTTCGAGTTAAAATTATTTCCTATTTGTTTGTAAAACCGACAAAAATATTATGTAAACAAGCTGATAGTAAGTGGTTATCGTCGCCCTTGGATATAAGTATTAGGAACAACAGAATCCCGCTTGCGTTGTTGGCCAGGAAATAAAGAGAAAAGGAGGAAATAAAAAAATTGTTTGAAAAACTAATAACACTTTTATATAGGTAAAGCTAACTGGGTAGAAACGCAAAACAATGCGAAGGAATTTAATAAAAAGTATCTACTTACTGCATTTTAAGCCCCCAGCCGCGACACGACTAATCGTAAGTACGACGGTTACTACAGCTTTGCGAGTCAACCTTCAGCCCTATCGCCTAGCAAATATATTAAAATAAGATTTGATTACTTTATTAGCGTCGATTCCAACTGATCGACAAAGCAACTGCGGGCGCGGTCGGTAGTGGGATGGGTGAACCCACTAACGGCCCACTACTGAACTCTCTTCATTATTGAGGAGGCCTAGAGCATACTCCACTACGCTGCTACAGTGTGAATTGATATAGGGGTTAGTGACGCAGTACTTATCAGAAGTTTTAAAGCCGCCCGAAGACCTTCCGACATAGCTTCACGACTGCTATCTATCGATAACAACCGGGACCGATGGCTTTTCATGCCCTCTAATCTGAAGCACGGAAGCGCTCAAGAAATTTTGCCTTTAGCGGTCACCCATCCGACAACCGACCGCGCCCGCTGTTGCTTAACTTTGTCGATCGCTTAGAATCGACGCAAGCCGCCGGGCTGAGTGCTTCAACCAAACATATCGGACCTAAATATTAAAGTAGAGATACATTTTTATTCGTGCTAATACAATTCCCACGTTCTAAAACTGTGCTGTGCCTGAAATTTCCTTGAATAAAAATTAATTTTATTTAACACAAAGTTATTTTTAACTAAGTTCTATTTACTGAGTAGTTGTTTGGTTTAATAACTTTCCCACAGAGCAAGTGAGGTTAGTAAGCCGAATTCCGCAGCCGTCGACGACCATTATATCCAGAGCTTCTTAATGTATTCATTTTAGGAATTTTTCATAAAGGAACCGGTTCCTGCTGTGTTGGCAAACTACATGCGAGGTAAACTCAGCCGCATAGACTACGCTGTATTAAATATTTACTTACCGCATACCATACAAAAAGTAATTTAAATTTATTATTTTCATTAAATTATGAGACTGCTACCTACCTACATGTTACGGGTTAAAAGTTAAAAGATGTTGGAAGTAATTTGTTTTTGCAATAATTTACTGAATATGCTTTTGTTTGTGTCCAGTAGATAGGTACGTACAGATAGACGGACAGAGAAGGCACATTAATAGAGTTTCGTTTTTTTTCTAATGAAAAATTACCTACTTACAATAAAATTTCTTATTTCCTCGAATAAATTTATTTCCTCTTACTTATACTTATTTCCTCGATAAAATGTTCGAAGCAGGTTTTTAAAGGGACTTCATCTGACATCTGAGGTCCAGGGGGAGTGCAGGTGATCCTCTCCTACCCCTGGTTACCCCCATGTTTTCATCCAATAAACCGATTCAAAAGCTACGGTTCCACAGACAGATATATCAAACTAATAACCTCTCATTTAAGATCGGGAGTGAAAATCAATTCAGCGTATTATAATTTTTATAAAAAGTTTAAAATAAATGTATGTATGTGCAAGTGAAAGCGCCGGCTAGTGCCTTTATACATAATTATCTCCATTAAAACAATACATTTCCATTCAGTCAAACAACAGACATCTTTCATTACACAGATATAATAAAGGGGTCGTCTACAACTCCGGCAATTATTGAAGAAATTTATGTCGAATCAAGACGGAAAATGAAAATTGCAATTATCTCCAGTTTCCTTGCAGCTCGACTGCAGTTAACTTCATATTGTTTTTCAGTTTTATTCAGAGCAAGTTTCTTGGTCATAACCATCTGTTTTTATTCTATCTAGTAGAAAAGTTATGATTTTCCGGAACAAACCATTACCACGCAATAAGTGTTATGAAATATGTACGTAAGTAATTCTAATGGATATTCTAATGCAAAAGATACTTAATCTGATTATACATGAAATGTTAAAAACTATTTGACCTATGAATTTGCAACTTAGGAGGTGTGATATTCCAGCCCATAGGAGGATAATACAATCAAAAGCATACTTCAGAGAGGTTTTTTTCTCTTATCCTCCATATATATCTCCCAATCTTAAAATGATAACGTATCATATACATTGGTTTTTATTCTTCTTCCTAAAGTGCCTCTACTGAAGGTTGGCCGTTAGTTCCTTAAACTGTCCACTCCCTGATGTTTCTCAGGCGCGACTTTTTCGGCGTCGTAGAGACATAGAACAGTTGCATTTTTATTATAAGTATAGGTATATATTTGGTTTGTACAAACACTTAAGCTCTTATAATTTTCCTAACCGGGATTGAGATAGCATAATTATCCTTATTTTTTAGACATCTCTAATTAAATTGCCAAGCAGAACCATTAATCATTATTAATATCATCAATACAATATACTTAGAGAGTCCTTAATGCGTTGTGAAAAACATTACAGAACAAAATAACATCCTAGCGAACGAAGCATCGCATCGTTTGCGAAGTCACGCGAAGTTTTTCAATAAAATGCAACAGCAATACTTAGTCGTTGCACGGTTTAACAGATTCATTGAGAACATAACGTTTGTAGTCACAATTTCAAAGCAATTACAGAATTCTAATTACAGAAAAGAAAACACGTACCTAAGTATTCACCGCTCGTTCAAAAACACCTTCCCTGAAAATCTATAATGATGTCCGTATCCGGCTGATGCCTACCTTTTAGGTATAGAATACCTGAATACCGTTTACTCAGGTAAGTTTATTTAGTATTGTGACTCATTTTTATACAGAATCTTATTAACACGAAGTAAACATTTTGTTATTGTAGGATCAGTAAAAGAAAGAAACATTTTTATGCAAGGCCTGGCCGGTATTTCGGTGTGAACTGAACGAGAAATAATTACGAAACACTGATAATGATGTTTTAAAATATGCAAATAGGGCCCTTTCATCATGCCCCATTTGACCCAATTTGTTCCACTTTGCAATTCCCAGCCATCCATTAAATTTATTCTATTTACAAAACATCTCATTCATTTACCTTATGTCTAAATCTAAATTAAAAGTAAGTTTGTGGTGATCTAGGTTTTTTAAGAAAGTTAATGTCAAGGTATACCCACTAGATATAGGCAGCATTGTAACTAAAAATGTAGCAGACTTAGATACGAATACATAAAAAAGTTAAATCTTCTTTAAGCATTCAGTAAAACAGTAAAGACCGACCGGCAAGGGCGGACATGTAAAAAGTAGGTATGTACCTACCCACCGAAGTACGGAAGCGCCCCAATTTTGCAGACAACTGCCACCATCGTGTCCAAGGTCCAACCGATAACCCTTGTGTTCCAGCACTTCCAGCTAAACACTGAAAACGTTCATTTTATTGTAGAAAAATGTCGCTTTGGGCTTGAGCATTTTGGTCGCATAGTGCAACGCACACAACCATTGAAAAGCATCGGCCTAACTGTATGATGACAAGTGTACGAGCAGACGAGCAGTGCATTATCCACTTTCTTAGTACAAAATTGACTTTAAAAACTTCAGTTCATAGCTCTCGGAATATTGGAAATAAACTTTTACTGTTTTAAACACACGAAACTCTTTCAAGAATCATACGCTCGTCGTTTCCGTACTGTTCCGTAGCGAGCATTGTTTACTTTCAGCGTTAAACAAGTCTTGTTATAAACTCTTGTTTGTTCCTAGTTTCTTAGACGTTAGTAGGTTAGTACCGACTCCAAAGAGACACTAAAGTTTAAAGTTAATCCGATTATTATCACTGTTGTATATTGCGTACGAGTTTTAAGTGCATGACGTTTCAGTTTTACGCGAATATTATAACGTATTTAATATCAAGTATAGGTACAGTAAGTTCATTTATACTCGGCTGATGTGAACTTCGTTTTCCGAGATGCGCAGGTACAGTAACTGACCAATCAAAACACGGCGGCCATCACAGTGTTTTGTGATGCGCTACTTCGTATTGGCCATGGACGTATTTACGTCCATGGTATTAGCTAACTATCCAACCGCCCGCACTCCCCGCCTCCTACCACCATTTTGGCCTTAAAATCGACATCTGCGCAGCCACTCATAGCTATGTTCATATCAGCAGAGTTAAAATTTACTGTAAATTTGTTTAAAACACTGAGTCTTCCCAAAGGGCGGCTTATATTAAATATCGGTACGAAGAAAGCATAAAAGAACGAAGAATCACAACGAAACACGAACGCCCCTAATATTGCCAGATTTTTTCCGATGACAATCGCGAGATTTTGCACGATCGTGCCTAAATCTCAGCAGAACTCTTGCATTGGATGTGCGTGATTTATATCCCTGGCAGCTACAACCTCTCCAAAACTAACCATGAACTGATTTAACATGTTTTGTTTGAAATTTGTGAAAGCTCGACTAAAGTAAGATTGTCTGAAATATGTATGTCTAAAAGTTATATTGATTCAATTTTTGGAACACCGTACGTGAAATTTCCTAGTGATGCAAAAGTTGTCTTCTGGGAAATCCCTGACAGAAAATGTTTTGAAATGGCTCGCTTAAAACTTGGCTGTGCGCGGAGACAAGATTAGTGAGACAATAGTGTGTCTTAAATATGTTCTGCCGCACGCCCTGTCTCGCATTATATTTGGAAACGTCACTCTCCTCGCACAAACAATGCAAGGAGCTTAAATATTCACACGTTATATTTTCGGATGCATTGTACTTGTACTTCAGACATTATAAAGCTGGAAAACTTCGAGTTGGGAATGCATTAAACCCATTTTAATTTGGTTCTCGGAATACGAAAGAGGTTCGTGCCGGGGACTGAGCTAGTTTTTTGGCACTTATTTTATGTTCTGGTTGAGTCTAACGCTATCTAATTTATTTAACAGACGTAGAAGTATTCGGTGTCATATACAGACAAACAGACACAATGAAAAAACATTGTTTTGGTTTCTCTTATGAAGCATATGAAGGCCTCCTATTTTGAATTTTCAAATATATTTGCCATGTAGGCAGGTACAGATAGCGATCACTTACAGTTTTATTATATGAATAGATATAAATAAATAGATAGATAGATAAAGAAGAAGATACAGACTCAGTGTGGGGAGCATACGAGAGGAACAATCGGGAACTCGTCCCGACTAACCGCAGCGAGTAGTAAGTGCCAAGCCGCGCTCACTTCGCAACTGGCACTAAAGTAAAATTAATCAACTCCTGGGTATCAAACACGGAACTAACATTCCGGTTTTCGTACCACAGAAAATATTGACAGTAAGTCCAAGTTAGACTACAAAAGTTTTTATGGTTTTGTGCTTTGGTTTTTACCTTCATCGTTATCATCATCATCGCTGTCGTAATCCATACTGTCCCACTGCTGGGCATGGGTCTCCTGGCATGATTTGAAGGGTACAGGTGAGTTCCACCATGCTAGCCAAATGCAAAAAATATGTAATTTTTTCCTTACCTTAATTTCATTAATTGTAATTCCGATCACCAACATTCCAATTTTTTAATTCTTTTCGTTTCGTTATTATAATTATGCAGAACTTGAAACTTCTATGTTTAAATTTCTTCAATCCGGGTCGCAAATTAAGTACAAAAACAGCAGGGATTTGAACCATGTACCGACCATATTCTACGTATTAATAGGCTCTGAGTCAGAGCCTATGACAGCTATGTAGAAAATGGTCGGTACATGGTATTCCTCTGACAAATATGTGAAAATCTAATAACAATTAAAGTAAGTAATAAAAGACATTTACATTTAACTTACTGGGTTGCTTCCTTGTCTCAAATTTCCTTTTCGAGACATTTCTCTTATTTCTGACTGCAACGTAGTACAAAGACAATCAAATTAACGTCCCAATTGAGTCAGCTCGGTGGTCTTAAGTAATCCCGGTTTAACGCGATTTGGATCACGCGAGCCCCTCCTTCAAGTGTAAGATTAACTTTCCTGGTAGTGCAGACTTCTCGCATTATATGCCAGATTAAATTACAATCTAATCAATAGAAGTGCAGTAGCTGTAATACTATAGAAAGGTACCTCGAAATTATATCTTATAATAACAACAAACTTGCTTGTTTTATAAATATCTTGAATATCTACTATAATTTTATTTATTAGGCACCGTTTTCTTTAGAGTGTTACACGTCTATGATACCTACCTATCTATGAGTAAATGAAAACGTTGTTTAAGTACAATTTTAGAAATGTTTTACCCCATTTTTGCAGGTAACTTGATATTAAATAAATAATCAAAGGATGAGTAATATTAAAAAAACTAGATTATGGTTAAATTATCGAGGTAAAAAATACAATAGTTTAAAACACAAATCGGCCGACTAAATGTGAGGTGAAAAATAGATAAGTAAGATCAGACGGGTAAAAGATTTTATAAATGAAATAAAAGAGAATTTTAAGCAATTATAAAACAGATGTAGGCGCACTTGCCCCTGAGAACAAAGTTGTTTCAATGGAGGTAAAACTATGATGGCGGGTATTTAGAGTTTAACTAAACAGCGCCAGCAATGATTCAATAGGAAGAATATGTTTTAGTTTGTTACATGAATAAAAGAGATCGTATCGAAATGGTTAACCGTTCTCGGTCTGGGTGTGTGTCCTTGTCTTGTGTGTTGTCCAAGGCACCCACGACACAGGGAATCCTAGTGTGGGGCTTTGAGTGTGAAGCGTTATTTATTTATTTATTTAAAAAATATCTGTAGTAGGTATTCAATTATATTTATGGTAGGCGCCCTTACCCCATAAGCACACTTGCCCCGTCCGACCTAACATAATAACTGTAAACAACACCTTAGACCTTAATCTACCGTAATAACAATACGTTCTTAGCACGGGGTACAATATAATAAATAATTCTCATTACTCGATGATTTGACTCTCAACTCTCAACTTGTCAATCTCATTCCGAGGCAACCTGAGCAACCTCGACTGTCCTCGACTCGAGCCATCGCTCTAGCAGTCTTTTTATCCGGACCTATAGTTTTCTCCATGGTGATAACAGATGGCGTTAACGGTTGTCAACAAACTCGCGGTGTTTAACTGTTTTATCTACAAAGACTAAAATACCGCTAACATAACAATAACTATTTTTTATAGGTAGGTACTTTACTAACGAACAAAGACAAAAGTTTTACTTTCAATTACCACCTTATTATTGTAGACGGTTTTCTAACAATGACTGCATGCACTGAGCCGACATCTACTTATCACAAAATATTATCTAATTTGTGTACCTACTTATTATGTATTGTTGATCGATAGTTGATCGATGTTACACGAACGTGTTAAGCCCTGTAATTGCTGGTGTAACTCAATTGTAACTGGTGGAACGCAAAGCGGTCAGTGACTTCTCCGCTAACGCCATATTTAAAAAAAGCTGCTGTCATTTCAATTTATGTCAATGTCAAGCAAGTCAACTGTCAACTGGACATCTTGACAACCTCGAAGCTCGAACTCGAGAGGAGAAAACATGTACCTACCTACCTATACTCCGACTTTTATAGTAAACCCAACTTACAGTCCGCCCAACTTATCTCTGAAATGGCAAAAATTGGAACTAACGAAAAGTCATTCATAAGTACGTTGTGTTCATTCATGTGTCAGTTACTAGTGTGCAATGATTGGTCAAATGAATGTCAAATGCGTCCGACAGCGCCTCTTTCGCTTCAGTCTTAAGTTGGGTTTACTATAAGATTGAAATGAAAGAGGCGCTGTCGAACGCATTTGACATTCATTTGACCAATCATTGCACACTAGTAACTGACAGATGAATTACCACAACGTACTTATGAATGACTTTTCGTTAGTTCCAATTTTTGCCATTTCAGAGATAAGTTGGGCGCACTGTACATAATTCGATGCAGTAAAATGACATTTGCTAATGTCACATTTTGAAATAATGTTGCCAGATTTTCAATAATAGTGAAAACTTACACGATTAACGAACGATGTTTTGATTATTCGATTATTCTTTTCTCAATATGTCTATTATAATGTATGTTAATAAAATATAATTCAAATTCAGAAAACAATACGGAAAGGTTATTAAAATAATAAACACCGGTGCATGCATGCTTTTAGTACATAACATGCACTAAAAGCGCTTAATAATTAAAAATCTAGGAGATTATTGATATCATTCGTATTTTTATGTGTAGTTATTGATCCTGTAATAACTTCATACATTATTTTAGCAGTTTGCTAAATTATGCGAAACGATTATAATCCGATTAATATTTTCATCAAATCGAATAATTTGTGTCCAGGTTCCATCACTATTTTTGTGATAATAAAAAACGGTAACACTGGAAATGTCATTTTACTGCATCGAATTAAAAGTCGGAGTATAGGTAGGTACAGAGCGCCCAACTTATCTCTGAAATGGCAAAAATTGGAACTAACGAAAAGTCATTCATAAGTACGTTGTGGTCATTCATCTGTCAGTTACTAGTGTGCAATGATTGGTCAAATGAATGTCAAATGCGTCCGACAGCGCCTCTTTCGTTTCAGTCTTAAGTTGGGTTTACTATACCTACCTATAACTCCGAATTTTAATTAGATTCCTAAATTGACGTAAGCTAATGTCACTTTTCGAAATAATGTTGCCAGCTTTGAAATAATAGTGATTACTCACACGATTAACGAACGATGTTTTGATTATTCGATTTTCTTTTCTCAATATGTTTTAATAAAATATAATAAAAAAATCAGAGAACAATACGGAAAGGTTATTTATTTAAAATTATATAGTAAGGGTCAAATCACACCGAGACGAGACGCGACGCTGCGTGCAAGATTGCCTACTTTTACGATGCACCTCGCGGCATTGAGATGCGCCTCGCGGCGACGCGCGGTGCAGCTCGAAATCACTGGCCTCTTCCAGTATCGTTGCGTCGCGTCGCGTCTCGGTGTGAGCTAACCCTAAAGGAAAAATATTAAACACCGGTACATGTATGCATGCTTTTAGTACATACACATGCACTAAAAGCGCTTAACAATTAAAAATGTGGGGGGGAATTGATAATATTTTTTTATGTGTAGTTATTGATCCTGTAATAACTTCATGCAGTTTTATAGCGATTTGCTAAATTATGCGAAACGATTATAATCCGATTAATATTTTTATCAAATCGAATCATTTGCGTCCAGGTTACAGCACTATTTTTGTGATAATAAAAAACGGTAACACTGGAAATGTCATTTTAGGAATCGAATTAAAAGTTGGAGTGTTGGAGATACATGTTTACAGTAAAGTAAAATAATAAATAGTCAGAAGTTGAATCTATAAAACGACTCCGAAATAATGTAATTAATATTTATATCAATCTAATACACAATTTATAGTGTTCTCAAAAATGACAATGAATTTAAAACCTAATCAATTCATAAGAATATGTATCCTCAACAATCCCTGGTCTCGTGGTTACTGCGAATATAAATCAATATACGAGAAACATGAAGCTGGGGAAAAGCCTCGAACTGTCCACGGACAGCCGTACCCTGAATGGAGAAAACCTTGGGTACAGCGAGAAGGAGAATGGACTAGCAAACTCGGAGTTTTTGTTGAGCATAATCCAAAAATGGACATAATGACGTCAATGGCACACTTGCCGAATCTGACCGTTGACGACGTGAAAAAGTGGTGGGCTAAAATGAGAGTTATTCAAGAAATTGAGAACCAGAAATACATCCCTGAACGTGTAGCATCTTTGGGCTCAAACTTAGCAGCAGTACACTTCTTCGCTTATCGCCAAGCAGCTGTAAGGTAACTTAAGGTTTTGTTTGAGTAGGTTTGTATTTTAGTACATATTGATATGACATTAATGTGCAAACTCAGCTTTTTGGTGTTAGCGGCCACTGCAATGGCCTGGAGCAAAAATACATATAGCAGTGTGGTAGAGTATGCTCTGGACGTTCCTTGTATCTATAGTTGTAAACCAAAAATCATCTTTTAAAATGCATGGAGGGTTTATTTTGGCCTTCCTTCATGATATAATACCTCTAAAAATATACATTCAACAAATAATAATGTGCAGAGTGTATCAGTATACTATCAGAAAATACTCAGTTTTATTAAAATTAAAATAAAGTGTATATTTTGAATATTAATGACAGTATTTTCAAAAGTTTCTTGCTTTCCAGGTTGAAAAATTCAAAGTACTGGATAACCTCAGATCCTAAAATGCTAGAGAAACTTCCAGATCATTACACTGATGGTTATTTCGTAGAAGCTGTGGACTGTTCAACCTTCTACCAAAATGGTATGCGATATGAAGGTCTTCAAAACTTAAACGGCCTCCATTTTCTAAAATGGCTGTCACTAAAAAATCAGAAACACATAGATGTATGGTGCATTGATAGACTTGCTGGTCAAAATGGTCAAACATTAGAATTTTTAGATATAAGTGGATGCAATTTGTGTGTTGGGGCAGTGATAGCACTTGCTAGAATGCCAGCATTAAAATTCTTAGTTGTAACAGATCCAGGTGACAATATAGAAGTTCAAGCAGCTCTGTCAATACTTGAAGAACAGAATCCTAATTTGGTGATAAAACTTAAGAACCCAGAAAAAAGTGTACAAATTAACTAATAATTGTGTTAACCGTTAATATAATGTTATTGTTTTGAATATAGTTAGTCAATGTTTAAATTCTTTTTTAATTTTATTGTCAACAGTTTTCAGTTGCTGCAATCGATGACTAGGTTAGTTGCTAATTGCCGCAACTAGCAACTGTTCAATTATACTGGTTTTGAAAGTTGCCGGTTTCCGCAACTGTCAATCGCAACGCGTCGGACGATTTCACACCCTACTAGAGGTGGTCGATACAAATCGTATATCGATATTGAAACGTATACTTATTAGATCGATATCGTTATAGTAGAGCAAGATCCCAGGGCCACCAGACGTCACGTATTTTCTGACGAAGGAAATGTGGACGATTGAGTAGTGTTAGTATGTACTAAGAACGCATGCCTACCTGCTAGCTTGCTCAGACGGCCAATTTTCAGGTATCAGGTAATCAAGGTACATAAAAACATTACTTACCTCACGTAAATTCTCCAAGCTGATTTTTACGTATATTTTAGGCAATATCCTTAAAAATAAGTCGCCAATACTCCCAGACACTTTCCGTCGGCCGTATTGCTTTGCAGACGCTTTAAAGCTCCCAAATTTATTAGAGTCTCCAACGCCTGACGCATTTTAATTGCACCAATTACACCAATCACGCATTGCGTGAGATGCGTAAAGCAAATTGGTGCAATTAAAATGCGTCAGGCGTTGGAGACTCTAATAAATTTGGGAGCTTTAAAGCGTCTGCAAAGCAATACGGCCGACGGAAAGTGTCTGGGAGTATTGGCGACTTATTTTTAAGGATATTGCCTAAAATATACGTAAAAATTAGCTTGGAGAATTTACGTGAGGTAAGTAATGTTTTTATGTACCTTGATTACCTGATACCTGAAAATTGGCCGTCTGAGCAAGCTAGCAGGTAGGCATGCGTTCTTAGTACATACTAACACTACTCAATCGTCCACATTTCCTTCGTCAGAAAATACGTGACGTCTGGTGGCCCTGGGATCTTGGACTATAGCCGATATTGATGCGTGTCAAAACTATATATTTTTTAAAACCCGATATTGGTGTAGCGATACGCTCGCTTCGGTATCGGTATCTTGCTTACGATGAGTATAACCGATGTCAACCGATGCAGGCCGATGCGAGCGCGCGGTAAAGCTGAACGGATTGTGCCTAGGCGCATTCAAAAAGAACGCTGGTTACCGGCGCCGATCTTCCAGCGCTTATCGGTATAGTCTAAGATCCGAATCTAAATCGACATTCATCGGGTTGATAAGAGAATCAAACACACTGATAGAAACTTTTTTTGATAGTTAAAAATATTTGTTAATATTTAACAAATAATTTATTAGAGACCACTTTTTAGTGCTTAATAAATATTTCTTAGTATTTAAAAAGATTTATTAATATGTAGGTAATAAATAAATATCAAAATTAAACACAAAAAAATCATTTTAAATACTAAGAAATATTTGCTTAATACTAAAGAGTGGTATAAACTAATACTTATATTCTGTCCAGGATTTTTGTTGTCTACCCATTTTTAATATATTTTCTAAAATACGAAATTTATTATAAAATAATTTTGATTCTCTTATCAACCCGATGAGTGTCAATTTAGATTCGGATCTTAGACTATACCGATAAGTGCTGACAGATAGGGACAGGGATGGGCAAATGGGAAAAACATATCGACATTTATCGTATCGATATTTTCCAAATGTATCTGAAATTAAATTAAATGTATATGATATTTCGATATATCGACATTTTTTCCCAATTTGCAATTATTTATAAATATTGCCAAAATATTCGAAATTTTAAAGTACCTAAATACACATCTGGCTGTTATGACATCAGTTTTATTATTAAAAAACAGGTTTATGTACATGTAGCCAAGAAAAAATCAACATAGTATACAGTGCCACAATCTGGTCCGGTTGCCAAAATTGCAACTAATGCAAATGTTATACTGTTGTTAGACAAAGACCAAGACAGTAGCGCCCCTCTTACCGGGTCAGATTAGTTTGTGGCACTTTACCAACCAAACCAACAAGCAGTGTCATTGTCATAGACAAGTAGGTCATAGACTGTAATTTTTGTTTGGGTTTGAAGCAAAGAAACTAAACCCATATAATATAGCCTACTGCATACCTACTCTTTTTCTAAATTTAAGAAATCGGATTGGTCAAATAGGTGCATGATGCGATCCATGAGCAGACAGCAGAGCTTTAAATAAATAAATATTAGATCTGAAAAAATATCGATATTTTGATATATCGATATTTTGATCGGCGCCAGTAACCAGCGTTCTTTTTGAATGCGCCCTTACAAACAAAAAAAGAATCCTCAAAATTGGAATTTTGTTTACAATCGCCATGTTTAGTACAATAATATTTTGCCCAACACTATAGATGAGTCAATGTAAATAATAACAACTCCATGTATGCAGGAAAAATTGTCAATGAAATCCTCATCTGGCATATTGCCTTTTGAATATTCGGATGTATTCCAACACAATAAGTTACATTTGTTAAGCACAAGAATATTTGATAATTTAATCACGAATATGGGTATTCATTAAATAATACTTCTTTCCCATTACTGTACCCCTTATAGCTTTATATATATAATGTGTAATTTATAATCTATGGGGATCGTTTTTCCCAAATGCAATGATTTATTTTTTATTTATTTATTATATTTATTTAGAACAAAAATATAGATTATTCTTACAAATTTTTGCAATATAATACAAAATCACCCAAGTTTACACAATGTACAGTCAGCGTCATATAGTACGTAGCAGTCATGATTACCAAATACTTGGAAACATTCATTATGACCATTAAGAACGGCTCAACCAAAGCGATCAAATTGTTGAGACCATCTACCGTGTACAAATATACCGGAGCACGCACAACACCGAATACTTGATAACACCCAAGTTGGCATTAATACCGTGACAACCACAACGCCACTGGTTGCCTAACAGCCAAAGTGTTCAAAAGTATGAAGCAACCAAAGTATTCAATAATTGCTTTTTACAAAAAAAATAACCGACTTCAACCTTCATAAGCAGAAATAACTGAAGAAATACTCGCCAGATGGCGCTCAATTCAACATGTATATGTAAAGTTCTCGTCACTACAAATTAATCAAGCCCAAACACTAGATAACTGCAGTAAATCGTTGAGGAGTTCCCTCGACTGTCTTTCAGCTTCATCAGATTGACTCCAGACCTTCATGAAATTGTAGCGCTTTCATGTACTTATGAAAACATTAACAAACGCACTAGTCGTCCCTACAATTTTCGAAAGTTGCCCTCGATTTCTCCAAGACGCCATCATCAGATCCTGGTGATCCTTTTAAAAGGACCCCACTGCGCATATCTACTTTACAACAAAAAAAGAATTATCAAAATCGGCCCATAAACGACGAAAAAATCGCTGAACAAACATAAAAAAAAAAGCATATATACGGTCGAATTGAGAACCTCCTTCTTTTTTGAAGTCGGTTAAAAATATGTAGCACCCAAGTAGCCAAAATTATAGCAACACATAATAAAAATGGACTTTAAATGACATGCGATAAAGTTCATTGTGCATTATTTCTTCCGATAAGTAAATTGATTAATTCAATGTCAAGTGCAATGCAAGTCATGTATGTCAAATGAAGTGGTGCTTCAATGCTTGCTTTGATACCTATATTTAATACAAAAGCCATCACATCCATAGAGATATTACAATAGAGTGGGTGAGCCATACGGCTACCCATACATTGCAATCGCCCCCGGTTAGAAAGAGAAACAACGATAACGGTAATTACCTATCTCTCTCCAATCCCGATGATCCAGAAAGAGAAAGGTGATTACTAAGGATTTCGTCTCTTTTTATCCAAAGGACGCTCTGAAGCCTGGCTTCTGCCCTCTATTATAATATCTCTATGATCACATCGGATACAGTTAAGCATCAATAGATATTATTTCAAACTTGCCTTAGTAGGTATTAAACTTGACATTGATTTGAATTATAGATATTGACATACAATGATAGATAATAGAACGACATGCCAAGAACATTAGGTTTAGTTTATTGTAGTTTATTTTTCTAATGTTCCATATTTTTGAACGCTTTGAATGCTTGGATACCATTGACGAGATGACTGTAACTATGTTTATGGTGTTATGACTGACCCGAATTATGACATTTTAAACGTCTCGGCCATTTGAGCGACTATATTGTTGTCAACAATAAGGAAACTTTGCTTGTACCGATATTATCGACTTTTTGGTTGCGTCTATTTATTTGAATACCCTGATTGTCTCTAACTATTTGACGCTGACTGTAACTTTAGTAGAAATAGAAAGGTAAGGTAAGAAAACTTGAAATAAAAAACGCATATGTTTTCGAGGTTTTTATGTTTTAACATAAGTTCGTACAATGATCCAATATGCTTGAACAACCTGTCCACATTGCTATAGGTATTCCCTAATATTTGCACTCAGTGAATTTGTCTCGGAGCCTGAATACAATGTCTAAGATAGTGCTATTATTATTGGTCCATAAGTTGGATTCATAGATATTCAAAAAAACTTGCTTATGTCATATAAATGATTTTTGTTTCAAATATTAACTCTTGCGATCGATTTTTCTAATTCATACTAGTATACATTAAATTGAACACTTAATCTAAATAAACCTTCTAAACAATATATTTACATTTACGCCATTTTGACTAAAGAATTAGACTAATGCCTTATTTAGAAGAAATAAATAACGAATATGAAATGCTTCATTTAAAATGTCCTTTTGAAATAATTGCTAATATTTCTTAAAATATAACATTAATAACTCGTTAGATGCAACAAAGTTAATTCAGTCTAAAGAAACTGCTTACTACCCATCGATTATTGACTAACAAAGCCTAGGGTGTACAAATGAATATATATTTTCAAACGGTCCTCACGCTAAGATCTGATAGTCAATAAGGCACTAGTAATATGCAGCATTAAGATTTTCATATTTGTTATTACACTAACACTCTAAAAGACATTCACTCACTTCAACATAAGTATACCAAACCATTATAACATCTCAACAAGGCAAACTCAAATGAATGGACAATATTAAAGCAAATTGAAACATTACTACAAACCATTAAAAGATTATTTTTTTAAGAAAATGAATCATGTTAACTTTTATTATACCCAAAGATATTGCAACATAATAAAATTCTAAAATGTAATAAAAGTGCCAAAAAATAAAAAAATTCTTATTCAGCATTTTTCAAAACTCAGTTGCATACAGATTAATTAAAACTGTGTTGCCATTGCACAAAATTAAAAAAAATAAACTAAAACAAATCACTGTTAAATCAAATCGGGCGTCTCTATGCTGGACTTAGTCCAAATTTCCTATCTAAACATAGCTTTGATGGCGTGATTTATAAAAATCAAATAGTTAAAAACATTAAAATCGTAATTACTGTTATTGATTATTATTGAACAACTTTATAGAGGTGCGTTAGTAAATCATATGAGCGTACTATAGTAGGGCCATTTTAATAGGTCACATTTGACAACTGTTTGTCTTTGCTTCATAGTGAGGTAACCTGCTGATTAAATTTAATTAATCGATACGGACTTCAAACATTGCAACATTGCTTGACCAGAAAAATAAAAAACCTGTCATGAGGGCGCTAAAGTTTTCTTTATTATGGCAACAGCACAGGCAACAGTAACCATAGTAACGCTCATGTTATTATTGTCATTTTGACAACTAAGTCGGAAATGTTTTTAAAGGAATAAATGATATTTTAAAGGAAACTTTATTTTAGCACATAGGAAACCCCTTTTCTTTCACGACTATAAATAGTTTTCGACATTTTCGCAAACATTATGCTGCGAAAATAATAAAACAAACTATGACATTTAACTAGCTGACAAGCACACTGACAAGCAGTTTACGAGTGACGTTTAAAAAGTAAGCATTGCCAGTAAAATAAATTAGTTCCATGATCTTACCGCAATATGGCGAGGTTTTTTATATTTCTGGTCAACCTATAAATTGAATGCGATTGTTATAAAAAGTATTAATAAGCACACAGATCGCACAACGATTAAAAAAAGGACAAAAATAATGCGTCAAATAATGGCGCGAAATGAAATCATAACTTTTTTGTAACATTTTACGTTTCTGGCTTTTGAGCCAGACGTTATATTTAAGACGTTATATTATATTACATATTTTTTGGCCTAAAATGTAACAAAATTAATTTTGTTCGTATTAAATTATATTTTATTTTGTAATGGTGTAACTTTTTGACGATTAGTTCGATTTCTGGAATTCAACAGTTGAATTCCAGAAATCGAATCGATTGAATTTCAACTTATCTGCCGATCTGTTTCTTTTGGTATCATCCCTAATATTTAAAAAGAAAAAGAGTTCACTGACGTAACTTTGTAACGACGTCAGTTCTTTACTTTTAAGTGTAAAAAGTTTAACAAGATCTAGTAGGGAATATTAAATAATATGGGGTGCCTCCCTTACAAGGTTACTTTGTAAAATTTTGACGAACTGTCAAATGTGACCTATTAAAATGTCCCTACTATAAACAGAAAACTTATATTCAATTAAAAAAAATATTTTCTAAATGATATCCAATATTTAGTTCTCTATCAGAAAATCAATTTTTTAGAATACCTACAGTAAATTAGACATATTTTAGTCGTAATTAAATCATAATCGAATGTTTCGAATCGCACTAGCGCAGTCTATCTCACTCGCACCAACAAGGGGAGAAGGGGACAGCGGTCGAATGTGAAATAAATCGAAAAACATTAATGATAACATCAAAGGTGCAATACTTCTAACTGGTAACGAGGGGAATCATACTCGAACAACTATAGAATGATAACAATGAATGATCAATTCGACTACTACTAAGTTGGCTTCACATCACGAAAATTCAAATAATCACACTTTTGTGCTAAGTAAATATTATTTTTCGTTGGCAGCAAGGTGAAATATCGCAGAATCTTTATGTACGTTTAATTTGAGACAAAATGGGCAATATTGAAAGGACTTGTAACCACTAATAAAGGATAAAGGATAAGCTCTTGTTTAAAACCGTTTTCCCATTATGACCCATTTAAAGGTTAATATCTGTAACCTTTAAAAATGTCTTCAGCTCATGAGTATATAAAACCAACACCGAAAAACATAGTCAATGAGACAGATCAAATGTGTTTTATTTCTCAAATTTAAAGGATGGACGGTTTGCATTCAATGACTATGTATAGCTTGTAGAAGAAAATCAACAAATTATATCGCCTCTCACTTTCAACAGTTCTTTATTTATAATGAAATATCAATCTTCCCGCACGGAATAGAAAAATATCACTATACTAATAACGCCACAAATTCTATACGATACGATCCTCTTTATTGCCACCTTGTAATAAACCTTTTAAAGTCCTTATCAGTCTAATTTAGAATTGAATTTTCATGAACGTGAACTCACGGTAGGTAACGTCTACACAACTATCACGGTAGATTTAACAGTGCGAAAATATCTCTTATATTTATATATTTAATAAATTCTTTTTCACTTCCTGACTCCTAAAGCAATTATCTAAATATGTCATTAACGCCAAAGAGATCATTTAAAAAATACAATTTTGATATATAAACGTTTGTATTGGCCGAAAATTCTCAAGTATAAATTATTATTTTCATTTTTTTCCACTCTATAATAACCATTGGCATTATCTAAATAAAAACCCTAATTACTTTGAGAGCCGGGAATACTTACAATTAGTCGAAAATAATACTAATATTTACAGTGAGATTGTTATTAAAGTATAAATATTGTTTTATCTAACCGTTAATGATTTGAGCTGACTTCGTAAACCATTGTCGATCATAAATTCAAAACAGGTCACGGCGACCACTACTTCTTAATAGTAGAAAAAACGTACAATATATATCGAGTCTACTAACAAACTATTCATTTATTATTTAATATAATAATTATTAAAAGTTTCTACTGTTCTTTTTACTCCCCAACACAACGCGATGATTGAAAATGGCATCTGTCAAAAAACTAAAATCGCTCCACTTAAAATTAAATCACTGTACATAATTAGATATTTAAATAAGTAGATATTCATTTAATAAAATGAAACTTTAAAACAGTGGAAGACCAACATCACAACATAAATAGAAACAATACAATTAATAAAGACTTAATTAAACAATGCAATATGTTTCGCACCAAAGTTTCTTCGATCCATCTAATATTAACCTTAGCTATACAAAGTTCACATTCCTGTCGTAAGTCGCGCTTGGACATTATCAACGAAATTGTTAAACGATAAAGTATATTGTGCCGTACATCAATAAATATATTATTATGATTCTCTGGTACAACCTAAATAATTGCTTTCCGACGTTCATTAGGTAAACCTATATAGTAATGTTAAATAAATTGTACCATTCACTGAGAAACTGACACTTTGGATAGTAAATGCAATAACACATTAATTAATCTATTAAAAACATGACGTAACATTGTAATTAACTTTACGTAATGCAACCTACATGCGAATGTAACGACATGGTTATTAAAATGTTGTTTCGATTAACTACTAAAATGTCTTAAAAACGCACAAATTTAATGTCGATTAAATACCAAGTTATACATTATTATAAGTGTAATGCGTGATACAATAATACATTCTTCCATCTTCAACAGCAGATAATATACGTACATAAATAAATGTATTGAGATCGTGCCATCATGAAAATATGTGCTAGCTACAGAAATAAATAACGACGCTCCAACCAGATACATTCCTAAATTTAAATTCATTCCACTTTCGTTCTTCTTATTCTTTCCGTTTCTATAAAAAATGAAGTTACGAGATGTAACATTATCAAAATGTAACAAAATCGGCACAGTTGTTTGAACACAAACGAAAATGAAATGTGGCTAAAGTTCTTTCATTGTACACACATAATTATAAATAATATGTGCATATAGTTTATAGGCAATATAAGCCATCTAAACAGAAACAAATCTTGCTACCATAGGCGATATAAACCAATTTGTATGGAATATTCTCGTAAATATAATTTATTTACTCATAAATTGCCCTGCGTTAGACCTAAAGACCGACATAATTTGTCAGTGACCAGCAATCACACATAATGAAATATAATACATACTGCCACAAAGACTCGCAAACATACTACCTTAAAATTTACCATTCCATGATTACATTATAAAATACATGACAGAAGAATTGGATAACTCAAAAGCAACATAGAAATATTGTCTGCCAAACAACTGTGCCATGCCAGCTAAGTGTCTAGTTGGAGTTACTAATGCTAAAAGGTTGAACGTCTAGTTAAATCTTAATTTAATATGATTTATACTGATACACCAGACAGTGGGTATTATTGGGGATCTTATACATCTGTACAAAACTATAGCAGCCACAGTCAGGTCAACTGACATACAGTGCGCCCAACTTATCTCTGAAATGGCAAAAATTGGAACTAACGAAAAGTCATTCATAAGTACGTTGTGTTCATTCATGTGTCAGTTACTAGTGTGCAATGATTGGTCAAATGAATGTCAAATGCGTCCGACAGCGCCTCTTTCGTTTCATTCTTAAGTTGGGTTTACTATACAATCAACACAATACATTTGATATCTGACAGAGTACCTACCTAATTGTCTTGAAAAGCTATTACGTCCCACGAATGGTTTTTGGAAATTTTGAAACATTTTACGTGATTGTAACAGTATTTGGCGCCAATAAAGTTATTCAGAATTCTATTTCCAACATTGCTTCAGTCCCGAATATAATAAATGGACACTGTCATCTATGTCCAAAAATGACAATACATACCCACTGCCTGTTTCAAACATCTTTTCAAGATTACAAAAGTAGGCCTAATACATATTTATATTCGTTTATTCGTTGTCGCTCATACTGGCTTACCTATGTGCGATTAATTGTTTCAGAAAGTCTGATAATAATGTGTGTATGAATATTTGAGATAATCCAGTTTTATGTAAGATTTTTATGAGTTATATTATAATTATAATAACATGTAATGATCAACAAGTTCGATAAAATCCTACCGTCATTCATTTCGAACAACACCTCACACACTCCCTCTCATTCGACTTACAATTATCATTTTTATTGAATTTTCTGTGTTTTTTCTTAAAATATTTTTGGTTAATATATTTACAACATAATAACCAATATTTCCAGTACCGCGTGTAGCTTTCCTGACAAGTTTTAAATGCAAACCAAGCATCTCGAACGAACCTCATCACTACAACATTTTGTACGTTCTATCACTTTCATTGTACTGAGTTACTGATACAAAATAGCACGAGACACATGATTTCAAACTTATATCATCGCGGACCTAATATTTTCTATAACTTGGGTACTCAAGACTTTTTTCCCTTCGACCTACACATGAAGTCGGTTCGATATATTGATACAACGTGCTAAAACCACGAGTACTCTTCACAATTCCAATACCCAAAGACACAACAACATTACTAACTTTTCAAAACATCACGTACGCACACAAACCCGTGACCGTCCATGTCCGCAGGCCCGCACGCACGCCCGCACGTCCGCACGCGCGCACGCACACCCGCACGCGCTTACGCACGAACGTCCTCACGCGCGCGTCACTGCTGACGTCAGTGGCGCACCACGATGACGACGGAGCAGCCACGTTGCTAGCTGGCCGTCGACGTCGGCTGCAGCGCCGCCGACACGATCGGCGAGTTCACGTCTGTAATTAAACCTAACGATACATCAATTTGAAGTGCCTACTGGGCATTGGTTTGAATGCTCGATAATTGTGCCCGTGTTGACAAGTTCAAGAGACTAGATTAAATACGACTGTGTTAAGTTATTACATCGTTTATATGGAAAAACATTTTACTGGAACAAGTCTTTATAACATCTATTTTAGTCCGACTAAGTGGACTGATGACCTGAAGAAGGCAGCGGGCATCCGCTGGAGTTAAAAAGTTCAAGACTGGTCTGAGTGGCGTCAGTTAGGGGAGGCCTATGTTCAACAGTTGAGATGTAAAGGCTGATGGATAGACCAAATACCACCGAGTCTCCCTTTCACTACCGTATACGAAAAATATGCATAATACAATAAAACACTCACTGTTAGGCGTGTTGACCTCCGAGTGCGGCGTGAGATTGGACTGCGCCATCAGTTTCTGCCGCACCTCACGGATCTTCAGCTGCAACGTTGTCTTCGTCGGGAATATGTCCATGTGCGTGGCCTGCAATTACGTTAATATTACGTTATGTTACGTTGTTATACGAACCCGTGCATATGTATGTATGTCCATACGTACAAACGTATTTAACCTATACTCGGATTTTTAATTAAACGAAGTAAACTGACACATCGAAATGTCATTTCTTTAATTAATATTGCCAACTCTCGAATCATAGTGATTGTCTTTAGTTCTTAAAAACGATATAACTGATAATAATACCAGTAATTAATAAGCGATATTACAAAAATTAAAAATAATCTCTTGCGTCAATAATAGTATCAATGTATGGTCAATCGCCTTCTTACTTCCGATAGATTTATAATTAATTTAGCGGATAGTAAAGATGATTTTACCAATAGAGAACATATTTCTACTAAAATGTATTGTTTGTTTATATTATAAATCTTACAATCTATTTGCCGAATAGTAATATTATGCTTAGAGACGTAACTACGAGTTTTTTGAAAATTTGAAATTGACATAATAATTAATTATTTAACTCAAATAAATAAGTTGAATAACGAGATATTTTTGCCCCAGCACTATTTTTATTTCAATAAAAAGTGGCAACACTCGAAATGTCATTTAATTAAAAATCCTAGTATAAATGTAATATTTTTTAATTTAATCTACCTATTTAGATTTTATTTTATGCATTTTAATTTGATGTTATAATTTCACTCAAAAACGAGTCTCACAAATGTGACCAGCTGTGACAAGGACATTTGTGTCATAACATATATTTTTTTTATGGAATTAAGATAGCAAACGAGCATGCAGCACCACCCTTCCGCTGTCGCCCATAACAACTGTGACCGACCTAGAACTAGACTCTAAGGGATGGTTAATCCAGTTAGTAGATGGTGTTGACGTCTCGGTCGCTGGGGGTACCTGTCTATATCAAACCGTGGACCAACCTGGAAGTGCGTAGTGGCCTGGGTGGAGGGGAACATGCCCTGCTCCTGGAACAGCTTGAGCACCAGATGGCGCCGCTGCTCCAGCACGCGGCGGTGGTTGGCCTCGCCGCGCGCGCCCGACGAGCACGGCGTGCGGGGCGACATGTCGTCTGATGTTTCGGTCGCTGGGGGCAGGATATGACGATGTTATACAGGGTGGTTGTACGAGCCGATAGCTGTATGAGCGCCCGCGTGTATAGTAAATAGAAATAATTTGATTATGCAGTGCTATTATTCAAGCGATAAGGGACTAAAACAGCACTTTGCTTTTATATTTTTATGACGAAACCGCTAGATAATTGACCATGTTTAATCTGTAGTTATGACTAATGACGTCACTTAGTCACGTAAACACATGACTAACCTAAAAGTACAGTGGACAGTGACACCTTTTTCACATAACCGTATGACGTGACATGGCCATTCATTCATTTGAAAATATACTGATAAAAAAAAGTGAAAAAAATTAATTGAAATTTTCCTTGTGCTTATTGCTTGAGCTATCTCAACTACACTTCTACATATTCTCTCACATAACACATATTACAGTAAAAACGAGTAACCCCCCAACCTCTAAAGCTGTCGATGTTGAAGTCGGGCCCGAAGAAGGTGTTCCCCACGAGCTTGGTGTTGGTGGCGGTGTGCGGCGTGCCGTACGAGTGCGGCGTGGGCATGCCGCCGCCCGCCGGCTCCGGCTCCGGCGGCAGCGTCGTCTCCTCCTCTGGAATACACATAGATAATGTTTAATGTTTTATGAGATTATTGTAAATACTCTTTATTCTACACCATACAGAAAAGTATAGAAAAAGATATATGAAAGAAATATGATACAATAGGCGGAGAGCGATTTCTTCCAGACAACCTTAGGGTAATGAATTTGTGTAATTTAAAAATGCAATTGCAAAATAGCGGTAAATGAAAACCGTAAAACTAAGGTTAAAAACAATCGCGTGCATCTCATCTTGGTCTGACTAAACTTTGAGATGATAGCGTAAGTAAAGTAACCGACCAATCAAAACATGGCAGGCATTTAAATTTTAGCCTAAATAACGACATCTGCGCAGACACTTCTAACTAAATTCAATACGCCCAAGTAAGATTGCGCTTATTGTATCTACACAAAGTAAATAAGTCGCCATGTCGGACTGCCTTCAAAGGGTTTTGAGTTCTTGCCTTGTGTGTTGTCAACGAGACAAACCCTAGTGTAATTCTAGTGTATACCATTATAAAACAAGTATATAAAAACAAAAAACTTCAAAACGCCGTAACAACTTCCCTTCGAAACAAAACTGCACCCTAACCCAAGGCAACAAGGTACAAACCCATCCCGATCTTGGCGTGTTTCTTGCGCGGGTACAGCTGCGGGCTGCGCGGCACGAGCGCGCCCGCGGGGCTGCACGCTGGCTTGAACTGCGGCAGCGTGCTGAACTTCTGCTCGAAGTTCACCGTCTCTAGGACCCTGTGCAACGACATCATTCGTTAGTTTGTTACATGCCTTCCATCAACAATACTAAATTTACTTCTATACTGGAATTCGTTTCAATTCCAACCCACATTTATTTAGTTTTTCATCCCCTGTGATTAAGGTTCATTGTAGATTGACAACGAGGATTTAAAGTGACTTAAGTAAATTGAACTGTGAGCGCACGTTATAAAATTTCATATCCTCGGCTACTTAAGTATAGATGTCAGGTCAGCGCTAGAAAACCGTCTACAAAAGTAAGATCACAGTTCATACGTCAGCTCTTATTTTGTGTAGTGACGAGTGATTTTAATTATAATGGTTACATTTGGGTCTTAACGCGCGGTCTTAATGTCCTTTAATGTCCTTTTTTACCCATTGGATTCCAGCGAAGTGAACGTACTATGGCATTCGTGACATGAATTCATGTCGTTGGAATTTAATGAAATGATGATCGTTGTACACATATCAATTTTACAAGAAAAGTACAATTTGAACATTACATATTTAATTGGTTTCAAAGGTAAATAACTTCATGTGCTAATCGTTCTAATAATAAAACAGCAACTCACTTGTCCCTTCCATCCTCGTTGCCCTTCTTGAAGAGGCTCTTCTTGAGCGACGGGCTGGGCAGGTTGTCTGCGTGTTTGGGTGAATGCAACGGCTCCATGGGCTCGTGCGGCGTGGTGGGGCCGCTCTCCGACCGGGGGACCGTCGGCTCGTTGCTACCCGTGGAGCCGGTTGATGTGCCTGACGGTATAATGAATTTTTTGCTTTTCTAATGATTTTCTTGAGAGTTACTTTCTCTGGTACTTTTTCTTATTGAGATTATTGATTATTCGTCTAGATGTATATTTTAGTAATATCCACATGAGTAAATTAATTTCGATTTGAAAGTCAGTCCGTCAATGCTTTCGTACAATCGCTTTTGATTAAAACTGATGATGGTATACATCATTGGGTGTACTTAAATTAAAAAGTAATACATATTCGTTTTAATCGAAAAGTTACACCAACGCGAACAATAAAGCAAAGCATGTCGTCTGTACTGGAGAGATGTTTACGACAATGTAAATAAAGCAGATAGCTGATTGACGGCGAAAATTTAAATTGTCGTAAGTAAATTTTGTTTCCAATCTAAATTGAATTGTGATCACGGGTGATAAAGTCGTTTTTAGCAGGATATGGCAATAATATGTTACCTCGACTAAGCCTCTTCTGTAGCGGCGCCCGGCCTAGCTGCGCGGGCGTCGGCGCCAGCGGGAACGGTCGCGTCTCCTCCGCCGGCACGTCCCATTGACTGATCACAGTAGACAACAATATCAAACAATAGTAATCGATATATTTAATCGAATAGTCATCGTATCATCTCTATCTCATATATTTTTAAACAATGATACATGTATGAATATAGACGAGAAAACCTTTGATTCGGTCCCATATACCAACACGGATCCGAAACGAACCGAATATTAAAGATATCCTGATAGGCGGTTTACATGTTAATGTTTTTGCGACTCGGAATATTCGTGAATGCGAGTGCGAACGCGACTATTCGTTACATCAGTAGTGAGTATTTAATTAACCTCGACTATAAGATGTTTTTATATTTTATCACATACTTATCGATATTGAAATCGATTTTTCGTTAAAAATTATTTTAAATTCAGATAAATGTATAAATAACAACAATTAAATATTTACATTATCACGTAGTTATTTCTGTTGAAATTGATTTTATGTTAAAAGTTATTTTTAAATCAGTAATAACAATAAAATAATCAGTAACAACAACAATCAATAGCACAGTAACGTACGGCTGCGGCTTGGGCGGCGCGGCGTGGTTGCCCTGCGACACGATGACGGAGTGCGGCGCGGGCGGCGCGGGCGGCGCGGGCGGCGCGCCGCTCGTCAGCAGGTTCGCGGGCGGCTTGCTCTCCACCTCTGCAACGGAAGTGCGGTGTTAAGCTAAGCGTCCACAGATCGGTATCGTACGCATCGGACGCATCGCAGTATCGCAGTTTGTATAGAAAGTACGATCCATACGATGCGGATCAGTGGACGCACTTGTATGATTTTCTATACAAAGAATACTACGATCCGTTTAATGCGATGCGTCCGATGCGTACGATACCGACCTATGGATGCTTAGCCTTAGGGTGCGTACAGATTATGTAACATGTTATATAACTTCTATTTTATAACACGTCCACACTATCTAACATTGTTGTCTAACAATCCTACTTCCTACTAATATTATAAATGCGAAAGTTTGTAAGGATGAATGTGAGTGAGTGAGTGTGTGTGTGTGTGTTTGTTGCTCTTTCACGCAAAAACTACTGAACGGATTTTCATGAAACTTTGCAGTAATATAGCTAAGATATTGGAATAACATAATTTGTTATTTATAGAGATTTTTGAAGGGACTGGTTCCCCGAAGCGAAGCGAGGGCGGATTTACTAGTGAAACATATAACAAGACAATGGGTTTTGGTAAGACATATCGTCCACATTTATAAACATGTTATATAACTGTGTTTTATAACATGTTTTGTTATATAGTCTGTACGCACCATTAGACTGGGAATTCGCTCAGCGCTAGTGGACAGGGATTAACGTGCTAGCTATTGGTTAATATTTATTTTCTCCGTTTTAAACTCCGCTGCCTCGCACCGCTTCGGTGGACAGGCAGCCTAAAGATATGACTTTCCGTGTAAAAAGAGATGCACATACGAACGAGTACTCGCTGACCGTTCATTGCGCCGCGTCGGCCATTGTATGTGATTTCTGTTGTGGGTTCTCAATGTTAATTAACAGCAATTTTTTGCTACTTACATAATAATATTTTTCGTTTTATTTGTAATGTACTTGCATTATCTATAATAATTATGGTCTACAATAAAGTGTAATAAATAATAATACTATATTATAGTGTATTTTTTTCTGTACATTTTTTTTTTCAAAAACTGAAAAACACATTGAATCATCTTTACATAAATCTAATTCAGTGGAAATATTACTATCATCTAAAGACCTAAAAATCCAGTACCAAACTTCATTTCCACATAATTTTTTTCACTTATTCATTGTTCGCAAATTAATACACTTACCACTGGTAAAAGACGGCACGTAGAGGCGCTGCACCTGCAAGTAGTGCAACTGCGCGGCGTCCGCGGGGCTCTCGCTGGGCTGGCTGGTCTTGATGAACAGGTTGCCCGACGCGTCCATCGTGAACGTTATTGGACCTGGTCACAGGATGGTAAGTTATGGGACTATAGATACACAAAACACCCATGATTTAGGTTTAACATTATTTGTAAATGGTTTTAAACGTAAACTATAGGAGATTCTGTACATTTCATTGTACCTACTAACGATGTAATTTATAGTATAAAATACATGCATACGTATTACGTACTAATATTAATGTTACAATACGCACATAGAAAATAGTTATTAAAATTACACGTGTCACGTGAACGTGACACATTTTCGTACATACAACCAGTGTTCATCGATTTAAAAGACGTTGCTACGTCGAAAAAAACTATACTAAAACATACCTGTAGAACTGTCTGTGAGGCTCCTCTTCACAAGCGTCACACTCTTCAGCAACGCGTTATTGAGTGCCGTCGACGTCGGCGTTTGTCCCGTTGACTGGTTGACCGAGTGGTTGATCGATTGCCCGATCGATTGCGCGATCGATTGTCCGATCGATTGGTTAGCGGGTTGGTTGACCGATTGGTTAACGGGTTGGTTGACCGATTGGTTAGACATGGCGATGCCGCTCGATATGACTTGGACTCCGGCGGAGGATGTTGGAGAGTTCATTATAGAGGCGATGGCGTTGTCCAAGGCGGCTTGAGTGGAGAGATTGGGAGTACTCAGGGATATGCCTTGGACGCTGTTCGTCAGATTTTGAGTGTTCGGTGTAGCGGGCTGGGAGATGTGAGGAGAGCTCGGTACTTGGCCTGGTAGAGACTTGTTAACAGTCGTGAATGCTGTCCATTGTCTGTGATTATCGCCTGAAAAGAAATGATACATTCAGTATATATGATAAGTCATACATTAAAAATGTGTTACTGAACTTTTTGTAATTCGTGTGAAATTGTTAACTTAATAGTATTTTATTTTAATTCTTGATATTTCTTTTGGCCATTAACATTAACAATAGCATTACATTGGAGATTGATAGTAAACCACTGTTGCCCATTGATCAGACGAGCTCTTTACTAAGTAACACGTACGCATTCATATTATACGCTTCATACTATACAGGTAACCTAACACATATAATACAAACTGACCATTATCAGCGTGTGTTGATTTGAAGGCGCCTCCCGTGGGCTGGAAGACCTTGGAACCGCCCGGACTGGACGCCGTGATGCCGCCCAGCAGGTTGTCTGATGATCCAGCTCTGGGGGACAAAAGGCAAGTTCTTATTGACCATGGAATTTCATGATGGAACAAAGGCCACACATTTTCAAAATTTATTGGTATAAGTAGTGAGGTACGCTTACAAAACACATCAATATGGGTAATTATGGGTTCCAAAAACTTTTATTAAATTAAGATTAAGATTAATGTTGCTAGGAACTAAAATATTCTGATTTAGCATGCTACCCAATTAGAATAAATAATAAAATATGGCAATTATCAATCACACAGATCCAGCCACCACTGGATTGTCCATCACTATGAACAATATACCACAAAAACACCTTATTGCACATCATTAATTACAATTTTATAATTAAAATTACAGTTAAGCATAATAAGGCGGTCTTATCGCTAAGAGGAAATAAACAAACAAACCAATCTTGTTGAAATTATAGAAAATATATGTATAGCGCAGGATGCACATAAAATGTACTTACCTGGCTTTGATCGGCTTGGGGCGTCTTGTGTGGTCGTGATGCGTCAGATAGTCCCGCGTGTCCAGGCCCTCCGAGTCCGAGTCGGTGACCTTCTCGCCGCACTTCAGGTCTATCTCCAGAGGCTGCGGGGGCGCCGGAGGTTCTTCTAGTGACTGGGTCATCTAAAAGTAGTAATTTTAACGTATTAAGGCTTTTTCTAGTATTACTCGTATTACTCACATGATGATTATGTGACTTGAAGCAAAATTAAATTGTATTTTGAAGCGACTGAAACAATATATTGTCTAGAATGAATTTAAATATCGATTAAGAATCAATATCTTTGTCTATGGCATGCGAATACGAAGTAGTGCATCTCTATCAAAACACTGTCATGGCCGCCGTGATTTGATTGGTTTATTACTTTACGCGCACAAACACCTGGGAAAACGAAGTTCAGTCAGACCAAGTTAAAATATGCGTATTGAAGCATAGTCGCCTGTCTGCGTGTTAATCGTTTATTCACTTTGTAAAAAACAGGAACAGGAAAGGAAATCAAGTAACAAGTAAACAAAGTACCCCATAAGCAACTGACCATGGGCTCGTCGTCGCTGAGCTGCGGCGAGGGGGCGTGGTTGTAGGGCGCGCCGGGCCCGCCCTCGCCCGCGCCCGCCGCGCCGCCCGCCGGCCCGTCCGACGGCGTGCGCGGACTCTGCACGTCATATTATTGTTTTTCAACCGACTTCAAAATAAACGCTAACATAAACGCTAAGGCACTTCTCACATTACGCTATTTATTAGCTACGCAACTGCGACGCAATCCCAAAATTCTATGTATCTGACACTTTTGACTGACAGGAGTCGCATCGTAGACGAGTTTCCTGTCAGTGAAAAGTGTTAGGCACTTCTCACATTACGCTATTCATTAGCTACGCGACTGCAACGCAATCCCAAAATTCAGTCAAAAGTGTCAGATACATACAAATTTTGGATTGCATTGCAGTCGCGTACCTCATAATAGCGTTGTGTGAGAAGTGCCTTAGATACATACAAATTTTGGATTGCGTTGCAGTCGCGTAGCTCATAAATAGCGTTGTGTGAGAAGTGCCTTACACACTCATACCCCCGCAGTACTAGGTATGTACCTGTGTCGCGGGTGGCACGGACTACACATATAACACATTACAATTACACCCATGTCCCGAGTACAAATATTTATCTGCCACATAAATATCTGCCCCGGCCGGGAATCGAAGCCGAAAGACAGTCTCATTAAAGATTTGTTATCAAAAATTGGCACATAAAAAAGGTTTGCTATCCCTGTAAGGGTATAATATCAAATTATTTACACTATTATTCATTACAAATTATTATTATACTGTTTACAATGTAATTTACAAAACTAAGAAGAAATACTACGAAGTTCGGCTATCGTAACTACTAAAACGTTTTTGTTTTCTGTTATGCAGCTCTAAAATTTTATTATTTAATAAGAAAATAAAAAAATATTTAATGTAAAGTATATAAAATTATACATGTCATACCTGTGGCATGGAGCCAGTGGGGTCGCGGCTGCTGGACGACTTCCTGCGGTCCTTGTTGCACCACTTCCACTCGGGGTAAGCTTTGAAATGTGCCTCTTTTACCTGAGGAAGAAACATAGAATATAATGATCATACATCCATTTAATTAAAAGTACATAATGTTCGTCAGCATAAAATTCATGGGCATTTGTTTCTAAGAACTTTTATACTTGACATCAAAAAAGGAGGTTCTGAATTCGTTTGACCTCTAGCTACTCACACGGTTCACAAGCAAAGTTATGCGGTAACAAACATAAAATATTTTAATTTTTAACATAAAAGACGACTTCAAAATCGATAAGTAGAGATAACTCTAAAACTATCCGTCAGATGTCGCTCAAAATTTGTGAACTGAGGCCTCAATGACTGAGGCAAGCACCACCACCAGTGTTTTCGAATAC
Organism: Hesperia comma; assembly: GCA_905404135.1. Classification (NCBI taxonomy): domain Eukaryota; kingdom Metazoa; phylum Arthropoda; class Insecta; order Lepidoptera; family Hesperiidae; genus Hesperia; species Hesperia comma. Next base: position 6,370,274 of record FR990034.1, read on the forward strand.
AAAAAGAGTCATCAACCATCAAATCATGAAAAAAATATTGACTAATCGAGGGCTTCCTCTTTTCTTTCAAGTCGTTCAAACCCAAAGACAGCAACCAAAAACTCACCAAAGTGGCGAGCTCGTTGTACTTCTGTTTCTCGTCCGGTTTGAGCGCGTACCACCACTCGCCGAGGATCTTGCTCACGGTGCGGTTGTCCTGGTTCGGGTGCATCTGGTGCACCATCTGCCGGTGCCGCTTCGAGAATATCATGAACGCGTTCATCGGACGCTTTATGCGGCTCTCCTTCTGTTGGCAGGTTTTGGCTATGTAGCACTTCACAGTTCAGAGGTAAGTTACCTAAGTACAATGAACTGTAATAATAAGACTACATAATTTATCAGTTATCTAATAGAATTTTGTATAATTCAAGCATTTTCATCAAATTTTATTAAAATTATAATATGTAGTCAACGAAATTGTTGCGCTCTCTCACATGCGTGCGAACCTTTGTTGATTGCACGAATTACCATGTGAAAGCTTCTTTTACCATGAAATTGTCAAAAACTTCGCACAATCATTTGTGAAGATCCGTCATACACATGTGGGTTCGCGTTTTTACGCGAATGTGAGAGGACGCCATTAAAATAGGTCATCGTACAGGGGGCTTAGTACGAGTTTTACATGACATAACGCACTCGCTACGACTGCGAGTCATCTAAAATTTGTATGGGCTTGAAGCAGAACCACCTAGCGGACGTAAATGGCACTGCTTCGATCCCATACAAATTTTAGGTAACTCGCAGTTACGTAGCGAGCATGTAATGTTACGTAAAACTCGTACTAAGCCCCAAGAACATCAATCGATCGATCTGATAAGTTCTGATTGTTATTCATACATCTTACTACTCAATTTTTTTTTCAACAACTACAACTAAGCACAACAGTATGTAAGCAAAACCCTCACTTTATCCGCGGAGGACAGGCTCTGCGAGCGTCGCTTGGCGGCGTCCTCCCCCGCGCCGCCGCCCTCCTCGCACTCGAACACCTCGTCGTCCTCGTCCGCGCACATCGACGGCACCGGGTCTGCGCGGGTAGGGTGCATGTTACCGGGTGTTTGTTTCAACGGGATAATCTCAGGAACAACTCGTGTGATTTGAATTAATCTTTTTGTGTTAGATAGTGTATTTATTAAGGATGGCTTTAGGCTGTATAACATCACGCTTCGACCAATAGCGGGAATAAACATGTAGCAAAAATGGGAAAATGTTAAGAGGGCGTTTGCTACTGATAGAAATGTATGTGTTACTAACTTATATATTATGAATCATTATTCCAAAAAGACCATTACAACTGTCACACAAAACTATATGCACAATGACTAAGTTACAGATCCTAAACATTATAAATACACAACTGCATTCATTGCATCAATATAAAAACCAAAGCGATGATCCAAATATGTGAAAGCACATCTTCAACATCTTACTGCACTATTAAGACAAACTTCTTCAACTAAAGTACTATCAATATATAAACACGAGTGTTCAAAATTAATATAAAAACACTACTCACCAACATTCTCAGTCTTGATCTGATCTTCGGTCTTGGTATGCGGGGTGTGCGGGGTATGCGGTGTATGGGGTGTATGCGGGGTATGGGGCGTGCGGGGCGTTCGCGGGGAGGCCGGCTGCGGCGCGGGGGGCGAGGCCGCGCGGAGCAGCGGCACTAGGGACTGCCAGGGGAACACGCCGCCTGAGACTCCGCCCGTTGATACTGGAAAATAGAATGGAAGATTAGCAGGCTTATTTCTGTTTGACAGACAGACAAACACGTGAATGGTATTAGTATCGTTTTTACGTGAATGATATTAATTTTGTTTTTATTTTGTAGAAATACCATTGCAAATAATTTGTAAAATTTTTAAATTTGTGGTAGTAACCTCTATTGCACTGTTGGTTAGGATCAACGCATTACACATGTAATAATGTGTGACACACTAGCAAGTTCTTTTAAAGATTTGGTGTGAACCAGTGAACTATTGTGTATTATCTTCATAGTCCTTAGTAACGTCGGAAACTTTAGTGCCGCTCCTTTAGTGCATTAGCTTAGTTATGGACTATGAAGTAGGAGCTAATTAATAAAATAAAATACTTACCAATAATAGCAGTGTGCGAGGTAGGCGGGGGCAGCACGGGCAACAGTTGATTCGGGTGAACGATGACAGCACTGCTATTCAAGTTGTTCACCTGAAAAACATCATCAATATTCATCACTTACAATTTGATATACTAATTTGTAAAACTATCCCGATAAAAGAGCTAGTCTCGAGAAGCAAGCGAGTCATACTAACTTACAACTTCACAAATGTACAGCCTAAGAAAGTACATATTCATTTTTTAAGCTGTATTTAAATGAAGCTTTTTAAGCTGTATGTAAATAGTAAAAGCACTTTAATATAGTTTTGACAGAGTTATAATAATAGAAAATTAAATTAAAAAATTTAAAAACCCCCGACACAAACATTTAAAAAGTAAAAAATAATATCTCTAAAAATAGAACGACGCGTTGGGGGACCGCTCCGCCACGGACAGACTGACAGAGAGACAGACACACACACACACACACACACACACACAGAGACACGTCATGTCAAACTTATAACACCCCCTCTTTTTGCGTCGGGAGTTAAAAATGTGAATAGAAAAGGAATATGAAAAATTTAAAGCATTGTTATTATTGTTAGTATCGTGGGCTATACGCAGCATAAACGAGCACAAAGGATTGATATTGATACTCACCAAGTTTTAGAAATAATTATTATTCAAGATAGTATATTCAGTGCACTCACATGATCGCCATTGTCCAGTCCTCTGTGGTCTGTCTCCAGTTCGTTGTTGTTGAGCAGTTGATGTGGCTTGTGGTCTATCTGCAACAATAAATAATGTTAAATTAATTTAACTTTATCATTTAACATTTTACACTTTCATAAGAATGTTACAGCTTGGGTGTACTTCACTGTATCACCAACACATATAAAGAGAGAAACACGACCAGAATTAAATGAAAATTAATAATAATTCGGGTCCCTTTCTTTCTTCTGGATGGGCAACACGTCTGTAACACCTTTGTTGTTAGGCAGACAACACACACCGTCTATTAACAAAAAAGCACTTACTTGAATACTATCAGTGGGTTCATTTTTGATGAGCACGATTTTCTTCTCGAGGGTATTCTGTGGTATGACGTAGAACCTTTTCACTGGCTCTTTGGCATCAGTATCGACCACCGACAGCAGTCTGGCTTGCATCGGCGCCGGCTTCACTATCCTCTTGTTATCTTCTATAACCCGAGCCTCGGACTCACTCCGCTCCCGACTCAAATCAGACGAAGGCAACTCCTCGTCATCATAATCCGAGACTCTTCTCTTCACAAAATTCTCATGGTTCAACGGAGGTGAAACGTCAGATTCTCGTCTGTACTCGTGAATTCCATTCCGAATGTGCAACGGCTGGTGGTTCCGATAGATGTGGTGTAGATCGCTACCGTTGGATGGTAGCTGGGTTCGATGCACCACCAAATTGTGGGGTAAATCGTCCATCTTTCGTATAGTATTTGCAATGCTTGTCTGCAAATTTTGGTTGGTCAGGTTATTGAAGTTCAACGACACGCTGGAAGGCAGCGACTGTTGCAGGCTCGTGGGAGCGCCTAAGCTCGTTTGGATGCTGTTTTGTATGGTCAATCCCGAAGTTTGGATGCCGATGACGTTGGACTGACTCGTTTGAATGTTACTCGGGCCGTTTCTGTTTTCGACCTGCAATTACACAAATCTTTTATGATTATTAATTTACATTTTGTCTTACAACCTTATCTAAAGATTATATGCTATATAATGTGCTAGGAATTAGACTAGACGAGACTAGAGGAGTTAGACTAGATTACAGATTTGTTGAAGTTATAACCTAAGATGTCAACATAAAGCATCTAAAAACGTTATTTTGATAATGATACAAAGAAACTAATAGTAAATTTTAATTTTTTTACATCTTAAATTTATATTTTTACATTTGTATTTTTTACATTAAAATTTATCTTATTATAAAATATGCTTACAATATCTATAACACCTATATATAACATTTACATACCTGGTAATGATAAGTAGGGGCAGGCGACACGCGGATGACGCTGGTGGCGACGCCGCCGCCCACCGGGGAGCTCATTCTATCGGGCCGCACCAATTCCGGCCTGCAATGGAACGGAAATAACAACATAAGTAACAACTGTCCTTATTTACTAAATAGTTAAGTATTATGTAAATAAACACGAAAAAAACAGTGAAAAGCGCAGTAACAAATAACTTTTCCCATTTATAAACTGCTAGCGACCTGTCCGAGTTTTATAAGAGTACGTAATATTATATGGCAACAGTGGGCGATATAAAGGGCCCGGCTCGTGTAAAACCGCAACGCTCAAATATTTTTTAACCATCGTAGAGTCGTACTTACCCGGATGATGCCCTGTTTGGGGGCGAAACACGTGTTGGTGATGGTATGTATGTTGGTATACTCATTCTTTGTTCATTGCATGTTTCTATGTGGGAGGGAGGGAGGTGCTACTTGCATGAAAGTATACACCATCTTATTATTATTATTATTATTTCTTTATTGTACACCAAGAACAGAATATTACATACAGGAAAAAAAAACAACAGCAGAGTACAAAAGGCGGTCTTATCGCTAACTAGCGATCTCTTCCAGACAACCTTATGGTATGGAACATCTTATATACGAGTTTGCTTGCGGATTGTTGCAAAGTAGATTAACCTCTAATCTACACGCATTAGTTTACAATTTGCGATAACTCCTAAGACTTTTTTTTATTTATTTACTTCTAAGACACTATATAAACCATGTTTCAATTACACTCCACACTCACATTTCCCAGTATACAATCCATATTCAAACCAACCTGATGAGATGATGGTAGGAGTGGTGGTGGTGGTGGCGGTGGTCGGCGGCGTCCGGCGGCTGCGGCGACGAGATGGGCACGAACACGTTGCCGCGCAGCCCCGGCGAGCCGCCGCCCACCGGCGACGCGCCCGGGCTGCCCGACCGCGAGCTGCCCAGTGACACTGACGGACAGATATAAAAAAATGCTTAATTTATCTCGCTAAATTAGATATTACGCAGATGTAGTCAACATGTTAACGCGTTAATTTTTATACGGTATTATTATAGGTATTACCCATCGATCTCTATTATTCTACATCGATGGTTTTACCGCACTAAACACTATGGTTGCATTAACGCTATCTCATTTTTCAGGGTATACGAGGAGGGTAAGTATGAATTTACGCGGGAACAACAGTGACGACAATGGAGTGAGGAGTAACAAAAAAAAATGAAATTAAGAACCTCTTCCTATTTTGAAACCGGTAAAAAAGAACACTATACACTAGCCGCGTTCCGTAACTCGACGAAAACGCCCAAAACGTTCAAATTTCTATAAAAAAGTGTCGTCTTGGGCGTTTTGGTCGAGTTTCGGAACGCAAAAGTAAGGGTACTAATTGTTTGTCTATAGAAGGGAAGTACAGTAAATTGTGCGTGTAATTGCAACTGACCGAGCATGTTGGCGGCCTCGGTCTCGTCCGGGTCGAACCGGCCGGCGACGCGGTAGCTCGGCGGCGTGGTGTCCGACTCGCGCGACGTCTCGTCGCCCTCCACGCCCGTGCCGCTCGACGACAGCGACTTGCTGCTGCTCCTGGTACCGTGGATGTTAGGTTAGATACGTCACGGTTTATGACAGCCTGGTAGGTACCTCCGCGTGTGTACGGTGGAATATTAAGTTAAATACGTCACGTTCTATGAAAGCCTGGTACCTCTGCGTGTGTACGATGAAATATTCAGTTATATATGTATCATTTTATAGAACCCTGGTACCCGCGCTTGTAAAACGTGGCGTGAATCTACACATAGACGTGTCTTTTGTGAAAAAGCAATAATAATGCAGGTATTGAACTAGCTGTTGCCCCTGGCTTAGAACGTGTGGCAGTTCTTTTGACCAATACAAAGGGTCCCTAAGATTTACGTGTGTTTTGAGCGGACGTCTACAAAAATCTATTCATCTGCCAAATTTCATATTTATACAGTAAAGTTGTTTTTGATATTTCGTGACGAATGAGTCATCTTTCGCGTTTACATAATAAAGATTAACTCAATAAACAATCAATTTAAATTACCCCAACGAATAAATTATAATCATTAGAATTTATAGAATCTATTTGAGAACTTTCAATATGAATGAATGGCTAATAGAAAATTATTACAATTATGTATTACATAAAAATCAAAAATTCGTCGTATGTCAGATAAAGATAACGGATAAAAATATGCAGATTACGGTTACCAAAAGTTATCTGACATTTTGTGAGAAAATAAAACATAAGACAGTGATATAAACGTATTGTGAGATAGACCTGCTGTAGTGTACACAGAGACACAGAGTAGTAAGTTATCAACTATCTTATTTGTTTATATAATTAACTTGTATCACAGTCAACAATAAATAATGACCCCATTGTTCTCCTTGTTTAAAATTCAATATAGTAATCAACCTTGTGCTTATACTCCTACACCATTAACAACACAACCCATCTATTATTACACTTGACAAAGCTAGCCCGGACCACAGCCAATATACATTTTTGTTTATTGCTTTACTTAAACCCTTTAGAGTAGAGATAAGCTTTTGTACTCTCAATTTACCATAAGGGTAACACTAACCTCTGCTGAGGGGTATGCGCAGACCCCTGAGCAAGCGGGGTGTTAGACGACCTGGCGACCCCACGCAGCGAGAGATGCCGGGAGCAGAACCCTCGTCGCTGGCTCTCCTTGGTGCAGCCGTCCTTGGAGCACAGCCGCCGCCACTGCTTGCCGTTGAACTTCTTACGAATACCGGTAGGTGTCGCCACCACGTCGCCCTTCTTGTATTTGTGCGGAGTGGCCGCTTGAGATCTAGAATTGAGACTGTACTTTGGTTTGACTCGGCTGCATTAGAATCCTAGCTATATTTGTTTGTTAAGCAAAGCCTTAAACATCGACCCGATCGGCCGAAAATTGTGCGTTCAAAAATAGTCAAGACCCTTAAATTTTACAACCAGAAAACAACGCTAAAATATTACATAATATATATTATAATTTCACTTAGCTCACCATTCGAAACTTAGCTCAGTGACCGTTAGGAAGCTGTAGTTTAGCACACATATTTTAAAAAGCTTTAATATAAAACGTTGTTGTATTACCTAGGAGTAGGGGGTTGAGATCTTGGTGTGAGGCTGCCCTCGATCAGACTGGAGGTGCTGCCGCGGCTCTGAAGGCTGCTGCGTTTGTTGGTGCTGCAGTCTGTCAAATTATTATAAACATATATTAAAAAAGCTACGCCATTAGCTACACAATAATATATACTTTAGCAATAGTTACGACGCTCCCGAAGTGTGTGTACGTTCACACATCACACGCACGCTAATGCGTACTGTACGCAGCTAGAATAATCAACGTAATTAGTACGTAAAAAGTTAAACGATGTAAATAATAGAGGAATGAAAATAATCATTAAATGTAAATATCCGACAAAGGAGCAGAAGTGCTACCTGATGTACCAAGTACCAGCATACAATCTAGGCGAATCAGTCGCCTCTTACGACGCCCTATAAGTCCTTTGCATTTGATTGAGGTTAGTATTCCAGGCCCCCAACACAGGCGAACCCACAATGACGTCATAAACCCTCTACATCCCAACCCTCACCCATATGCGACGAGTCGGTCGGGAACATGATGTCCTCCCGCGGCAGGTCGTCGTCGCTCTCGACGTAGTCGTCGAACGGGCGCACCGAGCCGTTGGACAGCGCGCCCACCGTCACCACCGGCCCGCCCGGCATCGGCGATGACGTCACGAACTGCTCGCTCATCGGGTACTGTTGACAGACACGATACAACGTGAAACAAAAAGAACGTGACAAAAATCTTGATGCTAGGAATTTATATTTATAAATATCAGTATACCTCGCTTTATAGACAGTGCCACCACAAACGCCGCTTCAGAACCGTCAACACTAATCATTCACATTCACGCGAATACACGAACCCCCAAGTGTAAGACGGACCTTCGCAAATAATTACGCGAAATTTTTGACACATTCGTAGTATTAATAGATGACAGAACTGTGACAATTTATGTAATGTACAAAGGTTCGCATGTACGTGAGCGCAGTAAGATCCATTACTCGAGTAAGATCCATTACTCAACATGTATGTCTCGGATAAAATAAATATTTGTACTGGAATCGAACCAATAAATCCCCGCATGGGAGTGTCAAAGTTATGTTATCTAATAAATGTAGGTATACGATGCCAGAACTATCACTACATAAATACACTAATCATATAAATACGCGAGATATGCAGTGATGATCGACGCAACAGATACAGTGAAACCTGGTTAAGTGAGACATCAAGGGACCTGCAATGTCGTTTCACTTATAGAGGTATTCCACTTACCCAGTGTCTCAGATATACAGGTATAAATAAATATCTGTCTCATTTACAGAGTTACATTCATTCTTCGCGTGTCTTCCCACTTTCATAAACGGATATTAACTTCAGTTTTTCACGTAATGATAACGATTGTAGCTTTCGTTTTGACATTTTTCAAATAAACATCTGTATGATAGTAAAGCGAAACTAAAACTGAAGGTAATTGAAGCTCAAAATTTGTACTTACGTACTTGGAATTACGTGTGGAATTTGTGGGTAGAATAAGAATGAGTAAACAAATAATGTTATCTGAGTTACAGAGGTTTATGCATATAAAATTTAGAGGTAACTATGATGATAAATCGAAAGAACAAATCCCAGATATAGAGGTTTACCTCGTCCCACTAACAGAGGTAATTCAGTGCCAAAGTGTTGGGACCTCAGCATGAGTTCCAGTTATGGAGGTTTCTCACTTATCCAGGTCCCACTTAACCAAGTTTCACTGTATTACATCTTCACAACTCATAACTGTTCCACTGCTTTCCTCTCTTTCCTTACTTAATAGTTGAAGCCATGTAGCACACACCACCATAGCAGTCCTCCAAACCTCCAAACCTAATACCTACTACTATAACCTGTGTAAACAACTAATGGGTCGAAGCCAACACCACACCAACCTGCACAGACGACAGATGCGTGGACAGCCGCAGATGCTGGGGCAGCATGGCCGCGCCGGGGTGCGAGCCGGCGTCCTCCAGCTCATCGGCCCAGGGCGGCTGCAGCAGCCGGAGATCGGCCCGCTTCACCTCCACTATCTCCTTGCAGAGCATCTCCGAGTCTGACTGCACCTGGGGTACAGCACAGTTTTTGTCGTCAACTAGACAGATGTTATTTTACAAAAAAAAACGTGTGCGTCCCAACGTCATGAGACGTCCGACGGAACAGAAATGACAACTTAAACTAATCGATTCGATAATTCGATCGAAAATCTACATTCAAAATACATTTAGCAGATACTATAAATCTATTCTTAAACGTACTCAAGAGTCACGACACACGACGTATATTAAACTATCTTATGTACTTAAGACTTTTATGCATACGGGTACGAATACCTCTTCGCTAATTACGTACATACTTACTTAAAAAATGGAAACATATTTAGGTTCCCATTGTAAAGTATAATGATATAATTATTTAAACAATACATTGCAGTGTTTGCTTATATCGGTCGTACAATAAACAAAAATGAAGCTGAATGCAAGTCGATTACACAGCAAATTAGGGGCTAGCGGAGGAGGATTAAACTCTATGAGCTATTCTCTCGTTATTGAGTTTAATATAAATAAGCATACCACGAAGAACAAATTCTAGGACATTGTCAATTTCGTCAGAATCTGAAGAACCAATAGTTTGTTACTTTCTTCTCTTTGTTTTACTTCCTACTCTTAGTCATGTTCTTAATAATGGCAACGGAGACCACTTACTATCACAGAGCTGGTGTTTTCATTTGTTGACTATTTAGTATTTACCTAATAATTTTAACAAATATGTAACTTCAACATCAACATGTAATGAAATGATAACGTCATCAATATGGTCGAAGTCCATAAAATACGCTCTATATTTAATTGGGATCACTTGACAAGCACCAGCTTTCGAATAATTATGTACAAAGATTCAGATACCCGTCGAATTCAGAACCTCCGCTTTTTGAGAAGTCAGATAGAAAACAATCGTGCTCACCTTAACACGAATCCTGATAGGCGAATGATGCACATCAGTGACGATTCCCTCAACGAACACGTTCTGCACACTCTCCCGACTGGGGTCAGTAGTCCTGACCACGCAGGCCAGCCCTTTCTTCACGTGGCTGACCTGCGGGCTCGCGTCACTAATCACGTGGAACTTATTCACACCGAACACGTCACTGTACTCTATGGGGTCGTTCTCCTGGCCGTCCAGCTCCACGACGACCTTGCAGCCGTCCGCCTGACGGATGACGCCAGGGATGTAGATCCCTCGCTGCTTAGCCAGTACCCGGTGGTCCCGCCACTCGGATAGGTCAATGTTTGGGTAGTGCAGCGCGAAGGGCTTGAGCTCGTGTGGGGACGCCCGATGGACGATCGGGGACGGTTGGAGCACTGGCGTCGGGTAGCTCGGAGGCTGGTACTCGACTGGCGGGGGGGCCGAAACGGCGATGTTCATGCAATTCCGATCCGCCATGTTGTTGACGCAATTCCTCTCAATCTCCTCCAGTTCCGACGGGATGAACTTCCGTTTCTTCGGCAGGTTCCTGACGGGCGCCTGCGTCGGCGGCGTCTGCGCCGGCGCGTGCCCATTGCTGCTGGCGTTCCCGAGGTTCGTCGGATTCGCCATCGTAATGTTTGGGGTAGGGTTGGTCGTTGACTGGGACAAACTGACAGTTCCAACGCTGCTGATTACCGAAGCGGGGATCTAGAATCAGAAACGTTCTATGTTGAATTAAAATTCCCGGATATTGCAAACTGAGATGAGCAAAATGCAATTCGATCTGGACGCCCGGAAATGCCCTCGCGTGCGCCTTACGAGAAAAGGTAGTTAGACGTTCTTGACAGGGACTTTCGTGCCTCCAAATGTAATTGAAATCTGCAATCATGATTTTGTCACAATTGAGTTTTTCAAATTACTATTACATATTTGTTTATTATTGTAATAATTCTTTTGTTCGGACAAATAGGCATAGCCTGCATCATTAAACAAAGTCTAAATCTCTCTCTCTCACTCTAAATCGAACATTTTGGTGTCCTTCAAGGATAAACTTGGTACCTACAATTATGTTTAATGATCCATCATTAACAAATGGCTCATAAAATATCGTTGTTATAATATCCACGTGACCTAAATCCCTTTAACGGTACCGTTAAGTTTCACACTTCGAACCTGCTCAGATATAACATAATGAAGTTAACATTCGCAACAAAATGAATAAATCATCACATCTGACATCTGTTTAATCGATCTCGTATCTTACAAGACGTTTAATTAAATCTTAAATCCTTTAGAGGTCTAGTCTAGACTATAATTTATTTGCATCGCAGAAAAGATAACTTAATAACGATACCTACTATGTCATAGCTTATAGGTATAATCGTGGGTTTATTAATTTGTGTTCGACATATTTTCTTTATGACTATTTTTTGCAATACTTACCTAAATACTTTCATATAAATAGGTAGATACTTATTTCAATAAAATTGTAAATTCATATAATTATCTTTTACTAAGCATTTTTTCACATTTCGCTTTAACTTTTATCATGTTTTAATAAGTTATTAATTATTATATGATTGACGTTCATAAGTGAATTTGTAAATTCCCAGATAAAATAAATAGTTTGACTTTGACTTTAACATTTCTAGTACGATAAAATTGCCGCATATTTATATTTTCTGAGGCAAGCAGTTAATATTTTTCGTCGAGCAAACATCATTAGTGGTCATCAAGTGTCAACAGTAACTGCCATGACAGCAGTAGGTACTGCCGTCGCAATCCGGCCATGACCACTATCCAAACAAGTGGGGCGAAATCGAAATATCAGCATAGAACACGCTCATCGCTCATTGTATCATTAGGTATAGATGTTTAAAGCCATTCAGCAGTATCATCAAATTAACCATGAGCAAACTGTAAGCTTTAGGTAGGTACTTGCTTAATTTAAACTTTAATAGAGCTTTAAATGCTTAAAAACTAAAAACATTGTTTCCTTTTCGCAATGTCTAATATTATTAATTTAAATTTTTGACACTCTGCTGCTAACCGTTATTATTATTCAGTCTTTCAAAGCATTCACACCGACCTCTTCCCGATCTCTCCCCCGATCTACCGTAGTTATAGCCTCCCCCAGAGACCCCTGGGATTTCTCGCTTCCCCGCAGCATACCTGGTCGTCGATGTCAGGGTAGTGGGAGTGGAAGGGAGGGCGCGCGGGGGGCTGCGGCTGCGAGGCGCCGCCCGCGTGACCGCGATGCATCACCGCCTCCCGCTACCACGGATCACTCATTGCGCGCCAACGCCTGCGGGGAATAATATCACGCACGTTACGTCAACTTGTAGGGAATGCAATCTCGCGAGATTGGGGCTCAGGCGAGATCTCGCGAGTTTCTAAATATCAATCTCGCGAGATCTCGCCAATTTCGAGATCTCGCGAGATTGGCAGTTTTGGGTGTTTGTTCTTGCAAATAATCATTATATTTGAATTAATTTGGAAAAAGCAATGAGAATTCAAGATATTTTGAAATATAAATTAATTTTTACGAATTTTTTCAATAAACTTTTAGGTATTTTTAACATTTGCTAGACGTATCTATCTATTTTTTTCATAAATTATCAAATCGGAAGTAAAATAAACAATCGGTTTTCTCTTCTGACATCAAACAACTTTAAAAAAATATATAAGTCAGTATTTTTATAACAAAACAACAATAAGTTAAAACAAAAATAACAAATTCATTGACAAAGTTGAGTTGACTATTAGATTGTTATAAATTAAATAAAACTTTACCCACTAAGGGATCTATTAGAAAGTACAGATTAAAACTAACAATATATCCAATGAAGTTGAATGCTTGTTCAGTTTACCTCATATGCTATTATCAAGAATAATTTGGATAGTAGCTTTATGGTACATAATGTATTTGATTTGCTCCAATTCCCTGAAGGCATTATTTGTGGAATTTCTTGTCTACAATTAGGCATTTTTTGTTTAGTTTAGTTTACTTTTGAGATGGTCACCCTGGCTCCATGTCAATTTGTGCGCTGCCGTAATTAGAATAAGATGTTTTAATGCTTGTAAACAATCAATCTTTTTTTCGACCGAGATCAATCTCGCTAAAAAGGGCCGAGATCTCGCGAGAACGAGATTGCATTCCCTAGCTCACTTACTTGTTCTCAAACTTATTATCCTATAACATTAAGCGCCCTAACGCACTAGCGGTAAGCCGCGAGAGCGGCTAGCCGCGCGGCTAGCCGCTTTTGCATTTTAATATGCAACCGCCTGTGATTGTACGCACCTAACCGCCACCAATTTTCAACCGCGGCGGTTGAATGGAGAGATGCGGCCCGCTTCGCGGCAGGCCGCCATGCGCCACCATGTTCATACGCACTGGCGGTTCAGTGGTGCGGCCTGCCGCTGAAGAGTTCGTACGTTTGACATGCACAGCCATGAACTTCAATACAGAGAAGTTCATAGTTGAAATTCAACAAAGAGAAGCTATTTGGAATTGCGAAGGAGCAGTTTATAAAAATAAAGATTTAAAAGGGAATCAATGGAACCAACACTTTTTCGAGTGTTCCAACCGCTCTACGCGGTTTCATCGCGTTTGGCCGCCGTAGTGGTCAACCGCTATATAAACCGCTTCAGGCGGCTAGACGCTGAAACGAACCGCTTAGGCGGCTAACCGCTAGTGCGTTAGGGCGCTAACAACAAAAAAATTACTTTAACGTCGTTAGATGAACCGATACATCAGAATATTTTCAACATATCCAAAGTCAATTATTTGCGCGATTATTAATAATAGGGATAATTCAGAAACTACTCGTCAGATCTCACTAAGTATTTAATGAGACCACACGAAAATAATCATCACAATCTTTACGAAATATAAAAAAAAATCAGTTCGAAATTCAAATACTTTTTTTTTGCCTAAACAATCAACCATCCTACCTTGCTAATATTTGATACCTACTCTAGAACCCGTCTAAAATTCAAAAAATACCTAGTAGTACTGCAGGCACGTATCCTAAATAGGTATTAACTCCTAAGATTTTATTTCCTGATGCCCCAAAAGAAAGTTTTTTTTTTAAGAGATTGTTCCAGAGGCAAATTTAGTGTACACATAAAACAGTGAATACAAATAAACGGCGAATACATAAAAAATAAATACATATAATATATAACTAAATATATCTTATATATACCAGTCTACATAAATCTACATAAATATGTATAAATATATATTATAATTAATACATACAATATATATCACAACAATAATGGTATTATTAACAATTACATATAAGAAAAGTATTTAAACATAATAGATAACATGATTAAGAAAAAAAAATTAAACAAAAGAAGACAATTATATTGCTCAAACCGAACAAGTTAGGGAAGAGAAAGATAATAACTTTTGACTTTTCTTTTAAATAAACTATATCGATATAAGATAAACTATATCGATATATCGATATAAGCCACATCACTAGAAAACAGCCATGTAAACCTGTCGCGTACTATTATACGTGAACAGTTACCACTTAAGTTTCTATGTATAACTGATGCATAATAATTTATTTACATTGGCTAAGAATTATTTACGATACGATAGAAGAGACGTTAGAACCTTCCAAACGTGCTATTACCAATTACCATAAAAAAGTCAAAAATTATTCCTAGACTGAACTGAAAGTTAGTTTTCTTAAAATAAACATCAAGACAGTCGTGAAATTTACCTAACACGAAAAATGTGAAAATTTTACAACGGCACTGATTGCTTGCACGCGATTATGATAGTCGGAAAATAAATGAGTTCTGAAGTACGATGCCAATTTTTCCTTCATCGTGGCATTGAGATGAAACACACGAAAACTCTAATTAAAGATTGATTATTAAGTTAACGACTGATTAAAATAATGAATCATTTAAATTGGGTACACTAGGACATAGTTTGCAAACAGTTTCCGTTGGTAAAAGTATCAACTCTAGTAATTACTCATTTAGACTGCTATAAAATTTGATCGACTAATGTTTTCCCGCATGCTATTCTACATTGCAAAATATAGAAGTAATAGAAAATATAATCTCTTTCACTTACAATCGATACAGGACCAAAACAAAATAAAACACTCAATTTAAACTCCAGGCAGTAACTCCTAGCACTTACACAGATGAGAGGACACAATGTGTTGTAGAAAAGCATGATCAAAAATATAAAAAAGCAAAATAGGCATATATCTATAAACCAACACAACGAACAAATAATTTCCTTTTCGAAAGTCGATTAAAAAGTCGATGCCAATGTTTAACAATTATTTCACAGCTAACGATATTGATCTTGGCGACGACACCAATCCACAGTAGAACACTGCAATGAATATACAATACATTTATTTTATCATATCACAACTATTGTATTTTAGTTTATATGTATACAATCCTACATGGGTTCAGTCAACGTGTGACTCATAAGCTCATAACGTGCCATGTTCAACCATCTCGGATTCCAATAGGGCGGGGAGAGCCTTATTTCTAAAGGAATACCTACGATTTTACGAAACCGGTTTTGAAGCAGGAGACGTCTATGATGACTCGCCGGTAGTCACATCAACTAAACTTTGAATGCTTACAGATTGAGAATTTAATGCCGGGCACATAAGATCGTATTTCGTGTTTGATTCATTAAGCCAATACCTGTCCTGGTACAGAGTTCGGGTCTCTTTTCATAATTAAACGGGTTCAGACCACAATGGTCAATTGGGACTTGCTAGATTTCACGCATTTGATTACATTATGAAGAACTTTCATGTAATATGCTGGGTTCCACAGAGCGGTTATTATAACGCAGCAAGTGGTTATTAAATTCCATTATGTAAAACATTGATCGTCATATGGGATTCGAAATTGCTTTTCTTTTGGAAAACTATCAAACTCAAGAGCTTATTACTATCTAGACTGGACAGTAGAGACTGGACAATTCAACAAGTTCAATGTCCTCGCAAGTATCATACCACGAAATAAATCCACTAATGCGACATATTCAATTATCGGACGCATAAACTCTTGAAAATTTATTTTAAAATATCGCATTCATCCGAAACAGTTGTAGAATCAATATAGTCGTGTTTATATCATAATCGTGGCGTGTTTCTTTAGTAATACAACCAAGGCCAGTATGGCAAGAATTCTCATTCATAAACACTAGGTACTCTACCCTACTCTCAAATGTAACACTGTAATGCATCGAATATAATGAATAATGAATCATACGTATTGGTCTAAATGTTTGAGGCTTGGAGGCTTTCAAAATGTGGCACACTTGCGAAATTATAATGGTTCTACTATTCAATACAAACAAATTTTTCAGAGTCTAAGAACTTTCAACTTTAAAAGGCAATGTACTGACTGGCAATGTAGCTATTGCCTTATAGCTGAATGCTCATCCATGAAATGTTTATATTCCTTTCTACTTTCTTATCATGACAGTAAGGATGATGGGTAGTGTATAGGGATCACGCCTGATCTGGGTAACAGAGAATAGAAGTATAACAGACAGCATCCATTCCATATATCACTTGATGAACGACTGTGTTTATGTCAATCAGTCAATGTAAGTCAAGTTAGGGTTTATTCAGTCATCTTTAGAGAGAAAGACTAAAGAAACATGCACATCCTACTATAATAATCTGGTACCCTACCTTACCTAAGTATGCATATTTATGCTTAATATCATATCAAATCAAACGTGCTTACGTAAGAACTTAAATTATGAGTCAGATGACAAGTTAAAATCTTAAGAGCATTACGGTAAAAAACATTTATGACTCGATAATATTCGTGTTGCATAACAACAACAATACAGTCATACGACTATTCGTATGGCCCTATGGCCTATGGCCCAGCCTCACCTTAAATGCCTTCAGCTTCACCTCAAACATTTTGATTCACCCTAAAAAGTTGATCTATAGGTGGCCTTCTAAAGGTTGATAGATGGGTATTCAAATAAACAAAACCAACATTCGACTGTGGACTGTGAAGGATAATAAAACCGTGTCTAAAAACAGAATACCGAACATAAAATATCCACTCGTCTGCACACATCAAACACGTCTCCGAGCCTATCGCGTGCACTTGTTAGTTCAAAACACCTCTCCGCGAGTTCATAGGTGCATAAATCGATAATCACTCTTAAGCTGAGCCTAGATGGAACGCCCCTCGGTTATTTAATTCCCCTAGCCCACATTTCGCACTAATATATCTGTAAACGGTGTATAAAACGTTGCTGAATCACTCGGTTGTACTTGCACTTGATTCGCTTTTTACCATCGAATATTATCTTAAATAACGTCACTGTCGAATTTATTAAAAGTATTAAAACGATAAAGAAAAACAAAAATATTATCTACAACATGAAGCAATCGTGCATTGAATAGTAATTCATAAAAATACAAGAAATATATACTGTAAAAAAATAGATGAAAAAAGTAGGGTACCTACTTACACGCAATCTTCGTAAACGGGGAATGCTAAGTATTACTTATGCGTATTCATTAGCAATAATAACAATAACATTCGATTACAGATATATTCAGTAATAAATTAAATACAAGTGTGAGTGTCAATAACTATTTTTAAATTTTAGTATGTTAATTGAAATGTTACTTTATAAGATCTCCAATAAATAAATGCCTACTGATACTTTAACACGAGATTATGTCATGCAATCAGAACTAGTTCCAAGCTACAACAAAAAGAGGAAAACCGCTGATGAGTAATATGAAGTATGTAATTAATATACGTTTTATGCAGACAATGAAACAATCTGTTATCGGGACTGAGATTCAAGTACGTGGATACTTGAAAATGTAGAAATTAATTGGTATATAACATACAACATTATGTTTGCGACTTTGTCTGCAATTATTATAATAATAAACATCATTATTCAGTATTATTCACTTCATATTTACTATGCATCAGAGTGCATTGCAAAGATGTATTAGATTTTGCAGTCTGAACACCAATTTAATCCCTTATCGAAATATTGAAACAGCTATTAAAATGGTTCTGATGTTTTTTTCAACATGAATGAAAACACACGACACTGAGAAATACAATTAGACGGCCTATGAATAATCAATTTTGATTTTTTATGGACTTATGGTACCAATGAGCATGCATACAGCACTTGCTGCCACCCACGACAACTGTGAACTGTGATCCACCAGGAACCAAACTCAAATCTGGCGAGATGGTCAGTCCAGCTAGCAGAGGATTTCCGACATTATTTATGTAATTCTTATTTTAAATTTATAAACGAAAGGTAAGCGCAACATACATAAATAACTTAAAAGTATAGGTATACTTTGGCACTGTAGTTAGGGAAATTCCCCTAAGTGAACACGGTACCGCCCTTCAGGACTGAAACGGTAGAGTCAGTATTGATTGGAAGGTAAAGCTTATTCTTTATGCATATCAAGGTCACGCCTCCATTTTCCTTATACAAGGATACAGTTTGCAAACACAGATACTTTGACAGAGAATTTTGACAAAGATGTAAAAAAACAATACAACAAGCAATACCTAGTCGTATGTACCTAAGCATGAAATTATTATTTTAGTAAAATATACCTAACAAACAAATAGACGGACTTCTTAATGGTAGGTAGACTGTGACAATAGAGTTTTTAAAGAGGATGCTACGTTTGAAATTTTACTACCAGAGAGAGAGAGCGACCGCCAAAGGACGGTAGGTACCTAATCCGTTGTTAGGGTGCACCAAGATGGTAGATATGACCTAGACCTCATAATAATAATACAATTAGTACACATGTTACTAATCTATCACCAATATCTATTGCAGTGTTAAAATCTCGAGACTTTGTAGCTCCTTGTCGGACCTAATGAAATGGGCCTATGTTATTTGAATAAAGCCACGCCCTATCGAAGAGAAATCCTGGGACGTCCCAGTATCTAAGTTCCAAAAATGTTTTTACGTTTCACCAATCAAAGATAGCTCGAACGAGCTTTTCATAAACAAATTGAATAGATGAATAGATACGATCAGCGCTGAACCCCGACACAGACGGTCTATTGTCTGCCTCGACGGTAAAAAGTTGCTTATGAGTTCGTGTCTTGACAAATATTGTAGATTCAATCGAGAGCAGTTTCGTAAAATGACAAGGTCGTAATCCTTCACGCTGTGAAAGAGATGCCGGACTTGAAGTCTTTGGTTGAGAAAAAAATTCAAGAATAACAATGATTTTGATGACAGACGTTGGTTTACATTGAGATCTAATAACTGATCGTCTAATTGTTAAGTTTGAATACATTTGCAACCGATACCTACTGTATGCGGGAACGCCTTACGATGCAAAATGGTCGATCCTTAGTGTTTTCAAATTTTGTAGAAATATTTGGTTCTCATTTTCATTAACGACGTCTTCTTTTTGGATTTCGTCTAGTTCCGCGACTTCAATTTATTGTTCTTATGTTATGGGAATGAGAATAATAATTATATTTAAATTAAAATAATAAATTAAAATGAAGCTCAAATCCTACCTACTAATACTTATTACAAATAATTTTACGAGGATATGCAATCCAGTCTATGTAATAGGAAAAGTTGTAAGGTTGATGATAATGTAAGCAAAGATGTGGATACAACTGCATTGTACAGTATATAACTCGACACAATTTGATGAAGACCGAATCTTCATTCAAACTGGAGGTAAGCAAATCCATTTAGATACTTATAATAATTTACATAGTATAAAACAAAGTCGCTTTCTCTGTCCCTATGTCCCTTTGTGTCCTTAAATCTTTAAAACTACGCAACGGATTTTGATGCGGTTTTTTTAATAGATAGAGTGATTCAAGAGGAAGGTTTATTATGTATAATAACATCCATTAAATAGTGGAGAAATACTGTTATTTTTGAGGTTTCTAATGTGATGTCGTTAATTATCAATTTTTTTCCGCTTTACATTGCAAACGCAGGCTGAACCCTACGAGATTTATAAAAATAATGTACTGATTATTTGTACACATTGAAAAGGTCTACAGAAAACTCCGCGATGGTATATGTCTATCTCTTATGAATATCCCACAATAACATTTTTTTGTCATTTACTTTTTACGACGAATAATGGCTAATTTTCGAAGCGATTTTAACCAATACAGCATTAATCCTTATCCAATTATATACCTAGCTTAAATACATTGTTGATTTAATATAGATCTATATAGTCCTTTACAGCACAAGATTTAAATGAATATTTTCGAAGATATTACAGATTTAAAATTGCGGGACGTAGCGCTTGCGGTGGTACTGGTCGGCCGGGGCGAGTGACATAGGCCATATACTTATATACATATGTTATACCCGTGCGAACCCAGAGCGGGCCGCTGTTTTTATATACAACGTTCACAGTTTTTCTGTAGTGTATTTAGTATTGATCAGCATTGCACCCGTGCGAAGCCGGGGCAGGTCGCTAGTAATTTATAAATTTATAATCATGAGACTACGCTGGTGAGAGTTACAATAATAATAAGAAAATATTGATGGATTTATTATGTTACAATTAAAGCAATTAATTAAAATGTGCATCACATTAATAAGGTTAGAATGGTTATGATTAATTATCACATTATTTAATTAACTACTAAATCATCATTATTCCACGACCATGCATAATTTAACCAAATAATTAGGGCGGTTTTAGTGTCATGCGGATTTGCTCACGCACGCGGGATTGGCCCGCATGCGTAGCACCCGCAAAGAACAATTTCATATATGAATTAAACGCTACTACATGAGTATTTATATGTTGACTAAGACCTAAGGGTCCATCTTCGATCTGAAGACACCCAATTTACCAAGATTGCACTTGTAAATCGTTATAAAAATGCTCATTAATAAAAAGCATTGCGACTTTTTAAATTATTTCATTTTTAAACCCAATTATCGAACAGAATACTTATTTTAAGAATGGGGACTGAAAATAAAATGAAACAATGAGTCCAAGAGGCGAGATAATTTTTAACTAATAGCCTCGCTCCAAGCTCCCTGTAACGTGCTATTTTCAGTTAATTTAAAATAGCCAGTTTGGATCAATACATGGCCTGGAACAGTTAGGCTATCCTGGGCAGTTCTCATTATTCGCATTCAACATCTAACTAAAACAGTTATAACTCGTAACTTCGGCATTTACTAATCTTAATTCCGAGAAATTTCCTATCGGTGCTTGAAGATTGTTTTAGTTTTCAGAATTCACTTTTATTCGTAATCATCAAATCTTGATTTTATTCCACATTTATATCGGAGTTGTGAAGCAACTAAAAATTTAACTACTTGTTTGTATCTTCTATTGAATACAATACAGTAAAAGCTCCTTATTCGCGGCTTCCGTATTCGCGGAATTCAGTATTCGCGGGTGAAAAAATTGTGACCAACCAACCTACGTTTTCGCGGTTTAAAATTTCGTTATTCGCGTATGTACTTAGTCGGTAAAAATATAAAGATTCGGTATCTGCTGTTTGTGCGTCGGCTTTCTGTCTTTGAGTACTGCTAATAACAATAAGTAAACTGTGACTAAAATCGTATCAATGGGAAGAAACGTTATAATTAAAATCCCTGGTACAGCTATGCATGGAAAATGAACGGTATGATTTTTCATGAAAATTAATCCGTCTGCGGAACTTTTAAAATCATTAAAATAAGTTTAAATTACACCCTTGCGTAAACTTCATTATAAAAATTAATAGAAAAAAATTGTTCTTTTAATTAAATTACTGTTAAATTGATTTATATTATGTCCATATTCGGTACAGTCTCGGAACGTATTACCGCAGTCCCATACAAAATACCGTTCCACATTCGCGGATTCCTTATTCACGGCATATCTGCGGAACCAAACCCCCGCGAATAAAAAGCTTCTACTGTAAATATCTTCTATTGAATAAAACACTGAATGACTGATTGACAACGTGCATCATACGTCAGTGTAATTTAGAAGCATGAAAATAATTTCTGGGACCAGTATCGAAAAGTTACAAGTTACAACTACAATTGAAGGAAAGTTAGCTGCCATTTCAGAGCACTCATACTTGTCTGATCGATTCAAAATTGGATTATCCTGAGATATAGATCTACAATAACTTGGTAAGCTTGACCTAAGGTTATAGTAGATCTGGAATCGCCAGGATAGAGCAGAGGAGCAACTTACCTACAGCAGAAGGTCTCTTGTTTGATGTCATATCAAGCTAACTTTGGAATTTTAAGGAGAATGAGTAGAGCGTTTTTATTTGAGGACTTATACGTTGACTTCATGTATTTTATTTGAGTGGGTTTTTTTAATTCCTAATTCCTATAGAAAGGCCTGCAAAAGCCAAAAAAAAGTAAAATTTCATACAGCATTAGGTAGGTATAAGGTTTATTGGGTAATTCCGATATATTTCATAATTTGTTGGTGCAATCCTTTTAACTTCTTATTTTATTTCGAACTCAGCAAAAGAGCATGGAACATATTTGTATGGAGCCTGGCATACCTAAACTTTAACGTTATCACCCATAAGGGTCCCACTATGGAGACATGAAATGTTGGCGGCCGCTGATGATTCTTGCGGCAATCGACAGAGAAAAATATTACAAAACGAAAATGTTATGTAATGAAATGTCGAAAGTGATATACTTTCGGAGATATTATATACTTACTTAGTACATTTACATATTTTAGTAGTTATTGGTTATTTTCGGAATGTCCCCATTTTCGGCTTAACCCCAATAAACCTTACATTACGTTGTCTTAACTACGACTATTTATCATAACTCATTTTGTTTTTTTTTCTATCGGTACCAAATAATTCATTTGGACAATGACGGTGTCCTCAATACTCAAAAAATTAACTTAATTCCTAATTACTTACCACTTTATCCAGTTTGCAATCACTTGACAGATTAATTTATGAATTTCCCTGTTGGACAACACATTTCTATTTTCTAATGCATTTCTAATCCATCACTAAACTTACGAGGCGCACACATTTGTTGTAGAATAGTTTCCTGAATGTAGGCTGCGATGTGTGTATTGAAATAATGAGGATAAAAGTCACTAAAATCAAGCGAATCCTTGCAAGTTTGTCAAAAGGAAGTCACTTAAAGAAGACAAATGTTCAACAATTACAGTTTATTGCATCACTTTTGAAAATGCCCAAGACAAAGAGCTACCTTGGTATAATATATATATTATATATGTATGATATAGATGACTCGACGATAAAACTCGAACTGAGACATTGCCTAGTATAAATTGGACTGATAATACAAATTGAAACTAGCAACTTATTAACCCACAGTAGAAAAGGTCTTATTAAAAGTATGTTCCACTTCGAAGCTTCCAATTCTAAGAGTTTAAGTTCGAGACAAAGAAAAGAAGTAACCTATAAAAAGTCAGTGTTTATCGTGATGTAAGTTGTATAGAGACCGGATGGGCTGAATCAAGTACGAACTTGTCCAATCTAGCTGGAACGGCCTTGGTTTGAAACATACCTACATAATTATAAATATGGATTAATATGCAACCGATACTATAAATACCTAAATAAATGTAATTTTGTATCAAATGAAGAGTAATTCGATTAGATGAAATTTGTCATTTTCGTGACGTAACGCCTATCTAACAAATTGTACTATATTCCTTCTTCGTTCTAAGATCGATCTGTGGAATAATTTTGGTATTACAAGCTGCTGACGACTGATGCAAATTCATTTTCACAGTTGAATTAATTAAATTTTTCCTGTTGATGGATTTACAATTTAACAAATAATACCCGATACACCCCATCAAAATTTACCCCGTAGAAATAGAACGTGTAAGACAAATGGTTCACAATAAAGATAAATAAAGCTTCTTACTTAGTCAATACTATCAATTAGTGATGTAACGAATGTCATTTTTTGAACATTCACGAATGCGAATGCGAATATCTACTTCCGACATTCGCAAATGCGAATGCGAATGCGAATATTCATTTTTTTTTATTTGAACTCAATTTTCTATGCTTGATCCATCTTTCTCCAAAACTACAGAGTCGATTCGAACTCGCCTGACTAAAGTGTCATCCCGTTAGATGTCCGTAAGTATTAGATACGTAAGCAATTTATTTTTCTATTTTCAAACAAACGAAACAGTAGATTGCCGGTAGAAATATCAAAATCGGTTTTAAGCGTTTACTCGATCTGAGGTCAGGAAAGGGTTGAGGGGGCATGTTAATGTTACATGAAATCTTAAGTTTTTCAAGCAATTAAAATGTATTTTAAACCGACTTCAAAAAAAGAAGGTTTTCAAATCGTCTGTATGTTTCTTTTTGTCTTATGTGTGTTACCTCATAACTTCGTACTGTTTAGATAATTTTTTGACATTCGAAAGGTAATGACTGCCGTCTGGTCCCATTTTAATTTGAGCGACATCTGACAGTCAATTTTTGAGTAATTCTCAATCATGTAAATTAAATTTATGCTAACTTTTCACTTGGTGTTCCCATGGTGATTCTTTTTTGTTCGAAAGGTAGTGCTTGTCATGTGGTAACTTATAAATTGGAGCGACATCTGGCGAGTGGTTTTTAAGTTATCTCGACTTCGATGTCGGTTTTTTTTTTGTAAAAAGTTATTTATTAGCTCAATATCTATTAATATTACAAGAATCGAGGTTGAATTATTTCGGTTTTTTGAGAAAATTTTCCATGGTAATGTATATTTTTTACACCATTAGAAAGTAGAGATTTTATAGAACAAAACGCACATTGAGTTTTTTGAAAAAGCAGTTATTTTGATGTGAGAGTTTTCAAATGAAAATTAGGAGGCTTTTTCGCAATTCAATTAAAATAAGGGGAGAAAATTAAATGTTTGTAAAAAAAGATGTGTTTGGGACATAAAAAGGTAAGTTTTCACTAAATTCCGTGAAAATAGTATATTTTGTACAAGATAAAAATACAAAAACCAAAAACTCAGTTATTTGAATTTTTCGCATAAAGACAGTAGGTATGTGAAAAAACGAGAAATACCTATGTGAAATTTTTATTATCTATAACTTTACGATTTAACTTTTTTTCATAGGACTTCTAGTTTTTCCGGAAATTGCGATAAACCGTTTTTTACCCTTAAAAACCTCCTTCCCGACCTCAGATTTTCTTCGTTTCCCGATAGGTTTCATCCTATCACAATTTTTTCGTTTCAAAAGTTATCGGCACTGGTCTACTAATCCGATCTGCATCAGATCACATCAGATCTGCAGACATCACCAAATGAAATTCGAAATATAGTTGAAGGTGAATTTATTTTTTCTTGATAAAAAAATAAATGACTGACGTTTTACTTATTTTTAAAATTATTTTCTTGGTGTTTTATTTTTTCAGTTCTAGTCGAAATATTCGCAAAACATTCGCATAAATTTTGCGAATGCGAATGCGAATATCCAAAAAACATGCGAATATTCGCGAATGTGAATGCGAATATTCGTTACATCACTACTATCAATATACAGTGATACCTACCTATAGATGCTTTGCCTGCCGAAAATCAAATAGTGAACCTTAGCATATAGACGATACTATCCCATAATACATATTTTCGTAGGGTAATAAACCTATGCCAAGTTTTGAATGTGTGATAATGAAAGCATTGTGTTGTTGTGTGCCATCTCGTAACTAAAGCCTTATTAGGCACGCGTGTAGCGTAACAAGTGACGCACGCAGATTGAACAGATATACGGATTGCCCAATCATAACAATATGGGACATTCGACTATTTGATCTCATCACATATTTATAATTCACGGACATTCACATTTTCCCTGAGACTTCACATGCGTAGATTTTTAAGACGCCTATTATGTGTGCAATGCTTACATTACTCGTATATGGATTCACAAGATAATAGGTAGTTATAATGTAAAAATACATTCGTAGCCAAATAGCAATAAGCAAGTAATGAAAATTCATTATATTGTATGTTTGTAGGTATCAACATTCTTGCATGTTGAAGTAATATCATGCTCTTGTTTGTTTCTACGATGATTCATTCAAATCTACTAGAGCTGTTAGCTCTTGCGTTAGTCTTCAATGTCTTCATTACATCAAACGTATCAATGAAGTAGATTTATATATAAATCTATGTAATCATGTAAGCACCTAATGTATTTCCTTATATCAAATTTAATAATGTTTTCATGTGCTTTAATGACCTACACTTTATACTTTCGTAACAAATTGCATAAGTAAATCACACATTACCGCTATATAAATTTAAGTAACACTCCTGTTTTCCTATGGGTAACTTGACACCTACATACTTACTCATTCTTAATCAATTAAACGCCTAAACTCCGAATTTTAATTCGATTCCTAAAGTGACATTTCCAGTGTTACCGTTTTTTATTATCACAAAAATAGTGTTGTAACCTGGACGCAAATGATTCGATTTGATAAAAATATTAATCGGATTATAATCGTTTCGCATAATTTAGCAAATCGCTAAAATACTGCATGAAGTTATTACAGGATCTATAACTACTGTTAGACGAAATATCGTAATATAAGATAATGTGCAACACTACGGTCATACCGACATGACCCCATCACTAGCTGGAGGTGACAGCTAGACTTCCCGCGCTGTTGTCAATGGAAAAGTTGTATAAAATAAAGCCATTATTATAAATACAATATTTAATGTTTAATTCCCCACTAAAATAATAATTATTATTTTATTTCCCCCTACATTTTAGTGCATGTATGTACTAAAAGCATGCATGTACTGGTGTTTAATATTTTTTGTTTACTATATAATTTTAAATAAATAACCTTTCCGTATTGTTCTCTGATTTTTTATTAAAACACATTATAATAGACATATTCAGAAAAGAAAATCGAATAAGTAATCAAAACATCGTTCGTTAATCGTGTGAGTAATCACTATTATTTCAAAGCTGACAACATTATTTCGAAAAGTGACATTAGCTTACGTCAATTTAGGAATCGAATTAAAAGTCGGATTATAAGTGCACGAGCATAATTTTGGTTGCTCTTAGGGTTCCGTGGCCGAATAGCACAATCTCGCATTTTCGTCTTGTCAAATTGTACGCAATAGAACACGTTTACTTTCAGTTTTTTTTTGCACTCCAATTTTATATATAAAAAAAATATCTATTCTCAATGGTATTAAAGTCAAGTGTTTTCAATATTATGATAATGAGAAAAATAATGGATTTTGTTAGATTTTTTGTAATTAGCTATCTCTCAAAATCTAAAAAAATCCTTAATCTAAAAGCCAAGCCAAGCCGATTTGAAAAATTATTTAAAATTCCAAAAATGTGACGCGAGTTTTAAATATTGTTTCCCGAAGCGAAGTTAGGGCGGATTTACTGAAACATCACACTACGAGACTACGACCAATAGGACCGGAGCATCAATGAAAATGATGCAAAAATAGGATAACATTTCAAACCCGAAACACAAAGAAAAATACCTTCTAAGCGCAGCGAGAGCGTCTACTAGTCCAGTAATACGATTATTAGGTACCTACTGTTTATTGTAAAATTCTAAAGAACGGGAAAACGTTTAAGGACTGGTCGATGAAAAATCTTCTAAGTTGCTTCTAAATTGTCAAGTATTTTCCAACCTCTCCTTCCCTCTTTTTCACTGTAAAAGTGGCATGAAAAATCTGAAGTAACACTATTATCTAAATAAATTTAAGTATTTTCGAAAAAAAATGTAGCATACGAGGCAGTTACGTCCACAAATTGAAGCCCTTTAATCATCATTATTACGGAGCCCTTCACTTGGCCACTTTTTTTGTGGGCCATTCACGAGATGTCCACTCAAAAGTAGTACCTATAAAAACATTGGCTAATGCAATTTCACAGCGAATCGTTTTACTTAGCGGCCGCAGATGACGCACACGTACCTACATCCGGTGAGAAATACTCTCGACCTATTATAAAATGGCGTTATCCCAAACTTGGGTGGCATTATCGTGATTTTGCTCACACATATTAAATTTAATGTCCAATTTTAAAGGAAAGTCTGTAAGCTTATAAATGTATAGATCGCAGGCTTCTTTCCTTTCGTTCCAGGGTAGTTCGCATAATGCATAGGTACTACTTTGAGCGTCGGAGAGTCGTCACATGCAACCTTTAAGGACCTGCGCACATTACAACAACGCCACGCCAACGCGGTTACGGAGCAACTCAAATGTGAGCATTGAATAAAGATCCTTATATCTTGCACGTTACGGTTGAATTTCGAGTGTACACTTGAAAAACGTATATATATATATATATATATATATATATATATACACGTAACCATACCCTGTAACATACCATTTCGGAATCTGGGTGAAATGGGCTAGTTTTTTTTTAATTTGGCACTCAAGCCACCTTACATTTTTTTTGAACCACGGCAGAGTAAAAGCCAGGAATGGAATATGAAAAAACGTTAAATTGGTGTTAAATCTTAATTTAAAAAGAATCTGTGCTTTTGATATAAAAATAATTGATGATATTCGATAGCACATCTATCCAGGAGTACGATACAAAAAACAGATTCAAAAAATGCCTTCATTTATAGTCCTGGCGCCAAAAGGAATGGCGAAGGGTGGAACAATTTTTAAAATGTCTTAAATGTCGAATATCTCGGAAACGGAAGGACTTGTACTGAACATAATATTTATTCATCTGAACCGGCATGATGCCATCTACACGTAGTTTCCGTATTATCCATTCGTTACGGGACACCCTGTATATATGTGTATGTGACAACCCTAGCGCAGCTACTTCGGAAACAATAAACAATAGGGGCCATAAACATGTCGAGTCAACAATAGAACAATAGCGCGCTTGCCCGTCTCAAAAGTACGCACGACGCTTCGACCATTACGGCAATAGTCATACGGGCGAAAGTCGGTTGCAAGGAATGTTCTCGAATCTTGTTCGAAGCGGGTCCGGACTTAACAGGAATGTTCTGGATTGCCATGAATGGTGCGTGAGTGGTATAAAAAGGGGCGATCGGTCAAGTGCGGACATTCTAGTTTCGGAAGCGAAACCAGGAAGATACCAGCGATACCTATGAGCGATACCAGTGCGAAGTGAAGTGATTCCTACGAGCGATACAGTGTTCGACGAGTGTGTTTACGAGTACCTATGTGCATAGTGTTGTGGTGTGTACTGTGTACAGTGTGTAATTGTGTATCTACGAGTACAATAAAGTCTTTGTGGTATATTTTGGCATTTTCTCGAACCCCATACTCCTGACACGTAACAATATATATGTTTCACATCTGCCAGGCGTCCCATGACGGCTCACATTTTTTTTTAATGGTACAGATTCCTCTCTGTGATAAATTACTTAGGATAAACTGCACAGTTTAATTGATATTTTATCACTACTAAGGTGTAAAATTACTAGATAGTATAGGTGAAAAGGTTTGTGTGTGACTTCAGCGATATCTGAGGCAAAATGTCAGCTACTAAAAATAAAAATACTTTAAATACCTTATTAAAACTATGGAAAATATAAAGTACTATTTTGGAGACAGAAGCATACACTCAAGAATTTAACATGCATAATTGAAACAGTGATACCCATAATTATATTGTGAGTAGATGATTTTGAATTCAAGTATATACATAGGTGCCTTGCCATTAAAACATGACAAAGAACTTTAAGACTCTGACTATGTTATTAATTCAAATAGGCATATTCACTGTAATGTATTTTCACAACCCAAAGATTAGGATTCATAGACCTTGTGAGAGTCCAATTTAAGCGCATACCTATACATATTCTAAAAGAAGTTAAAGAAGTATATTTATTGTATGTTTTAGATTCATACAAACTGATTGGTTTGTGGGGATTTCCACAATGTAGAAATTAATAACTGTCAACATGAACATCACTAACAATAACATTTAAAAACATGTAAGTATAGATCTTATAGCAATATGATAGACTATCTAGCAACATACATAGGCATGTTGATATAATAAATCTAATAAATAATAAATAAATATAATAAATAATAGCATGTTGATATAATAATGATAATAAAATCACTAGGTACTATTATGTTGCTATCCGTCAACAATATATATATATAAACATATTATCCAATTAGTGCACAAATACTATCATGTGGCACAGAAAAAAAACTTACATCAAACCATGTATATGGGATCCACGAGTGCGATTATTTATAAACATTTCATAGCACAAGGCTGTCGCTGCATTTATGTGGCGTAATCAGCTGATAACGTGATTCGAGCGACGTACGGTTGAGCACGGCATGGCTTTACTTCGGGCCCGAATCAATTAGCTAAGTCGCTACGCAGGCCGGGGCTCCGACCGCGGGCGCGGGGCGACGGTGCGTGCACCGCGAGGTGACTAACAACAGCCCAGCCGCTTCGCTGCGCAACACGATGCACAAAATCGAATAACATTTACCATTACTTATTCACTGGGGGCAGATTACACACCAGTGCGCCACACTCTAGTCTACATGCGCAGACCACCTTTCCTCCTTACCCACCGCTCCCTTCGACTACCACTACACACTCACCGTCGCTTTCCATTGTCGCGATCGCGAATACGACGCACCGTGTAAACAACCGATCCACATAATAAAACAAAATGGAAGTCCGCCTCGCCCGCACCGAGACGACGAGAAATTTTATGAGCGCCCCGACGACACCTCTCGAGTTGTAAAACGTTGTTACTATCCTATCGTAGTATTTTAGCAGCAGCCCCCCACCAATTTATTATCTGCCTGCTTTGCACTCGAATCGAATCGTTCACGATCACAAAGAAATATGTCCACTATTCGCACTAAAACGCCACGGATTGAATGTTCATATAACGATTTGCACGAAATTTAATGTCCACTTGAAAATTATAATCATTGAAGCGTTTGACATCCCGAGACACAACACCCACATCAAAAAATTCTACATGGCGACTGGCCTGGCTGGCCCAACATAATAATAATTTCCACTCGAACGTATTCCCATTTCGCTCGTTCACCATTCATTTAATTATTTCTCAATACGCGTGAGAGGGACAGGAACATATAAATATTTCCTATGTATGAATAGAATCGGTGTTGTGAAGTGTCCCTCCCCGTCGCTGGCCGAAACTGAGTTGAATGGACCCGAGACGCGCTCAACCATTGGATCGATGACGGTCACGTGACACAAATATGTCGTCGAGTGCCGTGCTTGAAATTTGTAGCCGCGAAAATTCAAATCTTCCTTGTATTTTATAACGTAACGTTATCGAAATTTTTTACGGTATAATGGAATAATAGTAATGGTTTGCGATACAAGACAAACTTTACTATCCTACTAAAATTTCGTTAACAAGTTAATAGTTCAGTACATTCGATTATACTTTTTACATTTCAATATAAACTGGTTAACGAAAATTAACGTTGAGACCTCAGACCAATAAAGGTTGAGACGTACTTTAGTACATAGTATCTCAATGGTTGAGACCTGTTATAACCAAGACACCTAAGAAATAAAGAAACTGTTTGTACTCTGATACGTGCGTGATATTTCCGTGCAACTTTCTTGGCTAGCAGTTGCTTACCTTGAGGTTTTTTTTAATCATGCGTAAATCATCAGATATAATAATTATGACATTGTTATATTGTTATGACATTATTAAAATATAATAATTATAACATTATTAAAAGTTTTGAAACAACGTTCCTTATTGTAACTTGCAGTATGAGTTAACCGGTAAAGTGTTTTGGCTGTGAAAATAGGGTCGTAATGGAAGTATGTTATCAACGCTGGCCACAAGTCGCGTTTTTAATGAGTAATTACGCCCGAAATAATAATTATTCGTATTTTCAGGTGTTTTCAATTTTACGTATATATGTTACCGGCCAAACCCGATTTCAGGACAAACTAGTTTTGCCTAGGCTAAACTAGTTCTACCTATACACGATAGGATGAACTGGTATAGCCTAGGCCAAACTAGTTCGTCCTAAGCCCGATAGGATAAACCAGTTTTAGTATTACTATATCTTTTTATCGAATCTTCAAATGCGCTAATTTTAATTAAAGTAATTAGGTTAGCGAGGAGCGAAGCGACGAGCGTGTTAGGTTAACAGGAACCATCGCCTTCTTCTTCATCGTTCTTCATCCACCGTTCTTTGTCATGCCAGAACCGACTTTAGGGCGTTTATAACCTGAACATTTCATGAAATGAACATTGTATAAAATAATATTCAAGAGATTTCTGTCAGGACAAACGAGATTGGCCTGGGCTAAACTGGTTTATCCTATCGGGCTTAGGACGAACTAGTTTGGCCTAGGCTATACCAGTTCATCCTATCGTGTATAGGTAGAACTAGTTTAGCCTAGGCAAAACTAGTTTGTCCTGAAATCGGGTTTGGCCGGTAACATATACACAACTAGTAAACCCGCCCTCGCTTCGCTTCGGGTAACCAGTCCCTTCAAAAATGTCTATAAATTTTAACAAATTATGTTATTCCGATGTCTTAGCTATATTACTGCAAAGTTTCATGAAAATCCATTCAGTAGTTTTTGCATGAAAGAGCAACAAACACACACACACACTCACATACATCCTTACAAACTTTCGCATTTATATTGTAGAATAGGTAAGAAAATGAACACATGCAGAGTGTCAATGAGTCTCCTACGATTTTAACACAAATATAATAGGGAAGCCTGAAATATGAACAAACCTGAAGATAATAAAAATCAATGGGCTTTAAATAATTATTTATTGTGTACGAAAATATATCCTACTTACTTAAAATTAAGTAATAATTATTTAACTTACTGTCTACCAATAGACAAGCATGTTAAATAACGATTGTTATTGATGTGCAAGAGAACTATAGATAATTATTAAGTATTGAGAATGTTCAAGAAAGTAATAAGCTAAACATTAGTTACAAATAAACATTTTACAATACTTTCAAGCATTCAAGTAGTCACTGGCATCTATTTTAATTTCATTACCTATTAAGCTTACTACACCATAATTAAGACAATGCAAACATATAATATACTCAAGACTAATTTGTAATTAGTGCTTTGATTAGAACAAAAAATATTTTGGAAAGTATCTAATTTTGATTTTTAATATTGATTTATATAATTATATAATTAGATGCCAAGGCCAAACACAGATACAATACAGTACATCGTTTTATTTTCCCAACGGACAGTGCAAGAGCCATCGGTGTTGTTGTCCCAGAAACAGGATGACGCAGTATGGAGTCCTGCACCATTTTTTTGCATTATTGTGCAGGTCACTGGAATATAAAAAAAGAACAATAATTAGTGTTGAAATTAGGACTTTGATCTCCTCTAACAATAAGGCCATAGAAACCAATTCTAGACAGTCAGCCATGTAGCAGAGAATTCTTTGGTGACCATTAAGTGAAAATTAATGATTATTTATGCAAGTAAGCCTACTGGAGGAAGTTCATCACTCATGAGATTGACATAACCTTCACTGCCTGTGGTAAAGAGTACACATTAACTAACAAGGAAATAAAACAAAACCCTTCTACCAAAAAAACTCCTAATTATCATGGCAATGAAGATTAAGACAAATACTGCCTATAAAACAAAGCTTTAAATGTTTGACATGTTTTAAAAACTGTTGCAAAACAGTACAATGTTCAAAGGGCAGGGACCAATGTTAACACCTACTAGGTGACCGCCGAGTGATATCATTGTGATACCTATTAATGTGGGTGGTTTACATCAATTGTTCCACATATATTATAGTAAATTGTATGTCAATGAACATATGTTTCCAAATTTTGTAGATTCCTGTTGTTTTACATGTCAGATATTATGACAACATAAAACTTTAAAAACAGGTATTAAAGAACTAATATTGAGTTTTAAAGTACCGGTACCCGTACCGGTACCGGTGTCCGTTATAATACGTACTAAAAGATTTATACCTATATATTTATACGGCTTTTGTAGCTTCGTCAACTGCCCCAAACAAGATTCCACGACAGCAGAAGTCCACTGATTTACTTTGTTGTGCTGGTAAGCAGTTCCTCCAATTGAATTTTCAATAGCTTCTTTTATTATATTACTAACATCGTCAACGATGAATTGATTCTGAAACGCGTCATGAAATAACATTATTGCAATCAATATGCTCATATACTTTCTCTTATAATTATGCACATATAAAAACACTTACTTCTTCAGTTAAATCGTTACACTCCTTCACCTCCATAATTTAAATCCACCTATTTCAGATTGATTGAATTATCTAGAAAATATAAAAACAATAAAATTTGACGCTATGCTTAGAACTCAAACACCCAAATTGACATAATATTTGACAATTTAATTTGACATTTTACAAAAAAGAAGGAACGAAGTGAGGCATATAGAGCACCATAGAGATATATCTCTATGTCTAGAGAGCACATCACTAGATATCATAGAGATATTACAATAGAGTGGGTGAGCCATACGGCTGCCCATAGGTACATTGCAATCGCCCCCGGTTAGAAAGAGAAACAACGATAACGGTAATTACCTATCTCGCTCCGATCCCGAGGAGCCAGAAAGAGAAAGGTGATTACTAAAGATTTCGTCTCTTTTTATCCTAGGTACGCTCTGGAGCCTCGCCAGAAAGGGAAAGGTGATTTCATCTCTTTTATCCGAGGTAGGTACGCCCTGAAGCCTGGCTTCTGCCCTCTATTGTAATATCTCTATGCTAGATATCGATTAAACCACAGATTACTGTATATTAGGCATAGAGATATTACACTAGAGGGCAGAAGCCAGGCTTCAGAGCGTACCTCGGATAAAAAGAGACGAATTCTTCAAAAATATTCTAACAATTGTATACGTAACTACAAAGTATACGTAACCGCGATCGTTTACATAAATTATTTAAAAAAGACCCTGATAGCCACGCTACTAGGCTCACTTATACTCGCTATAGAAATTACTGTTCAAATCTCTTAAAGAAAGTTAAACGCGCATATGAACGACTAGAGTTTCAAAAAGCAAAAAATAATCCTAAAGCTACTTGGAAGCTTATAAAAGACACGGTATTTTTAAATAATAAAACTGCTGCCGCCGCCACCGAACTCCTACAAACAGATGCAGATCCGACACGTTCAGTTAATGTAGTAAATAAATATTTTAGCTCCATTGGAAGTGACCTTGCTTCAAAATTTACTGTATCATCATCTGTTAACGACTCACCATGCCAATCTTTCAATTCGTTGCTAAATTCTATGGCTTTGATCGAAACTGACAACGAAGAAGTAGAAAGTATAATATTGAGTCTTAAAAAGTGTGCTTTGGGTTGGGATAAAATCTCGTCAACTTTGATTAAATCTGCACGTCAAACAATAGTCCCCGTTCTAACCCATATCTTTAACCTTTGCCTTTCTACTGGTACTTTTCCTTCGACCTTCAAAGTAGCCATAGTACATCCAATATATAAAAATGGTGATAGATACGATTTAAATAATTATAGACCAATCTCTGTTTTGACATCTCTATCAAAAATACTTGAAAAAATATTAAACAATCGGTTAACAAAATATCTAAATTCCCATAATATCCTCTCAGATAATCAATACGGCTTTCGAAGTGGACGTTCTACTGAAGATTCTGTGATCTGTCTAACTAATAACATAATTAACAATCTAAATTCAAAATTAAAAACAATTGGTATCTTTTTAGACTTGTCCAAAGCATTCGATACTGTTTCCGTTCCTATACTTCTGAATAAGTTGGAACGAATTGGCGTGCGCGGACTGGCACTTGATATATTTCGAAGTTATCTATGTTGTCGGAAACAGCGTGTACAAATTGGATCTCACATTAGCTCAGATTTACCTCTTTCTTTTGGTGTTCCTCAAGGTAGCGTACTCGGGCCTACCCTATTCCTTATTTATATCAATGACCTGTGCTGTCTGACGTTAAATAATTGTAAAATTATAGCCTATGCTGATGATACGGCCCTTCTTGTTCACGGCACCACTTGGGCCGAAGCTCGCGTCCTCGCAGAAGATGCATTACGAACAGTAATGAATTGGCTAGATCTAAATTTACTAACACTTAACTTAAGTAAAACAATTTTTATGCCATTTGCTAAAAGTGCAGGTTCACTACCACCCGAATCCTTCTCTATTACTGCTCATCGATGTCAATCTACTGATCCATCCTGCTCCTGTTTTAGGCTAACAATAGCTCATAGCGTTAAGTATCTTGGTGTCCAAATTGATTGTTTAATGACCTGGAAGGAACAGATAGAGGCAACTGTTGGTAGATTGCGAAAATTAATCTACGTATTTAAATCCTTGCGAGCTGTTACCGATCAGGAAACTCTAAAAACTGTGTACTACTCCTTGGCACAATCAATCATGACATACTGTATAACAGCTTGGGGTGGATCTGTCAAGACTAGCATTCTTCGTTTGGAGAGAGCACAGCGAGCGATTCTTAAAGTGATGTATTCAAAACCCATTCGTTATCCTACAGCAGATATTTATTCTCTAGCTAAAGTTTTAACGGTTCGGCAGCTATTCGTCCGGCAAATCATATTGCGCAAACATTCAAGTATGCCCTTTATTAATATCAACTCCTCCACTCGCCGAATCGCGCGGATTTGTCAGATACCCTTATGTAACAATGCTCTTGCAAGGCGTCACTATGAGTATATAGCTAGCGTGGTTTATAATAGAATAAATAAATCTATAAATATCTATCCACTCTTATACCATGAATGCAAAATGAAATTAACAACTTTCTTACTTAACTTGTCATATGACGAGACCGAGTCACTCATTACTTCTTATACACTGTAGACCATCCACACACAGCCACGCACTTACTATCTCACACGCACATACACACACACACATACACACACATACATACACACACGCATACACAACACATACACACACACACACACACACACAATACATACTAACTTGTTCAATATTATAACTATTATTTGGATAACTTTGTAATTTTTAGTTATATGATATATTCAAAATTGTATTCCGAGGTGGGCGTAACCAGTGGTAACACAGTTAATACTATTTCCACTGTTTACGAACATTAACAAATGTAAAAATTGTTTCTGGTTCTTGAATAAATCTTTTAAAATCTTTTTTTAATTCAAGAAACACAAATAAAGTCCAAAGGAATCACATTTCATTATGTAAACATTTAATTGTAAATTATTTTCACTATTTCTAAAATAATAACTTTAGTAAAATGGCGCGTGACATATGTAAGAGTGACAGAGACAGCACGACTAAAACTTCCAAACGCGGAAGCGAGATATCACTATGTAATCTGTTCGTTTTCAAATATAGTAACAAATTTCCATTGCGCCAACTTCACGCACAAACCGATTCAATTCAAAATTGGATTGTTACAACTTGACACAAATTCGAACGTGCAAGGCAGGTCTATATTATGTATGTCTATGTTTTTGAGTGCCTGTCCAGCCAAAATAAAGGGTGTCCGGCCTGACCGGCTTTTGTTAGGCTTTTTATATTTGAATCATAATTACGCCCTCCCTTGCCCTAGAGTTAAAAGGGGGCCCGCAGTCAAAAATACTTCCACGCAGCCCAAGCCACGGGCAATAGCTAGTGTTACAGTAAAATTTAAATATTTTTTTAGTTTATGTTAATTTTGGAACATGTATTTCAATAACGGTTGGGGTTGGGAGTATCCAAAAGTGTATGGAACCGAAGTTGTAGCGAATTTTATAAGCTTAAATTGCACCATTTCTGAGACATTGCTTTGTTTCGCGTACAGACCTACTCTACAATCACATTGACCGGATAGTTGCACGGATCGGATACAACGACTTCATTTTGCATCAAAGTGATATTTTAATGGGTGTCCGACTTATTTACCCAAGTGACCGGCCAAACTAGCTGGTCTGTCCGGCATTTAGATTTGGGGATCTGGCAACCCTAAATACGTCCATGGTCAGGTTCAGGTCTGAAAAATAGTTTTAGGAGATTGAGGTTAGTAAAAGATTACAAATATATGTATTGTGATTTGTTTCATTTTGAATGTGTACATATATTATTATATCGTGTATGTTTTACAAAAATAAAGCATACATGGTGTACTTAAATGTTCATAAACTTATATCGATCTTCTTTCTACTTCGTGCTAGATATATTATGTGTCTCGCTAAAACACACAGCATAGTTTTGAAGAAAGCAGTATGTAAATCAGCCAATTCTAGATATCTATGGTACAACTTACCGAAATCTCCATGGTTTTACTACCTTTTTCTCTCACCAGAGGGCGCGCCTGTCAGTCTGACTTGGCGCTTGGCGCCATTCTTTGCAGTTAAGTTCCATAAATAGCGTATCATTGAGTTATTAGTAACTCAATGTAGCGTATGTAAAATTTTCGCCGGTACACGTCAAAAATTTTCACAAGTTAATTTTAAGTGAAAACATAATTATATAAGTGTTTTTTGTGTAAAAACATCACACAGCGTTAGTTCTATACGTAAAGTGTAGTATTTAATACTTTTGGTGCGTTTTGATATGAATTCGGAAGAAAACGCGGAAGTAAGTATGAGAGGTGACGAAAGTTGGAAAACTGGTGCTTTGGAAGGAGACAGACATTCGAAGGATAAGAATCTTTCTGATTCTTCATCTTCTTTATCCTCGGAGGATGAGGAAGGCATTGCGTCACCTCCACGGCTCCACCGAATAAAAGACTGCGAGTGTCACGTCAGATCGAAACTGAGTTTGATAGTATAGTAAACCCAACTTAAGATTGAAACGAAAGAGGCGCTGTCGGACGCATTTGACATTCATTTGACCAATCATTGCACACTAGTAACTGACAGGTAAACCCAACTTAAGACTGAAACGAAAGAGGCGCTGTCGGACGCATTTGACATTCATTTGACCAATCATTGCACACTAGTAACTGACAGATGAATGAACACAACGTACTTATGAATGACTTTTCGTTAGTTCCAATTTTTGCCATTTCAGAGTTAAGTTGGGCGGACTGTATGAATGACTTTTCGTTAGTTCCAATTTTTGCCATTTCAGAGATAAGTTGGGCGCACTGTAAGAAGATTTAGCTAACAAGGAACGTTTATAGGGCCAACAGACTCACGCGAGACGTTTCGCCGAGAAATCTTGCCAAGAATTTACGCGAGAACCGAGAAGGCATCTACACTCATGCGACCTTCTCATTCGCATTCTCGATCGTCATCCGGAATGGACGTCAGTGCAGCGGCTTTGGTTCTGTGTGCATTAATATACTATAATATTGTGAATACTAAAATAAGAAATAAATTAATTTATGTATTAAAATAATAATAATAATTGGTAACCACAGACAGTAGATTATTTTAACTAGAAATGTAAATTTTAAATACAAAAACACACAACGGTCGCACCGAGACCGAACGAGAATGTGAATACGGTTCTCTTTTCTCACCCGAGAAACCCTTTGAAGCGGGCAAAAATACCGACACCGATCCGAGAACAGGCGAGCCCGAGAACGAGACTGCGAGAAACCGATCACATTCACGCTTCTCGGGTGTTCTCGGGGGTTCTCGGCATGAGTTTGTAGCCGCTACTAGAGGATTTGGCACATTTGCAGCAATTTGACATACCTGCATGGCAGGGCAATTATTTTAGGCTTTGCAATCTATTTTAGCTCAACCAGATTTTCGTTGGGCTCAAAGGTAATGAGGAAATTGTGTCACTTTAGCAAGAGTAAAGCAATTATTAACAGGATTATCTAATAACATTCTAGAGCAGAGACAATGAGTGAAGACTGGATTACACGATTTAGTTGACTGGGCTTCGTCAAATCATATTTGTCTAAACTCAAACACATTGTTTGATAAAATTACTACTCTATTTGGTCCAGGTTCAGCAACATATAAAAATTCAGAGACCACTATGCAAGTAGTCTGCCGTGAAAGGGCAGAATGCATTGAAGTGAGACATGGTAGGATTTTGAAAGAGATCAGTAATATTAATCTACGGACAACCTTACAAAAGATGCCACCAAGGCAGGAATATCTTTTTAGTAGAGAAGCTTTACAGCCTGTAGTTGCTTCCTTAGGTTGTTCCCAGGTGTGTTTAGACACTCCCAATAATTCAAAGTTATCAAATAAATTAAAAATTCCATTCATCTTCGTTTAAAGCCCACTAACTACAAAAGAGGCAAAACCCAAAATTCAGAAGGAACCAGCCCTTTCTTGAACATAATAAGTACACCTGGGAACAATTCCCACAACACCAACAATAAACAAATTTAATACTGAGGTTAGTGACAGGTATTCGCATACCATTCACAGGGTAGCCCCACTATAATTTCCTATTCATCAGGTAATAAAAAGATTTGCCACTAAAGTAACACCGGAAATGACACATATAATATGATTTTGCAATTAAAAGACATGAAAATATTAGAGTTCTGAATCCAGTCTTCCTTTGTCAGATGTTGCTTCGCCCCATGATCGACTTGAGAGGTCTCAGTGTATATGTATCATTATCTTATGTACATATATGTATCATCAATTGTTGATCTGCAAATATTTTGCAGATCAACAATGGGTTGGTTAAGATAGACATTCAGCAAGCCTATATTCACTTGGCAATTGCAAAAACACAGGGGATGTCTCCGTGTAATATACAAGGGAGAGGTTTTACAATTTAAACCCCTATTTAGTCTATCATCAGTCTCAAAGTGGATTGCGGAAATCCTGCGAGCATAAGATTTCCTATTGGTCCATCAGGACCAAGATACACTAATTTCTCAGGTTGCGGAAATGCTGAGAATATTGGAAACCTTGGGATGGCACATAAACTACAAAAAGTCAGTTTTGGAGCCAATTCAGGAGACAGAATTTCTTGGTCTGGTTTGGAACTCTCAGAAAAATCTTGTAACACTGCCAATAAAAAAAAAGAAAAAAAAAGTAGATAGAATAAAAATAATGATTACCAAAATGCTGTCACATGGAATCAGTTCCCACAAAAACTCTTAAAAGCTCAGGAGCTTATTAGCTTTAATATAAACTAAATAATAGATAAACTTTGCAAATTAGTCAACAACCAAGGGTAGATTACTATATCGCAAGATGCAACTATTTCTGAGAGAATTCAAACTATTTCTGAGAGAATTCAAACAGTTGAAAACACTCTCCTAGCAGGGAGATGGCCCCCGAATCAACAATGCTGTCACTCCACCATAAGGGAGATGTATTTGCAGCATGATGATGTGTTTGCAGCATTAAACAGTCAGCGGATGACTTTAGAAGTTGCACAGATACTTGTGCAGCATGATGATGTGTTTGCAGCATTAAACAGTCAGCGGATGACTTTAAAAGTTGCACATATACTTGTACAAACAGACAACAGCTCTGGTTGCTGATATAAAAAACGAAGAGGGCACACGATCCCTGGCCCTGTTGAGGCTAACCACCAGGCTGCTGCAACTCACAGAGAGGTTGAACATCACTCTCTCAGCCACTTACCTCCCGGGGAGGCTAAACGGAATATCGGTTCGCCTATCAAGGGGCCGAAAGGTACCAGAGTGGCATCTTCTACCCCAGGCCTCGGAGGCCATATTCAGAGATTGGGGCGTCCCCAATATAGATCTATTTGCCCCAAGAGATGCCACTGTCGTATAAACGTTGGTAACTATCAACTCAATAGATGGCTATGCATGTTTTTTGCGACGCTTTCAGCCAACAGTGGGTCTATCTCCTGGGCTGGGTTTCCTCCACCCAATCTCATACCAAGAGTACTATCCCATCTGAACAGTGCAAAGGGAATATTATATTCTAATAGCACCTCAATGGATCCAAGTGTTTTTGGCTACCAGACCATAGAGCACGGGCCTTAGCGGAACCAATCCAAATATAGAGTCGGAGAAACTCATACCAGACCAGGGGCATGTGCCCACCACAAGTCGACCAACTGAGTCTTCTTGCTTGGAAAATCGGGGGTGGGTCGACCAAGTCGCTCACTGGACCTCAAGGGAGCAAAATTTACTAAAGAGTAGTTGGCGGTCATCTACCTTGGTAACACACAATGCTCAATGCAATGCAAGTAAAAGATGGATAGTTTGGTGTGAGAGCAAAAATGTTAATCCTAGGGTACCAGAAGGTAAGGATGTTGCTAGATTTTTAGCTAAATTAATTTTTGGAGGACAATTTTACTTAAAGAACTATTTTGTTGCACAAATCTGTATTTCTACTGTAAGGATAGCCTCAGATTCTCTATTATAGGGATAATTAGATGCTGAAATAAAGAGTTATCTTGTTTAAAACATTTCTTTATATATTATTTACTTTCACAAAAAAAATGTTATTAAATATAATTTGACAATGTAATCTGTTGACGTTCCTCGCTATTCTCTATTCTAATACAATCATCAATAAAGTATTTCCATCCAATGTCTCGATTACCTGCCAGCTATTACCTAACATAA
This sequence comes from Hesperia comma, assembly GCA_905404135.1. NCBI lineage: Eukaryota > Metazoa > Arthropoda > Insecta > Lepidoptera > Hesperiidae > Hesperia > Hesperia comma. The sequence goes on from FR990034.1 coordinate 6,413,074, forward strand.
TTTATTGTACATTAATAGGCTTACAGCTCGGCCTTCCTGCAACAAGCGAGTCCCCTCGCTGTACCATGTGCACCCTCCTACTCCTCTAAGAAGCTTACAGCTCGGCCTTCCTGCAGCAAGCGAGTCCCCTCGCTGTAACATGTGCACTCTCCTACTTCTCTTGTGATGCAATAACCCAAAATCCGTCTTGGCCTCCGACACAACCAGACGCCATTGTTCTCTATCTTGAGCAACTTTCTGTCAATTATTCCTTGATGTTAAGTCTCTGCAGATCCTTCATAGCTTTGTTGGAGCACACGCCTTACAATGTGACTGTATTATTGCCGTCTTATGTGAAGGAATATAATGAATTAGTTAGATATGAACATTCATGTGTTTCACTTGTGTCACTCCATATCGGCCACACACCCGCACATAACATTGGTGACCTCCGGCATACGATCCCATCTCGTACCGCTGATTTGCTAAAGCAACCGTACGCTTTTAAAAATGAATCAGCAACACGCCGCGCCAACTCCAACCGTAGTACCGAAAACCGAAGAACCAACGTTAGAGCTCACAATAGTATCCATTTCTATACGCATATCGGACTTTAGGCCTGAAAATCCAAGGCTATGGTTCATCCAAAATTGAAGCCATTCTCAACCATTCTTTCAGCGGTACTTGGGACACCCGTGTGGCCTTTGCCCATACAGTGACATACAAACATACATAGGAGTTAGCCATCTTGTGTACCTATAAGTAAAACTTATAACTGGAACAAATACATAACTCGCATGAAACCCATTTTTCTTTTGTTGTAGTTGAAAAAAAATAGAAATTTAATTATTAAATATCAGCACGCACAGACCCATCTAGTGCTCTATAGTAGAACTTCATAGTTATCAAACATTCAAAGTTATTAAACAGCTTATTTTCATTCAAAAACACAATGACAAATTAAACGATGTTTATTGCTTGCAACAATAGCTAGGTAAGCTTGCAACTTCGGAGACTTCCCTGATTCCACGGCAGAATGAATAGCCATAAGGAATCTCTTCCTTCATAAGCATGCTTACTAGCACTGCGATCGTATCGGGTTTTCAATCTCTCGCTGGTGTTTAAAAATTGTTTCCATATAAAGTAACGTGTCTCGACCAGCTGTTTTTTTTTAAAGTCCTCGATGTACGTAACTGTCGGTTTCGGAGCACTAGACCGAGTTCCTTTGAGCTTATCCAACAAGACATAAATATAATTATTTATCTTCCCAAGTGGACTTTGGTGGGTATAAAGTATAAATGCACTGAACTCGTACATGGCAGTGCGATATGATATCAGGAAAAAAAAAAAAAAAAAAAAAAATTGAAAAGCATTACACACGGAAGCAGCACATACTTAAACATTGGAACTTTGTCCCAATGACTGAGCTTCGCAACGGATACTTCTCTGACTGGCTCTCACATCAAGCCTGAAACGAACCTAGAAAATGATTTTACTTTAACCCTAAAACAAATTGAACAATGTTGATCGCATCTAGATATCATGATTATAAATCACGAAGCATCCTCTCTCGTCGCCAGCTTAAATGACTCTTTACTCATGAGCAGCGATTAGTCAAATATTTAAACACTGTCTTCTCTGTTTCCATTGAACCCCTATCTCCTGCACACGTTCCGGTCTCTCGTGTTACTTTCTTGTAGTACAAAGCTTTTGAATTTTCTTCGACATAGTTGATGATGCAAACAATTTTCCGTTTTTGCTAGTTACATTAAATTATTGAAATAATTTATAAATTGTTATTCAAACCCCTTGCAGATGCAACAGTCATCCATTGTACAACAGTTTCGTTAAAAGTCTGTCATATACGATTAACATAGAATCTAAAACGTGCAAAGGAAACCTTCCGCATTACTTGAATGCTTCCATAAGCCTTAAGTTGTGTATATATTGGTAAAATTTAATACTTTCGTTTACAAAAAAAAAAAATATATCCACATATAGATACCGCATGAACGTAGTTTTTCTTCATAAGAATTTAAATTTACTGTCCATCTTTATTGAGTCCAATCCAAGTCCAATCTAAAGCTTTAACCAGACTAACATGATAATATTTATAAGCAGCCAGTCGTCATTTATTCCACAAAAATCTCATCATATAGATATCAAATATACATATACAGACAACAATTACTGTACAGAATGTATTTGTATTTATTTCAATAGCTTTCGCAAAGTGTGACTTGCTTTCTCAATATCATAATATTTTATTCTCTATTTTACATTAAGTGTATCTTTTGAAGCTAAGAAAATAATTATCTTTCAAATCTTTTATTTTTTAAACCTTTTAAATCCATTTTGTGCAAAATAAATAGGTACTCTGGACAAATTTAATGTAAAAATAGATTTTATACCTTATTAATTACAACCTCATTTAGATTGTTCTTATGTGGGTAATGAAGATTCTAAATTATTACCCAAATTAATCATTTTTTTTATAGCTGTTAATAACTTTAGCAGTTCCAAGACATTTAAATACATGAGTTTATAGAACACGGGTTTATAGAATTTCTTTGCGTTAAAATTCTATGGAATGTAATTTATCTTGAATACCACAAATCAATGATGTCAGTAAGAAGTTGCTTGATGCGATCCATAGCCTGCGTAGTAAGTATTTCCATAAAAATATGAAAATTTTCGTCCAATGTCTAGTAAAATTTGGTACTCTTGCTACTTACTTATTTCTCCCGAATCTTGACTATGCCAATATCTACCATCTAAACGAGCAGCAATGTCATAAACTTGAGCGTCTCCAAAATATATTAGATTCACACTTAGACTTCGTATATAATAAGTAAATGTAATGTTTCCGAATTTCATTCCAAACTTAGTGAATTTCCACAAGCTGTAAGAAAAGCAAACAGTTTGGCTTCTTTTAAAAGTAATAATTTAAGAGTCAGAATCTTCTTTCCACTTCTTGATTTGTTATTTGACCCTTAGTCATCGCTGAGTTGTCCTTTGATTACACTTGGCCGCCTGTACCTATTTATTTCTTAAGGACGCCCATTGTTCTGTGTTACTTTCTTTTGCTTTTATATGTATATTTTGTTTTCTGGTATACGAACAGTTAAGTATTAAATATCATCGCCATTGCCGGCTATAAATCTTACGACGATATAAACGATTAATTTGACATAGCCCTCCTTATACTTGCGCCGAAAGATCTTTCGTAAATTCTGTCATTTGTAGTCAAATTACTTTCTATCCACGAAACCTGACGATAGAATTATCACAAAGAATAACATGGTCGTATTGAATCCGTGTTGCTCTTGTTTACATTGAACACTTTTACCACGTTTCTGTCTTACCCTCATAATTTATCTGGACTATCATGTCCTTGAATATCAAGATTTGCACATCTGGCCACGGCCACGACCACGGCGCCATTCCAGCCGGTCCTGAGCCTTCTGCATCCAACGGTTTTCAGCTGTCTTCTTTAGCTCATCAGTACTTCTTGTCAGGGGGTGTTCTATGTTTTTTTTTTACCGTGATGTGGTCGTCATTCGAGGACTTTTTTGCACCATCGGCTGATTCGGCTATCCGTCCATCGAACGACGTACATCATTAAATTTAATAAATTCAGGTTCAGCGTCAAACGAACGACTCCAAGTTTCTCTTATAGACGTGCAAAGACTCATTGCTCTCTGAGAGAGAGAGAGAGTTCTCTCATCACCCCTTAGTAAATGTCTTCTCAATTCGCCAATTTCATACTCCGAACATTGCTCCGAAGTTTTGCCTGAACCCCATACCTGGGTTCATATGGCCAAGCTCCATAACCAGATTCACGGTGCCCTGAAAATTGCACCCACTTGGGTCTACCTCCCCACGGTCTTGGCTCTCAACTGAGCACACCGGGGTTTAACGTTTCCCGTCTCCGGTCAAACTTAGATCACTCGGATCCTGGCTCTTAACCCTGAGCCCACCAGGTTTTTGCATTTTTCAACACTTCATAATATCGACATCGACTTCTTTCTCGATCCATATCTGAAACTGACAGGTCACAGCTTAGCAAACGATAAATTATAGTTATATTGATGACTTGTTAATCAAGCTATATCTGTTGCATAATATAAACCTTAAAAGGAATCAGATAAAAGAGAAAAAAAAAGGTCTCTTGGGTTGGTGATTTGGGAGATTTCTTTTTTATATAAAACAATAAAAATAACTATTGCTTTTTACAAAAAAAATAACCGATTTCAACCTCGATAGGCAGATATAACTCAAAAATTACTCGCCAGATGGCGCTTAATTCAACATGTAGGTGTGAAGTTCTCGCCCCTACAAATTAATCAAGCCCAAACACTAGATAACTACAGTAAATCGTTGAGGAGTTCCCTTGACTGTCTTTCGGCTTCATCAGATCGACTCCAGACCTTCACGAAATTGTAGCGCTTTTATGTACTTATGAAAACATTAACAAACACACTAGTCGTCTCAACAATTTTCGAAAGTTGCCCTCGATTTCTCCAAGATGCCATCATCAGAACCTTTTAAAAGGACCCCACTGCGCATGTCTACTTAACAACAAAAAAAAAGAATTATCAAAATCGGCCCATTAACGACGAAAAGAAAAAAAAAAAAAAAAAAAAATCGCTGAACAAACATAAAAAAGTATATATACGGTCGAATTGAGAACTTCTTTCTTTTTTGAAGTCGGTTAAAAATAAATTAGAAAACAAAAAAAAATATATATATAGAACTGAAAATGAGGACGATGAATTGAATCAAATCCACTTTAGTATATTTTATCCCTATTTTTTTTGTTGAATCGTTTAAGCATTTATATGTCACTTGCCATAAACGGTGAAGAAAAACATCGTGAGGAAACCTGCATGGAATACATCACCTTTTAAAGCTGAAATTAAAACGATAACTCCTCCATCGGGTAGATGCCCATCTCTAGCTCAACGTTTCTAGCGACCCTTCATTTTCAATAAAATCGACTCCAGCTTTCAGTTGCCATAGCATTGCAAATAACATCGATTGTCAAAATCCTTTGCTTCACCTTCTTCTAATTTACATTTTATACCACAATGACAAATTTAATAATCTCATAATTTGGGGTCAATTCTTTTTAATCACCAAGGTTTACTATTTTTGCATGTGCCCCACACATTCGCTTAATTCCCTGTTTGATTTCACGTTTTCTTTCAATCAGATAGGAATAAATTCCGGTTTATCTGTCATAGGTTTCACAAATATTCTTCGAGAAAATGCCAATTTATTTTATTCCAATAGCCACAGCCAATAGCTATTCTCAATCCAAATTCCGTATCTTTCGTCTTTTCTTCATTTTATCATACTAGCCACGACACTTACGTTTTTACTTTGTAGGCGTAGATCGAAAAATTTTAAAATTTCTCGTATATCCCGCTTCTGAAGCTGTAAGGATAGCCTCAGATTCTCTATTATAGGGATAATTAGATGCTGAAATAAAGAGTTATCTTGTTTAAAACATTTCTTTATATATTATTTACTTTCACAAAAAAAATGTTATTAAATATAATTTGACAATGTAATCTGTTGACGTTCCTCGCTATTCTCTATTCTAATACAATCATCAATAAAGTATTTCCATCCAATGTCTCGATTACCTGCCAGCTATTACCTAACATAATTTATTGTACATTAATAGGCTTACACTACTTACTGTAAAACTACAAGACCTGATATTTCTAAAGACTTTTTGTTCAGCAAGTTCTAAAAGCTATTGCTTTTTCTAGACCTGCAGTTAAAAAACTTCCAATATGGGACATGAGCATATTATTTAATTGGTTAAAGATATCAAAAAATAAGAAGTCATTATTTGATATTGCAAGACAAACAGCTTTAATACTTCTCTTATGCTCAGGTCGACGATTTCACATTGTTAGAAATTAGCAGAGAAAATTTTATATCCACGGAGGATGAAATCACTTTATGGCCAAAGTTTGGTTCAAAAACTGATTCAAAAACAGACAATCTGAGTGGATGTTACGGAAACATCCAGACAGGCAAATTTGCTCTGTCAGTCACATTTTTGAATTAGTTGCACATTCTGAAGAGAGATGTAGCATTGACAGAACTATTACTAGTCTGTTTATTTCCCTTTCTGGAAAACTTAAACCTGCTTCGAGTAATATGATTGCAGGCTGGATACATAGTGTATTCAAGGAGGTTCACATTGATGCTCCACCAGGCTAGACATTAGATCTGCTATAGCCTCCAGAAGTTGGTTGGGGGATAGACTTGTACAAGAGATTCTTAATAGAGGTAATTGGTAAAGTATTGAAGCTTTCAGAAAGTACTATTGTCATCCTGTGGGTAAAATTAGACAAAACTGATGTTGATTTGTTACATACAAATTTTATTAGTATTTAATTTCATAAGTTGATTTATTACAGGTTGATTTTATTGATATATTTGATATAACAGGCTGACTTAAATGTTCTTTGATCTCATTAATTGATCTCAGAGGGTTAATTCATTTTAATTGCTTTCTTTATTGTTATTATTATTGGTATATTTTTAAATAAGCTCTTTGAGTTTGTTATTTATTTCTTACTACTGATTATAATGATCATCCTTTAACAAGATATGTATTAATTTAATTCACCATAGCGTATGTACTTCTCACCAGCAGATACCAAACAGGTCTTCAAAACAATGCTGTATGTTTTAGCGAGACACATAATATAACTGTTTTGCATTACAACAAAACAGGTATTATGTGTTGAATAAAACACACAGCATTGAAGCAAGGTCCTTGCTGGTTTGTTCTGAAGACTCTATTGAACTTAACTGCAAAGAATGGCGCCAAGTCAGACTGACAGGCGCGCCCTCTGGTGAGAGAAAAAGGTAGTAAAACCATGGAGATTTCGGTAAGTTGTACCATAGATATCTAGAATTGGCTGATTTACGTACTGCTTTCTTCAAAACAATGCTGTGTTTTATTCAACACATAATACCTGTTTTGTTGTAATGCAAAACAGTTATATTTTACTTGTGTGGTTGTTCAATTGTTTTTAATTATTATTTTTCTGAGTTTTCCGTTAATTTGCAAGTAATTTTTCGCTATTCTTGTGTTCTTTAGTTTGAATATAACGATATAACGAGATAATTATAGGTAAAATTACGCAATGTTATAATATTCGCGTAAAGTTTAAGCTAATCTGCTATAAAATGGATTAAAATCTTCGACATTTCTAACTATGGTGCAAACAAGCACTATTGATAGAATAGAAGATATTAAAAATTAAATTTTGTACACAATTTCGATATTATATTGTTTAAAAAGCAGTATTATCCCTATACATATCCATAATTATGTATCTTATGGCGTAATTTTCTTAATTTCAGTTTTATGGCGATTAGACAGTTCCTTCGGCGGAATCTAGTGAGCATTGCTTTCCCGACAATCACATTGTTATTGATCTTCCTTGATTGGAACCACACTAACAGGTGGAAAGTGGAGCAACAAAAACAAGTACAGTGAGATGGGTCTGTTTGGGATAACTCCCCGCTATGTATGGCTGGCTCTCCCACTCGCTGGGTTCTTCATTGGCAAGTTCCACGATGACCAAGAGACCCTAAGGATGACCAATTTCAGAGACAAGTCTATGTTGTTCGGTGGTAGGGTAAAAGAAGGAGACCCACCTTCCTGGCCTTGAAAAATTAACACATAAATTCTCAGATTATAGAACCAACTATAATCTGAGATCTTATAGATACTATTTGTTTTATTTATTTCTTCATCCATCCCGTTGCTTATGATATACTTCAATACATATGTGTTTATATTAAACTAGGAGTAGAAAGATTGCAAGATTGCATTTGTCTTAAATAATAAAATCTTATTGGCACCCTGTTAGAAAGGGACACATGGCCTCTGTTTTGGAGGAATGATAGGCCTCTGTACTATCCAGCTGCATACTTTTCAGCTGCGAGTACTCAGTCCTATTTAGTATAATACGTCCATGATTATATTCGGAATTCGGAATTTTACATAGATATTTCGCAATAAAAGATATAATACCGCCAACAGACTCACGCGAGAAGTCACGCCGAGAATTTGCGCGAGAACCGAGAAGGCATCTACACTCATGCGACCTTCTCATTCGCATTCTCGATCGTCATCCGGAATGGACGTCAGTGCAGCGGCTTTCTTGTGAATACTAAAATAAGAAATAAATTAATATAAGTACTAAAATAATAATAATAATTGGTAACCACAGACAGTAGATTATTTTAACTAGAAATGTGGGTACCTACCTATACAAAAACACACAACGGTCCCACTGAGACCGAACGAGAATGTGATACGGTTCTCTTTTCTCGCCCGAGAAACCCTTTGAAGCGGGCAAAAATACCGACACCGATCGGAGAACAGGCGAGCCCGAGAACGAGACGGCGAGAAAGCGATCACATTCACGCTTCTCGGGTGTTCTCGGCGTGAGTATGTAGCCGCTATAAGTATTTTGAATTTTGCGATAAATGCCATAGACAGAGAATTATCACTGCAGATTAAACACATCACAAGTTAAGATAATATGTGGGTGGGTGGCAACACTTGAGAATAGTCAACTTCAACTATAGTAGGGCCATTTTAATAGGCCACATTTGACAGTTCGTCAAAATTTTACAAAGTAACCTTGTAAGGGAGACACTCCATATTATTTAATATTCCCTAATAGATATTGTAAAAATTTTTACACTTTTAAGTAAAGAACTGACGTCGTTACAAAGTTACGTCAGTGAACTCTTTTTCTTTTTAAATATGAGGGATGGCACCAAAAGAAACAGATCAGTAGATAAGTTGAATTCGAGAAGTCGAACTAATCGTCAAAAAGTATTTCACGATTACAAAATAAAATATGTTTTAATGGGAACAGAATTAATTTTCTTACATTTTAGGCCAAAAAATATGTAATCATTCATTTAAATATATAACGTCTGGCTCAAAAGCCAGTATCCAGAAACGTGAAATGTTACAAAAAAGTCATGATTTCATTTGGCGCCATTATTAGACGCATTATTTTTGTCGTTTTTTAGTCATTGTTTGAACTGTGCGGTCATTAAAATAGTTTTTATAACAATCACATTCAATTTACAGATGTTTGAAGTCCTCATCGATTAATTAAATTAATCGATGTTTTTCAACAGGTTACCCTCACTATAAAGCAAAGACAAACAGTTGTCAAATGTGGCCTATTAAAATGGCCTTACTTTAATTTCAATTTCAGTTTTAGGTTGTCATCTCATTATGTCATTTTCTCATTTTGTTTCGACATGGATATCTGAATATAATGGATAATTTTTGCAATAAATTGTAATTAATGGCTGCATCGATGCAAAATAATAGGGTATCTCCTCCGGGATTTTGTGTATGTTGTAGAACGTGCAATATGTGGTGTTGGAGAGCATTTAAATGGCTCCCAGTGTTGTTAATAGTGTCCGTTGTAACATGGTCTTACTATGCCTACGTTATACAGTTGTGCATTTGTGAGTAATCAAGCGCAAAGCGTCTTACCCTAAATGTGAATATTGCTTGGAAATACATGGAATACTTTGCTTTTCAGTTACAGTTGAAAGTACGGTGCAACAGTGTGTTTATCTCATATTGTATCACATTCTCCTTATAATGTTTGCCTGGTCATATTGGAGAACTATTTTTGCGGATATTAGACAAATTCCAGAAAAGGTAAGGTCTATTTATTAAATAGAACACAATTTATATTGTGTTATTTATTCTTTATTTTATTAATTTTAGTAAATAATTAGCATAATTTCTGCTGGTATTAATAAATGTCATTATCATTAAGATTATAGAAAACATATTGTGCCATGGTTTTAAGCTTATTTAACTTAGAAAGCATTGTGTTATGAAGTTCTCTATACAAGCAATCAACTGTTAGACTAACAGTATGTAATTATGTTATGAAACATTACAATTCCATTCTGACAGGTAAACTGTTGAACAAGCGGGTTATTAGGATTATAATTTATTCAGCACTTTATTAGTAACTTACTAATTAAGTAGCTTATCTGTCATACTAGTTATAATCAGTAATAAACAACAGCAAAATTAACATAAAATTGTGTTATTTTTTTATGATTACTTACTGGATTATTATCAACTAAATACAACTAAGGACAACTATCATTAACAGTCTCTGACTCACTCTTCATAAATTAAGTATTTAAACTGACAGTCCTAGTCTGTTTAGAGTCTTATTCCATGACACTCAAAATTATAAGAGACAGCAGCGGAAGTATTTTTATGTATTGTATTATATTGCTATATTAAATCCATTAAAATAGGGATATTTTATAGCCAATATCAAAAGCTGCCAATTAATTTGAAGTTCTGTTGTTCTCACTTTACCTTTCTTTATTCAAAGGACATGGACATTACGAGCAGATACATTATTGAATTGAACTATCTTCAACATCATCGCAACATAACATGATAATGTGATTTTTGTAGAACATTTACCTGTTTTTTTTTTATAAATTATTGCTGTTTCATTATCATAATAAAGTATTGGATGTGAAATAAAAAAATACAGTATTATCAAAGCTGGTTATTGTTTTCATTTGTATCTAAGTATCCAACCATGACAAACCTACTTTCACAAGCTATTAATAGGAATAGAGAGCTGTTTTGTCATTCAAGGCCACATATTCTCAATTAATTATACTATAATTTATATGTTTGAAAACAGGATTACTTCATTAAAAATAAGTTCCACATTCAAGTTATCACAGTTTTGTTGATTGCTTACTTCATTATTCAAATAAGTACAGTCAATCGGGGTAACTTTGATTCTTTGACAGTCGGCTCCCAAAATAGTTTTTTATTTTTTACCTGAAAAGCATTTGGCGCATAAAATTTATTTATTACATTTTATGTACATAATGAACGTCGTTAACGTAATCTTCAATAAAAAGTGGTTTTCAAACAAAGCTAATATAAAAAACTTTCTTTCAAAAACGTGCGTAACTATTCGTGTTTTTTTCCGACGTAAAACTTTTTAGATATTTCTCAAAACTTTAATGCTATCAAGGTGTGTTATAATATAATACAATCTTTTACATGTCTACTTTCGATACATAAACAATTTTTATTAATTTTCAATTGCATCTTCGTTAAAATTACAAATAATACCGGTAAGACAGATTTTGAACAAATTTGGGTAACTTTGACAGTATCAATGTATGGACCTATCCCTTAGATGTATCCTGACTTTTGCGATTTACCAATTTTAGTGTTAGTCAAACATCCCAGGGCCCCCGGGACTTCTTTATTTTCCCAGAAATAAAATGAAAAAATTGCAGCTATTTTGTTTTTTCAACCTCGAAGCTCGGGCGCCTGTACTGTTTTAATCATTGCTATCGATGTAGACGTCCTAGGAAGCCGAAAAATGTCTCATTTCAAAGCTAACAATGTAGGTAATCAATTGATGATACATTTTATTTAATACCTTTTTCATAGAAGACCAAAAAAGGATTTAAAAAACAAAATTCAATATTTTTTCATTGAATTTTCTTAGTGCCTTTTACATGAAAATTAACCCGTCAAACTACTTTTTTTGTTGTCTTATCATAAAACAGGCTATCACCTTATTAATAAATATTACATCAAAGTTATAAGTAAGGTAGTTTAGAAGATTTTTTGATAAATATCATCAGTGTCAAAGTTACCCATATAGGGGTGGTAACTTTGACACACAACAAAATTGCAATTTTTTTATATATTTTGTCATTTTTAAAGACTTTATATAATTTGACAAACCAGCCCGAGAGCACTGATTATATCATAACTTTTATCTCATAAGCGAAATAGCAAGAGTTTTTAAGACAATACAGCGATGATGTATCAAAATTAAACAAATTAAAAAAGGCACACAAAAAATAATAACCTAAAATTAGAGACATAAAACCTATGCATGAATAATAATATAATATAATAAGCCTCTTATCCTGAACTACTTTTTTCTCTCTTTTATATTGTGGTTGTCTCTTTATTTATAAAATATCTCTGAGTTCAGTGTGCCTCTTGGCAAAGGCCTCCTCCAACAATTTCCATTGTACTCTATCTCTAGCAACCCTTCTCCATTTTGGGCCTGCCGTCAGTTTTAGTTTGTCTTCCCATCTCTTGCTTTGTCTTCCTCTGTTTCTTTTTCCATCTCTGGGGTACCAGTCTGTTATGATGTTGCTCCATTTCTCTTGTGTTCCGCGCAGCATGTGCCCAGTCCATCTCCACTTCAAACTATCTATTCTAGTGAGTATGTCTATGACTTTTGTCTTACTTCTTATGACTGTGTTTCGTATCTTATCTTGTTTCTTCACACCTATCATACTTCGTTCCATACCTCTTTGGCAGTGTTCCAGTATGTTTCTGTGTTGTTTCGTAAGAGGCCAAGTTTCACACCCATATGTAATACATGGGAGAACGCAGGTATTGAAGACCTTCCTTTTGATACTGATACTAAGATCTGTGGATTTCATAATCTCTTTCAGTGACCAATATCTTTTTCATCCGTTAGCTATTCGTCTTTTGATTTCTTTTGTAGTTATGTCTGTATGTGAAATGATTTGTCCTAAATAGATATATATTCATCTACATATTCAACAGGTTGCTTGTTAATTTTAATTTCATATTTATTTGAGTTTGTTAATAGCTTCGTTTTGTTTATATTCATAGATAAGCCCACTTTCTCACTCTCTTTATTTAGATCTTGTATCATTTTTTCTAGGATCCCTGGTTGTTCTTCAAACAAAACAATATCGTCAGCGAATCTAAGATGGTTTAATTTTTGTCCATCGATATTTAATCCATGTTGGTCCCAGGTTAGCTTTCGAAATATGGTTTCCAGCACCGCCGAGAACAGCTTTGGAGACATCGGGTCGCCCTGCCTGACGCCTTTTCTACTTGGAATGTCTCACCCAAGGTTTCCAGTTGTACTCTTTTGCCTTACTGTTGGAATAAATGTTTATAATGGTGTTTATGTACACTGTCGGGATTCCCTGGTTTCGTAAGCTTTCCCATATGGCTGTGTGGCTAATGCATGAAATGAAATGTTTAATGTTAGGGATTGACACATAGTAATCGTCAAAAACGAATAATCGTAACGGCCATCTTGTGAATCGAGTCAATTGACTGACTTGAGATATAGAATATCTGAATTTTTTTTTATAATCGATTAAAAGTTAATCGCAATTGTTCTCGATAATCGAATCACATAAATTAATTATGCATGGTCACCTCACTACAGAGTTAATTTGACATGTGTCACCGACTCACCGTACCCATCCTATGTGAAATAAAGTATACACATAAAATGTCATATAACATTAAAAAAATATATAAATATATATATAATTGTTCTTACATTACTATGAGAATACTAAATTATGAAAATATGAAATTTAATGTACTTTTATGGATATTGTTAAGATGGATTTAATTTGACGGATTTTATTGATGATGTTCACAATATCAATACTAGGAATAAGGCTAAACTGGTTGTACCAAAATTCAGACTTAGCAAAACTGGTGGCTCATTCATGGGTAGCTGTATTAAAATCTATAATAAAATTCCGTCACAATGGTCAGAAATGCCATACTGTAAATTTAAAACTCATGTCAAAAGCATTCTTATGACGAAAGGTTATTACAAACTTGATGAATATTTTAATGATAAAACAGCTTGGACATGAGTTTCGTATTTTAGCCGTAATTAGTAGTAAGTGCAACTGTAACTGTGAGTGGAGAAAGAGAAAAAAATGACTCCTTGGGAGTTTCTTGCCGCTTCTTCTTCCAAGACCACTCACCGTAGGGATTTGTTGAAGCGATGGCGTAATGTGACATTGGAAAAGAGTTTGTAAAAACCTACTTCGAAGAAATAAATAATTTGAATTTGAATTTGATGGATTTGTTGTTTGTGACCATGTCTGTGAACATTCATTTATGTGACTAATAAAATAGTAGTGATAAATATGTTTAAAAGTAAAGGGTGTAATGTAAATGGGGTGGGAATGTGTATTGTTAGACTTTACCTACTGTTTGAAGTTTTCTGTGCAATCTCAAATACTTATTATTATTTTTGGTTTCAGTATAAGTTACCTGAAGCTGAATTAGAGAAATTATTAAGTGCAGACACAGAGGATGCACAAAGGACAATTTTAGAAAATTTTGCAAAAGATCTACCCATTGTCACAAGGTATATTTAATTTTTTTATTTCTAAGAAAATAATCATGCATATATATGGGTCTCCTGATGGTAAGTGATTACCGTTGCAAAACCATTTGAAACTGGCAATAATGGGGGCGTCACCAATGCATTTTAGGTCAAATGTGTGTTTTAATATAGTACACTATAAATAAAGTAACCACAAAATTAATGGAAATAATAAAATGTATTATATATTATATTATTTATATGTACCTGTTTTTTTATTAATAAGATCCTGTAGTTTTTTTTATTATTAAGATCTTAAGATCTATATGACTAATCAGTTTTCTAAGCAGTGAGTGATATCTTTGTTTGTTTTTATCTTGAATTGTTTTATATATTGTGTTTAGTTTTTGATCTTAGTATATTTTCTAACTTTCACAAATAACATACTTAAACAGTTGTTTTAGGACTTTTATCTACTCTACTAATAAAGTTAAATGATTTAAAGAATCTCATCTAAATATTTCTTGAGCATGAGTATTAAAACATACTTTCCCTGAAGATAAGATAAGTGAGACAAGTTGTCTTTTAAGTTCAATATAAAATTCTATCATATAATTTTCTCAATTCTAGACTAATAGATGTAATAAGAAAATTCACCTACCTCTTTTATGACACAAAAAGCCGAAAAGAGATATTAGAAGAGTTTGCTAATACCATACCTGTCTTAACAAGGTTTGTTCACTCATTTAATTGTGTTGCTAAACTAACATGGATTGAGAAAGTTATACAAATGTAAAATAGAATTATGTTATTTATGAACTTTAATAGATGTATTTAGAGTAATGAGGCCATTAGGTTATAAAACAATTCATTTCGTAGATTAGGATGTTGGGTATTTGATTTTTCAATGACAAAGTATTTAGTATTATCATCATTGTTTAAAATATATTACTGATTTATGTGTATTATGTCTTTGTCATACTATGTTTTAAACTTTCTCTTGCTAGCTATAATATATTTTATTACAATGAAAATTATTTATTCCTTTTAATTGACACTTATAATATAAATTAATATAAACAGCCTATCATGGTACTGAATAATGAAAGGAGATGTTTCAAATCCGGCCCACAATAGATACAGTACCTCGAAAAATCGAGAAACATCCATGGAATTCGAGAAAAATAAAGATAAACTGCTTAAATGCATACTTTTCTGGTACAAAAATTGTATTTATCATTCACTTTTATCACGTTTCAACATGGCGTCTTGCCAATTTGTCATTGATCATAGATCACGAACTGTCTACTGTCACCTCAACATGACAGAAATGTAGGTACATATGTCAAACTTCAATCAAATCAACCAACGTGACATGTGATGACAGCTTACCGCCATAATGGATTTTAGTTTTTGTGTTGCAATTTTACGTGTACATTTTTGTGTTGTACCACCAAACTAAAGCAATTTAAAGGAATTGGATGATTGAAAACTGTTTTAATTGTGTTTCTCCATTTTTGAGTATGGTGTACAAAGTCGTGGCCGGGGCTCCATACATTTTGAAACATCTCCTTTATGAAGAACACTGCCCCACGTTGGGCGCCAGTTCCATATATTAATTTAATAACTACATATTAGACTTACAATGCAGTATGTGACCAAATTAGTTAGTGGTACATAATACAGTCCTAATCTGTGTACTGACTAGTTTGATATGGTCACATGAATATCTTAGGAGTTTTCGCTAAAAAAAACAAACGCGCGTGAAATAAACTTAAAGAGGCAGTCTCACATCTCAATATTATTATTATGCTTTACTATTCGAGCATAGCTGAGGCGAGGCTCAAGATGGGTTAGGCCGCTTACGCACGCTATTTTTATAAAATAGAATACATGTAAAAGGAATGATTTCAGGACAATGTCAGGCTCGGTGCGGTACTGCAACCGTTGCGTGCTGGTGAAGCCGGACCGCGCGCACCACTGCAGCATCTGCGCGCGCTGCGTGCTCAAGATGGACCACCACTGCCCGTGGGTCAACAACTGTGTCTGCTTCCACAACTACAAGTTCTTCATGCTTTTCCTCGGCTATGCTCTCTTGTACTGTCTGTTCGTCATGTCGACGTGCCTGCCTTACTTCATTAAGTTCTGGAAGGTAGATAGCGTTTTCGTTTTTTTTTTTCGTGGTTGGTCTCGATTTTATGTAAAAAGGATGAAGGATGATTTATGAAGATGACACGAGCGTGAAATATGAGGCAGTTAATTTCTGCTAATTGTCCTTTTCATGTCTCAATCTCTTTTTGTCTTATATATTCCGTAATGTATGTTAATTTTTGCATCCAAAGTTACAATAATGTCATTGGTTCCTAAAATACAACTTGCGTAGTATGAACGTAACGCATCTATAGTTTTTTTTGTCGGACAGTAACTTTTTTCATGTTCTATGTTACTTTTGACTCTTTTTAATACTGAAGGATGCTCAAGTATTGTCTGTATAATATAAGTAATATATCTGAATACACCTAGCATTAAGCTCGCCATTTTGTACCGTAATATGCGTTTATTGTGGTCAATAAAGTTTTTAAATAAATAAATAAATATTGTACATACATAATATACTTGTCCAGCTGTGGGACGATATACGATTCCAATATTAATTCTCACTTTTATGATAGTGTTGCTACCAAGCTAATACTTAACTTCATTACAAATTTACTCGGATATGATTCTTATTCTATCAAACAGTTTTTTTGCGGATTAAAAAAATGACAGAACTTGATAAGAAATTATATTCTGGGTTTTTAACTGAGATCTATTGATGATAATTATACTTATTTGTTTCTCAGTTCATATATTTTTTCCTTGTTCACCAAAGATACGTCTCAGTTACAGTGACGTCAATTTAGTTTAGAATGTAAGGTGTATTAATTGAATCAATTATCTTATTCATGGCATTATTATCAATAAAATCTCGCTGGAACAACGTCAAGGTTGATAAAAACTCTGAAATCAATCAATGGAAATTGAAATTAATTAAAGCTTTTAAAAATTACATTAACTTTTTAAAAGTTATACAAATATTAAAGTGAGTCAATAAGCGTTTATTAATTTACTTACGCAAAAAGTTAAGCGTTTCAATGATGCACCAATTATACGCTCTATTAATCAATTAACTGATAAATAATCCTTGTTGTAGGCCAGGGCTGAGGAATAATTATATTGTCAACGGTTTAATGCGTTTGCTATAATATATCTTAACATGTAATGTCTGTCTGTGAATTTATAAGAACAGTCTTACTCGACACTACATTGGTGTATAAAAGATCCAAGCGCTTAAACAAATCATTCGTCCGACTGTATATGTATTTATCAAGGGTGATCCTCGAAACGAACTGATTTTAATATGACTTCCACTTGAATAAGTAGTTGTGCTTGCAGTTAAAAATAATTAGGACATCTAAGACGGGCGTGAATTGAATGTTTCTTCTACATTATAATCCATAGTAGAAAATAAAACAAATAATAAACAGTTTGCTCTCAAAAGGGACCTTAAGAGATAGTATTTGGGTTGAGATCGCTCAATCGCAAGGTTAATATGTCGTATCGGTAGTTCGGTACTTATGCTAATAGGGGCAGCCTCTATACGGAACACCGCACTTAATATGCACCCCACTTCACGCGGTTTTTCTTCGTGCGAACTGTGCGTCGTGTTATATATGTATATACAAATCTACCTACGTATGTTGTATGCGGGGCGAATACAATCTTGTGTGCGATCGAAGATGTACAAAATGTAATTATGATTACAGATAATCTATTGCATCTGGTGCACTTTGCCCATAATGTAATTATGATTATCAGGGTGCCGGTAAGTGGGTGTGCAATATGTGGACTGCACGCACTAGTATGACGACCCAATGGCCTAATGGTTAACACGCCATATCGCTGTTCAGAGGGTCCTGGGTTTGATTACCAGCGAAGAGGAAATTTTAATGGCGAGTTTAAATTTCCGTTCTCGGTCTGGGTGTGTCCTTGTCTTGTGTGTTGTTCGTGGCGCCTACGACACAGGGAATCCTAGTGTAGGCCTGTGAGAGTGTAGAGAAAGCGACGCTTCCTCCGTAGACTTGTTCGGATATTAAATATGACGTCAAGCATATTACAATACAGTGATATCATCGCTGTTGGTTAAGTTCTAGAGAATAGCGTGAACTGACGCAAACATAAATAAACATCCAATACGCTATTATAGCGTTAAAATGATAAAAAATATAACACGTTGTTCCAGTTGATTTTATTTTAAGTTGGTTTATTAAAATTTCTAAAAACAATAAAGGCAAAGTTATGAAAATCAATAAAATAAGTAGGTGGTTTTAAGGATAAAGTTTTTTTTTTGATACGGGAAGACGTTTTCCGAAGACGTTCATTAATAGACACAATTACTAGACGCAAATTTTTGTTTGTTATTTGTGATTCACGTCAATAAATATGCGATATATTATGAGCAATCATTTTATCTTAAGTATTTATTTATTCTTTCTCGTGTAGATAGTGCTTTGTTCTTATTAACAGCGCTAAAGAATGAGCCTCGGACTAATCGCCGTATTTAAATAAAATCTGATGCAGATAGTTTCTAATCTACAATAATTATAATCTATTTTCTATCTAGAAGTCTTTATATTTTTTGTTAAATATATTATCTAGTATGATTGTACCGTCTTCAATAATGGAGAGAATACAATGGAATACAGCAACGCTAAGACAAATTCTGATTGCTTAATTAATATGATGATTATGGTTTCAGAAATTATTGTACCTATGATTTTTATGTTTTAAATTAGATTTATAATTAAGTATGGAATTCGTTGAAAATAACAAAAAATGCCAGCGTACATAAATCATTATCATTACTCATACACATCAAATCTTGTAATCTACTTTTAAGTGACATCTCATTCGACTATCTTTACAAGTATCTAACGAAAAGCATGCCCGCAATTTCCAGATGTATCAGGAATATAAGCATGCCCACTGCGATCGTTTGATAGACAACGGCACCTATACTAAACAATGCATGGACTTGATCGATGTAACGTAACTGTTTACTGCTCATCTCTTTAGAGTCTTTAGTTTTAGATATCGAGTTCAAAGTGTCAAGTAGCACTTGATTAGATAGTATCCTCTTTGATTTCGTCGTTGTTTTGGTTTATAGCACAAATCCTGTTTATATTAGTGTATCAGTAATGACATACTACTTAATTAGAAATGTTATTGCTTGTGTTTAATGCTGTAGGTTGATATTGCGTTGAAAGTAAATACGTAAAGTAATATGAAGATTTTCATGTAGTTAATTAGTTTTTTGAGATATATGTATTATAAAAGTGGATATGTAGAGTTATAAACAGTTTAGGGGCATTTAATCACAATGAATCATCGATATCATAATCTCTACGCGATGTCTGATAAATTTTAGATAGTGGCCTAGATAAGCCTACTCTGAATTACTATAGTAAGTTAAATGCATGACGGTTAGGAAGTTATCGTTTATCATGTATATTAAATTTCTTGGAATGACGCATTCCACATTGGTTAGATATTCGAATAATCGCAGTGGGATTTTGCTGGTTTGGGATAAGCTTTGTTACTACGGGAAATGACAAACCTTTATTTCGTTTTGGGTTACTAAATGATAAAATGATTATTTCGTTTTTGTCTAGGCAATGTGGAATGGTTATTTAATTATTGTATATTGTAGCTCCTTTCTTTTGATCAGTACACACAGCGATGATTACTTAACCTTAAGCGCGCCATATTTTATCTTGGCGATGATTTAACATGCCATTGCAATATTATGATGAAAGAGTCTTATTAGCAAGATTTTTTTTTCTGCTAATACTTAAATTCTACGTATAAAACCGAACAATGTTATTTTCTCATACATGATAGGTAATTCGTGACGTATTACGTCTGAGTAAAGGACTTCGCACATTACAACGACTCCACGCCAACGCGGTTACGGAGCAACTCAAATGTAAGCATTCAATTATGATCCTTATATCTTAGGCGTTACGGTTGAATTTCGAGTGTACACTTAGAAAACGTGGACTACTCCCCACCCTCTGCTCACCGACGCCGTTCACACTCGAAATTCAACCGTGACGCCTAAGATATAAGGATCATAATTGAATGCTTACATTTGAGTTGCTCCGTAACCGCGTTGGCGTGGAGTCGTTGTAATGTGCGCAGTCCTTAATGCGGTTATTAAAATGTTTTATTCATTCATTATACAATGAAATCATTATGATGCACACGAATATAGAACAGTAAGGGTAATCACTACTGCAAATATTTCATAGCTGTATATGAGGATATCAGTTTTTCTGATATGCGACAAAGAAAGAAGTTTTAGATTCGTATTTTAACACCTTTTTGTCCCAAGTATAAATCGTTCATACCTAAAAAAAAAATAGCAAAACTAGCAAAAAAACATTGATCGTATATGGTTCGTATTTTTTTTAATATTACACCTCTTTATATCCGATAAGATAATGTTATTTAATTGCTCAGTGTAGTTTATGTTTATAATATGTTTATGTTTATAATATATTTATGTTCTTAATTTATTTATACCAATCATGAACGTAATCCCACAGGGAGACTTCGGTTTGTCAGCGAGCGCGGGCCGGTACCACATAGTATTCGCGTTCTTTGTCGCTCTCATGTTCGCCATCTCGCTCGGCTCGCTGTTCGGCTACCACTGCTACCTGGTGGCGCACAACAGAACTACTTTAGGTTGGTATCATCATTACTTACAACAATATAAAATAGTAGGATCATAGAGTGATAGTAATAAAAGTTAATTCTTGCTACAATATCTGATGGTATGTAGTGCTAAATAAAAGAAAACCTGTCTTGTCTGTGTGAAGGAATGCTTTTTGAAAAAACTTACATACCATAACTTGGGCAATATTTAATATGTGGCTTTGATATAGTATAGATATATTCTAGGAATTGTTTTATGATTTTGTTCTCAGTATAATTATGATATGATTTTTATGTTTTTTGTGTTACGAAATAAAATGTAAGTGGCTGCATTATTCTTGATCAAAATAAATTTGTAAGAGCTCGAAAATTATAATACACATCGCATGTTTCAAAATTGACGGATTAGATTAGAATTAAAAGATTAGGCAAAAATAAATATGTGAGTTATTGAAAAATTACATAAACACATGATTAAAACGTGTTCTATAGTGATTTCTTTGTAATTATCAATTATTTACTTAGTAGTTGATATTAAAATGAAGTTTGATTTCAGATGTTCTGATATCGTATCGTCGCTTGAACAGCCCCACCGGTCAGGTTGTAAACAGTATGCTCAAAACTTTGATCAACGGTAATTGCGGCCACTTACCGTAGTTCGTAGTCCAACATAATCATAATACGTGTTGTATAATATTGTATGATTTAATCATTAATTCTTGATATTGATTGACTAATTAGTTATCTTGAATTTTTAAATCATTCATTTGCGAGAATAAAGTATCGTAATACAATTATTGTAGTAACTGTAGGTGACTTGTAATTCAATATAGTTGATATTTAATGGTAGATAACTGTGAATTGTATTTCTCTAGCTTTTGCCTCAGGGAGTTCGCCGGATTAGATAAATCATGTCATTGTATCGGCTGAACTCCAACTGTAATAAGTACTTGTGTACTTACATAGGGTAAAATAAGGAGTAATTGGCCACTGGAAATTTCATATAATCATATAATAATAATGAGAGACATGTTGGTTTGAACAAACCAATTATACTTGAATCGCCGAGGATACTATGGAATTGGAAATCCCCACTAAAACAACTTTATCACATGTACTTACTTAGCTTGTAAGCATTTAAATAAGACATTTTAAATTCTCGCCGTTTATCCACAATGAATCGTAATCACAGGTGGGGAGGGTTGGCATTTGCGTGGGCCGTTAAAACTACTTCAAGCCGTGACAATTATAAGCGCGCCATTTTTTGTGTACCTACGTCAATTTGACAGCTCGCGATTACCATTGATAAGAAAGTTCATTTTGTCAACGTCGATCCTTTATTTTACAGAAGCGTTCCGCGCGCCAATGTTCCGAGGCGGCGCCGATAAGAACGGCTTCTCTATGGGTGCTTACAACAACTTCAAAGAAGTTTTCGGCAACAGCCCCAACCTGTGGATGCTGCCAGTGTTTACCAGGTAACAAACACACACCACATTATGTTAACTGGCTTCGTGAGTGTCTCGACATACATTTGACATATAAATACGGTCACACTTAAGTGTTTGGGGTTTTGTGTGTTAAAAAAAAAGTTTTTGAGGTTAGAATCATGATCCACTGTCAATACATGGTTTTCTAAATTTCCTTAACACAAAATTGATGAGCATATAGATGAGTAATATAATGACTTGGTGTAAATATGTGGATAACAATAATTTTTTTATATTATTTGTTTGCATCATGAAAAATTGTACGAAGAAATTAGCTTTAACTATGCAGCTGCATCGATATCGAATTTATTCATTGATCGGGGAAACATTAACGAATGATAAGTACCTCTGTAATAAAAACATTTTTTTTTTATTTCTGTTAGGTACTTTATCATTTTGTCATAAAGCGAATACTTGGTAATCTGTGGTCACTCCAATTCTATTCATTGGCATTCTTACTAACGCATGGGATTGCAAACTAGCACCTTGTCCGGACTTTGGAGTTTTATAAGGTGATTCTACTTGCGCATGGATTCATATAAATCGAATGTACTATCAGGAATTCGTTAACGACTTCAGTAAGTTACATCTATGTAAATAAACAATCTCTTTCGGTTTCAAGGTGTATTCTAATATTTAAAACTTGTTTTAACTACCTTCACAATCCGTTTTTATTCAAAATATAAGGTTGTCATTATAGTTAAACATTAATATATGAAAAAAATAAGGTTCAAAATTTATTAAGAATGATAGGCATTTGATAAAAATCTGAGGATTACACTACGTTAATAAAACATTTATTTAAACTAATTGAACTCAACCAAGCTGGCGATGAAAATAAGAGCCCAAAATGGGTTTTAAAACGTTTCGAATGCATGTCGTCTATGTGTTGGTAACACGACGTGTTTGTCTTTTCGTTGTGTGTGTAATGTCGCTAGATTGTAGGATATGCGGTCTAGTGTGCATGCTCCTTATAGATGTGTGAAAAAAGAAGTGAATGACCTCTAACAATATTAGTGTGCCTAGTAACAGTCCTCGTGTACACATTTTTATATTCATACCAACTTAACTCCAATATAAGAATGTTACCACACTAACACTAGGCATGTCTCTATGGCCCGATGGTTTTTGTTCTGTTTTTGACTCAAACATTCAATTTTATAATCCATTCATCTTTCGCTGTACATTTTCATATCATTATTCTAACAAACTATCATTGAAATAGATATCACTACAAAAACTAATTGATCACCGCCGTAGTATGTATTTAATTTTAAGTTTATAACGAACAAAGTAATATGTAGGTACAAGGTCAAAATATCTTCAAATATTATTTTAAGTAGATGCACCACAGTATCTAATGACACATGAGTAGTTAGGTTTCCTTACGAATAATTTGCTGGGTCGAACTTTTGTTTAATATTCCCTATAAGAATAATAAAACTGGAACGACAAAAGTTGGTCCCCGCAAAGCAACGTTACCCTCTCAATTCGTGGTCGTTTTGTCAGCCTCGGCGACGGATGCGAATTCCCGGTGCGTCGCGAGCACCGCCTCCAAACGTTCACCACGCCACAAGAGGCCCACGGATACGAGTCTATGGGCACCACGCGCTCAAGGTCAGAGCATAGCGACAACGACCCCTCAGCCGACGCTCGTCACATACCTTGACGCGTTAGAAAACAACAAAATTAAAAAAAAATCGAAAAAAGAATGTCGATGCCTACGACCAATCACAAACGATATCTTCCCCCCAATCACGCGTTTGCTTAACGATTATTATAACGATATTAGAATTTTAAATCGAGCTTTATTAGCGCGATTCTGCGATTAGACAACGTGCCAAATTGTGACTGTGTTGTATTTTCTATTTAATTATTTATTTCTTTTAAATCTATGCCTTTTCTTACTTAATCGATATAGGGAAATTATTTTGATGACTGTTTACAATGGTTTTGTATTATATCACAATAATGAATTAATAGAAAATAATAGTTTTAATATTTTAGATATATTATTAGAATATGAGTTGGTTAATAATTTTAAATCTCTTCCTATAGTGTAGTTGTAGATGACGAATTTTTGGAGCAATCTTGGTGCCTTTAGTAGACTAAAGATGTTAAGATGGAATTCTTTAAGATATTATGTTAGATTTTTATATATTATATTATCGTGAATCATATAAATATATATTTTATGGTATATACGTGCTCAAGCTATGTGCGGGTGCTCGGCTGACGAGTCTAAATTTATTGTCGATGAAATGATCAACTGGTCATGATTTTTATTCAACAATTACATGATTATTTGTAATGAATAATTTTGTTTACATGCCATTTTGCTTTTCAATGCATTTGTTATTTTCGAGCTATATACAACACACAAGACTGATAACAGTAGAATTGAATAATGTTGATATTTTGTAAGTATGTTTTGTGCACAATAAACTATTTTGTTCTGCTATTTTGTTTTTTTATTTGTATAGAGCTACATCGCTTTGGTCACGATTTTATACAGCGCAATTCGAAGCTTCAACTAGCCTTTAGATTGCAAGAATTGCCTATTTTTTATTATTAGCAAGCAAATGGATACTTTAAGAACTTAGGTACAACATAAAATCTGAGAAGTAGGTCTGTGTGGTGTATAAGCGTTATATATTTTATGGATAGGTCTTACTACCGTTGCAATTACTATTGTACCAAATTCTGGATTTGTCCGTAAAGACTGAAGTAAATGCGCACATTTATGGCAACATTGGCTTATATAATTATTTAATTGGCTATTTAAGTTATAATATTCAGGTTATAAAATTAAAATATTATTTTGAGCTTCAATTTCATGATATAAAATGGTTTAAGCAATAATTGGGTACATAAAAGGTTTTTTTTATTACGTATGGTAGGCTTTAACTGAAGCCAGTTGAGGCTCTCGCTTCTTTTTTATCTCTTTCTTCCTCTCTCTCAATCTTATATCTTTGGGTGCTTTTGATTTCCTATGGCTAAAGAAAATATGACTTTTTTCATATTCTGCTTCAGTTTATAAAATTGTTTGATATTTTTTGTATGATATAAAAGTTCAATAAAAAATAATTCCATTATACATTAGGTATACGTACACCACAGACATTATACAAATTTTTAAATAAGTTAATTAGGGGTCATGTAGCGATATGCAATTTCCTACTAAGTATTGGTATATGCCACATTGTGGTTATTTCACATCGATTGCTGTTTCATGTCGGTTAATCTACTTCGACATTACTATATATTTACTACTTATTAGACATACATGTGCCTCTTCTTAAATATGATTATACGCATTTATTTTTTAATTATACATAAAAAATTCATACTTATTGAACGTAGGAAATAAAAAGCTCCCAAAGTCGTTTATTAACTCTTCCAAATTTCCTTTTCTAATTTTCATTCGATCCGTGAAATTATATCGTCGATTTAGAAATTGTTGACTTGGTTTTAGCGTGGAGATGGGACGCGAGTCCGAGCGCTGGCGACTGTGCCCGCGCAGGGGGCGGACCGTACCGCAAATAGTATAAGGACCATTATTAACCTACTTCTTATACCGATATTTTTACTTAATGTATTTTAATAAATCAGTTAAACTAACGACATTGCTTTTCATTCATTGGCGTCATCACCGTATCTGGATATATTCAAAATTATGTCATTCACTTCTTTTTGTCGATTATGAAGTTTTGAGATCAGTGTTTAGTGTCCTTTTGCATGCTAACGTAGTACAGCGATCATTATAGTTCATTTAGGTAGATGTTGAGACTGCGTGCTAGTTTTTACATTTAGGATACACACATGCGTACTTGTTATTTAAGTATGTATTAAGAGATGTGATGACCTGACTTTTAAATGGGTTTAACTTACATCTTTAGTATATATATGCAATGAGAGATCATATTATGCTAAGTGCACGCTATATATAGAGGAACCACTCACAGTTAGGTCGCTTTTAGTGTCATGCGGATTTGGTCACGCACGCGGGATTACTCCGCATGCGTGAAATTTCACGCTGCGGATCATACGCAGTTTAAGTTTCAGTCTTCTGCGGGTTGCGTAGACGATTAGTACAATACGGTACCTACGTGCGCCCCGCACGACTCTAAAATGGGTACTGAAGTTGTATGGATAGGCCACGCATGCGGATGCGGCATCCGGGATGCCCCGCTGCGGGATGACGCCCCGCACAGCGTCCCGCATCCCGCGTGCGTGTTTCACGCTTTACAGTAAATTCTATATGAAATTGTTCTTTGCGGATGCTACGCATGCGGAGCAATCCCGCGTGCGTGAGCAAATCCGCATGACACTAAAAGCGCCCTTAGTAGAACATAATTGACATTCACGAAACCATTTAATCGACTGCAATCTCATTTTTATTTATATTAACACAAAGTTCATAACGGTTACATATTTTTAAATTCCGTACGTGTTGGATAGTAATGATCGGATTAATTGTTAGGAAACCTACATGAAACATATTTAATCAAAAAAGGAAAACAGTGTTGCCTGTCTCAAAATTGTGTGTGATGTTTTGTTTACCCACATTTGATTCTAGTTTATTTAGTCATCTTTGAAAGTTTGGTAGATAGATGGATTGATATTCCTGTCAAAACAGTCCATTTAACTGTGACCTGTCAGTGCAACAAGGCACCGTGCGAGGAAAGAATTTCAAGGATAGAAATTGGATAGACACGGGAAAAGAATAAATATAACCGACACAAAAATTCATACTAATCTATCCTGTTAAACACATTTTGGACTGTTCTGACTATCCCACACCATACCACACACGGCAATATTGTCTTTACCACGATCCCTGATACGCGCACATTGTTTACTATGTACGTGACGTTTGGTGTGAATGATTGCGATGGTTTAGCTTCGGGGACGGCATCGTGTATCCACTGCCGCGTCAGGACGAAGACACGGAGTCGTTGCTGAGCTCGGAGCGGTGGGAACGCTGGGGCGAGCGCGCGCGACCGTTCGACGAACGCGAGAGCTCGAGCTTCGACGAACTATGAGTTTAAGAACGGCCACGCTCGTACAAGCTTGCAACGTGACGTCACTGTGTTTCTATTTGTTTTAGCGGCAAGGACGGTTATGGTATATCAGACGGGATCGGTTGTAGCAAGCGTTCAAATCTTTGTTATGACAATCAAATGAACACGTCTTACACAATATGAGTGTAGGTTAATAAAATATAAAAACCTGTTATTCGACTCCACCTGGTATAACATAAATCATGTTCTTATCTTACCGACGATTTCAGCTAGTCCCGTAGATTTTGAAGAGTTTAAATGATGTGTATTTTTTGTGTGTTCTCTGGATTATGAAATTAATTATGTCTACTCGTTCTAAACCTAAGTTTGACCGAATGAAATGAGAAATCTTCATTCTTAACATGACGCTACAGTACGTTTGTATTTTTCTGTAAGTTTGTATAATATTAAGCACATAGCGAGCTTTTAGAAACGATATGAGCATTTTGGATATGTGGCCGTTCGAAATTGTACCAATGTGATTGTATTGTGGGGATAGTGATTAACTCAGACGTATGGTGCTGACGTACTTATATATTTATAGATGATTCGGGTTTATTCTGCATGTAAACTAAGCTCGAGAGTGGCGCAAGGAAACTTCTGTATCTGCTAGACTTAAATGTAAAATCCAGGCAAGTTTCTTAGCATTGGCGTAAAAGTTTCTTCGGTAATGCGTTATACTGACATCTATGATTTGGGAAAAATAAATGGTTAGGAGATTGAGGAACATTAAAAGGACATTAAAAATGTATTATCTAGAGGTCGCTAGGGGTTAGCCATTTAATAAATATTTGTGAATTTACGTGTGAAAGCTGTTGATGAATCGTTTTAATAATAACAGAAGTTATCGTTGGATAAGTTAGTATTTTCCGTTGTATATACATAGGTACGTAATGGAATTCTTCTAATCTCTCTCTCTTTCTCTTGAATCAATCTATCCGTTTCTACATTGTACGGATGTTTGCACGAATTTGTGGGAGCTTAAGCGAAGGTTCGAAGTTCGCGCTTCATTATGTGACTAACCCGTTACAGCTTTGACAGCGTTGACATGTGTCAAAAACTTCCCATACTAAATCGCAAAGGCTTCCTACACTTGTGGTTCGCGTATTTGAGCGACAGGCCTTAGGCACTCCATACTATGGTTTAGGTCTGTTGGTTCCCCATTACCTACCCTTTTCCAAAAATGTTGATTTAATGGCTAATTTACACGAACACGCTTTTTGTAAATATTAATAAGGACTACATCACTATAGAAGCTAGTAATAGGCTATGTACTTAAATGTGTAAAAATTAAAGGATAATTTATTGAAACGTGTAAATCAAAAGTAATGAAATTTGTGAGTTGTAGACGATTGGGTTATCTTAATTGATCTTATTCATTATTATAAATCATGTAACAAGCAGTATATTGTCAAGTTTCCAGTATAGAGAAAATAATGTAACGTTTGTTATAAAAATTATCATAATTCATGTTGTGCCTTTTCTATTGCGTAACTATATGATGTGTAATATTCGGTTCATTCAGTGAATGAACCGTTTTTGATTAGCTTTGGATAATTACCAAATTATAACAATACAAACGCGTTGCATGGACCTTACTGTAATTTTTTGGCTTCTCAACCCAAATTTAATTTTTGATAGCTATTGGTGGTCAAAGGGTGCCTCTTGTTTGGTATAACAACTTTTCGTCGAAAATCGCTTCGACTAATTTTAGTTGGAATAAAGTCATTTCACATAATTATTCATTTGATCGAATATTTGATTGCCATAATTTTATTTCTTATCTTCATTTGTTTCGAATAATATCTTTTTATCGAATGTTCAAATGCGCTAATTTTAATTAAAGTAATTAGGTTAGCGAGAAGCGAAGCGACGAGCGTGTTAGGTTAACAGGAACCATCGCACGAGCCGAGCGAGCGAAGCGAGCGTGCCGCGGCAGCGGCCGGCGAGTGCCAGAACCGACTTTAGGGCGTTTATAACCTGAACATTTCATGAAATGAACATTGTATAAAATAATATTCGATCAAATGAACATTATGTCAATCAATATTACACAAAATGAATATTCGATCAAATGAAAATTATGTCAAACAATATTATCTTAAACGTTGTTCGATTTATTAAAATTATATCAAAAGTTGTTATACGAAACAAGGGTAACCCGTGGTCAAACTTGCCTCAACAGATACGCAATAGGGAAGATCCTTGTACACAAACCATAAGTTATCAAAGAAATAAGTTTAAAATTCGACTGCGTACAGAGGAGACCACTGTACGTGAATATTTGTGTCAGAATGTAATTTTATTGTTAGTATCATCATTACTTTGTTTTTTCATTTAAACATGGTAAAAAGATATAGGTAAACAGACAATAGGTTGCGATATATTTCCATAAACTTAATTTATATAATATCTATATTTTGAACATATTATAGTGATAGCATAATAACGTAAGCACTGTGTTTTGAAAATTAATAATGCTTTCGTCGTCAAAAGAAGACTGCTACGAAAGGGGTACATTTTTGATAGTATGGGTACAAATAACTTAAAAGTGTAATTTGAATGTAGTAAGTAGCTTAGTACAATAAGAATATTTAGTTTGTTATAATACTCAGAGGAGAAAATGTTAATGATTTGTTTAATACCCTTGTACATAAACACACTTCGTAAATCATGAATTGATTTGATGACAGTTTTATCTATTTAAGGTTTTGGCCATTTTTCTAAGTTAAAACAAAATAAGTTCTTCACAAAATATTTATGCAATTAAAATTCTTCAGTAAAGTGAAAATAAGTTTTTGCTCTGTTTAAAATTTCACTTATTGGTGTCATTGCTATAAGATGTGGACGGAAATATAATTGGTTTTTAGTAACGACTAAATTGTGAAAATAATTAAGTGATATATAATGTCTTATATTAAAACAATGGAATAGTTATATAGAAAAGAATTATATTTTTGTTATAATGTCGCATGATAATATGCTAACATGATAATATGCCGTTGTATTTGTCAAAGTCGGATTGTAGAATCCGCTGAATTACATAACAGCACATCACATTGAAAAACATTGTTGTTTTGTAATGCGTCTTCCAACGGTCAGACGGATTGCAATCCGACTTAAATAACTTCACATGGGAGAATTGGTTCTACTTTATTATCGTAGGCTTCTATATATGTGTTTAGCGTTCAAGTTTCTGAGTGTTGCCAGATATTAGGATTTCGAGATGAAAGAATATTTTGGTCACACATGCACTCGAGTATTGAAAGTTTGAATGGCTTTCCTATAGAGCAAGGTGTTGAATGCAATAATTTTAATTATGTTGGTGTTTTCGTCATATATTTGTAGAACAAGGTATACTTGTAAGCCAGGGCATTCCAAAAAACCTTAATATACATATGAGCTAGACTGCTAACTTAATTAGGTTATAGAATAGTGCCTATTGCAATATTACTCGTCATTTTCTTACAGATGGTGTTAGTTCTTAGTACGGCAAAAATTATTTATTTTTACCGGTGATTTCCATTCCTTAATACTAACTTTTAATTTATATGAGTATTGATGATTCTTTACATTTAAATGTTTCAACGTGATTTATGCATATTCTTTAAAATTATATTCCTACTTTTATATTTTATGTTAGTTGTGTTTAGAACTAAGTGTATATTTCTGCGTTTGATTCGGAGCAAGTAATGTTAGTGTACCTATTTGTTAACTGAATGCCCGATCGAAGCAAGATCTCATTTTAATACTTTCATATTTTATATTTAACGCATTCAATCTTCCTCGTTCTTTCCTGTTTTATTCTTATGATTTTCGATTCAACATGAAGGTATATGAAAATAAAAATTCATAGGAGGGTACATTAGTGCCTAGTATTACTTAAATTGTAATAGTCTCAAATCTGTACATTTAATGCATTTTTGAAAATTTTAACAAGTGCTTTTTGTTCATATAGAATTCAAAACAGTACAACCATACACTACCGAAATAAATTAATAGCATTTTTCGGATTCGTGTAAAAAATACATTTGTTTTACCAAAGCGCAGTGAAACCCATAGAAATAATTATAGCATCAGCAAATTTTGAAAATATACCATTTGATAAGCTTCGAGCAAGGTCGCAAAACATCCTAGTCAACCATTTTTACAAATATCAACTTATTTAAATTTTATTATAATTAAAACATTTTGTATTTACGCATTTATTAGAAAATAGGGATTACGTGGCAAAGATATTTTATTAATATTAATGTTTATACCATGTTTTATCTCGTATTACTCTTGATTTTCTTCTTGTTATAATATATATTAAGTTATAGAATGATCACATTTAAAGTTTATAAGAAATAATATTCTTCATTAGACCTACTTTTAAGTACTTATTTAAATCAACAATTTCATAAGGCTACATTTAAATCGTGTACAAAAGTAGAAAAAAACATTGAAATCGTCATTCACAGGGTTATCTTTTGTTATGATTTTTATTTTTATAATCATTACAAATAATGAAAGGACTCAAGTCCGCGTGTGTTGATAGGAGATAGCTAGTTATTGGTACTGCCGGTTTTGTAATTTGCGTATAAGAATGACAATTAAATAAATGTAAACCACAACAATATGGTTTTATTATAGCTTTTCTTGTTTTTTATGAATTTATTTCAATATTCACTTGAATATAGGGTAACAAGTGGTCGACTAAAAAAATGGTAACAGATAAATGAATAATGGTGAATGACATCAGCGCTGAAATTATGTATTAGCAATTTATCTACATTCAAAGCATACCTCATTAAGCTCATGATATTTCAATGCTTTCATATGAGATAAGTCGGTGAGAAATTGAAGTCAATATTGTTAAATGAGCGATAGTCACACTTTAAATATTTGGTTTAAAACATTATTTTTAAAATGCTTGTCTAAACATAAACACGTGATTAGTAAAAATCATTTATTCAAATTTTGGTGGGTAGTTTACATTGCATCAACAGATTATAATCACAGACAATGAGGTATTCATATTATTAACAATACAACAACAATTTTATCCTTGTTTTAACCATGTCAAACCTCACATTACTTCGAGCTATGCTATACTTAAAAAGGTATATAAAGTTTTCATGTTTTGATTTAGTATAGATAAGGAGATAGAGATCCCAATTCCCATGTAATCATAAAAAAATAATTGATTTTTAAAATTAATTATTGCTATTTGCTGAATACGAAGGTACTTGAATTTTTAAGGACGTAAAATAGCATCCTCCCGCTGCCACCATGGCAACTAACAGTAACTTACCGACACAGAACAAGAAATAGGAACTAGGATAGCTGAGTAAGTAAGTATATAAAGGACTTTCAGACTCAAGTGACAGATAGCCCTGTGTAAGTACATAAATTATGTAGTATAGATAAGGAGATGTTAGTAATAGTCCACTTCGTAATTGTTAGAAAGAGCTTCTTAAAAAGCCGCCAAAAATAATACAAAATAATAAGAGATTTCAGATTGAAACTTAATGCTTAACATTATAAATACCATAATCATAAAGCAGGAAATTCAGTTTATAAAACCTTATACACATCATGGTATAATATGGCAGTGTATTTAAGTATGTATTACATTATAATCAATTCAATAGGCAGCAACAAGATCAACAGTTTTAAAATTCAATTTATTGATCGAAACAATTGATGAAGTACCTGTTTTAACAGGTTAACTAAATAAAACCAAGTCTTACACTACAACAATGTCTTCTAAGGCTTATCCTAATAGTTGCTGAAACGAGATTATTTTATAAAAAATCAAATACTTAACCCTGCCAACAATGTTCTCAAGTCCTTAGCGTTATCCAGTTTCAAGATATCCCTAAAGGCGCGTACACACGTGGCCTCCTTTTCCAAGTTTCGGGAGACCTGGTGAGCTCGTCTAGTGATCTCTCGCGGGACACCGGCCAATCGTGCTGCGTTGAAGCCGTAGGATTTGGGACACGCGCCAGGGGACAGTTTGTATAAGAAGGTGATGGTCTCTTCGGGAATATTGTCTTCGGAGTCGGCCGTTGATTCGTCGGTTTCTACCATGCATGCCTGGAATTGTTCAAATGATTTGGTAAGAATGGTTTATTAACAAATTATTCCAGTTTGGTAGTTGGATTGATATAATATTGTATCAGAGAAGGCTTGCACATTGTGCGGACAAGGTGGCATAAAATTTTTCGATACTTGGGTTGACCACTAAGAGCGTAATTGTCACATCTTTGATAGCATGGCATATCAAGAATTTGTCAAAAATTTCGCATAATTTTTTACGAAGGTCTATCTCACAGTTGCGGGCTCACATATCCGCGTGAATGTCAATAAGCGACCTAAGAAGCAATAACTCACCATATGGCCGAGCAGCACGTTGGGATGCGCGGCCAGATGGTGCACGAGCGCATGGTAGTGCGTGGAGAATAACGTCCGGCAGCCGCGGGTTGCGAGCTCCTGGCACACGCCCGCCGCCAGCGCCGTGCCGTCGTACGTTGACGTGCCGCGACCTGACGGGTGGTTGGGTACTTGTTAAACAAACGCGTTTGCGCGTTTAAACAAACAAACAAAACAAACTCTTTAACTTTATATTATTTATTAGTATAGATATATATAAAGAAACTAAAATAGATATTTGACATCGTACAAACGTCACCGAAGCCTGAATCGCGCTATCAAAGATCTATATTGCCCGCATATACAACGCGCCGAGAGCATTCACTTCCTCGGGCGTCGGCCGCCCCTGTTCGTCGTTTCGCCTGGCGGAAGATCTCCCTTTGCCATTTAATTCAATAGCTTGAACCCAATAGCACAACTAACCCAGCTCATCGAGCAGCACGAGCGAGTGGCGGGTCGCGTGGGCCACGATGGCGGCGGTCTCGGTCATCTCCAGCAGGAAGGTGGACTGGCCGGCCAGCACGTCGTCGGCCGCGCCCAGCCGCGTGAAGATGCGGTCCACCGCGCTCAGGGAGCACGACTGGGCCGGGACGTAGCTGCCCTGAGAACCAAACATCGCATAAAGTTATGACAAACTAGTGAACCGCCCTAACTTCGCTTATCAACCGCGTAGGTCCCGCTCCCGTAGGAATCTCGCGATAAAAAGTAGCCTATGTGTTATTCTGGAACATAAGCTATAGCACTGCAAAGTTTCATTCAAATCAGTCTAGTAGCTTTTTCGTGAAAGAGTAACAAACATCCATTCTCACAAACTTTCGCATTTATAGTATGTATTAAGTAGGATACGTAAGTATCGTGGAACACTCCGTTGGAACGAAGGCACATTGTTGGCGACTTTATTGGTAACATTTGACTAACAATATAATTGATTGGCCAATACGCGCGCACCTATATCAGGGCACAGCCAATGGGATACATCGTGACGGAAAAATCTTACACATTTTGTGTTCTAGCCCCCATCCATACCACGCTATAAGGAACTTTCCAAAAACCTAATTCACCGTGTGAATATACAATAAACTTCCTTCCAAACACCAACTTCAATATCGTAAATCGTAATAAAATGTCATCCAGATACCTGGCAAGTTGTAAAGAATATTAATTATATAGAACGTACCAGATGCGCCAACACAGTGATGAGCGCGGCCTGCCGCATGAGGGTGGACTTGCCGCCCATGTTGGGGCCAGTGAGCAGTAGCAGGGTTTCCTCCCCTAATCCTAGTTGAGTGTCGTTGGGGATGAACTCGCTCACCGGGATGCAGGGGTGGCGGCCCTCCACTATGTTTATGTACGGCTGAAATATAGCATATATTATAAAGATTATTTTATATAGATCGCCTCGTTCTTGTATTGCTGAAATATATAAACATTCTTTGATCTCAGACCAATAAACTATACTGAGCGCCGTGAACAAAAGCGTGAAGCCGGCAAAAGTCAGCCGAAAGCACACATCGAAACCTATGCCCTATGTTGACAGTTTTTTAAACTTTATTTTTTGGAACACAAAGCTTCATTCATTTTTTATTATTTTGAACACAAAAGTCGTTTTGGTGTGAATGCCGCCGTGTGTATTACAAGGCAAGGCTGACTTTTTGCTGGCTTTACTCTTTTGTTCCCAGCGTGCCGTCTATAGTTTATTGGTCTGAGTCTTTGATATGTTTAGTTTGTCACGTAAATCTGCAGTTGTCAAACTGCAGCCTGTATCTTTGATGTGCAAGACGGTATTGCACGCGATTGCTCATTAGAATAGCTGTTTGACTACTTTTCCACATAACAGCAGGTGGATCGTAATCAAGGGCTAACTTATACAAGACAAAAACTACCTTTTTCTCCTCATCAAAGGTAATCTCCGGTAAGCAGACATCGCCATTTTGTTGTCTCGCAAACTCTGTAAACGCCAACAGGATATCTAGCGTCGCGATGCACTGGACGGCGGCCGCCCATTGGTTGTAGTGGGACGAGAACTTCTCGAAGATTCGACGGCTTAGATCCTTCAGGACATTCGTCTTCTGCTCCTCCGCTGCGATCATACGGGCCAGCAAGTCCTACAGGACATATTTATTTTCTCTCGTGGGTGGTCATGTCATATCTCTTTATTTGTTGATACAGATCCATTTTATGGATGGAAATTTATTTAATGCCATTTATGAATTTTAAGATTGCAGCGAAAAAATCGTTAAATCGTTACTCATGATATTTATAATCGCAGATTGAACAGATAAATTATAAAAATGAAATAGGCGTTTTAAACCTCCAAAATATAACCTACCTCAATCAACAATAAGGTATAATTCTTTGATATAGGTATAATTCATCTTTAATAAATAAATAAATTGTGACCATAATATAAATTCCATATAAGTTATGATCTATTTCACACCATTCTTGGTAAATAATTAAAACTGGAACTTGGGTATTATAAAGTGGCCCATAAGAGTTAATCATAAAATAATTTGACCCTGCGAAAAGAGATAGGTACCTATATTTTTGAATTTGTAATATTATGTAGTTCGCATTACCTTAGTCTCAGAAGTGGAGAACCGTTTGAATCCTTTGCGAGTGCCTTCCAAATGGTAGTCAGGCCCCGCCCTAGACACAGCACTCTGTGGTACTTCTATTTGATATCGTTTCTTGTCCGTACCCACGTAGTGTAACTATAAATGAATAATAATATCATACTTAAAATATGCCATGATTATCATTCCAATATGTTTTGTATAGCGGGATAAAATGTGTATATTTAAGTTGCCGAGGATATAAAATTACCACTCTCCGCTTAAAACAACTATATTGTGTTGCGTGTGCTTATGACTCAATTTAGCTTCTAAGCAAAAATCGATTTAAAACTTAGTTATGTATCATTCTGCTGTTCTTCATGTGCATCATTCTGTTGCTGCTTGTGCTGTTGTTAAAAGAAGAAGAAGGAAAAGATTGGAGAAAGTATCTCACCCGACATTTGAAGTATTTCTCCTGTTCAGCCAAGTACTCCTTCAATTCGCCCTCGATCTCTTCTATCTCTCGCAGTGTGCTGTCGTATTCTTGGTCCACACCCGCGCCTGGCAATATTCGACCTTCCTTCTCCGCTTCACTTTGATTAAAAGCTTCCTAGAAATATAATACATACACACAGATTAAGAAAACGGCTAATACTGAAGTACACTTTGCTAAAATGTTAATAATATTACTTTAATTTATTTTTAATTGGGTTCATAATTATTGGTACAAATAGAAAGACAATTGAAGATCGCTCGGACGTCACTTGAATTAAATATAAGCAACATTTGTTGTGTTACTATGAAAAAAATCCTTGCTTTACGCTTCTACTCCGGGGATCAATCATAATAGAAACTGATCCGAGAGACAATATAATCTGACTTAAAAAATGTAAAATGCATTTTCAAATAAAGTTATATTCAATAAAATCTTCATAGTTTTTTCTGCAAAGTTCTTGGTTACCAAAAATATAGCAAAACCTTACCCTGAAAAACTTCAGGGTCTCACGGTAGTCAGGGAACTGGCCAACTGGTTTCAACTGAGTGATCCTTTTAAGAAGAGCGGGCTCCATATCAGCAAACAGATCAGCTATCTTCAGTGCAGCAGTGAACCCATTCAGCACTGCTATGAAGTCGAGCACCTTGCGTTTGGAGTATGTCTTCTCCTCATAGAATATGGCTCGAGAGTCCGGGTGAGACTTCGATCTCTTTAGGTTACCCAGGGCGTGCACTCTGGAATAATAAATTGGGAAAGTGTGAAACAAATGCACAGGCCTGTACAATCATATATTATGTTTTTTCAATATACTTTTTAAAATCAGTTCGTTTGAAACATAAGGTAAATAGCTTAGGTTTGATTTGCAGTACATAATGTTGGTATTACACAACTACAAGCGATGTCTATGAGTGGACAGTGTGATCATTTTTGTAAAATCATATTTTTTGTGTGGGGTCTGAAGCTAACATTCGGACCGCGGTCTCCAGGCAGGTGACATCGCTTGGCGGGAGATCTTTATCTAACTAATGCATATAAATGTGACCCCTTACTTGGCCAACAGCCGCTCCAAGTCGGGCAGAGTAGTCATGATATTCCTGGCGTCCTGGCAGACCTCCTGGCATTCCGCAAGAGTACGCACGGCCACCTGCCTTTCCTGTATCACCGACAACTTGCAGCTCGGGGCACACACCCACTGGTACAGTAGCCTGTGGGATAATAATGGTACATACTTTAACAAAAATTAGTACAGTAGCCTGTAGGGTAATAATGGTACTTTGACAAAAATATGACTTTAACATCGACCAGTGATAGAGTGAGAACGTTGTCAACGCAGTCGAAGTCAGTTAATGCACATTAGGGATACGTCAAAAATGAATCGTCAGATGTCGCTCTTTAAATGACACTACACGAAAAGTATCAGCAGTCGAATAGAGAAAAATGTAACTGCATAAAAAAATGGATAGATTGAGAAGGTCTAACTTTTTTCGTAGTTGGTTAAAAAGTGTATAATAAATATACTGTGGCAAAAAACGCACACTCAGCCCTCGCGCTAGGATTTCTTGAGTTGTAAGTGGTACCTACAACTCAAATAAAAAGAAGCATACTGTAGTAACAAAGACTCACCGTTTCCCCATCGCAGTAGAACAATAATTCAACTTATCGTACAAGCAACCTTCATCTTGCACGATTCTTAAGTTCCTGAGCGTGATTGCATCTAAAACCATGGTGTTGCCGCCCGTCCATTGATTTTCAACCATACTCTCTTCTAATATGGTGCTATTTAGAACGTCTGGGGGCGCGTATTCCGTGAACTGTGACATGCCCAGTATTTGTATGTCTAGTAGACAATCGGTCAGGTACGATACACAGCCGCCGAGCGCTTTCACTGCCAGGTAGCAGTTAGCAGCTGGAGTAAGGCCTAGGGCATCACCTAGAACAAAGCAAAGCCTTTAATGGAAAAAAATCTCGCCGTAAAATAGACTACTAGAATGTGCAGTGAAACTAAGGCACCAAAACGCTGAAAACATAAATTTTTTTATAGAAAAAGAGTAGTTTCGAGTGCTTCGATAAGCTTAGTAGACTGCACAACTGTGTACACAGTTGGCTTCAATGCAGTCCAGCCACCACGATTCTTGTAATGACAGGAACATTGGTGTACAAAATACATATTATAGTGAGTACCCGTAATATCGTATTTTTTATATTATTATTCGACAAACAAGCACCCTCACCACCCACACGTACCCTCCTGATGGTAGGCGGTCATAATCATCAACTCCACAAGCAGGTTTATTATGTCCGCTGTTTATATTTGATATGACTAATAAAACCCTATCAAAGAAACTAACCTTCATGCAAGAACATTTTGATTCCCTCCGGCCAGTCGCCGTCAGCGTTGGTCTTGTAATACTTCTCAGCCAGGGTCTTGAGGGTCTTCTCCGGGGTCCACATGGCCACATTCTCCCGCCGCGCGTTGTGACAGTGGGTGCTCAGCAGTTTACTGGTGCGGCCACTTGTGCACTTACGGTCTGATATTATCTGTAACATGGCAGGTATTAAAGAAACTGCATAATATTTGTTCATCTGTGGAATGCTCAAAACGATTCTTTTTCTATAGAAGGACATTAAATCAGTTTAAATATTTGACAAACAAGCCAATGAAAGTGACGGCAAGTGATTTCTACACAAAGACGGACTACAATTTCACCCCCATCACAGTTAAATCAATGTGGGTAGTTTGTTAAACAGGTAGCCCAAATCATACAAATATGTGTGTAGTTCTGTTATTTTATAGCTTGAAGGGCTGACGTAAAAGCTGAGCCACTACACAAAGGCAGTGATTAGTGCTATGCCTGTCCTGAAGGAGAACTCCACTCATTTTCACCAAAAGGGTTACCGCCATGTCGGTGGCTTAAGAATCAGCTTCGGGTTCTATTCCCAGTGTAATCACACATAACTATGTAAACACTAGTAAATCCGCCCTCGCTTCGCTTCGGGAAACCCGTCCCTTCAAAAATCTGTATAAATTTTAACAAACTATGTTATTCCGATGTCTAAGCTATATTACTGCAAAGTTTCATGAAAATCCGTTCAGTAGTTTTTGCGTGAAAGAGCAACAAACACACACACACACACTCACTCACTCACTCACATACATCCTCACATATTTCTGGTCATTGCAGACTCAACCGACACCTATACAATATAGGCTTAAGTGAAAATGCAACATGTAGATTCTGTGGTGGGGCGGAGGAAACACCCATACATATCCTCTGCGATTGCATAGCAATTACCCACTACAGAAGTCGTATACTTGGAGGTCACATAATCAAACCTGACCTGATTAAAGAGATGGACCCCGGAAACATACTACGGTTTATTAAGACTGTAGGCCTGGGGGACCAGATCTAACTAAAACTGGGATGGCTACAATAGATAGATCAGAGATGGTCGCAGTGGCCTCGTAGGGATACTTGTTCCCTATGCCCAGACACCTAAATAATAATAATAATAATACATCCTTACAAACTTTCGCATTTATAATATTTAACTATGTAAACATTTACATAACATAGTATGGTGTGAAACATACCAAAGCCGGCGGGTAGTGCGCCAGAGTAGTGAGCAGCCGGGACGAATGCTTATCATCTTGAAACTGCCCCATGTGGAACTGGCCTATGGACGTGTCCACGAAACACACGCCGTACTTGCTGCGCCCGTTGCTCTCCTGGTACAGAAACAATGCTTGATTGTATTTTTTTGTGTGTTAGTTACATCATTCGAAAGCCGATGCATGTTGAGAATTGAATAGTAATACAGATAATACAGATAATACATCTAACACGAAATAGACATAATTTGGTTACGTCTTCATTTTGCCTGGGTGGTACAGCAATCTTTTATGGGGCTTGGTGTTCAATTTTAAAAAGCGCCAAAGCGTACCGCCTCGACCAGTGCCTCGCCGGCGTCCTGCAGACCGCACACCGACACCTGGCAGATCTCGCGCCGGACCACCTTGTCGTTACACCAGTAACAGACGAACTACAAGAGCAACCCTCCAACGCTCACCTCCTCGGCCACAGCGAGCATGTAGGCGGCGGCGGGCTCCGCGGGCCCCGCGTCCTGCAGCCCGCACACCTGCGCGCCGCGCACCGACACCTGGCAGATCTCGCGCCGGACCACCTTGTCCTTCTTACTGGACACCACTGGGGACAATACACTGTTGTATACTGGCTGTAAATTGATACTCTGCGGCTCCATCATCTTAACGCAATAATTCAGGTGCTTATTTGATGAATTAAGAATAAATTAGATTTGTCAAAAATGTCTATTACTGTTACTTTCATGTATTTCATAGCCTTAGTTAGCATTATATTGGAACACCTGAAAATAATCATCATTCGCAACCTATAACTGTCCCACTACTAGACTAGGGTCTCTTCTCAGAATGAGAGTTCATCACGCTGGCCAAGTGTGGTTTGACAGACATCACACACCTTTGAGTTTTGGGAACAGGTTTCCTCACAATGTTTTCC
This sequence comes from Hesperia comma, assembly GCA_905404135.1. Lineage (NCBI taxonomy): Eukaryota > Metazoa > Arthropoda > Insecta > Lepidoptera > Hesperiidae > Hesperia > Hesperia comma. Next base: position 6,454,581 of record FR990034.1, read on the forward strand.
TTCACTGCTGTAGATTAAATAAAATTGCAAATTGCAGTGCCACTCAAAAAACCTAGACATGGTGCAGTAAGTTCACTATAACTCTGCTGATCTGAACTTCGTTTTCCGAGATGTTTGCGCAGGTACAGTAACTGACCAATCAAAACACGGCGGCCATGACAGTGTTTTGTGATGCGCTTCTTCGTATTGGCCATCGTGGTACTGGCTTAACTATCCTACCGCCCGCATTCCCCGCCTCCTACCACCATTTTGGCCTTAAAAATCGACATCAGCACAGCCACTCGTAGCTATGTTCACATCAGCCGAGTCATAATGACCTTATTGTACACTAACTTAACTATTTAATTTATCAACTGAAACATCTCTTACTTTTCTTGCACCTTTCTTGCATCATGTCCGGAGTCTCTGTCTGCTCCACTCGCGCCACTTTGTATCCCTTGGACACCAATGTGGAGGCCATCCGAGCGTACGCACTCTCTGGGAAACCGGAATGAGCGAAATCGCCCTAACAAACAAAAATTTAAATCAAGGGTAGAACAAAATAAGTATTTACATTTCATATTGTGAGTACCCATAATTATAATAAGAAATCTATCAAACCACTAATAATGTTTTGCTTTGTTATACAATTAGTAAAATAATTGAAAACACTATTTGATGAGATGTTACCTTCATATAAGAGAATCCAAGTTCATTGACCCCAACAGCTGCATCCATGTGGTAGAGTTCGTAGAACTTTCCTACTTTGAAGAACAGCACACAGTCGTAATGGGCAGATTTCATCTCCCACCATTGACGGTGAGCCTGAAATTAAACCAATAGAAAAATTATCAACTTTATTACTAATGGGGAGTCTGAAATTTAAAAATAATGAATAGGTTAATTAATTTAATTACAATTTTTTATGTTATCTCACATCATACACTAAAGTTATCCAAAATTGGCAGTACTATTGGTATTTTTTTCGCAAAGCAGAAAAGTCTGGAGGATCTTAGTTGGAGAAAGAACATATGACAACAATGATCATCCATCAATAAGAAACAACATAGAAGTTTATCATAAGACTTTTAAGATGACACCTGCCCTCTCTACTTGTTAACATAGTCAACTTGAACAGTAAAATAATCTATAAAATTCACAAAAACTCACAGGTGTCTGCGTCTTCAAGTATGCATCTGGAACATAAAGTGTGGTAGGATCATAGTCAGGATGATCAGGTCTCCGCTTGCATGCATCCCGGATCTTGTCAGGTTTCAGCCAGTCCAACTTGCAATGGGTCCAGTCGCCCTCGTCTGCTATTGCTGGTGCTTCTTGAGGCTCAGCGACCTTTGACTGGTTAGACCTTTAAATAGTAGATTAATATATCTTTACTTCTTTGTTTACATTGCAAAATCATAGATTCACTGTCATGTTGTAACCATATTATTTTTTATGTACATATATATGTACTTATTTAATTGCTAAGTGGCCTAAAGTAAGACCTATTCATATAAGTATTTGTGTATGCCCATGATTACAGGTACTCAACTCAAACTGAACTATACTCCGACTTTTAATTCGATTCAGTAAAATGATATTTCCAGTGTTACCGTTTTTTATTATCACAAAAATAGTGATGTAACCTGGACGCAAATGATTCGATTTCATAAAAATATTAATCGGATTGTAATCATTTCGTATAAATTAGTATATTGCTAAAATACTGTATGAAGTTATTACAGGATCAATAACTACACATAAAAAAATAATAATTATCAATTTTCCCCAAGATTTTTAATTGTTAAGCGCTTTTAGTGCATGTATGTTCTAAAAGCATGCATGCACCGGTGTTAAATATTTTTGTTTACTATATAATTTTAAATCCTTTCCTGATTGTTCTCTGATTTTTATTATATTTTATTAACACACATGATAATAGACATAAATTGAGAAAAGAGAAATCGAATAATCAAAACATCGTTCGTTAATCGTGTGAGAAAACACTATTATTGAAAAGCTGGCAACATTATTTCGAAAAGTGACATTAGCACACGTCAATTTACTGAATCGAATTAAAAGTTGGAGTATACAATTCTGTTTATTCTTATTTATGCAAAAACGGACTTTATTTTATGTCACTTATGTTGAATTTTGGTCAAAACAGAGTTGACCATATAACCACCTTGACCACCTTGTTCTCATTAGCAACCGGTCTTTAATATTTATAACTGTACATATACAATGTTTCAATGAGGGTAACCGCGTGTGAATTTTCCGCTAGAGGCGCTAGTGAGAAGGGAGGTCTGTCTGTCACTTTTCGCTTGTCTGAATGGTCTGAATTTCATTTGTCACTGTTTATGTATGGGCGGGCTTTGACAGCAAGACCTCACCTCGACGGTGGCGCCAGCTGGTAAGCACAAAAACGGCGACACTCATTGTTCACACCTCTAATGATGCAATTTTTTAAGACATATTAAAAATTCAAATGTAAGGAACATGAAATAAAGCTTTTAATTCATTTCAATACATAAAGTTGACTTGGAGTCAAGTTGAATTTATTATAACATTTTTAATGCATCTGGAGTACCAAATTTACTCTATGTACTTTGCTATTCTGAGCAAAGTAGAACCAGTAGAAAAGCGAATAATCTCTCACCTATCATTTTCTCTAACTTTCTTAGGCTTGCTACCTTTGGGTGACTCACTCGGTTCATACTTAAAACTCTCCTGTAGCCTTTTTTCAACTGTTTTTGTTTCTTTTGGTGTTTTGATTTCATTGTCTGCTGAAAATGTATTTTGGGATTTATTTATTATACTTACATAATGGTTTTAATAATTGTAATATTATATTGCAACATTATTGTAACAACAACATTATAATAAAGTATCATACTGTTTGTCACCAAGTTTCTCTTCCTTAAAATAAAGAAAATATGACTTTACATAATTCAGGATATGATATAAAATTTAATTAAAATAGTGAGGTAAAACTCAACCAAGCACAGCAAAAATTGTTGTTCTCTCCTCTTTTAATGAAACTATGGAATATATTTACAGTTCTTACCTTTGTTTTCAACATCGGAATCATCAGAATCCAATGGATTGATCCTTATCCGTTTCCTTCTTTTAGGAGCAATAGGCAATTCCTCATCACTGTCGTTAGCCTTAATTCGAGGGTCGGGAGATGGTGTAGATTGTCGCTCTCGCTTTTTATCTGATAAAATATTTATTTATTCATGAAATCGAGTATTTATGATACAAAATGCCTTAGAAGCAATTCGATAGGTACAACTACGATCGAACATATTGCAATTAAACATATTAATTTAAATATTTTAAAATACTTAATTTGTAAAAATGTAAAAAGATAAAAAATTTGCACGTACTTTCCTTTTTAATTTCCTGATCACTGATGACCGGCGAATCCAATTTGGGTTCATCTCCGTCAATAACACTGTTGGATTTTATTTTCTTACTGCTAGGAGGGGTTTTAGAGAAGTAATTGAATAGGGTATTTGAAACCCCAGTGCTATTTCGTTTTGACATAATTCCTTTTAATAATATCTAAGGAACGGATGGGAAATGCAATGCAAATAAATACCTAGCTCGCAAAAGTAGTGCAAAAGTAGAAAGTAGCAGTCAGGCAGTCACAGTCAATTTTGGCGCAATAACAATATTTTCATCGTAATGTCATTGTCATGTCATAACTATCATTGTCAAATCGATGTTTGTGTCAAACTCAAAATTCCAAGCCTATACCTACAGTCCGCCCAACTTAACTCTGAAATGGCAAAAATTGGAACTAACGAAAAGTCATTCATAAGTACGTTGCATGGAGGATAGAAGTAAGGAGAGTCATCTTATATGGGAGAAAAGTTGAAAAAGTGTCCAGTTGTATGCGCTAAATAACAGTTCCAAAATCCTCCACTGGTGGCGCTGGTGGATTCACAGGGTATGGTATGAATGTAGCAATCGTAGATGAATTGGACCGATTTAAGCAAAAACGTTCCAATCCACACGAACCTTATTTCGAGATAATTGACTTTAAAGTTTATTGCTGGATTGCTCCGGTTTTATAATGCTTAACGTTATGTTTTTAATTTCAGGTAATTCTAAGTATACTAAACTAATTAACATGCATGTATTTAGTGAATTTTTATATTTTCGTTTTGCTCCTGATGAACTTTTGTACTCAAATTTTAAACACATTCGTTTGTTTATTTTATTATATTTAACCCACAACCTCGACAATTTCGAGTTTTTGTGACCTATGTACTTGAATATCTACTAAACTATTAAAATTCACTAAATACATGCATGTTAATTAAAGTAGGGCCATTTTAATAGGCCACATTTGACAACTGTTTGTCTTTGCTTCATAGTGAGGATAACCTGCTGAAAAACATCGATTAAATTGAATAAATCGATAAGGACTTCAAACATCTGTAAATTGAATGCGATTGTTATAAAAAGTATTAATAAGCGCACAGTTCACACAACGACTAAAAAAAATGACAAAAATAATGCGTCAAATAATGGCGCGAATGAAATCATGACTTTTTTGTAACATTTCACGTTTCTAGATACTGACTTTTGAGCCAGACGTTATTATATAAATGAATAATTACATATTTTTTGCCCTAAAATGTAATAAAATTAATTTTGTTTGTATTAAAATACATTTTATTTTGTAATCGTGAAATACTTTTTGACGATTAGTTCGACTTCTCGAATTCAACTTACCTACTCATCTGTTTCTTTCGGTACCATCCCTGATATTTAAAAAGAAAAAGAGTTCACTGACGTCACTTTGTAACGACGTCAGTTCCTTACTTTTAAGTGTAAAAAGTTTAACAATATCTAGTATGGAATGTATTAGATACTATGGGGTGCCTCCCTTACAAGGTTACTTTGGAAAATTTTGACGAACTGTCAAATGTGACCTATTAAAATGGCCCAACTATAGTTTAGTATACTTAGAATTACCTGAAATTAAAAACATAACGTTAAGCATTATAAAACCGGAGCAATCCAGCAATAAACTTTAAAGTCAATTATCTCGAAATAAGGTTCGTGTGGATTGGAACGTTTTTGCATAAATCGGTCCAATTCATCTACGATTGCTACATTCATACCATACCCTGTGAATCCACCAGCGCCACCAGTGGAGGATTTTGGAACTGTTATTTAGCGCATACAACTGGACACTTTTCATATACACAGATGACCCTCCTTACTTCTATCCTCCATGGTACGTTGTGTTCATTCATCTGTCAGTTACTAGTGTGCAATGATTGGTCAAATGAATGTCAAATGCGTCCGACAGCGCCTCTTTCGTTTCAGTCTTAAGTTGGGTTTACTATACCTATGTTCCAAGCTCAGAGTAGCAAGATTCAACGAGATTGTCATAGAGTTTTGTCACAGACATAAAATAAACTCCAATTCTGAAATAATAATTCATCATCTTCATCATCACAACTCTTTTATCTGTCCCACTGCTGGGCATGGGTCTCTTTTCAGAATGAGAAAGTTAAGGCCGTAGTCCCTGTGCGTAGTCCACCATACTGGCTAAGTGCGGACTGGCGGACTTCACATCACAATCACATACCTTTGAGTTTTTTGCGAACTCTCCAGCATACTAACACAAATTAGATAATATCCTTATTTTGTGATGCAGGTTTCCTCAAGATGTTTTCTTTCACCGTTATAGCGAGTGACATTTAAATGCTAAAGGCACACATAACTTCAGAAAGATGCGTGCCCTGGGATTCAAACCCCGAGACCCCGAGTTAGGTAGCCGAGATAGGAAAACACGGAAACGCTTTAAGAGCATTAACTACCTACCTTCTGTGCTGTTCAAAAGGCGCTCGTAGGAGCATTTCTGGACTTCCAGTTATACCTACTTTATTTTAATCAGATGGGTTGATCTTGCAGTACTAAACTAACACAAAAAAGATTTTTTCTTAGGTTTCACACCCTCTTAGCCCCTATTTTTTACCCTTGAAAAATTCCTCTCTTTTCATCTCCTCTCCATAACATATCATAACATCTCAACTTAAGAAGATTCAACTGAAAGTACCTACCTATTTCGTTTTTTATAACTAGGAAGGTACCTACTTTAAAATGGTAGGTATAAATGAAAAGATTAGGTATTTCAATTATGTATTTATTTTAATAGAAAATTAAGAAGTATACAAAATAGAATGAAGTCATGTATATTTTTGTTACCAAGTACCTACTTCTTATACAAGTTCTAACTAAACTTAGTAAGAACCTATTAACAGAAAATGTTAAGTTTGATCCCGTAAACAGACGCGTGATGGTGCATGTCGTCCGAAATTGAAGCAAGAGTTACTTCTACATTTTTGGTTTCAATTTTGACTCCAGCCGTAACTGTTTATTCCAATTCAAAAGAATTATTTACTTCCCCTTTACAATCAGTTACTTTCTTCCGTAAACACGGTATGTCAAACATTTTTTGATTTCTGATTATGTCGTCTGCCTCTTCAAAGCTATGAGGCATACTTCGTACCGATGTATCCGGTATAGCTATAGTAGAAGCGGCCCCAACTGCCGATAAGATCCCAAGAAGAATAAGAGGGAGACCAGGCACAAATATTTCCAAGTACACAATCAAAGGTGATAAAATGGTGGCAAAATATCCACAAATATGAACTATGGAAAATCCTGAGCCTCGAACAGATGTGGGTAAAATTTCCGCTGTCCATTGGATTGCTATATAATAGGCCATGTTAACAGCTAATCTTGCTAAAAATGCACACGTTAAAGATACATACCCTGCAGTAAACGATGTTAAAATTGTTGTTATGCAGCAAAATACCATGCAAATAATCGTGAGCCACTTTCTTCCCAATATATCCATTACAAAGGCAACGAGAAGTAATGAAGGTAGTTCAGTAAAGCTAGTTATGGAGAAAGATACGAAGAAATCAAAAGGCAAAAGTCCAATACTACGCACTAACCCATCAAACACAGACGTACAACACATGTAATTTAAACACATGAACATAAAAACTTTCCTCAGCAAGGGTCTCCTAAACACTTCCAAAATACTAGTATTTTCTTCTTCAATTTCTTGGCTGACCGACGCTTTAAAGTTATCTATAGTTTCAGCCGGTATTTTACTCTTGTTTACCCGGGCAACGTTTAACACTTTTTGCACAGCATCATTTACACGTCCTTTGCTAAGTAACCACCGTGGACTTTCAGGTATGACCATGGGTGCTAATAAAACTAATCCCATCGGAGCGCTGGTAACAATACATAAAATCCTCCAATCGTTGCAAGCGAGCGCTATCCAGGGTAAAGACACCATAGCCAACGTGTAAAATATACCAGATGATATATTTCCCATCATCGTTCTATATTTCGGTGCTACATACTCTAGCACTATGAGGTACACCATCATCATACAATTGTCGTAAGCCATTCCCGCGAAAAATCGATACAACGTAAACTCTATGAAGCTCTTGGCGTATATAGTGATAATGCCAGCCACACAGCCAACTAAATTGCTTCCTATCGCTGCAGCCAGTCGTCCGTAACGATCAGCGATCCAACCAAAAATTAATCCACCTACGATGGATCCAACGAAATAAAAACACTGCGCCGTTGCTTGATAACTACTCCTTTCACAGACCCATTCCTGGTCACTGGAAATTGTCGAGTACGGTATCTCAGTTCTATTGAACTCCCATCCATGCTGACATGGCGCGGTGGGCCATGTCTTGTCTGGTCTCTGGCCACTGTTTAGAACTTCAGTCCAATTGGCTACATATGCTTGACACTGCGAATATCCAAATCTTGCCCCAGGGTCCGGAGGGATCGCCAGGTTCCGACGATCGACGTCAGTCAAGTTTTCCAACTCTGGTATCCAGCACCAATGATTCGGTGGTAGTTCCGTCAAGAAAATTTGAATAAAATATGAGAAGACACCGTACATATAAAACGGGAAAGTGATGAAAAACAGGAATATTTGATAAGTCCCGAATAGTCCAGCTGAAGATAAAAGCTGGTCATAATCTACTTTTTTATTATTATTTAGGTAAACTTTTTTAATATTAATTTGTTGAGATTCCATGTTACTTAAATTGTGTGTAAATCTTGGTTCCACAATATCTGACAAGAGACTGTTAACTATTAGGTAACAAGGCTTTTATATAAATATATACAGATTTACAAGTGTGTTTATTAAATACTCAGTAAATTATCTGATTAACAAAGATTTTTCTTGAGAGACCAGATTTAGTAAAATAAAGATAAGGTATGAATAGTGAAGCGCTCATAACCATACAATGTCGATAAAATTGCGATTTAATTAGCAATGTACTTCGTTACGAATAAGATGAAGGTCCACATTTAACTTAAATAGAAAACAGGTACTCACGATTTTGAATAGCTTTACCGATATTTTTACTCAGTTGCATGGTCATGGTCACGCCAAGATGTGCGTAGGTACCCGATTCCATTTAAAATGTTTAGTGTCTGCCATGATATAAGTATAAAATAATATAGGTACACCCGTTACGATTTGCCAAAACAATTAGTTTAATACAATCATGCTTAAAACTTAGCCTATCACTAGTAAACTGTTATATATTTATGATTCTCGATACATATCCTACAATAACGGGATGATATTATAGCCCGAATAGATAACGTAGATAATTTTAATTCCTCTTTATTTAATATCTTAACTTAATAATTGCAACATAATGAGTAAATGTAGTGAAAACCACGGCTACGTCACGGTAGAAGATAAGAGCCATAAACTTAATGTTACGTTCGTAGAAACTAGTAGTTACCTACTTACTCAATGTGAGGGTACCATGATATTCGGTGCGACAAGTGTACTCATACTACTTACTGATCTAAAGCATTAGAAATAAGCCAAATAAAGGCGTAGGCAATGGGTAGGCCTCCAGCTAAGGTGAGTGGATATGGATATTGGTGGATGGATGGAGGTTGCTGTTACGAGATGATCAGTAAAAACTGGAGCCAGGTAAATGAGTAGGCACAGGGGAAGGGCAGCTGGTCCTCGAATAAACCTTCACTGCGGTCTCGTTCGATACGAAATTCGTTCTAATTGCATCCCACACAATTAGGGTGCGGTTCCACTGAGGCGGAGCGGAGCTGTGTGCGATTTACCAATCACATGTCTTGAAATCCACATCTCATTGTGCCTCGTGTCGATTTCAAGCGTGTGATTGGTGAATCGCGGGCAGCTCCGCTCCGCTCCGCCTCAGTGGAACCGCACCCTTACCAGCTTTCCACTCCTTTGATAAGGTTCATTGCTGATTGACTGATTGGCTGATTGCTGGTTGTTGTAACCTTCAAATAATTTGAACCAAGGAAATGAAACACGAAGATTAATGAAAAGACTATATTTCAATATTATCAATATTTGCACTATTTAACATGTGCCATTCAAACTTATAGCTAGTCATATAAAATTACATATTTTGTGTAAAAATGGCAGTAAGAAAGAGAACCACGTCAATACAAAGGTGAAAATATTTTGTACAACCATTTTACACGGAATGTTAAATTTACCTATTGCATTAAACAATCAGCCTTCGATGCACACATGAAAACATATAACAGCAGTCGAATTAATTAAGGTCTGCGAAAATTACATCAACACAACGCCGACTCGACTACAATACATTATAACTCATTGAAAAGCATTGAAATATGAGTCTTATTTCGTTTTCCTTTCTCTTAGTCAGGTGGGCATAATTATAGTGAATCAGGTATAGAGATGAAACTATACTGACACCTGTTTTACTGCCTTTCAAGTGTTATATCATAATTATCTTGCAACTCATTTGAAAATGAATTAATTCTAATTGTTATAATTTACCATCTTTGCATTTTCGAGAGAAATAAAATCATTAAAAGTTTGCAGACTGAAATTTTATACAAACAAATTAAATCTTATATTTTTTTAGATAGTGTAGGTTCACTGGTACATATTTATAAATGCTAGGATTTACACACAAAAATTGCAATTTCATATAGTCATTGCTTATTCTAAGCATATTTCATTTAATGTAAAATAAAATTAGATATTTTCCAAAACAAAAAGCTCACATACTTTAGTATGTACTTTAAAAATAAAAAAATATCCAAAGAAAAAACATTCAAGAGTAACATATTATGGAATAATTAATAAATCATTAAATAAATTTGTGCAAAACTTTCTAGTCACAAGGTATTATAAATACATTAATGACTTCCTATAACAAAGTAAATAATTTAAAAATAGAATAATCAATATGAAACTATAACTACAAATAAATGAAGATAAAATTATTAATTTGATAGGTTATTGACCCATATACTCGTATTACTATCAACCGTAGTCAACATTCTACCTGTATTTCTCTGTAAGTAAATACCATATAATGCAGTTTTAGTTGTGATAACTTTATGTACTAAACTTATCTAGAGGTTATAAAAGATAGAATATTGAGTGTGGTTGTACATTTACTGAACTACATAGTAAAATTGCCACAAACCCAGCGTGTTTGTTCAAAACATCGAAAACTGTTACCAGTATTACTGAGAGATGGCACTGTGGATGTTGTTTTCATAATCAATATCATACCCAAATTTTTACATTGAAATATTTAAATAAATTATTATTGAAATTAATTAAGTAATTACTATGCTATCATTATGCCCAAATTTAACTCTACTATTTGGATGTACCCTCTATTAATAACATAATTACAGTCCGTTTTTTTAGAATAGACTTAACTACAAAACAAATATGGCCAATTGTCAACCATCATAGTAAAGTTAATAAGACACTGACATTACCGCTAATTTGCTGTATTGAGTCGTATCGATATCGATTGCACTCAACGATATTATTCGAATGTAATAAGTGACTGTTACACTAAATATTTTTTTATGTTAAACTGGCACAGAAACTTGAATTATATTTTTAATTTTTTTTTTTAGCTTAGTTACATTTCGACGTTTTTAATTTTATTAAATATCGATAAATATCACTTAACGAATCGTAAAACCAATGCAACAAATCGATTCGTCTTTCCGAATCTGTCACCTGCAAATGTCAAAAATGTCAAGTTCTTGTTGAAATGATTTCATCTGTGAAAATAAGTTGTCATGTATTTGCACAATGTATGAAATTTATGCATTATAATTGTAAATTCAAAGCAGTTTTTGGTGTAAAACAAAGTCTGACATACCGAGTGAACCGACTGAATTGTTTGTAAGTTGTTTAACGCGTGTAACATTGTGGAAATGTGATGTTTCGGAATCTGTGATTTGTTTTGTAGTTAAGTCTATTCTAAAAAACGGACTATAGATAATGGTATTTTAAATAGTGTTTTACCCGAATAACTCAAATCTTTTTAATTTATTCACAGGGAAATCATACCTTTATAATTACGATAGACCATTACGATACAATTTATCTTAATCTCCTAAGCTCTTAAAAAAATCCTTCGAGCATCTTGTTGAAAATTTTCCTATTTTTATTATAATAAATTTGCTAAAATAGTATAAGCTTTCTTCTTCTTTAATAGGGATGTTGACTATATAATAATAAATTTATAATTCTGTCGTGAAAGGGTAGTTTTTGTTTCGAAAATACTAAAAACCACAATAGTTTTGTGTATTATCAAAATATTTCATTTAAAAATAAATAAAATGTAAAAAATTTGCTCTCTAGTCATGTGACAGAAAACGCCAAACAAATTGCATGACGTCACTCGTTCATAGATTTTCTATAGAAAAGTGTCGTTTTGGTTGAATTACGCAACGCGGCCTATGAACGAGTGACGTCATTGAGGGTACGACATCGAAATCGGTGTTTTGGCGCGAAATTCAAAATGAAATTTTTAATAAATCTTTTTTATTAAATTAAGTGGTTTGAAAAATTATTTATCAATATTTTGGACTATATTAAGTAATTATACATCGATTTAAACACTTTCCCAAAATTAGTCAACATCCCTCTTCCAACAGAATAATTCGTTGAAACAAAAATAAAACACGTCATACAATGTACATAAATATATAAAAAAGTGTTTTACAAAGCCTTAATATTAATATACTTAGCTTCTCAAACATAGCGCCAGAATTATAGTCGTACAAGGATCTTTTGGCGCGTGGCTGACGTGAGGGTGACAGAGACAGCGCCCTTACAGTTTTCCTTCCCTGTAAAGCGCTGTCTCTGTCACCCACACGTCATCCACGCGCCAAAAGATCGTTGTAGGACTATACAATTTTTTTTGTTATTTATAGCATGACATATCTATACATTCCCATGTAAATGTCATTGTTTATGATCCTAACGGAATTACATGGAATTGCATTAAAATTAAAGAGTTGGAACTGCAGTCTAAAAATAAATTGATACCTTGAAAGCAATTTCATACAATAAATTACATTATATTGATTTAAGGCGGCCCCTAGACCTACAATAACATTGTACAATACTTTTATTGTACAATAAGATTGAAAGGCGCTCTGAATCCAAACGAGCAATTATATTGCACAATAATACGAACTGCACAATGTTTTCGTGTTCAGTCGGAGAATAGTATTGATCCCGTGTGCACCGTGCGGCAACATATCCGAACAAGATTTAGCTGCAACTGTAGTGTTGTTGCTTATGGCTAAACGTAAACGGAAACGAACACGTCGCTGGTCGAAAGATTGGTACAAGAAAAGGCAGAAATATACTCACGAAAATCTTTTAAAAGACTTGATGTTAACTGAGGAAGCAGACTTCAAAAATTTTGTACGACTGAACTCTGAACAGTTTCAAAAGCTATTAGGATAGGTCACGCTATTGATTGAGAAAAAAAATACAAACATGAGGGAAGCAATACCACCTTTTCAACCACAGACTGAAAAATATTGCGCAATACTGACCCTACACGATGCAATAGAAAAATATGGTGCAATAAAAATTAAACTCGCTCAAACTTTCGGCCAATAATTGCGCAATCCTCAATATTAACCCTAAACGGTCAATTATATTGCACAATTTGCAATATTGCGCAATATAATTGACCGTTTAGAGGCCGCCTAAGGCACCCAGACAAAATGAATTAAGTCGGTACCTAAACGGTACACGAAGCACGCGCACGAACCTCATAAGAACATTTCTATGCAGGTAAGCTACTCATTCATATTACATACACTCTGGAGCAATTCTGGACAGAAAAGGAACTTGTTTTAGTGATCGAATAAAAAATAAAGAATAAATTCATTCCAACGAATAATTTGATTATATAATTATTGAATCGATTAAATTGCATCAATTATTAGAATGCTAATACTCTCCAACCAGTGTTCGAAATTATGAGAACCATTTCCGAACAGAAAGTAAGTGTTTGTGCCAAACCCTGTCCTATTTTGCTCACAAATAAATTATCTAATACTAGTAAATCCGCCCTCGCTTCGCTTCGGGAAACCAGTCCCTTCAAAAATGTCTAAGTATAAATTTTAACAAATTATGTTATTCCGATGTCTAAGCTATATTACTGCAAAGTTTCATGAAAATGCGTTCAGTAGTTTTTGCGTGAAAGAGCAACAAACACACAAACACACTTACATACATCCTTACAAACTTTCGCATTTATAATATTAGTAGGAAGTAGGATAAACCTAGCCAAATTAAATAGATGGAATAGACACGATTTGAACATCATCCCTGAATTTTTTGACGTGACAACGTCTTATAAATTGGTTTGCCGGGTGGCACTTCAAGAAACTGCGTTAGTAGCTCCGCTCACGTTATGCGCTTACAATGAGAGCGAGTGAGAGGCACGCGTCCCTTCCACTCGGGCATGGTTAGCCCGCCTAAGAGCGAGAGAGACAGACATAAAAAGTGAAAGGCACGCGTCCCTTCCTCCTTAACATTACTTATGGTAGCTACGGCGTACACACGTTGGCGTGTTTCAGAAAATGGTACAGCGCCATCTCTGGAGAAGTAGAGTAGAGTAATCTCGTTTGTTACCTCACTTAGTTGTGACTAATGGTTAATGGTCTAACGGTTAGCAGCGCTAGATGGCGGATGGTGTTACAATGTTTTAAATATAATTCTTTGTATAAATAAATGTTTTAAATTGTTACTATTATTTCATCCTTCTTCCTACTATACGAATGAATATTCACATTAAAATTATTTTACCACTCAAAGTCGTTGTCACGTAAAACTTTCGCCCGTATACCGACTTTACAGGCAACCAATTTTTTTATCTTGTATAACTTAGTCTTTGCCTACGATCCCATCTGAGTGTCCCACTGAGTGTGAGTCCCACTTAAGTGGCAAAGTAGTCATATGATATTATCATAATTATTATCTTCACAAATCATTCTGCCACAATTTACGTATATTCCGTTGGAATCCGATCTGGAATTCATTATAATTGCGTGACACACAATTGCCAGCGTTCAGCCGATGCGATTAAGGTACATTTAAGATTGACGACGTTATCTCAAAATGTCCTTAGTAATTTTTTATTGACAAGCTAAATTGAACTGTGAGCACTGGTAATAAGTTTGGTTTTGGCGGAGAGTGGCAATTCCATATGCTCGATCGATGACTCAACTATCTTCCACAGGTCATTCATAAACTGCAGCACCAACACTAAAACCCCCCAACCTACATAATAATCCGCGGCTCGGGCACAGACAATGCGATAGACTTGTGTGGTAGTACCTGTCCCCCGTTGATGTACAGCTCGTCCTTGACGATCACATCCTCGCCCAGTACCGTGCAGTTCTCCATGCGCACCCAGCGGCCGACCGTGGAGCGCCAGCCCACGATGCAGCCGTCCAGCCACGCGTGCTGCCGCACGCACGCGCCCGATAATATCGTGCTGCGTTTGATGCACGCGCCTACGGACAAGTGGGTTTTTATTGGGTGTAGTTGATGAACTTTTTTTCGGCTTTTGTCTTAGCTGTATAGAACGCTATTGCTAAAGTACGAGATTTGTTCGAAACGGTGAGTGGTTTTTGAAGAAGCGGCAAGAAACTCCCAAAGAGATTATGCTGTTGCTAATGTACAAGAGTTTTTGTCCATAAGGAACAGAAAAGGTGTAAAACTCTGAATACAATACAGCTAAAAAATATGTCATTACTCAGGAAACTTTAAAGATAGTCATACTTAAATTAATAAAATACGCTGCAAGTGACAATCGGAATAATATTCTTTGCAAAAGTTATATATAAATTTTTCTTTAAATTTATTTCGAACTGAATATCACCTCTGTTAATACTGGCGTTTATAAGTAACTTGCACTGTCCAAATACAGTCAACAACAATAATGATATCGCACCATCCTCGACAACAATATTCGGCCCGATGGTAACATTAGGCCTGATGCGGCAACCCTTCCCGATGGTGGCGCTGGGGTCCACCAGCACGTTGCCCACCACGCCCGCGCCGTCATACAGCTTCTCTGAGCTCTTCTGACGTAAAAGTACGCTACAATAATATACTGTCAAACACAGCCAACATCAGCGGTAACTCACCATCCTCGACAACAACATTCGGCCCGATGGTAACATTAGGCCCGATGCGGCAACCCTTCCCGATGGTGGCGCTGGGGTCCACCAGCACGTTGCCCACCACGCCCGCGCCGTCATACAGCTTCTCTGAGTTCTTCCCACGCAGGCTGTTTAGGTACAGGCACATGCCTGAAACGATAGGAAATTAGTGGTAAAAAATTAAGCGCTTACACTTATAATTCGGCACTGATATCTTGTTTCACGGATGGCATGACAACTCATTTTTATCCAAAACACATAAACAGAATAACACAGAAAACTGTGAACGTTGGACTCTCGAACTGAGGGGCCTAAGTTCAAACTCTGCTTTGCTCTAATTTTCAAAAATTAAATGCATCTAATAATTTAATTATCACTATCTTCTTAAAGAAACACATCATTAGGAAACCTTTACACTTGAGAGTTTATTACATTGTGCATAAAATTGTGTGAAATCTCCCAAATCGCACTAAGCAAGCGTGATAGCGTGATTGACTATGGCCCCTAACAATCACATAATAAGAGGAGACCCGTACTCAAGAGTGGGATTTATGGTTTGTAATTATTGTGATGATGAACACCGGGCACTCATCACTACACAGGCGAGTTTGTTACCAACTAGTCCATCGGGGCTAGTTCTAAGTATTACGCAATTATATTAGTTAAATGAGTAGTCGGGTACTTGGTTTTTTTTAATCCAAGTCTTGAGATATTTTATCTATGTGCCCACAATCGCATTCTTCAAACTGAGAATGCTCAAATCTTTCTGTATTTCTTTCTGAACATAGGAAGTTGATACTATAACTTAGAAGGTTACAATTGATAACAGAATCCTGTTGATAACTTTTTAACAGGGTTTTTATTATTTAGATGTACCTCACATACTCATGATCCTGTTTAAGAATAAAGAAAATTGCTGAAGTATAGATGGGTTTAAAAGAAACAAGGAAGGGAAAGATAGATATTTGTAATTGAATGATATTTGAGAAAAACCATAATTAGACATACCTAATATATTTATGTATTTAGTAATGTAATATTAATATAGAAGATGAAATATTAATTTTTATTTATTTATTTAATAATAATTTATAATTTATGTACACATGGAAAGAGTTTAATCAATTATGACATACAAAGTAAGGATGATACACGTTAATACGTATAGAAAAAAGAAATCTCAGAAACGGCTTAACCAATTTGAGTGCAGTTTTCACGAATATTTGTTAAGTTTGAATAATTTCACAGAAAGTCAATTTAAAGAATTCCGTCAAAAACTCGTAGTAAGAACCCTTGATTTATTTGAATGATAAGATTAACATTGCGATAAAAAGAAAATCCGGCGTTAGAAAAAATACAAGTAAGTACATATAAAGCAATTAACATAACGGCAATGTTTGTATTTATCTATACAAATAGATAACGAGTCGAATGTACATAGTATTAACCGACACGACGTCCATAACAGTTAACCAATGATTTTCCTAGTGAAACTACTTAACTCAAGGTTTTAATATCTTGATCATGATATTTTCGTCCTGCTTAAATTGAATTTAAATAGTCAGTAGATAGTACTAATTTGAAATGTTGGTTGTAAATTCTGTTTAATATACATACTTGATATTATATGTGTTATAATTAATGTGCCTAATTTCTTCCTATTTTGTTTAATTTTTTGACATTAACTCGACTAATTCGATTCTTGTTACGAATTTGTAAACTACTATATTTTTAGTTTTATTGTAAACTATATTTTTAGTTTCAGTTTATCAAGGATCATGAAGTTTTTATCGGTACCTTTATAGTTTCCTAACTTTAAGACATCAGTTTATTCATTCTCCTTCCTTTTTTCGAGGTTTCTTTGGTGTAATTAATGTCAATGAACGATATAAACCACTTACTATCTTAGTCTGTCCATTTGTCAGCGATTTAGAAAAAGAAGGGTTTTTCGTAGTACAACAATACTAATTTACCATCATGATAATTCTATAAATAACTATGACGTAAGCTGTGTGACTTGTACTTATAATATTACCGTTATAAAGTTAATTAAACAATGATAAATTGTGGGAATGATACAATAAACAGTACAGTACATAACAGCTTAAAGTGTTATCACACCTCCGCGTGGCAATTTAGTGTGTGCCTGGTGGCCAAATATTTAACTACTTCGGACTTCCCCTTTGAGTAACACTAGGTTTAACAGAACTTATCTTACACAGTAATCCATTTTCGCTTATTATGCCTTATATTTCTCTAGTTTTACTAATCCAAACTTACCTACATCATGTGAACCTGAGAGAATAATGATGTTTGACAGTCACTATCTGTATAGACGTTCACCAAGAACAATTTTGTCATATTCCACCACTAAAAGCCCCTACACACAATGCTGGTGGCAGAAACAGACAATGTGAATTGGACTTTAACATTGTAGTTATGTACCACGTATTTCGACGTATTTTGTACCTATATAAAACACAATTTTTTTTGGTAAAAGAGCACCGATCCGGGGGACTGACGACTTAAAGAAGAGAGTAGGTATAAGCTGAATTCAAAAGACTCAAGACATCATGGTCATCATGGTTCAAGTTAGGGGACACCAACGAATGAAGTGAACACTTAACAGCTAGTGGAAGAATAGATGTATCAGGTAGTTTCTCTCTCTGCACTGTGGCAGCATGGTGGCGTATGATCTGAGCTATTTATTTCCAAAAGTGATTTAATCATATCATCCGAATACCTGTTAAGAAATCCTTGGGTTGTCCGACGTCCATCCAAAATCCTTGTAGCTCCATAGCGTACAGCTGTCCTTCCTGAGCCATGAATGGGAACACCTCTTTCTCTATAGAGGTCGGACGCAGCTCTATCCTATTCAGTACGGACGGGTTCAAAATGTAGAGTCCTGGAAATATATTTAAGAATAAATTAATCTAAGTATATAAAAGTGAAATGTCACTTAGTCATCACGCAGTACCGAAAAGCGTTTTTATATGTAAAGATAAAAATTAGCAGGGAAATAGATTAAAAGACGTCTGCTAAGAGTGGATTTTGTCATATTATTTGAGTCTTGAAAGGGAAGGGTAAAATAGGGGTTGAGAGTACGTTTGAAGTTTCTTCGATTTTCAACCAAATACAATGAAAGGTGGTTTTTGGATTACAGTATGAATTAAACAGCTATTTCAACGTTTTGGTAAATCAACCGGCAACTGGCAAATCAAAGCGGCCAAACTTTGTTCGAAAATTAGTCTAAAAGACCTACTTCATTGCAGACCAATCCACATGCAAAGACTTGTATGATATATAATATAAAGTAAGGTCACTGTTAAATATAAAGTAAGATACCTGCATTGATTTTGTTCGATATAAATTCCTGAGGTTTTTCAACAAAGCTTTCAATCTCCCCATTTTCTTTATAGACTACTACACCATATTTAGAAGGCTCTTCCACCTTTGTTACTACTATAGTTCCTTCCTGAAAGCATAAAATTAAAAACATACATCCTTATCAATGATAACTATAAAATTTCACTGCACTTTTTCAAGAAGTGAAGTGAGTAAGTTGAAGACTTGAATGAATATGAAGGCATCAAACACTGCTAATATCATAATTTAAAAATTTACTATTGCTTTACAATAGATTCTAGATAACAACATAATATCTACAAACAAATCACAATATTCCATTAATGTTTATCAACACCTATCTTACTACATAGTACATACTTAAATAGTGTGTTTCTTCAGAAGTATATTTGTTGTTATATAACAAAGTTTAATGTTTGACATTATATGACAATACTAATACAGTATACAATATATAGTATACAGAAATTTCTGTTTCCACATAAACTAAAAAATTTTACTGTTACTGTAGAGAATAATTTAAGATTCATTTAATGCAAATCAAATTAAATATGATTCATTTTACAATCTGGGAAGCAAAAACTTACTGTCTAATATTAAAAAAATACTTCTTTCTCAACATACCTTCCCATGGCTTCTGTGAAATTTAGCTAGTTCTTTGAAAGGAAAATCACAGATAACATCGGAATTAAGTACAAAGAATGGCTCAGGACTAGCACTTAGAATATCTCGAGCAAGGGCTAGAGGGCCGGCTGTGCCGAGTGGTTCTGTCTCGTGGGAGAATGTGAGGGATACACCAAGTTTCGACACCTTCTCTGTTAATTCTTTTTCCATATCCTCTGCTCTGTATGAGACTGCAAGTATCACCTGAAGTGGAAATAATTCTTTATAATAATTGTACAGGTACACCTTTGGCCTGGTAAAATTATTTTCTTATATAATTTAAACTTTTTTAAACTTGTAGAGTTGTTACCAAAACTTCGCAAATATATTGGAATATTAGCTTAATTAACACATTAAATGCCACGGTGATTTGACCTATATGTTCCATTTGGGCCATTTGCTATATAAAAAGTATATGTTCTGGTATGCATATATGTATACATATGTATATTTTAATATATATAAATTGGTTAGTTTCAAAATTATGACGATTTTTTATGCGGTCACCGGTGTCCGTTGTGGCCCACTGATTGCATTTTGCTTCATAGGGCCACGCGGATCACAGTGCCGGTTACCTATCTCTTCACTATCGTCTAAATACTAACTTAGTTTTTTATAAAAATATACATAAAAATAAATTTAATGTGTTGACTTTTAATTTAAAATAGTATTCAGGGTACTTCAGTATGTTATGCACATAAACTGCCAGTAGTCATTATCAAACATAATATGAACGCCAATACATTATTATATATTCATGCCAGTTGGATAAATAAAACAGATGAGTCTCATAAAATAAATTGTTTCTTTGATCATGGTAGAGTACTCAGTTTTTTTTTACTAAACATTTTTAACAAGGCCTGACCGAAACATTTGATATTTATAGATAGTTTCAAAATATACCAATAAAAAACATTGAATTATATTCCTACATAATATTATCTTCTTAAAATTATGATTTTTGCATCATGTGATGATCTAATAATGGTAAAAGGTGGTGTCCTGGTAAGTGGTATAAACAGACTATGAAGCATTATGATACTAATATAATATTAGATTCAAGTAAATTGTTAAAATGTAAAGTTAATCAGGTGTAATCGCGAGCAATCGCCGGTTTGCGATAAGACTTCGCTGACACATCATTTCCCTTACTTGCGTCACTCCAGCTTCCACCAGCGCCTCAATTTGGTGCAGCAGAATTGGCTTGTTGGCAAACTCTACCAGCGGTTTAGGTCTGCTTAATGTCAAGGGTCTGAGCCGGGTTCCATATCCACCAACAAGTATAAGAGCTCTAATCTCACCCAATTTCTTATCAGAACCACACATTGTTGTAAGAGTCAAATTCTTGGGCACAAAATTAGGGTCGTTGTTTTTGATGCGCTTGAAAACAACAAGCAATTCATGGGTACATTGTTTCACTTAATACGTGGCGCTCTTAGTTATTTGTAATAATTAGAATCAAACAGATAAAGAAAGTAGCGAAGTATAATATTCATCAAAAAGTCAAAACAAAACAATTCAGTATTCAGTAATGACATTGACAAGATATGTCAGCAAATTCATTCATCAATCTGCAGTCGACACGAAAGCGCCGAACCATAGAGTATTGTTAAAGTCACAGATAATAATAAAATTTGTTGACACGTCATGAATTCCAGTTGTTGCGTTCTAACAAACGATTACAACGCTCAAAACGACATTAATGTGTTGAGCGTTTTGGTCGCTTTGAGAAACACGCTCAATGTCTTATAAGTGTCGTACCATACGTTTCACTAAGCGATCCAAACTCTTAAAAATTATATTTTCTTTGCATAAAAAAATCATTGTGATCGCTTACAGTTGAGTTACAATTTGTAATTACGACAGTCGTACGTATAATTCTTAACTATAAATCTCAAAACTAATCGATTAATTTCACGTGCTATCAAAGTTACACACAATTATTTTGTCTATTATAACGCTTCAGATTCAGAAACAACTTCGTGACCTTTTTTCGGAATTCTAAAATTTAACATTGCCTACAACCACAAAATATTAAGCATATAACAGAAGTTAAGCTCATCTATGTACCTCGATTTAGGATACGTATGTGTGCGTTAGCCTTAGGGTTAACGACTCCGCAATGGTCTTGCTCTTGGATTTAATCTTGTTAATAAAATTATTGGTATGGAATAAACGGAAAAATAAAAATATATAGTATAGTATAGCACCCATAATTCCCGAGCCAAATCGTACCTCCCGAGTACAACGTGTTCCCGCGCGTCTGCTCGATTAGTCTAATGGAGCGACGTTCGCATCACGTGATGGCACATCCCTACGCCTACGCAGGAAAAGAATTCGAGAGAGTTCGTCCGACGTACGCGCTGCAAATGCGCGCCTTTTCTCGTATATTTACTTTAATTCCGGGACTCCTGCGCGAGCCCGAGCAAAAGTTCTGTTATAATCATTGTGTGAAGTGCCAAATACACCGATTTTGCGAAATAATATAGTCTTATTATTATCAGCGACCCCTGATCGAAGTCTATAATAGTAAATATATTATTTATTATATTATGTGTTATATTATATGTCGGAGAAGTAAAATAATGGACTTGTTTACGTACTGGTAACGCCATCTGTTATCGATTCAGCCTATTCATTGAGTCAGTAGTTCTAGTCAAGTTTGTCTTAGAGATGTCGCGTGTCACTGTGACGTTTGGCATTGGTTATGCAGTGACGACTGACACACTAGACAATCGAGACTCGACCGCGCCGGTTGTGCGCACTGATTCCAATCTGTGTTCTAAGACGTAGAACATGGCGGACGCCAGATATCCCACAATAGAAATATTAGAAATCCATTAATCTGTGACATATATATATATGTATATATATAAATGTTTATAAATATATAGTGATATCTTCAATTATTGCACTGTACACCCTACCAACATTTCTTGATCTTTCCCTTTGTCATTTCCCCAAAGGTTATCTGGAAGAAATCGCTATTGAGCGATAAGATCGCCTTTTGTGCACAACTTACGTGAATTGTAGCATAATTTCTTTATTTGTAACTGTGGTGTACAATAAAGTGTAATAAATAAATAAATAAATAAATATTAACTCAATATTTGCAACTAAACCCACCGCGTTTCTGCGGCAGTTCCGGTAATATGTAATACGTAATATCATAATGATATTTAAATTGGGTATTACACCTAGGGGATCTCATTTGATCCATTTGTTTCAAGTTATTTTTTGTATCTGTATTGGTTACTTGAAACAAAATAATAATCCTAATATAAATAATCACTCAGAAAATAATTATTTTACATGTCCAATAATAATTTGTGTCATAATGACCTAGTGGAACGGTTTCTGATATGTTTTGAGCGTTTACCTAGATCATTAATGGTGGAACGCGCCCATCTCAGAGTAAACATTACTCTGAGGCGCCCATTGTCAAGGCTGAATCAACCACTGTCATAACTGTCATTTTTCCGACCTAATAATTATACAGTAATCTGTGACTGTCATTCGTCCTTTCATTACGTAATGGCTGGTGTTTTGTCAGTGTCACAAAATTCTTTATAAATTTCCCTTCCCGTTATACAATGGCTGTCCCAGTACGAATTCTCGCTAGATGTAAAGGTAAAACATTACAATAAATCATATTCATGCCCATTGATAATAGTTTTATGTATAATATTAATACAAAACTATAAAACATCAATCATATGATCCGGTTTCATTTTCCTTTATAAAATCATGTATAAAATGTATGATGTTAACCTTCGGATCGATTGTTACTCTAATTTCGTTTCAGTAAATAAAATCTCATGATTAGTCAATCATCGTAAGGTAGCTAACTGGTAGGTACTTTGTAATTCACTGGTCAATCTAATGTCGTATTCATTAACTCTCGTAAAGCCAAGACCTTCAACTAAAAATAGGTAAAATTATAAGTAAATTCGCTATGTACATAATGCTATTGAATAACTAATTACACCAGGAAATATTTCGATGCGTTCAGTATGTATTGTATTCATTGATCAACAACAATTAATTGACCTTTGTACAATTCATTGTACGAGTACATTGTTATCTGAAGTATGTAATATTATGTTTTGGTAAATACTTACACGGCATTTGGCGATGTCAGTTGTTTGTATGATGTCAGTGTTATCTTATTTCGTGAGAATGAAAATTACATAAATGATCTGGCATATTATTAAATTCTTTTTATTCCGTTTTGTACCTATGATTTTGCAGTTTTACATCAAAAGGTATATATAAGATATTATTATACTCAGACATTATGGAAAAATATGTTCATAAAAGATTAAAATTGTTATACTGATAATTCAGTGTGTAATATATGACTGATTTTTGTTAAAACTTGCCCTTTCTAGGTCTGAAGTTGAACAATGTTAGATTTTCATCAAGCACTCCGTATGCGGAAACAAGGAAAAACCTGATTCTGACTAGCGAGACAAAAGTCATTGTCCAGGGTTTCACTGGCAAGCAGGGCACCTTCCACAGCCAACAGGCCCTGGATTATGGCACCAAGGTTGTTGGAGGGGTGTCTCCCAAGAAGGCTGGTACTGAACATCTGGGGAAGCCTGTCTTTGGGACAGTGAGGGAAGCCAAGGAGAAGACTGGGGCTGAAGCGTCTGTCATCTACGTGCCACCACCTGGGGCTGCGGCGGCGATACTGGAAGCCATTGAAGCAGAAGTACCTCTCATTGTGTGCATCACCGAAGGTGTCCCTCAACATGTAAGTTACATGACATTAGCAGTTTTTGATACATTTTTTCATAATATAACTTTGACTTAGTAGGACACATGGGAGTTTTATGTGTACATTTTATTGTGAATATTTTGTTCTGTCTGCCCTACAAATAAAAAGATGTATTTGAAAGTATCTTGGCTGCATCAGAGTGTGGATAGTTACTAGAAAGAATAAAAAGTATTATCACAAACAAATATACAATGTAATGATGTAAGTGCTCCTATTAGTAAGACATGTCTGAGCAATATAATTTTTATTATAGACAATAACAATGTAAAATATGCATACATCATGACCTAGGTATACCTAACTTAACTACTTAAAAACTATTTATTCATGAACATTTCACTTGTGAAGTTCTACTAGATGAACTAAGATTTTTTCTTGAAAATTCTTTCCACAAGTATTATGTAATGACCTTATGTTTTCTATAGTATTGAGGAATATTATATTTTAAATGTCATTAGTTCCAAAATACTTATCATTTTACTTTAAAGTTTTCTTTAAAAATGGTGCAATGGCCACCATGCTGGACTGCTATTCAAAGGGTTCTGGATGTGATTCCTAGAGATATAGAAATTTGAAGTACAGTTATACATACAGTTGTTTACAATCTAACTTCATCAAGTCTGACATTATTGTACACTTAAAAGGTCAGAAATGTTTTATTTTTAATTTTTTCAGGACATGGTTAGGGTTAAACACGCCCTGTTGCGTCAGAACAAGTCAAGGCTGGTGGGACCTAACTGCCCGGGCATCATTGCCCCGGAGAAGTGCAAAATCGGCATTATGCCTGCTGCTGTCCACAAAAAAGGCTGTATCGGAGTTGTATCACGATCTGGCACACTGACATACGAAGCTTGCCATCAAACTACCATGGTAGGTATTGGACTACTTTAAAATACTTGTACTTTCAAATAGTTAGGTTTTCTGTTAATAAGATCAGCACATTTAATAAAACAAGGTTTGTATCCGTTATTCAGAGAAATATGAAGTAACCTTGACATTAATTTGATCAATTAAATTAAAGGCAATCCTGTTATATGTAAATTTAGGAATTCTTTGCGAAATAACCACAAATTCTTATACATTTTATGCATCGACCTGTATTGCACAATGGTTACCATATCAGATTACTGTTCTGGGTTCTATTCCCGGCGAAAGATGAAAGGCGGAAATTGGCCTAATGAGTTTAAATTGCCGTTATCGGTCTGGGTGTGTCCTTGTTTTCTGTGTTGTCAAATACAATCAGAAAGTAACATCAAAGGCAATAACGCGCCGAAACGTTGACATCTCGATTTCAATAAATTTTATTATGTTCACTTTCAAGTTATTCTGTTAAGTTCAAGATTGTTGGACAACTGTTACAAATATAATCAAATGGATTTATTATAATTTAAATACAGTTTTTCACAGATTTCATAAGTTAATGGATTAATATATTAAACATGGATTCAATTTGAACTTGCAGGCTGGACTGGGCCAAACTCTCTGTGTCGGCATCGGCGGTGACCCGTTCAACGGAACGGACTTCATTGACTGTCTGGAAGTATTCCTAAAAGATCCGAACACGAAGGGAATTATCCTTATTGGTGAGATTGGTGGTAATGCGGAAGAACTTGCATCCGAATACCTGACGCAATATAACACTGTAAGTTTATTTCCTGTGCTCCTTTGTCATATTTACTTGTTTTAAACTTAATGCTGACAATTCTTTTTTTGCTGATATATTTTTTTCTAAGTTATTTTTTTATTTTTGTCCTAAACAGAGCAAGGTAAAGGAATGAGACTGCCCAGAGGTTTTGTTTATTTATCTTATCTCGAATATTACCTACCATAATATGAATACACTTGCACTTATCATTATTTGCATCTTGAATGAGAATGACAAATTAAGTCCATAGTACTTGTAGTCATCTATCATACTGAATGTAATCAATTAATCTGAAGACTACCTACTACTGTCACTACTGTACTTGACTGACCTATCTTTGCATTACTACTCTGATTTCTTTCACTGGATATATATAGCATTAGTAGTGGATAGCTCATTTCAAAGTTTCATAGATGCATTTTGTATGAGTCATCTGAAGTGTTTAGTAGTAGTATTGGTACTCATTGACAATAATTTTCAGGGTCAAAAAGCGAAACCTGTCGTTTCGTTCATAGCCGGATTGACGGCTCCTCCCGGAAGGAGAATGGGACACGCGGGAGCCATCATATCTGGTGGAAAGGGTGGAGCCATGGACAAAATCAAAGCCCTCGAGAAAGCCAACGTAATCGTAACACGCTCGCCCGCAAAGATGGGCGTCGAACTTCTTAAAGAGATGAAACGATTAGAAATCGTTTAACTGTAAAGAACAGATCATACTACTGTTGTCTTTACTTTGTATAGACCTTAGTCATTATACAGATGTTATTTATTTCTGATTGTTGTTTCAGTCTACGAATTTGTGAGGAGGGATGGTTTAGGAGAGATTTGTGACACTGATAGCGAGTTTCGATTTCAATCCAAATATTATTCAAATATCTCGAAATCTTTGATAAATCTCAATGTCGTGAAACTTGCACGAAATTTTTAGCTTTGCACTCCGGTGTAGTATTAAGCATGTCATTGTGTCTGTGAACTAATATGCTAGTAACATTGTAAGTAAGTAAAGACATAGTCCAATCTTTCCATTCGCTAAGCTAAGTTATACAATATGATATACAATTTCTAATTTTGGATTGTTTTCCGACTATGCTTTGTATGGTTCCAATAAAGATGTTAAAGAAAATAAATGCTTATTACCTCATGATTGTATCAATTGCTATCAAATTGGGAAATTAAAGAAAACACTTATTTGTGAATCGAAATATATATTGTCCACAAAAGGATACTACCGTTAAGACAATAAATTAAAAGCATTTCAATGATCACGACCACATTATGCTATTCTATGTTATGAACTTAAATTCCCTTTCGAAAAGATCTTTTTCTCCACAAAAATGTTAAACCTCGATATATTTTTGAAAATAACACTAGTAAATCAACTGTATGTTAAAGTTATGTTTACATACTTTACTAATTACTAACATATTATATTACTAAAAAGTAAAAACTACAATAGCGTCATGGTGCACATTCAAGTTACGTGTTTTTATAATTATGACACCTAAGAAATACGAGAATATAAAGTACTTATAGTCTTGTTGTAATTAAAATGAAAACAACAAAATAATTAAGAATTTGATATTACTACGTTTTAAGGCGATCCTGTCAATAGTGCCCAATTTGTAGCTCTGATTGTCATATTAAGATCGCAAATCGCCTGAAATTATCACAATATTTTAATAGATATAGGCCTTATTCCCAAGCTGGCCAAGTTCGGATTCGTAGCCTTAACACAACAGTAACAGGCAAGCAGGATTATGTGAGTCCCAATGGGAATCAGATCATTATTCGTTACTGATGTAGGTAAATTACAAAAATCTGAAAAAGCTTAGCACTTACATAAATTGGCACTAATTTAAAATTAATCAAACTGTTCCTTGAACATTATGTATGTTGTGTGAAGGTACTGCTCCACTCTTGAAGATAAAAAAATGGCGAAAATGATTTGATTTCATCCGACTTTTAACTCGTCGTCGTTTATTTTGCAATTATGGGTAATCTTAATTCCTTATATTTTCTGGTTCCTTGCCTTATATCAAATATATTAATTTTAAAAATAAATTTATCACAAGAACATGCATTATAAACTATATCAAAATTAAGGACAATTTTAATTTACAGAAAATTAAATTTACAGTATATTTTAGATAACTTGTAATGCCGTGCACAGGGGCCAGGGGCGCCGTAAGCGGGCGTGCAAGCATGGAGAGGCGGCAAATGGACCACAACGGAGCGGCATAATAGTAAACCTGTATGAGATTGGTATTGAACAACAATGAGGAAGTGTTAAACGGTTTTGCACGCGGGCGACCAGAGCTTACGGCGCGCCTGTTCGTGCATAGCTTCAATTAATATACAACGAAATCTTAACATACCAAACAATTACAGAAGAAAAGGTTGGAAGTAAGAGAAAAAAATTAAACATTTTGTATGGATTCTATGTTGATGGTCACATCAAACATTATTTAGATTTAACAGACATCGAGGAGCCCAAACCAAATAGTTGCCATACTTGTCCGACTTGGCCAAGTTGAAATGGCGCTCATGGGAGTAATAGGCCGATTTACCACCATCCAAGGTCGTTAAGTCGAATAGCAGTAAAAAGTAATAGATAATCAATATTATGATGTCGGAGAATTTTTATATAATGAAGGTATATTTGCATGACCGTCTTATATTCTTAAGATTTGCGCAAATGACATCTCTGAACATCTCAATCTCATTCATCTCAACTCTACTTCAAGTCAAATAATTCAACTATTAGGAAAACATTGGAATTTGAGCTCTATTTCGTATGACTTAGGTACGGTCTGAATTTTGGTCGGATCGGAGTTGATCATTATTATGATACCATAATTGCGTGTGGAAAGGTCTTAGGTTTTGAAAATACAACCGTGAGTAACTTAAAATAACGCGCATATTTCAATGCTCTTCTATAAATTCAATCGAAATTAAATTGCAGTTAAATTGATGTTATATGTGCAGACCTTAAGATGCTTAACACAATTTAAAATTATGCTAAATCACTAGCATGAGATCTCTGGGTATTTCTGCAAGTAACTAATTTATATAAAAAATATGTCCATTTACTCTATAATACTAACATTTTGCAGGTACAATTTTATTTCAAGAAGGTAGTTATAATTGAAAACCCTATGATGCTTTTCCACAAGCTAATTTTGACTTGGATTGATTTCTTGTTCGGTAAAAATTAACTTTTTGAAAAATAATGATAATCCTAACAATAGATACCTAATAACTTGAATACTAGTAAAATGGAAAAGCACCCTTATAATTATGTATGTTTGACTTACAACTTATAGGGCTCCCTGTATATATATACGGCAGTAAATATAACAGTGGTATGCATTGGATATTGTTTTATATGCTACTGTTAAAATTATAAACTTTACAAAAATGGAAAAAAAACAACACGAAAATCTCAAGTACGCAAACTAAGACCTAAGATCATGTTTAGTTTGCTTTACTGAACTAATGAAAACAAATTTCAATACAATACCTTATACTTTTAATTACTAGAAACACCTACTTAAGAAAAAACATGAAAGATGAATGTATCCAAAAGTGGGGAGTAGTGTATGGGACCATCCATAAATTACATCACAAAATGTTGAAGAGGAGCTGGATATAAACTGGGCAAGATGATAAGTCAAATTTTATAACACTGGAGTTTAGGCAAAACCTGACCTGATTAAAGAGATGGACCCCGGAAACATACTACGGTTTATTAAGACTGTAGGCCTGGGGGACCAGATCTAACTAAAACTGGGATGGCTACAATAGATCAGAGATGGTCGCAGTGGCCTCGTAGGGATACTTGTTCCCTATGCCCAGACACCTAAATAATAATAATAAATAATTAGGCACAATTTTGGCATTTAAGTATCAAATAAAGTAGCAAGTAAACTAAAGTTCTCTCAATTTCAATACTGTTTTAGACATACTTTATTAATTTAATTCATGATTACCTTCATTTAAAATTGCATATTATGTTGTTGCACTAGGGTATGGACAATGCCACATTTATGATAAGGGGAGGGCTGCTCCAAAATCATTGAAATGTCTGTCAATATATGGATGGTCCCTACAAGATATAACAAAAAGATTAAAGAATGAAAAAAAAACAAATTATAATCAGATTCCACAACAATCAGAATCTACCAGCGGTCCCTGCCTCTCCCGCGGCCGCGCCCCCGCCCACGACCGCCGCCACCACCCTCTCGGTCCCTTCGTATCTTCATAGCTTCAAACCTTTCAGACATTTGCTCTAACTCAATAGGCACTTCTTGGTTGGCTTCCTCCAAAATTTTAATGAGCTCCCCTGCATTTGCCCAATCGTTTCTTGCTACAAAAGACAGAGCCACTCCGGTTCTCCCTGCTCTACCAGTTCTCCCCACTCTATGCACATACTCCTCTATATGGCGCGGGAAGTCAAAGTTCACTACATGTGTCAGATCTTTTATGTCAATTCCTCGTGATGCTACATCAGTAGCCACCAAGATATTTACTGTCCCATCAACCATTTCCTCCAAAGCAGCTTCACGATCAGTCTGGTCTCTATCACCATGCAATGATTGGCATTCAATGCCTTTTAAGCAAAGCTCTGTAGTTATGTGTGTGGCAGTGGCCTTCTTGCCACAGAAAATGATAACTTTATCAGTAGGCTCCATGCTCGTCAAAAAGTCCAATAGTGCGGCTTCTTTTTCATCTTCTTCGACAAACATTATTTTCTGAGTAACGGTGTGCACTGCAGCAAGGTCCAGCGATCCAACATTCACCTGGATGGGGTCCTTCATGTAACTGTCGGCAAGGCGTCGTACTCCAGGAGGCCAAGTAGCTGAAGTCATTACCGTTTGTCTGTCTGGCCTTACGTCAAACAGGGACTTCCTTATTTGTGGCTCAAAGCCCATGTCTAGCATTCTATCGGCTTCATCCAAGACAATGTAAGAGAAATTTATCACACTTAAATGCCCGGCCATCACCAAATCATTCAGCCTTCCAGGTGTAGCAATAACAATGTCAACACCTTTAGATACAACTTTGATTTGCTCTTTGCGATCACCTCCACCATAAACACAAACAGATTTTATGCCTTTGTATTGGTATTTGGACACTTCTTTATCAATCTGCAGAGCCAGCTCCCTGGTTGGTGCTAAGATGAGTACTGTAGGACCTTCCCTCTGGTCACGTGGGATTGTCTGCCCCTCAATATGTATGAGAGCTGGCAAGAGAAATGCCAAAGTTTTACCTGTTCCAGTCTGTGCAATACCTATCAAATCTTCCCCACTAAGCAGGATTGGCCATGCTTGGCTCTGAATCGGTGAAGGCTGAGTAAATTCCTGTTTATATATTTCCTCCAAAATCTCTGGATAGTGTTGAAATGCCTGTTCAAATGTTAACACTGGGTTCGGAATTGGTCTCAGGTTGGGTTTATCATCAAATGTTCTTTTGACCTGTATATCATTGTTTGCTCGACGCCACTGTCTGACCTCTTCTGGGCTCATAGCTTTAATTTGAGGATCCTCCTTATAAAAATCTTTTATTATAGGAGGCAGCTTACTGTATCTTTCTTGCTGATGTCCTTCATAATACGCATTTAGCTTACTCCAATCAACCACCTCGACACCATCGTTGGTTTGCTTCAAAAATTCGCCAGAACCGCTGCTTTCAGTGCTCGTGTTAAGTTTGGCTCTCTGAGCAGGTTTACGATCTTGAGTCAATTCAGTAATCATACCCTCAACTTTAGATATCGCTTCATCCGTGCCCGATAGAGTTAAGTCAGTTTCGGGTCCACTGGAATTGCCAATTTGAATTTTTGCTTCCGAATCATATTCTAAATCTCGTATCTTTGAGCCGCCTTTGCCTATAACGCGACCAACCATTTGTGAAGAAATCTGAATGATCTTTTGATTGCCACTTTGACTGGTCCCTTGAGGGTTGTTTCGCCGGTTGTCGCCATTCCCACCGTCACGTGAACGCCAATTTGAGGAATTCGAGTCGTTGTGTTGACCTCTCTGACCACCCCTTGAATAACCTCTTCCAGTGCTTGGACGGTAAATTTTTGTGGTTGTAGTCGCATGTGTTGGCCTCGATGGCGGTTGAACAACCATCGCTGGTTCACTCTCTTCCCAATCATCTTCATAACTTGCCATTCTTATCGAAAAATCGAAACGATGAAACAAAACTCTTCCCTTTAAAACCCTAGGCGTAGGTGAATCTGGATTTTCGGAATCAAGGGTTAATTCTTGATAGTTTATTTATTTTCGTACCTACCTATGTTGAATTATTGCCCATGTTTTTACTTTCGTGTTTACCACAAACAAATCATAAACCGGTCCACAACCATAGAGTCCACAACCGGTCGGCCCGCGCCACAGACGGAATAGAATAGCACAGCACACAGATGATTTAGGGCTGCAATAGACGTCCGATTTTTCTCTCCGATAGTCGTTTCCGATAGTCTGATCAGACAAATTCAGACTATAGAATCGGACGACACTCTAATCAGACGTGTATATTGTAAACAAAACAAAATGAGGGTCGCCGTTTTTGTGCTCACCAGTTGGCGCCACCGTCGAGGTGAGGTCTTGCTGTCAAAGCCCGCCCATACATAAACAGTGACAAATGAAATTCAGACAAGCGAAAAGTGACAGACAGACCTCCCTTTTCATTAGCGCCTCTAGCGGAAAATTCACACGCGGTTACCCTCATTGTATGGCACGAGTGCCTTCCGATTGTCTGGTCAGACTATCTGCTGAACCGTCTATCGGTGAGAAAAATCGGAGGACGTTTATTCTGCAGCACTAACACTAACACAGCAACAGCAAGTCGATTTTTAGGGTTCCGTACCCAAAGGGTAAAACGGGACCCTATTACTGAGACTTCGCGGTCCGTCCGTCCGTCCGTCCGTCCGTCAGTCCGTCTGTCACCAGGCTGTATCTCATGAACCGTAATAGTTACACAGTTGAAATTTTCACAGATGATGTATTTCTGTTGCCACTACAACAACAAATACTAAAACACTGAATAAAATAAATATTTAAATCGAAATATGGCTTCGACGCCTCAGAGATAATTTAGTTACCTTTCGGTCCAAGAGATGTCGTTGCTTGTGGCTAATATGTGGCGACGAAAAACTAAAGTAAATATTTAAGTGAGGCTTTCATACAACAGACCAGATTTTTTTGGCGTTTTTATACATAATGGTACGGAACCCTTCGTGCGCGAGTCCAACTCGCACTTGGCCGATTTTTTGCAATAATTGTCTCCCGCAGAATGGTGAATAGTTCATAGATTAATAAAGAAGTAAACGCTACAGTCAATGCCCAGCGTACAGTGATTGCCAACACTAAGCAATAACACGTTTTTGGTAGCTTTTCAAGGGGTTAAATCTAATTAAGTGCGATAGATGTCACTATTAGACATGTGCTAGCATTTTAAAGTTAAATAACGGGCAACATTTTTCTTTTTAAAGTGTCGATTTTAGTGAAACAAGTGTATAGCTCACCAAAAAAAGAAAGTTTCTTGTCTTATTTTCTCTTTCGTTAAGTTTAAAAAGGGGGTGGGCAATCACTGCTTTATTTTTTTTAATTATTTTAGTCATTGCCATACCATTAAATAGTTATTGCCATATGCAATTGATAAAGCTATTGCCCGGTCAATATTTGTATATTTTTGAGGTTTTTATTTCTGAATTGAAAACAAAATGTTTCTTTCAGAATGCCAAAAGCACCTAAGTTAAAATACACCCAAGAAAATCTCGAAAAAGTTGTTAATGAACGGAGATGTTTCAAAATGTATGGAGCCCCGGCCACCACTTTGTACACCATACTCAAAAATGGAGAAACACAATTAAAACAGTTTTCAATCATCCAATTCCTTTAAATTGCTTTAGTTTTGTGGTATAACACAAAAATGTACACTTAAAATTGCAACACAAAAACAAAAGTCCGTCATGGCGGTCAAGTTGTCATCACGCGCCATGTTGGTTAATTTGATAGAAGTTTGACAATTCTGTCATTTAAAGTGACAGTAGACAGTTCGCGATCTATGATCAATGACAACTTGGCAAGACGCCATGTTGAAAATTGATAAAAATGAATTATAAATACTAAATTTGTACCAGAAAAGTATGCATTTAAGCAATTTATCTTTATTTTTCCCAAATTCCATGAATTTTTCTCGATTTTTCGAGGTACTGTACATATTGTGGGCCGGATTTGAAACATCTCCTTTAGAACAATACACAGAAGTTGTTAGATCGCTAAAAGCTCAGAAATATGGTGTTTCGAGCTCAACTCTTACGTTATTTAAGCGTAACCCAGGTCACAAGACTGGCCTGGGTTCATCACCTATCTTAACACCAAATGCAGAAGCTCTTCTTGAAGACTGGGTTATAAGGTTTTCCGAAGAATAAACAAAATATTTTAGATAGCGTTCAAAAGTTTCTTTTGGAGAATCCACAATCTAATCCGTTTACGAATAACAGGCCTGGTATTGGGTGGTGGAAGGCTTCTTTAAAGACACTAAATTAATATAAGGGTTGATTAACCGATGACTATAAGGCGGACAAATAATAATTTTAATTCAATTTATTTCTTTATAAAGGTACCAATAAGAAAAAATTGTCGACCACTCACTTCATTAACCGGGCGGTTACCCTAGTTGAATATTACCTAGCTTATGCTAGCTGGCGGCTGGCGCCCGCCGAAAAAGACAAAGTAAAAAAAAGAAATAACTCTATGCCCAAGCTGACATTTGACTTGACAGCATTTATTTTGACAGCATCAATGACAGAATAGAGACAGAAGCCCAGTCAAGTGAAGTCAAGCAAGCAAATGGAGCTATCCAATCAGTGTTTCCACAATGAGGGGAAATTCCCCTTTTAAGGGGAAATCAGGGTCCAGAGGGGAAGAAAAAGGGGAAATACTATAAAAGGGGAAATTGTAGGAAATCATATATTAAATCTCGCCTGAAATGTTGCATAATGAAAGTTTTTGCGTATGAGAAATCCACTAGATATCAAGACGTAGGCTTGTGATCTATCTGCTAGGTGATTGGTGAATTTTGACATATCTGACAATGTCATGTCATGTCGAAAAAAACCAATCATGCTGCAGTTGGAACTCACGCCTACGTATTGCCATCTAGCGGATTCTTCATACGGGAAAACCCTCATTATTTATGGACTAGCGTGGACTAGCATGGACTACCGTATAAAAGAAACAGTGACAACACATGCATAATGGCGCATACTTACCCTTGTTCCCATTCTGTTTAAACCTTAAAATATTATTCTGTGCTATACTGCTGTTGGTTGGCAATTTAACGTCGAATAAAAACAACCACTAAGACAATAATTATAATAACTCCATTTCTTATCCATTTCTTAGTAAAAGTATCTTATTTGTGTATTATAAATATCATATTGTTGGAAATAACAATCGCGGTCCGAGTGGTCCGATATGTTCCGATTTTTGGTGTATGTGAACCGTGTCTATGTCTGCGTTGGTTTTGGGCACTTTGTATGAAGCTTAACATCATTCTGTATTATCTAATTTGTGGTAATGATTTACAAAGTCGTTAGTCGACAAATCTTGTCGATGATTTGGTTGACGTACGTAGAACGGGGTGAATAGAGATTGCGGGTTGAATAGAGACAAAACTGAAAACGTAATTCAATGCGTGATATTCAAAAGGAAACGTTACTAAAGGGTATATTTTGTTTTTTAATTTGTAGACTCTAATAATATACACTTTAATAACGTTTCCTTTTGAATATCACGCATTGAATTACGTTTTCAGTTTTGTCTCTATTCAACCCGCAATCTCTATTCACCCCGTTCTACTGTATTGTATTTAGTGAATTTTATTTTAGTGTAAATAACTAAATAATAATATTATTATAGTTAGAAGGCACGAAGGCAGGTTATAGAAGAAAAATGATATAAACACTAGTGCCAAAACTACAGCAAAATAATTTTTGAGAATTTTGAGGGGAAAAAAGTCCTGAGAAGGGGAAATCGGAATTGAGGCATGGGGAAACGAAATCATTATTCATTATAGTGGAAACACTGTATCCAATTCATGATCCATGTCCATGTCAAAGAACTGAAAGAAAGAAAGAGCAAGGAGTACATATTTAATTTCATTCAGTTCAATTCAATTTATTAATTAGGGATGTCGATTCTTACTGAAAAAGATCGATTTTTGAATCGATTCGAATCGTAACCTACTGAATCGATTCACAAAAAAATCGAAGTGTAAAAGATCGATTTCTAAAAAATCGATTTTTCTTCATGTCTGCATATAATGTAAATATAAATTCATTTTATGAAAAACAAGAAAGATATTATAATAAATAATCTCTTATCAGTGAAATCAATGATTTTTTTAGTTCAAGGAATTCGATAATTACAATTATTTTGATTACCATATCAAAGCATCAGTAACTTTTTTATTTAAGAGAGGATAATGAAACTAAGCACGCAGCCATCTCGCGAGTTTTTGAGTAATTAACCCTTTAAACACGGTAATATTATGGATAAAATTGTTCCAGTAAGAGAGTGTACCTCGGGGCTTTACGGAAAATTTCCCTCTCCACTATGAAGTTCATATAAGGGAGTTCATACTACCAACTCCCTTACAGCGCGTTTTTCTGTCGGCGGCGTTAATTTTATTGAGTTTTGTATTGGTATTTCATGGTAGTGGGGGTTAAAATCCGAAAAAACCCGAGGTATATTTTCTTACTAGGACGGCTTTACATTCAATTGTAAATAATTTTATGGTTATTACCAAAACCGAAAAAATCGAACGACGATTTTCTAGGGTGAAATATCGATTCACTGAATCGATTCAGTACTACGTATCGATTTAAAAAATCGATATTTTTGGTCTGAGAAATCGATTCTCCGATTAATCGATCTCAGATCGACATCCCTAATTTATTTATATTTTAGTTAGCGTCGAGCGTGAAGCATTGTCTTGTCTTGAAAGTTAATGAATAAAACTTGTAAAATGATCAAGGTGTGGTTCGACTAAAAATGTTTAACTTCTCGTGTTTCAATGAGTAAATTTTAAGAGTGAAGTCGGTCGTACTACATTAGATTCAGAAGATGTTCGCCT
Organism: Hesperia comma; assembly: GCA_905404135.1. Taxonomy (NCBI): domain Eukaryota; kingdom Metazoa; phylum Arthropoda; class Insecta; order Lepidoptera; family Hesperiidae; genus Hesperia; species Hesperia comma. The sequence goes on from FR990034.1 coordinate 6,491,717, forward strand.
CCTCCATTGAGGCTCGTTGAAAACAGTGTTTGATTCAAGTGAGTCTTTGTGGTGGTGCGAAGTTTATTAGCAAAATGAGCAACTGGGCTAGGCGGATGCACCGTCGGGCGGCTACTCTGAGCAATGTGGTGACGTCCTGTGGTCATCCCAACTCGTTACCTTATCCCAGACGGCTCGAAAAAGTGAAATTTGGATTGCCTTTGCACGAAGTTTGTAAGGATGATTTACCGGGACCGCTGCTGGTTAGTGTAATATATTTAAATTAAATACATGATTATATTACCGTGCCGATGTTTCGGACGTAATTTTGTCATTTATTGTCGGTGTAGGTACTGATCCTGAAGCTAAACAAGGAAGCACCACTGAGGCGCGATGTGTTTCGCGCGCCCGGACACCAGGGCGCCATGAAGAAGCTTATCCACTTCCTCCAAACAGGCAGGCTTGTCAATGTGGACAACTATTCCGTGTACACCATTGCAAGCGTGCTGAAGAAGTTTCTTAGGTATTATACACTATTTATACATAATATTGCAAACAAAAATATTTTAACATAATTTTTTTCACTTTCATTATAGTCTAAGATCCGAATCTAAGTCAACATTCACCGAGTTGATAATAGAATCAAACTTATTTTATAATAAATTTCGTATCTTAGAAAATATATTAAAAATGGGTTGACAACAAAAATCCTGGACAGAATATTTTTAATTATTTTTTAAAAAATAATTTTTCAAAAATATTGCATGATGAAGATAATAATAAAATTTTATACTGGACTTAAAGTATAGAACATATAGAATGTGCAGACCATTATCAAATCGAGTGAAAGTAACTAGTATTGACATACCTGTTTATACATTTGTCTACCCAGTAGTTCGTCCAGGTAAATAATAGTCTACCCTCCGTCTGCACATTCTATATGTTCTATAGTTTAAGTCCAGTATAAAATTTTATTATTCTCTTCATCATGCAACATTTTATGAAAAATATTTTTTTTTTAAATAATTAAAAATATTCTGTCCAGGATTTTTGTTGTCAACCCATTTTTAATATATTTTCTAATATACGAAATTTATTATAAAATAAGTTTGATTCTATTATCAACCCGGTGAATGTCGATATAGATTCGGATCTTCTACTATTAGGTAGTGTGTAAAGCTGCTAAATATTCTAATAAAAGTATGTGTAACAGCAATTGGTTCAATTTAATTGTTTAATAGTTTGGTTTTGTTTTTTAATGATGAATAAAATTTGTTGCTGTCAGGAAAATCCCAGGAGGAGTGTTTGGAAGGGATGGTGAGATGCAGTTGTTTGCTGCAGTGGAACTACCAGCAGATCAACAAGTGGATGCTATTAGAAGGTATGAGTTTCATTTAATCAGAAAACAGTAATATGTAGGGATGTTTTTTACAATATTTTGTGCCGTTTAACAATGTGGAATTTTGTATACTATCTAATAAGACTATTTGCAAACCTGTGGAGTCACATATTTTTAAGTTATTCCTTTTTTCTAAGTACATTAAAAATTTAATTTTTTTATGGCTGTATCTGGGGGTGAAATGGGGTAGTACATATTTAGAGGCTATTTTGAGTGGGGATGAGATATACAATCCACCCCTAAATTACTGCTACTTATATACCAAACACTCTGTTTATACTTTTGCCACTCACTTTATTCCAACCTTGGGTGAGAATATGGTGCCATCTCCTCATGAGCTTCTCTCTTTTCTACTTACTATGGAATCCATCCTGTAACTTTTTCATTCACCTGTCTATCTAGTCTGCATAAATTTTCTCCCCAACCAAACTTCAACAATCTATCTATCTACCTATCTAATTTCTATGGCTTTCTAAGATGGCTAGATCATCTAAATGCCACATTGGCACCCATAAAATGATGGTCTCAATGCTATGTTATAGCAACTAAAGTTACAGGTTCAATGTGTTAACAACAGATTAACCTGGTGTCACAAGTAATTCAATGGTGTAAATATAAACTGAACAATTGTATTGGTGGCTTGGTGAACATAAAACATTGTGACGATAATATTTGCATTGTATGTTAATTCATATGCATAAATTAACATCCTCAGTAATGTTATCTCCCAAACAGTTCATTGCTTTTCCAATGTCCTTCTAGAATTGTTGAAAGGAAAAAATACCTTGGTTTACTATTTATTTTTTTAGTAAAAAATAGCAATAAAGTAAATTATCCCCACACACATTTAAATTATGTTGTTAAAACTTAATACATTAACGATTTTATTATCATTTAGATTATTATTTTATCTGTCACACTCACAGCCAAATTTTATGATTCCGCATATTACCAACGGCGTCATCCTTTTGCAAACACTCACTGTTCCCGCTTAAACAAATTTTACCTGTGCTCACAATTCAATTCAGCTTGTAAACAAAATTTACTTCAGGCGTTTTAAATTCTCGAGGTCAATCCACAATGAACACAGAAACACAATAATCACAGAGGCGGAAACCTGCCATTTGTGTGGGTTAGCGGAAGAATTCTATATCGAACACGAAAATAATGTGGGTGGGGTTTTGAAAGCCTACATTTATTTTATCCCATTACACCTTTCTTGACCGGAAATACACCGGTGATGTCTTTTGTGTTACTGGCTGGTGATCAAGGGCTATCGTGACCACTTGCCATCGGGTAACTCGTCTAATAATTTTTTAAAAAAGCTGGTTAAGTTAATATGCAGATAAATTTATTTAAAAGACTTAAATGCTCTTCATAGAGTAAAGTATTATGCATATGATTTTGTCTGGTAGGAACCAAAGTGGACGTCACTTCCACAATGTAGCCGTGTTATGGTCGGAAACAATAGTTGTTTACAGTGGAGCGCTAGTTGAATTTTGATGCGATACCGACGTATCGATGCACTTACCACTTATGAGCAGATAAGATCGCCGTATTGTTTTGGATATGGCGTGCGTTGGTATATTGTCGACAATACAATAGATTAAATTGTCTGGCTTGCAAATTATACTGATATGATTTCTTTGAATTGAGACTCGGACAAGCAGTCGCTATCATACTCGTAACCCCGCAATAAGATTTCCTGTGTCGCAGGTGGTATAGAGTCTATAGAGTATAGACAACAAAACATGTACTGGAGAATTAGGATTTATCTGTCACGTAATGTCTGCTCTGGCTGACGATCAAATCCGGGACAACTAGCGAGGTGCAAAGCGTTGTAGGCAGTCACCTATCAAGTGGGATATGGGGTCGTCAACATTTTGTTCACAGTAAACGACATCCTACTAGAAGTCAAATTACAGTTACAGACTGTATTGGAGGTAATTACAGTCAATATAAAACATAGTTAAAAGGTTGTTTTAAATAGTTCCTCTTCTTTCTTCTAATTTGCCTAGCCTGCATTAATTAAATAAGCAAGCCAATATTTTTCAATACATGTCGTTCGTATTAAAAGCTGAAACTTAACCTCCATAGTGTACACGGTTACTGTATTTTTTTCATTTAACAAGCGAACTAAAAATATGGCAATGATAAAATACCACTTATATTATAATACACACTTAAAAAAACCAGTTATAATATCACGATTTTAATGCCGAAATCTATACTAATATTATAAAGCTGAAGAGTTTGTTTGTTTGTTTGTTTGTTTGGTTGAACGCGCTAATCTCAGGAACTACTGGTTCGAATTGAATTTTTTTTTTGTGTTGAATAAACCTTTTATCGAGGAAGGCTATAGGCTATATAACATCACGCTGCAACAATTAGGAGCGAAGAAATAATGGAAAATGTGGGAAAAACGGGGAAAATTATTCATTCTCGAGGGCTTTCGTTGCATGCGTTGCGAAAACGATTCAAGATACCAAAAATATATGTATGAAAGAATTATTCCTCTTGAAATGATCTAAAAAAATGTCCACGACAGATGTCTATCTTTTAAGATTAACACACTTGAACCGTTTTTATGGTAATCAAATTTGGTCGAACCCACTGCCATACCAAACTTGCCGCGTTTCCAAGTTTAATCTGAATTAATCTTGCTGTGATCCTTTGCTACTTTGCTATTATTTTGTCGTAAGCTTTATTTTTAAGTTTAATTTAATTTAACCTCAATTAATTTTGGTGATAGTTTATTATCTTCCCGAAATTCCTACGGGAGCGGGACCTACGCGGTTGATACTTACGGGTCCCGAAGCGAAGCGAGGGCGGTTCGCTAGTAATAAATAGACAAAGGTTTTCAATAATGCATTATGAATTTATGATTCACATTGGCTCGACCTACCCACTTGTATTGTTTTGTTTTTATATTGGGAATAATTGCTATAGTTAACAGTTGATTCAGGTCAAGATTAGATTATCTATGTTCGTAATTGCTTTCATGATTTTAATATACATACGTTATTCCAACTAGTTATCAATAAGTGCGTATTCTACGTAAATACAAAAATGATAACTATTTATTTTATACTTATAGTTATTAATCTGTTTAAACTTATTTTTACTTCTTATAACAATACACAACATGAAACTTTTATAGTAAGATATGGGAACTCACTTACTATTTTTACGCGATACTACGATCTCAATATATTTGTTAGTTATGGGTTTAAATATGTAACAAAAATGACGAGTAGGAACAATTAAAACTTAAAATGTTTAAACAAAAATTATTGACATGCACCATTATTAAGTTTGACAATAAACTAGGGCTGGATTATGTTATCTATACTACATATAATAAAACTGTAGGACCACGTGTTCTGTACATTGAATATTTTTTTTAATTTCGACTAAGGGGCACTTACATATCGAGATAGAACTCAATTTTTTTTTTTTTATTTATTGTTTGTCTGTCTGTCTGACCGATCATCACGCGTAAACCACTGGACGGATTTAATTGAACCTCGGTAAAGTTATTACCTATATACTGGTGTCTATTATAGGGTACTTTTTTTTCGAATAATATTAAGGTTCCCTAGGGATAGGTGACTAAAGTTTGTATGGAAATTTTTTATAACGTCGTCCGATTTGCTTCAAACTTGCAACAAAGGGTTATCACTTAAATTAATAGAATACATGTTTCTCAGTTTTTCGATATTTTGTTAGGAAAAGAAAAAAAATACAAATGAATGCGGAAATTTGTAATTTTTTAAGGTAAAGGGTCAAATCACACTGAGACGAGACGCGACGCGACGCTGCGCGCAGTCTTTCAAAGAGCGGCTCAAAATAGAACTTTATTTTCTACACGAAAAGATACACATTTCATTGTGACAATTCAGGATACGTTGCTTCATGCAGCGCTGCGTCTCGTGACGCCTCGCGGCGTAGCGCGGTGCATCGCTACGCAGCCGTGCATCGTCGGTACGCGCGGCGTGCAAGATTGCCTACTTTTACGATGCACCTCGCGGCATTGAGATGCGCCTCGCGGCGACGCGCGGCGCAGCGCGAAATCACTGGCCTCTTCCAGTATCGTTGCGTCGCGTCGCGTCTCTGTGTGAGCTGACCCTTACTTTCTGACTAAACTGAAAATGATTTTAACCCCATATTTTAAAATTATTATAGTTAAATAAGTAATCTTCAATGTAAATTCAGTATTTTAAAAAAAAGCCAGCAAAGGGTGCAAAAATGGGGATAACGTTGGTACAATTAGAGGTACCTACAGTGTTTATTCAAGTTGACTTAAGTGACAAAACAAAATCTATAGGGAGGTTAAGAAAGAGTACTAGAACAACAATCTAAAAAAAATAATTAAAATAAAAAAAGTTTGTCTGTTTGTGCGCGCTAATCTCCGGTTCGGCTGAACGGATTTTTATGGGACTTTCACAGGAAGATAGCGGAGATTCCTGAGCAACATTAAGGCTATTTTTTATCCCGGAATTCCCGCGGGATCAGGATTCGCACGGGAAAAAATCCTATGCGCGAAGTCGCGGGCTTTAATTTTTATGGAACTTTCACTGGGAGATAGAGGAGGATCTGGAGCAACACTTAGGCCCGGCGCCCATTATCGGCATCGGCAAGGAAAGGGATCTTTCGGCATCCCTACATGCCAGCGCACACTGTCGGAAATTGACATGGCCTTGGCATGCTGCAACGTTCTTAGGGATGACGAGGCGTCCTTAAGCATGCCGCACCGAATGCTGCTTCGGCGAAGGTGACGACGCGACGATGGGCGACGGCGTACTGAAGGATCCCGATAGCCTCAAGCATACCGAAGATTTTTGTTACTACTATCATATATCATGGAAATTTCTACTTTATTGCCATGAAGTAAATGTACCTATAATGCTTTTTATCATCTAAAATCCTTATCTTGACCGATGCCGATAATGGGCGCCGGGCCTTAGGCTTCCTTTTTATCCCGGAATTCTGGCGGGATCAGGATTCACGCGGGAAAAACTCCTATGCGCGAAGGCCCGGGCTTGAATTTTTATGATACTTTTATTGCGAGGTAGAGGAGATTCTGGAGCAACGTATAGGCTACTTTTTCTTCCGGATTTCCCGCGAGATTATGATTCACACGGGAAAAACCCCTATGCGTCAAATCGCGGGCTTAGATTTTTATGGGACTTTCACTGAGAGATAGAGGAAATTGTGAAGCAACGTATAGGCTACGGTTTATCTCGGAATTCCCGCGGGATCAGGATTCACGCGGTAAAAACTCATACTCGTAAGGTCGTGGGTTCAGATATTTATGGGACTTTCAGTGGGAGGTAGAGGAGGTTATGGAGTAAGTATTATAAATAAGCCACAATACTTTACAATATACTGCGGGATCGAGATTTACCCGGGAACAACTCCCATGAGCGAATCAAGCCGCGGACTCATTTATATCTATTATATCGGGAATCGAACCGATTCTTTTTCTCATGACCAACTTTATGTTGCTTTCTCGAGGGTTAGCATCGCTTCTGGTCTTTATGTTTTGGCACCCGAAAAAACTACCAATGGAGTTTAAAATTATATATTTTTTAATTATCGTGGTTAAATTTATGCTTAAAGTTTGGAACAAAAAAACACGTTTATATCTTAGTCTTTTTATCGATTTTCTCAAGATATACATAACGGATTTTTGTACGGTATGTCTAAAACATAGTAAATAATCAAGTGTAGAGTACCTAATATGTGTGGAGCAACATATTATATGCCACTATTTACCTTAGAATTCTTGCGGGGTCGGGATTCACGCAGGAAAAACTTTGTGACACACTGACACTGAGTTCCACGCGGGCGGAGCCGCGGGCACAGCTAGTCTATAATAATTACGTACTTATAATAAAAATATGACTGGTTTATGTCTTAGAGAAAAAAGTGTATGAACGGTCTTCATAAGGCCAATCACCAATAAACGCCAAAAGACGTAGTTTTCGCAGTTGTATTTCCAGAGGTCTAACTTAAAAACTGGCGCATGTTTCGTCTTAAGACACCACCTAGAACCCAGTGGCGATTCCTGGTGTTTATAATTGGGTTGGCTCCAGCTTTTGTTATATAGGGTGTAGTGTTAAGTGCGCATAACCGGAAAACCATTTCTTCAGACGGACAATCTAACAAACTTGCAGTCCTTCATTAAGAAACCTACTTTGAAATCGCAAATAATAATTGCTTTTTACAAAAAAAAAATAACCGACTTCAATCTTGATAAGTAGAGATAACTCAAAAACTACTCGCCAGATGGCGCTTAATTCAACATGTAAGTGTAAAGTTCTCGTCGCTACAAATTAATCAAGCCCAAACACTAGATAACTGCAGTAAATCGTTGAGGAGTTCGCTCGACTGTCTTTCGGCTTCATCAGATCGACTCCAGATCTTCATGAAATTGTACTTATGATAACATGAACAAACACACTAGTTGTCCATACAATTTTCAAAAGTTCCCCTCGATTTCCCTGAGATGCCATCATCAGATCCTGGTGTCCTTATCACGGGACCCCACTGCGCATATCTACTTTAGAATAAAAAAAGAATATCAAAATCGGTCCATAAACGACGAAATAATGAAATGAAATGAAATGAAATGAAATGAAATGATTTATTTCGAACTTGGTTTTTACAAACACTTTTCGAATGTCATCTACGCCATCGCTTCCACAAATCCCTACGATGAGTGGCCTTGGTAGAAGAAGCGGCAAGAAACTCCCAAGGAGTTTCTTTTTTCTTCCCCACTCACAGTTACAGAGAACACTTATCACTACTTAAGGCTATATTTCAAACTCATGTCCAGGCTGTTTTATCTTGAAAATATTCATCCAGTTTATAATAACCCTTCGTCATAAGAATGTCCTTAACATGAGTTTTTAGCTTACAGTATGGCATTTCCGTTAATTCTAACGGAATTTTATTATAAATTTTTACGCATCTACCCATGAACGAGCCACCAGTTTTACAAAGCCTAAAATTTGGTACAATCAGCTTAGCCTTATTCCTAGTATTAATATTATGGACATCACTTTTCTTTAAAAAACTATCATGGTACTTTTTAACATACATAATATTATCCAAGATATATTGTGATGTAACAGTGAGTATATTAACTTCTTTAAACAGATCTCTCAGCGAGTCCCTAGGTCTGAGGTTGTAAATTGCACGCACTGCCCTTTTCTGTAATATAAAAATAGATTCAATGTCTGCAGCTGTGCCCCACAACAACAAACCGTAGGACATCACACTATGAAAGTAACTAAAATAAACTAGTCTTGCTGTTTCCACGTTAGTTAAGAGCTTTACTTTCTTAATAGCGTAAGCAGCAGAACTGAGTCTCCCAGACAAGGCTTCAATATGGGGACTCCATTGCAACCGAGAATCTATCGTAAGGCCAAGAAACTTTGTAGAATTTACTAAGTCAAGTACTTCCCCATTTAGAAGTATGTTAGTTGGCACCTGTTTTACATTCGGTAACGTGAATTTGACACACTTGGTTTTTTTCGCGTTTAACATCAAGTTATTACAAGTAAACCAGTGTAGTACCTGCGAAACAGTATTATTCACATCGTCAAAGCAATGTTTTCTTCTATCTACTTTAAAAACTAAGGATGTATCATCAGCAAACAATACAGTTTCACACAAATCCCGAGTAAAATGAGGAAGATCGTTTATGTATATTAAAAATAGCAATGGTCCCAGTATTGATCCCTGAGGCACACCCATAGAAATGTGTGCTCCTGAGGACTCTATACCATTAATCACTACTTTTTGTACACGCTCAGACAGGTAAGACTTTATAAGGCTAAGTGATAGTGCTGAGATACCATAATGCCTAAGTTTATTTATTAATATGTTGTGATCAACGCAATCAAAGGCCTTTGAGAGGTCACAGAATATGCCAATAGCATCCTGTTTGCACTCCCAGGCAGTAAAAATATGCTTGAGAAGAGCAATGCCCGCATCAGTAGTATTTTTTCCTCTCGAAAAACCGAACTGATTTGCATGAAATAATTTATTTTTAGAGAAATGTGACAGCAGCTGGTTGTAGATAATTTTTTCAAAGATTTTACTAAGAGCTGGTAAAATAGATATTGGTCTATAATTAGTGGGGTCGCTTTTTTCACCAGCTTTAAATAAAGGTATTATTTTACCATGCTTCATTAAATTAGGAAAGCTGCCATCATCTATACATTTATTAAAAACTAGCTGTGCCCGCGGCTCCGCCCGCGTGGAACTCAGTGTGTCACAAAGTTTTTCTTTCTCTACCTCCCACTGAAAGTCCCATAAATATCTGAACCCACGACCTTATGAGTATGAGTTTTTACCGCGTGAATCCTGATCCCGCGGGAATTCCGAGATAAACCGAAGCCTATACGTTGCTTCACAACTTCCTCTATCTCCCAGTGAAAGTCCCATAAAAATCTAAGCCTGCGATTTGGCGCATAGGGGTTTTTCCCGTGTGAATCATGATCTCGCGGGAAGTCCGGAAGAAAAAGTAGTCTATACGCTCCAGAATCTCTTCTACCTCGCAATAAAAGTATCATAAAAATTCAAGCCCGGGCCTTCGCGCATAGGAGTTTTTCCCTCGTGAATCCTGATCCCGCCAGAATTCCGGGATAATAAGTACCCTATGTGTTGCTCCAGAACCTTCTCTATCTCCTAGTGAAAATCCCATATAAATCTAAGTCCGCAACTTCGCGCATAGGAGTTTTTCCCGCGTGAATCCTGACTCCACCAGAATTCCGGGATAAAAAGTAGCCTAAGGCCCGGGGCCCATTATCGGCGTCGGTCAGGATAAGGATTTTAGGTGATTAAAAGCATTATAGGTACATTAACTTCATGGCAATAAAGTAGAAATTTCCATGATATATATGATCGTAGTAACAAAAATCTTCGGTATGCTTAAGGCTACTGAATCGGCAGCTTTGAGGATGCTTCGGTATACTTCGGGATCCTTCAGTACGCCGTCGCCCACCGTCGCGTCGTCACCTTCGCCGAAGCAGCACTCGGTGCGGCATGCTTAAGGACGCCTCGTCATCCCTAAGAATGTTGCAGCATGCCAAGGCCATGCCAATTTCCGACAGTGTGCGCTGGCATGTAGGGATGCCGAAAGATCCCTTTCCTTGCCGATGCCGATAATGGGCGCCGGGCCTAAGTGTTGCTCCAGATCCTCCTCTATCTCCCAGTGGAAGTTCCATAAAAATTTAAGTCCGCGACTTCGCGCATAGGATTTTTTCCCGTGCGAATCCTGATCCCGCGGGAATTCCGGGATAAAAATAGCCTAAATGTTGCTCAGGAATCGCCGCTATCTTCCTGTGAAAGTCCCATAAAAATCCGTTCAGCCGAACCGGAGATTAGCGCGTACAAACAGACAAACTTTTTTAATTTTAATTATTTTTTTAGATTGTTGTTCTAGTACTCTTTCTTAACCTCCCTATAGATTTTGTTTTGTCACTTAAGTCAACTTGAATAAACACTGGAGGTACCTCTAATTGTACCAACGTTATCCCCATTTTTGCACCCTTTCCTGGCTTTTTTTTAAAATACTGAATTTACATTAAAGATTACTTATTTAACTATAATAATTTAAATAAATGGGGTTAAAATCATTTTCAGTTTAGTCAGAAAGTTACCTTAAAAAATTACAAATTTCCGCATTCATTTGTGTTTTTTTTCTTTTTCTAACAAAATATCGAAAAACTGAGAAACACGTATTCTATTAATTTAAGTGATAACCCTTTGTTGCAAGTTTGAAGCAAATCGGACGACGTTATAAAAAATTTCCATACAAACTTTAGTCACCTATCCCTAGGGAACCTTAATATTATTCGAAGAAAAAAGTACCCTATAATAGACACCAGTATATAAGTAATAACTTTACTGAGTTTCAATTAAATCCGTCCAGTGGTTTACGCGTGATGATCGGTCAGACAGACAGACAGACAGACAGACAATAAATAAAAAAAATATAATTTTGAGTTCTATCTCGATATGTAAGTGCCCCTTAGTCGAAATTTTAAAAAAATATTCAATGTACAGAACACGTGCTCCTACAGTTTTATTATAGTATAGATAATACATAAATGTGGTGCAATGGAGGCTATAATTGATTTAATGACAACTGTAGAAAGACCCCAAAGATCAGTTGACTTTTTAATATTAATAGAATTGAAGGTTTTTACTATTGTATCAAAAGTGATGTGGTTAAATGTAAATGAATTATTGCATTTATCAACACATGACTCCATAATATTCAAAGCTAGCTGAGGGCTGGCCTGCAAGTTTTTTGTAATTTCATGTGGTATTTCCGAGAAGAAATCCTGAAATGTGCTTGCAACTGCATCATCAGAAGACACATTTTTGTTGTTGACTATTAAGGCAAAACTACGATCATTAGATTTAACTTTACCTGCTTCTTTATTAATAATGTTCCAAGTGGTTTTAATTTTATTTCCAGAATTCTTGATTTTATTTGATATGAAGATCGACTTAGCTGTTGCACAGACTTGTTTAAAAATTTTTGAATACCTTCTTACATAATTTATAAATTCTAAGTCTGTGGAAGTAGACTTTTTTGCATAGAGTTCAAAAAGTCTTATTCTACTTTTATATATTCCTGTTGTTGCCCAATCACTAAATTTAGTTTTCTTAATGCTACATTCAATTCTTTTTTCCTTAAAATTATTGTTAAATTCGTACTTTATTAAATCAAATACATTGCAGTATGCTTGATTTGGTGTATCATTATAATTAATATTTATTGAAGAAATTTTTCTATCTATATTGCTTTTGAAATTGTTTAAATTTTTTTGAGTAATTGGTCTGCAAACTATGTATTTTTTGGAAAGGTCATGATGGTACTCAATGGTGGCAAGTTGTCCGCTATGGTCTGAACTAATACAGCTTAATAGTAACTTATTAACAACAGTACAATTACAAAAAATGTTGTCTAAGCAAGTAGCTGATGATGGAGTTACTCGAGTAGGTTCAGAGAATGTATAATCTAAGTTAAATGATTTAAATAAACTAATAAACCTTACTGAGAGTGAAGTTGGAACAAGAATATCAATGTTGAAGTCTCCACATACAACTACTTTTTTATTTTTCATACATAACACTTTTAAAACATCCTCCATAGCGGATTCAAATAATGGGTAGTTGCCTGAAGGTGGTCTATACACACATACAATGACCACCCTTTCAAGCTCTATACAAGAGAGCTCTATAGTATGTTCAATAGAGAGGGATACTATGTCTTTACGCTCCTTATAATTTAAACTATTATGAATGATGATTAAAGATCCTCCCCTCAGTATGTTTTGTCTACAAAAAGAACTGCCTATACTATAATTATCTATGGATACAATTAATTCATAATTTTTCAGCCAGTGCTCTGTAACGCAAATAATGTCAATATTCATTTCATTTAAAAACAAATTTAATTCCAAGTCTTTGCCGGAAAAGCCCTGTATGTTTTGGTGTACAATATTTAAGTTATGATGCTTTCCCTTTGTCGACTGATTGCTAGAGGTATTCTCTGTTGTCTCGCAAATTAATTTAAATGATTTGGAACGTATTCCAATAGTTCATGCTGAATGTCAGTAGAAGACTGCTCAATAAAAGCAGTGGTACCAGCCAAATTTTTGGCTAAATTGTCAATGTAAAATGATAGCACCATTGCTATTTGTCGTTTATGATAATTTGACAGATATAAATTATCTTTAGTCAAGTAAATCTTAGATATTAATTTATTAATGTCAATAACTTGGAAATAATTTTCACTATATAAAGACATAGTGTCCATGGTTACATTGAGATTATATCGAATATTATTTTCATCCTGTGGCAAACACTTACTGTAGGGTAAAGTAAACATTACAATACTCCTTAGTTTAAGTAAACATAGCTGATCATAGTAATGAAGCAACATTTTTCTATTTACTTTTCCCCTATTACCAATAAAAATAATTAAATTAGTACTACTATCTAACTTACTTTTGAGAATTTTTTCAAATATATCCTGTAATGATAGTCCAGGAAAACAATGATTAACACAGCTTAGCTCCGTATATAAATTAATTAATTGGCCAAAACTCCTTCCAATCTCATCACTAAACATCACATATTTATTACATTTATTTCGCATAAAGGAATTATTTTCATGTGTGTCTATGCTATTACAAGGTTTAGAGACTAGTGGCTCACACACCGGCTGGTGGGTTACAGATTCCGAGGCACCCAGGCCCGATGCCAGGGAATGTCTTTTAGTGACCGTCTCGTTTACTGCAGAGACATCTGACATGCATTTTAATGCCAGTATGTATTCCCTAATCTCTTTTTTGGATGATTCATAGTTTTGTGTCATAATGTTTAATGATTCCTGCAAACTAGTCATTTTATTAGTGAGGGATTCAATATTTTTTTCATATATGTGTCTATTTTCTTCTATAATTGAGGAACAAACCTGTAATTTTTCTGTTAAATGCATTCTATCTTTTACACACTGTGTGTAATTGACAAATTTTTTATTATGATTTAAAAGCTTCTTAGTTTTCTTAATATATCTATTAATTTTAATATACTTTTTTAATTTGTTTCTACTACATGCAACCATATTGTTTGCAACATTACTGTTAATTGAGTCATCCTTCGTCAAGTCAATAGTTGCAATTGGGTTGCTGGTGCATGAGGCAGAAACAAGGCTAGGGGCACTGCATACTAACTCCTCAAACAGACTTTGGTTCTGGGAGGCTATAACTTGTGTTTTATCACTTTCCAATTGAAAGATACGATTATTAGCCTCGTGAAGCTGTTTCTCCAATGCATCAATGTGTCTGAGGGCCTGCTCATACTCACCACTGCACTGGTCGAACGTGTCAATTATTGACTGAAGTCTGTCCCGGTCATTAGATGCAGTTGATAATTGTGTGTGTAACTCAGACAATTCTTTCTTTAATATACTATTCCTATCTAACACATCCAATAATTCCTTTTCGTTGTCCTCTCTTTCCCTATTAAGTTGGTTAACCAACTCCTTGGTAGCCTTCAATTCCTGCAAAGCCATTTGGAGCTGGGACTCCTCCTGGCGAGCCAAGGCTTTACGCGTCATCATTTTACTGATATCGAATAAACAACTATCAACGAGAAAAGACCAAGAGGTTGTCTAAACAACTATGTAAGCCTATCAGAGTGACAGCTTACTTGCTTTTACACTTAGCTTTATAGAAATAATAAAAGCTAGTGGAAAACTAATTAATATTGTTAAAGAAATGAACTTGTCAATAATATAACAAAATACAAACTTACATGAAAGAAGTAACAACGATTAACAATTCAAAAATGCACTGTCACTTTAGTACCGGCTTTATGTTACGAGTCCAAACCGGTAAAATACGCAATAAAAGTCACAATATTGCACTTACAATCACTATTTATACAAATTATTACAAAAATTATTTAGCAAATGAATGGAAAGAGGCCGAAATGTAGTAATTAGTAAATAAAATTCAATTAAAATTTAAGGAGCTATGACAATCAGCTGTTACTCGTAGTGTTGCCACAGAGAAAAAAAAAAGAAAAAAAAAAGAAAAAAAAAAAAAAGAAAAATAATCGCTGAACGTACATAAAAAAGCATATATACGGTCGAATTGAGAACCTCCTTCTTTTTTGAAGTCGGTTAAAAAGAAATTTCATACAATTTGACATTTTTATTTTTGTATGAAATAGCTAATGTTTTTTCGCGATATTAGGGTTTGTCCCATAGTGAAAGTCCATTTTCCACTATCAACCGTTTTTCGGCAAACGATCTCGTCGTGAAAGGTCTTTCTAAAAGTTCTTGTATCACAGATTTTGTTGAATCACTCATAATTTCATGTCATTTCATTATAAACTAATCACCTACTAAATAAAAAGTAAATTAAATCAATAGAAAGATAGAAACCGTAATCACAAATCTACACTATCACGAAAAACATGCGAAAACTCGTTAGGTAATGCGCCATTCCCAGCGCCAGACCCGCGTTTCAAACTCAGTGATACGCTGATACCACAGTATAATTTTACTATGGTGATACTAAGCGATCGAAGAGGCGCGGGCGGCGCGGGCCAACGACTTTGTATGGACTATGCATGCGCTAGCAGAAGCGCATGCCTCGGCCGCGCTCGGCGCCGACCGAACGCGAAGACAATCACCGCGAGTCGCGTTCGTGATAGAAGACCGCAGCGCTCGTAAAATGTAATTATTGTACTTAGGTCTAAATAATTAGGTTGTAAATATATGATTTTTTACATTTTATTTAATGCTTAAAATTTATGGTATGGCGCCGCCATACGCGCCATCTTAGAGAAATCGCCACTGCTAGAACCTGAGATATAAATAAAATATGTTCTAGGACGGGATTACGTTACATAAATTAAGACAACGTTATTTACTCGACATTGAGATAGGTACCGTCATCGAACGATTTACCTTCCCGTGACATAGGTGTGCCGTGTGTCACGTGTAGTGTGGGCTTGCCCTAATGGCGTTACGGGATCAATAACCCTTTGTTTATTGTAGTAGACGTACCTAGTTCTTCATTTTCCTGCTTTATTGGGTCACTACGATAATCCACTATAATTATAAATTCCAATTTAACCGTGTGTCTGTTATGTTTTCGAGCTGAATCGCTGAATCAGTTATGTTGGTATATTTTACGGACTTAAATAGGATTTTCGATGGTTTTCTTTTTTGGGTGTATATTTTTTACTCGAAAGGTAATGCTTCAGTGGCTTCAGGTCTGGAGCTATGTAAATTGGAGCGTCATCTTAAATGTTAATTTTTGAAGTATTCGTTTATTGATTTTGAAGTCGGTTATTTTTTTTGTAAAATGTTAGTTATTATTTATGGAGATAGGTTACCCGAAAAAGGATTGCATATAAAACTATTTTTTATCACGGGAATATAATCCCTTAGGATAATTTTTTAATGGCATTTTCTCGATTTCCTACTCCCACGCAGACGATCCGCGAGCAAAAACTTTTAGATATAACGACATTTGTAAAGTTATCTAATAGTTTTTAAGATCCCTTAGAACCCCACTTTTCTGTTTTTTTTTTAAATTTCGTCCCTAAAAAATCCACAGTGTTACAAACACACCAAAAAAATAACTAACCAAATTGGCAAAGCCGCGATTCAGTTATACAATAGATTTCAAAATTTACGTATGCCTTTGTAGTTTTGTATTATTAAATATTTTTAAGTCCTTACTAATCAGTATCACCCGGTATTATAAAGGAATCAGCAGAGATCACGATCTTTGCGATTCAAGAATCACAGTGCGACGTAAGTACAATAAAACTCAGACATGATTGTCGATTGTATAGTGAACTATAGTGTCTGCGGTATTATGTGTTCCGGGCAGAACGGCGGGTGTGGCCTTATTAAGGTCAGTAAATGCGTTCTTGTGCTAATACCGCATCGACACATCGAGGGAAGAGTTCACTTGTAGTTTATTATAATTGTGTAGGTTCGTACTGTCAGTACAAAAATCCTGTTTAAAGATTTTTTAGTGTGAGGATCCGAAAGTATTCAGGCCAAAATTCAACATGAAAAGTGATAATGCTCTTTGAACTACTTCAAAAAAAGGAGAAAATTTTCAATTCGATTGTTTTTTATGGGTGTACCTCATTACCTTTATTACTGGCTGTACCGATTTTTGTTTTCTTACTAGAGAACCGCCCGCGCTTCGCTTCGGGACCCGTAGGTTACAGCCGCGTAGGTCCTGCTCCCGTAGGAATCTCGGCTAAAAAGTAGCCTATAATATTATGATATACTGAAACATCAGATATAACATTTGCCTATGACTTAAGTAAATTACATGTAGGTAGTATTTGATAACGTGATTCAGAACTTGCAAATGAATTTTACTAACGCCATCTATTAACAACACCCGGAACTAAATATCTAGCAACTAACAAAACATCGATCTTCCCATGGGAATGAGATGTTTTTCCGCGGTAAAAAGTAGCCTACGTCACTCTCCACCCTCCTAACTATCCCCACACACATAAACCATACCATATAATAGCCTTGTTGCGACGTGAAAGAGTCACAAACAAACAAACACACTTTCACATTTATAATATTAGTAAGGATTTCTGATTTTCGTAATAAACTCAAGTGGCTCCCTATCCGTCTTCGCCGGAATGCTCACATACTTTCTGCTCTGTACTCAGTGTTGTTTAATCCGTTGGTTGACCCCATCTTATCTTCGGGACAAATTTGAATTTCGTCACCTAACCCACAACCATTTACTTCGTTCCTCCAAAAACCTTGCCCTTCTTACTCCTTCTCACAATTATTCATCCTTCTATCATGACTCCTTCAACGTGACTGCTATCCGCCTATGGAATTCCCTACATATTTCTTCTATACGTAAGGCCCCTAATTTAACTTCTTTCAAAAAGTCACTCAAAGACTACTACCTTTCTTTATAATCTCGTGTAACGGTTTCCCTTCTCTTTTAAACATAGTCCTTCACTGCTCATAATAGTATGTATATTTATTGTGTTAAGTTTATGTTCTCTCTCTTTGATGTGTATACCTCTACCCCTTCTACTTGTCTATGTATTACTTTCCTAAAACCTTGGGTTGCCTGGAAGAGATCGCTATGTAGCGATAAGGGTGCGGTTCCACTGAGGCGGAGCGGAGCGGAGCAGTGCGCGATTCACCAATCACATGGCTTGAAATCCGCACGAGGCGCAATGAGCTGGGATTTCAAGCCATGTGATTGGTGAATCGCACACTGCTCCGCTCCGCTCCGCCTCAGTGGAACCGCACCCTAAAGCCGCCTTTTGTATTGTGTATCCTTGTTGTATTGTTTTAAACATTTGTATTTTGGTATACAAACAATAAAGTGAATAAATAAATAAATAAATATATAGGCCATAGTCCACCAATTTAGTCAAGTAGGGATACCTTTCAGAACATAATGAAGAACTGTCATATTATGTGCAGCTTCCTTCACGATGGTTTTTTCTCACGTAAATTCTAGAGTCTAACCTATTTATTCCTTAACCTTAGTGTAAACAGTTGTACATTAATTAAAAGCAAAGTTTGTCGTCAGGTTATTGCTGTCGCTGCCAGTTTGCACCCAGAAGCTGCTTGTGCTGCTATTCGGCACGTTTCGGGTCATGGCTTCTAACGCTGACAAAGCTGGTGAGTGCTGTTTTGCTGTTTATTGAGTTTTATCATCGATTCTTAGTGCTAATGTGATGCAACCTGGTAGGGTCAAAGGGGGAGCGGGGAGGGGCGCAGCTGGTGTCCACATTTCTTGGACCTCGGATGAAGTACCTAAAGCTCCTGTACCCTTTAAAAATCTGCACTCAGATGGGCTAATCAGACTTGCTCCCTCTGGATCAGAAATCGAAGATGCTCCCCTCATTTTATGACAAAAATGAGTTAAAATGCCACTTGGCATTAAGTCCGCCCTTTGTATACCTTTAAGCTAAGGTTGCTATAAATAATAAAAATAAATAAATAATAAATAAATAAAATATTGAAACCAGCATAAATTTACTAAGTGATCCAGAAATTATATCGACGCGACGTTCGTATCCTCGATTTGTCATGGTGCGTGTTCTGAACTAAGCATGTCATCAGCTGGTACAGTCGGACCGAAAATAATTAGTCTAATTTCGCCAATTACACGAACACGCGGGGGCGTTCACGCTTCATTTAATGATGCAACCGGCGCGCGGCGGCCATTGTGCGATTATTTAATCTGTTCCCGTCAGACGATCGAGGCATCGCCTTCGAACTTAGATTTTTGTGATTTTGTTGCTATCTCCCGGTCGGCAGTTGTAAGGTTGTAAATTTGTTGTAACGTCCAATGATGGGTTCACAGTAGAATGTTATCATGGTTACATTTACATCTTGTAGTACGAAAATGTCATAGGGTGATATGACCTGAAAATCAAGTAATTTTTTCAAAGCAATTTTGTTCCGACTAAGAAAGTCGAAAAAAATAGATGAAGCCGGTTAAAAAATGTTTTGGTAGGTAATGATAATAATCGCCGCAATCTTTTACCGGTGTTTTCTCGGGTGACCGGTAATTATTCGGTATCTTAATAAATGAATCTCATCTGGTAACCGCTGCAAGGGACTAATCTTCACAATGTTATCTTCTCATGAAGTAGTTTATTGTGGACTTGATAAGCACTCAACTCAAGGTCTTCAGATTGGATCTTCCTTATGTTTGGCGTTATACTTTGTTATACATACATGGGTTGCCGGAACTCTAGTCCCTCCACTGTTACGGAACGTTTTGCGCAGTTTTCAGTGGTGACGTTTAGAAGGTAAAACTGGCACCAAGCCCTCTGCGGTATAAATTATGCAAATTGAAATAAACATAATAATTATTGTTGATTATTTTACATTACAGTGATGTTTGATTGGAATACTTATTCACTAACAAAAACGTGTCAATTTATAAATTTTAAGAATCCAGTGGAAATTGATTGACTACCCGGATGGCGCAATGGTTAACACGTCGGATCGCTGTTCCGAGGGTCCTGGGTTCGATTCCCAGCGAGGCGGAAATTTGAATGATGAATTTGAATTACCGTTCTCGGTCTGGATGTGTGTCCTTGTCTTGTGTGTTGTCCATGGCACCCACGACACAGGGAATCCTAGTGTGGGGCTATGAGTATGAGCGTTATTTATTATTATTATTTTTTTTTGAGTGAGAGGCATTAGGTTTTTCGATGCAATCCTAAAATCACATATTCAACATACAATTATAATCACATACTCAAATCGGCGGTTTAGTTACGGATGGCAATCAGACACAACACAAGTAAGCAGACGTCTCAAGCCTGGTTAGAAATCTTTTGACATGAATTGTAGCCAGCCAAGTTAATCAGTAAACAAACAAAAAAAACAATAGACAGTTATTGAACGTGTTGGTTCAAACAGAAGGCCTCATTTACATAACATATTGATCAGATGTATCGCAATCAATATCGGGAATGAGCCGATCCCCCAGGATAAATGGAGCGGCGATCCGATAAACAACAATCGGACCGATCTAACAATAAGGTTGATATTGTTTTGATAATATTTATTTATTTATTTATTAACACTTTATTGTTTGTACACCAAAGAAAAGACAATACACATACAAAAGCACAAGAAGGTAACACAAACAATGGGCGGCCTTATCGCTTTAAAGCGATTTCTTCCAGGCAACCCAATACAAGATAAGGACAGCACTAGAAGTAAATAGGTACAGGCGTACATGATGTGCATAAATAGCGGAGTTTAATCAATTAACAACACACACACACATTGATGGCATAGCAAAGTCAAAAGTTCAAACAACAAATCAAGGAAAGGAAGGCAGAAGAAGGAAATAAGTTAGGAAAGAAGATAGTAATTCTTAAGTGAATTTTTAAAAGAAGCCAGGTTTTCAGCTTTTCTTACAGCTTGTGGTAGCGCATTCCATAGACGAATAGCAGTCAGAGTGAAGGATTTGTGATAGAAAGAGGAAGTGTGAGAAGGAGTGAGAAGAGTAAGAGTATTTGAGGAACGAAGTAAATGATTATGGGATAAATAGCAAAATTCGAAATTACTACGGAGATACGAAGGAGCTGACGGATTAAACAGCACCGAGTACAGAGCAGAAAGAATATGAACATTCCGGCGAAGGCGAATAGGGAGCCACTTGAGTTTAGAACGAAATTCGGAAACATGATCATATTTGCGAAGACCAAATATGAATCTAATACATACATTTTGGAGACGCTCAAGTTTATTCAGTTGCTCCTCATTTAGGTCGAGATAACAGATATCAGCATAGTCAAGAATCGGCAGGAGTAAGCTGGTCGCAAGAGTAATTCTAGTAGCCATAGGAAGGAAGTTTCTTAATCTACGCAGGCTACCGATCGTAGCAAATAACTTCTTACTAATATCATTTATTTGCGGTGCCCAAGATAGACTGGTATCAATTAGAATTCCTAGATTTTTCACTACCTTGGAGTACGGAATTGGAACTCCCCCGAAAGATATTGTTGGCAGCGCTGACCAATCCACTTTTGCGACTAGTCTAGAGCTACCTATAATGATTACCTGGGTTTTTTTAGGATTAACTTTGAGTCCAAATGCCTCAGTCCATAAAACAATTTTATCAAGTTCAGAGTTTAAATCTGAAATCGCATTAGGCAAATTCCCAAGTGATGCTTGTGTATAAATTTGTAAGTCATCTGCATATAGGTGATAGGACGAAGTAAGTATGGAACATATCGAGTTGATGAAAATGGCAAAGAGAAGAGGAGACAACACGCCACCTTGCGGTACGCCGGCAGACAGTGCAGACCACGTGGAAGACACATCTTGAACTATAACACGTTGTCGGCGTCCATGCAAGTAACTGTGAAACCAATCAATAGCGGTCGGAGATATATTAAGAGTACGCAATATCCCCAGGAGAATATCGTAGTCAACACAATTAAAAGCGTTGCTAAAGTCTAGCAACGCCAGCACGGTGAGTTGCTGGTTCTCCATGCCATAACGGATGTCGTCGGTGACTTTGAGTAAAGCAGTTGTAGTGCTGTGGCCGCGCCGAAAGCCAGATTGGAAAGGATTCAATTCAATTCAAGGAGTTGGTAGGTAAGGAGGAAGGAATTTAATTGGAGTTGGACAAGACGTTCCATTACTTTAGAAAGGAAAGGAAGGATGGAAATGGGCCGATAGTCAGAGGGAGAGCATGGTTTGGATATCTTAGGCAAAGGAATTACTTGGGCATCTTTCCAACAAGAAGGAAATGAAGCCGAGGAAATGGAATAATTAAGGATAGAGGAAATAATGGGTAAAATTATATCCAAAATAGGGAGGATCATCTTGCGGCTAATGCAGTCAGACCCGACGGCATCCGATAGAATAGATGATATGCTACTCTCAATATCACGATCCGAAAATTGATTAAGAACAAAAGGAGGATGATCAGGAGTGGGAATCATAGAAAGATTATTTAATGTTGAAGACTTCGAAGCCGCTGTAATAGGACTGGACGATGAGAAATGGTGATTGAGATTATTTAAATCGGTCATAGAAACATGTGGCATGGAATTATCACGCGATTTCCCAACTCCTAGATTGCGTAAAAACTTCCACACCTTGGAAGTGTCTCCATCTTGGACTGATTCATGAATATGGCGTCGTTGTGAGTCCCTACACACCGTATTGCAGCGGTTCCGGACTTGATTATATTTAATACGATTGTCATCACTGGGATTACATTTAAATTTAGATTTTGCATTAAGTTTTTTATTTATCAATGTTTTAACATCATCCGTTAACCAGGGAGCTGGTGGGTGACGGACACGAATGCGACGAACAGGAGCATGGGCATCATAAAGTTGAATTAAAAGTGAATTAAAAATCGCTACCTGTTCGTCGATCGTTCTTCCAGTTAAGACCGCATTCCAATCCATGTTACCAGCATCTAGGCGTAGTTGTTCTAAATCTATGCCACTAAAATTACGTTGCAGAATGTATCTTGACTTATTTTTGGGAGGTTTTAAGTTATATGACAAAAATAGAAGGTCGTGATAAGAGAAGGACTCGGCACTGCACTGCCCATGCTTAGCAACGAAATCGGGAGAGGAAACAAACATAAGATCAAGTAGAGAAGGTGTGCAGCCAGGAGAAAAATGAGTAGCAGATAGGGGGAGAATATGCATATTCGACGCATCAATCAACGACCGGAGCCGTGCTGCTCTAGTATCAGATTTTAGTAGGCAAGTATTAAAATCACCCATAACAATGACGTGATCATAGAGGGGTCCCAAATCTTCAAAAGTTTTTTCAAGAGATTGAAAATAGTTAACGGTAACAGATGGACTATAGAACACCCCAAGTAGTACTTTAGTATGGGAGAAAAGAAGCTCTATGAAGAGATATTCAGCTTCGTTCTCTGTGTCAGAAGAGGATTGAGTTAAAATAGAATATGGAAAGTGTGAACGAAGATAAATAGCAACGCCACCCCCCACTCGTCCGGAGCGGTCGTTGCGAATTAAGTGAAAGCCGGGTAAAGAATAAGAAGTGGAGGGTAAGCAAGGTTTAAGCCATGACTCCGATACTAGAACAGCATGGATATTCTGGTTATCAAATGTATAAAGAAGATCGGGGTAATGTGCAGGAATGCTCTGTGCATTTATATGTACAATATTGAAATTTTTCTGAACGTCAGAGAAGTGCGATTCTAAAGTTTGATTTAAAGGAGGTATGCTACTGAAACTATCGTTGCTGCAACTGTCGTCAGAGTTGGAAGGTAAAGAAACATATAGCTGGTTACTATCACTATCACTTTGCGCCATCATTAATATGTATGATTTTAACAACTAAACAAAGAAAAATTACACACAATAAAATAAAATAAAACAAAACTAAAATTAAAATACGATAAAAGCAACAAAAAAAATTATATACAATACATATTATGTCTACCATCCAGCAGTACAATATAAAGTACCGTTATCGCTACCGTTATCGTACATTCGTAACCGTTACTATAATCTATGGCTCAATCAATGATAATTAATATGCTATGGTAAATTTTGACAGTGTCAACTCAAAAGAAATAATGAAAATAAAATACTAGCCGACCACGATAATTAGGCGCATGTCAGTTAAGACGTCATTGGAAATAGGGATGGGAATACGTAGTACATTCTGCAGTAGTACCAAAAGTACCATGGTGAATGTTTAATGGAGGTACAATTTTTTTTATGGAATTAAGATAGCAAACGAGCATGCAGCACCACCTTCCGCTGCCGCCCATAACAACTGTGACCGACCCAGAACTAGACTCAATGAGTCTCGTTCTAATTCGGTCACACATGCGTTGCTACCCCTGAGGACTGAGATGGTCGCCTCTAAAAAGTGTAACCGGCACCACACCTTCCTATCCGGAACACAATTGTTCTTAAAACAATTATTACACGGTAGGAATGGTACAAAGTACCGTGGCGGGCGGTGGTACTTCCCCGGGTGAGCTCTAGGCCCTACCACCTGTACTTGGTCAGTTACTGTACCTGCGCAAACATCTCGGAAAACGAAGTTCACATCAGCCTAGTCTAAATGATCTTAATGTACAATTGTACACGACTGCGCCTCACTAGGG
The DNA here is from genome assembly GCA_905404135.1 of Hesperia comma. Taxonomy (NCBI): domain Eukaryota; kingdom Metazoa; phylum Arthropoda; class Insecta; order Lepidoptera; family Hesperiidae; genus Hesperia; species Hesperia comma. The sequence continues at coordinate 6,516,299 of FR990034.1, forward strand.
GACGCGCGGGGCTAGAGCGGGGTGGGGGGCCCGCGTGACTGCTATCTGACATGCGCCTAATTATTGTGGTCAGGTAGTACCTACTTATATTAAAAATGCGAGAAATGTTAGGAATCTAAAGGTTGGAATGCAGTTAAAAATATAGATATTATAACAAGTCAAACATCGAAAACAAATTATGACAATAAAACGGAAAAGGCAACGAAACGGAACGGCATAACGGGGACAGTGAAAATGTCGTGACATTACTTCTTGAGTAATCTTCTCGTTCGAGGAAGAAACTTACTGCCAGCTGTTTTCGGAGGTGCAGGTGCTACATTTTCCTGGATGGGAGATGCAACACTAGGAGCGTGGGGTATAGCGTCTAGATCCCCCATGCACTCGACACGATGGCGCGAGCCATCCGGGGCCAGCACCTGGATACTGCCATCCCTCGTCCAGCACTTTGTCACTCCAAATCGCTGTCGCGCCGCAAGAAATAGTGTGTGTCTCGTTTTGGTCAGAAACTCTGACTGAGTAATACCAGTGCCCTTCAACTTCGTTTTTGCAAACCACACACTATCACGTATAGACTTCTCATGAAACTTCACCAGAATAGGCCTTGGCTTCGACTCTGAAGGACGCCCCAGGCGCTGCGAGCGAGTAATACATTCAGTGGAGAACTCTGGCATGTTTAACTTTTCTGATATGAGAGTGAAGGCCACCACCGATGTATTCTCATTCTTGCTCTCCGGAACACCATGAAACAGTAACATCTTCCGACGGGTACGCATCTCCTGTCTGTCGAGCTCTCTGTCCAAAAGCTCCATTTGCTTTTGAATTAACTCCATGGAAGACAGGATATATGACCGGAATGCAGAAAATTCAGCCGGCAAAGAAGATGAAGATGTTGCCGTTGGGCTTCCTTTTCGCAGTTCGAGCTGGAACTCATTGAGCTTGGTGTTAAACATCTCCTGCATCGCAGCAAAAGACCCCTTTAGTGAATCCATAACAATTTTTAAACTTGAGTGAAGTGATTGCAAAGTGAGTAGGTTATATGGTACGGTTGTAAGTGAGAATTATTAGCAGGATATCTTGCTGGTAGGTAGAACTATTCACAGAGCATTTACAAACATTAAAATATTGTATTTAAAATTTTTAGGCAAATAAACAATAATTCCGAAAAATTTGTTGCTGTTACTTTTTTCACGCCTACCCACGAAAAAACAAAGTATTAAATTGTATAGTTGAATTCATTTTTTAATTATCATGTTAATAACTTCCAGTTGTACCACTAGTTGAATTAAAACGAGTAGATTTTCTTAAAACAAAGGTACCTTAGCGTTTTGTGAGTGCACGCCGCTGTTTCGTCGTGTAAAATAGGTGCTGCGGAATTGATCTAGATCTTCCCAAAGATCAATTTTCTCAACGCTTTCACTTACAGCTGAATACATAATTTGTAATTTAGTAAAAAAAACAAACGCCCTTTACAATAACAAACGTTATGCAAGAGTTACCACTATACTTTGCATTCGGTTCAAGCTGATGCAATAAAAAGTTACGGAAATATCAAGAACCTATTGATTCGGAGCCAACGATGTGTAAAATTACGACGAGATTCGGCCCTTGAAAAACTATGCAGAAGAATAGAATGTCAGTTTGAAAAAGAAAGAGGTTTGCTTCCAATGACATTTTATAAAAAATATCTTGGTTTGTTTCTATTATTTATAAAACATGTTTTCGAAGTTCTTGCGGAATGAAGGGCTTCGGGTTCGATTCTCAGTTGGGGAATTCAAGTTATGTGTTAAGAAAATGTAGGTTCGTTCTGATGTGATTGGGTATCTCCCTAGTAAGTAATGCCGACTGTAGGGTGGACCTATATCTGAGTCGCTGATAGAATTGCCACTTCGCTAAAAAGAAACTTGTTGCCTGTGCTCACAGTTGAATTTTCCTTATAAGCAAAATATACTTAACGAAACTCAATCTGCAATGAACTTTAATGACAAGGGCGGAAAGCTGGCAATCGTGTGGGATGCAACTAAAAGGAATTCCGAATGTCACTGGCAATGTCACTAGATTTCAGACGCATGCCAATGACATCGAGCTCTGTTTGCATGGGTAAGTGCTCGTGTACTGACTCGCGGACGCGGTGGCGGGCGCAGTCACGAAATATCAAACATTGGCGTAATATCCAAGTACACAGGAATCGCACGTACGGTCTAAGTAGCGGGCAAGCTCGCGACGACGCGCGCGGCGCGCTCGCGGCATATCAAACGCGTGAGATGTTTGTGTGTGTTCACATCGAATTAGCGGCGGAGCGCGCGATTCAGTAGCGACGCAACTGAACTCTCGCGCAAAACGCCTGGTGGTCAATGTGAACACGAGCTCGCCACGTCCACCGCGCCCGCGCCCGCCACCGCGCCCGCGTGTTCAGTATGAACAAGCACAAAAGCCTCTCATATCCTGATCTCCAAATACCTTCTTTTTAGGCAAAAGAATTTCCCTCAATGACAACTTCTAACGACTGGTTTCTTATCGATGTGTTTTATTTCTTTCTCTTCCTTCCTATTATAATGAGTAATAAAAAGAGTATATCATTCAGCTGCATACACATTGTTTACTTATTAAATTATTTTTCCCCTGATCTAGTAAAACACTATTGATTGAAAAGTTCCGCTCATCCCAACTTTAATTGCGTATAATCGTTGTCAATTAACATACGTTTGTTTTAATTACGAACAAAGTTGTAGTAATCGTCTTCAATATAAATCCGCCACATGGACACCATATGCGTTTGTTACATTAATTGATGCGTCTTACGTCCGTTGCCAATCACAATATTTTAATTAGTCCTTCGCGCTCGATATTATGGAGGTCGGGACTTCTATGTGGCACGAAATTTGATATCAACATTCCCTTATAATATAATAGAATAATTATGTGTTCTATATTTGTACGCGCTATTGTCTGCGCTTACATGTCGTTATGACTTTTAAGGCTATAATAACATTATGTACTTACACGTTATGTACCTACTCTGCGTCAGTTGCTTAGTGTTGTTTATTTTATATAACATTGTTTATGCAGTCGACGGAAGGTAGTATATTGTATGTTACATTGTTGTGTTACCAATATTTGTGTGATTTTTATCCGCTTTAGTTTTAATAATATGTATAGCAATAATAAAAATAATTAAAGTAAGTTTTTAACTGTTGGTTGTCGGCTATGTAGCAGATTTTCAGCAGAATAGAGTTAACTACAAAACAAATCACTGAGTTTCCGAAACATCACATTTCCACAATGTTACACGCGTGAAACAACTTACAAACAATTCAATCGGTTCACTCGGTATATCGCCCTGTGTTTTACACCAAAAACTGATTTTAAATTACAATAATAATGAATAAATTTCATACATTGTGCAAATCCATCAACTTCACTTTTCACAGATGAATAGTTTCAACATGCATTTCAACAAGAACTTGACATCTTTGACATTTTTTTTCGATAATTGCCACCAACTTATCTCTGATGTGGCAAAAATTGGAACTAACGCCGCCATGTTAAAAAGTCATTCATAAGTACGTTGTGGCCATTCATTAGTCAGTTACTACCTCTCGATGATTGGTCCAATGTTTCCGACAGCGCCTCTCTTCATTTCATGGTTAAGTTGGTTTTACTGTACATGTGTAATGTCAGTGTCTTATTGACTACTGTGACTTTGACAATTATCGGCCATATTTGTTTTGTAGTTAACTCTATTCTAAAAAAACGGACTATAAATCTCAAAACACAGTTGGTTAAAAAAATAAAGATTTTGACATTGGACTTATAAAAGTAGGTAAGAAGTACCTAATTAGGTAATTGCGTACTTTCTGATTGTTATTATTCAGGTGTAATATAAACTTATACCAATATCATTTTCACATTAATAATTCATGAATTGAATGAATTTTATTTGCGTGTAATGTCTCTCCTAAATATTATGTTTTTATAAAAACGCAATCCGAAAATAAAAAACCAACAATAAGATAAATGATATGAATTATTTATCTATCAGGAAGTAATGCTTCAATCGTTTGCATGAATGACCGCGGCTTTGTATTGTATTTTTGTTTATGTCTTAACTTTCGATGTCGCTATCGGTCACTTGTAACAATTATTGCATGCTACTTTTTAGAAATTATGTAAAGTTAAAGTTATAGGTGTTGTAACTGTTTAAATAGGAAATTATTTAAAATTTATAATCGCACACGCTTTCCTTCGTTATAGCTACGTTGCCTAGGATTCTCTGATAGGTATAGTAGCACGGGCAACTCAAATAACACTTTCATCCATGACTCGAACACAAGTATCTGTCACATAAATGTCTACACGGGTAGGGATCGCACCTGGAATTCCTCTACTTGCAGACAGGTCACTATCAGCTAGTCACTAGGCCGCGGGGTCATCGAAGTCGGGTGAACCGATAAAGATGATTCCTTTTATACGCGAAAGCTGGTGCTTGCCGAGTGGTCGTATTTATAATTGATTGACTGAGTTACTTATTCTTAATAATTCCCTTTTCCTACTCACGTACCTTCCACGTTCTCCCTATCTTCTCCATACTCATTACTATCAACTATTTACCTATTATTGTGTTATTTATTTTCTTTTGTTTTCCTACTAAGTCTAAATTCTTTCTTTCTCTAAATGTCATTAGTACACCCGGCCTTTTAGAATCTTCTATCATTCAATCACAACTTCTCAACCCCTGGTTGTCTGGAAGAGATCGCTCTTTAGCGATAAGACCGCCTTTGTACAAATTCTATTGTTGTTTTCACTGTCTGTAATTTATTTTGCTCTGGTGTACAATAAAGAATATTAAATTGTATTGTATTGTAATTCTTGTTGAAATAACTCGAATATTTTGATAATTTTCTAATTTTTTAAATAGAATTTAGACAGCTAATGAGCACGCAATTTTATTCCTCATCGATTTTTTCTGTTAAAGTATTTCCTATGTAATATTATTAATTATTTCTAGGTACGGGCATGACATCCGAGGCTCTAGGCGTTTCGGTGGCCCCTTCGTTCTTCCATTCGTGCGTGTCTGATGGCAAAACCGCCACTATGGAGGATGTACAAAGATTCAAGGTCAGTTATTTACCAACATATAATTTGCTAGAAGTGTATTATACCTACTATTAGTTAAATCTACTCTGAGTTCAGTCATGTAAAATAATGTTGTTGTCATTTATATTTTGGAAGTTTTCGAGAGACTAGTGAAGTCTGTTACAATTTTAAAACGGTTATGGATTTTAGATGGTAAGGGATTTTTTCAGTAAGGTTATGAATTAATTGGGTAAAATTTTGATGTCTAGACTTATGATAGTCATGTTAGATTCAGCCTTAAATGTGTAGTTTTATTCCATATATTAGTTATAAATATTAGTTATATTTTTACTATTTACTGCTACGTGGGTAAATACTTTGACGGTTTTTCAATCGAAGCGTAAGAATGGACAGCAAAAATATCGGCGTATAATTATAGATACCGTGACCACTCATGTCATAGTGATGTGTGCATAATTCAGAATGAGCTATGTGTAAAATGATGTATCGTGCTGTAGTGCGGAACAAGGAGGGTTCAAGCTGGGCGCGTATAATAATGATATACTTAATGATTAGTGTGTCCGCTCAACAAACGACTCGCCCATTCAAATGATTCAATGCCCGCGCGTTTTGTCGATGTTAGGGTTAACACATAGATACGGTTCGCATTAGAACTGCGTGCACTGAACAAAAGTTTCGATGCAGTCTTTGTAAGAGTGGCCAGACATGAGTTTTTTTTTATTATTTTTTTCGCTTTACCATCATAAGGCTACTTTCCATTTATATCAGGTAGAATCGTACTCAAGGGCTCACTTATACATAATTTTAAAAAATACGGTCTACCAATTGTTAAACAGTCAATTGACAGACTTCAGGTGGCAATCACACAGTTTATTTGCAATTAAATTTTGTAACGTTTGAGTAGAGCCTTTTATCATACACAAATGATGAACCATTTCTAAAGTTTATCAGAAGGGGCACAGAAAACTAAATGCAGTATTTAAAACATCAAAATCTGTGAAGTGCAAAGAAAATATATTCTTTTTTAAATTCAAATAGGAAGCAATCACATGCACATCCCTATTTTGACTCGGATGTCGAAGAGACGTTCAAATTCAATGAATTGAAGTGGAATTCAGTTGAATATTTCATTTGTAGGTATTGTAGTTATGTGAACGGAATTAAGTGCTGAACTTTTTTAAATATTTATCTTAGTTCAGTGAAATGCTTATTTGGAAAATGATAGGAAGAACCTATAAAATTGACAACCTGCCTAATCAATTACTATAAACCTACCTACTACCTGTTTGTTGTAGGTAGGTAGGTATTTACCGACCGCTTTTGATAATGTATCTGTCTTGTATTTGTAAAGTTCATATAGGGTAACTTTAAAAACTGCCTCTACTACTTACGTTTTCCAAGCTTAAATTGAAGTAGGTATATCCAAAAAAGGATTTTCCCTAACCCTAGATAAGTAGGTAAGTATCCCAAGTTTTTCTGAGTACTGAAAACTGTAAAAAATTAATTTTGAAGTTTACCACAGAGAGCGCTTTAAGATTATGTTTTATTGACTTAAGTACCTATCGGGTATTAAAAAGGTTATTAGGAAATAAAGGAAAGTAACCTAACGTGTTGGTCGTTAAAACCGATGTAATATCATTTTATCAACGATCGAAATCAAGACTTCTTATCAGCTGAGTTCAGAGCTGTTGTACGGGGAAATTTATGGCTTTGATCAATAGGTCGATAAGTTAAATCTTTCACCCAAGATTACGTGATAAAATCTAACAAAATAGTTAACTATTTATATTACAGGCAGGTTAACCTGCCTATATTTTATTTAATATTTTTATTTTTAATATTTTTATTGTATACTAGTTGACCCGGCATACGTCGTTCTGCAACATATTGTTAAATATACCGCCTGCAGCTTCGCCCGCGTGGATATCGGACTTCAAAAATAGAGGAGTCAATTTACATAAAAGTATAATAAATTATACACCTTAACCTGCCTAAAGAATCACTCTTTCTAATGTTAGAAACCGTGTAAAAATCTGTTTCCCAGTCACAGTTTTCGAGTTTCTCGCGTCCAGACAGACAGACAGACACAAAGACAGTAAACAGGACTTCTTTTTTATAATAACATGTTGTATATATTTAGTTATTTATGTTGTTCTGCTAAACCAACGTATAGCCGAAACTACTGAACGCAAGAAGCCAAATTTCCCATGTATATTCATTGGGGGAGTGCAGGGTAGCATTAACAGATTTTTCGAAATTTCCCTTCGAGAGGGATAAAAAAGGGGATAATTTGAAACAAAAATTACATGTAGGCAAAGCCGCGAGGCAACAGCTAGTAATAATATACATAATTATAACCTTTAAGTAAAGTACCTTTTCCACATGAAAAATTATCTTATCTTAGTGGTAGTGAAGCCACGTGGAAAACAAATGCGTAGTATAAAGAACTTATCGCGACACCAGATATTTATAACGCTGTCATTCTATTTATAGATTTATTAAATTATACAAATAATACTTAACTAACTAAAAAGGCTGCCTTTTTAGTATTTGTTTTATTGCAATAAAAGTCTACATGGAAATGTGCATTTGTAATTAATCTTTTGAATGTAACGTTCTATGCTGATATGTACATAGCTTTAAATGTTCACTAATGTATTTATAACATGCGTCCTAAGGCCGAAGTCTCTGTGAGTATACCACCTCTACATAATCATAATATATTATAACCACATTTATTCAATTATTATGCACTATTAACACATTTATTCACAATTAGTGATTTGTAGGTGGTATATTTATTATAACTATGTAAAAAGTTATATATCATTGTTTTAAGTATTCCAAACTGATGATTTACATCCGTACTTACTATCTATTGCTTTGATATGGAAATAATGTGTTTACCATTCCTAAAATTGTATATTTTTAATAATTGCAGGACAAGCCGCTCTGTAAAGTCGAATCATAAAATATTTTAATACATATTATAGTCCAATACTGGGCTTTCCAGAGAGGCTTGTTTATTAACCCGTAAATGCTATGCCTCTAGAATGTAGGGTAATTGTGGCTTGAATTCTTTTATTCTAAAATCATACCTTTACATAATTCTTTTATCATTATCATCATCCTTTGATCTACTCCAGTAGCGCAAGAGTAAATACGTTATAGAATTATTTATATCAATAGTGCATGCCTATTTTCGGACTCATATTGTGTGACATGTTCGGTAGGCAACAGCCACAGGTGAATGGCGGGATGACGTCGGTTCCTTGTCAGGGGTAGAATGACGTACATGAAGTGGCAATGTGTGATGTGTGCATAAGACAATGAAATGTCGATGTGTCATTCTGTCCCATTTATTATTAAGTACAGCTATATTTCAATAGACAGTAAAGTGACCTAATAGGTCTTTACATCCATTCGTTACATAGAAAGTTTTTATGGGTATCCCGTCATTTATGTTTGAGCCAGTCCTTAAGCAAAGTAACCCTTCTTTTTCTATAAATAATCGATATCCGATGTATTCAGATTACCTTTTTGTTAGTATCATTCTATATTATTTTCGACAAGGCATCTGCGTCTGAATTTCCTTTTTTATGGTCTAACTCATGGTTGTTGGTCCTTCGAGCTACATGTCAGTTTACATATTGGCAAATTAATTATAATTAAAAGACATAACATAAATATTCATTGAAGTCTTCAATGAAAACATTTTCTTTGTTAATAATTTATAGAGGAAGTATTTAATTTCAGTGCGTGCACAAAGTAATTTTGTTAGCGTGTTGGTACATTGCGTAAGTTTCATACAATCACTGTAATTATAAGACGATGAGCTAATCATCACAGTAATCATTTTATGCACTTTACCAGCAAAAACCAGAAGCGTTCGTTTGAGATAGCATTGTGCGGTGAGAATAATCAGTGCGTCACATTTCTAACTCGTTACGTGTGTACCGTGTGTGTTTAACTACTTACTACTTACCCTCGCTTCGGGAAATTTCGTCCTTACATTCAGATTTGCACTAGCAAAAATATTTATGCCCTATACATTTAAGTTGAAGTTTCAACCTTTTATTTCTATCAGAGGCACTTAATTTTAAGTCATGAAAAAGATACGTATTTTCTTTTTCCATTTAATATTTTATGATTCAATAATAGTTAACGTACTGCCTGCCATCTGGCTGCTGACATTGTCCTTTTATAATTTAGGCTTTAAATTTATAACATTCTTGTAATGTTTACATCGTAAGTTTTTCATGATACAGCATGATGGCTGTAAAGCTACTTACCGCCGAACTAGTTGGCGTCAGACTGATAAGGGTTCGTGAAATTAACCTCGTTACTCATTTCCTTCTCGGTTTGACTCATCTGTTTTCACTTCAGGTAAACAATTATCTACAAAATACAAGGTCTACCACAAAACAGGCAATACCTGGGAATTTGGATTCGTAATTGTCTAAAAAAAATGTGACGTTTTGTGTATTTTTTTTTAATTTGCCTTACTGTTTTTCAATTGACTCTCTTTTTTTATGGATTTGAGATAGTAAACAAGTATGTGGCATGACAACTATGACCGACAGAACAAGACTCAGAAGGGCTTAGGATGGTTAGTCCAGTTAAAAGTGGGTGTTATTATGAGCGTTAGAAGGTTAGTTTGTTAGTACACTGAGGACTGGCACAACTGACAAATTGGCTAAAACAAACCCTACTTTTATGAAACTAGTAATGTTTTCGTTTTCTACTCATGCCACTAATTTGCATGCATACTTAATTACTTTATGCTTCATTCACATTATACAGATATCTTGCGTGGCAGACACGTGGCGTGGCAGACAAATTAATATTCTTTCATACATTTTATATAGATGTATTCACATTTAAAACGCAGCGTAGACACGCCAGCATTTTATCTGTGCCGGCGCGTGTCTGCGCGTGTCTGTAGATACAAATGAAGCATTATTCTTTGCCTATGTGCTAGTTTGGGCTAAAACACATTAAATATTTTGTAATATTCAGCTATGACTTATTTTTTCAAATGCCATTAGGTAGCCATATAAATATATCAATTTACTCTGAACCACGCAGCTAAATGTACCTATCGCAATAAGCTTTGTAACCGCTTCTTATTACTTCATATACATACTATATGATGGCGTATCTCTTTACTGTTATTGTTGTAGTTAACAGATTATAGAAACCATTTTTTTAACGAATTACATACACTATCTCTCTAAGACACACACACATGCACACATGTATACAAACACAAATAGGCGCACACCACACGCATGCACACGCACACGCACAATTTCCCTATTCGAAAACACCCATTTCATGTACAGGGCCCACAGATACATCCACTGTCCTATCAACCCCAATAGACATCCGATGTTGTAACAGGTAAAAGTGTATTGAAATGCAAATTGTGCACGTACTAACGGCAATCGAACGCACGCAGGTAGCGACACGCATAATGCGACAGCTGATAGAACAGTTCAGCGCGGGCGACCTGTTCGGGCGCGACAACTACGAGTACTACGCGCGGGTGACCGGTCGCATCCTGCGGGTTAAGGACGAGTGGATATGCTCCTTTAGAGACCCGCCGCCGCCGCGCCACCATAGAGATCAGGAGGCTTATGCTAGTAAGTATAAGACGTCATTACTAATGCTATTAATGCGTTACTCTTGTCTTGAATTTGATACAGAGAGATATTTATATATAAAGAGAGATATTTATATATAAATTTCTTTTATCGTTGTATTCATTATGTGAAACTTTGCCATGCACTTGTTGATAGCAACTATCCCACCAAGTTTCGGACGGAATTCAATAACGAGCCAAAATTTAATAATGTTGTAGGGTATATATACGATATATTACGAGATATTACGATCGCCTGTATCGATCACGGGGTAATCTCACAAAATGGGCGCAATCTAGATTGCGATAACTTTCGCCGCGCCGCGACAACGGGTCTCGATGATTATTACAGAGCGGTTCCCATGCATTGTTCGTTGCGAAATCGGATCGGCGTAGCAGGATGTGAACACAAATTTTGTTTTGAAATGAGTATCTATGGAAGTATCGGATGGGCGTACTTTTGGCCCGTGTAGTTGTTGTTAGGTTGATACTGGGTTTAATTCAACTAACGGTCTGAAAAAGACAACATGACAAAAGCAAAGACCCATACAAATGACAGAATTTAATATCATAATTAAAATTTCCCTTTCGTTGGGAATCGAATCGACCCATGGAACGGCGGTCCGTCATGGGAAATCACTACCCTAAAGGGTATTTTGAATAAGATTTTTTATAAGAATGTGCTGTACTGATTTTGTAATATATAGCGTTTTGAACTACCAACATAGCCCTCGCACTACGGATGTGTCATGTCTCCGTTAAGCTATTTGGGTCAATGAGCGCCTGGAATTTGGGGAAGATAACGCACAAAGTTTAATTTGAAACTAATGCATATGTCTACGTAACTTGAATGTGCGGTGCAGTTGACTGGGGATAACCAAGTAGTGAGCTTGCAAACAGTAAGGATTTTTGGTAAAATTAAATGGTTTTTCTTTTCCCTGGAGACGATAATACAGGGTTTTATTCATATGATTTTGTGTCTTGATTTGAGTTTTATTGTCTCATAGATTAGAAGCACCAACAAATTTATAAATTCATAAGAGTTCGCAATACTTTTGACGTAACTAACCTTGTAAAGAAAGGGTGCTAATGGGATTCATCATAGTTTTTTGCATAATCAAATAAATAAACAAGGAACTATATTATTCGTATTCAAGTGGATGTTTTATTTTTCAGGGCAATTATCTTTAGAAGCGGAAAAAACTTGGCTTCAATGTGAGTGCGATCGTTGGGGGAATAAATTTAATTTAGAAGGTGAGTGTCACTTGTCGATTTTATTATGTTTTGTGTAGTGTATAACGGCCAGGCAATATGTAAATATTGGTGAAGAATAATTGTTGACTTTCAAATTATATTTGTAAGCTTACAACAATGTTGTAATTATAAGTCTTCGATTATTCTCGTAAGTCGTAACTAAATATGTTTGTTATACAAATCCATAACACGACAAATCTTTCGCAGGTCCTCTCAATGAGACTCGTATAAGTTGCTAAAATACAGCAGTGTAAATAATAATTAATCAATATATTATACAATTATTTGGTGAGTTACTACGTCATCACAAGATAAAGTAAATAACATCACTGTTCAATAATAACACCCATTTAAATGTAGTATTTTAGACATCATCTCTGGGATTAGGGGTTTGGTGGCACTTAGAGATTTATGTTACTTAATTTTATAATGTTGAAGGTATAATTTGTAACTACTTAATATCTTACATGTATAAATAATTTATTTGTGATACCTATTCATCATTAGATAACACCATATTATCATTAATAATCCGCTATTAAATTCAGGTATTGGGTGGCATTATTTGTTAGTTATATTGTCTATACATATTTATGGCCGTTTATATCTGTTTTAAAACTAATCTGGTTATAGGTTTTACTATGTTGCCTTAAATTTTGGAATGTAAATTAGCCATCAACATACAAAAATATACTCTTAATAATACATAATATTATAAAAAATATACTGGATAAAAAGTGTTATCGGCGACAGTAAAAATACACAAGTTAGTCTTGTGAGGGTTGTGTGATTATGTATCCAAATTGATGTATTGAATTAAAATTAAATGTTGATGTAATTAAATTCATTATAAACTTCGGCAGTCGATTGCTAAATAGTCATTTACTGTAAGCAAAAGTAAAGAAATTAAATCGATCCAATTATGCACCGCTTCGGCAATTTTAGCCAACTGTTGGAGCAGTTTGTAAGCAATTCTCAATATTCTATCTAACTATGATTTGCAGTGAGTTGCCTCGCAGCTGTCATGAAGTCACATGCATTATTATTTTTCTAACTTATAATTTGTCGATTTTTGGAAAAATTCTACCTGACAGTGAGTGGCGCATTTGAACAAAACTATAAATCTTATAGAACTAACTCGTACAAGCGTTTTCAAACTCCCTTAGATACTTCCACATGACCCAAATCAAACCCAGGCGGGAACACGTAACTATTTTTACCTTTTACATTGAAAACAGTTGAAACAGACATATCACAGACTGCTCAAATAGTTGATGATACAAACATGACTTTTAATTTTAAAGATTTTCAAGCTGGTCAAACACAGGGCAGGCCGTGACGGCGACGCGACGCTGGCGGTTAGTTAGCATAGAATACGTCACAAAAACGGACGCAAGGCGTGACGGCTCTGTGTGACGTATTCTATAGAACAGTAAGATCGTTATAACTCGGCCGCTCTGAACTTCATTTTCCGAGGTTTGCGAGGTTTGGAGGTACAGTAACGGACCAATCAAAACACGGCGGCCATGACAGTGTTTTATGATGCGCCACTTCGTATTGGCGTACCTAGCCTACCGCCCGCACTCCCCGCTTCCTACCATCATTTTGGCCTTAAAATCAACATCTGTGCAACACTCGTAGCTACATTCAGAGGGGCCGAGTTATAATGACCTAACTGTAAGTAATATATTACAACTCTTTAGCGTCGCGTTGCCGTCCTATCCTGTACGCTGTTTGATCCTGAAGTTTGAGGGTTCCCTCAAAACTGGCCACAGCCACCGACCACCGGTGCTTTTCGCTTCTTTTAGCGCTCCAACAGCTCCAATAACAGTGAGCGAGTTATGCAGCCGAAAAGGCTGGCGGCCCGAACGCGCTTCTTAAAAGAAGCGTCACAGCGACATAACCGCCGGTGGGTGTGGCCAGTTTGCGGGGACCCTAACCGTAAACATGACCAGTAACAACAGAGCCGGTACCCCAGGTCTGTCCAAGTCGGAGGAGTGTCAGTCGATGCCGGCGCTGGTGGGCGTGGGCGCGGCGGGCGGCGCGGGCGCGGGCGCCGGGCTCGGCATCATACCCGAGCACAGCCTGCTCGACTCGTGCACGCGACTGTCCATATCGCTCGAGGAGAGCGTGTTTAAGGTACGGTAGAATACGGGAACTGTTTATTGTACATTATTTTACAGTATTGAGCTATTATAGTTTGGCCGGGCTAAGAATGCGTCCCTGAAGTCTGTCATTCGACTGGGCGATGTAACTTTGAACTGGCGTACAATAAATTGACAATTTTTTAATATCTTTTAATTGCCTTATTAACGAGTGATAACATTAAAATCAAACATTAAATCGAATAATAATGCCAACTTACAATAATAATTGTATTAAATCTTGGGCTAAAATTATTACAATTACTTAAATAACAAATATAAAAACAATACCTTTTAAAAGAAAACCACGTCAAACAGCGCTCGTTCAAGGTTACGTCCATGTCATATCAACTTTTTGTTTTTGTAGTGATGTGACATAATAACAAGGCAATTGTAATCGAATATTTTTGTAATCTTAATACAATGTCGGTAAAATATAAAATAAAACGTTATAATTTTATAATATATTATATAATGTACTAAGTATTCAATAAAGTTAATAATATTATTATAATAAAGGTACGCCCAAACATAGCTTAGGAAAATTTGTGTTATAATATCACTCAGATGAATCAAATGAAAATAAAATAAATAAATAAAACATTTTTATTTTTTTCTCTTGATTACATTCAGAAATTATGATTTAATTCAATTAATTGATTCATTAAAATTGTATTTACATAACGAATATTTATTAAATATATTGAAATATAATGCCTATAAAAATAACAACATATAAATTGAATAAATATTATACATAATAAATGCATGTTGTTATTGTTATTTGTTACAACGCATAATGTTATTTATTGTACATCACTAGTCATGACGAATTGACATGTGTCAGGAACGCATAGTTAGCGCGGCCAGATTATAAACTTAAAATATACACCTACATTGTGACGACCCGGGTGGCGCAATGGTTAACACGCCGGATCGCTGTTCCGAGGGTCCTGGGTTCGATTCCCAGCGAGGCGGCAATTTGAGTGATGAGTTTAAATTTCCGTTCTCGGTCTGGATGTGTGTCTTGTGTGTTGTCCATGGCACCCACGATACAGGGAATCCTAGTGTGGGGCTATGAGTGTGTAGTGTTATTCATTCATTCATTGTGTAAACTATGGTAGATGTTATCGCTGATGATAGGTATGCGGGGTTCTGTGTGTATTTTTTTTATTTCAACAAAAGTTGCACCATATGATGGTAAGCGCTCAGCTCTGACCACAGACTAAAAGCATCAGAAATTTTAGTCTAAAACAGGAGAACCGCCATTATTTTTTTCTAAGTGACCGTAAAAATAGAGAATAGTCATAGTCAGGTCAGGTAGTCTTTCCAACATTTATATGCGCTTTAACATTTATTAACTACTATGAGGATCTCAAAAAATGTTTTTATACATCTTCTATGTACACACGGCAATCACTTACAAATTCATTAAACGTAATAGGTTAGTGTCGTTACACGTGTTGCGTTGCGTTACGTTGAGTTGCGTTGCGGGTGTCAGTGAGTTCGTTACATGATTTGCGTTGCTATATTTTACAGGCATCAATGACTTCGTTACACGAGTTGCGTTGCGATGCGTTGCAGGTGTCAGTGAGCTCGTCCTCGCATTCGTCGCGCAGCAACTCGAGCCCGCACATGACGCTCGAGGAGCTGCGCGCGATCAACAAGTACGCCGAGAGCACCAAGAGTCTCTCCTACCTCCCACAGGTACACACAGACACACACACACGCGTACAGACTCGCACACACGCACTACTACATAATATACCGTGTTTGACGTGCGTCAAGTGCGCTGACTAGGGGTTTTGTGCTGAGTTTTGACGGGTGTTCGCAATATTGTGTCTGACTGTAATCTAAATTATGAAGGATTATAGTTTGATATAATATTGGGAATGGACGTCTGTTTTTGGAGTTTATATAGGTATGGACAGTTGGACAGGGTGAATTTTATAAATGTGTGGATACAGCAAACTTAATTTGAGGAGAGTAGGGAAAAGTATTAAATAGTATTGTATTTTTTTATATTCAAAATAATTTAAAATTTGAATATGCCTGGCAAACACAAAACTTGTGCGTGCAATCGAATAAGTCATTACAAAATAAGTAATGGAATTTTATTAAATAGTGGAGTCTTCTAGAAAATAATACTTCTGGAAGTTATAAGAATCTTACAATAAAAGGACATGTCATCAGGCGTTACTTGATGAAATCATTTAACGCTTAAAATTTTGAGCACATTACATTCAATTATGTTTAGATGCATCTCATAGGAAAGCATAGAAATATGATCTCAATTGCGTGTTTATTAAGGTTGAATTTATGGTCAGATAAGAGTTAGCCGTATATCGTTGCATAATAATTATGTTCAATATAAAGCTCACACTTCAATGATTTCCAATGGGTATGATTTGTAGCTGAGTATGTAATTTGTATGATACTTAGCCCGTTTATTACGCATTTTCTTGAAATACTAATCTAAAATTTCATAGCTCAGTATTAAACCCTTAGTTTTAGCCACTTCAATAATCTCATTTATTAAATCAATTAGACCTTATCTTTTAATGGATTAACTAGATTTTTCAAATTTAGTTCTTATATTGAATAATTTGAGTTTTCATGTAGTTTTAAATAAAAGGGTTATATAGTTGGTAGCACCTAATCCTTTCTTCTACAGTTGTGGGTAATTCTGAAAGTAAATAGATGTTTTAATGGTCATGTGGAATGCGAATCGTAACTTTTACAACAGAAATATTTTATCTCGGTGTAGTATAGAGTTTTCTTTTACGAGTATATTGTGTGCGTTTGAATGTTTAAAATTGCACTATTTTGTTATAATATATTTACCGATTTTGAAAGAAAGATAAATGAAGTTTACTTAACTGTATGAAAAACTTAACAAGAAATAAACAATAGAATGTGAAATGAAATTTATGTTCATTGTACAATTACGTACTTTAGTAGAAAAGCAAAACATAATATTGAACTTGTTTTTGTATTATAATGTATTTAAGTTGATTCAAGGCATTATTAACAGGAATCTGAAAACGAATAAACAAATGACTAAAATGATTAGTTCTGTATATGTATATTTTTGCTTTTGATGTTGTTTTAATTATCCTTTATCAAGATATTGAAATCTTAAATTCTGTTGTATATCGTTACGATTAGCGTCCATTCATTCAATTATGGAGTTAATTGGTGTATGTTTAAATTCTAGCGAACCTTAAAGGACCTGTTGTTTAAGTGAAATGGTGAAGAGACTTTACTCAGTAGCCACCCGTAGTACATCCACAGAGCGTTTGCTCACGAATAATATCCTTCTACATTCATGTCAACCATTGGCAAATTACTGCAGTTTTATCAAACGTAATATACGTAATTGTTTCAATTTTAACCTGTTATTATATTAAAACGAAATTTTTGACATATTTTAATGGAAAAAATTAGTTAATAATACTTAATACTTGCCATTGGTTAGCATAATATTGCATGAAAAAATCCAAAGTCAAACTAGGTGGATCTATAACTGTTTCTAACGCCATTTAGATTTTTTTTATTGTCGAATCATTTATCGGTGTTTGAATAACACTGTACCATAATATTATGTTCACAAAAATGCTTATTGTTTGAGCTGCAGCAAATTTACGGTCAGTAATAATAATATGCTATTACTTTTTGCCTTAAATTCGGTACAGTTAAGGCATATAAGTGTGTAGAAATTATTTTCGTTGCCTGCTGTACATTTTATTTTTACCAAGTTTTGCAGTTTTATTACTCGGATAAGAATAGTGACTGTCTACAACGACAATAGCGTTCGTAAAGTGCTTTATATGATTTAAATTAGAGTATTGACTAACGTAACATATTGTCAATTTGATTATGGTTGTGTTATATTATAATAAATTAAGTAGTAGTATTAACATTGTAGGCGGTTGAGGTCACTTTTTCTATGTATATCGTAGATAACTAAAATTTCAAGTTGTATTACTAATAAAGGTAGAAAAGTGATTGATATACTAATGAAATTAATATTCTTGTTTCATTCCTTAACACTATTAACTGGAAAAATCGTGCTTTCTATGTAGTGGTGGTTTTTATAGGCAAGACAATACTTAGGATAATGCAATGTAAAATTTAATGTTAATAAAATTTAATGGGAGTAGGTGTTAGAATTTATGATACAATTAATTTTAAATATTGATCAAACAAATAACTTCAATTATGCGCTGCGAATAACCAAGTGAATCTAATTATAGTACCTACTGGTATTACGATTTAAAATTAAAAAGTATGCCTTAGAATATACTTGTGAGTACAAAATTTAGATGTAAATATTAGTTATATGTAGGTATTAATGGGAATTTGCGTACAAGATGAAAAATTTTAACGTTTTGATAGTGGCTGAATGTATTAAAATATGTCAAATCAATTGATCAAAACGTCCTTGTCAAACTAAGTAACGAGATAATTGATAGTAATAAAATGTAAGAACTGGTTTAGTGGTTGGGAAACTAAGGTTTATGACTTAAGTATTGCATATTTATGAGTGGATAACAAATTAGGGAAAACAAGTATTATGAAGGAAACTCGGCCAACTGGTTAAATAACCTAGAGCCACGAATGGAAGTCAAATAACCCATGTGAGGAAACTATGACGAGTTAACATTGATTAGCTCAAGCTTAAGCAAAATTCGCGATCACAGCAAATGCGTTGTGATCAAGGAGCATAGATAAGACTTGAAGGTCGAATTTGGCTTGGAATCGTTTGGCTCGGTGTCGTAGGTACACGAGCGTCAGCGCGCGCGCATGCGAACGCGCTCCGAGTGGTTCCTGCAGCCGGCCACCTCGTTGGACGCGCGCCGCCCCGGTACGGAGACCTCCGCGTCCCCCGGCTCCCCTGGGCCCTGTGCCCGTGGGGCCCCCGGGACCCCCGCGCCCCCCGCCTGGGGCCCGCGCTGCGCCCCCCGCCGGGACGAGAGCACCGCTCTCTACGTGCTTGTCGCCTGCCTAGAGTTTTTGTTTTGAGCCCCCGCGCGCCGGTACCGTCTCTGTGATCGTTCGCCTCGGTGCGCAGGACTAACCGGCCGGCCGAAGGTTTCCTTCTCCGCTATAGCTAATGGGATGGAGGGGGCGTGGCTAGGCTAGGACGTGTAGAGTATTAGTGTGAACAGGGTCCTATAATCAATCGTCGTGCCGGTTTAGGATTTTAAAGTTGATAGGTTTTGTTATAGACGTCGAATCTAAATTAGAATGTTTCGATTAAAACTTATATCTTAACGTAGGTAAGTTTCAATGTTTGATTCGTTATCGAGCCTTTCGAGTTTAAATCTCGAATATGCCCAAGTGAAAAGTTGGAAGTCGGACGCACAAATAAAAACAATAATAGTGTAAAAATCATATTCCCGAAGATACGCACAGCAGGTAAACAAGTGGAACACTTCAAGGTTTTGGTTTTTCTATCTCACTCTTCGATTGGTCATTATTTGTCATGCCTTCTCTCTCCTATTATTATCGATTTAAAAAAACCGTGTACCATTACTATATGATTTTAAAGTTAATAAAATAGTCTTTCATTGTCTCAGTTGTGGTGAAAAGGAGAATTAGACCTTCGACGCTTATACTTACAACACGGTTTAGGTTACGGGCGCTCGCTTAGTTGCTTCGGCGTGCACGTTGTGTATTATTTGCGACGATGCAGTACCACTTTCGTATTGCGTTGTTATTCAATACTCTTCCAAGCTGCATGATGGAAATTATACCGTGAAACACAAAACTTGGCTTGACACACTACCGCGTGTCTAGATTTGAATGACAGGCACACATATTATTTACATACGTATGTATATTCGGTGCATGGATAATAGGCAAGGAAATTAATGCAATAAAATAATACGTATTTTCGCTTTATAAACTGGTAACTTACCCTTCAATTACATAATAAAGTTTCTTGGAGATTTTTGAAATTGACTGAGGATTAAAGTTTCTTAAATTACTAAATTCATTTCATATACAAAAAGAATTGTAGAAATATTCTATTCAATAAACTAATTTAATGAATCACAACATAG
Organism: Hesperia comma; assembly: GCA_905404135.1. NCBI lineage: Eukaryota > Metazoa > Arthropoda > Insecta > Lepidoptera > Hesperiidae > Hesperia > Hesperia comma. Next base: position 6,536,503 of record FR990034.1, read on the forward strand.
GATTTGAAGGATTCTAAATTTTTTTTGCACGCTGGGTGTGCAAAGAAATATCACTTGTCCCAAATCAATGTCCATGGATTATAATAATCATCCAATGTTCGAATGCATGCGTTTGCTATTTACGTTGAAATTACCGCATACGATATGGTACTGTACGTCATGTTACGCACGGCATGTTGGTTTCATACGCACTATCACGTTACATTGTGTGTTTTGTGTTGTGTATTAACCTTTTGTGTTGTTGTTCGTGTGATTGGAGTTGTAGCTAGTCAGTAATACACTTTTTTATAGTTGTGTCTGCTGTTTAGAATGCTTTTTAGTAATATATAATATTCGTAAACATCTCAGTTTCAAAAAACTTTAAATTTTTCCGAGATAATTTATCGCTAAGAATGAAATTAATCCATAAAATAATTTTACAAGTTCAGTGGCAGATGAATAACGTTAAATTACAAAGTTTAGGTTATGTCTAGGTGTAGAAATTTTTTTTTATTTATTATTAAATCTATGTTAGCAATAGTTATAGTAACGAATTTATAATTAAAGAAATAATAATGTTAATTTTCATATAATAATTCATTACATGTGTTCCTTCATGAAATTATACAAAGTTATGAAAACGGAAGCAAGAGAAAATATTTATCAATTTTTCACTAATACCTATTAAATGAAATAAAATTCTAAGGTATTATAAGTTGAGATGTCTCATAAAGATTTTACTCAATTTGTGAAAAACTGGGGTATCGGAAAGATGGGTAGCATATCTTTTAAGATTCTTATATTTCTTAAATATCACTGTATCTTTTGCGTGTCAATCTTGATTCATAACATACTTAATCAAACTTCACCTACAAATTGTATCATGTGCTAGTATTCAGTCATATTTAAAAGAAGCTTTACTAGCACTTTGAAATATATTATTTTCTTTTTATTGACTCCTTGTGTGTATGCGTGGATGTTTGTAGCTCGATGTTATATAGCCAGAAGTGTAACATTAAACGCACAATAAGATCAAGAATGTTACGCTCAAAACACTTTTTTTTTTGTTGTTATTTTATATTTTCGGATGTTATATGCACTTCACAAAATGACAATAACATTTACATCGACGAGCAATTTTTACATTTGGCATTATTTGCTTTATTTATTGGATTAAATAAATAGCATTATAGCAAAATATTTGCCTGAACCAGTATTTACCTGAACCAGTACCGCTAACGCTAAACATATTATTTAATGTTGTTATGTATTGCATTTTCTGTCTTAATTGTCTCGTGATGCTCTCTTGGCCACTTGAGTTTCATATTTATATTTAATACCAAATTCCACAAAAATGCTGTGCATTACTTTTCATGCAAAAACATTTTTTTGTGTTCGAAATTATGTTTTAAATTCCGAAAAGCGCACGTGGTCAAGCAAGGTGAGTGATATCAATGAGAAGCTATATAAAGGATTATTCGTTCTCGGATGTAAATGAACGCGTTGACGTCATGTGATTTGAGAAATGTTCGCTCAAGAAATACTGTAACTTTATATGAAATTTTTATGTAAAATTGAGGAATAATTTATATTTTTAAGAGTAAAAGTGTACTTATTGGAATAAATTATTTTCTTTCTTTCTTTCTAGTGTACTAAAAGTAAGAATATAGTTTCTCGTTGGTCTCTTATGGATAGCGACCCAATGCCGGGTTCATCCGCATTGTAAAGTGTATTTACGAATTAACAACGATTAAATACGTAACATATATTTTCGGTGTGGATGGTAGTCACACACCACTCATTTATTATTAGTCGAAACAAAACAAGGTAATTTATGCTCCTGATAATAAAACTTAAGCGTAAATGCGTTGTCTTATTCAATTGTACGTTGAAAGTTTTCAATTGTATAATTACATAACATGCTATATAACAAAACAAAAATAAAACTTTATACATTATTGCAAAACAACAATGTAACATGCTCAAAAACCTATATTTTACAACATGTTACACAACATAAATGAGTGGTGTATTAACCCGGCGCGTCCCCTTGTGTGGGTGTACGTTGACATGTGTGTGTTGGCGTGTGTGTAGGGGGGTCGCGGCGTCGGTCGCGGCGCGCGCGGCTGTGCGCGGGCGCTGCCTGTCGCGCGCTCGTCGACGCTGAGGTCCCGCTCGCTGTCCAGCCTCGTAAAGTGACCGCCTGACCTGAACACGCCACTTGCCCCCGGTGCGGATGCAAGCGGTAACCTACTCTAAATTAATGTGATAAGGTCCGTTCTCGCGCGTTAGACGGCCGGGCTAAACTTGATTTGCGATCGAATTTGCATATTGAGGGCAAATAAAATTGCGTTATATGACTAAATTTTTTAACCTCTCAACTCCCTTGACCCGCCTCCGTCTTAGTCACACGTGATCGTATAACAAGTTTAGTTAAAACTTTGAATGAGTAGATGTGACGTCACGAACCTTAGCTTTTGACTTACCGGTGTAGCACAATGCCACACTTTGTCCATCAACTCCCTGCCCCCCTTTTGTGCCGTAATTTATCCTTAGTCCTTTATGCGACTTGCATTTGGTTGTGACTTGGCCGCCTAATGTGCGAGGATATTGTACTAGAGCAGTTACAAATAAATTTGCGCAATAAATTGCGACTTGATACTGTAGAAGAGTAACAAGCGTACGTGTAGGCGTTGACAAACGCTAAAAATACAATTTTTTATGGTCTAGCAACATTTGCATTGCTTCCTTATTTTGGATTAATGGCCTGACTACGGCCGCGCTTCTATACAAATCTAAGAAAAAAAAACAATACTTTACAAACAACAGAACTATTTTTATACAACCTGCAACTCTGTGCAAATAGTAGTATATTTCGTATTATGTCCAAGTGTTGTTGATTTACGTCAATGCCCCAAAATGAAAACCACACTTTAACATTTTTTACTTCTTGTTAAACGTAACAATGCAAAATGATATGGAAAATTTAAAATAAATAGTGACAATTGAAACACCTGAAACCTACCGAAGAGAGAAATTTAATGGACTTTGAATTCATTTAAGTATCTATACACAGAGGCTGTTGCATCTTTATTAGTTAGATGTTTTCAAAATTAATTTGTAATTAATATATTTAAAAAAAATATCAAACTTATGTTGTGAAAAAATTGAATCCTTACAGACTTATTAGTTTTCTTGCTACCACATTTTTTTTCGAATTCTTGGAATATTTTTACCAATTTTAATTTAGGTATTTATATATTGTGCAACATATTCATAAATGTGATAAATGCCAATAAAAGATTTGACTGTTTTTCTACTAAGCAACACAGCTATAAAGTAATCCAAAAATAAAGTAGGTACACATAAACTATTTAACGATGTTCAAATATTAAAATTGTAGTAAGCTTAGTGTCGTTATGTAATTAGGACTTATGCATATAAAAATGATTCAAATGTTGTGAGTACATGTATACTGCCAAGATTTATGGTCACCGTAGTAAAATTAGCATTAAATGAATTTTGCAATATGTATATTAAATTAACGTTAACTAAGCGATCTGCGAAATTTCATGCTCTCTGGATTATTATCTGTAAGAAAATTGAAAATAAATGCAATTTACTGCTATTAATAATTATAATATAAAGAAGGCCGAAAACAGCACGTGTTTACGTTTGTTTATTTATGCGCTTAGTTCTATTGAACTACGTTGCAGGTGACTTTTATAATGGTTGAGTTAAATTGTTTATATCTATAGTAAAACATCAAATCAAATTATTCAGGTTTCTTTAGCCCATATTGCGTTATCTATAAGAAATAGAGTTGCCAAATTCAACTGGCTGTACTATCATCAAAAATTAATTCTTGCAGGTTCTTTCAATGTAATTTTCTTTGTGCCATTCTTAATAAAATGTTAAGTTAAAAATTCACATTTTTTACATTAAATAATATAAAATGAATATAAATAAACTGACGATTGTTGACCTTGTAACTGAAGCAATATTTCTTAATTCGTTTTCGATGTCCTTGTCACTTTGGAGACGAATAATGACTAAATTTTGACCCTTAAATTAAGTCGATATGGATTTGAAATCCAGAGTGACGTATGTCAGTTTAGATAGTGTGTTTAATTAATACATTCCTGTAAATATTTACATATTTAGATTTAACTAGTATATGTTTAGATAAAGTGTTCGTCAAATTTTTTTAAAATAGCGTGCTAGAATTTGAACACTATGGAAACGCTAGTGCCTAGTTCAATTTACATTTTTCTCTTTGCATTTCCATCTACCTCAATAAAGTTCATTGGCTGTTATTAAAATAAGGTTTATTGATTATTGAATGGTAAATTGTTTCCAATATTATGCCAAAATTAACAGGTGAATGGCTTTTCGGAAACTATTGATGTCACAAGAGTACGGTTTTCGAAAGGTAAGCCACAACAAAAGACTGAATGATCTTTTTATATAACTTCTCTATGTACCTATTATCTCATCGTATTTACGTATCTAAGTATATTTGGACCGCATTGGCGCATACAGCTTCATAGGAATTTATCCTTCATAGTGTATTAATTAGCCATTGGGTTTGTGGCTATTTCCGTAAAATGGCATTTGTGTATATTCTCAGTCATTGAGTAATAAAGCAACGACTTTTTTCTATCGTTAATAAGGAATTGATACAATAAGGGCCAGTAAGCCTGTAAGGTTGTTGAAAATGTTCGCTAATGCGGCCCCAATATGTGTAATCAAATCAAAACATTTTAGTATTCAGGAATTGCAGTAAATGTTGTCTATTATCGAACAGTACAAATGGTGTACAGTGACGAATTTAATCTTTATATTTTATATTACATATTCAATATTCACTAGACAAATAAATAGAACAATTTGAATTTTTGTAATATAATTTATAGGTGCTAGTTGATTGTGAAATCTCTTATGAATATGATAGATATTTAGTTTATATATACGGATGCATGCAAAATGTGCAATATGACTCATACATCACATTTTGTATTAATGTTTAATGAATATGATATTTCTACAATATTACACACCTCTGTTATGAGATTTGTATGTCGTATTGGTTTCGTAAATATCTACTTTAATACCGTCACGTTGAGCTCCTATTATTGTTATGCATATAATCGCACAGTTACTCGCACATTACACTAATATTATTATTTACGATTATTAAGACTGTTTTAGGATAATTTGAATTTCGTTCAATGCAACGCAAATTGTATTCCTTGCATATTAATTTAGATTGTAATTTTACCTTGAATACGCAGTGGGTTTTTATGGAGTTCAGCTGTAAACTTTCATGCCATGATTAATATTAAGAAGTAATCATGGTGGCTGTAGACCATTGTGTACGCGAGTCTTTGCAGTATTATAAAATCTGTTGACTCGGTCATAGCAGATTAATGTATCACAGAAGGCAGCTATACATTTTAAATTATTTAGTCGAGGGCGGTTCAAACGTTTTTAATTTTGAACAAAACTAAGCTTTATGCGATTAGATGATTTTAGCTAAATTAAATGTAATTTTTTCGTTTGAAGCAGCCTAATTACTTAAATAGCTATTGCAATTCGTTTTCTTGGCATTTGTAGCCATAGATGATAGTACCTTATTTTAATGACAAATATTTTTATGCTAGGTAACAGAGTCGAACAATTCTCCATAAATGATTAATATAATTGATTAATAGCTCTGTATGAAGATCATTAATTATGATGACCCCTTAGAATAAATTTATTCTGGTTGTAATTTTATAGAATTTATTAGAACTTGTATTAAGCCTAATTTTGTGTGTTCAGATAACAGCGTTCCTTTTTTTAATGATTTTTGGCAATTTATTCAGCAATATAACGCCTTCGACATACGGGACATGTTGAAAAATTACTAGGTAGTATTCAATTTATAGTTTTTAAAATTTTTGTTATACTACCAAATGAGGCATCTCTTCGACACTTGGATGGGTGAGCGCTAGTGGCAACATTTTTGAGCTCTTCCGGATTCGAATTCGTCGATACGTCCTTATCGTTAGATAACAGTCGTTAGGCATGTTTGATATTTGAACGTCTTTAATTGACCATTTAAATAGCCTCTAATGAAATTTCTTTAAGCTCACCGGGGTCGCAAGATCCATGCTAGTGCCTAATACTTTGAAGGTGTTAAACAATACTAACAGTTCTAAGGGGTCTCGGATTCATTGTTGGACGTTGTCCAAGGTACTGTGTTCAATGGTTAGTATTAGTATAATTAGTTAATAACATTTTAGGATTACTTGTTAGGTTGTTACAGGCGCTACCACGGTTGTCATTAGAACGGCTAGCACGTAAGACGTGGTAGCGATGGCAACAGTTTAAATGCAGTATAATTGCCCTTTAAATATATGTTTTTTCACATTCGTCCTATTTTTATTAGAATAAAATCAAGTTTACTTAGGTATCATATTATATAAATCGCGCCAAAGTTTATGGCAGCTCTGTATTAGAAGCAATGTGCGGATGTGCTTAGTAAGAAATTTTGGATATGTGGGCAGAAAGGGACATGCCATAATGTTTGACGTGAATTATACCAGTTAGAATTTTTTTATAGAATAAAGTTAATTCTCCGGCTCTATGGAATATTTGGTTTTTTTTTTATAAGACTGTCTAATTTTGTATTATAAACCTCGAATACACTAACGATATCATTCCACCGAGTAAAGTATTTGATGGATTGCTTTGAGTATTACTTTTATAATAAGGCCTGGTTTACCGTTCCCGACGAGCGAGCTGCTAGACAGCGAGCGATTCAGTTTACATTTTTTTTATTTGTTTTACTCTATGGCAGTTGTAAAGACATTATTTTTAGTTATAGACATTATTTTCGATCAAATTAGTTCTATATTATTTGTATGTGTTTAGTTTTATTTATTTTTGTATATAGGGTTTAATTTTCTGTTACGGACTAATGATATTTTTTGTGCACTTTGTCAAAGTAGCAAATTTTATGTTGTATCTGTAAAACAATAATCGCTTGTTGTCGGCTCGGGTGCGGTGAGACAAGACATTAAACAGATCTCATTGGTTCTACGAACCGTGTCTGTTGCCTTGTATTACGGAACACTGAAGGAAATAATGATCGCTTTAAACATATTTTTGGGACTAAGTTAGTTACTATGTACTACTATATACTAAGCTACTGTTTGTCTTGCGTTTCCGATGTGCCTACAGCGTTTCGGTTGGTGAAATGTTTTTTTTAAATTAAGGTATTACAAAATTTTTATATTGTAACATTTAACTACAAAAAAAAGTGCTTTATTCCTTACAACTTTTTAGAATTGAGAATTTTGATATTTTTTAATTTTACTAAGATGTTATTTATATCATAATATGCGTACTACGCTGTGTTATTTACTAGGCACTAGTATTATATATTTTATTTATTTCAATGTTGTTAGTTTATAACAAAGTGTACTGTTTCACCAACCTACATCGGAGCGTAAGCACTAGTATTATAATTCTTTAGTATTACTGTCGTATTTGCTTATGTGAATTCAGTTTTATAAATTGTCATATTATATTTGCACATTTTCTATACAAATTATAAAGAATTACACAAAAATAAAACTATATGATAATAATAATATGTAACGTGTTTTATTTATAAAAAGATAAAAAAATGATTATAAAATCTTGTACTCAATGTACTAATTCGAACTGGGTAAAGTAACCACTAAATTAATCCCTGTAGTTTATTACTTACGATGTTTAATATACTTATTTTTCTGGAACATCATTATTAATTATTTATATCCTATATTTTATCAATAATATAATAGCAAATTATTATAGATTGTTTGTTCGGGCAAGCCAATGCCAATATGGCATCAACTGCATGGAATCAATGGTAATATACCAATTAATCTATCATACCTATGGTAAATATAATATTACAGAGAGTGTATAACAAAAGCTGCACCTATAACAATAGATTATTCTATGTACAAATAGCTAATGGACATCGACTTAACCAAATGCATCACCGGCGCGTTGTCGGCAAAGAAACTGTCAGTTAACTTCTGGGAATATTCCCATTTAAGGACATAATTGTCTGATTAAATCGACCGGATTATCGATTTGTATTATTTCTACGTAGGTACCTCCATGAAATATTTGGTCCCACAAACAAAAATGGCCTTATTTTCCGACAATCACAGATAACAAATATCCATTTACAACTTATTCTCATCAGCTGAGTCCGGGTCCAAACCGTAAACCTTCATCCCTCTCACATACACTTCCCGAATGTTTGTCTTATCTCCCGAGTGTATAAACCGTTGTAGCATACTCAAAGTTATCTCGTCAGTTTTATTGCGTAAGTCACTGTAATCTGCTATCGGAGAATCGGTCGCGTTAATGTGGACACGGATAGCATCGAATTCTTTGCCTACTTGGAAGTCCCCAATCTTGTCTTCTAATTTCAATGCTGTGGAATAAACAAAATAAATAATTAGTATCAGTGCTAAAATATTCACATTATAAATGGAACAATAACTGCTTTTTGAAGGAAATAAGTTAGCAAAGGAGCATGCTGCAACACTGCCGCTGCCGACTATGACATCTGTGACCGACACAGAAGAATACTCAAATGCGGACTAGGATGGTTAGTCCAATTAGCAGATTCTGGTAGAATATTATTCTTGGTTAAGTTAATTAGGTGTTGGGGTTGTTATTTAGTCCTGTTAGTAGTTATTACAAATAGTCGCATAATAAGAGCCTTATTCTAATTCAGTCGATGAGAACTGAGATGGTCGCCCCTAAAAAGTGCAACCATCTTCACACCTTTATATGCTGAAATAGGACTTCGCTGACACAGCAAGCTCAAACACACGACCACTACCATGACGACTCATCTCGACGACTCATCAACTCATGACGAATCGTTAATGCACCTTTAGCGCCACCTAGCGTGGCGAGGTGGAAGGCCGCCTTCCAATCCAGGGCGCGCTCGGTGCCGTTCATCAGATCCAGGTGAGTGGATACGTCCATGGTGCGACGCATCGCATCCAGGATGCTCAGGCTGTCGCCTCCGGACACATCTGGTGACACATAATTAAAATTGTTTTCATAGGACACTAGTAAATAAATAAAAGTCACATGGTTAAGCCCTTCCCCCTGCACTACGAATCTCTGTGTCGCAAAAGTAACTTAAAAATAGCGTAATTTCATGTTGATACTAGAATGAGACTTAGAGTCCGAGATATAAATAATACCTATATGTTGCAGGATCTACAAAATAAAACATAGCTCACAAACCTTCCCTTTTTTCCCTTGAGCGTTTTCCAGCTGTTCGTAGCAACTACGCTAATGAGTGCGCGCGTGCGTACGTGGGTACGTATATGCGTACGTACGTGGGGGTACTTGCGCACGTATTACGTACGTTGTGCACGTAAGCATGCACGCACGCTCTTACGTAAGTAAGCATGCTCGCACATATGTGCGTATATCGTACGTATAAGCGTGCGTGCGTGCTTGCCATGAATCAAATATGGAGAGGAGACGTTGTATGTAGATTTCCTAAGAAAGAACGCGTGACACTTTGCGGGGCGAGGGGTTGTTAGATCCAGTGGCGATTTCTCTAAGATGGCGCGTATGGCGGCGCCATACCATAAATTTTAAGCATTAAATAAAATGTAAAAAATCATATATTTACAACCTAATTATTTAGACCTAAGTACAATAATTACATTTTACGAGCGCTGCGGTCTTCTATCACGAACGCGACTCGCGGTGATTGTCTTCGCGTTCGGTCGGCGCCGAGCGCGGCGATGCGCTACTGCCAGCGCATGCCTAGTCCATACAAAGTCGTTGGCCCGCGCCGCCCGCGCCTCTTCGATCGCTTAGTATCACCATAGTAAAATTATACTGTGGTATCACCGTATCACTGAGTTTGAAACGCGGGTCTGGCGCTGGGAATGGCGCATTACCTAACGAGTTTTCGCATGTTTTTCGTGACAGTGTAGATTTGTGATTACGGTTTCTATCTTTCTATTGATTAAATTTACTTTTTATTTAGTAGGTAATTAGTTTATAATGAAATGACATGAAATTATGAGTGATTCAACAAAATCAGCTGTGATACAAGAACTTTTAGAAAGACCTTTCACGACGAGATCGTTTGCCGAAAAACGGTTGATAGTGGAAAATGGACTTTCACTATGGGACAAACCCTAAAATCGCGAAAAAACATTAGCTATTTCATACAAAAATAAAAATGTCAAATTGTATGAAATTTCTTTTTAACCGACTTCAAAAAAGAAGGAGGTTCTCAATTCGACCGTATATATGCTTTTTTTATGTACGTTCAGCGATTATTTCGTCGTTTATGGACCGATTTTGATAATTCTTTTTTTATTCTAAAGTAGATATGCGCAGTGGAGTCCCGTGATAAGGACACCAGGATCTGATGATGGCATCTCAGGGAAATCGAGGGGAACTTTTGAAAATTGTATGGACAACTAGTGTGTTTGTTCATGTTATCATAAGTACATTAAAGCGCTACTATTTCATGAAGATCTGGAGTCGATCTGATGAAGCCGAAAGACAGTCGAGGGAACTCCTCAACGATTTACTGCAGTTATCTAGTGTTTGGGCTTGATTAATTTGTAGCGACGAGAACTTTACACTTACATGTTGAATTGAGCGCCATCTGGCGAGTAGTTTTTGAGTTATCTTTACTTATCAAGATTGAAGTCGGTTATTTTTTTTTTGTAAAAAGCAATTATTATTTGCGATTTTAAAGTAGGTTTCTTAATGAAAGACTGCAAGTTTGTTAGATTGTCCGTCTGAAGAAATGGTTTTCCGGTTATGCGCACTTAACACTACACCCTATATAACAAAAGCTGGAGCCACCCCAATTATAAACACCAGGAATCGCCACTGGTTAGATCCCACCCACCATCCGCCCACTTGTTTATTGTCCATCTAACGGTCAATAGCAAAACTACTCGCTTCGTTCTATATCGATTTTACTATGTAGTTTAACTATCTCACACTAGATGTAATGACATCACACATTATAATATATCTAGGATATAACAGGGACGTACTCAAAATATAAGAAAAGTGTCGCCATCTAATGTCGAGTAGACAGCACTTCATCCTTTTCTTTGAAAATGTGAACGTCCATAAGGGTGCGGTTCCACTGAGGCGGAGCGGAGCGGAGCAGTGCGCGATTCACCAATCACATGGCTTGAAATCCGCACGAGGCGCAATGAGCTAGGATTTCAAGCCATGTGATTGGTGAATCGCGCACTGCTCCGCTCCGCTCCGCCTCAGTGGAACCGCACCCTAACGCTCTGCATAGGACGGGCGCCGACGGTAGACTGACTTTAGGCTACGCCTACTGTGATGACGTCAGGACCTAGTTAAGTCACAGTGCACAGTTGCTTAGGCCGTCTCCTCTCTATATTTGCTTCATGGTGCTTGCGTACGTATGTGCGTGCATGCGTATTTGCGTGCGTGTATTGTTACGTAAAGATGCGATTGCACCACTGTAACGCATAGTATACGATACAGATGTTCACACTGGTGGACTTACTCGGGCAAACAATAACAAATTGTGCGCGAACATTTTATAGTTGTTCGCGCATATCAGTAGGTATACTTTTTTGAGTGTAGCTACACATCCGAATTCATTCTTGCTTCAGCTTGCAATGTTTGTGAACAGATTTAAGCTGCATACTATTTTGGTGGAATCGTACCATAAGCCAACATACCCGTTCCCAATCCGACAGTAACGCCGTGGTCTATCAGCTCGCGCACGGGACACATGCCGGAGCGCAGCCGCGTGTTGGAGGCGGGGCAGTGCGCCACCGACACGCCCCTCGACGCTAGCAGCTTCATCTCCTCGGTACTCAGGTGAACCGCGTGCGCCATTATACACTGCCGGCCAATCTCACCTTTATTACGTTTGTAACAGGGTTTAAAATATACTGTACTGTACTGTATATTTTACTGAATAATTTAACTTTTTACAAAAAATAACCGACTTCAACTTTGACAAGTGGGGATAGCTCAAAAATTAATCGCTAAATGTCGCTCAAATGTATGACCAGACTACAAGCACTATCTTTCGATTAAAAAAAAGATTTATTGAATTCGGTTCAAAGTTAGGAGGTACTTAACACAAAAAAATACAGTCAAATTTAAGAACCTTCTTTTTTTTGAAGTCGGTTAAAAAATAAGGCATTCGCAAAGGCCACTGCTATCACTGTATGATGACCTAAAACAATTTTACTGAATAACAAAAATAACCACTATAACTGGTTTTCAGAGCGACCCTGTATTCGCGTGTACAGAAAATTTTTACCCAGGAATAAATCGTAGTAGCGGCTGACTGTGATCACCCGCGTATTGTGAGCACCCATATTATAACATTTTTGCGATGGGTCAAGTTTAAAATCATAACTTACGCGATTATTTAGTAGTCCACATTTATCATAAACGTCCGAATAGCTATTGCATTTAGGGAATTCACAAAGAACATGCTCGATTTCCTTACGATTCTCTGATATATGGCTCTGAAAAAGAAACAAATAGGTTTCTCCATGAGAACATGTCACCTTAAATGTTAATAAATCATCATAGAAATATGGTTGCACTGTCCTTGACACTGTTTGCTGCTGATATAATACATAAGGTGAATACATAAGGATACTTATATGGTACTGGTACCCCAAAGGGAATGCTCCTTGGGATTACAATCCTTTCTATACTGTGGCTCTGATTTTGTTGACTAGAGATAACCAGGGACTATTAGAATGGTACAAGAATGACCAATGACCAGTTAGTATCTAGTAATTGTTCCTGCCCAGTGAAGTAATAATGAACTTACAAGTAGGTTTTCGTTATAAATCATTATTTTCAGTTTCATTTTTTTAATTAAGAATTTATTATTTTTGTCATTTAAAATAAAATATCAATTTTTTATTCTATGGTGACTATCATACCTGTATTCTACAATTATATTTCTCTGCTATAGCTGACAAGCCTCTCATCAGTTCCTCATCACAACTTACTGCAAACCTCGGTGTTACTATTGGCTCCACCAAAGAATCCTGAAAATGTTAACTGTATCCACAAAATTATTTTACTTTAAACAAGTTGATGACTAGAAGTATTGATTTACTTACCATATTGTCTCTAATAAACTTAACAAATTTTTCACTTTGAATCAACTCAGTCTCAGTGTTATTGTAGTATCCTGCATCATTTTTTATGTTCATACTGACTTTTCCCACTAGCGCCCTCTGGCGATGTTTCAGCGCAGCATATGCGAGTTGGATGGTGCCTTCTAGGTGTAGAGATCCAAAGTAGCAAGCAGTTGTTGTACCATTTCTTACAAGATTTCTCTGTAAATTATTTTATTGAATCATCATCATCATCTCAACCCATCATGGCCCACTATTGAGCATGGGTCTCTTCTCTGAATGAGAAGGTTAAAGCCATAGTCCACCACGCTGGCCAAGTGCGGATTGGCAGACTTCACATACCTTTGAGTTTTGCTAACTCTCCGGCATGCAGGTTTCCTCACAATGTTTTCCTTCACCGTTTGTAGCAAGTGATATTTAAATGCTTAAAACGCACATAACTCTGAAAAGTCAGCGGCGCATGCGCTGGGATTCGAACCCATAGACCCTCCGAATAGGAGGAAAAAGTAGGATTGAATAAGTAGGTCAAAATTGGTAAATTATTTGTTGCTAAACTTGATTGATAAAGCTAGTGTTCAGAATATATTTTTGTAGGTAGGTACTCATTAAGTATTTGTTATAATATTGGCAGGATTTTGTTATTTTCTCTGTATTACTCATATAAGCCACTAGCTTATCTTCTGTGATACGCTTCTTCTAATCACCACTTACCATCAGGTGGTACTGAAGTTAAGCTTATTATTTGTCAATGAAAACACTACTTGTTTGACAATTAGACAAATATTCTGAATGCTTTGAAAAATCATTAGCTATAAAATAAATTTTGATATTAATATTATATTATTTATTAATTTTTAAACTTACCACAACACTGTCATAAACTTTGGTAGCAAACTCTACATCGCTATACTGCATCTCCATAGGGAAGGTGTATTTATCCAGCCATTCAAGTAGCGGTCGGTCCAACCCAATCCCAAGGTTGGGAAACTGTGCGGCATGCGTGTGGCAGTCCACAAAACCTGGTATCATCAGCTCATGAAGTCTTAGACGTGTGACGTTGAAATTCTTAAAACATCCTGATTTTTCCAACTCAAAAAACTTGGGTTTACTGCCAGTTAGTGTTATCTGAAATACAAAATAGAGTATTAGGTTTTCAGATAGGTAACATTCGTTGTGACGTCAATCGATTGGATCCAACAAATTATGGATTAAATTAGTTCGACTTAAAAGTAGTTCTAATAGTTCAAAGCTCAGATTCCAACAACTATCTTTTATAGAATCACGCAAATTTGCGTGTATCGACAAAGAATGATAAATTAATAAATTATGTACTGTACCAGTCCATCTTCCACGCAAACGAATCCTTCTAAAACATTTAAATTTCCAAGAGAAGCAGATGACACGAAGCTGCCTATGTACACATTCTTGTTGAGAGACATTTTTAACTTTATAATATTGAAATAATAACTATTTATTACGTATAAAAAACGTACAATCTCAAGAAATGATAACGAAATGAGATGAAGCCCTCCCAGCTCGTAACAACAAAGTAAGATGAAATAAAAAAATAAACATTGTACCTATACAAAGTTTTTATCTTATCAAGGTTGATGGGGGGGGGAGGGGAGGGAGAGGCAGCATAGAGATATATTACACTAGAGTGGGTGAGCCATACGGCTGCCCATACATTGCAATCGCCCCCGGTTAGAAAGAGAAACAACGATAACGGTAATTACCTATCTTTCTCCGATCCCTATGAGCCAGAAAGAGAAAGGTGATTAATAAAGATTTCGTCTCTTTTTATCCTAGGTACGCTAGGTGTTATTGGCTTATTGCATGCTTATTGGACACCGTTAAGTTATTGAATTTCAATTATAGTAAACCCATAGAGTAAACCCAACTTAATGCGGGCTACAGACCTTCAGTTTTAACTTAACTGCGCAGTTTTAACTGTACAGTTAAAACGTAAGTCTGTAGGCAAAACTGAAAACTGTACAGTTGAACTGACGATTTAATCGAAATATCATTAAGGAACGCTCCCTTTGTTGGAATTGTCATGTGTCAATTTAGTAAATAATATACTACAGCTGCCATCTATTTAGTCTAGATAAAAGTTTTTGAAAAGTGTGAATATACTCTCAAATCTCGATAGATGGCAGCTCTGTTCAGGAATTATATTCACATTTGCAAAGTTCGTGTGAATTTTTGGTAAAGATTTTCAAGACTCACATACTTCATAAAATGTAATGATTAATTATTATTGTAGGTATCAGGTTAATAAAATAAAAAAATTATTCATTCCCTGCTTTTAGCGAAAGCGAAAAAATTGTGCATTGTGTATTATATAAAAATGCGTTTTTTTATACCCTTATTTAGGTTACGTATATTAAACACCAAATTAGCACCTAAGACATAGTTTTATCCACATGATTTATTTGCGAGTTGTGGTTATTCTATACATGAGCTGATGCCAGCCATCTTTAGCTTGGTCGGCTGCTGCGGCCCAGTTGAGGAACTGCCCCGTCCAGGTATTCTGGATCCAGACGTTAGGACTTGTCGTGGCAGCGTGAGCCAACGCTTTTTCTAATCGGTTGCTTATTTTCTCGGCTTCGTCTATTGCCTGATTAAAAAATTACATACTTAGTTTATTAGTCTACTTGTGGCCTTAGAAAACGGATTATCGCATAATAACATCGTATAACCTAAGAACAGACACGTATCCCCTTGAACCGGGAATTGATCCCGGCACTCTTCGTTTCATTGGCAAGGTGACTACGAACGTTACGGGTAAAAATTATAAGCAGGAAGTAAGCATAGCCCGGCGGCTTGCGTCGATCCTAAGCTATCAACAAAGTTAAGCAGCAGCAGGCGCGGTCGGTAGTCGGATGGGTGACCGCTAGTGGCAAAATTTTTTGAGCGCTTCCGTGCTTCGAAGGGCACGTAAAGCCGTCGGTCCCGGTTGTTATCGATTGATAGCAGTCGTTAAGCCGTGTCGGAGGCCTTCGGGCGGCTTGAAAACCTTCGACAGTGGGTTGGCTAGTAACCCCTCCACCAATCCGCATTGGAGCAGCGTGGTGGAGTATACTCTAGGCCTCCTCAATAATGAGGAGAGACCCGTGCTCAGTAGTGGGCCTTTAATGGGTTGTATGTGTCTAGGTGATTTAAATGATGGATGATTAAAAAGTTTAAATTACCTGATTTAACGTATTCGTGGCAGCAGATTGTCGTCCAGATAATCTGAGAGCATTAGCTTTTAGGAGGAGCCAACGAGGATATACTGCGCGAAGTGCATGGGCATCCTTTTCTAATTTTGTAAGTTCCTTGTCTGCCAACGAACGCAACTCCATGAGGTCTACTACCTTGACATGAACAAAAGAAATGGTAGTTAGAAATTAGTAAAATCCACTGAAAATATGTATATTTTAGAAATTACAGAAATTATTTGCAATCGTACCTTTCTCAAATCATCGACTTTTCTAGCTAAACTTTCCAGCATACCCTCAGCAAGCCTCATGGCGCTCAATAAAGTCGTTAATGTACCATCATCATCTTCTTGAGTGGACCAGCTCAAAGCTTCTGTTTCGAATCGCTTAGCTTTACGATCAGAGTCAGTTCGAAGCCAATAAGTCCATAAACCTACGATCAGTCTGCGCCGGCTGGGCCCAGCAGATTTTCCTTTATGTATAGCAAATTCTGCGTAACGGCTCACATCTTGTGGTGATTCCAACTGAAATCCTGCATCAAGGATCATGTCAATGCAAAGTGCGTAGTACCACGTCTCAAATTCAATCGAGTTTTGATTTCGGGACAATTGTAAACTTAGCTTAGCAATATCAACCGCCTCCTCTATTCGGCACCGTGCGAGCAATGTATAAAACAGATCAGGGATTATATCCATGGACACGCCGTCGACTCGCAGAAACCGACTGATAGCCAAAGCCTTGTATCCAGACCGTATAGTGGCGGGGAGATTACCGCGAGACAAACGAGCACGAAAGAACGCCGTAAATAATTTACCCAATGCAAATAACTCATCGGCACGAATAGGATTATGTAATTTGTCCAGAGTAATATTCGCCACTCGCTCAATATCCATGGTAGTTCCTGGAGCACCTCTGTCAATTTCCATTTGGATTACGTTAGAGAATGTATCACACATATCTATAAAGTTACATTCTACTTTTTGTACCAAGCTAAGAGCACGTAGAGAAGCAGTTCTTGATTTTCCTTCTTCTTCTAGAGCCGAGAAAATTAGTCCCGCAATATTCAGACAAAATATCGAATGAGACTTCATGTTCTTGTAAAATTTTCGATATTTACTGCGTTTTAAGGTGTACCCTGTCACCAAGCCATTAAATATGAAAAAATCCTTCATATTCTCAAAATCTATCCGGTAAATACGAAGTGAGCGGTCAATATTTTGTTTAGCCTCCAAAAGTTTATCACACATGAAATATGAAGCCGCTTTTAAAGCATACATCCTTCCCATGAACTGTTTTTTATCCAATCTTCCAATTTCATCAGATTTTTCTTCATTAATAAATTTTTCAATTCTTTCAAGCGTGGATAATGCATCTTCAAAGTTACTGGCTAAAATATTTAGGTAAGTATATTTGAGCATAAAGTCTACAGCTTTTATTTTTAATTCTGCTTCAAAAGCGTGATAAATGAGTTGTTCGTGAATAACTATATTTAATTGAGCACAAGTACATCTGCTGAAATTTATTTGAGAAACATTCTTTTCAATTTTGATGTGGAATGAATCTTTTATTATGGTTTTGTCTTCTTTTATCAATTCATCTTTACTGTCAATAGCCCCTAAGTTGTGCCAATCATTCACCGTGTTGGCTTCCATTACTTGTCTAAATTTTTCAAATATTTTACAGTATAAGGACGCCACTGAACGATCGTCTTTAAAAACGTAACCCGATAAAGTTACTCTTTTCGTCGACCTTTGGCTAGTGTTGATATTAATATCTAAACTTCTTTTTAGTATAGGCTGTGGAACGCTTCGAAAAGATGCACTACTGAAAGAGTTTCTGTATGATGAAGTATCGCTAGTAGCATCTCTGACTAAGCTTTGAAAACTTTTATTAAAACCTTCTGATCGAACTTTTGTTAAATCTATAGATTCTTTGATTGAGGAGGAATATGGAACGATGTCTGTTGATTGTACCTCAGGTTCGTCATCCGTCTCATCAGTTCTATCTAAAGAGCTATATCCGCGAGAGAATGGAATTTCTGGTTGCAAGCTCGTAGAAGACTGAACAATCATTATTGTACCGCCACAGTCAGTGCATCGTTGTTTGTTGTTTTCTAGATAGTTAACAATTCGTGCATGGAATTCTTTTTTCTGATTTACGGGTAGAAGCTCATAACATGTTTTCCTTGAATGGCTATTTGTAAATTTTATTACTTTGCAAAAAGCGTATTTCGGAAGATTATTAAAGTTTTCCGGATCGTACTCAAAACAACATTCACAGGTAACCTCGTTAGTTCCTGAACTGTAAGATATAACAGTTTCCGTTGAATTTCTTCTCCTCCTATAATAGTTATATTTAGCATTAGCGCAACTGAAAACACGCATGGCAAATAGCCTTTTAATTGCTTTTGCAGTAGCAATTTCATTATTTTCATACATTATACTCTCAAGAAGATCTCGAGACAGAACGTTACCAATAACTGAAGATATTTTTAACAATAGCTGCTGGTACGGTGTAAGTGAATCAATTTGAATCATAATTAAAGTATCTAAACTTTGCAAATTTATGTCTATATTTAATTCTTCCTTTTTGGTCACTGTACATATACTTTTTTCATTGGCAATGTTTTCTTCAACGAGATTATCTAAATTTTCTTGGTTCTTGGCTTCTATAGCAATAGGACGTAAAAGACTAGAGTCAGGGAATTGCAACTCTTCATTAGCCCAATCATCTAATTCATTGTCCTGAATCTTTTTTATTTCCAGTGCTCCAGATGAAAATAAGTGCACAATAAAATTTTCAATCAATCCTGGCATGCCATTGCATCTCAATCTCAAAGAATTACATAAATCACTCGGTACTGCATCCACATCTAATATTTGACAGGCTAAGGGTGCTATCCAATTAGATGTGAGAGGACCAAGTATAATTTTTCTTATTTTATCATTAGTAAATACACTATATAACCAGTGGCAAACTGAACTGAACTTGCCACGTGTAACTGTAAGTACTATAAATATGTTCATCGAGTTAAATATGGTAGATATAAATTCCCAGGAATATCCATCCAAATTTTGTAGGTCGTCTAAAAATATTACATATGTGTCTGACACAGACATAATTAGCTTAGTAAATACTTGTTTGGCTTTCTCTTTACGTAATTGCTCATTTTGAGAATTAATTCCCTCATGATAAGCGAAACGTACTTTAAGGATATTATTTAGATAACACAAATCTTCATCATATGATTTTAAAATTTGCACAATCTTTTCTTCTTTTGCAAATCCTTTGATTGGTTCTTTTATGTCCAAAATTTGATTTATAATTTGATTGATACCTAAATACGGTGTTGCAGAATGTATTGTAGTTAGAGAAATATAACATACCCGTAATCCTTTATTTCTCACATATCGAGACATCCATTCTAAAAGTCTACTTTTTCCTATCCGTGACTCACCTACAATCAATAAAGCATCAAAATTTTTTCTGGCGGAATTGTCGTTTAGCCAGTTTTCTAAATATTTCATTTCTTCCTTGCGATCTAGCAATGGTGGGATCATCGGTATATTATATAACTCTTTTACTCTAATTTCTTCAGTGTACTCGTATATTTTGCCAGGTTGTGGTATACCTTTTAGAATTATTGGCGACTGTAAAGTAAAACCATTACTTGACATTTTACTTTTAACAAAGGTAGCTTCATCGCAGGTAATTTTATTTCTATAGCCGCACATAAATCGAGCTGCTTTATTTACAATAGCACCGATTACAGTAAATTCTCTTCGTAACGGATGACCAACAACGCCGCAATATACTTGACCAGTTGTTATTCCAATTGATACTTCTGAAACACCGTCCAGAGCTGACACAGACTTTTTTATACTATAACTGCACTTTAAAGCAGCCTGTGCTTCGGATTCATGCTTAAAACCGCGTAATCCAAATACAACAAGAATCATGACATCTTTATCAAAGAGGATAATTTTATTTACACAGCCCATTGACTTGTAAACGATCTCACATGTGATTTGGTATGTATTGTTGACTATAGTTATTAGTTGGGGATAAGTAGATTCACATGGTTTAAGCGTAATAAATAAAATTGTAACCTGTCTCATTTCTGTTAAATATTCTAGTGGTTGATGTGCGTCTATCTGAGTGAGTACTGGCCTTATCATGAATTTACGGATCTCTGAGCCAATGTTCTTTTGTTCCGCTATCAATATTGTTTTGCGTAAGTTCAAAGTTTCATTTATGTGTAACAAATCTGAAATGCTATTCCGAGAGTCTGAAAGGTTATCTGGAACATTTTTAATACATATAAGAGGTTTCTTTATTTGTCTGACCATCGCGCCGAAACCTGCAAATGGTTTCGTTACATCTTTTTCATGTGGATCGTAAAGAATAGTTCTAATGATAACAAAGCCGGCATCATTAATAATATAGTCATAATTTCTCGAATAGCAGTGCCCCCATGCAGTGGGTGTCAATATCACTTCACCCGAACCACACAAACTTTCTGCTTCTTTAGCTTCTGAAACAGGCAAACCTATAATTATATAATTCATATCGATCCCTTTTCCAATTGGAACGAACATCAGGTTTCCAGCTGCTATTGCTAGTTTTACTTTTAGGTTTACTTTGACATCCGTCTCATAGGATCCATATGAATGTTGAATAATAAGAGCGCATGCTATGGCAGTGTGGATAGTATGGCATAAGAAAGTTCTTTTATCGGTTTTCCATAAGGCTAAAAAGGCGTCCCCAGCAAATTTGATGACATCTCCGCCGTGGCTATATATTAATTCTATCAGAGATCCAAGATAGGTATTTAATGTCATGGTCAGTCGACAGGTGCCAATCTTTCCGAGGGTATTGTAACGTTCTGACAAAGCCGTGTATCCAGAGACATCTGCCATTAGAAGAACGCCTACAAACTTTTTGGGATCTGCGTTCTCATACCTGAAAATCATTAAATATTTGTAGCAATAACATGATCGTGCCCTTGTATTGAAAATTCGTCATACATAAATAATTGTTATACCATTACTTGTCCATTAGTAGTATTTCATCTGGAACAAGCGTAGAGAGAATAAGAGTTTGCTTTCTAGTTAAGAATACCTCCATATCTTGATTTACTTCAGAGGCGCAGGAACTCTTCCGTGCAAAGAAGTCATCTACCCAGTCTTTCAATTCATTAAGTTTTACTTCGTCTTCGTCGTTATCTTCCTCAAAGAAGTCAGTGTTTTTCCTTGAAATTCTTTTACCGTAGTTTCTCCATTTTTCTATGCCTGTCATTAATATTGTGGAGTTTCGACGGGATCTGGTACGCGATTTACGAAAATTCATTTTATTTCTTTTATAGATTTATTTGTCAACTAAAATTTTGATAAGGTGTTGCGTTATATAAACATCTGAAAAAACCATGGGGTCGCGATAAAGTGTCAGTAATATGCTAACTTTTTTTTGGTAACAAGCATTCATAAGATCTACCCATTAATAGATCGATGGTTCATAAGGATTATTTATGATATCAGTATATGTAATTATTAAGTCGTTAGTATATTAAAATGACGTATTTTTCGATGACGTCTATCTGGCTAATAAATAATTAATTAGCCTTAATTAGCCTAATTGATAATTATCTATTATCAATCACCGTGTTATTTGACTCAAGCCACCAAAGTTCTTGTACCGGAAATGGCGGTTTGATATTGTTTGTTTCTCTTCTCTTCTCGTGGCTGTCGCTGTATCGACAATGCCTTCGATGTTAATATTCACGGGTAACGATATGAACATTCACCCGCCAGATTCGTAGTTCAGTTAAGTTATTTTTATCAAATTGTCTAAAGTTTTCTTATCGTAACATATTAGAAAACGAAGTCCTTCGCCACGTCTGTCGGTCTATCTGTCTGTCTTTTCACGATAAACTTTAAAACTACTGAATGGATTGTCATGCAGTTTTCAACAATAGAGAGAGGAATACCTACGATACGAAGCTGTAAGAGTATAATTTAGTAAGGTTAATTTTGTTAAACTGATTAAAATGTTGGGATAATTATTGAAAATGTCGTGAAAATTAAGGCAAATTTATTCAAAGTATCTACTATGCACAGACATAAATCATTAGACATTTGAAGTAGATATAAAACGTATTAAAATTTATGTAGCAATAGCCATCATAATTATCGTGTTTCTCTGGTGTGTGTTAGCTGGTATAGAGCGCAACTAGCATTAAGCTTGCCATTTGTATCGTTATATTATTGTATTGTGGGCAATGACGCTTTAATGAAAAAATAAACATTGTATCATTTGAAGAATCTAATATGTCACCAGCCTATGAACTTCTGTGTTAAAAACCGAGTTTAAACGGCATACTAAATAAACACCGACCACTTCAAAAGTACATAGCATACTCGTAAGCTTCAAACAGCCCGATACAAACTGCATTCCTCGTCTTACCGCCGAACTGACCGCACTTATATGGAAATAACTTGTTACTTCAAGTTAACTACTTAATATAACCACAATATCCAGTGAAATGGAGCCAAATAGTCACTCTTTTTTGGAGAAAGTCTATAATATTGTCAGTGAAGAAACGTCCGAGGATGAACCCCTCATACGATTTAAGCATCCCGCTGAATTACAGGTAAGTTATTGTTTAAATATAGTTTTTTTTTGTTATTTTCTGCTATTTTTAATTTAATAGTGATTTATTTATTTTACTCGTTACAAAAATAATAGGTAGATATAGGAATATAAAATTTCACCGTTGGTTATTAAATAAATGTACCTAGTTATTATTTATTTATCATAGATGTCATTCTTAAAACTTACATTACTTTCTTATTTAAGAATTTATAAAAAAATAACACTTCATTTTAAATAAAGGCTACATAATCACATTTGTGATAACCACATTAAAAAAAGTATACATTCACAAAGGTACCTACAGACAAACAAACAAAAATTCTAACAACCGTTGTCTTGAGTTCTGTTGGGTTAAAAAAATCTTCCAAGTAGGCATTGTCCAAAAAACGATCAAATACAATAATAGTCTTTGATAATATAGTAGTATTTAGTACTAGAGTATATCACACACATCTAGTGTTTCTAGGTCAGACCATTTACAGATTGCAACCAGCACTGACTCACCTCTAACGTACGAGAAGTACAGTAGTAAATTTTATGTGTCGTATGACACGACTCGTATCTCAAAGGAGTAATAAAATATTTTTCACACGATGATAATGAGGCTAGTAATGCTAGTAACTTGTCCTCTCCATCCATTAGGTTAAGAATTTGGCCTCCTATTCGGAGGGTCCGGGTTCGAATCCCATGGTTCGCACCTCTGACTTTTTAGAGTTGTGTGTGTTTTAAGCTTTTGCTACAAAAGTTGAAGAAAAACATTGTGAGGAAACCTGCATGCCGGAAGGTTCGCAAAAAACTCAAAGGTGTGTGAAATCCGCCTACCCGCACGTGGCCAGAGTGGTGGGCTATGGCCTTAACCTTCTCATTCTGTGATGAGACCTGAGCTCAATAGTGGGCCATGGCAAAGCTTTGATAACATTATAGAGAACTTAAGAATGTGAAGATTTCCTCACCTGGAGGGTAGTTTTTGAATTATCCTTCATAATGTAGCTATATTTAATTTGTGGTTGTTACTTTACTTGTAAATTTTTATAGAATATCTGGATTTTTAAGATTTTTATATTAGAACTATTCAAAAGTTTGTGGTCCAAATATTCAGATTTTATTTAGCGAATCTACCGATTTGGTTTTTTATTTTTCGAGACCACTTCCTACGACCTACGACCCTATAACAAACAACTGCCACAGTAACGCGCATGATGGATTGGAATTGGAAAGTACTTAACTTTTAACTTTTATCCACGAAATTAGGTATCATTCTGTCAATTCATCCGAGATCCAGGGGTAGCCAACTACCTATCTATTTCGCACAAGATCCAGAGGTAGCCGACTAATTTACCCCTGGCTTTACCTGATTACACCCATAACAGTAAATGTATAATAACCGGGAATCGAATCTGGACTTTTTGCCCGGAAGCCAAATCAGCACCAACTGGGCTGGAGTCATGTTTATTATTATTCTGGAAAAGAGATACCTAATATTTATTAACGGCAGCTGAGGGCCTACCAGCGCATTGCAGCGACATATAACACATATGTCTGTTGAGGTTAAAGTAATTAACACAATTTATAATTGTGATACACTTAATGAATGTGCAGTTACGATTTAAACGAGATCATATCCATACGACGCGACGGTTAATGTTTTCGACCTATTAACGACCCTCTTCGTCTGTGTGTCTGTGCGCTTGTCTTTTTTCTTATGTTCAGTTTATGACAGCGCATACACTCTAGTGTACCACTTACACCAAAGTTCGTTATCGTTACTTTTCTGGTCAAGGGCCGCACAAGGACTCTCTATGACTATATTGTAGGACAGCTATCTCTATGAGCGCTCATCATCAACCATCCTTCGCATTGTCGTTGAGGCTTTTTGCCTATGCGCCGGTAAGAGCACTAGGAACTTGTCATCGGGCAAATTGTCGCAAATTTCCTATTATCGGCTGTCCCTGTCCATCTCGTACCTAAGTATGTCAACCAAACACTCTCTCAGTCTCTATGTAATTTGTTGTAAAAGTTACTCATAAATATCACTTGCATTTGAATATTTTCCAGGAAATTTTAGCCGCGGATCTCGAAATTGGTAAGGAGACGAATGACGGCGACTTGGAAAAGTGTGTTCGACGGGTGTTAAAATACAGCGTGAAAACTAACAAAACTACGTTTAGGAACCAGCTGTATGGGGCCACCGATCCTTACGGTTTATCTGGGGCGTGGATAGCTGAGGCATTCAACACCAGCCAGTAAGAAATCTGTATATAATTATGTTATAGTACGTCAACTTGATATTATGAGCTTGAGATTAAGGCTGAGGAGGTTGGGCTTAGGATAAGCTTGCACGTAATTTAATTTTTTTCCAAGTTATTTGCGTATAAGAAATTTTGCGAAAACACACACGCACTTCACAGTCCTCCATTTAATATCCATTTGTTTTTATTTTTTAACAATGATATCTGATAGGAAATGGTGAGTGCTTATCACTCTTGATTTGAAATCACCCATAATATAATCAAAGGGTACACGTACACCGACGGTGGTAGTTTATGTTAGTCCTTCGCAGGATTATAATAATTGACGAACCAATAATAAATTGTCCTGCCTTTTTCCATTGTTGGAATTAGATCAAGGATTCAGGACAATTATGAAGTTGGTTAATGGGCACAAAAGTCACGAACTGCTTTATTAATTTATTATAAATTATAAATATAATAATTACGCTACAACGCTTGTAACAATAAAAGTCGATAAGAATGATTTACTTACATTATAATGACATAATTATCGAGTAACTCAATGAACGTTGTTTTATAGAAGAGGGCTTAATGGGCTCAGTCGATATAAATTAATTACAACTGCACTAGGAACTAACGTAGGTATTATATGTATAAGGGACGAATATTTTTTACATTTTTAACCGACTTCAAAAAAGAAGGAGGTTCTCAATTATTCGACCGTATATATGCTTTTTTTATGTACGTTCAGCGATTATTTCGTCGTTTATGGGCCGATTTTGATAATTCTTTTTTTGTTGTAAAGTAGATATGCACAGTGGGGTCCCCTGATAAGGACACCAGGATCTGATGATGGCATCTCAGAGAAATCGAGGGGAATTTTCGAATATTGTATGGACAACTAGTGTGTTTGTTCATGTTATCATAAGTACATTAAAGCGCTACCATTTCATGAAGATCTGGAGTCGATCTGATGAAGCCGAAAGACAGTCGAGGGAACTCCTCAACGATTTACTGCAGTTATCTAGTGTTTGGGCTTGATTAATTTGTAGTGACGAGAACTTTACACTTACATGTTGAATTGAGCGCCTTCTGGCGAGTAATTTTTGAGTTATCTCTACTTATCAAGATTGAAGTCGGTTATTTTTTTTGTAAAAAGCAATTATTAATGAGCGTTGCATTGCGTTGCATTTGTCTATAAAATATCGAATAGAATTCTCTACGACACTTCATAATTAGGAATTTTCATAAAATTTTATGGTAGTTTACTAGTATCGACATCGTATAATAAATATCGAAATAATATAAAGGACAACATTACATATAACAATATACGGCAATGGACCAATATAAACAAAAGAATTCAATTATGATCTTTCAAAATTCAACCGTAATAACCAAATTTCGGTTGAATTTTGATTCTATACTTAGTGTCGGTTTGGAGTTGGTCGGGAGTGGATGGCAAATAATACCTCTTTCAAGTATACAATGTAATGTGTGGGTAATAATCGAGACACAAAGTCCATAATTGAATGCTTTTGTTTTAGTTGGTCCGTTGCCGCGTCGTTACAATCTGCGCAGTGCTTAAAGCAATGCATGTATGTTACTTCTTTTCACCCTACACTGCCATTCACCTTTTCACCCTGTATTTTACAGATACACATTCGAGGTGGCGCCAGTGTTCACCCTCATAGAGTTGAAAGTTCTCAACCACATCCTGAAGTTGTTCGGTATACCGGATGGAGACGGCATCTTCAGCCCTGGTGGGAGCGTGTCCATGCTGTACGGGCTCGTGGCTGCCAGGTACAAGGCGTTTCCAGAAGTCAAGAGGAAGGGGATGAGAGGCCTTCCAGAGCTAGTCGTGTTTACTTCTGAAGATGTAAGGGTTTTAACGTTGATAAATCCAATTTGGCCATTTCAAACTTAAGCTTTTACGTTAATGTTTTTTTTTTATTGAATTAAGGTAGCAAACGAGCATGCAGCACCACCCTTCCGCTGCCGCCCATGGCAATTGTGACCGACTTAGAACAAGACCCAATTTAGGGACTAGGGTGGTTAGTCTAATTAGTAGATGGTGTTAGAATGTTAGTTGGTTAGTTTGTTAATAAGTGTGAGGACAGGGACTGTTAGTGATAGTTAGTCCTATTAATTAATATTAGTATTGTCCAGTTAGTAATGATTAGTGTGTCTTGTTCCAATTCGGTCACAGATGCGTTGCCCTGAGGACTGAGATGGTCGCCTCTAAAAAAGTGAACCGGCTCCACACCTTCCTATCCGGAACACAATTGCTCTTAAAAACAATTATTATGACGTTAGGAATGGTACCTACTGAGTACCTTGGCGGGCGGTGCGGTGGTACTACCCCGGACGAACTCTAGGCTCTACCACCGTTAATGTTTTTATATACCTACATAATAAGGAAATGGGATTGGTAATACGTATGGCCCGACATCGTAAACATGTCACATGGTGACGTCACAACATACCTGAATCACAGTATCGAAATTTTTTACACCACATTTCGAACATAAACAGTCGACGCTCAGTCAATCCACAGGAATGACACACCTTTACTAAAGATACATTGACCACAATATTTTAGTCGAAACCAATCGACAATCTTTGCAAAGCCCATTTATACGCTCAAGCTATAAAGAAAGCAATAACTTTTTCAGAGTCACTACTCCATAATGAAAGCCGCCCATTGGCTAGGATTTGGCACGGACAGCATCGTAGCAATAGCGACCAGTGACTGCGGGCAAATGAAAACTGAAGACCTGGATAAGGCTATAAAGAAGATCATGGATGAGGGCAAACATCCGATCATGGTGAATGCGACGGCTGGTACCACGGTGTTGGGCGCCATCGATGATTTGGACACCATCGCTGATATTTGCAAAAAGCATGGCGTTTGGATGCATGTTGATGTAGGTTTCATTTTGATGTCTAAACCTACGGATTTATTTAAATTACACGTAAAAAAGTTTTGACCAATTTTAATAGGTAATTTTTCGTTATATTTCAGGCTTGCTGGGGTGGGAGTTTAATTCTCTCACAGACACATAAGAAACGAATTAGCGGAATCGAAAAGTATGTATGTTTATTGTTTACCATTTTACGATATAACCACCAGTATTAAGTACTTACTTTACAAATATTATGTTACACAAACATCAAGTACATAAATACATACAATACACATTTAACTTCGTTGTAAACAATAATATCGCAATAGGAAAAGTTAAGAAACTACGTTTCGAAACTTGCCCAAAAGCAAAACCGAGTAGACAGAAAACTAATCTCTCGCCCTCTAGACTCGAGATGTAGCATTGTTGATTGCACCACCAATTTTTAAGTTTCTGCACTCAAAGGGTTAATGGAAACCCTTTTAATACGCAATCCCTTAAACGTAAACAGGTTGAACCTAATTTTCAGAGAATGCGTATTACTGGCTGGTATCAGAATAAAATATCTAAGTTTCATACGTAAGTCAGATCCCAAAGAATCCCAAAAATTGGATTGCCACCAACAACAAGTAACAGGACTAACTATCACCATAGGTCCTGTCGTCATCCCTATACCTACTAACATCCTGACCTATTCAAGAAGTTTTTCAACCAAAAAATTATACTTCCTACACAGAGCTGACTCAATATCCTGGAACCCGCACAAGATGGCGGGCGCGCCGCTGCAGTGCTCGGTGTTCCTGGTGCGGCAGCGCGGGCTTCTGCACGCTGCTAATGCTGCTGCAGCACAATATCTGTTCCAGCAAGACAAGTTCTATGACGTCAACTACGACACCGGCGACAAGAGCATACAGTGCGGGAGAAAGGTACGTCGTAATATTACTATGCTCGGTGTTCCTGGTGCGGCAGCGCGGGCTGCTGCACGCTGCTAATGCTGCTGCAGCGCAGTAGGTATCTGTTCCAGCAGGACAAGTTATATGACGTCAACTATGACACCGGTGATAAGAGCATACACTGCGGGAGGAAGGTACGTCGTAATATTAATATGGTATAATGCTCGGTGTTCCTGCTGCGGCAGCGTGGGTTGCTGCACGCTGCTAATGCTGCTGCAGCGCAGTACCTGTTCCAGTAGGACAAGTTCTATGACGTCAATTACGACACCGGCTACAAGAGCATACAGTGCGAGAGAAAGGTACGTCAGGGTACGGTAGATGAACAGATGGGCGATAAAGAGATGAATGTTATCAGTATTTGCAAAATACGGAACTTCAAAGATGCGTTAGCTAAGAATGCTGGGAGAGAATACCATGTTAGTATAAATATGTACAGTTTTTTAGAACAAATATTACCCCAGTATAGATAAAAATGTAAAGCTTCCGAAAAGAAACGAAGCATGTACAAAAAAAATCCTATAGTGGTTCAGAGGGGGTTTTATATTTGGTGCCCATGAACGTTGTGTATCTTTGAACGGCTTTTGTATAACGACGTTTCATAAGAATCCCCAAGACTCCCCACTTTGAAAGCACTCTATTATGTTTTCCAGATAGACGCATTCAAGCTATGGATGATGTGGAAGGCCCGCGGAGACATGAACCTCAATCATCTCACGGATCACGTGATGAAAATAGCTCAGTTTTGTTTGGAGACGGTCTCCAAGACACCAGGGTTTCAGCTCGTGACTACCCAGCTACAGTGCCCCAATGTATGTTTCTGGTATATACCCACGTTCATGCGGGGTCAGAAACAGGATGGGGCGTGGTGGGAGATGATGCATAAGGTAGGATTTATTAAAATTATTTTTTCATACGAGAAGAGAAAGTACTTGTAAAACGCGTTTCACACAATATTTTGATTTGCTCTGGTGTAATTACCGGAAAGATGAATAAGGAACGTATTAATATTAATATTGATTTAAGAACGTATTTTGATTAGCATAAAATAGGTAGATGTCGCTGATATTATATTGTTACCTGGTTTTATTTTAATTACAAATATTATTTCCAGGTAACCCCAAAAATAAAAGAACTGTTGACGTTGAACTCACGTCTGATGGTAGCGTACTCACCATTACGTCATCACAAGAACTTCTTCCGCCTGGCGTTCACCTTCCACCCAGTGCTGGAACGGACCCACGTTGTTGGTATGCTCCAGGCTATCCAGGAATGCGGCGAGATGGTCACAATGTCAACCATACAGTAAAATTAACAAGACCTATGGATGTATAAATCTTGAGAACCATAAATATGGGCATACTTACTCAGCTCCTTATTGAGAAAGGGGGGGGGGGGGGGGGCGGGACTTATTCGAGGCAGGTTTTTTAAAGGGTACAAAAATCGAACTTCATCCAAGGTGGTGAGGTGGCTATTTCCCTCCTTGGCCGTACTAGGTTACCTCCATGTCATGCTTATAAGTACAGATGTTAGTTTCAGATTAATGTCAAATGAGGTCAAACAGAAATATATTATTTTTATAGCCTGCCTGGTATAATTGCAAAATGAAATGTTCGGTCTCACTATAAATTAGTAATAATAATTTAATTAAATGCACAGTTAAACTGAGTTTTATGCCACCCATTCTGATTCACCCACTCAAGCACTTGGGGACTGCTAAACGAATCTAGCAAAAATTTTAATTCGTCAGTTTACCCACCTAGTTTTCGACAGCAATGAGATATCTAAGTTATAAAATTAAGACATATTGACTGTTTATTCTTTGTTTCCTAATAAAAACTTTGTAATTTGTAGTTGTAATCAATGTTATCATGTACCTATATTATTAACGTTGGTCATTTGTATATTCTTTGTTAAATGCTGATCCGGCTAGAAGGATCAAAATGT
The DNA here is from genome assembly GCA_905404135.1 of Hesperia comma. NCBI lineage: Eukaryota > Metazoa > Arthropoda > Insecta > Lepidoptera > Hesperiidae > Hesperia > Hesperia comma. The sequence continues at coordinate 6,567,578 of FR990034.1, forward strand.
TAAATGGGGTCCGTCTGGTAACGGATCAACTTTGAGTGGACTGTATATTTGAGGTGTACAAGACTGACGTCTACCAAATCTGGTGAATGCACGGGTGTGAATAAACTAGCTGTATACTCACCGATGGCTCCTCGAACATTGGGTAGGAATGGATTATCTGCTGCTGCGCAGACTTACACAGAGCCCGCTTCCTACCTTCTTGATAGTGGCTCCTATGATTTTGCCGGTGTAACCCGATTCTGGCGCGATCAGTCTTATACCGAAGTATGTTATGCAACACGAGAGTTTAATCCTTTTGGATTCGATAAATGTAACTATAGGCTCCTACCCGATGGACCGGCCCGCCACGATAAATTCGATAAATACGATAAAACGACAAACTTGGATTAACCAATTGCCGCGCAACCTGCCAACCCTACGAAAACGAGAGAACGACTCTCTATCGACAACGAAAAGCATATAGTCAATTTAATAGTTTATCTAAACCATCAACAACAAAACATCGACAGAAGTGAACATCTTAATAAGAGAAGAAATCCCTACCTACTTGTAATTGACTTTTGAGATCCGAAAATATAAAACAAAACCTAACTTTTATATTATAATGTCTTTTTCAGAGAAATTAGGCTGGGTATTTTCATTCATTTCAAATTGAATATTTATACTTAATAATTAATGAAATTTGTTATTTATACTTATATAAATTATTATAATATTATTATAAATTGAATATTTATACTTAATGATTTATACTGGTGACATGCTGGAAGCCAATTTTTCATATAGGTAGATACTAGATAGGTAGGTTTATAATTACTTCAAAAGTTTCTAAAATTATTTTCGTATCAAAAATTTATGACCAAGAAGTAAAACATCGAAAGATGATGATGAAAGATGTGTAAAATCTTTTATTAGCTCTAGGTTGGTGCGGTTGGTGAACTATGGTTCTTACCATCCGCCTTGCAAGGGGAGATCAGATCATCAGATCCCACTAATGGGACAGTTATGCGTTGTATTGTTTAACCCTTATGTTCATTTTGTATAGTATACTATACATACAACTTTATAAAAATATACGATCATTATAAAATAATTTTTAACTTAGTTTTATTAAACACATGCCTTTTCTAAACGTTTATTTAAAGTTCAAAAATAAAAACAGTCGTTTATCTGTCATAACTTTGACTCAATTGTGAAAAATAACCGTCAAGATGCGTCGCTCAGGTTTACCTAAGGTAAGTTGTATTTTATTTTTATGGTTTTAGCCCTAAATATGTATGTTTGTTATAAAATACACATGCCTAAATGTTTGTTCTTACACATTTTTACATATTTGCTGTTGTTGCTATAAGAATTAGCGTGTTTTTCTCTTGTTTTTACTAACGTATAGTATACTATACAATGCCGCAGTTGCAGTAATTTAGCTTTCGTTGATGGTGTATAGAATAATATACATTGCTGACTTCACGGGATCAATGATTTTTCGGACTTTGCTGTAAAATTTAAATTGCAAGTATGTATTTCTTATATACTAAACAAATTATATTACAATTTAAAAGGCAGTTGTACTGATATTTGACTGTCTCGTTCATATAGTGCTTGTAGAAAGCAACACGCAAAGTGTTATAGGTTCGATTCCCAGAAAAAATACCACCTACTATTATTATTACTGCATGACCTACCTATATAAAGGGACAAATAACATTACATACATTATTTATATTTGTATTATGGTTTGGCTTTACTGTGGTGATGGCTTTTTTGCATGGCTTTTTTTTTGCTTTGGTTTTAGACTGCTGTGGGTGAAAGAAGTAGACGCATTTTACCCTTGGTACCTGAAAAGAATGCAGACTCTGACACAAGTGGCAGAGATAGTTGCGGTGATGAAGCTGAAATTATTGGAACAGCAGAAAGTTCACCAGCGCCATGGATAAATTCCAGTCTCGAAAGGTTAAACCTCCTACAAATTTCCGATGATGAGATTGGAACGTCGGAGATATAACAAAATGACCAACACCACTAGAAAGCAGGATCGACTAAAAGATTTAAGGTATGAAATCTACAGCCTACTGAAACGAGGTCGAAACGAAGAGAAAAAAGACTCCTTGGGAGTTTCTTGTTGCTTGTTCTTCCAAGACCACTTGATTTGTTGAAGCGATGGCGTAGCATGACGTTCGAAAAGTGTTTGTAAAAACCTACTTCGAAGAAATAAATATTTGAATTTGAATTTCAGTGAAAAATTTAGACGCAATTCCCGAAAAAGCAAGAATAAAAAACCGATATCTGAACGACCATGCAATGATGTCCGCTATGAAAAATATGACCATTTGCCGCAAATTACTGGATATTGATCAAAGGCGCAAGTACCTATTGCAAAGCTGGCCAGGCAAGTACGATGTGCACAAAATGTACGATTCATCTTTGCTATATGAAGAATCAAAACTGTTTTTTGGAGTACCACCGCAAACAATAGGGTCTCTGAATTATTATATTATTACGATTATTTTGTAATAAACATTTTCAAGTAAGATTTATTTTATTAAACATTTTTAATTTCACTAAGACAGTAATTTTTATTTAAAATCATGTTATTTACAATAACCTTTTGGTGTATGTTAAAAACTACCAGTTACATTCCAACTCTCCCTAAATATGGCAATGTATAGCATAATATACATTCCTAAAAATGCGATAATCACTGTACGTGTAGCAATGTATAGAATAGTATACATATTGTTTTTCCAAAATTTTCATACCACGATTTTTTTATTTATTTTTCTGACGTTTTTTTTAACCCAAAGAAACGACCAATATATATATTTTTTGCTTTTATTAAAAAAAACAATCTTGCCACGATAAGGGTTAATAATATAATTAACTAACTAAGTACTAACTTAAGAGCAGCAGGTGGAGAATTAAAATCACACTTCCGGTTTTGAAATATTTATTGGAGTGTCTATTTAAAATTATACAAAGGAAATTCTGTAGTTAATGTAACACTGACTAGAGGCGTAAAAATGCATTTCACAATTTAATTTCCGCACAAAAACGCACACACACCTCTTTATGTTTAATTTAACAATTCAGATGAGAAAGACAAAAAATTACAATATGCAAACCAGATTTTTCAGAATTTTCTTTCAAGATATTTATTTAATGTCTTAAAACTGTGCGTTCCTGACGATCCACTCCAAGTACTTGTCAACTTGCGCGTACAGGCCGGGGTGGTTAGGCTCCCCGCAGCGAATCCCCCACGACACCACCCCGATCACCGCCCAGCGCCCGCTGGTCATCTGGTACATCAGGGGACCGCCGCTGTCGCCCTGGAAAACAAGAAACCATCACAATAACTTATAAGAAATAGCCGAGTTGAAAATTAACAAAATTATTAAAAAACTATTCGCCAAATTAATGTCACTCAAATTTTCTAGACGACTAGCACTACCTTTCGAGTAAAAGAAAAGTGAAGAAATTTTTGTGTTTGATAGTCCATTAATCGAGGAAGGCTTTACCTAAAATTTTAACCTTTTGAATACATATCTTACCTGGCAAGCATCCTTCCCTCCCTTTCGATCGCCAGCACAGAGAGTCTCATCAAAAACGGAGGCGGTGAAGGAATTCACACAATCTTGATGCTCCCATATGGGCACTGTCACTTCCATAAGAACATCGCTAGTTGGCCCACCGTACCATTGAGTACCCCAACCTAAAACAAAAATATAGAAGTCATTAAAAACACGTCACGTAACAACTTGCACTGCTCCATACATAATTATAATATTACTTAACTAATAGATTTTTTGGTGTGTAAAACTCGATGCTATAGCCAAATATTAACGAGAGACCCTTAAAATTAAAATTATTGGCTTTCTAGCACTGTATACAACTCTGGTAGGTAATGCATGGGTACCGTCTGGTTTAAATTGAATATTGCAGAATCCAGCGTCTTCTGACAGGGTTAACCTGACAATGTAGTTACAGTGGTACAAGGATCTTTTGGCGCGTGGCTGACGTGAGGGTGACAAAGACAGCGTCTTACAGTTTGCCTTCCCTGTAAGGTGCTGTCTCTGTCACCCACACGTCACCCACGCGCCAAAAGATCGTTGTAGGACTATAGTGGGAAGTGACAATTCCCTATCGAACGCGACAGCACTAAACTTACCAATAACAACAGCATTCTCATTCACAAGATTGATGCCAGGAGGCGGTAGACAGATGGGCCACACGTAGGTATTGAACACGGCGGGCCGGTGCAGCTTCAAGATGGCTATATCATGGTGGAAGTTGGAGATCTCGAAGTCCTCGTGCTGACGTATCTCGATGACTCTGAAGTTGTACGAGCGGGTGTCGTCGGTGCGCTTGAAGTCGTACTCTCCGAGACGGACGCTTAGGTCTTGTGCTTTCCACCTGAAAATTAAAATAATCGAGTAACGCTCTGCACGCACAGCCCATTATTAGAATTTCCTGTGTCGTGTATGCCATGGATACGAACAAAATTTTTAATCTTACAAGCACGTAACAGTTATTTTGTTAGCAGACGAGACACCTGATGGTAAATTGTAAGTAAATTGTGACTGTAGTCTATGGACATCGGTCACACCAATGGTTTCACCGTTGTATTGTCGACCAAGAAAGAAGAATAAATGCTACACACTCACAGCGTGAGACTAGGATTCCCTGTGTCGTGGATATCTTGACAACACTTAAAAATAAGAACATGCTCGTCCACCCCGATTGAGAACAGTTTAAAAAAACTCATCTTTCTTTCCGCCTTGTTATGAATGGAACCCAGGATCCTTTGAACGTTAGTGTAGCATGTTCTATCGTCACAATGGTTAACTTATATTAAACGAACCTTCTAGTACAGTGAGCAGCGGTGAGCACATGGCGGTCTGTGATGAGCGCACCTCCACAGTACTGCTCGTAGCCCTCGGGCGTGATGGACGCTATCCACGGCCACTCCCGGGGGTTAGCTGGCCGCGCGCCGAGGACTCGCCCGTGCGGACGCGTGCTGAGGCCACAGCCTGCTCAATAAATATTGGTCAGTATTTGGGTTCAGTGAATTGATGAAATACTTTTAGACATAAGAGATGTTTTTATGTTCGCCTAGTACATCTTACCAGCTCCAAGAGTTGATTGGTCGAGAACGACATCAGGCATTAAATGCCCCCATCGTGGACCCATAAGTTAGTGTCAATGTTGCAATAAAGAATAAAGAATTCTGTTTACTGTATCAAAAGATCACAACAACAAAGATCTTGGTTCGTCTCGCTGGGAATTAAACCTAGGACCCTTCAAAGTCAAACATCAGTCTGTCATAGTAACCAATATACCAAACGGGTCATCAAATACCTACTCAAAAATATCCCATGAATGAAGTGGAAGAGTGACTAAGAGAATGAGTGGATTTTCGCAAAGCTTCTCATTCTGTCATTACGTGCTAGCTTTTAAACAAGCGCTGTATTCGCGATGCAGTTGTAGCGCAATCAAAGGTCGTGAGTCGTGAGCCACATTTAAATCATACGCTCTAAACGCTTATCATATGCAAATCTTCAACTAATTTACGTGTACGCACGGAATTGAATTATTGCGAGGTGCAGGCATGCATCTAACACGTCAAGGCCTTTGTATTATCACGCTGTATCTCCATATTGCCATTGCAACCAATCATAAGATATTTATTTTTGTTGTTGTTCATAATGTTGTGATGAAGATATGTTATATAATGTTTTAACCATACGTCGACCTTCGAATATTGTGTCGACACGATGTTTGTGATGTAGATTTATTTTGAGTGTATGTTTCTGATTGTTTTGTATATTACAATATGTAGGTATAATTTTTTTTATGAAAATGCTTTCTAAAGTTAACGCATTCTAATTAAAATGTATGTTTGTATTTATATTTAATTTTTTTTTATGTTTCGAAGGATAGCATATTGTACCTAATATATTAAAGCTTGTAGGTATGTTGTATCAAAATTCTCTATTGTTTCTCAACAAACAGGTTGAGGTATTAAACCATTTATGTCCACTCATGATTCAATTATCAGTGATTAGAAATATCAATTTATATTCACTATACATACCTATTCATCGCTAAGCCAACAATAGAATATCTTGACACTCCTACATTCAAATAATTAACTCTTATGTAACTTACTAGATCCGAGACCGCCCTCGCTTCGCTTCGGTAAACCTCTGACTTATTTTATTTTTGGCAATAATAATGAGGTAAATAAATACCCGCTAAAATCATCATACCTTCTCCTATGTCGGGATGTCATAGATAACACAAACAACACATCATTATCTAACCAGCACGATCCGAGAACAAACACTCATCTGTCACATAAATATTCACCTCGACCGCGAATCGAACCCAGGTTCCCTTACTTCGCAGGCAGGACAATTACTGCCAACTAGGCTTAGGTATAGGGTTTCAAATGGACCTTTAAGGGTATTATTTTAATTGCCATAATATGAAAATATTGGATTTATATTTTGCAAAAGTTGTAGGAATATTAAAACTTGTAACTCACGGGATCATAAGTACATTATATGTAGGCCACTCTGCGAGATTGAGGGTCTCCGCAAACTGACTGCAGCCACCGGCGGCTGTGGTATTTTTTTAGAAGCGCGATCCAGCCATCAGCCAACAGCTCCAATAACAGTGAGCAGAATTTTGCCGAAGCGGCTGTCGGCCGGACCGCGCTTCAAGAAAGAAACGCCACAGCGCCACTGCAGCCGGTGGCTGCAGTCAGTCTGCGGGGACCCGTATTGTATGTAGATAATATTATTACAATTTATAAAACAGCTAATGTTCTGTACCTAAAAACTGCGTTGACTAATTGCATCAATTAAAATATATCTTTGTAAGTATGCATGCTTCTTAATTACGAGTACCTACGAGTAGAAAAACTTGAAAAGGCCGCTTTGACTACGATAAGGACGGAGCAAATAAAACGCGCGAGTCATCGACAAATCTTTAATTCAAGGATCACAGACCTCTGCTCTCTGCGCGGTTGATCTTCAAGGAGACTTCGTCCTCGTCCCTGGGCGCAGTGGCTGGGAGGTCCCCGGCTAGGGAAGTAGACCCTCCCACTCCAGGGGCAATTCTGACCTCCAGACTCTGAGCTCCCTCGGGACAGCAAACCCCGATGGCACTGTAGACCAAAACAGATTTTTTTTCTATAATAACTGAAAGACTCATCTAAGTTCCGCTCCTTGTAGCGTAGCTGTGATGATAAACAATTTTTAACCAATTAATTAGAAAACTTTACACATTTTGAAGAACTGTGTCTTAGGATACTCAAAGAGGTTTCAAAGCTTCTGATCCAGGGGGAGGCAAATCAGATTTTCGAAGCAGGTTTTTTAAAAGGCACAACAACCTCCCTACTTCACCCGAGGGTGTATCTTATAATAAAACGTAAAATAATTAAAAAACCCTTATAATTAGTTCATCCTAGCTTAATACTTAGGAATATCAACATACGTATGCTTGATGATGCAGAAGTAGTCCATAAACTTCATGAAGTCTTTCTTAAAGTCTTCCTGGATGCAGTGGTGCAGATGCCTGCAGTGGCCATTGCTGCCGCTGGGCAGCACGCATGGCTGGTACGGAATGTTTGGCTGCAACAAAACGCATCTTCAATGGTAATCTTCCTTAAGGGCAGCAACCCAGCAACACGTCTGAGATCAAATTAGAATGAGACGTTACTACTACTGACAATTACTAACTACTCTACTAGGTATTAACTAAGAACTTATAATGTAGAGGCCATTCGGGTGATTACCGCAAGCCTACTAAAGCCATCAAGTTTTATGACCACTTCAGAAATGCTAAATAAACTTATCTCTAAATGTTGTATCAACAGTGTAACGAAAGTAAGTCACACTCGTAACTCACGTTACACTTATGCATAATTTAAACAAACATTGGTTCAAGTACGTGAAACTAAAGCTCAGTTCGACGGTGACTGTGAATTGTTTTCCCGGTGATTGGAGAACAGCGAGCATCGGAACAGATAGTGAAGTGGGTGTTACGCGTGGGTGGCGTCAAGCAGGCGCCAATTGCATGATACCACGAGCTTAGAGGCCCTTCTACTGGTATAAACGCGGCTTCACACATTCCGGATTATATGATTGACGTTAACTACACGGTTTGGGAAGTGGCGTAGTTTGATTTTTAAAAATGTTTGTAAAAATCTTCCTCAGATTATTCATTTAACTAGAGAACCGCCCGCGCTTCGCTTCGGGACCCGTAGGTAACACCCGCGTAGGTCCCGCTCCCGTAGGAATTTAGGCTAAAAAGTAGCCTACTACTCGCTCTCTTCACTCCACCCTGTCTGAGGTGTGTGGAGCCCTTGGGACAGTTAGTTCCCCTTTGGGGGTGTCTCTCGCGGCCCGTTAAAACGGGCCAGTCCTTGGGTTGGGCCCTAAGGCCCTTGGTTGTCCATCTGTGGTTAACCAATAGGTCAAGTCCGGTGAGTGGTGGCCTTTTTACAGGCCACAGAGTCTTAAACGGGATGGGGTTCATCTTCGCGCCGCCCAGGCGATCGAGCCCCTACCAGGTGAATCCCGCTGGTGGGAAGCCCAGCAGGAGCCGATCAGCGTCGGGCGACGACTTACGAAGCTCCAGTATCAGTCAGTGCTAGGCCCGTCCCGCGTAACCAGCAAGTCGCGCGGGAAGGCCCAGCGGTCCGGTGGACGGGTGTGGAGCGGCGCCAGGTCCTGCAGATGCGGGAACCGCGACGCGTCGACACGCCCGAACATGTTGCGTGCCAATCGCTCGATGAAGTCGTCCAGGCTCTCGACTCTAAGGTCCCTCTGGATGACGGCGTTCCTGACGTATCTCGGCGCACCAGTCAGCCGGCGGAGCGCAATCGCCTGAACCACGCGCATCCTCTTGCGCTGCGGTTCACTGGCGAGCGCGTACCACGCCAAGCTTCAGTCCGAGAGGGAGGCTCGAGGAGAGCACTGGTCTCTGCCATCGCGCTTCTGGAATTCGCGACGGCTTTCGTAACCTGTGGCTTCATCGAAAGTCTTCCATCGATTTTGCCCCCAGGTATTTGGCCTGTGGGGCCCATTGGATATCTTGTCCGTGAAGCTCCAGAGTAGGGTCCCGCCTGTTGAGGTATCCTCCTATGTTCACAGCCGGCGTCTTCCCGACATTCACCGACAGTCTCCACGCGGCGAGCCATTCGGGGAGGGCATCAAGCGCACGCTGCATCTTGACAATGGCGTGGGTTCTATTCAGCGACGTGGTGATGTACGCCACGTCATCGGCATACAGGGCAAGCGACGCCCCCCCTGCCGCCGGGATGTCGTCGGTGTAGCAGGCGTAGCAGACCGGGGACAGGCAACTCCCTTGCGGGACGCCGGCTGCGATCGGACGCTCGGTGGATTCGGCGTCTTCAACCACTACTCTGAAGCTTCTATTTTCGAGGAAACTGGAGATCATCTTAACGGCACTCCGGGGCGCCGACGGCTGCGAGATCTTGTAGAGAAAGCCGTCGTGCCAAACACGGTCGAACGCCTTTTCCATGTCGAGGAATACTGCACACACGCGTTCTCTCTTATTCAGAGCCGCGGTAACGGTGTGCAACACACTCGACAGTGTAGCCGTGCTGTTCAGCGGCATCAAAAAGTAGCCTTCCACTTCTGTTGGCAGCTAGGCTATTCCATCCCGGATGCTTGCAGTTCCAGTCGCCCGCGCCCACCACCGGTGTCGGCGAGTCCAGCAACTTGCGGACATCAGCCAACAGGATAGTGCCAGCGGGCGGGCGGTACACTGAACACAGCCGGAGCGGGGAGTTCTCGAGGCAGAGCTAAAGTAGCCTATTACATTTGCCTATGACTTAAGTAAATTACATGTAGTATTTGATAGCGTAATTCAGAACTTGCAAATGAATTTTGTTAACGCCATCTATTGGCAACTCCGAAAATAAATATCTAGTAACTAACAAAACATCGATCTTCCCATGGGAATGGGATGTTTTTCCGCGGTAAAAAGTAGCCTACGTCACTCTCCACCCTCCTAACTATCCCCACACACATAAACCTTACCATATAATAGCTTTGTTGCGATTTGTTGCGACGTGAAAGCGTCACAAACAAACAAACAAACAAACAAACAAACAAACACACTTTCACATTTATAATATTAGTAAGGAGTAAGGATTTTATTTTATTTTTACCGTAGGGGAGAAGGGCCTAAAACGGGTAGAGGTTACGGGTAGAGGTCTTTCGCTTTAGTTAAAAAGTGTACGTGTAGATTTGTAGAAGGATGGCACTGGCGTCGTCTAATCAGTGGCAGTGGCAATCATACACAGCGATAAGGCGGTTGAAGGATAGTTCGTAACTAAACATGTCTGGTGGTTTTTGTAAAATAATTAAAGAATTTTAATTTACGATTACTCGAATTTGGCTTCCTGGATGTATTTGCTAGTTAGGTATTATTATGTTGAGTTTGAAGCTTCTTATCAGTGAAGTGATGGGTATCCTGTTATTCTATTTTATGAATAATGTGAAATGAAAGGGTGCCATTGGGCAAATCGGGTTTGAGTAAATCGAGTGTCCGATTGGTTATGACAAGTATCAAGTATGAAGTTGAAGATTTCATAAACGTGAAAGTCAGGATAAAGCAGGAAACAAAACAAAATATGAATGGTTTAAACAAATACAAACTGTCTAGTGTGCAGCGGAATTTATAAAGATGCATCAGAAGTAGACTGATCAAAATCTGTGAATTGTGAAATGAGGGCTCATGAATCGTGGACTTCTTACTCAAGCGTGATCCTACTACTGTGGCATATGTTAGTAATCATTTTAATATGCACGTATTAAGGGTAAAGTATTTAAGTTTATTGATCTCATTAGACACGCGAGGCTTACCCGCTTTAGGCTACCAGGGCAGAACAGGTTTTTTATGTATTCATTTTTGCTATTTATAATAACCCTACCTACGGATTTATCTTTCATTAAGAGAATAATTTACTAACGTTTGATCAATATTAATGAAATAGATAAATAAAATCAAATACATGAAGAACATGATTTTTTCATTAAATATTAGCTTACCGGTTTTGGGCTTACCTCCCCAAGCTACTACGTGCTTTTACATAAATATGTATATACAACTACTCGGTAAGTGTGTACTCGACTTAATTGAATGAACGAAGTCTCATTCCATTTGAATTAAACAATCATTCAAATGTCTTGCAATGCTATAAAACTTGATGAAGTTGGAGTTTTGAATGCGGTGGACCGGCTGCGACACCGAATACCGTGTGACATCACGACGGACAATATTAGGCCGCGGTTAATTGAGCTGTTTGAGTTTTAGTGCCGTTAAATGCAGTTAACGGCGATTATTTAAAACATTGTCCCAAACTTGTTTCTTGTCTTTGTGTTATATTGATTACTTAGGCAATAATTTCCCATTTACCGCTTAATTTTGAGAATTTTAATAATAACGTTGTATGTATACAAACTACAAACAGTAAGTCGAATACAGCTTAAGTAGGTATTTAATTTATTTATCATAATTTTCTATGTCCAAGGGACATGATAATATTATAGGCACATATTTGCTGTTCTTTTAATCTTTCTACAACTTACCCATCCATAAAGTTAGTCTAAATAAAGCTACATCACTAAGTAGAGATCTGGATAGCGTTACCTGGTTCTCGTTGAGCTCGACGAATCTCTTAACCCTGCCGTGTCGGACGTGCATCCCGCCCGCCGAGAACACGTCCTGCCACGCCGGCCCCACCAGTTGTGCTGCAACAACAACGTCGCTCGATAGGGTTACCAGGTGGAAATAATCTGATCCTATAATAACATGAATTATTTGTTTAATCAAAAATCAAAACCAATGAGGGTAACCGTTTTTGTGCTCACCAGTTGGCGCCACTGCAGAGGGCGGTCATGCTTTCAAAGCCCGCCCATACATAAACAGTGACAAATGAAATGCAGACAAGCGAAAAGTGACAGACAGACCTCCCTTCTCACTAGCGCCTCTAGCGGAAAATTCACACGCGGTTACCCTCATTCAATGTTAACAGTCATTATAATAAGATTTTTTTTTCATAATTGTGTAATGTCCAAGTATCAACAATAAAATTAATTAGACATACTTTTTCGTAACAAAACATTAAAAAAAGAGAAATATTTTTAATAGGTAGTTTACGAAATATGAGCAAAAACTGAAAAAAGGGACCTTTCATCCCCTCCCCTCCACCGGTTCACTTCCCACTGTTGGGCAAGGAATAGCTGTGCCAAATTTCAAAACTCAAAAAATGTAATTTTTTTGCGTGACGGAGATGGGAATGTATATGGTATGCTAACGGTTGAGCCCAGTCATAGATGCGTACTTTAGTTAGGTAAGTCTGTCAGGTAAGTCAAGTTGTTCAAGCGTCAGTGTTGATGTGCCACAATATAAAATCATCCAACCTAGTGTTCTACGACGCTCACGCATTTTTTATTTTAATATAAATTATTGTGTACAAAATCATCAATCGAAAGCAAATCGAAATAACCGAAATCGTGTCATCCCTAGACTACGTCCAGGGCAAATGTGACATGTGGTAGCCCTATAGGCTATTGATACCATAAATCATTCCGGATACCGGATTATGTTAATATTGGATCTGATTGCAACGCAAATTAGTGCTGCTTCTTAGGAATATAGAGATTAGTTCGGATACAACGGTATGAATTGATTGAATTGTTGAGAGGATTAAGCTTTATGGATGGACTATTGGGAACAGACATTTTATGGCAGAAACCCTCGTAATCAAACTCTACTTAAATATTAGGTATATGGATATATTTTTCTTTCTTGTACTTTTTTAAACACGTGTTTAAAAATATTTTTCGAATTTCATCACAGTTTTATACAGTTCACATAAATACATGCATCACAAACACTATATTTACAACAAATAAGTGTATATCCAAATCCAATTAGGATTCATCACACTTAATTACACTTTACAAATAAGTATCCAAGTGCATTTACCGGTTATTAAGAGCAACGGATGTAAGGATTTGCATTATTTAAGCGAGAATATTCAAATTATAAAAGGAAAGCCGAAGACTGAAGCAGGGAGAGATCTAGATATGGAACCGGAATAAACAGAGCAAAGTTTCTTCGCTCGAAGATCTGGTTGTGAATGTGGCAGATTGAGTTATCAGCTGAGTTTAAACTGTCTGTAGTGGAAATTGCGAGCTTCCATATCTAACAGCATCTAAGTTATCTTTGAAGCCCTAGAACTGTGGTGGTTAAACTGCGGCCCGCGGTGGGTATCTGTGCGGCCCGTAGTATCTTTGATGGTGGGGAATGGGAGAGGGGGTAAAGGTGTGCAAATCGGTATTGTACGTGGGCGCTCATGCATATAGCGGCGGCCTTAATGGTACCTATATAGGTACGAAGGTGTCTTTTGCGGCTCTTGCCCAGCAAACTGTGACCTTGTGCGGGCCGTGACCAGAAAAGTATGACTACCACTGCCCTAGAATGTTGCATGCATATCTAATTTTTCGGAATTAGGATCAGAAATTATCTACTAATAAAGTTCTTACGTGCTAAAGTGGCAGTGATATTTAAACGTCGGTTTCTCGCCCCGGTGAATGGAATTTGTACCCAGCACGCGCCTCTTATTTTTCAAATGTGAATAGAAATTAAATATCACTTGCATCGGTGAAGGAAAACATCGTGAGAAAACTTGAATATTTTCTTGGTATGTTGGCATTTATTCAGATTAGTTTTATACTTTCCTGATTGCTGCGAAATATTCTAGTAGATAAAAATATGTTGCATGATTTTATTAATTCATATGGAATTTAATTCAGACTCTGCTCTCAGCCCTTTAACAAGGTAAGTATTTATGTAATACGAATTTATGTTTTAACAACGATATATTATTGTTGATTTGGGTCTTGTTCTGTGTCATCACAGTTTTCATGGGCGGTAGCGAAATGATAGTGCTGCCTGCTCGTTTGCTACCTTAATTTCATAAAATAGGGTGCAAAATGCTACAAAAATAAATAAATATGCTTACATCTCAAGTCACTCCCATCAGCTAAAGCTCCAACAGCGAAAAGTACAAGCAGCCACATAGTCACCAGCACTGGTCGCAACTAACTATGATTTGTAATTTAACTGAACATTTGGAGCACAGCGGAAGCGCGATAATGGTCCTATAAACAGACAGTAATCCGCAGGAAGCTGTGTAGATAACAAAAAATATTAAATTAACGATACTTTTGTTAGGTAAGTACTAGTAAAATGGGGGGCCGAATTTTCGAGGTGTTTACCTCAATTCACGATAGGTATTTATTAAAAGGTTGTCTTTACTTGGTATCAACCAATTAAGGGCTCGCTACAAGACACGGTCCTAGACAGCTCTCCTCTGAGGAAACCTAGAGCATATTCCGCATTATCCCACCATGCTACTCTAGTGCTGATTGGTGAAAGGGTTAGTAGCATTTCCAAGTATATTTTTCAATGCTCAAAAGCATCCGACATTCCAACTGCGACTGACGGCTTTACGCGCTCTAAGATGTACGGAAGCACTCAAGAAACGTTATCACTTTCGGTCACACATTACCTACCTTCCGTCCGCGCATATTTTTGTTTTACATTGTCGATCGCGATCAACACAAACCTGCTATCTTAATTTTACTTTTCATAAATGAATGTTGTGCGTATTTTATTTATAAAAGCTTTCTGTATTCTCTGTTCAGTAATGACTTAAACAAACATTAATTAAACTTACCATATTACAATTTGTTACTTTCCAGTTTTTACTTAAAAAGTGTACCTAAGTAAGTAATCATGCATCTCCTACTGCTGTGTCTGAGAACCGATTAGCGCTAGAAATAATATTTTCAATTATGCGTATTTAAGTACAGAAGATTGAAATATCGTTAGTTATGAAGTAGCAAAACTTGTCTTCAGGTAACATGTAATTTTGCATAACTACATACACGGCAGCGGATGTGCGTGTGTCATACGAAATTACATATATTACGTGTAAGTAAGTAGGTACATATAATATGAGTGCTCTATTCCTTCAATTAGATGAAGTTATTGAAATCTAAGATCATTAATTTGTTGAAGTGCTCGTAGCCTGGCGGATAGTTAGTCCTTGTTATCGACTAAGCAATTGTGAGTGCGAGTGGTAGAGTTATGAGTGAAAATCTTGATAGCTTTCGTGTATAGGTAGGCACAGTTAAAGCTGTTATAATTAAATAATAGTACAGTATGGTTCTTTTGAATGGAATTTTCGTTGATTTGCTGCTGAAATGGTATTCGCAACTGTCCAAAATAATTTACCTACGTAATAAAACGTCTTCTTTCAGTAGGTACAGTTCTCTACAAAAGTGACTTTATCTCGCATTTTTAATATATATTTTTTTACTCTCTAACTATGAAAATAACTATTCTTCATAGTTAAGTTAATTAAATTAGTTATAATAATAATAGGTAATAAGTTAGTCAAAGCCACACAAAAGTCATAAACAAACACGGAATACAAGGGTATTTCGAATTGGTATTACAGTTTATTTGAAGTTTTCGGACATTTTATGATTAATTTTGTATTACATTAAAAATTCAATGCAATTACGATGTAAACATAGATATACCTACGCATATACCTACTATTATATTATAAGTAGGTATATATCTCGTCTACGACATTCTTCGTGTACTTACTTATCATTCTTCTATCAATTGTTAAATCAGCGTTGTAGCCATTACGCATACTTCACCGCCCATTTAGACCCACCTAACTGCCTAATAACCGAACTGGATTCAGAATAAACTTCATTTACATAGGAAGGACAAACGAGTCTATTAATAGAAGTAACCTGCAGTGTAACGAGGTATTAGAAAGTAAACTGTTTATGTAGCTTCTATGAAAATTCAGTTCCAAACAAAAATTCTGAAATCTTATTCCTTTTCAAAGAGTTTTCTTACGTGTTTTCTCGATGAAAACTGATATTTTTCCATGAAATAGTAACGTATGTCATTCATTCTTGTTCTTCTTTTCCGTTCTTTAACGTGTATGTTTTTGCTTTTGCCATCCCTTTGGAATATTTAGGTATATTTCATTCTTCTATTTCATTCCTATTTCAATTGTTTGATAATTTAATTGGCATTGGCAATAAAATGTAATTCAATTGGTACTTCTTTTAATTAACAATACCTTATTGGTACTAGGCCTATGTTTGTCTTAATAAGTAGTTTGAATTATCGCTGACTGTGACGGTATAGATATCCGCATTCCAATGAATTCTCACAACAATACAATGCTTACAACTAGGCTGGATATTTGCGTATTTAAGCGATATTTACATACATGTAAAGCGAAAAGATACGACCATGTCGAAGAACAATACCTGCGGAGCCAGCTAGTGAAGCATATGGTATCTACCTATATATTATTGCATATAACTGTATTTTGCAAAACCATTTGTGTTCATGCATTGTTTTGCTTCATATCGGTAACATAACATGATAGGTAGGTATGTAGGTATATTACATAGGTAAACTTTGTCACCGTGCTATCTGGTTATGTACTACAAAATTAATATATCACGGACCAAAAGTAGTATGAAATATAGCTGTTATGCAAATATTGTTTAAGATTGTAGAAACAGCACAAGCGATATTGGGTCGCAATTACAATACCGGCTATATACCGTCGTGCGTCTGGGCGCCAGCGCAGGCGGAATACTCTACAGTTTAATAGCCCGCACTGAATTAAGATAACTTTGACACTATAATGTGTGCTATTTATTGTAAATATCAACCTTTACTGGGCAGACTGGCTGAATCGAAATTTCAAAAAGAAATTAACGATTTTATGTATACCAGAATAGTAGATTTGTTCTACAACAAACTCTTCATTTTCCCCTAATTAATTTTCAACTAAGTGTTCTTATACTCGTAATTTAAAGCATTCCCTAAATAAAGCAGTTTAGAATAAAACGATCAGTGGCTCTATTTATGAAATTGCGTCTGGCGACGAGCGTTCGTCGGTCGTCGTACTTATAGGCCTTCAGTCGCATCGCATGACGTTTATCTTGTGCATTTTAAAACCCACCGTCTCCGTAGTAATCAGACCGCTATTTGATACCTAGTCCAATTGAGATTTAATCATAAAATACCAACCCTTGGTCACTTGTCAATATAAATATAAGTAAATTGAATTTGCAACGTTCCGTGCGTTCCACTTGGCGACCAAAACACTAGAAACGTTAAATTTTCTATAGATAAAGTGTCGTTTCCAGAGTTATGGTTTGCTGACTAGTCGAATAGTTATGTCGTTGTGACCGTTCGTCGTAGTAGACGAATGATTCAAAAATACCAAACTTCGCTTTGTCGCATGAAATTGACTTCAAACGAGTGCTCGTCGCCAGACGCAATTTCAAAAATAGAGCCACAGGTGCAATCGACATCGTGCACGCTTCGATAGCGACCGGCCGCGGCGCCGGCCGTGTGTCCTCGCCTAATTACCGACAGGGCTGTCAAAGCCTGCTTTATGGTCGCTGTCTGTTCCACTCTTGTACCCTGATTGCAATTTGTGTGCGACTGTACAAATGAATAAATGAAATTTGCGTTCAGAATCTACTTTTGGTTTTAACTGTACTTAATGGGATTTCGTTCACTATGCTAGCTAGAATCCATCAAATATTTCAGTTTTTCTGATAGAAAGACAAATTGACCTTGGACCATTGGCTTGGCAATTATACTTCGTGCTTCGTCCTCGAGATTAGTAACCTGAAATAGAAACTTATTAACACACATATGTAGTAACGCATAGCGATCACCACTCTTTGCACTACGTTGAGAAAAAAAGGAGGGTAGAAACATTATAATTTTATAAATGTTACTGAAATTGGGGGTAGGCAGACTACCTCACCCACTTTACCTGCTACCTGTCGTCGTCTCGGAGCCTCATTCGCATTTTAGTGCTTCACCACTCAACACAGTTCCAACCGACGTGGAACGTATTTTTATTTCGTTTTATTATAATAGTTTTTTCTTGTATTGAAACCAAGTACACCTTTTATTTAGTGATATTTAGTGATTAAAAGTAGTTAAAATGTTAAAACATAAAAATTCTGAAGTGGAAGAGTTACAAATATAAAGAAACCGCGAAGTCGCCGACGCATACACGTGATTGAGGATTCATCTTCATCATCAGATGAAGCATTCAGGATCTATCATCCTGCCTTCAGCGAATAACCTTCAGGTAACACGTGTTCTTTTTACGGTGCCTTGCATTATAACAAGAATAGCTGCTTATTCTAAATGCACTCTGAGCAGTTTCTGGGACTGTCTCGCCGCATTTGTGACAGTTGGTTTGCGTTCTTTTCATTGGGAACTGAATCTTACCGACTATAAGCAAGCGTAATAAACTCATACCAATAACTGAGCAGTCTTCGGGACTGTCTCGCCATTGGTGAAATAGTTTTCGTATAATTTTACAAAAACAAATCTTAACATGGCTTCATGTATTACGCAGCTACTGAGCTTCCTTATTATGTGCTTACGCAGCTCATGTCTTTCAGACGGAGGAATTTTTGATTTTAAGAACAAGGATAGCTGCTTATTCTAAATGCACTCTGAGCAGTTTCTGGGACTGTCTCGCCGCATTTGTGACAGTTGGTTTGCGTTCTTTTCATAGGGAACTGAATCTTACCGACTATAAGCAAGCGTAACAAACTCATACCAATAACTGAGCAGTTTTTGGAACTGTCTCGCCATTGGTGAAATAGTTTTCGTATAATTTTACAAAAACAAATCTTAACATGGCTTCATGTATTACGCAGCTACTGAGCTTCCTTATTATGTGCTTACGCAGCTCATGTCTTTCAGACGGAGGAATTTTTGATTGTAAGAACAAGGATAGCTGCTTATTCTAAATGCACTCTGAGCAGTTTCTGGGACTGTCTCGCCGCATTTGTGACAGTTGGTTTGCGTTCTTTTCATTAGGAACTGAATCTTACCGACTATAAGCAAGCGTAACAAACTCATACCAATAACTGAGCAGTTTTTGGAACTGTCTCGCCATTGGTGAAATAGTTTTCGTATAAATTTTACAAAAACAAATCTTAACATGGCTTCATGTAATACGCAGCTACTGAGCTTCCTTATTATGTGCTTACGCAGCTCATGTCTTTCAGACGGAGGAATTTTTGATTTTAAGAACAAGGATAGCTGCTTATTCTAAATGCACTCTGAGCAGTTTCTGGGACTGTCTCGCCGCATTTGTGACAGTTGGTTTGCGTTCTTTTCGTTGGGAACTGAATCTTACCGACTATAAGCAAGCGTAATAAACTCATACCAATAACTGAGCAGTTTTTGGAACTGTCTCGCCATTGGTGGAATAGTTTTCGTATAAATTTTACAAAAACAAATCTTAACATGGCTTCATGTATTACGCAGCTACTTAGCTTCCTTATTATGTGCTTACGCAGCTCAGGTCTTTCAGACGGAGGAGTTTTTTGATTTTAAGGAGCGCCCACTGTTGCCAGAGCCTGTTGAACCCAGACAGCCACCCAGCTTATCGAAGCCCTCGCAACATCCGTACAGGACAACCCGCCGCCAGTAGACGAGGTAAAATATGCTGGTCAACTATCGTTGTATTACAAGCAATGGGCACTCCTAACATCCGATCGTAAAATTCGAGACTGGATAAAGGGGTATAAACTCGAATTTTTGCGTCCTGTGGTACAATATCAAGTCCCTTCTCCACCTAAACTTACAAGTTAAGAATGTCTACTTGTAGAGCAAGCTGTACATAATTTAACCGGTACTGGGGCAATTTCACAATGCCTTCCATGCGAAGGACAATTCATATCGAGTTCCTTTTTACGTCCAAAGCAAAACGGCAAGATGCGATTCATATTAAATTTAAAACCGTTAAACAAGTTTATCCATACGGATCATTGTAAGCAAGAAGACTTAAGGACGGTGTATTATTCCTAGTTAGGGCTAATCTTGGGATATTAACATAGAGGCATATTTATCTTCCAATCATTTATTAATAGAATGACAACGTCAGTTCCTACATACTTCCTTATCGAATGGCCATTCTTCTCAGTGGCCATACCGCATACATCACAGACGGCTGTAAAGATAATTACAAAAAATTATCATATGGCTATTTTAGAGCTTAAAGATGCCTATTTATTTATAACAATTCATCCTGATTTTAGAAAATATTTGCGGTTCATATGGGACAACAAAATTTACGAATTCAATGCTCTGCCTTTTGGACTAAATACAGCCCCGTACGTATTTACTAAGATAATGAAACCAGTCGTTAAACTCCTCAGGGCTGCAGGATACTTGTCAACGATTTATCTTGATGATTTACTTTTAATTGGACGTTCTTATCAAGAATGTGATGGTAATATTAACATCACGAAAAAGCTACTCAGTTCTCTAGGTTTCATCATTAATAAGCAAAAGAGCAATCTTATACCATCCACCGCATGACAAGAAAATACAAGTTAAGTCTGAAATTAAGAATGTTATTAAAACGAAACGTACTAAGTTTCTTGGCTCGAACGACAAAGATAACTATGAATTATTTATAACGATTCCTAGCGCTGTAATGCCTGATTTACAATGGTGGCTTAACGCAATTAATAAGTCGGGTAAAAGAATACTTAATGATAAATATGCTATTGAAATATACTCTGACGCCTCAACGACGGGATGGGGAGCGTCCTGCAATGGGGAAACGGCTAGCGGTCAATGGTCCACAAGCGAGCAGGGCTACCACATCAACTATCTTGAACATTTAGCAGCATTTTTAAGTTTAAAATTTTTTGCAAAACAACTTATAAACTGTCAAATACTGCTTAGAATAGATAATTCAACAGCTATTTCATATATCAACCGCATGGGTGGTATCGAATTTCCCCATCTCACTCAAGTAATTAAAGATATCTCTGGCAATGGTGTGAGCAAAGACAATTATTCATTTTCGCATCGTACATCAGATCTGTGGACAACAAAATTGCAAACGCGGAATCTAGAAAAGTACATCCAAATATCAAATGGGAATTATCAAATTCTACCTACGAAACCATAATTTCAAAACTTGGTAAACCTCACATAGACTTGTTTGCAAGCCGAATTAATCGTAAATGTGAAAAATTTATAATATATCTTTGCACAGGGACCCCGATGCCTTTGCTATTTATGTATTTACTATTAACTGGATTAATTATTTTTTCTACACCTTTCCCCCATTTTCAAGGATATTACAGTCGCTCAAAAAATTATTAACGGTGTAGCTGATGGGATCATGATAGTCCCGCTGTGGCCCAGTCAACCATGGTACCCTATTTTTACAAGTCTTCTTAAGTCAGACATAATATACCTCAAAGCCAACGAAAGTTTAATTTCTTGTACCTAATTCCAGAGAGTCCCGACGGATACAATCAAACCTTATCCTGGCGGCCGGGAGGTTGTCAGGTCGGCCTTAATGCTGCGAGGCGCACCGCCTTCCTCTGTAGAAATTATGCTATCCTCCATTTCAACAAAATAGTATAGCGCTTATCAAAAAAAAAAAAATGGCATAATTTCTGTGTAAAAAATTCAACGAATCTTTATAATGCTAGTATACCAAAAGTTTTAGAATTCTTAACTGGTGGTAGTCAATTTGGCTCCCTTAATAGTTGTAAAGCCACATTGTACTAGGGCATGATATCATCGATAACGATAATATTCAAAGATTTTTCAAAGGGGTATATCGACTTCGACCACCGAATCCAAAGTACAATATTACTAGGGATACAAATTGCGTATTAAATTTCTTAAAAGCACAATACCCTAATGAAAACATTTCTCTCGAACAACTATCAAAGAAATGCTCTACTTTGATTGCTTTAACTACCGCGCATAGCGTACACACCTTATCACAAATAAACATAAATAATATAGAGGTATTACAGACGCAGGTTGTTATTAAAATTCCCGAACTGATCAAAACTTCTCGTGTAGGATCTAAACAACCTATATTATTTTTACCGTTTTTTCGTGAAAAACCAGAAATATGCCCCGCGAACACTTTAGTCTATTATATAAATAAAACTGCAGCAATACGTAGATCTGATTCTTTATTTATAAGCTATAAAAAACCTTATAAACCAGTAGCTTCCCAAACATTAAGTCGCTGGATCAAAGGAACCCTAAAGGACAGTGGAGTCGACGTATCAATATTTTCCGCGCACAGCACCAAACATCACGCGCATATTCGCGAGGAGTCAACATTGACCTTATCCGCAACACCGCCGGCTGGAGCGGAAGCTCTAATACTTTCGCCAAGTTCTACCACCGAACCATCATCGACACAAATGAAGTGTCTATAGCGAGTGTAATTATAAATTAAATTATAAAATTTAAATTAACCAAGTTTTTCAAATTGTAAAAATTGTAAGTGTTAGTTTTGTATCTGGGTATACATAAATGCTCATATTATTTCTGATTGATTCCCTAATCTTATTACGCTAAATGGACAATTGATTATGAGTGGTTCGCCTTTTTGATTAATCCCCTTCTTGAAACCTTGCAACACTCTCAAGGTCTACATATGTGTGTTAATAAGTTTCTATTTCAGGTTACTAATCTCGAGGACGAAGCACGAAGTATAATTATTGATTAAACGAACTTACCAAGTGAAGTTCTATCATAATTATACGAGTGCTTCGTCCGAAGAGATTAGTAACACCCGCCCACCCTACCCCTATTGGTATGGGTTGCAGGTTTCATAAGGGACTCCAAACCAATGAGGCTCCGAGACGACGACAGGTAGCAGGTAAAGTGGGTGAGGTAGTCTGCCTACCCCCAATTTCAGTAACATTTATAAAATTATAATGTTTCTACCCTCCTTTTTTTCTCAACGTAGTGCAAAGAGTGGTGATCGCTATGCGTTACTACATATGTGTGTTAATAAGTTTCTATTTCAGGTTACTAATCTCTTCGGACGAAGCACTCGTATAATTATGATAGAACTTCACTTGGTAAGTTCGTTTAATCAATAATCAATTGTCATAAGGTACTTTAAGCAACACTTCATTATAGTAATTGCATGATCATCGTTCACGAAGAGAAGCATGACAAGTTTCTGTTAAAAAATTCGTATGACGCTATGGTCACCATGCTGGACTCCAGCATTATCAGCAGCTAGACTTAGGTATTCTTAAAGCCTTAAAGCCATTTCCTGTATCCTCATGTGTAGCGTTATGTTTTTGATTCCATGATTTTTTTCATTTATCATTAATCTTTCGCGTCTGGTCTTTAACATTTAACGCAACAGCAGCAAAACTTTTCCTCCATTAGATTACACTCAAGTTGTACCTACCTAGTGCCTACGAATTAAATCCACAGACAGCAAACAGAAGAGATTACAGTGAGTAATTCGTGTCATTCCGTACAATCAATCGTTCGTCCTTCGACGCACCGACCAACAGGTACCAGGCAGGTCTAGACGCTAGGTGAAGGGAACGTAGGCAGAGCTACAGTTTCTACCAGTATTATTGTATGATTAAACTAACTTCAAGGAAACGCTTTGAAATATTAACGTTTTTGAAGCATTAAGATTTACGAACTGCATTGGTGTTATAATTATTACTTTTCTGATATTTTATTAACTTACGAAGCAAAAAAGGGGTGTCCTAAGATTGACCTGTCTCTCTGTGTGTCTACTGGCTATGTATCTATCTGTGTATCAGATTGACCGATTTCACTGCGGTTTTTTTTCATTTGAAAGCCAGTTATCTTGCGGAGGTTCTTAGCTATGTTTGGAAGAAATTTGAAGAATATCAGCGTTTTTCCAAAACGGCAATTGGCATTTTAACATCTTGTGCAATTAAAAAATTAATTAATCATAATTAATTAAATTAATTAAAAAGTACATATTGTGCAATTAACAATTATAGCAGTCTATTGGATGGAGGAAAGCTAGTTGACATTAATTGAATTGTTATGTGGTTTTATAATAGTTCACTCTCAGTGCCCTCCGAAATACCGAAGCGCTAAGGAAATTTTTGCAACTAGCGGTCACATACATAGTCTGTTCAAAAAGTATCGCGACTTTTTAATTTCCGTGGATTACGAATATTCGATTTTTAATTTTTTTGTGGCGTTATGTTGGTACACATGTCTTTAATGTATGCTGACAAGTTTGCCCATTTTGAACATTCAGGTGATTCAGGTAATTGTTGACTTGACAGCTGATTTAATGGCACGTGTCGTGGCTCGGCTGCGATTTGTGCCTATTCGAAAAAAATGGATCGAAGAATCTGTATTAAATTTTGTGTTAAAAACCAAATAAAATGCGCGGACGCATTCCAAATATTGACTATAGATTATGGAGAAGCTACCTTGGACTCATGCAATGTTTATCGGTGATACAAAACGTTCTCAGAGGGCCGAGAAGATGTGAACAACGAACAACGTGTCGGACGCCCGAGCACGTCAAAAACAGACGAAAGCATTAATGAAGCGAAGAAAATAGTATGGATTGCAGTACATGGTGCATCATGAGTTCTTGCCACAGGGTAGAACTGTCAATAAGGAATATTATCTGCAAGTTATGCGCAATTACCGCGAAGCAATCGGCCCGGCTTTGTGGAAGATCAAAAATGGTTTTTGTATCACGATAATGCCCCTGCTCACACATCGTTACTTGTGCGTGATTTTTAGCCAAAATAACCATTCTAATGATACGAATACGACAGCCACCGTATTTTCCAGGTTGGCTACCTGTGACTCTTTCTTGTTCTTGAAACTGAAAAGGCTCATAAAAAGACGACACTACGCTACCTTTGACGAGACAAAGACGGCATCGCAGGAGGAGCTGAACGGGATCACAAAAAACGACTTTTTAAAGTGTTTCGAGGGGTAAAAGAAACGTTTGCCCAAGTGTATAATATCTAACGGGGATTACTTTAAAGGACACAAAATAAAGATTGATGAAAAAATAAATAATTTTCGAAAAAATATAAAAGTCGCGATATTTTTTGAACAGACCTTGTATAAGACTACCGACCGCGCCCGCAGTTGCATAACTTTGTCGATCACAGGATCGACGCGACGTAAGTCGGGCTATGAGCGGTTCTACTATTAATTAAAACACGAAAAACTTGGATTTGAATTTATCCGTAGTCTACAAACAACATTGCTCGCCTAGCTGTTATCCAGTGAAGGGAGCGTCGCGTAGGCAGAGTCGCTATTACTAATAGTGGTATCAATCTGTAGCTACATTTTATTACACCGTTGATGCAATGATAATAATATATTGAATGCAAAGTTACAATAATTTGTCATACTCATATCTCATTGATTGGGATCCGAGAACCAAATGCTAGTTCAGTTATGATTGGTTGAAGTATTTTTCGATAATTAATTGGTTTTCAATTTGTTTGACGGATAGTTAAATGTTAAGGTGTTGTAGATATTGCATAGGCTAAATTAAATTACAATAGGGTGTTTGTTCTAATAATGGACACAACATGGCCGGTAACCCTAATTGGTTATTTTATAATACAAATGGACTAAATCGAGCTGGATTAATATCATCCATTTAAGGGTCATCCGCACCTGGACAGCGTGGTGGACAATATCGATATTCAAGTCGGTTTTAACTTCTTATCGTAATCATGCCTTGCATCCCAATTATTAAACCTTCATAATAGATGACACGACCCCAGCCATGGCCATGGGATGGTTATCAATTGTAATAATGCATGTGATAAATGTTGTAATTGTACTCCACCAACCCGCATTGGAGCAACGTGGTGGAGTATGCTCTAGGCCTCCTCAGTAATGAGGAGAGACCCGTGCTCAGTAGTGGGCCATTAGTGGGTTGTAGCTTTTAGCTTTTTTTTATGTGATAAATGTTGTAATTGACGTTATTGCATTCTTCTGCGTATGTAAACTATGCTTCAATTTTCAAATCCACTTTAACAGATACGACATACAGTCAATTTGTTTTGCTATTAGTCCAGTTAGCGCAACCGTAATTTTCACTCATGCTAGCCCCATTTTGTAAGCCAAACTGATATCTTGTTACCCATCTCTGTCATTTAGGTAACGTGGGACAGAGAAACAATCACGGGAGATTTAGTGCCCTCTTCACTTCTGATTTATTATCACGGCCCGCTTTCGCTTGTTTGGCAAAAAAGATTCCTTTCAACGTGTTTTAACAGCCGTCAAATTGTCTTCTGCAGACACTTTGACACTTTGATGTGTAGTTTTAATGAACACTTTTTGTAAATTTTTCGATTAAAATTATTAACAAAGGTTTGAACATTTCACTCTTTTTTAGATCCTGACTACGAAGCGAAGGTTCCCAGATTCGATTTCCAGGTGGGACCCGTGGGACCATTAATTATGCACATTTTTTCTCGGGTCAAGGGTTTCATTTGTGTCTTATTGACTGACTGTGACACAGGGAATCCTAGTCTTGATTTCTGAGTTTAAAGTCAAAACACTTATCAATTAAACATCACTATGACACAATAGTTGATGTCCGCTATGGTGCAATTTACCCTAATACCAAGTACGTAAATCGTAATGGGCAGCAGAATCGACTCCGATGGATTTAGATTTTTTATAATATCCTGATATTGAATAGCGTTGTTCATTCACTCGTTGGCAGTGATCTTAAGTTACATTAGTATGCGCCCCACGTGTGTATCTAAAAACTACTGGAGACCACATTCGCCACATATCACTGGACTGCGGTCGCGGCTGTATCTGGTCGGACGCGAACGGTCCTATTACCGCTCGCTCGAATTGCTTAGGTTAGGTAAGTACCTACTCTTCGATCTAGTTTTGATGATCGAAGAGTTTATTAGATACGTTAATTACCTAATTTAGCATCGTCCTTTAGCATTTCAATAAGAAACGTTGTGTTAATATGTGATTTTTTGTACCGCTATCGATGGTGAAAATGGGAAAGTTATGAATAAATCTAGGTAGGTACTTACACTACCTAGTAAAAATCTTTACAATTCCATTTAATTAGTATCGGCTGGCAATATAGCCTATAGGTCAAAGTTAAACCAGGAAAGAAAATACAAATACGTTAATAGTCTTAAATTATAGGTTCTACATAAATAATACCTTCTATATGACCAGATCACCAGACACACCATAATAAATTGCATATTTAAGAAGTATAACATTAGCAACAGTGAACCAGTTTTCAAACCGATATAATTATGATTAGAAGTTTATATTAATAGTAGCTTCAACCAAGGAAGCCATCACTCAAGTGCAGTAAGCCCACTGATCGTTATTATAACTATCTGTTAGTCAAACATATCATACTAGGATACTAGGAAACTAAATTGGTGCCTAGGTGGCCATTCTACGGTCGTGACTCGTCAAAGGGTTACTTGAACTTGACGTGTACAAATTAGTGCAATGACCATTATATGAACAGCAACAATTTTTTAAATACTGTACAAATAATAATAATTTCAAAAATAATTTCTAGTTCACCTTATCTATACTTAAGTATAGAAGAAACGTTATGTAGCGATAAGACCCCCTATTACTGATATTGTGCGTCTTAACTTATTTTTGTCTCTATTTAATGCACACCATACACACAATAAAGAGTTTAGTACTTATACATATAACTTGGATTAAAAATTTCTTGCTTTAAAAGTTTAAAAATAAACGTAGAATTCGAAACGTATTGCATTGTTCAATTACGGAAGTTCAAAGATTCGATCGTTCAGAATAACCCCCCGCCGTCAATTAGAGGATCGGTACAGAGTACAGTTAGCGACCACTCGCCAGGGTTGTCCGTACATGGGCACTCGTCCTGCTCCTGAGGAATGCGTCAATATTGCCCCAGCCGTTCCGCTAGGGCTGCGTGCAAAGCCGATCAAAACGGTAAATCAGACCTCATACTCAATCGTTTGCAGCGGTCAATAGTTCTTCTGGATCGTTAATACATTTCAACGCGTACTAAAGTTATTTTCTTTAAAATACTTATCGATTTATTCAATAGAAAGTTTCAAAATGATGTTGATATTAATATTGATTGATCGGATACTATACCATATCCGATACTTTGCTTGCTAACTTACCCTGATGTAGCGAGGTGGAGTGTGCTTTAGGCCTCCTCAATGATGAGGAGACCTGTGCTCATTAGTGTGCCATTGTCATGTTAATGACAGGTCAATGGATATTGATAACATTCTAATTTCAAATGCTCCATTCGATTATAACTAATGCACATGTATTGCTTTTGATTAAGCGACTAAAACAATCAAAACGTTATCTATATAAAAAGTGTCGCTTTGAGCGTTTTGATCGCTTACGGAACATAATATTATAACCATGATGATTTTCTAAACGTCATGTTAATGACATGGAATACGTATTGATTGACAGTGTTCTCTTTTCAAATTTTCTTTGTACAACTGTGTTACCTATTTACGGAGCGCGCACACAATTTACCAAAGCATCATGTTAATGACTGATAGCCCTGTTTCCATGTCAGACATCAGACGCCGACACCTACTTTCTAGTCTCAATGACTGAGGGTACATCCGCCACTTTGGAGTCACGCCGCGAATGCCAAAGGGGATGGGTAGGTACAATAATTATTGTTTTATACTTCAGAATGAAAACACCATTTTTCTACACTTTTGTTTCACCGAGGCCTTTAATTATTTTTTATGGTCATTTAAATTAATCGTCAAAATTAAAATTTCTTTCTTAATGTAACACCTCATTTCATTTAAGTATTGAAATGTACGCTCTTTTAAATTTCTTTGGAGATAATAGCAGTTATGAGCTTATGAGATAAATATGATCGGTTTTGCTTACCTTAACAGCCCGTACCTTCTTTCTTTCATCTTTTTTCCTCACCGCTTTTTCCCTTTTCAAAGCACCGCGTCTGTGATGCCTTTTGGTAGGTATTACTAATGTCATGGACGACGTTCTTACGACTTACGATCATTTGTACATAAGATGATCAAAACCATAAAAAGATCAATTGATGTATGACATTGCTGGTTGATGATAAGTTAATAACAAGTTTCACGACCATTTAGCTAGCACGACCATTTATCCTTAGTATCGTGATCGGTGACGAGGACAGCGTTACAATCTATTTTTAACATCGTTACCATATGACCGACTGGCGACGATCGTGACTTGCTAATCATCATTATCAACTAAGCAATTCTTCCATCGTCTCTCTGCCTGTTGTGAAAGCTGTATGACTTTTGGAACCATTTGGGTAAGTTATCGATCCTTAAACAACATATTACAATACGACTTTATATGGGGCCACGGTAATCGAGTCGCCAAGTTGAACAATACATAGCCGTTATATATTTTATTTTCTTGAAGGTTACATTTGAACCCCCCGGTAACTTTGTTATGCTGAGCTATTAAGATCGAATTTTTAGCTATTTT
Source organism: Hesperia comma (assembly GCA_905404135.1). Taxonomy (NCBI): domain Eukaryota; kingdom Metazoa; phylum Arthropoda; class Insecta; order Lepidoptera; family Hesperiidae; genus Hesperia; species Hesperia comma. The sequence continues at coordinate 6,597,053 of FR990034.1, forward strand.
TTCCAATAAACTAACAGAACACTGGACAAAGAAAGACTTATTTTTTATTTTGATTTATTTTCTTTGTCATTGACACACCATCATCAAAAAGTACTTCTATCAAACAAAAAACTTCAAATTTGGTAAAATATATAGAGTACCTACTTAGTCTGCATGTTAAGAAAGTAAGAACTGAAAAGTCTCGCAATTTTCAGCCTAGGAGCACGGTAGCACCCCCGCCAAGTAACGCAAACAAACAAAAGTTAATTTATGAGCCCTTATCTGAAAGCTATTCAGGACAAATTGAGTCCTCCTAGAAATTGTTGACGCAAGATACGAGACAAATTTTTAATTTAACATGAAATCAAAGTTCAATTCCAATAAGCAATATCAATAACTGACTTGTTTTTACATGAGGCCTTACCTAATAATGGTGAAAGGACTGTTACGAAATTCCATTTTCTTTGCATCTTGAGGTCTTGACTCGCATTGTCAAAGTGTTTTCATACAATTTAGCGATATCTATTCAACTCCATACTCGTAAGCTTCACTTTCAAGTAGATAATATAATTTTACAGCGGCTTGTAGAAAGCCGTCATTGTATTGTATTGATATAATCCATTTAGCCTGAAGCAATTTGTACTTGTTAGTTGACGCGACCCACATTTTTTCATTTTTTGATCCGTAAGTACGAAATTTGATGAATAGAAAAATTCTTTTGGAAAAAACTTTCTCTTTGAAACTTAAAAAGGAATTTTTAATGGACGAGTTATTTCTAGCCTTCACTTTGATGAAGTTTTTTACCTATTCCTACTGTGCGGCGCCTGCTTAGCAGCTTAGACAAATAATAGTAATGATCGATGGTTTGTTGTTTTTTGTTTCTCTCGCAAATTTAAAAGGTAGCGTTGGCAAGTCAGCATGATAGCTTAGAAATTTAAAAAGTAGTAAATATTGTTACCTTCTGTTTCACATTTTTTCAAGACATTTCTTCAGTAAAAAATGCGAGAGTTAAAATACTATACATACAAACAGTCTCCGTCTTAAATATTTTTAACAAATTTAAATTTCATATCAATTGCTATCAAACGACAAATTATACCCGTTGCCTCTTGACATGTGCAACATCAAAAGCTTCCTCGAGGCGTTGATGACTAAGAAAAAATTGAGGTTATATGTATAATTAAAAGTTAACATCGTAGCCCAGTTTACAGTAACCCAGCCTGTACAAGTAGGTATAAAGCCAAGCCACGAGACTCTGCTAGTTGTAATACTTATAATCATAATACGAGTCTGTAATTGTTACATATTTTTTTTTACTAATGTCAACTAAGTAGCAAAATGTATCTTTCGTGCGTCTCACAACTATCTATCGTATTCACAGTCTATGGCCCGTATTAATAAATCGCTCTCAATACCGATCTCAAGAGTGATCTCTGTTGATACTCTCTCAAGTTGTAATCGGCATCTCAAGATCGCTACTGATTAATAAACAGATATTAAGCGCGTATCGACTGATACCGATCAGACCGATCTTAAGAGGACTTTTTGATGGACGATTGGGTCGAATGGCCGAGTGATAACAACGTTCCGTAAGTACTTAAACTTATTATTTTAAAATAATGTAAAGATTAATATTTTATGATTTCAAAAGTCATTAAAATTCATTTATTTAATACTAAAATATGAAATAAAGGAATAGTCATTGTGTTTATAAGACTGTAAATTAATGGTTATTTAATAACTTTTCAGTAAAAATATCTTTACGATAGATGAAAGGGAACGTGTAAGTATTCTGTAAAAAAAAAACAGATGACATGACATTGACATTCTCCTTGCCGATCTCTATGCTTTGCCGGTTGTTGTCTATGACATCATATATAAGTTTAAATAAATAAATTAATTCGAGAGAAATGGCTTCAAAAAAACATGTACTCGTATTCAGAGCCCTGGAAGGAAAACTGTTCTTGGACATTTAAAAAAAATATTGGATTCCAATTCGAAAGGGTTTTGCCAAAATATATCATCGTAGTAATCCAGTTCATCATAATAATGAATTTCGTTCAAAATATTTTCAAATTCCATATTCCAGTATTTTCACACACCATCAAACTAGAACTTAAGTCACGGTTTGACTTCATTTGGCGCACACGCTCTTGGACAATGTTTTGAGAGCGCTCTCAAGTGCAGAGTTTGATTTATTAATATGCGCGTCACTCAGTTGAATCCTCAAACTTAATAGCGCACTCAAGTCTGTTTTATTAATTTGCACGGCATCTCAAAATCTATCTTAAGATCGCTCTCAAAGCTAAGTGCGATTTATTAATACGGGCCTATGAGTGTACAGGCACGTACATCCAATTTAAGATTGGAAAGTAGGAGTTGCAGTCGATAAGTGAAATGAGAGCAATGTGTGCAGCGAGCCTGGTTCCGGCTGTGTGCGAATAACCTTATGTGACTGTTCTAATGGTTAGTTAGACCAACGTTACCTAGAAGTACCAATTAAAATACCTACTGTTTTTTATGATCTGCTATGTATTGAATTCTTTTAATTGTTATTTTAGTAATACTTTCAAAAAGTTGAATTAAGCTACGACAAGATAAACGTAGTCGAAGTCAACTTAATAAGTGCGCATTTTAGGGTCAACTTAAAAAATACTCGTTAGATGTTGCTCAAAAATGCGAAAAGCATCAGCTTTCAAATAATCATCAAAATAGGTACACCCAGTAAAAAGTTATCAAGTTAAAAAATATGGTTAAATTAAAACCTTCTGCTTTTTTGAAGTCTATTAAAAATGAGGCTACTAACAGAACAGTTGAAATTTAAGACGCTAGTGCAAGTTTGTCTTTGTTTGAATAAAATAGTTAAAAGCGAAACCTAAACCGGAATTATAAGCAAGTTAGGTTATAAATTAAACCATAAATAAAACATAATAGGAGTCTCATCCGCAACTGGAAATACAAAATACATTTTATTTTGGATGTTGCTAATCAGATACTACGAGCACAGACTGTATAATTAGGCAAGTTTTTTGCAACCCGTTCGTTTTGTGAATGGGATATGATTATACTTTAAATTCGACGTAGAAGTTGTCTGTACGTCTGCAGAATAATTCGTTGGGATCCAAACTACAATAGATTTAATCGCTGATACGAATTCGAAGCTCGCACAGTCGCACGCAACTCGATATGTAATCGCAGTTACGTTGTGGAGGCGATTATGAATTTTTATAGTATTTACGTTCGGACGTTAGGCTCTTGTTTGAATGTAGGAATACAAGCGATATCCTACATGCAGGCTAGTTATTATTATTACATTTTAAAAATAAAGGCCTGGTTTCGATCAATTTACATATATACGGCGAGCAATTTATACAAGGCACGCATCTGTAGATACTCATAACTGAAAAGAACAATTCTCAAACATACTAAGAACTCCAGTGCGGATAAATTATGGAGAGATAAGTGACCAACAGCTAACAACTGAAAACGTGGTTATTCGTAATTTGTCTTCCGTTACATGAAAATTCGAGAATTTTTTGCTGTTAAACATCTCCCAAACCGATTACCAATCAACCGCGTCCGCATTTGACTTTTGCACGATCGACACAAGTGACACAAGCTGTAGGGCGATTAGCTCGCTTGCTAGTGGTACAAGTGCCTTACATTTTATGCGTTCAGGAGAATGTAAAGCACGTCGCAAAGCACCTAATTATGCGACACGGGCTGTACATTTAGTATGGCTACACGTGGGATTCGACAAACAACTTTATTTTAAATCTGATATACAAAACTTGGACCAGAGTTGTATTTTGCGATTTTAATGTGTTTTTAGTATCTGTAGCGAACCGGGCGACGAATCACAACAAACACACTATTTACGCGTAAACAAAATTATTTATTTATAATTACACACACACAGAAAGCAAATTAAATTAATTATACTTATTAAAATTACAAAAATCAGGGTGCGCGCTCGCATTATTAACCCGCATGAAAAACAAGTGACTATTTTTTCCAATTCGGCTGTGCATTGTTTTTTAAATTTGAAATAGAATGAGTGAGCGCGCTCTTTGTATGTGGCCTGTCTTAATAATTAAAATAATAATAATTATGATGCGTCGCCTACAGTATCCATTGAGGTCCGTGGCTTTATTGAATAAAACAATTTTTTAATAAAAATATACAATCTGGGTGGTTTATAAGTAGGTAGTGTGTGTACAAAAGTATTATTTATTTATTTAATGTTGTAATCTAAAGTAAATCCTGGTACGGATGTAGGTATATGTGAGTAAGCATTTTTATTTTAAAAAATATTATTCTCAAACATACTGCGCCTATTATAAAGACATAGTAGATGAGTTAAAAAATATTATAAATATCTATTATGTATGTATAGAAAAGATTTAAATTTGTATAAATTCCCTTTCATTAGTAATAGACAACCTACAATCTACATAATATAAACATTAGATACGGTGTATTCAGGCCACGCTATGATTTCAACGATTTCGCCGATTTTTCATCCTTGGTCGACCGTCGTAGCTTATTGTTATTTATGCTATAAATATGTAGCAACCAGAAGGCGTGAATACGATTAGTAATTAATTAGTATTTCCCAGTTAAGTCCAACTCGGTCTCGACTGGCGCCGGCCGGCTGTCGCTTAATCGCATTATTTATGCTCTAGTAGTCTCTTTGCACGCGACTTTGCTTGGGATAACTGATACGATGTATATTTTAGTGTTTATAATTATGATGAAGTGTGGGAGTGAGGAACAAGACTACGAGGAAATCCTGGGATGAGTTAGGATGACCTGGTGAGGCACGGTGTGGAGTTGGAGTGAGGTAAGGAAAAAGAAAATATCAGTCATACGATGAGGAGGGACTCTTCCAAATGTTTCTTTCAAGGCTCCAGTTAAATGTTACTGGCTAGACAGCAACCTTCTTTAAGTAATAACGGATGTTTCATAAAAACAAAAACTCCTTGTTATTATCAATATTGTCTTTGAATTACATGATTTCGATAAAGATGCACGAGTATTTGATTTCGTATAGGTAGATTAAGGGGGTCAAACATGGTTCCAAATGGTTCGTGTAAATCACGGTGCTGCTCGCCTTTTCTGTTTTGAAGAACTTAGCTTGACACGCTACCGTTTGTCTAGATAAGTTTAAAATTTTCAAAGCCATCTAAAAATATGGTTAATCTATGATTTATAACCGTGGAACGTGATAACAATGTCTTTAGCAATAGCAATGTCTATTTGCTCTGACGTCGCAGTTATGAATGAAATTAATGAATACTTTTCGCTTATTACGTTTTGTTCATCAATCATCAATCAGTCTCTCGTATAAGGCCCAAATTTGACACATTATTTTGCAAATAGGGTAGGAAATTACAGCAGCTGTTTATTATTTTTAACATAAGCTGTATAGCTTACCTACACAACTAACAGTAGGTAATAAATTTTAATGTGGTTTACAATTTACATATTAATAATATAATTTTAAAAAGAATTCTAAAAATTTAACGATATTTCCATTCTCGACTCTGTCATTGTTTTCTTGTTTTCCGATAATTTTACCACACAACCAAATCGTCGACAAGTAGGTACATAACGTACATAATTAATATGTTGGAAGGCAAATTGTAGAATTCGAAGCATATAACATTACTTACTCGTCAAAGCTGTCTTGTGGTTTGTTCTACATTTGAATAGAGGTTAGTGGTTTGTGTGAGCCAACTAATATTCTAACACCATCTAACTGGACTAACCATCCTAGTCCCTTTGAGTTTAGTTCTAGGTCGGTCACAGTTGTTATGGGCGGCAGTGGAAGTGTGGTGCTGCATGCTCGTTTGCTATCTTAATTCCATAAAAAAACGGTAAACGTGCCATGTTGCCTTTGGGCATTAGCAACTCCAGGGTCGTCAACTCGGTCGTCACCAACCAGTAGGAATAGCCCGAATAGCTAAAAAGATTAGGTAGGATGTGTTGTACACTTAAGTGACGATGATGCACAATCCTAGCAGAGAAGAACAAGAAGGTACCTACATAGATACCTACTTATCTGATAATTAAATTAATTTTGTACTTAATCGTGTATTTTAATATCACTTACATAGATAATTAGATTTTGTAATGTAAGTTTGATTCTGTACCTACCTAATTAAATAAGATCTTTAAATAATGAAATATATCGTTTGGTACTATTTGAAATACAACCTAATGGTTGGTACCTACGTAAGAACTTTAAAGCTTCTAAATTCTAACATAACTAGTTGACGTTATCTATACTTATAATACAATAATAATCGTATATAAACAATAGTAGATAATCCAATGCAATTAAGCACCAATTAACATTAAGCACAGTCGGATTTTAAAAAATCCGAAATTTTAAAATGATAAGATTGCAAAGATATGAGACACGTTTAGAGACGTTCACATCTAAGTATTTGGATTTGTTTAGCGTGTTATTTAGTTATAACTATATACTAGTTATAGATATACGAACATTAACAAAATGTAGTAATGAGTTCTTTGTCCTTCCGGCTATGAAAGTGCTTTCACGATTCATCCGGTCCTAGTGCTATGTTTTTAATTTCTTTTTGCTGTTGTTGACCCTGAGAACGTAACACTTACTTCCTTTGTTAATGAAAGTCATAATAATGTAGAGTCCACTCCATGTCTAGTGTTATAAGGCAAGTAAGGCAGGTAAGTATGATCTATTCTATACGTATAATAACTCTGTAATTGATCGCTGTCTGTACATTGAAATTATCGTGGAAAAACTATACTATATAGTACTATACTATATACTATATATATATACTATATACTAGGGTCGTTATTAAAGCAATAGAACCCAAACAATGATTTTCAATTTTTTTGTCTGTTTGTCCGTATTTTTATTCGCGCTTTATCTTATATCTTTAACCTTGAAACGGCTTAACTGTTTTGGATGCGGTTTAGCTAATATACTGGTAAGCTTCACTTAACATATTAATTGTGTTTGTTTAATCCTATAGGTTCATAAATAAAAAGTTTTGTCAGTTTAAACCCGAAGCAAAGCGAGGGTGGGCTTACTAGTCTTAAATATCCTCGTGTATAATGTCACAGGTAGATTTCCGTCTTTCAATGAAGCAAGTACTTACGATGTTTTAAAAAACCGACAAAAGACAAGCCGACCCGCCTGACATTAATGTCAAATATCGCCTAAAGACATAACAAGGCATTACCGTAGGTAGTATACATAGTAGGGATGATCAAGAATAAAGAAGTAGAAAATAAAAATAAGTGGGTGTCGTTGAACACTCGATTGGAAGTTATATTGTTGCATTTTAATTTTGAGATACCTCATCTGACAGCTTAGGTACCTGACTTGACAGATGGCACTATTGGCTGCAATTAATAAAACTGTTTCACCAAATATCTGGGCGCAACCAATAGCCGTCTTCACTATTTCCGCACGCAAAAATCTTACACTTTTCATTTTGTAGCTTCCATCCGTACCGTCATAAGGAACTTTGATCCAATAAATTCTAATACCTAGTACTAGTACCTATAAATATTTAGTATAGTAGGGATTATAGTTGGGATTCCCTGTGTCACACAACACATCAGCATCATTGACTTGAGGACAAACATATTAAGCACTGGCCGGGAATCAGACCCGGGATCCATAACTTCGCAGGCAGGGTCAGGGTCGCGATCAACTGAGCTACGGGGTCATAAGAAGGTAAGAACTAAGAAGTAATATTTTTAAACGACTTCAAAAAATGAGGAGCTTCTCAATTTGACTATAAGTATTTTTACAAATTTAATAACGAATTTTTGAACCGATTTCGATAGTTCTTCTTTTCGTTCAAAAGCTAGTGCTTCACGTTTGGTCCTATATAAAATTTATTGACATCTGATAAATAACTTTGGAGTTATCTCAATTTGTTGATTTCTAAGTCGGTTATATTTTTGTTAAAAACTAAATTATATAAGACCAGGTCAACTGATGGTTACCGTCGCCAATGAACACGAACAAAACCAGATGAATCACCAAGTCTCATGTGTTAAGAACTCCATAAACACTATCGCTCCAGGAATACCTCAAAAGGAACTTAGTTCCATCTTCTTGATACAATTATAACTCCTAGATAAGAATTAGATAAGCATAAAGATCAACAAGCGGTAACTAGACTAACTGGTGTGTCACACAGTCATCGTCAGTTACAGCAAACGTGTTATTAATTAAACGTTACGTGGAACTAGAGGGCCGTTAACAGCATTCCCATTCTGTACTAAGGGAAACTAAGATAAGTCTACATGAAACGTAACTCATTAACAGCCGTTCCCAGAAATGAATGCACCTTCTCTGGATAAGTAAAAATAGTACTACGTAAACTTACACACTCCGATCTCAAAAATCATAAAACTAGTACAGATTGTAAAGCTTCATACACTGCAAGCTCCAGCAACGCACACATACATACAATTTCACGTACCTACACGAAATAGCTTAGCTTAGATATGATGCAAAGGTACCCTCGGGTTAATTCAGACGCGCCAAAAACAGGAACAAACACATCATATAGATAGACTGATGATAGGTATATGTGATTCCACTTTTATTTTGAAGATAGACACTTCAATTTTATTCATAATTTAAATTTTTTAAGTACAGCTTAACCACATTAAGAATCTTACAGTGAACGATCATTTTTGTACCAAGCAAATTTTAATACAAGCGCAATATGTAGGGAGTAGATGTGAACTGTCAAGTAACCGGCAAAGAACGACCATATCCAATGGGTGTTACACGACTTCACCCCGAGCTTGTGACTGCAATACCTCGCCTTGAGCTTGCCGCAGACGCCTCATGTCACGACTGATGCTATTACAAGGAAGTAGATGTGTATGTAGGTATAAATAAAAGCTACACACTCACAGGCATCGTATCACACATCAACATACGAGTATTACCTATTAAAATTTGTGTCATGGGTATGGATAACGAAAAAACATAAATCATGCCAAAACTTAAGACATCGACATAGACATAAGAATAAACATTTTTCAAATTGTTCTACCTTTGAACCCGGGATCCATCGTACAGCAGTTTGGATCATTTTATTACTTGCTTGACGCAAGCATTATTATTATACTATAATAATTATTATTTGTGGAGTATGTATACTGTGCAGCACAGAATTTGAATGGTGTAAATGTTTTATTTAGCTTGGTGAACCTCCGCATTACCGGGGAGCTAGAAATACTCCAGACATCCCGCTTCCTTTTCGCATTCGTGATGCCGTTGCAGATGCCCGTCGTCTGCTCAGAATTGAATTTAAGAATATTTTTACTTTTTCTGAAAACATATTTTAAATTCAATACTCTTTACCTATGTATACTTGCAAGTTCCGTATCTTTTAAGCTGCAAGCTACGTAACAGCATTTCGTTGCATAATTCCTCGCTCATAAATCGGAATATCCATCAGGAATATCTATCCTTTAAGTGGTAGTAAACGATTTATGCGTCAATAAAGACGTTAGCGCCCGTGCAATGCACAAAGAGACCTCTACAATATAAAACCAGCGCCTCAGGCTAACAGAAGCGAAGAGAAACTAACCCACCGCCAACCAACCTTGAACTCTCAATGCGGCGCTAGCTGTCTTATAACGCTGTTACATTATTAAGACACTTTACAAGTTCTAAATATAACCACAGGCCCTGTTACGATGGCCAATGTGTAAAGAAAGTTTCGAGCTTGCCATACTGAGCCAAGACCGCAGTCAGTATTAAATATCACATTCAATAAATTGTTTTATGGCACAGCCGGTTCAGGAACTGTTATTATAGAGCAAATGCCATTGATAAGCAAATGGTTTAATAATGATTAGCTAGTCCGTAATGATATGAAAACATTCAATATAGATGGCCTAAGCTTTTACCACAGCTTTTACCTTCCTCTGTAGTACATAATAAGTAGGTAATAGAATTGGGGCCGGACCCGTGCTCCGAATTCATGTTTTCTTGCAATAAACAAATAATTATGTTGATTCAGTAGGTACTTTACAAGTATTTTCACAGTGGACATATGAATTAAGCGATTAGTAAATAATAAGCTTAAGTTTTGATAATTTGCATACCTGAAAAGGTGGATTGTAGTCAAATCATTTACTGTGTAATTTATTTATATAGGTACCTGTGTTCTTGCAAATAAATGATAATATTAAATATACTTTGTTGGCCTCAGAAATTGATAACTTCCCCATGCTATCTGGCTTGGCATTCATTGTCCTGCAATATCCAATTATTAAAAGTCTGTCTGACTCTTCTGATTGTCACTAAATCCACGAAACGAGTTAAGATGAAAGTTTGGTGGGGACATGTCGGACGGAAATATGCCGCCTTGGGTTTTAATGACGGAAACCGCAGGACAGCGCTATCGAATATATATGACAAGACATATTTCTTCTGTGTGCACATAAGATTCCTCATAGAGTAGAATTTGAAGGACATAGGCACTTACAATAGCAAACTTGCAAACCCTATGTAGGATGAAGCGAAAAAATTGTATTAGGCAGAGGCATTGAGATTGTACCTACTACCAGGCTGGCAAAATTATTCAATACAATACATATTATTAAGATAACGATATTAAGATACACCTTGCTCACGACGACACCGCGACGCTGGTGCTAGTTCTTTTCTGCCATTATATTATAGTCGCTAGTATTTTGTACCACGCAATTCAATACCAACATCTATCTGAAAGCTTCTTGACAAAGGGTTACCCAAGAGACCCCAGAACACTGTTCTCACTTTTATGGTCGATAGGCTGATCACAATAGCCGTTAAAAACTATTCTATGTTATAGACTCGAGAGTTAATGACTTTACGACCTATCTCGCAAGGCGGTCCCGTTGTGAATAGTTTTATGGGGCTTATGAGATATGGAGGATGACCGCTATGGTTACGACCAATAAATTTATTTCAAAGTTCTATTCATGTTTCAAAATATAAAATCTGGAACAAACTTTATTTATTTCGTAGGTAAAGTTTTAAAAGAATAGCCAGTGTTATTGACAGTTTGACATATTATTGGAATTATTTCCATGTATTGAACCAGAGATGTAAAATCTTTTCCGTTTTGATTTCCGTGATTTTACAGAGGTCTCCAAATAGGTATTTTTATAATGTCACTGAGCTTAGTGAGTCAGTAAGCAAAGCAATAACGAATTTAATTGGTTCATCAGGACGTCTAAGAATTAGAGCGTGTACCTACACAGCGTTTTGGAGCGTGCGCTTTGGTAACGCGCGCGTTGAGAATAAAGAGATCCATCGTTTGAAGCTGTACAACAAGCGCGCGCTTCTGATCGGAATTTCGTTCGAACGCGCGTTGCGCGGGCGTAAACCGCGCGCTTCAAGCGCTCAATGTGTACTCGCTATTAGGGCAGGCACTGTTAGTGATATTATAGTCCTGTTAGTCAGGTAGTCAGGGCCTTTAGCTGCATGAGCGCCGCATGCAATGTCGTTTTGCCTCCACCCCTTCCCCCGTCGTCGCTTCAAGTACCAAACTGATATCGGTTTACTTTTAATTAAAAAAAAAATATAAATCTCGTGCCGCCAATAGGTGTGGTTAGTCAATGAAATACATCATCATACCACATCACTCGGATATCATTTAGATATCGTATTTAAAAGTAAAGAACAAGTCTCCCGAAACGAAGCGAGGGGGTCGCCCAGTCATAATAATTATTGAAACTAGCTGCTGCACACACACACACACAGCTGGGCACTGATGTCATCTTGCAATGTGAGTATTAAAGCCAACACAATTTAAAATAGTCGTAAACATTCAAATCAATAAGCTATTACTGCCTATGGCGCTGCATTTATTTGTGAAAATCGCGGAAATAATATTGTACATAAACAGCCTTCGAACTTGGAAACCTTTGGCTGTGTCTGTTATCAACACAATAAAATATGTTTATTTATAGATATTGGCAGTCAGAACTGTATATAATATTACCAGTGAATGGAATAACCAGGAATTTAATAAGCGTGACTTGTTTTGTAAGCAATATCGCTCGTACGAAACAGGCCAAGTGTGAACTTGGCGATTTGTACGGGATTCACTATTGTACGTTTAAATATTTATTGGCAGTCATTGCAAACTAGTGATTCTTTCACAAAATAGAACAGATATATTATTAGAAATGGTCGCTGTTGTCTAAGGAACCTGTCTTAACGCAAGAGAAACAGGGAAGCCTAGACTGTGAGATTGTAGCGTATATTTATATCTCTAGCAACTGGATGTCTAAAAAATTATAATGTGCAATTTAAGGTCGTATAAAAACAATCACTGAGATAACAATTATAATAACTTCTTTTCTAAAAAAACAATGTGAGCGCTAACATAAAAAATCACACTAATATTAGTATGGATTTATTGCTGCCTAGGGGTTTTTAATTTGAAACTATAATATTTAATTTACATTTAGAGATTTGCTTACACACCAAGTGTCATATGTTTTACGACTCTCGAGGGTCTCCCACAAACTTTTGTTAAGTGGTTAAGCTCTGGTTGTAGTGAGTTAAGCAACCTACTTTCCCTTAACTAATTCAATTCAGCTATGAGGTTGACTGCTGGACATATGTAGATAGGCCTCCTAACTTTCGCCACTCTGCTTTCAAGACATTAAACACCTTTTTCAAAACTTCAACAATGTAAATAAAACCCCTTCCGTTTCTAAGTGACTGACCATTACTGACAGGCAACGCACAGCTTAAACTTCTGAACGGAAGAAAATGAAATTTGCTAATTTGCCATGAATTTTCTACGAGTAGTGTAGGAAGAAGCACTACGAGAAGATTTTTCGATTTTCCCTACCGAAAAGTGTAAGAAAAAATAATTTGAAACTTTGTGTTTATGTGTATACATATAGGTATGTTACTGTTAATTTGCGTAAATTAGATAGAGTGCAGATTAACGAGGTATTCTGCAGATTATCCGGCTGAGTCAGTTAAGGTGGAAAAAAAAATTGAGTTCCTACATTAACTAGTTAATCTGCAGATTTCCTAGTTAATCTGCAGACTAACGACCATGCATACGGTAAAGTCTATAAAATCAGTTCTTGTTTGAATAAAAAAAATTAATAACAGGTGTAGGTAGGTCGAATTGGTTACATAACCGAATTAGCCTACCCCTACTCCACGAAATCCAGTAAGCCGAAGCTGCGCAGGCGAGCGTGGGTGTCTGTGCTTTCAGTGCTTTCATTGCTTTCTGTGCTGTGGGTATCAGTGAATCTGCAGATTACCTAGTTAATGTGCACATTAACTAATTATGCATTTTAACGGTAACATATAGGTACAAGTGGGTTCCTCAAGTGAGCGCGAAGTACTTAGGGACTTTTGGAAACTAACCCTTCCCCCTTTTCCCTTCTCCCAGGCGTGATGTAACCAAAAGAATTCTACGCAGGCGAAGCCGAAAGCGAAAATCTTGTCCATTCATAAGTCTCGTCTTTCTCGGGTCAGTCTAGGTAGGTACTTGATCGAGACCGTCTGAACTCCAAAGCTATCAAGGCATGACAGACATTTCAAGACCTTTCCTTAGAAACGGCTATCGGTTCTTCGAATTACATATAACTGTGGCTAGCCATTTCAATCGGGTAGGCGGGGTAGGTACTTTTGTTTTGTAAGCTGAATCTCGCTAGATGAATTATCAAAATCAGTGCACCCAGTGAAAAGTTATGAAGTAGGTATAACACACATAAAAATACAGTCGAAATGAGACCCTCCTCTTTTTTTGGAAGTCGGTTAAAATAAGTAAGACCAAAATGAATGTTAATGCAAAGGTTTTTGTATCAAAACTCTTGTCTCTAAAGTAAGTTTAATACATAAAAAATAAGTCCTTTTTAATACGTTGGTATTTACCTGATCATTGTGATTGTGATCGGCGTTAAACGATTAATTTAAATGATAATTGTATTATAGAGCCCTATTACAAGGCTTGCAAAATGCTGTAACCTTTTAGTAATACGTAGGCTATCTATAAACACGTTAGTTGTCTTTTCGTTCAAGGTTTTCTCGTATACCTACCTAATATTCACTCGTAGGTAATATAAGTAGGTATATATTATTTTGTAGATATTGTTTTGTGCGAAAAATTTAAAATCATTAACCTACCTATATTAAAGACTAGCTGTCACTCTCGACTTCGTTCATCATCGAAAATTTAATTGGTACAGGTAGGTGAATTTAAGGTTGAAAATTTTTCTTACACACTTATAGTACCTAACATAAGGTCAAGCTAATAATATATAACCGCGTTAATAGATGTTTCGATGTTTCAAAACCGTTCTTTTCGACTTGGCGAAGACACTGCCATGCTGGCCATGCACCCAAATCTTATTGCTGCCATTCTGCAAATATTTATTGCGCCGCGGGCGTTCCGATAGGAAAGTGCGAATGGGAATCTGCGTCCGTGATGATGAATTATTTGGGTCATCAATCTGTATTAGATCTTAGCAATAGTACTTATTTTCTAAGCTAGGCAACAATGGCTAACAATGTTTGTTTTGTTAGCAGTAACAATAACATTTTGCTACGACTCAGTTGGACTTCAGCAATAGCGAAGATATTGCCGATGCATTACATCGTACATGAGTTTACATGACACAACAATGAATAATGTTAAGGGAAGCCAATTGAAAGCCAGAATTTGGTTTTAACTATTTAAACACGTTTTTTAACCCCCGACGCAAAAAGAGGGGTGTTATAAGTTTGACGTGTCTGTGTGTGTGTGTCTGTCTGTCTGTGGCATCATAGCTCCCGAACGTATGAAGCGATTTCAATTTAGTTTTCTTTGTATTAAAGGGGACTTACGGGCGCGTGTTGTTAGATAATGTTTGATGAAAATCGGTTGAGCCGTTTAAAAGTTGTTGGGGTTGAAAGCGGGGAAGAATTTTCACCCTGTCTCTTTGTGGCATCATAGCTCCCGAACGGATGAAGCGATTTCAATTTAGTTTTTTTGTATTAAAGGGAACTTACGGGCGCATTTTTTAAAATATGTTTGATGAAAATCGGTTGAGCCGTTTAATAGTTGTGGGGGGTGAAAGCGGGGAGGAATAGCCGTATGTATGCAAATATATTCGTGTGGGGTCTCAAATGAAAGCGTACAGTAAGAGAATATTTATAACTTAATCCAAAATGTTTTTACCGATAAAAAGTATAAAATAAAAAATTAAATTAAAAATTAAAAAAACCCCCGACACAAACATTTAAAAAGTAAAAAATAATATCTTTAAAAATAATACGTCGCGTTGGGGGACCGCTCCATTTACTTCTACTTCTACTTGCATGCCCTATGGGTTAGGATAAGAGAAATTTCAATATAAGCTAATAACACCATTGTAAACCTTATCCAGCAAATAAATAAATTGATTTGATTTGATTTGATCTAACTTTATCACAAAAAAATAATGATAAATGATAAGTCTTGGGTAAAAGACTAAGTAGGTCAGCAAGTCATACTTATGAAAAAAATCGTACTTAGATAATGAATAGTTAGAAGCGGTCCCCCAACGCGACGTATTATTTTTAAAGATATTATTTTTTACTTTTTAAATGTTTGTGTCGGGGGTTTTTTAATTTTTAATTTAATTTTTTATATAATAATAATTGTGTTGTTTATTTGTTGACCTCCAGGACCCTACATAGGTAGGAAATAGGAATATTATATGGAATCGAAAGTTACGATTAAATGTTTTGGGGTATACCTACTTGCAGCTTCACATACCTATATTAGGGATTGAATACGATTTCTTTTATTAAGATTAATTGTTATAATTAACAAGAAAACGATAACGTGGCCTATCATTATCATTATCATAATTATTGGGAGTTACTTTCATGCACTTAGGTGTATCTATAGTTAGGATAGAAAGTTAGGGAATATACTGATACTACGTGACCCATTTTTTTCTAGTTTTAGTGTTCAAAATAGTTCATTACATCATAATTCATATCTCTGGACATCATCTCTGAAAAAAATTGTAACTAGGAACCCCTAATACTTTAATGTCTATAATATTGTGTTTTGATATTTCAAAAAATTCTAGACAACTGATTTCAAAATTATGGATAGGTAGAATATTAAGAACGACCGTAACTTGTACAGAAATTATGAATATTGAGAACATCCATAAGAGGAAGTCAGTATTTTTGAGTATGTGACAGTTGACAACCCTGTGCAAGTGAAGGCAATGCGCTTATGAGCTCATTGTTTGTGATGCGATATTAGCAGTTCCTAGAACGTGCGGTAATGTGAAGTGCTCTTGTATACCAGCACCAGCGCACTCATCGTGCCTAATTGTTTATCGATTGACAACAAATAAATAATCTTGTAGATATCTATGAAATCCTTTTGTTTGTTATTAAATTGAATTTCATAAGCGCAAGTTAAGTAAACTTTTTTAGAGTTCTAAATGCTCAGTTATCTAGGGTTGTAACACAATTTCATCAATACATAAAACCATTAATTAATAATATTTAACTACTCACAGGACTGACTAGCTGCTAGTGATAACAGTCCCTAAAACTTACTAAATTATGTACTAACACTGTTTGCTAACTGACTAACCTAGTCCTGATTCGTTTTATTTTCTGTTTGTTACAGTGTTACATAGGCATTAGCAGAAGAGTGGTGAGGCATGCTTGTTTGCTACATTAATATTTACCATAAAAATCCTTTTCACACACTGTACAGTGTAATTACAGTACATCTAGACACGCGGAAGCGTGTCGAGCCAAGTAGGTAAGCCAAGTTCTAGCTAAAACAGAACAACTGGCGTGCAGAATTATTTTTACTTCAATAGTGTACTTTAACCTGCTTTCCTATGTTACTTTAAAATTAATAGTTCATTGAAATTCATGCCTCTTTTGATGCCAGGCTCAAGGAAGCGGATGGTATGATTAGCTAGCCAGATGGAAAGTTTATACTTTCTAGTATAAAATCTTCACCAAGTACTCTTGAAAACATGAATTGATCAAAAAATTATAATAAAACATACTTGCTTAACGAAGCATTCACTTCTTAGTTGTATTATTTTACGATAATTATGGCAAAATTTACGATACCAACTACCAACATAAGTTAATTCTGGATACAATGTAACAATTTTTACAAGTCGATAGCGACTTCCATTCACTCGCATTTTGATTGTCTGGCTAGGACCAGGGTTGCCAGATGGCCGGAAAATCCGGGATTGTCCTTCAATTTTGCAATTTGTCCAGTGTCTAGTAATTACATTTCTCTGTCCCGGATTCCGAAAGCCTACTTGTTTATAATTATTTGTATTTGAACGTGTGTTGAATTCGTTTTTAATAATTGAATGAATGAGTGATAAATGTGAAACAAGATCAAGATCTTTATCTTACTTACCAAATTAGAGTCCCGGACTATTCTGCCCCACTTAGCTAAGTAGAATTGTCTCGAAATTCATAAACAAATCTGGCAACCCTGGTTGGGACTGGATAGTTGGTATGGCCAGGCCTGGACCAAACTGTTAGGTCCTTGTAGAGAGCACAAAATCCGTTGTTGTGATAACAACACGCTGTGACAGTTCCGTTATAGAATCCCATTCGCTGAAGCTCTAGGGTTGGCTGTAGAGCCGATGGGATATGTATGTCAATTAATAATATTTATGACTAATAGTGACACCTTTTTTTCTCTTAAGTGTTTAAAAGACAATATTAAAATTATTAGATTTTGAACGTACTGAACTAAAACAGACGCAAAATGTTACACCAAGCTGACGATGACACATAGGTACATTCCTGAAAAGCACGGTTAAGCTTTTTCGAATTAACAAACACACAAGTAAATAACTAGACAAAAGTAAAAATCGATATTGAGGTTGGAGTTTGCGTCGTAGGTAAATATTTTCTAAAGTTTGATTTAATTTTAAAACAATATTGGTTTGGTACTTTCCAACAATTTAAAGAATTAGGTACATAACGATTAAGTATAAGTATATGAATTAATCTACCTACCTTTTCTGTAAATAACACTAATCCTCTTTGTAATATAGGTACCTACCTAATAAGAATTTCCGAAGCAACACACTTTGCACACCTTGAGATAATATTCAAAACATAAATACTTACAGAACAAGTATCTAATAATATTATACAATAAGCGAAATAAATTAATGCTTAATTAGCACAACACAAGCACATAGCAATGACAACCCTAATTGCTAAATTGTTTCTCAGCAAAGGCATAAATGCCTACACAATCATCAATCTTATAGTAAAGTAGATAAGGAATAGAATACAAATCAATTTCCAAGCATGCGCAAGGTAGATTGCATTTATGACCCTCCTGGTATAGCTTTGGTGGAATGAAGCAGCTATGATTGGTATACGGCTGTACAGTTTTGATATTTATGATTTGAAAGTTCGTATATTATAGCGGACACTGAACATTTTAATCGCAAACGAGTATTGAGAGATATTCCTTACGCAACCTAGGCGATCTAGTAAACGGTGTCATCAAGGACGTTATAAAACGTCCTTGGGTGTCATAAACTACTATAGATACCTATACATATACCTATGACATAGGGTTCTTCAAAAAGGGTACCTATCCAAAGATTTCACATTCAAGACGCACATTATTGCATTGAATTGGTGATCACCTCGTGTCCATAGGCAACGATGTCTTACGGCAACAAGTGACCGATCTGATTCGTCAGTTGTTTTTAACCAATAAAAAGTTATCTGGTCTGATGATAGTGAGGATGCTTCGATTCGACTATACTTCGTTTGAATTCGATCTAGAATTCGTTATAATAATTGCATGGCACACAAATGCGATTAAGGTACATATAAGATTGGCGGCATTATCTGAAAATGTCCTTAGTAATTTTTTCTAACAAGCTAAATTGAATTGTGAGCACAGGTAATAAGTTTTGTTTTGGCGGAAAGGGGCAATTCCATATGCTCTACGACTCAACCTTCTGCTCACCCTAACTCCACTACCAGGAAAAAGCTATACCTCCAATACACATAAACCCTGACTAATTTGAATGGGTAATATACATCAATTTTAAGTTCTTTACACCTACATATTGAGTAATGCTGTCCGGCTCACGCCAGCTAGTTATTTACGATTGAACTAAGAAGTCCGATCTCATTCTTAGAAACAGAAAAACCCACTAATCCTTAAGTCATTCGCTATAAATCATTGTGACCTCCTAAGCACTTCCCAAGGACAAAGATGATAATACTATGAAAACCGGGTAGGCCGTAGGGTTGCCTCTTTTAGAACTGTGTATTTTTATAATCCTTGTATACGCAGTAAGAAAAGTTTGTTTTTTAACTGATAAACGAACTGACGAGCCACCTGAAGGTAAACTAACCGTCCGGTCCGCCGCATGTAATAATATAAAAGTTGACAATGTTTTGTTAACCCTGTTAACTCTCTTACGTAAAAATCCGTTGATTGTGTGAGTGTAAAGTGATTTATTTCATTGATGATGTTTCCCAATTACAAAACTATATCTGCGGACTGAAAGACATACCTACTTAGATAAAGAGGTGCCTACCTGTAAAAACACAACAAAACCTATTGTGCAAAATACAAGCCATTAATAAACAAAATCAGTTTCGGTAGCCCTAATATTTACCTGTGTTATCTAAAAATCAAATGTGGCGAGATAGGAACCTTGATAGCGGAGCGGAGGATCGCAGATTCGCGGATAACACGCGCGTTTTATCTCTTGAGATAATGTGCTGTGATCCAGTATTTTACGTCTTTTATATTGGTAGGTACTCGAGATTCGAACTGTTTAATTATTGTTAAATAATTGCATTTGCTTTAGCGGTTTGTCGCAATACTTGGAATAAGTATAGGTACGCTCACACATTTATTGCTGAATCTGTGCCGAGGATAGAAGGGAGATAGAGAATTGAAAAGACAATTATATGCAATCGCGACGTAAGAGTACCTAAGAATTAACATAAGACTCATCCTTTCCCCACCGTTACTATTACGAAGCTAACATTGATTTGGATGAGTGAGCAAAAACATTTATAATACACAATAGGCAGGGTATTGTACTTTTTTCATGTACCTCCTATATCGCATATCTTTTTCTAGGCTGGGTTTCACCCTTGGATGGAGTCACCCGGGGCGCACCACCCTCACTTGCTACGCTATTTTTGGGCGTTTTCGTGACTACTCTAGGAAGGTATACACTGAACATTATCACAGTATGGAGAAACTATACTGTGACATTATGGAGTAAATAGACTTCCCAGAAGTACTATAAACCACGAAAAATTAAAGAATTCCTCAACCACGTATCAACACATCTTTTCAACCAGCAGTGGCGACTTAAAAACGCTCTTATCAATTTCGGATCAAAATATTTGTAATTCTAGTTGCGTGCTTGAACACTTTAAAATGCCATCAACACATGGTTTTAAAATATTTAAAATGCTAGTTGCGTGTTAAACGTTCATAGTTATTTCGTTACGCGGTCACTACTGAATATACTGATGGTAATTAGTGATTAATTAAGCTACACTAGGTTTAACTACGACTTTACGTGGGAGAAATTCGTCAATGGAAGTCATTAATTTCTTACTTAACAAAAAACTTAATTGTTCGTAAATACCTTCCTTCTTCTTTAGTTTAATCAGGACGAATTCTCCAGTTGCAGTATCCTGTTCCAATCCCCATGATGGTGTAAAATATCCTGTTCTATAATAACGTCGGTCTCAAATCAAGAGTCATCATTCTTATCATCGCAACCTAATACTCATTCATATAAGAAAATTGAACATGTAGTATGTGTAGTTAGTTCAGTTTTTAACTATGGTTCAAATCGAAGCACGTACCTATAGGTACTTATTATAACCGACTTTAAACGAAGCGCAAATTAGTTTTCGGTATTCTAATAGGACATCATTAAGAATTTCCAAGGAATTAGGTCTTGCTTGTTTTTGCGATGATTGATGGTAAATCGATTTTTAAAGTATTATCTACCAACATAATCAAAAGTGGTGCGCGAATCAATAGAAAAATGTGTATAGGCGTGAATAATTAATTGTTTGAAACAGAAAGACCAAGAGATGGTCAGTGCTCACCATCTCTTTTATAAATCGGGATCGGGTTATCATATTTTTCGTTGAAAAAAGTACTTATAACATAATAGTAAGTAAAAAACGACGAAGCACTTCGAGAAAAGGTAGTGCCCTTGCGCTTCACTCAGCTCGTCTTGGCGAGGGCACGACCGTGCCCCCAGATAAAGTACTTACCATTAACTACTTTTGATAAACTTTAAAAATATACCTTGGAAAAATTTGGAAAAACTACGTAGGAATTAATTTACCATACTTTTATTGTTAAGGCAATCTCAGCAAAACCATCGCAGATGTTTAACTTTGCTGGGACGAGTCTGAGTAACAGGGTTGACAGCTTGAAAACGAGGAGATTGGAGAAGGAATTTGAATTGCTATACCGAACCTAAACCACGTCATTATAAACGCACCTTCACGTATTGCACGTACTTACTTAATGTCGTATAGACTTTTAAACTTTTAAATGAATTCAAAGCGAGCAATGTTTTAATTAATGCAAATTAATTAGGTCGGCGGCGTTAACTGATATTGCATGTACCTATAGGGGAGATGTGCTCAAGACGGCATACTCAGGTAAGATGACACACCTACTATATTGCTTTAAATATTCGCGCTAAGAGTGCAATTGTGACGTTAACGGGAGTCTACATAGATGTCGCTAGTACTCAAACTCAGTATGGCGGAATAAGAACGCGGACTGGCAAGCAGTGCACGTTTTTGTGATTTTGACATGCTCAAAAGTTTGCTTTCGGTTTTGTTTGATGGTGAAAATACATGTAAGGTAAGGGTCTTTACTTTAAACTAATTTGAATTGTAAAAATGGGTTATTAAACTGCACAAATATAGCTAAAAACGCATCCTAACGTAAAAGGTATGGTCGTGACAATTTAAACCATAATTTTGTGACCGTTGGGTAAAATGACATACAGGGCGTGGGTGTAAGATGGCATACTATGTCATCTTATCCGTGTAAAATAGGATAGGAAAACTTACCTGTTTTCTTTTTTTATACAGAATGCCTGGCATTTACTAATGAACATCGACGCGAAAAAAAAGGCTATTGAAGCTGTGAGGGACAATCGAATGGTCTGGCTTTTAGCATTGATAAGACGACATACCCTTAAGGTGTAAGATGACATACAGTAACCAACTTATCTCTGAAATGAAGAGAGGCGCTGTCGGACGCAATTCGAGAGGTAGTTACTGACAGACGAATGACCACATTGTACTTATGAATGACTTTTTAACATGACGGCATTAGTTCCAACTTTTGCAATTTCAGAGATAAGTTGGTGGCAATGTACCATGTCATCTTATCCTATATATATGTCATTTTACACATGTCAACCTAAGTGCCATTGATGTTTGTTTTCAAAGTTAATATGACGTTGATTGTTCTGAATTTTAAATAATTTTGTTGATTATGATACCTTTTAGAATATACGCAAGATGCTGATCTCATATGACTAAAATTATTTTAAATATTTCCCTTGAAAGAAAAAGTATGTCATCTTAAGCACAATTCCCCTAATTATGACCGTTGCATATTGGTGCGTCATGTAAAGTATCATTTTAACTACCACCCGAGCCGTGTTGATAGTTAACTTACTTAATAAGCAGTTATTTAGTTAACACGTGTAATATTGCGTTTATTTTTATGGTACCGAAAGGGATAAAATGAAATTCCTGTATGCTAATCTCATCGTCATGAAATGACGTTATGCGCAATATAATTTTTACCACAGGCCACAGGGTATTAACGAAAACAAACTGGGACTTTAATAACGACAAGTAGGTACGTACCTATTTAATAAAACGTGCCTATAAAATTTCAGAATTTCCCTGGGATGCCAGGCCACCACTTCCGAATTTCCGAACATTCCGAAGTACATTCTTATGAAGAAAAATATAAAAATCGGGTCACAAATGACAAAGAAATTGGTTAAAAATTATAACAGTGGAACATAACCCCTTCTTTTTTTTAAGCAGTCAAAAATTTACCCTACTGACTGCTTCGGACATCATTAAATAGAATCGCGTGATTATTGTAGCTTTCTTGCTTACAATTACAGACTTGCAGAATCTATAAGGTAAGGATATCTGGAATTCGATGCGCATCATTTAGTATTTATTAATTCTGTTACACATAAAAAATAATTAACAAACAAAATAAAGAAATTGCCTTATGGCGTAGGTGACCGACTGCCATTCTCGCGTTTTGATTGATTGTTATGTAGTTTTAAGAGTGAAATTCTGCTGGGCACGATCTTTGGATAAATGTTCGTTGATAATTTTTAGATAATAACCACTCACATATTCGTGATTTTTATACTGCATACCTAATATGTAGCATGTAGGTAGCAAACATTGAGCGACGGCGGCGGTGACAACTTATAAGGCGGCTCGTCTTTTCATTTCAGTACTGAGAATAATATTCACAATTTCCCCTTTTTCATTTGTCCTTTTTCATGGTTTTCGTTTTATTTCATATTTGTAAGCTACTAATTACTTGTGAATGTGATCCATTTAAATTTGAACGACGTCTGACAAGTCCTTTTTGAGTAATCCCTTTTAATGCATCATTTGACTTCGACTAGGTTGATAAATCATCTGTTTTTTACTCATCGATTTTGAAGTCCTTTTTGGGAAAATATAAACATTGTTTAAATAAAAGAGAATGTTGTAACGAAGTGTACCTATACTTATTTAGCAATTCTGCACCGAGCCGCCTGGCGCCTGCGCCTGCGCACCTATCACGACCCATACGAGGTCACACCGCGGACTAGTGGCGGAGATCAGAGGAAATAGCGGTATAATAGAACTTAACACGACACAATGATTCCAGATAACAATATTGTGACGAGTCTCGGAAAAAAAAATATTATTTAGAATATCATTATGTATTCAAACTCAAACGGGGACTTTATTGCTGGCATATTTCAGAAAGCAACTTTTTCTAGGACGCGTTCCATTAAGCCATTAACATGTTCAGGATATTCCTTTTGAAGCCAAGAAGCAAAAAGAGTGACGTCATTTGTTTGATTTGTAATAAGTCCCCAATATATGGATGTACCTAAGTAAGTTTTAGGTAAAAAGTTACATGAGTCACATAGTAGGTCTGTATATTTGAGTGGATTTTGAATCTCAGCGAGTATTTAACTCAATGCTCAACACAAAATCTTGGCAATTACTGTTGTGCGACTATTATAATTATAGATATTGTGGATAATTTACCATGTTCCCACCTAATGGTTAAGTCCATTTATTACGTCCTGTCCATCGATTACGGTTCAATTAAACATTATAATGGTCTCACCGATGACAATTACGGTGACGATTTGAAAATTACCATGCAATCTTATAACAACAATATTTTAATATCTATAGGTATCTTGGAAACGAAGGGTATTATCTAGATTAAGACTAGAACTTTTACCAAGTTTTTTCACAAGGTACAAAACTATCGATATACTTCGTTACTAACGTTTTAAAACTCAAATTAAACTAAAAATGCTGATAAAATATTTGGGATTAGACTCCAACGTCAATAACCTTATTTCTACACATAAAAAGTACAAAGCTTACAAGGATCGCCTAATGATGGAATCAAAGACCAAAAAGCGAAATGGACGGCTAATTACTTACCTACTTAGTTAATAAGCTACCGATCGGCGCACACGCACACCCGATCATGATTTGTAAAAGGACCATCCTTTTACAAATCAATAAAGTAAGTGGGTATTACTCTCAATAAAGTAAGTGGGTAAGTAGGTAGTACAGTAGTAATTTAACTCGGAACCATTTAGTAGGGACATGAATACGAAAATCATAAAGCAGTTTAAGATTTCAAAGTATTTCATGTACATACCTATTTAAAGACATGTATTATGAATAAGTCTGAGTAATGAGAACCTCGTATTGAGAACCTCCTTTTTAAAGTTGGTTTAAAATTTAACACATAGGTAGATAGATACATGTAATATGTAGTTTAGTTTCAAAACGTTATGTAAATATGTTAGTAACTAAGCAAAGATGAGCTTAAGTGAAATCGCGTCAGGCCATGCAAATAGACCAAAACCATTGAATAATAAGTGCCCACTATAAACACGATAAAAGATGTCAGTGTGCACTGCAAAACATTACAAAAGATAGTGAAAGGAGGAAACTGTATCGCAAATAAACTTAGTATTTTTCTTTGATTTTTAATTTAATCTGTTTCATAATGAACATTATAGTAAGTAGGTACCTACTTTACTTATTTGCATTTACTATGTTCCTAACATCATAACTCGTAATTGTCCCAGTCCCACTCTTGGGCTAGAACTTCGTTTCACAATGTGCGTGGTACAGGTCGTATTGTACGAGTGTATTGGCAGACTTCTCATACCTTCGAAAACATGAAGAACTTTCGCTATGAAGTTTTTCTTACGAGGTTTTTTTTGACCAATGCATGTGATAATCAATTTGTGATATACTTAGTTATGTTTTTTGTTTTTTGTTGCCTAATCGAGAGAACCTACATTCAAACTACTATTCTGTGCTGCTCACCGCAGCTGAAGCAATACCTCCACCACTCGAGAACGCATCTGTCACATAACCAACCATCTGTCTCGCCCGGGAATCAAACCTGAGACTATTTTCTTCCTTTTACTGGGCTACCGACAATCCGCTCTGTATGATTCATGTAGGTAATCATGCATGCCCGATCATTCATGTAATTTATGTGGTCCTTGTATACACATAATAAGCAAGAGGCAATTCAAATATTTGTATGCTTAATAACTTAATATCAACAATATATCAACATTTCTTTTTGTGCATTATCTCTGCTATATGAATCTTGTATCACTGGTAATTGATGAACTGAGATAAACTTAGGGCGCGGCTAGTAGTTTGTAGGTGAAAATGAAAATATAAGTTGCGACATAATATTTTATGACCTCTATGGCGCAATGGTTACCATGCTTCATGTACAGCGCCGCGCCATTTGAAGAGGTCCGGGTTCGAACTCTTGATTCATGAGTTTAAATGTACTATATTACAGAAATCACACGATACGGTCAACACCATAGACCACCATAGAGATATAGTACGCGACAGGTTGACATGGCATTTTTCGAGTGATGTGGCATCACTTAAGTTATGTTTATCTTTATATCGATATTTTTTCCACGCAACAAAATAAGAGTAGCATTAATAAAATAAGGTGTATTATAAGTGTAAATTAATCAGGTTCAGTTTCGGCTATTGTGGTACTAGCACTTATGACTACACTAAAACTAATATTGTTGATAGACAGACAAGTAATTATTTAAATAATTTTCATGTAGATAAAATATAAGCTAATAAGAAGATTTACAACTGTGTTGTTTATTTATTTATTTATTCTTTATTGAACCTCACAAAAGTAAAGGAACAAAAGGCGGACTTAATGCTAAAAGCATTCTCTATCAGTTGTTATAGGATAAGAATATTATATTCATCACAATCACAATGTGAGTGAGATTATAAATAGATAAACGCGGTCAATATGGGCTAGTGCAGCTCTAATACTAAGGGGCGCGCGGGTGACGTGCGTCTCACCTCATACCCCGACTGCCATGTCGACCTGTCGCGTACCTACTATATATGCCCAAAGTTTCTCAATTATTAGTTTGTCCTTAATTAGATACCGATAGACATTTGGTAAGTAGTGGTGACCTTCAGATAAGATAAATGTGGATAAAACGCGTGAATATCTTATCTTTATTGATATACTAGAACAGTCACGCTTGGGGAGTGGATTAATTAAGTACCTATACCTAAATAGGTTTTTTTTTAATTTTATTTACTGTAGACAAAAAACTAGATGAAAATCTATGCTTTCAGACTTCAGTTACAAAAGGTATAACCGATGCAGAAAAGTAGTAGAGAAGTAAAGAGTAGAGAACTCGCATTATTAGGTACTTACTCTATGTGAGTGTACACCGACACCGACTACTGTGATTGTATCTTTGTTGCCAGTTGCCTTTTCAATCTAAACTAATATTATAAAGAGGTAATATTTGTTTGTTTGTTTGTTTGTTTGTATGTATTGAATAGGCTCAATAACTACTGGACCGATTTCAAAAATTCTTTCACCATTATGAATGTACATCTTTCCGAAGTAACATAGGCTTTATTTTATTTTGAAAAAAATTAGGGATCCTTGCGAAAACTTCAATAACATAAACCACCGTCGATAAAAATCACTATTGAAATACCTTAAATCGCGTGCGCTGCAATGACTATTGATGATGGAGCAAAATAATGTACTACGATTTTGTAGACCACATTATTATCTACAGAAAAGTCCGCAGTAGGGTATATCTAAGTATTATAGTTGCGCCAATATAAAGACTTTTATAGTTTAACAAACTATTTAAATCGGCAACGAAAATAAGATGTCGATATTCATACCATGGTATTTATACTTATCTAAATAACTTACTTTTTATTTATCAGTAGTTCAATACCTTTACATTGCTGTTTAAATTATTTTAATCGGACACTCCATTCAAAAGATATAGCGAGTTTAAAAATTTGGGTAAATATGATATATTTTATCTGTGTAGAGATAGTTGGGACGGTGGAGAGTGACGTAGGCTACTTTTACCGCGGAAAAACATCTCATTCCCATGGGAAGATCGATGTTTTGTTAGTTGCTAGATATTTAGTTCCGGATGCTGTTAATAGATGGCGTTAGTAAAATTCATTTGCAAGTTCTAAATCACGCTATCAAATACTACATAATATCGTTAATTTACTTAAATCATTGGTGTAAATGTTATAACATAGAGCCAACTTTTTATCTCGAGAATCCTACGGGAGCGGGACCTACGTAGCTGTTACCTACGGGTCCCGAAGCGAAGCGAGGGCGGTTCTCTAGTTTAAAAATAAACAAGTCTAGTATTCATAGCTACCTGCAGTGTAATAAAAACTTGAACTTTACCTGCATAATGAATATTAAGTCCGAAATCAATTTCAATATTTAAATTTTATTCAACTTTATCATTTGGCTGCGTATTGGAGTTTGACCTCATTAATGTTAGCGTAGGTAGAGGTAGGACTAGAAAATATTTTCGACTAGTTCTGCCATCTTAAGCACAGATTAGAAAATAGTTAGGTATGTCTTAAGTTCATAAATATTTGACGATGTTGACTAACCATGAGCTGGCTCATTGCTCTTTGTCCACAGATTAAAAAACTGCTCCTCGTAGTCAATATGGCCTAGAGATGGTTCCCAGCTCCCAAGGACCAAGGATGTGTATTTGACCTATATCGTTTTACTATGAACGAAGGACAATGAGCAAATAGGGATTTGATTGGCTTAACGACGTACTGTTCCTCCTTCACAGGAAGTGGGTATTATCTATTTGTGAGGGCGAAGACAGAGGGCCTCGAGAATACTCGAGATTACTCGTAGATTCTCCGCTAAGACAAATTTAACGAGCACACACACACACACACCCCCTCCCTCCCTGGTACACCCTCTGCCCCTTTGAACCTCAGATAAAGCCTTAAGGCTGTTGTATCCTTTAAAATATCTGTCCCAAAAATTTCAGGAATTTAGGTATTTGCGCCTCGTGCTTTTTTAGCTTATAAGTTAAATCTTGGCAACAATCCCGTCTGATGGTAAGTGGTGATGTACAGGTAATCGGATCTAAGGCGTATAGACGGGACAACAACAACAATACAATGTTCCCAAGATTTTGTCTTTGTCTTTGATTTTGGTTTTTCCTTTATTCTGTTCTGTGGGTTTTTGTCTAGTAAGTGTGAATGCGGCCTAACAAATGTATAACATACAGTAGGGCCATTTTAATAGGCCACATTTGACAGTTCGTCAAAATTTTACAAAGTAACCTTGTAAGGGAGGCACTCCATATTATTTAATATTCCCTACTAGATATTGTTAAAATTTTTACACTTTTAAGTAAAGAACTGACGTCGTTACAAAGTTACGTCAGTGAACTCTTTTTCTTTTTAAACATGAGGGATGGTACCAAAAGAAACAGATCAGTAGATAAGTTGCATTCGAGAAGTCGAACTAATTCTCAAAAAGTATTTCACGATTACAAAGTAAAATATATTTTAATGGGAACAGAATTAATTTTCTTACATTTTAGGCCAAGAAATATGTAATCATTCATTTAAATATATAACGTCTGGCTCAAAAGCCAGTATTCAGAAACGTGAAATGTTACAAAAAATCAAAAAAGTCATGATTTCATTTCGCGCCATTATTAGACGCATTATTTTTGTCGTTTTTTTAGTTATTGTTTGAACTGTGCGGTCATTAAAATAGTTTTTATAGATAACAATCACATTCAATTTACAGATGTTTGAAGTCCTCATCGATTAATTAAATTAATCGATGTTTTTCAGCAGGTTACCCTCACTATAAAGCAAAGACAAACAGTTGTCAAATGTGGCCTTTTAAAATGGCCTTACTTTAAGTATTAAGGCAAAAATTAAAAGACAAAACTTGCTGGCAGTTTTCTTGCTCAAGGAAAGATCAGATTTATAAAAGTATTAGTCAATTGTACCTACTTTATGGATGTTAAAAATAATTGCCTCTATACTTGGGATACCTACGCACTCTGATAAGAAAGGTTAAATTCAAACAACGGTATCTATCTTACCTATCTTTGATATGAATATAATATATGACATAACTAAGTGAGGTATTGTACCTTCAATAACGTAATGTTACCTGTTACGTATAGATAGCGACAAAACTGTGGTAGGTTTAGTCCATAAACTTTTTTTATTTAAACAACAAACTATAATTTTAGTCGTATTTCTTAGATAGTAAGGTCCAAAATTGACTAAAGACGAAACTATAAACATACGTACCTAATAAGAATAACGCATAGTGCGGTCGGTGGCCGCAAGGACGTTGGTGCGCGGGCGGAGGTTTCGTTCGTGGTGCGGTCGACTTCAAGTCAAGATACTACACAGCGACGACATCCGCATGTGTGCGTGAATATCTTGTGAGTCGAGCTTGCGTTCGTTCGGTGGTTGACAGTAACGACATTGAATAATGTTGCACGTTCTATATTTTTCCCCATTTGGATAGCAGAATTGGTGATAAATTTATGTTATCAGTTTTGTATGTTTTTAGTATTTGGCAATGGCTGTGACTGACAAACCAACAAAAAATGATAATTTTCTTCAGTCAAAACAGTTAATGTTAACGTACTAAAAATAAAATTTTTGAACCATAAATAAATAATATATTCAAAGCCCCTTTTTGGTTACAATGGACGACTATTTCTCCTGTCTG
Organism: Hesperia comma; assembly: GCA_905404135.1. Lineage (NCBI taxonomy): Eukaryota > Metazoa > Arthropoda > Insecta > Lepidoptera > Hesperiidae > Hesperia > Hesperia comma. Next base: position 6,627,478 of record FR990034.1, read on the forward strand.
TTAGTCTAAATAATTTTAGTTGGGGTTTATTGGGATGAATTTCAATAATAAGAATATTCCAATGAAATATTTACAAACCACAAATTCTTAAGTTAAGATCTAAATAAAAAATCCTTTTTATTACTAAAACTTAATTACATCTTATAATTTAAAAAAATATCGAAACGAGCACAGTATTTTTAAAGTAAAATTTTTAATGTGAATACCAAAAATCACTCATAGCAAGTAATAAAAATATAACGAAAAAAAAGAGTGTGTGTACTTATGTACACGCGTTAGAAGTTATACTTCTTTAGCGTATGGAAAAAAAATAACTAAAATGCAGTAGTGATTAACGATAAATATTAAACAAACCGTGAACTCATGAAAATGTTTCATACTAACGCCATCTATGAAATATTAGGATAACTTCTACGAGGTACTGTTTGTAACGTGTTGAAATAGCCGTGAACTCACGAAAATGTTTTTTTTTTTTTTTTATGGAATTAACATTGATGTATAAGTATCTAGATGGATAATCGAATCCGCGAAGACCTGTCAAAAAAGCTGCGCCAACTATTGGCGCAGAAGTACTTTCCCGCCAATTAGTGCCGATCGCGCCGCTTTCGTGTCACTACGTATTACGCGCGCAATTTAAATAAACAAATAAGAGGGATAACATGACGAAATGTGCTATTAAACTGTGCCGGAATTATAAAGGAAGGGTAAAAAGCTCAAAAAACATCACATATCATAGGCAAGTAACCAATAAACATACTTTTAATTAAATTTCAATTTTGATTTTTATTGTAACCAAATTACGTCATTTTTTTGTCAGTGTTGCTAGTTTCTATTTTTATGCTCCCGACTTAACATCATTTTTGTGGGTATATAAATTGGTTTAAGGTTACGTGTATATTATTTAGTTCATGTACTTTTATAAATCGATTAAAGAAAGGTGGTGTTTACCAATACGTTTGTGTTTATTTATAATAATATAACATTAATATTCGTATGTTTATGAGCCCATTTTAATGATTATTTTTGCATTGGGTCGAATAAACCACTTTTAAAGGTACAAGAGTAATGTGAAAAGGAGACGATCCAAAATTGTATGTAGTCTGGGCCTGGTTTTGTACCAGTGATAAAATAAGATAAAAAAGAAAAATAAACCATTTTTGACTAATCAAATCCACGAACTCATCTTTATTTCATTGCAAAAAATATTTATTAACTCCACGTGACGAAATTATTCTACATAATGGCGGGCAGCAGACCAGAGGATTCATAATTTTTGACGTATGACGTTAGCTGTCAATATGCCTTCTCTATGCTTGAACAATGGCTCGAACTCAGAGTGAAGGACGCCATCTTGCAAGTGTTGCAAGTAGTACCTACCGAATAACTCGAAATTAATTTTATTTTAGCAAGTCATTTATTGCGATTTGTGAATTTATTATATTTTTAATGAACTTTCTGTATTTTTTGGTTTTTCATGGTTTAGTGTACAAGATCAGGCCCAAAATGGACCATCTCCTTTATTTATTGAAGTTTTTTTTAATGATATGCATGTAATTAACTTTCCAAGTAATTTTTTTATTAAATTAGATAGGTAACGTAAATAATTGGCTCTTCTTTAATTAAGTTACCACCTCAAATTAAGCTAAAAATTTGAGGGGGGGAGGGGGCTGACGCTCACATCTTCCCCCCACCATTTTTAAATCTAGGAAATGCATACTTTTTTTATTATAAAAAAATCAAGTTTCCAAAAATTATAAAGTGACTACCTCAAATTAAGCTGAAATTTTTTGGAGGAGAGGTTGGTGACTCCCCCAACTTTCCCCCCAAATTACTTTTTCGCTATTGTTAGTCCTGTTTGCCTGTTTGGCTGCATCTTCCGCAGCGCCGGAGATGTCACGATTCAAAATTAGGCCCAAAAATCAAATTAGATCTACTTAAGTTATTTATTTTTTATAATGTAGTTTAAAACACACACACACACACACACACACACACGTCCACACACACATATACATACACTTAAGACTTCGAGCGCTTACACATTAACCAATGAGACCACATAACCTTAAAATTTTTAGAGATTTAGAAAAATAATTTTAAAAAAGTAAGTACTTTATGAGAGCAATATTTAGTTTGGGGGGACGAATGAGAGTGTAGAACCCGTCCTCCCTTCAAATTTTCACCTTAATCTGAGACGGTAACTTTACAATTTTAGAAAAGGAGATGGTCCATTTTGGGCCTGATCTTGTACACTAAACCATGAAAAACCAAAAAATACAGAAAGTTCATTAAAAATATAATAAATTCACAAATCGCAATAAATGACTTGCTAAAATAAAATTAATTTCGAGTTATTCGGTAGGTACTACTTGCAACACTTGCAAGATGGCGTCCTTCACTCTGAGTTCGAGCCATTGTTCAAGCATAGAGAAGGCATATTGACAGCTAACGTCATACGTCAAAAATTATGAATCCTCTGGTCTGCTGCCCGCCATTATGTAGAATAATTGCGTCACGTGGAGTTAATAAATAATTTTTGCACTGAAATATAGATGAGTTCGTGGATTTGATTAGTCAAAAATGGTTTATTTTTCTTTTTTATTTTATTTTATCACTGGTACAAAACCAGGCCCAGACTCCATACAATTTTGGACCGTCTCCTTTCCAACTACAAACTGCGTAAAAAATATTAATTTAATTAACTTAGCTGGTTTATTACAACATTAACATAAACAACTGTAATTAAATTAAGTAGGGTTTTTTATTTATTCATGAAAATAACCACTCCATAAATTAAGTTTAATGTGTGATTTATGGGAAAATTTTAGTAACTGGTATCATTGATCACGCAACATAGACACTAGACGAACGTGAAAAACATCGCCTGCACGCACACATGCTTGATATTGTTGCCGTGTTTTTTTGTCTTCATTGTAGGGCGACGCTCAATCTACCTATTTATTGCATCATTGGGAATTAAGATAGCAAACGAGCATGCAGTACCACCCTTCCCCTGCCGCCCATAACAACTGTGACCGACCTAGAACTAGACTCAAAGGGACTAGGATGTTTAGTCCAGTTAGTAGATGGTGTTAGAATATTAGTTGGTTAGTTTGTTAATAAGTGCGAGGACAGGGTATGTTAGTGATAATTAGTCCTGTTAGTTAATGTTAGTAATAGTCCAGTTAGTTATTGTTAGTATGAGTCTTGTTCCAATTCGGTCACAGATGCGTTGCTACCCCTGAGGTCTGAGATGGTCGCCTCTAAAAAAGTGAAACCGGCTCCACTACTCTCTACGGCTCATACTAAAGCCATCTATGAAACATTAGGATAACTTCTACGAGGTACTGTTTGTAACGTGTTGAAATAGTACTTCTATTTGTTGTCAGATGACGCTTCGCCAAATTTAATTGGAGAATTTCGTTCAGAAAACGCACATTGTGCCGTTGTTTTTGTTTTTTATGAGCACTGCAATATATAATTTTACGATAGAAAATATTATATAAATAACTTAATAATTTAATAATATTTTCAGAAACTTTCAAAATTTTTAGGCTCCTAACGCCATCTATCGGTATGTACGTTGCAACTTTACATTGATAGGCCAATCAGTATGAGTGGTTAGCCGGCAACTTCATACAGCTGCGCGCGCATCGCAAAACGAATTTCATACTGTTAAAATTAGGAGTCGGTGAGCGCAAATTCACCCTCATGATTTTTCTCAATCGCGCCAAAAGAAGTATAACTTCAAAAATTATAATAAAAAAATCCAATCCTCTATTATTTTGGTGGGTAAATAAAATCTGAACATGGTAACCCTTTGCACCGCGGAGAGCGTTCACATCACAATCACAACAAGCGGGCGGCGCTAGCTGTTTCATAAAGTTTCATTCACGCACACTGTTGCGCGGCAGATCGTGGAGTGTGCTTGTGCGCTTGCTACTTTTATTACTTTTTTTCGAACGGCCTGCCTGCCAAGCAAGCGAAGCGAGCCACTTGCCTGCTCGCGTTCGCCGTTTACCTGTTAGTGTACCGATTTGTAAACATTTCAACTTTTAACCACCTCGTTCAGTGGTTAAATAAGTTAAGTACGAAGTTACTTGTGCGACGTGAAGTGAAAACTTTCTGCTAACTTACACCCAGATGTTGGAGAGCAAACGGCAATAACCTCGTTTCGTGTCAACAAATAAATATAAACAGTGATCGAAACAAGTTGAGTTACGAGTTGGTGTTCGGAACAAAAAGTACAGTGATGAATTATACAATGGCTTAAACTGGAAATTCAGGACAAGAATGGGATGGGCCTCGTCCGTTCATACAGGAGTTCGGTTTCGCGAATCGCGACTTCAGCTTCACCTACATATCGTATAAGGTAAGTTAAAAAGTTTCGTGTTTTGTTTCGTAACAACCAAGACAGCGAGTTTCATTTTCTCCTGCATCTGTGTTTTATGTCAGAACTATTGTGAAAACTGTTCTACAATATTTGTTAATTTCATAGAGGGTAAGTTGAAGATCGAGAAATTTGAAATTACCGCGCAAAAAGTTTGTCTTCGTGTATTTGTAATTTATATCGTGCTTATGAAATTCTGGTCATACGAGAAACCTGCTATTTATAATTTCCTGCCTCTGCAGCTTTGAAAAGAAAGTAGGATAATTACAGCAAAAAACTTAGTTGTGGTAGGTTATACTAGACTAGCATTTGTTATGTGAGAGTTTCGCATAGTAAATATTAATTTGCGAAACTTAGGAGTAGGTACCAAACTATTTTCATATTACTTTTGATCTTTACTTTTTCTAGTAGCAGTTGGAAACTATTGGTTTAAGGTCACCGTAAAGATTACTTTAAGAACTAAGATTGTTTTAAGAACACCATTTTTTAATTTTATTTTATATGCTTTACCTATACCAATTTTGTATTGAGTTAAGTATATCTACAAGTGCAGTGTTTCATATATATATATTATGGACAAGTTATATCCTCTAATACATATTTGGAAATAACATTTTTAATTTTAATCTGTAATAAGTACTTCCAATTAGGATAATAATTATACAGATATTAATTAAGAAAACTTGTTGTGTCTCCATCACATTCAATCATTCAAAGAAAATAAAAATGTAACTTACTAGATAATTCATTTTGTGAAAGCATTTCACATTCTAAACAATGTAACCACATGTTCTACAACCAATTACAACAATACAATCAACACAAATAAAGTGCACAATTCATTACATGTTAAACAAAGGCTCTATTCTAATGTCTTCATTGACAAAAGAATACAATTGGACATTATACACATCAGTTCAGACTGGCACAAATATATGCAAATGGGCCCTGCAATGAACACAATACCAAATCATTGCAACTTGCAATTTAGATGAGGTGTAACTAATGATTGGTGTGACACACTCATTAAATGGCTAAAGAAGTTATTACCATACAAAATGTAATAAAGTTAATTGACATGTGAAAGCATGTGTGATAAAATATGCTAAACAATATTACAAATCATTTTCACTGTTTTATAAACTTTAAAATTTGAAATTCAAGGCAACAAAGGTTTACTCTGTAGACTAGATCAATCAATAAGGTGTTTTACAGTCAGCACCAGTCTCAACTCTCATTATACTCAAAGAAAACACTAGCCCCAGGCTTGATCAGCTAATACACTTTGGTGTATTAGACTGGTATACCTTTATTTATCCTAGTTACATCTGAAAGCAACATGTAAGTTGGTACTGTTTCATCAGTTATGAATAAAATTATCACACCAATTATTTTTGTTGAGCCACCTCTAGGCTGTTTAGAAGTATGAAGAACGGATTTAGGTTACAAAGTATCTTCATGGTGCGGAGTTGACACTCAGTCACTGATGGTGCGCCATCCACCTCGACGTCACACTATTCATAGCCTTCGCATAATATTACATCCAGTAAAAAATGTAAAATAAACCGCTAAACTCAGTATGATGAGCAATATGAATGCACAATATGCCCCTATCCATGTGTTTAAGACAATCTCCAAATTGTTAGTCTAGATGGATACTTGATAACTTTTTTGTAACATGCTTTGTTCATATTTTAGGTCTCAGAATAAAGAACAATTTTTTTATTACTTTTTTTGGTACTTACCTACTCTGTTTGACTTTATTAAACCTCTTTATCAATAAATACATTGGAGATGCCCATGTAATGTAAAGCAATATTATTATAATCATTTATATTCTATTTTGTTTCTTCAATAAAAATATTCTAAAACAGTAATAAGTAAACTCTACATAATTATCCACCCAAAGGTTGTCTAGAAGGGATCACTGCTTATTGATAAGGCTGTCAAATTTCTTTAATTAAATTTATTTCCTATCTTTCATTGAAAAAAAATAAGAAGTTATGAGACGGAAAGAGATGTCTAAATTAAACTTACGTGAATTAGTATCATTTGGCTGCTTTACTTTTCTGTCGCGCTATTAACATAATATTGTAATCTGTGCCTATACTACCTATGTTTATAATATCATTGAGTGTAAATAAATGTCATGACTAGAAAAATTCAAAACCATTAGTTGATACAGGAGTAATAGTGCTGACAATGTATAAAGTACTTAGAACGTTAGGCTCGACGATATTGGGGCCATCTTAATCAGTACAATATCAATAAAACGAAATTGATATAGAAATTAATTTAGTTGATAAAGCCATTAAAATGTAGTGCCAATGACCATTGCCAATAAATAACCACGAGCAATTAGGGTTATTCCGGTATGATCCACACTACAAGATCCATGATAGGTATTTTGTCCGGTTAGATCCATTGTAATTTGACCATTCCGGATCGATCCATTTCCTGTTTATAATGGGTAAGTACAGTCAAACAAAAAACAGTTGATGAAATAAAAATATGTACTTTTTATTCGTATAAGAATCATCACATACTTATGTTACGCTACCCAAGTCATTTGAAATCATCTTTTCATAGTTATGTTAAACTATATTTAGTCCTTGGATTTGGATAAATCTAAATAATAAAAACAACAATTTTTAAGAGACTACAGATTTATGAAATTATGAAAATAAAATTTAAAACACAATTTTAAAATTGTCATAGTATTCACAATTACATTGAGTTATATTTGCTCCTTGGATTTGGAAAAATCTTAATTAAGTATGAAAGAAACAATTAAATTTGTAAATAAGTGACTGAAGATAATTATTCAAATAACAAAAAAAAACTAAAATTACAATGTCAAATTATCACAGTAAAACAATCATACTGACTTATGCTTGGTCCTTAGATTAATAAATAATAAAAAAAATATTTAGATATTTAACCACAGATAAATCATATTATTATAAAAATAAACCTTAAAATATAGTTGGGCCATTTTAATAGGTCACATTTGACAGTTCGTCAAAATTTTCCAAAGTAACCTTGTAAGGGAGGCACCCCATAGTATCTAATACATTCCATACTCGATATTGTTAAACTTTTTACACTTAAAAGTAAGGAACTGACGTCGTTACAAAGTTACGTCAGTGAACTCTTTTTCTTTTTAAATATCAGGGATGGTACCGAAAGAAACAGATGAGTAGATAAGTTGAATTCGAGAAGTTGAAGTAATCGTCAAAAAGTATTTCACGATTACAAAATAAAATGTATTTTAATACAAACAAAATTAATTTTATTACATTTTAGGCCAAAAAATATGTAATCATTCATTTATATAATAACGTCTGGCTCAAAAGTCAGTATCTAGAAACGTGAAATGTTACAAAAAAGACATAATTTCATTTCGCGCCATTATTTGACGCATTATTTTTGTAATTTTTTTAGTCGTTGTGTGAACTGTGCCGACTGTGCGCATATTATTAATACTTTTAATAACAATCGCATTCAATTTACAGATGTTTGAAGTCCTCATCGATTTATTCAATTTAATCGATGTTTTTCAGTAGGTTATCCTCACTATGAAGCAAAGACAAACAGTTGTCAAATGTGGCCTATTAAAATGGCCCTACTTTAGAACATCAAATTATGACAACAATAACAATAATACTGTTTGGCCCTTAAATCAATGAATAATAAAACCTGTATGCATATTTCTTGCTGACTGTACTAAAATGTGATAACAGATAGTCAATGGACCAGACCGGAATAGAAAATAATTTAAAATATTATGATCCACGTAGGTATTACTCGTTAGGTATCAAACCGGAATAAAAAATAATTAAAAGTATATCGATCCACTCTCGGGATCTATTTTCAAGTATCAAACCGGAATAACCCAGCAATTAGATACTTACATGCGCGAGTTTTGTTTATTAGAAGTCTAGATTAAAAAAGTTTTACTCGCTATATTTAATTGATTGTGTGACCTACTAAATCTTTGCAGGTTCTCTTTGATTTATTTCCGTATACATGATCGGTAAAAACTAACGATCAATTGGTAATCACTGCCAAATGAGCTTGGTAAAACCCATCCTAGGTAAAACCCAGTGTTTCTGTACCTTGTTGTAGGTTAAACCTGCCTTATCTTACCTTGACGCAAAGCCAACCCGAAGGGACCTTAACGTTATATGTATTCTGAACGTCCGACACAATGTCAGGAAGTCGGATATCGTGGGCTATTATTCCCAGTATTCGAATGTCTGTTCATTATTGACGGCGCGAATGGCGCAATGGTTAACTCGACAGATTGCTGTTCCGAGGGTCCTGGGTTCGATTTATAGCGAGGCGAAAATTTGAAACAATGAGTTTAAATTGAAAGCAAAATTAAGTTTAAAATGAAGTCTGGCTGGTAAAGTTCTTTAAATGTCTGCCACAACGCTGAGAACCGATCGTGGAAGTTAAAGAATTCGGTTGTAAGAGCACTTCACAAAAAGCCGATTTTCTGCTTCTTTATGCCGTGTCCTATACAACCAGGTGTTCGATAAACATACTTATTAATAAAGTTATCGATATTATTGACTGTCCTTTGGTCCCACTCACAAAGATCACCAATCGGGGTTAATTGTTTCGCTATCTTTATTGTTCCGCATATATTTGGGTTTACTCGGCTTTCATTTTTACACAATCGACTGAATGTAATGTCTTTTTGATCATTTTGGGCAAACCCTCATGTGGGTATCGACTACAATAATAATTAACATTTCAGGCCTTACCACGTTTTTATGATATTGCGTAAATGAAATTAAACCGTTTAAATAAACGCTTCACACTCATAGCCCCACACTAGGATTCCCTGTGTCGTGGGTGCTATGGACAACATACAAGACAAGGACACACATCTAGACCAAGAACGGAAATTTAAGCTCATTATTCAAATTTCCACTTCGCTGGGAATCGAACCCAGGACCCAGTCGTCAAAATTATAATGATTATAATGCTAGAAATGGAGTGGTTTAGTCATTCCTCCACCAATCCGCACTGGAGCAGCGTGATGTAGTATGCCTTAGACCTCCTCAATGATAAGGAGAGACCTGTGCCAGTCAGTTGTTGGTTATTGATGGGTTGAAACCAAAAGACATTTCCTGATAATTCAATTGGTATAAGAGCTTAAGACAGATTATTAAATCCTAAAACAAAACCAAACAGATGATTGTTAATTTATGATCTAAATTTTTAAGTGCCATCCATACCTGCGTAAGAATGATCTAATCTAGGCTATTATGGCTTTCAACGCCTCAACTATTGTTTTTGTTGCATAATTAGTTAAATATAATTATATTTTAAGCCATTTAATGCAATAAATCGCGTAATCCAACGTCTTACGTCGTACTTACAACCTATCTAATCTCGGTAGAGTCACCCAAGTTGTTATGACATCAGCTTCGTAATATACTTGTCTTGCAATAAAGTTCCCATTAACCGGGTAGGTTACATGTACCCTACGAAAAACATTAAGCTCTACCATGATTATAAATGCGAACTTTATTACCATCTAGCACAACGAGCACTGCTAAAAGTCGCCTATAAAAAACCCTACCGATATTCTACCGAGGCACTTTATAAAGACACAGGACACCTGAGTATTAGAAAAACATACATTAGATCACTAATCTTAAAATACCACAAAATAGCGCTGAAACAAGTAAATAAAGAAAGAAGAAACCAAAGAAAATTGTTCTGGAATATTCCAAAAAGAAATAAAAAATTCGGTCACACAGCTTTCTCCTACATGGGCCCTTTCTTATACACCAGAATAAATAATAAAATTTCAATAGCCAACGACAACACGTACACCTGCAAAAGAAAAATCAAGAAATTATTAGATAATATGACGTATATGGAAACTGAACAAATAATTACAATTCAAAAATAATTTATAAGCGCTCACGTGTCGCGAGCCCAAACATACACAAACATGCACCAAGACACACACACACACACACGTACGCACACACACACACACATACTAACACAAACACACACACACACACACACACAAACAGACACACACACACACACATACACACACAAACAGAGACACACACCCATACAAACAGACACACACACTCATACACACACATGAACACACACAAACAGAGACACACACACACACACTCAAACAGATACACACACATATACACACACTTGTATGCACACATTATTGTTAAGCAAGCCAAAATTTTTGTTAGTTTTAAATAAATAAATACATAGTACATATGTGAGGGGAGAGACTGGTCACCCACGACACAGGGAATCCTAGTGTGGGGACTAGTGTCCACCCAAAATTAACTGTAAACCCTTTTTGGATAAATAAATACTTTTATTATTATTATTATTATTATTATCTAATAAAGATTATTTTAATATGCTTATTATCGCGGAATTTCAAATAATTATAGAGGTATTCAGGAGACAGCCTTACCATAAATTACCAAATTAAAATGCCTCGCCGCTATCATGCTATAAAGTCTAGACTATTAGTTCTATTAGCCTATTAAATTTGAAAAAGAATGTTGAAGTTATAACGCTGCTACAAACTGCTACTTTGGTTGTGATAAATTGCTTTCAGAAAGAAGTACCTACCTCATCTCAATTAACTGTATTATAAAAACTGTCAAAAATGCCGTAACAACAAATTAATTTAAAATTTACCGTCACTCCAAAATAATCTAATTTACATACAATGAAAATAAAAGAATATAATAAACTAACTGACATAGCAGCACACGAAAAGAAGAAAAAGAAGGAGGTTTTCAATTCGACCGTAGGTATATCTGTTCATAAATGTCCGTATATGTATTGTGTTCATGGATTTTCTCGTCGTTATGAGTTATGAGCCAATTACACCAATTACCTCGTGTTTAAGCACTTTAAGCTTGATTATTTTTCGTGACGTGAACTTTACACCTAGATGGGTTGAACTGAGTGCCATCTGGTGAGTAGTTTTTGCGTTATCTCTGCTTGTCGATTTTTTTGTTTAAAGCGATAATTATTATTAAATTTTAAAAACTTACTCCTACCCACTTCACTAAATCCGTCAGTCATACACAATCGCAACAATAAGCTACCTACAACCGAGTATTTAGCAGTACTAGCAACATAATACGGGTACAGCCCGCTTTCAACTTATCGACCTACACAGTTTGCCGGCCGTGATCTCTAGTGGAGTAGGGTTCATGCTCGTTCCGAGAAACAGTAGCGTTGTTTGGGTGCCAGGCTGTGAGCGACCATTGTTCTACCGGCATCCCGCTTGCGAACATGCGCGGACGCACGTAGCGAAACTAGGTACTTAGTACTTATACTTACTATCAGGGAAGTAATGCTTACGCGCTTGAGCGAATTGTAAAGATAAGCGTTTTACGATTATTGTTTTTGTTTTCGACGGAGTCAGTAGTAAGTAGAGGACATTAGTATTATGTAATATTTGACGGATTAGGGATTGTAATGGTTAAGCGACTCGTTGGCTAAGGACTACGTACATTATAACAACCCGGTAACGGACCAACTAAAACGAAAGCATTCAATTAAGATCTTTATGTCTTCGTAATTATGGTTGAGTTTCGATTTTATACTATTTATAATGTGATGATAATTGTTACTGATGTCCATTCACCATCAGGTGATTCGTTTTTCGGTTATTTACAAGAAAAAAATAACACGTTTATCTTATACTAGCTTACCCATCAGACGTCGTCCTGCAACATTATTAATTAGACACCCTCGCTTCAATTCGGCAAACTTGTTGTTCCGCTCCTTTTGATATTATTATTTAAAGAAGAAATAATAAAACTGTCAGTCAAATAATGACAGTTTTATTAAGGCCGAGGTTTCTCCGAAGCTATATAAAGAAATCGTCCTTTCATGACGTAAGTGTAAAAAGTTGTACTGCTTTTAAAAAGCACGCAACCGTCTTTTATTTTGGAAGTACCTACTAGTTCGAGGTTTTTTCGAAAGTGTTAAGTTACAGTATAACTAATAGTAATTTAATATTGATTAATTATATTACAGAGCGTCAAGTATTTTGAATGTTGGACCCCTGAAGGCTTAGTTTCGAAACCTGCATGCATCTCTTATCTCGAAAAATGATGAGTGACGAAATGTGAACATTTTCAAAAACATTTATTACCCAGATTCACTTAGAGACTCTCGGAATCAAATCATTTACTTTATTTAGGTATTATGAATACACTTACGAACGTCATTTTTTGCAATAACTGCCGTATCGCCATTCGAAAAATCCTTAGCTTAAGAACATTTATGTACTATGTATTAACAATATAAAATAACGATAATTTCAACACAGTAAGTATTGTACGTTTAAAATTTTATTTAAACCTGTCAACAAGCCCATTACACAAAATTTTATTAAGTGGGGTTCGCAGTATTAACAAGATTGTTTACTTTTTTTTAACAAAACCATTACGATATGGCCTTCGTTGCCCCGTATAGTGACCAGACCATTAAAGCTTCAAGGTTGAAGGAAACATTTTGGTGGAATAAAAAATGTTTAAAGTAAGTACTATTCTGTGTTGAAGTTTGTAAGGAGTGACTGTAACTTTCAGGTTTTAAGTAGTTAGTATTATAGCTGTTTGTTAGAAAAGTATTTTATCTTTTAATCACCGCACACATGAAAATGAAAATGTGAAGTTTTATGTTTGTGTAAATGGCTGACACTGAGCATACGGTTCGTCTGATGATGAGTAATCATCGCACATGGGTATCAATAACACCAAAGGCGTGCCAAAGACATCACTGATACTCCAAGAAAAAAGAGAGATGAAGAAAGTTCAGTGTTTGATTTTGATACAACAATGAAAACAATTATCGTTATAAGTTCACACAAAATAATATTTATAACTAGCTGTGCCCGCAGCTTACCAAGTTTCGTTAAAATCCGTCGAGTAGTTTTTGTTTCTATAACGGTTATACAGACAGACAGACAGACAAAATTTTTATTGGTTGCGTTTTTGACATCAGTATCGATCCCTTATCACACCCTGATAGTTATTTTGGAAATACTTATATTTCATGTACAGATGTTGACCTCTCTTCAGATTTATTATAAGTATAGATATAGAGGATTTCATAATTGCGTCATTATTTGGTTCGAGTGTCGTTGGATTTGAATATTTTTAATTCACTATTGTTTTATAATATTCTGCATAAAAAATACTACTACTATAAGCGCAAAAAATATTTCATCTATACTTTGAAATAACTAACAAAAAATTATAACTTATGATATGATGGTGTGTTAATTACTTGAAAAACAATATTTCCCCCTTAATTACATCCTCGTTGTAATAGTTGGTAGGTTAAATTGTAGCAAGACGGGTTTTAATAGGTTAGTTTAATCTAAATAAAATGCGTAAAACGGTAAATTACCAAAAAATCGTACGATATTTTTGCAACTGAATAAGTAGGTGGGAGATCTTTCGGTTCGAAATCTGAATTGATCTTACCCTGTTCATTGCGGTCGTCCTGCAAAATTGTGTTAAATTAATTAGATCGCATAAAGTACTGAAGATGTTTTCTTTCATCAAAGCAAATGCTAATTTAATTTTAATACGCTTTTGTTTGCTGGCAGTATATACATTTAGGTACCTTCTTCCAATTCATTAACTTGAATTTTGTTTTTATTTGATTATATATACGTGATTTTTTCATCGAATTGTTACATCTAATAAATTATTTAGATATAGGTTTCTGGTGCTATATTGTCTAATATATTTAAGGTGTATTTTTCAACTCCAGTAGCATGTAATTACGTCGTGAGTGATATCATCTTATCAGTTAAGAGGTTTTACTACAGTGTGAGTAAACAGCTGTTATCAATCCAGGTCAATCGGCTTCATATCAGCGGTAACGATTTTAAATTACACATTTGTGTCTATGATACTTATTTTTTGTTAGTCTCTATTTTAATAGTCTCTTTAACGCGTCTTCTAGGGTTAAGTTGAGATTTAGGGTAAATACACTCGGTCTCTAGGGTTCATAGTAGGTACACTGAAGTGTCACTTGTTTTCATAGCACAAAGGACCGATGTACTTTTAGAATATTACACATATCGTGTTTTTAGACATATCGTGTTGTGTTTTTATTGAAGTGTCGTATTTTCCCACCCATATTCTGAAAGTACAAAATATTAAAACAAGTGGTTCTTCTACGTGACATGCGGGCTCGCCACAGGCTCTTATGTAAAGGTCCTTAACTTTTGCCGTTTCTTCATTCGCTACAAATTATTATGTTCAATATCATATCATAAATACCGACCTATCTTCATGAAATATGATTTTGACGTTCAGTTTGACTATCACGAGTACATTTAACTGATATCAGATTAACCTAAGGAACAAGTTGAAATCCGTAATCGGTCTTTAACTTTTTTTCGTAAATGGGTTATCTGTTAGTAAACATGCAACGAACAAACAAGCAACTCGAGTGGTATAACCGACCTATATAGACCATGTTATCGTTATGTACGGACTGCTTGGAACCTGCCGCGCCTACACTTGAACTCTGATTGAAATACGGAAGCCAATAAAGCAATCTTACTAGCAATCGCTAGTTAGCTAAGCTAATTTTGTAACTACTAGTACACGCTAAGCGGGGTTTAAGATGGAGATTGCAATACGATTTTTTGAGATATGAGAATATTTTTACGATGCGCGCGTTCATCGACATCAAAAAAAAACACGATGAGTTAGCTGAGAGTTGTGACTTGTGACGTATGGGATAGAATTTTTAGCTATTTTTTTCTGTTACACCAAAAACCTTACGTGAGATATAAATACATATATGTACACACATTTTTATATTATGTGAATCATCTGGAAACTATTAAGTACTGGATGTTGCTCTAACACATTGATTGCTATACCTAAAGGTGTCGTCTTTTTTCAGTTCTTTCTTGGATATGAGAGCGAGTAATTTCTTTTTTTTTCTCTTTGGCTGTTGTGATTGATTTGGTGCTACTGAAGCCCATAGCCGTTGATTAGGTATCCTTTGTTAGGAGGCTTGTCTTATCATTTGTAGGCTATTGGCATTATTATTATAACATAAAAAACTCCCATAGTAAACCTCCCTAAACTCCCATAGCACCAAAAAATTGCGATGTGAACGATTTTTCCGTAATGTTATTATATTATTCTGTGTACTTATTAGTTGTCCAATTATCACGTTGAAATTGTTGAACCAATTTAGAATGGTTTGTTCTAAAGATTACTTATATATGTACCTATATGAGTTAGTACCAAAAGCTGACCTGTTACATCGTACCCTATGATTTGAAAATCGATAAAATCGATTCGATACAAATTTTCTTTATATTGCAATTCTGTGCTCGTCCTCTAATCACGAAATCATTACAAATGAAGTCATCACCACGGACTAGATTAAATGAAAACTTGACTTGACTTACCTTAATGTCTAAATTGGAATCATGGCCGTATCTGCCAGTATGGCAACGAACAAAGCAGTAATTTAGTATTCCCTCTTAAAATCAAATGAATGAACGTTCTATGTAGGTCGATCCTATTGAAGGTACTTGAGTCGTAATAAATGCGTGTTTGAGTTTATAAACATTGTATAGATGTCTGTGGTGTGCGCTTTATCTATTATTAATAGACCTGCCTCAGCCGTATGAAGAGGTTCTTATAAATCTTCATTGAACATAGACATATCGACATCATGAGCTTTGATGCAAAAACTGTTTACAAGACGACATTAGGTACGGCTAGGTTTGTTTTATCGCAAGGTGTAAGTACTTACTTACATTACCTACTTACATATTATGTTCTCGAGAGAGAGTAAGTAATAGATATGAAGAAAAGTAATGAAGATTTCGTTAGTTAGAATAGATATAAAGACTGAACATACAATAATAATACAATGTACGACGGAGGAACGTATTTAATAATTTTATTTTTCACTTGAAATGGATTGTTTGTCCTCTGGTCCATGTAAATTTTAGCGACATCTGGCGGGATGTTTTTGAGTAATCCTTAATAATGTGTATTTAATTTACGGTCTTTAACTCAAAACTTTTGCATGTAAGTACTCCCCCAAAAGGAATCGATCGCAAGCAAAAAATTAAGTACTGGACTGAATTTTGTAATAAATTATGACTAGGCACGAAATGCTAATGAAATGAAATGAAGGTAGATACACAATTCAAAAGATTTTATTAAACGGTGACACGGAATGGTACGTGGTACTTAATTATGTAAACCGCACTTTGTCCAATTTGTCGCTAACCGTAAAAACCGATTAAGCCATAAAAATCTGTCGCAATAACATATCATCGGTTCGGAACGAACGCCGAAGAACATTGATTACTCTACTTATTGGTCAGGGTTGTCACTAGTACTTATTTTTTATTATCATTACATGGTTATCGGACCACTTCGAACACTTAAATGAGACCATTAGGTAAAGTGACGGACAGGGAGATAACACTGTAATTAGTCAAAGGATGTTTGAAATTTACTCTTATTTATAATGGACATATTATTATGCAGGTAAAAGGAGATGTTTCAAAATGTATGGAGCCCCGGCCACGACTTTGTACACCATACTCAAAAATGGAGAAACACAATTAAAACAGTTTTCAATCATCCAATTCCTTTAAATTGCTTTAGTTTGGTGGTACAACACAAAAATGTACACGTAAAATTGCAACACAAAAACTAAAATCCGTCATGGCGGTAAGCTGTCATCACATGTCACGTTGGTTGATTTGATTGAAGTTTGACATAATTATGTACCTACATTTCTGTCATGTTGAGGTGACAGTAGACAGTTTGTGATCTATGATCAATGACAAATTGGCAAGACGCCATGTTGTAACGTGATAAAAGTGAATGATAAATACAATTTTTGTACCAGAAAAGTATGCATTTAAGCAGTTTATCTTTATTTTTCTCGAATTCCATGGATTTTTCTCGATTTTTCGAGGTACTGTACATATTGTGGGCCGGATTTGAAACATCTCCTTTGATCTACTTTAAACAAAAAACTCCCAATTACAATAAATAAATACCTACATGCAATCGTTGGACGTGAAATGTCATTGTCAGTGGCTCCATTATTTAAGTACTTATAGTAAACCCAACTTAAGATTGAAACGAAAGAGGCCCTGTCGGACGCAATTGACATTCATTTGACCAATCATTGCACACTAGTAACTGACAGATGAATGACCACAACGTACTTATGAATGACTTTTCGTTAGTTCCAATTTTTGCAATTTCAGAGATAAGTTGGGCGCACTGTACATAATTGTGTAACTATTTATAAATATAAGGTTTTTTTTAAATTATTGAGTGTTTATTTTGTCAGGTCGGTACTTAACAATAATGTCGTGATTTGTAAAATAATTATGTTTTTGCTTTTTTTACAAGAAAAAAATTGTGGTTTCCTCCTTTGACTGGCAATATGTCGGTGATACCTTCGGTGGTGATTATGTCCTTTGATAAACACTTACCATCAAGTGATTCGTCTGTCCGTTCGTCGGTTTTGTACATAAAATACAGTAAATTAAGAAATAAAATTAACATAATATTCGTAACATCTCCTTTGATACCGAAGTAATTAAAATTTTAATAAGAATATTATGCTGTATCGACACTACCGCTTCCATAACAAATTGCCAATATATTAAACGAAAAACAGATCGGCAACAGTTATTACTTAGTAACCCTGCAAGATTTGAACAGGTGTTTGGTTTTTTGCGAAGTAATAAAACAAGTTCCGTTCTAATAGCATATAAATAAATTATTGAAGAATAACTGTATTGAATCCATTAAGTCAGGGCTACTCAAAGTGTTTTTCGCGAGTTGCTAGGGGTTTGTCAATTAAATTCACGGTATGACAGTAGATTCACAATTTCATGTTATCAGATATAATTCAGCATAATTTCATTTTCGTTGATTAAAAATTCAAATATTCTGCTGACTGCAACTTTATGTGTTATTGTAGGACATTACTAACTATATAGGTATAATGAAACTCGGCGTAGCAACGCGTTGAAAGACAACAGAAAAAGCAGCTCGCAATCCTTAAAAAAATTGTCATCGTGCTAGAAGATTGAGTACTTCTGCATTCAGCTCAACATCCAATAAAAAATAGTAAGTGGACAAGATTCACTGATCTTGATAGTTCTGCGATTGCATGTAATCATATGTATGTTTCGAAGATTTTACCGACAGGATGTTATGTTATCTCGTAAGCTATTTTTTTTATTATTAAATGAACGTAGTAAACGAGCAGGCCACACCACCCTTTCGCTGTCGCCCATCTGTGACCGACCTAGAACAAGATTCAATTAGGGGATCGATGGTTAGTCCAGTTAGCAAATGCCAAAAGGAAAAGTAAATGAAAGCTTAGTAAGTGGAAGGACTTGGGCGCAAAATGTTAGTGATACCTAATTAGTTCTGTTAGTTGTTGTTGGTGGGTATTATATTATAGTCCAGTAAGTTATATTGTTCGTCAGAATCTAATTCTAATTTATGCAATGTGTCTTCGAAAATCCGATTGCTCCTCCCTTCCGAAGATCTGAATTGATTTTCTTAGGGCTGAGGATCTAGATACGCCAATGTTTAATAAGATTATGCAATACGTATCATAAGATATTAAGCATTAACACATTAAGTGTTTAATGTGTTAAGAGTTTTTAATGTTTTGTTATTATGTTTTAGTGATTAGAGAAGAAGTGATAAGCGTTAGAATTAGGTCTATTTTATATCTATTTAAAAACTTGGCCCTCTATTACTATTTTTTTTTTTTTTTTTAAGTTTATTTTATTCACAATATTAAAGTTTACACAATGTTACATATTTTATACTTACAATAGTTGTTATTACAAAACAAAAATTTGTTATATAAACACATAAATTCAAATATTTGCGGAGTGAATATGAGCGCGCTATTGGATACGATACCCATTTCACTCCACTACGTAAGACCATGCCTTTACATTTGCACATCCAGCCGCCGATGAAAGAAAAGCTCCGCTATATGATACGGGGCGTCCTCCACGACCGAGGCGCATGGTCTATCGAAATAACAATACATGATGTTTCGCAAGTTACAATTAAACACTTAAATGTTAAAAAAAATATATAAATAAGTTCTTATGTAAGTTATATATTATATATACTAATATTTATACATAAGTAAGATGAATACCTATTTCAGTCTTTGCTATTATTATCGGAGAAGGATGGATCGCCACAATGTGATACGAATTATTCCTTTCCCAACAGACACATAATTATACATTTACTGAACCAAGAACTGTTAAATTAATCCAATTTTGTTAAAATATAGAAACACCCATAATCTTACAAGAGAGATACCTACAATAAATATTATCAGAATATAATAATAGATAGGATAGGTACTATGATTATATAAGTATATTAATATACGGCGCTAGACACAATTGCAAATGGGATTAAATTACGTCATTGATTATACATAGTTACAAAATACAAATGTTGTACAAACAGAATGTAAGTAGGTACTGCCGCGAGCAGCCTTTAGTGAGATCGTGTTACAATTAGACATAAATCAATTTTTTTATAGGTACATGCAAATTATACAGACTTACTATTATGTTTATAGTTATAGATTGTATGGATTATGGACAACCATAGTCTACTCTGGCTGTTATTCGCCTTTTAACGGATTGTAATATCGGACAAGACGAAGACGTAGCCTTGTGGTCAACATTTTTGTCCGTTTTGAACTTCGCGTTGTGTGCTACGCAGTTAAAACATTTCGCAGCGCTCTCTTTGTGTGGACAATCACCGTCCAAGTGATCCTGACTGGAGCAGTGTGCGCATGCCGCGGTGTTGTTGGTGCACTTTGTTCGTATGTGCCCAAACTGGAGACATTTATAGCACTGTGTAAAAGGGGAAAAATCCTCACTATGTACTCTCTAATGGTCGACGCGGACTCTCTCCATAGCAATAACCGTTCGCCACAGCCCGGGACTGACAACAAATATCGCGTTATATAAATTACTATTGCGGTTATTGCGTTTGAATCTCAAGGTAATGTCGCTTTCATTAAACGCGTTTAATTCGGGGTTTTGTCTTACAATAATTTTAGATAATTCATCACTCGGTGTAGAAGTTGATATGCCCTTGAGAATAACCATAGGTTTTAATCTCTGCGCTCTCTCTGCCGTCACTTGGGACGCGTCAGTGGAAGTCAGTCTCGATAATGCATCGTCGCAGTCCTGAGCCGTGTCAAACTCGACACGGAGTTTGTTATTGGACAATGGTACAATTCTCGACGGTGCGTATTTAGAGTCTTTGAACGTAATACTACTGCGGAACGCTGTGACGGCCTCCTGTCGCGACGTAGCGGGGGTTTTCGTGGCCACGATGATGGCTGGCAGTGTAGGTGGTGGTGGCTTCTTGGGAGTCGCCGGAACCAAAGTACTTTTAGTTGGTGCCAGAGCCGGCCAGCCAGCCCTCTGTGCGTAAGACGGTGGGGCTTCCATAGCCGAGGGGGTCGAGGCAAGCGGAGCCTGGCCATTCCCGGTTTGAGCTAGCTCAGCCCTGAGCTTCCCCAACTCCTCACGCATGCAAGACAACAGCTCGCGACGTAATTTCCCAGTGTCCGCAGGAGTCACCTCCCCATGGGCTGCTGCAACGGGTCCAGTGGCGGCATCAGGAGCAATCTTCTCATAAGCGTACATTGCTTTCCGGGTTTCTTCAGCAGCCATACAAACGAGCTTCTTATTGGCGGCCGTGACGTTTTTGCCTTCAGTCATAGTTGTTACGATGGTAGTGGTGAGATATATCACTACACGTTTAAAGGACGCCAGATCGCTGACCTGTTCCGCATTCAGTATGAGAGGCAAAATAGTCCCAGGAGCGCGACGAGCGCGCGGCATCGTCGTAGCGGAGCAAGGGGCCTCGTCCGGGAGGCCTGCAGGGTCGCTCGGAGCACTTTGTTGGTCGCTCAAGGTCTCCGGAGGATCGGGAGGCGGCATTTTATTATCTCACACCACACCATAAATATAGTTTTAAAACTTAAAAACACAATAACTTCTGTTTAAAACTACTCGTCGCACGGTCGAGGCAAATGTTCGACAGTTGATACCTAAACTTTACGTTTTTGTTAATATCTCACTAATGCCTTGTCCGATTCAAGAGATTCTTTCACTATCACATTGAGGGAGAAAACTTGCATCTTTTGGTGTAACATACTTGTATATTGAGTTACTTTTTACCACTGTTTAGGTTTTTTTATCGCGGAGCAAACAACAAACGATCCGAACGCAAGCGAGCGCTGCGCGCAACCCCTCTATTACTATTATAAAAATTAAATCGATCAGGCGTTGGTGTAATTTTTAAGTGTGATTTTCTTCATAACAACTCCATGGAAAGAGTTTAAAATAGGTAGGTACTTATAACACATTATGAAAACCTGTTTTGTCTAGCTTAGCCGCTTTGGTTCCTCGAATTGCAAGTCCTAGGGCCGTATTATGAACTCTTAAATCCAGACAGTTTACGTTTACAACGTGTGGGTAACAGAGACAGCGCCTTACAGGTTGAACGTGAACTGTCTGGAATTAAGAGTTCATAATAAGGGGGCTGTTGTCTAATGTTGTGACAGATTCTGTACTGATTTTTGTAGCTAAATAAGTAACGCAATAAATTATAATGTAAATATACTTTTATATACCCTTGAGTATATATCGAGGCTGTTTTATTATTCTTTCGTCTCTGGAGAGCTTATTGTTTATATCGACGTAAGACCATACTTACACGTTGATGTTACGTAGAATCTAAAGTAGGTACTATAAGCCATGCGCCGTTTCCGGCTTAGATTCAATTCGCTTCGCATAATTCTTCGCATAATTGCAGCTTAGTATCTGCTAGATTACAATCAATCCAATGAGGAACGGAATCCAATGAAAAACAAATTAGTCACTATAATGTCTCATATCTGTCGGTATTTGTTAATGTACCTACCTATTATGTATTCGTATAGCCTAGAGTTCACCGCATAGTGTGCTTTCCACTAGAGATAAGCTGAGCTACTTTGCTATAGGTAGGTACATGTGTTTTACATTCACTAACTATATTGATACTAGATACTTCTTTTTAATCGCGTCATAAATAAAAAAGTTATGTAAGTGTAAAAAAATTACTCCTAATAATTTCTGATTGTGCCTACTAATTAAAGGACTAGTTTCCCGAAGTGGAGCGAGGGCGGGTTTAAAAGTTTACATATAATTTTATGGAATTAGAAATACCTACTCATACAATTTCTTCTTTCTTTGCAGATCCAATAACATCTAACCGTCATTATGTGGTATAACGTCTACAAGGTTGCTGGACTGATCCTTCTCGGCGCTTTGAGCAAAGGAGAGCTACCAGAAGATGACTTCAGGATAATAAACAGACAAGGTATTTTTTTTTTCATAGTGAAGATAATTTATTATACGCAATTTATGAAGAATACCTATATAGGTATAATAAAACTAGAAGTACATTATAGAAATGATATTTCCGTGTTTGAATTCACGGGCATCAGTTAAAGATTAATTGATCTTACGTCAGAAGCCTAAGATACCTACTCTGATATGTACGCACTACGCATGATCATCGAGAAATATACAGAAAGATTGACAAACAAGACGAGATTAATTGCAAAGTAACTTAAAATAATATACTACATACATCCTCTTAGGTTAGTTGGCTTGGCAGTGATCGAAGCGAAGTGAGGAGTCCCAGGTTCGAAATACTGGTCGGCATAGCTGATATTGGCAACAGATAAAAGTTTGATCTCGGATCGTGGGTGTTAGTGTTATTATGTTATTTGTGGTGTGCCACCCGTGACATGGAAAACAACAATAGAAAATTCAAATTATATTCCGCTTTTCGGCTTGAATAAAAGTATTTTTAAAGTAACTGAAATAGTGTAAAAGTCTGTAACTAGATCATAAAAGCGCCTGTGTTTTTGGAAGCTCGACTTTTACGTGTTTACGGGAGCTTTATAGCTACGGGCGGTGTTATCAAAGACGTGTTCCCGATCTGGACGTAAAAGAAAATTATGGCGTTCCGCGTCGAATCGATTCTTTGACGCTGAGAGCAGAAATAGCTTGGTTTTGGGTTCCGTGACGGATTATCAAAGGGAATGAAGTGCTACGACGGAAAATCCGTGGCGATGATCTTTTGGGTAATACTTAATTAGACAATATAATGTTAATTTCTTTAAATATTGTTGAAGGCAATAAGTTACGAAATAATGTATGTAAGTAGTTCTACTCTGTCTTTTAATCCGAGAACGTATTATTTATGTTTTGTTGCTGTTGATGTCTACGGGTGACGGTGGTCATTATTAAAAAAATACTACTCTACTTTTCTTGCAATTGTTACCAATGCTAAAACATCGATTCATAGGTAGGTAAGTTTAAGGTGTATTAGAGTAAATATGAAAGAGTTACCTATATGATAATAAACTCACATAAAGTCATAAACCACGAGCATTAGGTACAATTTATTTATCTGCTAGATAAATTACCGTGGTCGAGAATCGAACCCGGGACCTTTTGCTCAACAAATAAAACTGCCGGAAATCTGCCTTTCACTTGGTAGGCAGTGTCCACCAACGGGGCTACAAGGTCGTCTATGAATATCAATTTCTCATTACTACCATGTAATGGAAAACTAAAATTGGAGCGTCGTCGCGTATGGTCACTCCAAATAACTGGCAGCAGGTTTTATGCTGCATGCACACGCCCCCTGCGGCTCGCCCAGCGTCCGCCACATCCGCGCCGCATCCCGTGCCGAATAGTGTATGAAAGGAACGGCCTTAATTTTAACCCACGACGCAAAAAAATGGCTGTTACGAAAGCCCGTTTCCTTGCGGTGGCTTTAGCAGTTTGGTAGAAATCGGTTCAGCTGTATGAAGAATATCTTCAGCTCTTTTCCAAAATGATGTGCATTTGGCAATTCAGCGCCTTCTAATGTTACGCAGTGAACCATTATCGACGGAAGAAAGCTTATAATTGACATTAATAAAATTGTGATATGAATTTATTATAGTTTATTCGCTGTACTACATGGGGCGGTACTAAACGGCGTAGGGGGGGTTATTATATTTTCAATTTACAGTTAACCTACCAACACTGTATTGAAGCATTAAGCTTGTCAATCATGTTTTTTGTAAAATAAAATATTTTTATTTGTTTACTTTTCTTAATAGGCTCACATAAAAAAATCATCAGTAAATCGTTAGGAAAAGGTTTAAATACAACTTTTCCTAACTTTTTCCTTCCTATACTATGGCTCGGATCTGGTAGACACTCGTCGAGCGAAGACCGGCGTGTACAATGTACATGCAGCTTAACAGGAAGACCAGTTCCAGTGTCGTTTGCATCGCTGATTAGCGATAGACTCATTTAGCGAACCAATCAGATACTGCCTAAAGGTTGTCCTATCTGGTGCGCTTTAAACTAATGCTGCGTATAAATTCAGCAGATAAACTAGAATAGATTATATAGCAGATCGTAAACTGCTCTATCGCAGCACTTCATCAATTTCTTTACGAGGGCCGTTCGTGATTGGGTCTTTAAAGACGTACCACCTTATAGCCTGCTAATCCGCGATACGGACATGACATGTATTGGCTGTAAATATTGGCAGATCTTTGTACCATTGCTGTTTATGAGTAAGAGAAACTGGACTGGTCTATAACGCAGAGAGGTTTTGTTCCGTCATGCTTAAGGTCCACTGGGTCTAGTTATCAAAATGTCCTAAAGTTTCAAAGCGCCCAATTGTGTTATTTTTACGTTACTTGCGAATTTGCTTACCTACTTATTTTATAACTCACTTCTTTACATATTAGATTACTAATTACCAGACTACTTTCTAATGTGCCCTTTAAAACGGTCATGAAATTTTATCTATGTAGGGAGCACCCTTCAAATAAATCATTTAAAAGTAACATCGTCAATCTTTTGCGATCGGCGCAAGGGGATGGATAAACTTTGAGCACAGACATGGCGTGATAGTGGATTATCCGAATAAAATAGGTACTAGTTTCTCTGAAATTTTTCGTGATTAAAGCTGCATACGATATTAAAACAAACGATAAATATTTCTTATCTAAAACTAAAATGTTTCTAAACTGTCTGAAAATATTCTAAACGTAAGTTCCGTTGAAAATATTCCGATAAACAGCTTATGTTACGAATAAAGATATCATTATAAGACTTCTGTCCGAAACTAACAGGTTCATAACCCTTTAACGCGAAAACAGGATTATGGGATACCATATAAGTTAGGCTTTTTCACTTCCTGACGCAACGCGGGACTAGAGAGGATGTAGAAACCTGCTTTGAATAACTTCCTGTCCGAATTGTGTAGTCAGGTGAAAGTTTCTGCGAACGTTAGGCTTAACGACTTATTTTATTACTTAGATCTTGTGTTAGCAAAATACCTGGTTAGAATTTAGTGTTCATTAGATTAACGTTCTATCTTTTTATTGATGCAGTATGCGGGCTTTGGCGTAATGTTCGCTTAACGCAGTGTCAATTACCATTAAATTTTACAGTCTACAATGGTAAAGATTTAAAATGTTGTAGACAGTTAATTAGTGGTTATTCAGCGACGGCTAAAGACTTACCATCTTTCAAGATTATGGTCGTAGTAGATTATGTACCTAATCATATAATTAACATTAGAAGCTTAAGACATTCTACTGCTAGACATTCTTCTCACCAAAGACTTTTGGGCTTAAACTCATTTCTCCTAGTCGAGTTGGCTCCAACTAACTGTGCGAAACAGCGCCATCTAATAGAAACATAATATCTCACACTATGAATACC
Source organism: Hesperia comma (assembly GCA_905404135.1). Classification (NCBI taxonomy): domain Eukaryota; kingdom Metazoa; phylum Arthropoda; class Insecta; order Lepidoptera; family Hesperiidae; genus Hesperia; species Hesperia comma. Next base: position 6,653,781 of record FR990034.1, read on the forward strand.
AACTACAGATACTGTCACTACTCTCGTAAGATTACATACAAAGTTATTTTAATCCCGTACATTACGCAAGGACTATTTGACGCCCTCAGAGACAATAATGATCGTAGATAGTACAATGAGTCATTTGGTAATTAGTTGCGAATCACTTCTAGCGCGTCTAGTCGTAAATATCAGCGCAGGAAGTTGACAGACCTCGGATATGTCACAGGATGTTGTCTTGTCCGAGTTTCTTGTTCTTATGTCCCTTAGTACGTAGACCTTCGTTTCTAAATATTTCAATTGCCTACAGCTTTTAAAGTAAGGTATTTTATACTTACATACATCTATATCAAAATATCATTGTAAATTATTCATTCACTCTTATGGTGTAAGCGACTGCGTCTAGGGACTATCAATCCACTCTGCCAACCTGCTTAGCAGTGGGATAGTTATAACCCATAACTATAGCTAAAATGAAGAGGGTCCATCTATCTTTGTGCCGAAGCCTACCTCCCATGGTCGTAGTGTCCCAGCTAAACAACGGACAAAGTTACTATGTTAAAATATCTACTGTTTTTGGAGGTTGCTGGGTTCTCTAGCTTTTGCCCCACTATAATTACCTAATTAATAGTTTGAAAAAGTAACAACGTATAAAATGCCGAGCGTTGTTATAAATATAAAGCAATAAATATAATAACTGTGTTGTTAACTTACTGTTAGTTCCCTTGTCTGGAGCTAATTTTGGCAATAGTATTCGGTCGTGTTATGTGTTTGTCCAAAAATTGCAAGGTAATTGAGCCTGGACCTCAGTACACATTTTCACTTGAAAATCGTGAAAATTGTGCTGGAAGGTTCCGTTACATACATTCAAGTCAAGCTAATTTATGCGTGTTTTTTAGCTATACTACTACCTAAATACCTCATTGAGCACGGAATGTAGGAAACGGAAACAAATGATTTGTCACAAATAACCATCCTTGATTCCAGAATTCCAAACGATATTCTTTACATCACGGAAGTAAGAAACTATGAAACTATTTGATCGTTTAAAATACCTGACACCATGGAAGTACCATGAAATCCTTTTAACGAGATTATTGACGCAAGCATTTATAAAAAGTAAACTCGCGTGGAATCCGCTTTGTGTATTGTAAAATTCTTAGGACTGGTTTAATTTAAAATTAAACAACATTATTATTTAACAGCCATTAAATCTTCAAATATTTACTCACTGCCAACACTTGTAACCTGCTTATAGAGGTCGAGATTTTCCTCTTCGGTGTTTGTTTACTATGAAGCTTAGATCGAATAGGTAGTATAAGTTGAACGGTGTCCCGCAGAAGGCCCGGATTCGAATCTCGCACATATTATGAGCATATTAAAATCTAATCTTAGCTAATTAAAATGGTATTGCTTCCATTTGGTATTTTTTGTGAATCAATTTAAATAAACCAATGCTACATTGTTAATAACTCCAAGCATTGAAACGGCATTAAAATAATATTTTAAGAAATATACATTTTTAACTTATTTATGATCAGTCATAGCACAGTTATACCACAGTACCGTTCTTATGCGGTGGTTATACTTTTAATACGTCACCATAAACTTTTGATGAAAACCACTAAGTTGTTCTGGGTCAAACCAATAATTATTTTTTACTTTATGGTTTTATTACTATTTTATTTAAGTTATTAACAAAAGCAACTAAGAGTAATTCGGTAGCAAAACATACAACACCTTAAATGTTGAATCAAATAATTTTATTAATTTATTCAAACACGCACATTTTAAAAGAGCATAAATTATTTCTCAATCGGAACATTCAAAGGTTATATGACGAAGGTGTAGTGTAGAAGTTAAAAATATTATGCGAAGTTAAATATAAAAACAAGTATGTTATGTTATGTTTTCAACTATGCATACAATTGGATCACATAACAGCCCCGTAATAATATGTAACTCCCATGAGAAACTAGTCTTTGTTATGATTATTCATTGTTATCTCCACTGCTTTGCTTACCGGGCTGAAGCTAAAATAAATAGTGAGACGAACAATAAGTATTACTTTTTTTAAGTAAATGAAAGTCATGCAGTGAATAAGTACTCTGAAGTTGAACGAGAGTTGAGTGTAGGCATAGGTTCGAATTCTGCTATAATTATGTTGTTTAATTGTTTCCCCTATACAGGAAAACAATGTGATAAAAGGTAGGTTAATAAGTGATTGCTTTGTTTTCAAATTTCCCAATGAAGAGTTCATTTGGGTAGGGCATTTTTGGTCCCTAAAAAGCAGTAGGATGTGATGGAGAAGCTCGGTAAATGTCTTAAAAAAATTTACAGAATGCTTGCGTTATTTCATGATTTCTCTTGTAACAAATCTTATCATAGAGGACGCAATAAATTAACGTACGAAATTTTGATGCGTTCACGCTCCGAATTATTTTTTTAACTTCTTTGACCATTGTTCTGCAAGATTTGCAGTATTTTTCTATTGTACATGGACGTACCTAACCCTAGGTGCTGCAACACCGTTCCCAAAGACAAAATAAATTGAAGTTGAGGCAAACTATTCCACGATTTTCTTCAGAGGTTACCGTTACGAGGTAACAATCAGAACAGAATCGAGGGCAAAACAAATATATTGTGTGAATATTCAATAGGTCGAGTCATTTATATTACAAGATCAATTACGTTACGACACACTAACGATTTTATATTGAAGATTATAGATACAAGGACGTAGAATTATATAAAGTGTTTTATTAATATTACTTTTAAGTGATACTGACGTTTGTTGTAACTAAGTTTACGGTTTTACAGATCTCCTGGCTATGGACAGCGATATCTTCGAAGATAAGGACGCTAAATCATTTTCGCAACTGCTTTTCGATGTGGCAAGAGACCAGGTGTTGGTGGGCGCAAGGTGAGTACTTGGCTATAAACCCATAGTTGACTGGTCTTATTTGTAAGGCGACAATCATTGTTAAGGTCGGAATTCATAAAATGTGACCCATTGCGTAATTTCAGATATTATGTCATAGTGTTGTATGGTTCTTGTTACATAACTACAAAACTGAATAAATACTTGTATTGGGATTTTTGACGAGTTCATAGCAAGAATACGGGTCCGATTTTTACCTTTTGGGTACGGAATCCTAAAAGAGTTAAATTTTAATTTAATTATGCCAAATAATTAAGTAAGTCAAATTAATGCTGTGCCAGTTGAACATCGAAAAAGTGTCTGTAGTTCCGTAGGTAGGTAGTGTTTGTTTTTCGTTTTCTATTCATAATTTCTCTTATTCAATATTTTTAACCATTTTCCCAACCAAATTTCTACTTGAACAGTTTGTCTCTAACTATATGGCAACTCAAAAGGTTTCGTCACGATGTTTTCTTTTGTTAGGCAGGTGATAAATTTGTAATCATAATTCGATAACAATGGGACGTCATTAATTTTGACTAGCTAACGGCTACTCCGTAGACTTGTTTGTGGTATATTTCTCATCTGTATTATCAGAATAATTTATATGAAAAACCGCAAAATATTTTATTAGTGAAATCGTAATGGTTTTGTGTTGCGGTTGCAATAAATTTTGTTTTGACGTTTTTATTATAAAAATATATATCGTCGCTGTATTTCGATGGGTTAATCGGATGCCGAAATCCAGTATTATTACTGAGACCATTCTCACACTCGGACTGTTCGAGTTATTGGGCGTTCGTGTGTGGGCAGGAAAATATGTGGCTTACGGTACGGTGTGCCCTACTGATTAGTGAAAATAACGCTCGAACTTACATTTTTGAGAGGTCTACTTGGTGAATAGTATGAATTGTGTTTTTCTTTAAAAAAGGTATGGCCTAGAAGCATATTTGATGATAGTTTTCGACACACAAGACCCTAGGGTAAATGTGATCTATCCTTATAATTTTTCAAATCTACCTACCTACCTATGTGTGTACAGTATGTATAAGGAACTAAACAAAGTTTTACGATTTGCAATGAAATATTTTCATGAAATTGTTTAAATAAATGTAGGGTAGGGCGGGGCTTAAAGGTCCGCGGGTATAAAGGTCCACCATCAATATCTAAAAAACTAGTGGAATATTGTTCTTTCTAACTACGTACGCGGAATGAAGGGGGTGCGGGAGGTGTAACCAGGCATCGCCGGCAGTCGAACAACGTCACTAGCCGGAGATATACGACCACGTCTAAAAATTTTAACTAAAGTAAATTTTTTCATCATTATTCTTTTTATTTTCGAGCAGTGGTTTTTTGTTTATCACCCCTAAACATAGTTTATTAGTATACGTGATTTATTTGTTTTTCACGATTTATTATTAGTTTTAGGCTAGGTTTAACAGTAATTTCGTTATAACCTCTAAAAATATTTACACGTGGTTGGGGTAAAAAGGTCCAATGCGGTCTTTTTCAATTGTGACTGATTAGTGATTAAACAATTATAAGCTTAACAAAGTTAGAAATTAATAGTAAGACTGTTGCTGTTGTAATATGATGAGAAAAAATAGGTTTTAATCATTAAACAAACATTTTCTTTTAGCATAGAGACTATTTAAATCTTGGAATTATAATAAAGATTTTTTTGCTTAGAAACTACAATACTTTTGACTTTTTGTTTTTTGAATAAAAATAAACGACTGAATTTTATTGAACTAAATATTGTTTTAATTCCATAAAATCATTTATAAATAAAAATTAAACACGGAACTTTTGCCTCCTGCCTGTCCCTTTTTGCCCCATGGTAGGGGTAAAAAGGGACAGACGACAAGGTCTAAAAAAAGTCGTAAAACACATATTTCTATTATAATAATTAAACTAAAAATTGAGTTAAACATAGTCAGATAATTGTTTGTTTGACTAGTGTTATACATTTTGATATAGTGGGGTCAGTTTACGCAGTATAATTCGAAATAGTCAAATTGGCCCTTTAAGCCCCGCTCTACCCTATCTCTTTTTATTAAGAACTGATTTAAATATTACAAACGCAAAAAGTTGCCCCAAGTTTAATAACTGAAATTGGGAATTATTAACCAAATGTAAAAAATAACCTTGAGACTGCGTAAAATTGACCTGTTGATGCAAAAATGCAAATTAAAAATACGGAAGAGGGCAAAAACGTAATTTAATATTATTTCGTTTTACGTCACTTTTGCATAATTTTATATTACATCACCAGACAGATTTATTTCAGTTTAAAACAGAATTTAAAATTGCCCTAAACCTTATTTAAGTTTGTAATTTTCTGTTATTATAATCTATTAAATGATAATGTCATTCATGAAGTTATGTCGTGAGGTGTATTTTACTTTTGTATAGGTATTGCTACAATGTAAATCAGATATACAGTTTAAGCGGCCTCGCCTCTATAATTTATTGTTAAAATGCAAACTCAATTTGATTCAGTTAAGTAATCTAGCAACTAGCAAGAGTTTAGTATTACACGAAATGCATTGTCAGATTAATAGGAAATAACAAGTGACCTTTCCATGGCCTGATGGCCTGACACGCCCTAATTTCGTTGACAAATGTCACAGATTCTATCAAGTTATCTCGTGTTTATTCCTGCGTAATCGTGGGGAGTAAGAAATACGGCCGCAATAAATGAGTTAGAAATATGGCTCGTAAAGTATATCTTAACAGTATTTTAATTTACTGATAGTGTTGATAAGGGAAGCTCGTGAGATTGTTTCCACTGTTCTCAAATTGCTGGTTTGTTTACAAATTGATGATTGTTGATTTTAATTAAAAAATCGCATGTTACTTCTGAATGGAAATCTGATATTTACTTTTAATAACACTACTGGTCCTCTTGCAGCTTTACCCGCGTGGAATTTAGTTTTCAGCATATTTCCTCATTATCCTTTTAGGGGGCGAGTTTCCAAAATTCTGAACATACGTATCTTTCAGCTTTGTGCGTTCAGTAGTTTCGGCTATTCGTTGTTAGTTAGTCAGTCACTCAGTAACGAAAGAGTTCTTTTTTTATATACATTGATCTATAGTTAGTCCTATTTGAGCTTAAAACATTTATGTACCTACAATAAATGTAATAATTAAGTATGTTATTAGGTAAGGCCATTTAAAAGTAAAGGTTTTGAAATAATGAAATGGGTAAATCATTAGTTAAGACTTAAAGATCGATGGATAGATCTTACCTATTATCGATGTGATCGAGATAATTATATTTTCTTATCTTTTCCATTAAGTTATATTGACGATCGCCTCAGATCTATAAATAGAATCCTGACTAACTAATTGATTGTGCTATCTACAGACAAGCCGCTGAACACTGTCTATAAACCTTAGGTTTGATGAGTTTTGACTGTACGAGTATATTACTAATTAATTTCCAGTGATAGACAAATTTAATTTCTGCATATCTAAATATGTGAAATGCGAAAATGTCGTTAACTGTATACGGTGATTCCCACTATAATAGTTGCACTTATGTTTAAAATATTGTAAATTAAGAAATGAGTTATAGGCTATTTTTCTGTATTTATGAGATGATAAAAAAATCATGAAAGCTTTAGTTTGGTTGTGGGTTCCGTATGAAACAAATAAATTCCTCTTTCTTTTTCAATTGTTGTTGTCTGAGTGTGTCATTGGTATTATGTTCACGCTATTCGCAATACTACAAACGCTAATGCAATGTGTCTGTATGTGTGTGTGTAAGGGGTTTTTAATGTGTGTATTTTACGGTTGTTCTTTAAATTGAGATTGGTGTCAGTGTACGGATTGCAGAAGCCACTTAAATCAAGTGGAGTGAATATCACTTTATCACTATATGTTTTAAAAAGATACATCTAACGCAATAATGACATAATGAATTAAGTATAATAATAACAAGTGACAAGCGTCGGTCTGTGGACACAACTCGTAGTTTAAACAATTCGAGTCACTCACCTGTTGTCACCTCGTGATATGAGATAACTTATCAGAAGTGGTTTGGACGGAATGCTTGAGGCAACGTATTTAACGCTTTACGAGTTATGAGTGGCCTGCGGCGTTTTTATGTAGTGGCATTAATATTCATAATCTAATTAAGTTCATTTAAGTAATAGTAAATGTAGAAACATAATTAAATTGTGAATTAACAGAAGCGATGTAATAAATCGAAAATATTTGAAATGCAATGTTCACGGTTCACAGCAAGACTCGCCGTACCATCGGATTCAGTATAACAATTGATCACTTAACAGTATCAAATCAATTAACAGTACCCGATTAAATTTAACATACTTAAATGTCCGCGATCATGTAAGATTCGTAATCAGCCAAAAATAACTGAATATTTTTGTTGCATAATTACAAAATTAATAAAAAAAAACATCTTTTACAAGTGTATAGCTAATCCTACACACAACTCTACCAATTTACCTACCTATTTACCAATTTACATATCTACCAATTTAAGCCGGAAGGTTTTCCTGCACAGTCATACATACATACATAGGTGTATCTACCTGGTCAAACCATGGTTGTATTAGAATCACCTTAGAAATGTTTCACATTCGATAACATTAACGAAGAGTGGGTATAAAAGCTTCGTTTCCTTCTTGGCTGATACCCTGTTATTTAGTCGGAATCGGAAGTAATGGATAGCGAATGACCTCGTAATTCCGGTCATTATGTTGTCAGTATGTTCCTGCATACAATAACGGATATTGATGTTGTCAGCGATTATTATGTAGGAAGCGACAAATCAATCCACTGATGACACCTAATACAATTCAATATCGCGCTGTTTATAGTTTATACGGATAGTATTAATTACTGCACGTCTTTTCAGAATAGAACAAAGGTTGTCGCTATAAAATGACAATGCAAGATCAAATCAAGTTATGGTGCAAGAGTGAACTAAAACGAAATAAATATAGCTAGTTCAAGAGCAGCGAATAATGAAAATTTATTTTCTGTTTTAATTTGCAGCAACCGGTCAAAGATACTTAAACTACAAGGATGTGTTTATCTCGTTTTTTTAATTCTGTATATTTAATAAGCAAAGTATGAAATAATTTATGTCCTTGTAATTATCTGACAAGTATTTCAGTGTCTGAGGTGTTATTATTCAATTATCTTTCGCATAATTATATCTACCTTTTTAATACGCTTATTTAGTTCCTGTCCGCTTGACGTAAAATAAAACACTTAGGATAATTTCTGCATAACCGTTGCCGTGTACGTGCTATGGACCACACACAAGACTAGGACCAAGTCAGACCAAGAATGGGAATTCAAACTCATCATTCAAATTTCCGCCTCGCTGGGAATCGAACCCAGGACCCTTCGAACAGCGATTCGGTGTGTTAACCATTGCGCTATTTGGATCGTCGCCATTAATGGGTTTTAACACTTTTAACCAAATAAAATCAGTATCAGTACAGATAGGTACTACCAGTATTTCACCATATAGGCGTCCTATCTCAAACTTGGTTTCAAGCATCACTAGTATCCCAGTATTCAGCCTAGCAAATTGTATAATAGTACAAATATGCAGTTTCAACATTACCATAGTAATGATTATTAACTGGTGCCGGTCTACTTTCGCGTGTCGCAGTCACTCCGGTAAATGACCTCGAAGGGCGTTAAAATGTCGCCGACGATAACGCGGATTGATGCGTTGGTCAACTAGCGTTGCGTTATTGCGTGACTACGGTCATACCATTAAATGTAATGGCCGACAACTAAGCGGATCAGTTACCTGAGGAAAAGTGATCATCGTCGCTTATAGAAGTTAGAAATACAAAAAATGTTACCGGGTGCAGGTGAAGAAAGACGAAACACCATCGAAACACGAAAGAATAATTTAAACCGTCAAATCTATTTTCGTTATGTTAATCTAATCTTGATCTATTAGATTAGATTAGGCAGGATATCCATACTGCAGGCCTACCATCCATCCAAGCATTCAAAGTCACACTTTTTTGTAGAGGCGACCATCTCAGTCCTCAAGACAACGCCTGTGACTGAATTATGACGAGACTCTAGAACAGGGGTCGGCAAGTACTTTTAGGTGGGGTCCGAATACAGTGCGAAAATTTAAACGAGGTCCAAAAAATTAATCTTTGAGAAAGATATTTCACATATACAGGGTGTCCCGTAATCTGTACGACAAACTGAAATAGATGAATAGCTTGAAAAGAGACCAGCAGGCCTATTATGAACTTTTAAAAAACCATGCAAGTTCCAGGCAATTCAATTCTCGGGCTTAAACTGGCTGGATCTATTTGGTATTATGAGCTGCCTAATTCTGGACGGCTTATGACTGGATGGTTTGTCTCTGGCTGTTTTGTGTTGACAAGCGTAACGTTCAAAAATTTCATTTCAAATTAACCGGTAACTGTACGGTTTCTTATTATTTATATATTTTACGCTTAAATTAAGTATTAACTTAAATGTTTTATGAGAAATATCAAAATGAGTAGTAAATACACGTATTACATAATATTTTTATAAAATAATAGGAATAATTATAGTGATTCTAAGTTCATGTTAATTAGTTACTCTGAAATTAGATTTCTGAACAATCACTCATCTTCGGCGGCAATTTGTCAGAGTTAATATAATGCAATTCGTCCACTTGTATGTTCGTTTGTAATTTAAAGTTATTGACCAATATTAAACAAAACATTATAATATTTACATGTATCAATATATTATATTTATAATTTATAGTCCCCCGTTACTTACTGAGTGACTTAAATCGTTATTAAATTATTAATCGCAAAAAGTTTAAAGGATGGATGTTCCTTGGGGAGTGTAGATGACTAATATTAAGAGAAGGTTGTTGGAAATTACCCCTTTCCTTCCCCCTTAAAGAGGTAAAAAAGGGGCACGATATAAATTAATTATAGCGGACGAATCAGCGCCGGGCGGAGAGCTAGTTAAAAATAATTGCAATGACAAAAGTATTCAATGTTTAATATTTTTATTGAGTATGATTAATCATTATTGTAAATAAAATTATGTCGTAGTTTAGCGGATGAAAATTCTCGTCGTTGCGGTCGTCTTGTAATATCCCTTCGTTGTTCGATATATTAATTCTATTGAAATGCACTTTCACTTTCACAAGTTTGTCAAATTTACTCCTCTTCTCGCACACGTTTCCTGCGCATTTTTTTCAAATACTTCTCGCAGGTAGCGTCAGACTTTAATAGATACACATTTTGGACAAGCAATATTAAACATAATTTAAGAATTTAACGACTAAAATTGAGTTTCATTTATAACAATGCAATATAAGCTGCTATACGGCAGCTTAAACTGAATGGTTTTATTTGACAGATAAACATGTCAAGCAATGTCAATAGCGAGCTCATAATACGACTTTGCCATTCAAAATCCAGGCAGAAGCTGGCGAAATGTCACGTGACCGCTGACTGGCTGGTTTTAAGGGTTTGTAATACGGAATTGCCAGGCAGTTCAGTTTACGCCGTAAACTGACTGGAATTAAGAGTTCATAATAAGGGGGCAGATGTCAAAAAATCGTTTTAGTAAAAGTGTCACCATTTTCGAGATTTCGACCTTTGTTTGATTTTTCAAAAATCGAGCTATCATACCCTACTTTTACTTGCTGACTACACAAATGAGCACATATTATAATAATTTTTTTTTCACGTACTCCCAGTTAGTCTACAATCCCAAGCTATGATTAAGTTCAAATTATTACGTGATTCCTAGAAATTCGGGTCTATTTAGGACTTTTTATGTTTTCGATTTTCTTTGATTCAACTTTGACGGTGGCTCGTGGAAATAAATACCTAGTCAACTAATAGTGCAGATAATCTTAAAATCTTGCTTGGTAAATGGAGATTTTAAAACCGTTAAACACTGGCTACTTTAAGAAGAAAATTTACAAGTTAATGGTATTTTTGTGTCGAGGGGTGTTAGTTAATTTGAACCTAAAGTGGTACCTATGTATTAATGTGTTTGTAAGCACAAAAATGACAAAAATCATTGCGTGATTTAAGCTGCAGGTTATTAAATTACCCCCCTTAGATTCCCTTTGTTAATTATGGCTTTTGCTTTAATTTTGTTTTTAATACAACCCAAATAAAATCCAAGGTTTTAAATTCAGTGACCTATCGGACCGTGGGATTGGTCCTAATTGTCCCATCCAACATCATAATTTCAAGCCTATACTATTGTGTGCGCGGTGCGTAAGACGACTATAGTAGGTAGATTGTATTACAAGGGTGCAAAGTAATATTTTTTCGGCGAGGGCGCTTTTTTGAATCCAGAGCGTAGCGAGGGATTCTTTAGTAGAATCCTGAACGTAGCGAGGGATTCAAAGTATGTCGCCCGAGCCAAAAATATTTGCTCCCGAGTGATGCACTCTACTTTTCATCCCCCCCTATGAGAAAATAAAAGGCGCCTTAAATTCAGGAATAATACTGTCACAGTCACTAAACTAACTAAACTGACTAAACCGACTAACCCGACTAACCCGACTAACCCGACTAACCCGACTAACCCGACTAACCCGACTAACCCGACTAACCCGACTAACCCGACTAACCCGACTAACCCGACTAACCCGACTAACCCGACTAACCCGACTAACCCGACTAACCCGACTAACCCGACTAACCCGACTAACCCGACTAACCCGACTTACCCGACTAACCCGACTTACCCGACTAACCCGACTATAATTTAAATAACGGGCAGGAAAAGTTATATGAAAATTCATTCCCGCCCGCTATTTAAATAACGGGCAGTAAAAGTTATATGAAAATTCATTCCCGCCCGCTAAATAGAAAACACCAACTTTGGATCCCCTTAAGACCGAACCAAGTCGTCTTTTTCGAATAGGTGGGATGAAAAGTATATTTCATTATTCCCATCATTTTCCGCAAAAACGGATGCACAATGTGGTAACAATATCCTCGATCTAAAAAACGATGTCTCATGCATGTTCATATTCCAAGCCCAAGGTCCTTAAGAAACTTGATGGTCTCCTGGTCAAATTTTTTTATCGTGTAGATAAACTATTTACTTTTTTTTCTATGTACTTCCCTTACAATATTTGGCGGTCCGCGGTTCAACCTTTCGCGGTCCGTAAATGGACCGCGGTCCGCCTGTTGCCTACCGTTGCTCTAGAATCTTGTCTTGGGTCGGTCACAGTTGTCATGGTCGACAGCGGAAGGGTAGTGCTACCTGCTCGTTGGCGACCTTATTTCCATTAAAAAATCATGATTTATTTATTCATTCAATACCACCGACAAATTGGTGTATTTATGATATAATTATCTTGGTAGATAGATATCTTGGTGATATCATAAGTAGTTAATTTTTATTTATTTATTTATATGCAGTATTTAAATATACATTTCATGCTTATCTATATAATAATGAATGAATGAATGAATGAATGAATCTTTATTTGTACAAATGTGGTTACATGGTTGGTCAAATAAGTACATAGTTTGTCGCACATTTACCAAATTATGGTGTACAAATATCAATTTGTCAATGTCATTAAAATCTTTAGTATATTAGTATTTATTACATAGAGCTTATTATTCATTATTATTATTATATTATTCATTATTATTATTATACCTATTATTGAGTAGAAGTCAAACATAAAACATGCATGTCAAAATATAAAGAAAAAGAGATATAAAAATCGTTACATAAATTCTTTCAATGAGTAATAACATTTGTCAAGTAACCATTTATGTAGCTCCATTTTAAATTTATTGATAGTGAGAATTTTCATATGTTCAGGAATTTTATTATAAATTGCTACACACATGCGAGTCGAATTTCTCGAACGTATCGCTGTGCGAGAAGGCGGAATACATAGTCGATTTGGATGTCTTGTTGCAAAATAACAATTATTTTTCTTTTCCTCAAAAAGGTGCATATTTAACCTAACAAAAACACAAATCTCATATATATATATACATGTCAAAGTCAATAATTTAAGTTTTTTAAAAAGAGGCTTGCAGCTTGTATCTGGCGTAACATTACATAAAGCGCGTATGCATCGTTTCTGGGCAATAAAAACTTTGTTGCTATCTGTAGAGTTTCCCCATAAAACTATTCCATACCTTAAATTAGAGGTCACATATCCATGGTAGGCTTTTAGAGCTGTAGACATATTACTTATCTTTGGTAGGCGCCATAAAGGAAAAACAAAACGAGATATTTTTTTACAAAGTTTGTCTATGTGATCTTTCCAAGTAAAAAATCGATCTATGTTAATGCCTAGGAATGTAATGGAGTCAGTTTCTTCTATAGGATTATTATCATAATGCACGTTTAAGTTATGCTTTTTTGATCCTCTATTTCCAAATTGTATATATTTCGTTTTATTAACATTAATTTTAAGATTATTGTTTTTAAGCCATGTCACTATTTTACTAATTGTATCATTTATTGAATTATTATAATTAATATTGAGACTATTATGTATGATTACTGCAATATCGTCTGCAAATAAAGAATATTGGTGGTTTGTGATTTTAACAATGTCATTTATATAGATGATAAACAGTAGTGGTCCTAAAATACTTCCTTGAGGAACTCCGACTCTATTGTATTTAAGTTCAGATTTAAAGGATTCCTCTTCTCCGGTAATCGAATTAACGTTTTGAATTTCAACAAATTGTTTCCGGTCACAAAGGTAGCTATTGAGCCATTCAAGTGGCTGGCCACGAATACCGTACCGTTCGCACTTCCATAGCAACAATTTATGGCATACAAAATCGAACGCCTTGCTCATATCAAAGAATACTCCCGTTGATACACGCTTTTTATCCACATTTTCAAGTATCCTACCTACTAAGTTATATGCAGCTAATGTTGTTGATTTATTTTTACGAAATCCGTTTTGATCTGGAGTGAGTACATTGTTTCTGTCAATAAAGTTAGTAATTCGTATAAACATTGCCTTTTCAAAGATTTTAGAAAATATGGATATGAGAGCTATAGGTCGGTAATTATTCATACTTGTTTTTTCATTCTTCTTATGGATAGGTTTTATTATAGATACTTTGAGGATTGTAGGAAACTGACCGGTGATAAAAGATAAATTAATAATATGACTAAGGATTGGCGCAATTAGCTTGGAAACCACTTTTATTATTTTAGTTGAGACTTGGTCAAAGCCAACAGATGAGGTATTATTAAGTTTCATTATAATATTAAATATCTCTTTTGAATTAGTTGGAGTCAGAAATAAGGAATTATGATTAAAGTCTATTTTATGTTTGTATGCGTCATTCATTATAGTATATTCAGTTGTCAAATTGATAAAAAAGTCATTGAAATTATTAGCAATGTCAATTGGATTAGTAACATATAAATTATTATAAAAAATTTCATCTATATATTTGTCGTTATTTCTTTCAATTGTATTATTTTTTATAATGTCCCATGACGCAATACATTTATTTTTTGCACATTCAATATATTTATGATTGCTTATCTTGTGTGAAGATAGCATACATTTTTTTAAAATTTTATTATAATTCATATATTTTATTTTAAGTCCACTATTTTTACTATTTTTGTAGTATTGGTACCTTAATCGACGTTTATGTTTAGCGGAAACCTTGATACCTTTAGTAATCCATGATACCATATTAGAAGGCTTTTGAAGTTTTCTTCGTAGAATAGGAAAACAGAGGTCATAGAAAAGTGTGAAAAGTTCATGAAATTTATTGAATGCTTCATCTGTATTTGATTCATTATAGATTTCTAACCATGATAGTTGATTAATACAGTTGCAGAATTTTAAAATATTATCTTTGCCAAAATCCCTATACTTAATAAATTTAGCTTTGGGAGTAAATTTTTTACCGCTAATTGGAGTGACTAAAAGTTGCCCAGTGTTATGGTCAGATAAATTTAAATGTAAAAGTTCGCCTGACGCTTCAGGAACATTGCTCAAAATTTGATCGAGGCAAGCATTGCCTCGTGTAGCTGTTTTTATGTGAATAGTCATGTTGAAAGCCTCAATCAATTGTATAAATTGATTGGTAATGGTAGTATTCTTTAATAAATTTATATTAAAATCTCCTGTTATGACTACTTTATGGTTTAATTTTTTGCGAAGACTAGTTAGGAGATTTTCTAATTTATCTAAAAATATGAATGGGTTACTACTGGGTGTTCTATAAATGCAAATAATTGTGTACTTTACATTAATTAATTCTATACCGCAAATCTCAAAGCATAAATCTTGATTAATATCGTTTTGAAATGTTATTTTTTTGAATGGGATTCTATCTCTACACATAATACAGACACCTCCCCGTCTGTGCTGCGCTCTCGAGGAGCTAGTCGCTAGTTTGTAACCGTTTAATTTTAAGTTTAACTCTTCGCCACGTTTAATGAAGGTTTCAGACATACAAATGATATCTATATGCATATTTTTTTCGCGTAGAGTCTGTAATGTAACTTCTAAGGTATCTTTTTTACTTATAAACCCAGCAATGTTTTGATGTAGTATTAATAAATTATTATTTCTGCATTCATTATTGACGAAAAAATGTTTTATCTGAATTAGTGGTTGGGGATATGTCAATTTTACTTGGATAGTAGTCTAAAATGGTTTTTTGTTTTAATTTATTTTTTCCTAAATTAATTGAATTTTTCATTGGAGACTGATGCAAGCGTCTTTTTAATTTACTTAAGTCAAGGAATGAGTTTTTATAATCAATATAGTCAATGCATAAGTTTATCTTAGCGCAAATATCGGTTAGATGATTTCTAAAGTAATGGCTGTTTTCTATATAATGACAATTTTTATAAGCATTACATATTAAACGTAAATTGTTATTTAACATTTTTTCATTTAGATATTTATTCTGAAGCACGTTTAAAATAAGCACTGAAGAGTTTTTAAGTCGTTTTAGGACAGCACTTAATTCGGTGGTGATTTTCACGGGATTTGAGTCATTTTCACCTATGCATATTAGGACTTTATGCGAGTCTTCTGGGGCTATATCGGTATAACAATCTTTAAGAACTTCTTCGGAGTCTGCGTAGGGTTTTGTTACTGAAGATACAGTGTATTTGTTATATTTTGAGTTTTCCCTCGATTTTTTTAAGATAAGATAAGAGCGTAGAAAAGTCGTGTCTGCTTTTTTACGAAATTGACAAAACAAAAAATATATAGGGGGGTTAAGAAACAGTAGCATAGAACACAAATCTAATAAAAAAAAATATTAAAAAAAAGTCTGTTTGCGCGCGCTAATCTCTGGGAATTATGGGAATTTCACTGGAAGATAGCGGAGAATCCAGAGCAACATTAAGGCTATTTTTTATCCCGTAATTCCCACGGGATTAGGACTCACGCAGTAAAAACTCCTATGCGCGAAGTCGCGGGCTTAAATTTTTATGGAATTTTTACTCTAAGATAGCGGAGATTCCTGAGCAACATTTAGGCTATTTTTTATCCCGGAATTCCCACGGGATTAGGACTCACGCGGTAAAAACTGCTATGCATGAAGTCGCGGGCTTAAATTTTTATGGAACTTTCACTCTAAGATAGCGGAGATCAGGATTCACGTGGGAAAAACTCCTATGCGCGAAATGGCGGGCTTAAATTTTTATGGAATTTTTATTGGGACATAGAGGAGGTTCTGTAGCAACATATAGGCTACTTTTATCCCGGAATTCCCACGGGATCAGGATTCACGCGGGAAAAACTCCTATGCGCGAAGTTGCAGCCTAAGATTTTATACAATACTAGCTTTTGCCAGCGGCTTCGCCCGCGTGAATTTCGTTTAAACTTCACCCCTTTATTTCACCCACTTAAGTGTCATAAACGTAAGAGTAGATAAAATATAGGTATACTTAATCAGAAAGCTTCGAACTGCTAAGCTATCGGGAGTTACACGTGTTATTGTGAGTCAACCATAAAAGATAGACATATGCTGTCGTGGAATATTTTTTATATAATTTTAAGGAGAACATTTCCGTCATACATGATTTCTGTGTAGCTTTAACCATTAAGGTTGCACACGCGACGGAAGCTTAAAAAATGGAGTAACTTCTCCCGTTTCCCCAACATTTCCCTTCACTGCTCTGCTCCTATTGATTGTAGCGTGATGAAAAGTATACTATAACCAGCGCGGGAGTATGAAAAATAATTGTACCAAGTTTCGTTAAAATCCGTCGAGTAGTTTTTGTTTCTATAACGGTTATACATCAGACAGACAGGACAGACAGACAGACAGACAGACAGACAGACAGACAAAAATTTTACTGATTGCATTTTTGGCATCAGTATCGATCCCTAATCACCCCCTGATAGTTATTTTGGAAATATATTTAATGTACAGAATTGACCTCTCTACAGATTTATTATAAGTATAGATATATATTATACAATATATATATAAACAAATAAAACTGTCAAGATGTTCACTTAACAAATAACAAAGGAGTCGTAATTATGCTACTGCATACTTGTCATGCCATAAAATTCCTAGCGCGTCCACACAAAAATGCAATATCATAAGAGTGTAAGGTGTTTTAAATTGGTGACTTTAAACGTAAAAAATAGTAGGTTGTGTAAAGCATAAAGAAGCGTTTGTTTATTTGTTTAAATATTCTCAGAACATAATTATGTGCATATCTTTTAGATTTGATAAAATCCCAAAGGATGTAATCTGATCGTGTATTTTATACCTACTTACCTGATAAGACTTTCAGTAATATGTTTTTTTATTGAAAAGTATAAAATCCATAAAAACAAACATGTATTTATCTTATTGAATCAGAAATAAGCAACTATCTGTTCTGTTGTAATCTCGATTTCAATCTTGTTCTGTGTCGGTCACAGTGTTGTGGTCGACAGCGGAAGGGTTGTTTTTGCTCCCTTTGTTTGCTATTTCAATTCCATAAAATGAGTAAAATTACCTGCATTCTGCATGCATGTCTGCATTTCTGTACATCACCTACCCAGCTCCTATTTTATTTTAATTGGGCAAAACTACGAACTAAATATGGGTACTGCATGGGACCACCATCATACATCTGCTAAATTTGCCGTGGAACAAGGTGTTTCAAGTAACCTTATGTTTTGGTAAGAACCTATTCAGATAAGGATCTGCAGTTGCAGTTGCTACCAAGCATCTGTTAAACTGCATACTGTCATTCCTATACAAAGTGGAACATTAAGACTAATTAATTGAGTCTATTTCCTACAAAACCATAAATATAATGATTCTACGTAACATTATCCCAAAATATTCTAAGTATGTTGCATATGCCGCCCTATTATGTTACTTATAACGTAGTAGGAACGTCAGTTTTAAAACTGTGTGTGTTGATATGACTGTATATGAGTATCTTGATGTATATTTGTGCACTTTGCACTTTATACCTTTTATATAACTCGGTCCCGTTGATTTATTCAACGTTAATAAATGGAGCGATCGAGTCTTTGTCGTTTATTAGGTATGCCGCCTTATTATTTACTTCACAGTTTGTAATCAATACAATGTTACAAAGATTGTTGTAACGATTTATTAACGTAATTGGTTGAATGTAATGTTTACAGTGTAATCTCGGTATTATTCCCGGTCTTCTTCGGTAGACTAAATAAGCCTCTGCTTTGTTTAGGTAGGTCCTTTGTTTATCTGCTTCGGCTGGAAATCAAACCCAGGACCCTTCGCTTCGCAGACAGGATCACTGTTAATACCAACTAGAGTACGGGGTCGTCACCTTGTTCTAATAAAAAGGAACGTCGAGCTTTTAGCAGTAAAGCTCGCCTATTGTACGGTACTAATTATATTATTTTGTGGTCAACAAAGCAATAAATAACGTACATTAACAGTACTAACAGTCAAGATACATGCCAATACTATATTATATTCGTAAATATACCAGTGCAACGCCGAACCTGACGCCATGCTGTCTGAAAGAATGGACTGATAACCTTCACGCTTATCACGGTATGATAAGATACCACTGATTTTTTACATGTTATTAAGTTACACTTCCAAGTATCTGTACCTACTAATAATGAAATGAATGGGGCTGAAAATGTTGAATATGTTTAAAAAAATGTACTTAATGTTCATAATGTTCATTTTTAATCGGTTCGTGGAATTTGAACGTCTGGATGTCTCTCTGTTTATGTATATTTTATTATGTATACTTATTATGTATTCTTTAAATTTTGATGCTATTTGTAAAGATGCTATTCAAAATGCACATTTAGAAATAAAAATAATCGAAGAAGCATGTGCGACAATGTGCGTGTTACCTTAATAGTATAGTAATAAACAAACATTAAATTGTTGTGTTCGAAGCCTGTAATCGAAAACTCATTTCCAGTGGAGAAATGTTAGACTTGTTTCGTTAGATAATATTAGTTATTTAATAATGAGTTGGCGGCGGTATGAATGGTAATGTAAACAGGTAGTGACTACCAAAGGTAATATTTTGGAGATTACCTTTGTTTAGGGCTGCTAGATGATAAGGGTAGATTTTTCTAAATATTTTTTTTGTTTATTTAACAAACTGAATATTTATCTAAATATGCATCACTTTCATTTTTTATCAAGTAGGGTCTGTGTTCCGCGTGGAAGTACTTTGGACTGATTTTTAAGGTAAACTTTCAACCCTAAGAGAGTAACTCTTAAGCTTTTCAAGTACCCTCTCAGGGGTGGAATATCACAAAATTGACAAAATTCCTTCTTAGCGGCCGTCTATGACTTTACCAAAATTTATCTTTGTACGTCAAGCGGTTTTCGATATTTCGTAATGAATGAGTGGCCTTTCGCTTTAGATAGATAGATGAGTAAGTTCTTGATAACAATCCCATCTGATTATAAATGGACTAGCTTTTGCCAGCGGCTTCGCCCGCGTGAATTTCGTTTAAACTTCACCCCTTTATTTCACCCACTTAAGTGTCATAAACGTAAGAGTAGATAAAATATAGGTATACTTAATCAGAAAGCTTCGAACTGCTAAGCTATCGGGAGTTACACGTGTTATTGTGAGTCAACGATAAAAGATAGACATATGCTGTCGTGGAATATTTTTTATATAATTTTAAGGAGAACATTTCCGTCATACATGATTTCTGTGTAGCTTTAACCATTAAGGTTGCACACGCGACGGAAGCTTAAAAAATGGAGTAGCTTCTCCCGTTTCCCCAACATTTCCCTTCACTGCTCTGAATATTGATTGTAGCGTGATGAAAAGTATACTATAACCAGCGCGGGAGTATGAAAAATAATTGTACCAAGTTTCGTTAAAATCCGTCGAGTAGTTTTTGTTTCTATAACGGTTATACATCAGACAGACAGGACAGACAGACAGACAGACAGACAGACAGACAGACAAAAATTTTACTGATTGCATTTTTGGCATCAGTATCGATCCCTAATCACCCCCTGATAGTTATTTTGGAAATATATTTAATGTACAGAATTGACCTCTCTACAGATTTATTATAAGTATAGATATAGATGTAGTCGTGGGTGGTACAGTACACTAACTTAGTATCCTATTCACAAATAAATAGATCCACACTAAAAATCCCTACATCGTGGGCGCCACAGATACTCGTAACGTCAAGTACAAGAACACACAATCAAAGCGAGAAAAGAAATTGAAAGCAATACATGTATACTTATTTTATAGGGGTGGATTTCG
Source organism: Hesperia comma (assembly GCA_905404135.1). Taxonomy (NCBI): domain Eukaryota; kingdom Metazoa; phylum Arthropoda; class Insecta; order Lepidoptera; family Hesperiidae; genus Hesperia; species Hesperia comma. The sequence continues at coordinate 6,674,407 of FR990034.1, forward strand.
TTCTTCACTAGAAATAATCGATGTTAAATACGTGGCCTAGATATGCTACAGGGTTTGGTTCTGTTCGTCAACTTTCAAAACCGAAGGCCTGGCAGCCCTAGTTGTATTAGAAGCGGGAATATGTATGCGCGTGGTGCGCAGTCATAATAATAATATTATATAACAATAATTACACGAATATCTTTATTAATATTTACGGATATTTTGTTATACACGGTCATGTTTGCCCAAACAGTATTTTTGATTGACCTTCCATTTTGTCGTTTATTACTCTTAATTTAAATATCGAAGTAGCAATACTTGTTTTTTACTTTTACTACTGTGATTTATAACTTTTGAATGTAAGTAGTTAAATTACTCGTTTACGATTAAATTGAAACATATGGCAATAAATTTAATATGAAAGTGTCCAAATGTAATTTGCTGATAATAAATTAAAAACAATTAATATTGAGAAATTTATTGAAGAGTCGTTTGACAGAGATTAGCAATGAGATCACCTTTTGTAACCTTTTCAGTATTCCGTATTAAACTGAGAACCCTTATACCATCACTTCCGTTCCGTCTGATGTTTTCAGTTCATCAGAAAGTACATACTATATAATTATATCAGACCTTCGTATGTAGAAGCTATTGGTACGTAATATGTAACGTATTGTTATATTTATCAAGCCGTCAAAGGCGCTGTCCAACTTATCTAAAGGTATCATAGCAAGAGTTATTAAGTTGATGAGGACTTAGTTTTATTAAAACTTAAGGCTTGGAATGTCAAATAGGAAATACTGAGGGTTCAGCACAACTATTAGATATATTGGAATGCTGCCATTGCAAGATTTATTCAATACAATGAACATTTGCTGTATGAACATAAAAATTTAACGGCAGAAATACCGATTAGTCTTAGAGCCTAAGCATAACTTCTGAGCAGTGAAATCCATTAACTTTACATCCATCCACCGATTTAACTTCGAGTCGGGTATGATATAAAATTATTAGTACATGTATTAAACCTGACTTGACCTGTGACTGTGACCTACCTGAGTCGCTGGTAAAATGACATAATTTGCTACGCTCCATTAAAATAGTACATTACGATACGGTGCGTAAAGTTGCCCATTTTTGAACGGCGTGAAAGCGCCCGCGCCGTATATACGCCGTTAAAAATGCAACTTTACGAAAGAGTATCGTTTATTTTATAGCACGAGTGACATAAACCCCCTTAATTGTAGTTATAATAAATAATACTTATGATTTGATGCTTTAATTTCATATAGATCTATATATTGCTAGTTACTCTTTCTAAGTTTGCGATAATGTTTTTGTAATTTTATTGTGCGAAAGAGAATTACAAAGATTTCGGAACATGAAGATACAGATAAGAAAATATGACGAAGCCTCTGGAAAGGAATTATTACGAATTTATTAATGTTTTTATTCAAGTTTTCTACAACATAAAACTGTATTTAGAATAATCGCTAACCTATCAGAATTCTTGCCTAACAAGCATAACGCACTGGTTTAAATTACTGAACCAACAATTTGAGAAGAGAAGATAACTATAAGAAACATTTTTTACTGATTTTACCAAACAGTGTACTTTACCATCCATGTATACTCGTACTTATACTTTGTTAAGTACCTAGGTAGTTTATTTTTTGTTTAATCATATTTTCCCAATAAAAAATTTAGTAACAGTTTTCACCAACTATTTCACTACCTACAACACACAGAACATACTTAAATTGAATTCGTCTAAATAGTTGCACAGAATGATAATCATGACTAAAGTGCAGGCATACATAGTATTTATTATACATAGTAGTAATCTGTGGTGCAGGTTTGCGTCACTCATTGTCATAAAGTACCCTCATGTACCTACATGTATTTTTGTACCCGCGCAATAGGCAATAATTTTATTCATTTTTGAATGGAGTGAAGTTAGCGTCATTTGCCATGTAAAAAGGAGGTACTTAAGCCACGGAAAACCGTGGCATAAGTGCGGGTTTAGGTCACGCTGTGCTATAAATAAATTCATTACCTATGCTCAAAGTTCAAATTAGCGTGTTAGCAAAATTTTCTTATGGCATTTTAAAGGCTCGTTGTCGATCTGCAATCCACCTTAATCACAGCTGCAGAAAGCTGCCATGGGTAGGATGCAATTAAGACAAATTTCGTATTGAATGCGAACGCATTACATACTTACGTACCGCATACTTACATACCGCATGTTATTAGTGGGAATTAGCGGCAGGACTCAAAGGTAGGAAGTGTAAGTGTTGTTTGCCATATCATGTCAATTTAGTGTAGCCTGTGTGCAGAGAGGTGCCGGTCACATTAGACCAGCTATTAAAACACCTCTGTTTGTTCAAATGGTTCTCGATTCCAGCCATAAAGGACTGGTTTGTCGTATGTACTTATTCCTGCTTGCTCGCATTTTTTATTCCTTATTGTATGTTCAGCATTAAGCATGCATAGATTTTTTTGTTTGTATTACTCGTCATTTAGTATACGACGCAGATATTTTAAAACACGTTTTCCTTACAAGTACCTACTTTCGCGTAAGTGTAATTTGAATTTCGAATTACACATAATTTTATAATATATATTATACATACATTATATTTCTGAAAAACGCTTGCAGTTTTCGGATCTCTGAACCTTCAAATGTAATAATTGTGCAATCATGTTTACTTTTGCCTGTTTCTGGTAGTAAGTAAACAAATCAAATTAAGTTCATTACATGCGAGATAAAAAGAACAAAGACATTTATTGTTATCCACGGTAATATCTATCGTAGCCAACCACAATACTCGTGCACCATACATAATGTTCTGCATGATAATTTGATTGTTTTTGTGGTATAAACAAAACAAAACAGGTTTTTACTTCCTGCCGCACCGCACGCGTCAAGACACCGATGTGGCTTGTCAGTCACGCTTTATAAAAACAAAAACAAAACAAATACAATATAAAGGATATCCTTCAAGTGCTTTGTGCATCTTGTACCTACTATTAAGTTATTTTACATAAGCCTTGTTGATTCTTGGCTTGTACGAATTTTTATATAAAAATTGTTTATCCTCACATTTAACTTAGTTCATACGGAAAATGATACGGAATTGTAATGTACATAATTGGTTTGCTAAACCACAGTTAGAAGAAAATTATATGTACGTAGTACGAAAGTAATAAATAAGACTTTGAATAAAATTTTCATAAAACACATAAAATTTTATAAGTATGAATAGCTATAAAAAGCGCATGTGTGATTAAAATTTAATATAAGTCTATAGATCGTTCGTGTAGGTCGTTCTGAAATGTTTGAAGCTGCCTGTCGACTCTCAGGTTCGATTCCCAGCTATGTTAATTTATATGACAAAAAATATATAGGTAACATACGAACGACGACCGTTAATTGAATGTAAGGGTCTCCGCAAACTGACTGCAGCCACCGGCGGCTGTGGCGTTTCTTTTTAGAAGCGCAATCCGGCCAACAGCCAACAGCTCCAAAATCAGTGAGCAGAATTCTGTCGAAGCGGCTGTTGGCTGGACCGCACTTTTAAAAAGAAGCGCCACAGCGCCACCGCCGCCGGTGGCTGCAGTCAGTCTGCGGGAACCCTAAATCGAGCAAGGAACTAAGCGACGTCAACCTCTAATGAAATCTTAATGCAATTTATGCTGTCGACCTAGGTCATATTAGAGCTCATGGCCTAATGAATTAGTTACGCTGGTACCTAGACACTAAGTATAGGTATCTACCTATGAGTTAGTTGTCACAGCTAACGCATAGGTTGGTTGGAATTAAACAGGAACTGTTAAACTAACTGTTTGGTTCTCTTTAATCTTGTGATACTCGTTTGTTTAGATATTTCTCGCACTAATAAACATACGTTCAAAACTAACTCTTTGTATTGAGTATGACTCCGGTTGTGTATTTGTCGTTGAGTTTATGAGATAAAATGCTAAATGGTAGACACATAATTAGGTTTGTGTTTTGGTTCGTTTTATTGTTATATTCAAAAACTTGGTGAAACGACTTGATTAGCAGTATTACCAATTGAAACATTTAGATTGAAAATGGCTCGCCTTAACTTTTGAATATAAACGTGATTTTTTTAATAGCCATAACAAGGTGAGTATTCATTTGATGGTAAGTGTTCACCCCCGCCTATAAAAATGAACAACACCAATTACATAATATATTTATACTCATTAAACATATGAAAATATTCACTAACTAACTAATAAAAGGTAGCTAACTTTGCTAAGACTGATCCGAAGACTGAAGTTTTTATAACTCTACATTCAGACTTTCACAGTACCTATTTTGGTAAAGTGATATTGATTTTATTAGTCATTTAATTTGTCTACTAAAAATCGTAATGCATTAATGCATGATTTTGAAGTAGAAAGGCGGTCAGGTCACAGATCATAAACACTTTCACATTCACACCCCCGCATTATGAATCCCTGGTACGGGTGGCATGAATACAATACATCACAAACACACGGACATTTATTAAGAACAAACGTTTACGTGTGACATAAATAAATATGCATTAAGATTCGACGAATTAATTTCACGGTGGCTATTAATTAGGATTAATTTGAATGAATCACCGATCAGATGCGGTTTTTCTATCTTTCCTGGAGAGAAATAAAGTGACGTCACTTGTCAGTCTTGTCACGTGAATTTATATGACCACTTATGATTAATCATCCTTGAATCGTGCCTTCAATGCCTTCAGGTGACCCTTGTGCTTGTTATTATAATGAAGCAAAACAAACAAAGTAGTGCTAGATAACGCGGTGATAGCCTAAGGGTGCTTTTAGTGTCATGCGGATTTGCTCACGCACGCGGGATTGCTCCGCATGCGTGAAATTTCACGCTGCGGATCATACGCAGTTTAAGTTTCAGTCTTCTGCGGGTTGACGTGCGGGTTGCGTAGACGATTAGTACAATACGGTGCGTGCGCCCCGCCTAGGGTTGCCAGACGGTCGGGAATTGGCGGGATTCTCCCGAATTTTTGTATGTCCTCCCGACTCCCGACAAAGCAAATAATCTCCCGAAAAACAAGTTCGATAATTTTAAGTTCACATTTTCGTCAAACGAAACTTGCAAACCACTTGGGCGCTTAGCGCAGAGCGAAAAAACATTGCAATGCACTCCGTCTGACTTAATACTTAATAATTTATACTCAAAAGAAAGGAACCGAATGAGCATAGATTTAATAAAGGCGGAATTAATAATTCGTTTAAATTTTGACGAAAATTGTTTAAATTTTAAGACCTTTTTGAATAACGATAAAGCTCAAAAGTTGTTAAACGCGGTAAAAAAAATAACAAGTAAGTACTTACGGCAAGAACAAAAACAATAAACATGCTCATTCGGTTCTTATCTTACGTGTCACAAATAACTACTATGTTTTTTTTTCTTATATCTACAGTGCAATTCAAAAATATGTTTGTTTACTTAGTATATTATTAACTTATTTTTTATTTCTCCCGACCAAAGCCCTAAAATCCCGAAAAATCTGTTATTGATCCCGATAACAGGAAGAATCGATCTGGCAACCCTAGCCCCGCCCCGCACGACTCTAAAATGGGCACTGCAGTTGTAGGGACGATCACGCATGCGGATGCCCCGCTGCGGGATGACGCCCCGCACAGCGTCCCGCGTCCCGCGTGCGTTTTTCACGCTTTACAGTAAATTCATGTATGAAATTGTTCTTTGCGGGTGCTACGCATGCGGAGCAATCCCGCGTGCGTGAGCAAATCCGCATGACACTAAAAGCGCCCTAATGGTTAAGAATAGGAGGCTATTCTGAGGTTCCTGTTTCCCAGGGCATACACAGGGTACACATCTGACTTTTTGGAGTTATATGCGTTTTAAGAAAGTAATTGTCATTTGCTAAAACGGTGAAGGAAAACATCGTGAGAAAACCTGCTTGCTTGTTTGCAAAACTCAAAGATATGAAGTCTGTCAATCCGCAGTTGGCCAGCGTAGTAGACTATAGACGTATTCTTCGCATTCTGAGGCGACACTCGTCCTCAACAGGCCATGATGGGTTGAGGTGATGAATGATAATTATGCTTTTTTATAATTTTTTTTTTGTAATTGCGCCCGAAGTTAAACGCATTCTTCGAAATTTCAGGTGTCTTTTGCGAAAGATACAGTCAGAAAAACAGCGGAGGCATATTATTAGGGTTTTATTTGTCACCCTTCGGGCACGAGAACGTAAACAACTACGATCTACGTCGCAAAGCAAAGTAGCCGTGAATGTTGCTCCTATATTCCCCTATTCAGTTACGCGGACTTGTTGTAATTCAATTCCACCTGTGTACAAGTACTTACAAATAGCTTAGCAAGTATATTAAGTATCATACGTTGCGTTTTACGACCCGCTGCGAGGAATCGCAACAGGTTTTGTTTACACGTTCGTATGATATGCAACATACAGACATAATTACGTGTATATGTTTAGTACAACTTGTATCGTAGACACGATGTGTGTTCCTGGACAAATAGCTGGAGGTGTTATTAAATGGATGTTATAACGGATGTTTTATTACGTCGACAGTAATTATAAGTATTATTTACCTTATCTAATTGGTGTGTTAGGGTAAGGGTTATCCTAGTAGGCAAGATTAAAGCTTAATTACTTGACATCTAACATCAGGAGTTACATCACAAATTTATTAGATACTATATTGACGTAGGATACTTATTATATAAGTCACTTTCTTCTGCTTCTGCTGGCCTATCCTTGATACCTTTGGAGCTCAGACTTTGGAGATGCTAATGTTCATGGGTTTTATCCATTAACCATTGAATGGCTAGTTCGTTCATCGGTTAAGTAGGTATTTACATATATTTACAAGTATTTACATATTAAACATAAGTATGAACACAGTAACATTTACTTTAAAAACTAGAAAAACTGTAATAATATGTCACTTAACAGACAATCGATCAACCGCAAAGGACACAATGCGTTAACGACAGTTGATATTAAATATGTATTATGTTTTCATACACGGTGGCATTGTGATAGGATAAATAATAAAATATGTTCGCCAACTCACACCCCCGCACTAGGATTCTTCTACATAAGATATTACAAACCGAAGAATAATTTCGACACCTCCTACGTAGGTACTCTTATATCGTAAGTTAAAAATCAAACACCATATTGTATGATAGAAGATACCTAGGTGGTACCGAAAGGGTAATTCCTGCGTCTGTGACACTATTGTGTCTTTCTTTCTAGAAATTAGTCATCACCAATATAATGTATTTTTTATCGATTTTATTCAAATTTTGAAACAAAAGTCGCACGTCGGAATCGGTATTATGTGGTATCGTTACTTGATCAATTCTAAAATTAGTATGACTAGTTAAAATTTCTATTCTTAGTCTAAGTAGGTGTATGTTTTCTTGTTTTTCATATTGCTCATGGCACCCACGACAAGGGAAAGACCTTTGAGTTTGCTTTTTAAGCTCGTGTATATCAACATCAACTTTATTGCGACACAGACACACGTTCGTTAGAATAATCGTTTTTATTGAACCGGTGCTGATATCTACTCTAAACTCATTCATAGCCATATACGTCACAACACAAGGATTGCGTATGTTGTTAACACTGAATGTGTCAGCAACCACCTACTTAAAGCTATATTGTTTTGAAATCTGCAATTATAAATACAATACTAATGCATTTACGTACACCTTCCTACGTAATTATGTACGTATCTTATAGTTTTGTCGTAGTCTAAGGGCCCAGCTGAGTGTAACGTGATTTTTCCTATAAGTGGCCCCACACAGAGCAGAGGTTTGTTCCATGACTGAGAATACTGAGAGCATATTTCACTACGTTACTCCAGATTTGCGGGAGCTTTTATTGGTTCACTTATAACTGTGAGTCTTTCCTATGTCTGATTATCTACTTATAGGGCAACGCAGAATTTCCTATTGACATTTAAAAAGTCCAAAAATCCAAGTCGAAAAGTTCCGGAATTTTAAAGCTCTATACCTAGAACCATAAAATCACATAGTTTGCTGTATTGGGGATGCCTGGAATATTAACCACATTTCCATACTGGCAAACCATAGTGTAGAGGCGACAGAAGACCCTGCTTGGTTGTACCTACTCGTCGTGTTTCGGCTGGTAGCTTGATAGCCTGTAATTTCTTTTGTTCCTTTTTCTTTATGCCTTGTCGGCAACGCATCTGTGATGCCTTTGGTGTTACTGATGTCCAAGGGCTATTGTGTCTACAATTAACATATTGTAAAATAATTAACATATTGAAAAATATTGCAAAATGTGATAAACATCATTTATAATGGCGTTTTATAGTAAAGCTGATTTTATGCAGAAGAGCTTGGGTAGATTGTATTTCATCAAATACCACTTTAAATCTTAACCATATAATTATAACACTAGACTCGTCTGATGTAAGTTATTTATATCGATATGATATCTGGTTGAATCCGCTTTGTCTACGTCTACGCACTAACATTCGGTAATATGCAATCAATCACCCAATCTGTTCTCATCTTCATGATACGATGTCCTTGTTCTACATTCGAATGAATGGCACCCGTACGAGCTCGATTTAATTATCTGTCGCCAGTAATAAATTTGGAGGAGATACACTTATAATAAAACTGTTACTGACCGCTGTCTGTACCTACATGAGAGTTATAAGAAAAACTATTGGCACAATGGAACCCAAAACAATTATTGTTATAATTTTCGAAGTTTTACAGTATGTTGCATGCCCTTATTTTTATAGTTAAAATTTCGGATGCATATAACTGAAACGTGTGTTTTGTGATCAGGATACATTTGCGATATCCGGCAGATACGTATTATATCCGGATATCAAAAGTTCAACGATAAGCTAGCTTTAATGTCGATATAATCTATTTATAATCAAGAATGAATCTTAAATGCATTAAAAATTAACGAGGATAGGTTACAGGCTAACGACTTGATAATATTCGGTGTATAAATTACACTAATGATTAGTCACTGAACACGTTAGGACAGTGGTTGTCATAACTTTTCTGGCCAAGAGCCGCACAGGGGCCCTTAAAGGTGCGGTTCCACTGAGGCGGAGCGGAGCGGAGCTGTGCGCGATTCACCAATCGCATGGCTTGAAAATCACGTCTCATTGTGCCTCGCGTGGATTTCAAGCCATGTGATATATACCTGTAAAGGTACCATCAAGGCCGCAGCTATCTGATATGAGCAATCCATGCAATATCCTTTTGGACGGCTTTCCACCACCGTCGCTTCACACATATCTGCCACAGGGCGTTTGACGACCATGTCTTTAGGACCTAATGGAGAGGTCCACTGCTCCATTCCCGCTTTTCCACGAACTTCAAAATGTACCCTCGTAAGGAGCGTCCTCAGTGCCCCCATCCCGTCATTCCGCGAACTTCAAAATGCAACCTCCTAATAAGAATTTATTTTCCAGGGACACCTTATATCGTCTCTCGCTCCGAGGTCTGACTCAGCTAGAGCGAGCTGACTGGCCTGCGCCGGCAGACAAGGCGAAGCTATGCCAGGACAAAGGCCAGACTGAGGAGGACTGCCACAACTACATTAAAGTCCTGCTGTCATACGGACACAAGCTGTTTGCTTGCGGGACTAACGCGTTCAGTCCTATTTGCACTTGGAGAGAGGTATGTTTAATTGGTATTTTTTAATGGAATTAAGGTAGCAAACTAGCAAGCAGTACTACCCTTTCGCTGTCGCCCATGACAATCGTGACGGACAATCGGACGTGGAACAAGAATCAATTAGTTAGAATCGCGTTCCAATTTGGTCACAGACGTATTGCTACCTTAAGACTTAGATAGTCGCCTCTGACCTGAAGTGTAACTGGCTCCACACCTTTGCATCAGGAATACAATTGCTGTGAAAGCATTTATATCGACGGTAAAGTGAGACCATGTACCATGGCGGGCGGTGGTACTTCCTTAGATGAAGTCTAGACTCTTACCACCACACCACCTATGAATGCTTAATAATAATCTCCTGATGGTAAGTGGTGATGACGACCAGTATGGTGTACTCACTTAAAAAAGTCTATTAACTCCTTTTGAAGATTCGCCCATCATACATTGGTGGAAACATCGACGCAAGAAAGCTATTTGCTAAGCCCGTTGTTTTCTTGTTATTTACTTTGGAAGTATGTTTCGTTGAGAGAGCAAAACTACTTATCCATAGGAGGATTTTATAAAAAGTAAAGACGTTTTAACTTTTAATATAGCTTTGGAATGCATTATTTATGAGGCATACGACACAACTGTGATCGAAGGTAAGGAAAATGATCAAGTACCTACCCTTATCTAAAACGGCTCAGCCAAAAATAAAAGAAATAATTATAGGTTCTCATATTTCACACAACAGAAAGACTCATAAAAATTGCAGGTCCATAGAAATATTGACATATTTTCAATATGAAATTCCAACGCCCAATTCATACATGTTGTTTTTTGTTATGTACCTCCTTACACGGTTTAAATTTCAAGGAGAGCGTGATATTTTTGAAGTAGTCTACGAAGCACGAAGAATAAAGGATCTCTTGTTCGCTTAGCTTACGTAATGCAGGAATGCGGGTATTAGAGCTTTACTAAAGGAATTAATACCACGATATCCGAGCGAGATTTTAACGCATTATACGAGTGAACTAAACGGTCTTGAACGCTAGGCTAATAAAAGTGGAAGTGATGTTAAACATACTGCTTCCGTTTGTTTGAATCATTGATTATTGCTTCCGCGGCGATAATTGTATGTTAAACAGCTCGAGATTCCATTTGGATTTGATTCATATTTAACTGCAAATAGATCTATGAGTGTTTTCGATGTGCTTAGGTTGTTATGGTGTAACTGTGGAGGGTCGGTTTGTAGCATTTTGAATTACCTTTTACAAACACAACAGACAATTAAAAATATGTTTTTTTTTGATATTTTTAAATTGGTTTGATTGCTATAGTTAATGCTTTGAGAACTCAATCATTAATTTGTTTTTAATCGATTTGGAATAGCATCTGAATGAAAGAAGTTAAATGATTAATTAGTATCTTTTATAATTCATTTTTTTTCTAACTATCATGTCTAGGAAACGTTTAAATCTTAATCAAGATCGACGGAACCCCAGCGCGAAGGGTTCCAAATTTTTTATGTAATTAAACCTAGATTATTTATATATGCAAAATATATTTCCTGTTTACATAATTTTCCAATGATATATAAACTGATGATCAATAACGTTCTACCCAGATTGACTCCCTGAACCTGATATCGGAGTGGGTGCCGGGAGTGGCGAACTGTCCACACAACCCGCACTCGAACATCACCGCCATACTGACCACCACTGGAGAGTACTATGCCGGCACGCCCACTGACTTCACCAGCTCTGATACGGCTATTTGCAGGTAAGGTTCTATTTCTACCCAGATCGACTCGCTCAACCTGATACCGGAGTGGGTGCCGGGAGTGGCAATCTGTCCGCACAACCCGCACTCGAACATCACCGCCATACTGACCACCACCGGAGAGTATTACGCGGGGACTCCTACTGACTTCACCAGCTCTGATACGGCTATTTGCAGGTAAGGTTCTATTTCTACCCAGATCGACTCGCTCAACCTGATACCGGAGTGGGTGCCGGGAGTGGCGAACTGTCCGCAAAACCCGCACTCGAACATCACCGCCATACTGACCACCACCGGAGAGTATTACGCGGGGACTCCTACTGACTTCACCAGCTCGGATACGGCTATTTGCAGGTCAGGTTACATTTGTTTTGTTCTAGACATTATATTGAATGCACGCTCGCAACTTGAGTGGCGGGTGGTTGATGTTGGGACCACGAGCCTATTATACTTATGCTCCGCCAGTCCTACTGCAGATGTGCCTATGAGCTCTGCTGATCTGGATTTTTCAGCAATCTTTTTACTATTTATCTATGAAACTATGATATGTATGTATAATACTATAAAGCTTACAAACTAACCTTCTTTTTTTTTTGTTTTTTCGGATTCGGTTTGAAGTTCTCGGCTTGGATGTGTTTTCCTTGCTTGTGTATTCCACGACACCCGCGACAGGGAATCCTACTGTGTGGCTATGAGTGTGTAGCGGCGCGATACCTACAGTAAATAACCGCGCGCCTCACATTAAATGCTGACACGCGTCATACTGAGACTATACCGTTATTTATTTATTTACTAAAATATATTTATTCAGGAGCCGAGGAGCCGCACCTCGCGACCCAGGCACGCTGCGGACCGCCCAGTACGACCTGACGTGGCTCAACGAACCACAGTTCGTGGGCAGCTTCGAGGACGACCACTTTGTGTACTTCGTGTTTAGAGAAGTCGCTGTGGAATATATGAATTGTGGAAAGGTTAGCTAACTACTTGTACTTGTACTTTGAATATTATTAAGAGAATTTAAAATATATCTATCTAGATGGCTGTAGCAATCCGCACTGGAGCAGTGTGGTTTAGCATGCTCTAGGCCTCCTCAATGATGAGGAGAGGGACCCGTACTCAGTAATGGGCCATTAATAGTAAAGTGTTAATAAATAATAGGTTGCAGCCACCTTTATTTTTAAATTATAAAATTGTAATTTATAACTAGATGTGTATAATTGAACGTGTTAACTTATTTTTTCTTTTTCATAGACAATATACTCTCGCATAGCGCGAGTATGCAAGAACGATTCGGGAGGCCACATGGTACAAAAGGAGAACTGGGCAACATTTCTGAAAGCCCGACTGAGCTGTTCTGTCCCCGGTGACGTCACCTTCCACTACAATGAGGTGCAGGGCATGGAATACCTGTCCCAGGAGAAAATCCTAGTCGCCATATTCACAACACCCACGTGAGTAATGGTCTTTATGCTACTAGCACATAAGACGTAAAGATGTTTCACAGTTTCTTATAATATAATTTACATATTTATATTCGTGTGATTACGTCCGACAATTTTTCGCGAACAATTTGTATGAGAACTATTATGTCCTAAATATTGAATGGTTCATCAGGGGAGATTAATGATTGGATTCTATGATATTGAATGTAACAATGAGTGAGTGTCATGAAGCCTTTATTATTAAGTAGCTTGCCCATTTTCAATAGTTCCTTAGCTTCCTTATTGGTTGGTGGAAGATTGGTTATCTCTTCGGTGTTACAGAAGAATTCACTCTTATGTGATTGGTCTGTTAGTTTATTGCCTATTTACATACAAAAATTGCGTTCGTAAGTATGCGTGGGAGTGCGTACCCAATAGTTAATATAACGATGTATGACATATTATTTTTGTTTACAGCAACAGCATAGCCGGTAGCGCAGTGTGCGTATACAATATGTCAGACATCCACGCAGCGTTCGAGGGTCCCTTCAAAGTGAAGGATTCACCATTGTCCACATGGGAGCCGCGAGCGCAGCCACCCGTCGCTAGAGACCATTTTAGATGTGCCACTGAAAACAGGTAAATACTAGACCAAATGGACCTAGTAGCTCAGTTTATAGCTCATCACGCTGGAAAGGTATCTTGCTGTATCTCAAAAATCTAATATGACTCATATTTCGAGACCATAAGGTCGCTTTTCAGATTAGAATTTTTTTGAGATATGTATAGCTAGCAAATTGCTTTAAAGCTTCCTGTTTGCAAAGTGAGTGGTCCCGGGTTTCAAAGTCGTTAAGTTGCGACGATTACTCTCAAAAGTAGCATAATGAAAACTAACTTTTCTACAAATTTACATTGCAGCACCGAGGTGCGATTTGCGCAGTAAGAGACGTGATCACGTGACCTATTAAAAATTGTATCGGTTATCAAATGTCCCAATGATGTTTTGTTTGAATGCTAATTAAATGTGGTTCTAATATTTATTATTAGGTCAGGTTATTTTAAATTGGGTTGATATCGTTAGAACCATATCTGGACCTTATTGTAAACAATCTTTGACCAAGTAACCTTGCACCTAATACCGATTAGACTACCATTTTCAAGCCTATGCATTGTTTTTGTGTTACTTTATTTAAAAAATAAATACACCAATTCTCTTGTACTAGAACACCATGAATGTTGCTATCTGCTGCAAAACTGAATTCATCATTTATTTTAATTTTATATCAAATTATTTTTGAATCCACAGACACATGACCTTCCAATACCAGATGTACCGTCTGATGTACGAGTCGATCCAACCGATATCAGGCGAGCCAGTATACAGAGCGGTGTTGGAACGATTCACGCACGTCACAGTGGACGTGGCCACGGCCAAACACGTCGGCAAACAGTTGGTCGTGTTCGTATCGACGGGGAACAGTGATGTGTTGAAACTATCCGTGCTGCCGAGATATGATGGGGCCTGTTTAGTGGAGATATGGAAGCTGGGGGATGATAAAGGGTTTAACGTGCGGACTATGCAGTTTGTTAAGGATACGGTGAGTATTTGGCATTTTTTGTACTAAAGTTCAGCAAGTTAAAATTTACAATAACACGTGTTCGTTTTGTTCGGCCTTTCTGTACATATATTCTATATTAACTTGTATAATATATATTAACACGTGAAGAGAAGTTTTGGTACACTCATTTTAAATTATATTTAGGCCTTTAGTTCGGTTAAAGTAAGCTTTGCACAAAAAAAGTTGTATAAATGTAATCACATTTAATGACTCAATATGAATTAAGTAATCTTGGACAAAATTAATTTTTACAGTCATGCTACGGACGAGCGAGAATCTTAAGCCATCATTTAATTTGCACGACTAAAACAAAAAAAAAAAACTTCAAAGTTCTATTTTTCCCCCAGATGTCCCTGTACATCGGCAGCGACACCTCGATCCTGCGCGTGGGCAGCGCGCGGTGCGGTCGCTACGCGGGCCGCGCGGGCTGCGTGCGCGCGGCCGACCCGCACTGCGGCTGGGACGACGCGCGCGAGCGCTGCGTGCGCGCCGCCGACCACGCCCACCAGCCGTACTTCACGCAAGCCACCGCCGCGTGCCCCGCCGTCGAGACTCCCGGTCAGTGTGTGGAGTAATGTATTATGTGTGTTATACGTACACGTCATTACTCGGCGGAGTTACGTGAAGTTAGACGTAAGCGAGCGCTGCGTGCGCGCCGCCGACCACGCGCATCAGCCGTACTTCACAGCCGTCGAGACTCCCGGTCAGTGTGCGGAGTAATATAGTCACTACTTGTTACGTACATTTAAGGTACATTTAAGATTGACGTCGTTACCTAAAAATGTCCTTAGTAAATGTTTCTGACAAGCTAAATTAAACTATGAACACTTATAAGAGTGGCAATTCCATACGCTCGACGACTCAACTATAGTTCTTTCTTCTGAAGCCATCATCTAACAGCACCTCTCCCCGCAGTGGACGGCGGCTGGTCGTCGTGGTCGGCATGGGAGACGTGCGTGCAAGCGAGCGCGCAGCACTCGCCGTACGACGACAAGCCGGACACGTGCGTGTGCCGCACGCGCCGCTGCGACAACCCGCGGCCGCAGCGCGGCGGGCAGCCGTGTGAAGGTAGGTGTTGGTTGTGGTAGTAAAGAATGGAATATTTGTTGTTATGTTGAGTGTTAATTTAATATTCGTGATGAGATGTTTGTAGGTTTGTACTGCTTTTATAATGGATAACTAGTAGGTCGCCCGCGAAAAGTTGTGTTTATTCAACAGATTTTTTAGAATATATGTATAGTAGAAGAAACGATAAGTTAGCATTAAACATGAACTCAACAAAGATCTTTCCATAATCGCTTGGACAAAAGTCGAGATTTGAATATAAGTAATATAATTTTTGGCAAATGGAAAGATTATGGGTTAATTTTAATCGCAGATTAGATACCGTTAGCTCTAGTATTTATAACAGTGTTGACATGAACAAAAAATCTACTTTTACGAACTGGCTCGAAGGACCAAAAATTTTTTTCACAATCTTACCAACTTTTCCCTACCCGCAGGCGCAAGCATAGCAGTAGCGAACTGCACGGTCCACGGCGGCTGGTCGGGCTGGTCGGGCTGGTCGGAGTGCTCCGCGTCGTGCGGGATAGCGCTCAAGTCCCGCCGGCGGACCTGCACCGCGCCTGAACCAAGGTTTGGTGGGCGGGTGTGTGTGGGTGAAGACGTGCAGGACTTATACTGTACGAACCTGCCGCCGTGTCCTGGTGAGTTAACTTATTATTAACTGGGAAAAATTTGTTGTGTATAAGTTTGATACTGCAGTCATAAGTAGGAGTAAGTGTAACTGTAACTTTAAGTAGGGAAAGAGCTTCCTGAGAGTGTGTTGCCTCTTCTGTCAAGACCACATTTGTTAAAGCGTCTAAAAGTTTGACTTTGGAAAAGATTTTGTACAAAACGAACTTTAAATAAACTTATTTCCCTAATGTTTATAAATTTTAATCTGCTGAAAATTATAGTTTCTTTATTTTTAAGTCTGATCCTACTTCCTACTAATATTATAAATGCGAAAGTTTGTAAGGATGTATGTGAGTGAGTGAGTGAGTGAGTGACTGAGTGTGTGTGTGTGTTTGTTGCTCTTTCACGCAAAAACTACTGAACGGATTTTCATGAAACTTTGCAGTAATATAGCTTAGACATCGGAATAACATAATTTGTTAAAATTTATAGAGATTTTTGAAGGGACTGGTTTCCCGAAGCGAAGCGAGGGCGGATTTACTAGTAGTCTATAATGATAACTTTAAAGATATAGATATAATAAATACTCGTCCTGGCGTTTTTAAAAAACAGGTTTTACTGACTACTCCTGTTGAGTAACAATAAATTAAATTCTCCTTTAGAATATAGATATTCCTCCACTTTCAATAACATTTTTTCTTTTTGTAGTAACAATATTTTGGTAGTAATCCGTGGTTAACGGTGTTGGTTAGCGACATAGTAAAGCGTTTATAATTATTACCTTATTGTAATCTTTGTTGTTTACTGTTTGTTAACCCGAATAAAATAAAATAAAAAATAAATAAAAAAATAATAAAGTCTGATTAAATTAACAGTCACAAATAAAGCCGAACGACGTTGTTGCCTTTGCATGGCTTACACGTAACGCGATTGTAAACACTAAACACTTCTTCTTCTTAATGTGCCTCTTCATTGCTAAAGGTTGGCCGTTAGTACCTTGAACCTCTCTGTACATGGCCAGGCGCACAGTTTTCGACAGAGCTGATGTAGAGTGTTAACCTTAAACTAATACTAACTTTCTTCTCGTCACAGACCCAACACTAGCCCCAGTAGACGGCGGCTGGTCGCCGTGGGGCGAGTGGTCCCCCTGCACCGGTACCGACTGCGGGCCGGGCGCGGGGTACAGGGAGCGGCGCAGGGTGTGCGGCAACCCCGCGCCGCAGCACGGCGGGGCTGATTGTGAAGGACCCCGGATGGAAAGGCAAACTTGTGATCTGCGTCCTTGCGAAGTGCGCAAGGCTACTGCGTGGACGCCTTGGGTGCAGATACCTGGTGAGTTGGGGTTGGTGTGCTTGTAACGGTGTGTGAGAGGTTTTGGGGTCATTGGGTGACGTTAATGGGACAAATGTACTTAGAGGGTGTTTGAAGAAACCTTGTGTGCTCATTCTTTGCCATTTCTTAATCTTAGTATGGTAGTAAGTTTGTTACAATTAAACTGTACTGTAATTCAAAAAATAACTATTGTTCTAGGCAACTCTTCTGATGGCAGTTACACTGAAAAAAGATTCAAGTTCCTGTGCAAAGCGCCTACCCCCGAACAAATCAGGGTAAGTTTATTAAACATTGTAAATTTCACTGTGTTATGTATATCGCTTCAACCCGTTACATCGGCCGTACTATCATAGTTCAAACTGCAACTAACCTTTAAATTAAACTCCTCTCAGTTATCCCTCGCCCGTGAAGAAGAGCGCTACTGTACCCCCCTGGGCACCTGTAGCAGCGCACCCCCAGAGGAGGGCGGCTGGGAGCCGTGGGGCGCGTGGGGGGCGTGTTCGGCCGCGTGTGGGGGTGGCCAGCAGGCCCGCACCCGGCGCTGTCGGCACCCGCCGTGCGTGGGCCCCGCCGACATGCTGCGCGCTTGTAACACGCAGGCTTGTGTTGGTGAGTGTACTCGGGTATGGTGTTTAATGTGTTTGGGTTCTTTAGGGAAGAATGTAAGACTGTTTGAGACTACAATGTGTTAGCGGCAACTAAACGCGCGTTGCAGTATAAGATTATAATGAACAAAATTAGTATTGGAATAATTAGCATTAGCAATAATAATTAATTGCTAAAGGTCCATTAGCAATCATTAAATTAATTGTAGTTGCTAAAATAAATTATTGCTAATTATAGCATCGATCATAGCAATTGTCTGCATTCGCGTCCTGGTGCTATCATGCGAAAAACACACGACCGCGCTAATTCGCACCGCGGCGCTAACTGTCGTGTGCGACTGCTGCGTGCTATTAGCACGGGGCTACTGCTATCTGCTAATGCTAATTAATGTCATTCGCATTCGCATCGAATTAATTTGAGTCAGCGCGACCCGACAGTTCACGAATGAATAGGAGTGAGTGAAAAAATAAAACGCATTCGCGCCAATGCAATTTCTCTTTTTAGTTTTTACTGTAACTGGTTTACTTAATAAAAAAGTGTAAATATAGTGTAATTTGTAGTCAATTAATATAAGATTTGATTTTAACGTGTAAATAAATATATTCCAAATTATCCAAAAATGGCTTATAGAGTAGGTATCCACTTTGATAACGGAAAGCTACTTAAATTATATAAAAAAAATATATGATATGTTGTCCTAGTAATGAAAAAACATTAGCATTTCACAAATCACAGCTATTCATAATCAAATTAAAAATGATTTTAGCAAATAGCATAGCAATAGCACGTAGCATGCTAAGACATGAAAATTAGCATGCTAATGAAATGAATGAAAAATAGCATTAATTGCCATTACTAAACAAAATGTTCTTTTTCCTTTAGATAACAAAACGTTTTGAGCGTTGTGATTACTTAATCG
This sequence comes from Hesperia comma, assembly GCA_905404135.1. Classification (NCBI taxonomy): domain Eukaryota; kingdom Metazoa; phylum Arthropoda; class Insecta; order Lepidoptera; family Hesperiidae; genus Hesperia; species Hesperia comma. The sequence continues at coordinate 6,693,436 of FR990034.1, forward strand.
AACGCGTTTTAAATGTATAATTGGTTAACTGCTAAACTTTGTACTATTTGCTCGGATATTATTTGTTTTAATGTAAAAAACTCAATTTTGAAGAATACAATAGAATATGTATAATAACATAATAGCTATGATATTTTCGTGTTGATTCTACGGTGCTATTGATGTGTATAGGAACACAAAGATAACCAAAAGATATTGATACAATTAGAGCAATAACACTTACCCAACATCCATTCTCAACGACCATCATTAAATTTGTCCAGGCGAATGGTCCTGCTGGAGCGAGTGGAGCGAGTGCAGCGGCGGATGTACCTCCACCGGGCACCGCACCCGCACCCGCATGTGCCTGTCGCCCGAGGGCTGCGCGGACGCCGGCGCGGCCTTGGAGCGACGCGTCTGTGTTAATAATTGTGCTGGTAAATATTTTTTACTTCATACAAATCATTATAATATTACAGATGTTCAAAGGACTCCATTTGATGTCCTTTAGCCACAGAACTCAAAAATTTAAAACTTATTTGTGATTTATATATCAGTGATTTTTATGCTAAATACTCTGTATAAAAACATCTCTGTTCGTTCGTGCATTTGTTCATTTTAATCTAAAGCATTTTGTATAAAAATATTTTGTAAAGAAGTGTTTGGAACTGAAATGATACACGGATTTCGTAATATTCGAAACATGTTTTTATAAACATCCGTATATGAAGACTACGTCAGAAACTTTCGGTAACATGAGTACGCTTGGCGTGACGTCATCATGAAATATATAAGCAGTCTCCAGTGTATAATAATTTCGTTTATGTTCCACACAGAGTCCGAGACGGGCTGGGGCGCGTGGGGCGAGTGGACGGCGTGCGAGGGCGGCGAGCGCGTGCGGCGCCGCCAGTGTGAAGCGGGCGCGTGCGTCGGCGCGCAGTTACAAGTCGCCCGATGTGACAACGACGCTGACCTTGATAACGGTAACATTATAGATACTACACACTCGTAGCCCTACACTAGGTTTAGTCCACACAGAGTCGGACGCGGGCTGGGGCGCGTGGGGCGAGTGGACGGCGTGCGAGGGCGGCGAGCGCGTGCGGCGCCGGCAGTGTGAAGCGGGCGCGTGCGTCGGCGCGCAGTTACAAGTCGCCCGATGTGACAACGACGCTGACCTTGATAACGGTAACATTATAGATACTACACACTCGTAGCCCTACACTAGGTTTAGTCCACACAGAGTCGGACGCGGGCTGGGGCGCGTGGGGCGAGTGGACGGCGTGCGAGGGCGGCGAGCGCGTGCGGCGCCGGCAGTGTGAAGCGGGCGCGTGCGTCGGCGCGCAGTTACAAGTCGCCCGATGTGACAACGACGCTGACCTTGATAACGGTAACATTATAGATACTACACACTCGTAGCCCTACACTAGGTTTAGTCCACACAGAGTCGGACGCGGGCTGGGGCGCGTGGGGCGAGTGGACGGCGTGCGAGGGCGGCGAGCGCGTGCGGCGCCGGCAGTGTGAAGCGGGCGCGTGCGTCGGCGCGCAGTTACAAGTCGCGCGCTGTGACAACGACGCTGATCTTGATAACGGTAACCACGTTGTACATAACGCTACACACTTAGGGCTGCCAGGTCGCCAAAATATTAAAATCGGTTTAGCTGCTCCAGAGGTCAGACTGGACAAACAAAAAATTTTAAGTATCGTGTAAATATCAAGAAAGTAGATTTTGCCATTACAGACAGTCACCTCAATTCACGTAATGATAATATTTAAATTTCTTCTTTAATAATAATAATAATGAACGAACATATTTGTATTGACCAGAGTTGTACGCGATGCCGGCGTACAGTCAGAACGTGGAGATGGCGTCGTTCGTGACGATGGCGCGCAGCGACTCGCTCGGCGTCGGCGCCATCGTCGGCTGCGTGCTTGCCGCCTTCGTCATGGGTGAGTACCTACATAATGCCGTCTTCAACAGAGATTAAGGGTCCCCGCAGACTGACTGCAGCCACCGGCGGCTATGTCGCTCTGGCGCTTCTTTTTAGAAGCGCATTCCGGCCGACAGCCTCTTTGGCTGCATAACCCGCTCACTGTTATTGAGAGCTATTTGAGCGCTAAAAGAAGCGCCAGAACCCCCATAACCACCGGTGGTCGGTGGCTGTGGCCAGTTTGCGGGTACCCTAAGTTACAGATTCCAGTACTTATTATATCAGTGAAGGAAAAGAACCGAGCATTACAATTACTTACCCTGTAATGATACATTCAAATGTACCTATTCAATTGTTTTTTTACTTAGTGTACCTATTCAATTGTTTTTTTATTGGTCTGCTGTGTCGTGCGCCATCTATTAAAACTTATCTACATTAGAGAACCTTTAGTAAGTCAAGCTTGTTTTATAGTTTGCCACGCGAAGACTAGATGACACTAGTGTTTTAAGTCGATACATCACTTATTAGATTTTAATATAAGTAAAACCAACAAAAGATAACTGTTGATAACGTTAACAACAAAAGTAATGTAATTAGTGAAAAATCTTCACAATCAATCACAAAAATTAGTTTGCTACAACTTTGTGGTAATTATAGTTAGTTCATGTGTTACGGATAGATGGCGCTGTCTGGCCTTGGAGTTGTGTTTATGTTAAAATCTGTTTTAATTTGACCTAAAAACGAAAATGAACGATCAACATGTATTTGTACATTTCCCAAACATTTGTTCTTATTAGTCATATCATTAAATTGGCTATTATTGTTGAGATTTTAAAGATTTTGTTTGAAATCGCAAACCGCGCTATTGAAGTTTTTCATTTCATAAGTATATAAGGGAAGAGCGTGACCTTACGGTTGTGTCTATTGAAAGGAGAGACGGTTAGCACTCCCCTTGACAAGGATGGAACACATAAATTGGTTAAGGCACAACTTGACCACATTTTTTTGCGTTGTTAATGGGTCCCCGAGACGATCAAGTGCGCTTGACAAGTCTACGTGCTTGAAGCGAATATTGATCGTTTACGGCGTTGACTTGACGCATTCCTTCAAGCGATCTACGGCTTGACCAGAATTGACAGAAATTTTGATTGACGCCGCTTGATGCACCTACGCTTGATGCGACTTGACATGACTTGACAAGCTTTTATCATTAGCAGCCGAAACTTCGAAGATGGCGGACATGGCGGATGACGAAAACTACCGAGACGTGGCCTTGGCAACAAGCGCTGACATAATTACCGAGCGCGATTTTGTGCTATTGCTAATATCCCTCTACAGGGATTATCCTGTACTTTGGAAAATTAAAAGTAAGGAGTATGCTGACAAAAATAAACCTATAAAAAAATAAAAATACCCCATCGCCTCCTTCTTGTTTTTTTTCCTTAATAGATACCGCTAAAGTTATAGCAAGGAATGCCATATCTGCGTTAGAAACCATTTTTGTTTTTGCGACCACAACTTTCATGGGCACAGGGCTGCATGCGACTAAGGCACACGCACTTGACGGGACTTGATGGCACCTTCAATAGGTGTCAAGTCCCTCGTCAAGTGAAACCGTCAATCACGTGAGACTTGTCCAGTGCGCTTGATCGTCTCGGGGACCCATTAGTTGTTATAAATCTTATTTTCTTTTAAATAATACTGGTGTATATTTGAAAAAGTTGTTATTTAGACATTTTTTGTTTTTAAAAGTCGTTTAGCAATACACAACCACTGTTGTAGTTTTTTTTATAAATATTATACTTTTAAATGATATTTATTTATTTATTTATTTATTCTTTATTGAACCCCAAAAGTGGTACAATTGGCGGACTTAATGCTAAATAGCATTCTCTAACAGTCAACCTTGTGTTATTGTTGTGCTTGTACAATTTTGGACATTGAGGATGAGGACATTGAAAAGTTCAGAATAGCGAACGCACTTGCAGAAAGAAAGATTATTCAATGTTTTTCTCAATACCTACTACTTTTTGATGGGAGATAACTTTTTAAACTTTATTTTCTCATCAAACAGCTGTCAAAAACTAATTAATTAGTATTCCGTACCTCGAACGAGTTATTAAAAAGTTTCAATGGTTTAATTACAGATAAGAAACTGTAATAGCTTAACGATAATTACTAAATCCTTTAAGAGCCTCGCGCAAAATTCAATCAGTTAATCTTTTACTGGAATAGAATTCTAATGCGAAATCTTTTATTTGAATAGAATTTTGATATGTTTCGTGAAAGGTATTCAGTTGTGTATTAAATTAAATTTGTATAGAGCTTGAAATAGTTCCATCTGTTTAAGTTATATTTTATGTTATAAAATTGCTTTTATCTATTTATTGAATAAAGAAGGATTGAAGGATGTTGTGAGTATTAATTTTTTAGTAATCTGTACCTATATCAATAGTATGAAAAATAAAAATAAAGTTTTGTGGTAGCTTAGACCAAAATAAAATAATAAAATATTCGACGACCCGAATGGCGCAATGGTTAACACGCCGGATCGCTGTTCCGAGGGTCCTGGGTTCGATTCCAAGCGAGGCGGCAATTTGAATGATGAGTTTAAATTTCCGTTCTCGGTCTGGGTGTGTGTCCTTGTCTTGTGTGTGTCCAAGGCACCCATGACACAGGGAATCCTAGTGTGGGGGCTTTGAGTGTGTAGCGTTATTTATTATTATTATTATTATTAGATGCCTGTTTGGCTTAGCTGGGGATTGACCTCGAATCCAGATGTACTAAAATAAGTAACCTACAGTTCTCTAAATGAAAGCCAAAGGTCATTGTGAGTTTTTGACCCGGTCGCATTCAGTAATGATATTAGGGTTTTTAAAAAGGTTTAGGATTAGCATTTCAAGGAATGTTTTTATTTTGATCCAAATGCATGGGGGAAAAAAGGTATGCGCTTCTACGCAAATGTTTGTCATAATTATTGATTTTTAATTTAAATATTTTAATTAAATGGGCCTACATGGCAGTCATTAGCTTTCGAATGTCGAAAGTATTATTGAAATTGCTTCACCCAGTACGAAGTTATGAGGTAACACACATAAGAAAAAAAAACATACAGACGAATTGAGATCCTCCTCCTTTTTTGAAGTTCTTTGAAAATCTGTTAAATAAAAAGTGTTTTACTTCTCATTGAACAACAAACAACATTATTTACATTTCACTAAAAAGCAAATCTTCCTTTGCTAAATAAACAAGCTCTCCCATGGTTTTGAGCAATGCGACTCATTTCAATGGGTAGCATTCATGGTCGTTTACAAACTCTGACTAGTTTCATTACTGAACGCTGGTGGGTCACTGGTCCGAATAAATGCCCATTTACCTTTCCAAAAACAGTATATATAAGAATTGAAATTATATTATACACAATTAGTTTACTACTTTTACATTACTTTAAAATTAATGACAGATTAATAAATCCGAATTAAAATTTCTTAAGCGCTTTCGTGCTTCTGAGAGCACGTACAATTTGTTTATCGATACATAGCAGTCGTTAAGCCGTGTCGCAGGCCTTCGGGCGGCATGAAAACTTCCGATACTTTCGATGCTCTAGGCCTCCTGAATGATGAGGAGAAACGCGTGCTTATTAGTGAGCCATTAATGGATTGAAGCCAATAAATCTGTAGCCAATCAACTGTATCTATTGCTAAAACATACCATGTGGAGAAATGCTAAATCTCACAAACATCCTGTTCTGTACCAGGCTGCATGGTGTGCCTCGCGGGGGTCATCTTCTGTCACCGGCGGGGCTCGTTCCTGTGGCGCAACACGCCGCGCGTGCCCTCCAGTCCACACTACATCACCGCCAAACAGAACAGCTACGTCACTGTGCCCTTGAAGGATGTTGTAAGTATTCATTTTTGTATTTAACATTTGTTAGGTATTACATTTATTTATTTATTAATTTTTTAAGGATTGCCAACCGAAAGTACACTGCATCTTAGATCTAGATAGCAATTATAAAAGCTTAAACAAGTGCCTTCCCAATTATAGGCAACCACAACTCAATTAATTTACTCAATTAATTATTATTAATACTATTTGCTTAAACCCCTAGATTAAATTTTTACCCTGTTTATGTTATGCCCGTAACTTTTTATTGTTAATGTGCGTATTTACGTGGTTAAACATTTAATTTCTACTTATAAATTAACGTAGTTTTGTCGATAAACAATTCACGCAATATTTCTCGCTAATATTTACATGTAAAATACACTGATTACGGCATAAAAGTTATCTATTATGCAAAATAGTGATTGGTATCTGTTAACTTATTTATATAGACCAGCACTACGTTTAATAAACGTTATTACAATAAGTGAGGACCGGCCTTATCGACCAAATAATTTTAATCGTGCACATTTGCATATTTTGTACATTTCGGTATAATTGCAATAGTTTGTTTAGTCCTGAACAGAAAGTTTTACAATTGAATTTAGCATAATTATGTATTATAAACTTTTATTGGTTCTCATTTCTATTTACCATGTTAATTCAATTTGTTATCTACTTGTTAGTATTTAATTTAAATGTTTAGGATTCAAATAATAGATACCTCGCACACAATTACGTGCACCGTACAACCATTGAGATGAATTGTTTGACGAGTTAAGGAAGAAATTTTGATGATAAGTTTAGATTTATATTTTTGGGCTGGGTGTTTATTGTTGTAAATGGCAACAAAGACACATTGAGCTCAAATGTCGGGACATTATAAATGAAATACAAAAAAAAAATGTAGCAGAACACTTTGTTTACCAACCATTTTTGTTGAACAAAAATTTATTTGTACATTTTTCCCCCACAGCCCCGCAAAGCAAAACGCCAGCCGTCATTCACAGGGATAGGCAACTCAAGCGGCATTCTGCTATCAAAGAGCAACAATCTATCCAATGCCAACAACCATAACACAGCGGCCACCACGCCCAAGCTATACCCTAAAGCCATAGCCAACGAGTACGACTCTATGGGAACTCTACGGCGACACTCCAACCAACCTAACAACAAGAGTAATATTGATGTGGAAGAAGATAAGTTCTATTGACCGGTCAGTGAGGTTTGTTGGTTTAATTTGCCTGTGGATTTTTTAAGTAGTGAATCTACTGAGGACTGGAAAAAAGCATTTTTAAGTGCAATAGTGAAGTTTGTTGAAGATGGATGGGATGTGAAAAAAACAATAGACAATTTTTTGTGAATGAGTGAACGATCGTTTGTTTTTAAAAAAAGACGTTATGGTGTGTATAAAAAAAGAAAGGTGGAAAACTATAAATTAAACATACTCGTCTAACCGTTTACGGTTAAAATAGTTGCGTTTTTAAGTACCGGTTTACAAAATTATGATCGTTATTTCATCTAATGTATTTAACAAAAATACAAAAAATATTGTATAACCATCTGGAGTGAAAAAACCAAGCAATTTATTTGACTAATAACCCATGGATGAACGAACAAAAATAAATCTCTCTGCATATTGAAGTAATGACGTTGATATTATGATATTCAACTTTCATGTTTGAAATATACAAATAATATCGGGACATAATTTATTGCGGTGGAGCAGCCAATACGTCGGGTGTCTGACATAGCAGACGTAATTTAGAATATGCATGAGCTTAAAAAATTATACGAATTTTTGCTTTAAGTAGGGTTTACATGATTTCTTAATGTATGGGACAAAAAACTGCAAATAATGTAAATTGTAAAATGTGGAAATTAATCACAAAAGTAAACTTTTATACAGAATTTTTAAATAAATAAACCAGCAAATGAGACGAAGCACTCATAGCCCGGCGGCTTGCGTCGATCCTAAGCGATCGACAAAGTTAAGCAACTGCGGGCGCGGTCGGTAGTCGGATGGGTGACCACTAGTGGCAAAATTTCTTGAGCGCTTCCGTGCTTCGGAGGGCACGTAAAGCCGTCGGTCCCGGTGTTATCGATTGATAGCAGTCGTTAAGCCATGTCGGAGGCCTTCGGGCGGCTTGAAAACTTTCGACACTGGGTTGGCCACTAACCCCTTCACCAACCCGCATTGGAGCAGCGTGGTGAAGTATGCTCTAGGCCTCCTCAGCAATGAGGAGAGACCCGTGCTCAGTAGTGGGCCATTAGTGGGTTGTGGCTTAGCTTTTTTTAAATGAGACGTCTGCTCTTCTAAATCTGTAATCCCAAATGTAACACCGACGAGTTGGCATCCGAAATGCTGTAACGAAAATAGAATAATTACAAAATGTAATTTATATACCAGCATACTCAATTATATCTTTATAATGATATAAAAACGTTCATATTATTTTGATCTCGCCAAATTTAAGGACATGGCCAAAGTTATGGCTACAAAATGGGACATCCTATTAAATGTAGGATAAATGGTTACACTACCGTGAGGGCTCAGTTGAATTGAAATCCCAAATGTCAATCCCATTTGTATTTGTATTTTTTAATATTTGAATGGACTGTTTTATCCTATAAAACAATAATGTTCAAAGTGTTGGTATTATTACATGTTACAGTAAGTATTATGAAATTGTTATATAAAATGTAGGTTTAGCGTCAAATCCAGTGCCATTGTTGTAATTTGTAAAATATAGATGATTTTTATTTTTATACTTATTACGTAAGTCCTAATGTTATAAATATGGTAATTATTTTACGTGGTAAACAAAGCCTATGTGCCATGTAAATAGGAAACTGATTGTAAAATAGCGTTTGTGATTATAAAATACACATGGAAAGGTTTATTTTAGTATAAGCGAAAGTTTTTGCTACTACATATAGGGATATGTGAATAAATTAATTGATGACGTAGATATTAATATTAATATCTGTGATTCCGTTCGAATACAAAATGGGTTTTTTCAAGTTAAGTGATTAAGCTTTAACTAAGTTTCTATGTTTTTTAACTGAAAGCTTTATTGTCACTTACCGTAGGGTGGGATAGAAAATTTTATCATGGGAAATATGATAAATTTATTAAAAACTTACATTACATTCGTAGTAATAATCGCTTATATTTTAATAAGCTTTAGTTATTTATAAATATCTTATTCAATAGGTAATCGTTAAGTACAAAAACGGTGCCTTTTCGCAAATATTAATTGAAATATTTATGTATACACAGGTATAAATAATATATTATTATACAATACAGATTTTACCTAAATCCAATATATTTTATGGAGTTGAATTTATTTCAACGTTTTACTTGACTCATGTTGAGTTTTTAGAATGCATGTTTAAGGGTGATTAGTATTTTGTATTTTTATACTGTGCTCGGAGTTGTGTTTGTGAATGTTAAAACGCAATGCCTTGTTATAGATTCGAATGAATTGAAATATAACAATATTATAACTTCAATTGCAAATAAACAAAAGAAAACAAGAATGGTAACATGACAAATCCCCTTGTCTATCTATCCATAATCCCCGGTAAGTTATTCGCAAAATTACCTAGGTTATTTAATGTGTGTAGTTATTGATTTATTACTTAACATTACCACAGATTATGAATATCTAGAATGTTGAAAATGACCATTGTAGGTCTATATACCATGAGCGCTTCCGTGCTTTAAAGAGCACGTTAATCTTACGATTGCTTCAGCAGTAGCAAGGTTAATATAGAAGATATTCGAGCTTTATAAAAAATTCAGACACTTGGATTGACCTTTAATTGACACCAAAAGTTGCTAAAAGACAATATCTCAGACTACCCTAGCTACCACATCAAATTTTTAAGGGTTCCGCGACTTTCAGTGAGCGGTATTATCTGAATGAGGGTAACCGTTTTTGTGCTCACCAGTTGGCGCCACTGCAGACGGCGGTCATGCTGTCAAAGCCCGCCCATACATAAACCATAGAGATAGGAATATACTTAGACATAAACATTGACAAGTGACACTTGTCTGAATACTATTCAGTGAATAGACAAGAGAGAAGTGACAGGCAGACCACCCTCTACACTAGCGACCTCTAGCGGCGAATCCACACGCGGTTACCCTCATTGTTAAACTCTCATTGACTTTCATCTTAAATCCTTCCTAAGTTCACTTCACTTCAACTAGATTTTATGATGCCTCGAACTTGAAAGCAATACCCTAAATGTAATTGTGGACTAAAATACCCATTCCATTGGTCAATGTAAATATATATTGTTGTTTACGTTACAATAATTGTATTGTGAACTTGGTAACCCATAAAACTAAATAAATAAAAAATTCTCCTTGTTTCGAGAAACTCAACTTACGATTGCAAATATTATTCGCACCCGAAAGTAGACCGTACCGTGTTTTACATTCATACGAGTCCAATTTTACTTCTTCCTTTGAACATTCAAACGGAAAACACCGCATCTCGAAAAAGAATTTGGAATCTGAAAATATCGTATGTATGTTAATGATTTCTACATATCGATAGGTAAAATCAGCTCGTTTTCATTTTGTAAGGACATAGCCGTTAGCATATTTACAAGATGACTTTATTATTCACGGACCGTAATCTAAGCGAGTCGGTGAATTTTGAACAGGGCCGACGGCTTTGGCGGAAAGAAAACAGTGTTTTAATCGGGTTTTAGCTTGGATGTTCTAAACGCTTAAGGTGAGTTGCATATCACGAGGTTAAAGTAAGTTTAAAGTTATATTTAAATGCCGAAAGAAACATAATTGGGTTGCGAAAACAGCTTATCCTCGTTAAATTTCGACAAAAATTTAACCTTAATTTAACTTTGTCATGTGCAACTTAACTTTAGTGGTCTAGTTACATCATTAATCATCTAGATAATGTAATATTTAGCGGTCTATATGTTATTTAAATCCGGCACACATTTGGAAATATTAAATAGTTTCAGTTGAGGAAGGCATAGAGCGGAACATTCACATAAATCTTTCATGACAGTGGATCCTAAAATATAAAAGCAACGTAAAACTAACCGGGGCCCTTTCATTTTTCTTGTATGAAATATGATGCTAAATGGTAACTAAAAGTTCTATAAAATATGTGGCAAAAACGTATGTGAAGGATTTTGTTTTCTAATTATAACCACTTAAAATTTACATCTACGTTCAATTTTACATTATTACTTTGCATTCATACTTTTTGTTTATTGCACGGACCTCTTCCCTTTTTGTACAAACTTAAGGTCCTATGAAGTTTATGATGTTCGGAAAGGTATCTAAAATTTTCAAATGCTCATTTTGACGAGGCTGTTAAATAATGTGAAAGGAGCCTGTGCCCAGCTCTGGGATTGGTATGGGTTATGTCCAACTTAAAGTTTCTATTTGCTTACAATTATATTATGTCTTTGAATTATTATTATAATGTGAATGAATATTTTACAAATTATTCGTTTGAATTGGTTGTTATTGTGATATAATTTTTATTATGTAACTAAATTATCATAATTCTGTTGTGTATTTGGTTTTATGAAATCGGTGTTTTAAATTTTCATTCTCAATTTTTTTTGCGAAAGAATTTTATATGTATACTTATAATCTGTGTAAAACTTCACATCCTTTTGTTAATTTTGTCTGTATGTTTGTATCAATGAATGTGTATATCACTCAGTTATCTACTTAATAGGTATTATCTAAGAGGCTTTCTCTCGATAACTCACCGATTTAACATTCGATGTTTAGTTAGAGATTATTTTATTGTGATTCGTTAAGATATGTTATACTGTAAATATTTTTTTCTATGAAATATTCCCATTCCTGGCAATTTTGATATACAGCTGTTAATTTAGACTGCGTTTGTTATTTTAAGAAGTTACTTAAAAATAACAATAAAGACTGCCTAATAATATATTGTTTTATTTGGATTTTGCCATTTTATGGCTTTAATATAAATATTTTTTTAAATTAGCGAACAACGGAGCAGATGGCACCAAAAGGTTATATAGATACTGGTACCTAATTATTGCCAATGGATACCAGCAACACAAAAGGCATCACTGATGACAAAGTGACAATTTAAGAAATAAATAAAAAGAAATAATACAAAAACTGGCTTTAAAGCCTCCAGTCAGAACGCGTTACAGTTACAGTGGCAAATAATCCAATATTTACTAGTTCAAACAAGTTGTAGCGCTACAAGTTTTTATCTTAAGCGTCTAGACAGTATGAGCTCAAATCTTGTAGGAGGGAAACGATCGCTTTCTGATGTTTATAGCTCGTGATATGCTTATGGGGCGTCGTTTGTGAATCCCTACGTTGATACTTAAACAAGTTTGAATAGCTTATGGAGATAATATGCCATAGACGCCAGTCTTTCATTTCCTATAATCGGGTTTGAGATGCGTCAATATAGTTTTGTGTGATTAGGGAATTTTTCCGATATTTGTTGGACAATAGAACGATTTATAATAAGTGTGCGAATTCGCAGATAAAGAAAAACCTTTATATATTTATTTTCATATGTCTCGCCTTTTAAATTTAAAACAATTAGGCTACATACGATTTCAATAATTTTGAATAGAATAAACCAGCCTTATAAAGAAGTTTCCTATTATTAAGTAGATATTAAATTTATTACAACAGTTATTGTGTTCTCATATGAAGCTTCTAATACGTTCACGCTAGAACGCCTCGTCATTTGATAAATGGACGTGTTCATTGAGCCGAATATATTAAATTTATTTGTATTATGTTATGCAAATAAGGGCTTCGAAACTACACGAGTCTTCCTACGTGAAGCGAAAAGACGAGAATCTTTTATTCAGTACACCCGTATAGACCTTGTTTCAAATACTTATTATGACAGCTTTTTCGTCTTGTACAGAATTGATTCTTATAAAACTTTGCAAATAGGTACGTTGATCTTCTCTGAGCAAAAATTTTTTATTAAAAAATTTAGTTATGTTTTTAAACTTATCTATTAAAAATATTTTAATTTGATTACAAGGGTCTCATTATGGAATCTTGAGGTGGTCAGTTAAAATTTTCACCCGTTATAAACACCTTGAATTTTGGTTTATTCGTCTGATTTTTATGAGCCTCATACCAACGAAATAGGGTGTGTGACTGAGTGTCTACTTTTATTACAATAGCTTCTAAATCTCTCTAATAAACTTACAACAGGTACTTACCTACCCAGGTATTACCATTACCACCCAGTATACCACCCAGTATTACCATATGTATATAGTATTACCACCCAGGTATATACCAGGACCTATCTATAACAATATATATAAGGTACCTACTAATTTTACTAATATTTAATAGTAGCTTTTGCCAGCGGCTTCGCCCGCGTGAATTTCGTTTAAACTTCACCCCTTTATTTCACCCACTTAAGTGTCATAAACGTAAGAGTAGATAAAATATACATAGGTATACTTAATCAGAAAGCTTCGAACTGCTAAGCTATCGGGAGTTACACGTGTTATTGTGAGTCAACCATAAAAGATAGACATATGCTGTCGTGGAATATTTTTTATATAATTTTAAGGAGAACATTTCCGTCATACATGATTTCTGTGTAGCTTTAACCATTAAGGTTGCACACGCGACGGAAGCTTAAAAAATGGAGTAACTTCTCCCGTTTCCCCAACATTTCCCTTCACTGCTCTGCTCGAAAAGTATACTATAACCAGCGCGGGAGTATGAAAAATAATTGTACCAAGTTTCGTTAAAATCCGTCGAGTAGTTTTTGTTTCTATAACGGTTATACATCAGACAGACAGACAGACAGACAAAAATTTTACTGATTGCATTTTTGGCATCAGTATCGATCCCTAATCACCCCCTGATAGTTAGTTTGGAAATATATTTAATGTACAGAATTGACCTCTCTACAGATTTATTATAAGTATAGATAAATATAGAAGAAGATAGATAAGGTAATATTTAATCTTAAGGAGAACATTTCCGTCATACATGATTTCTGTGTAGCTTTAACCATTAAGGTTGCACACGCGACGGAAGCTTAAAAAATGGAGTAACTTCTCCCGTTTCCCCAACATTTCCCTTCACTGCTCTGCTCGAAAAGTATACTATAACCAGCGCGGGAGTATGAAAAATAATTGTACCAAGTTTCGTTAAAATCCGTCGAGTAGTTTTTGTTTCTATAACGGTTATACATCAGACAGACAGACAGACAGACAAAAATTTTACTGATTGCATTTTTGGCATCAGTATCGATCCCTAATCACCCCCTGATAGTTAGTTTGGAAATATATTTAATGTACAGAATTGACCTCTCTACAGATTTATTATAAGTATAGATAAATATAGAAGAAGATAGATAAGGTAATATTTAATCTTGTATGTACTTACTTCCTCGGTTTAGTCTTTCTCATGACAAAAACTAAAATACTAGGAATTACTGAAAGTTACAGACAAGAACAAGTTTTAATTAATTATCTGTACCTCTAGCAACGAAGGTAGCCCAGTTAAGCACTTTCCCACTTAGTTTTACAACTGTCTCAAGAGTATTTTATTAACTTCTGCAAGTTGTTTAGATCAGAAAATGTTTCCTAAAAATGTGGACGAGAAAAATTGGATTTTAATAGTAATGATCTGAATTTGGTATTTTTTATGGATTTTCTCCCCAAAAATGAGAAATGATAGATACCTAGAGCATACTTAACCATGCTGCCAGTACGGATTGATGGAGATGTTACTGGGCAATCCATGTGTCGAAAGTTTTTATGCCGTCCGAAGGTTTTTGACATAGCCTAAAGATTTTCTTATCTAAGGATTAGAACTCGGACTGAGGGCTTAACGTGCCCTCCAAAGCGAAAGATCAGCGAACATTTAGGATCACACTCAATAAACTTAATGTAAAAAGATTTCTTATGATGAAAGGCAAATAATTATTTAGGTACTTATAACTATTTAAACTGGAAAGTCGCCAAAAGATATCCCTAGCTATGCTTTATAGGTAGATATCATTACTGCAAAATCAATGTAACTATAGCCAAATATTATTATAAATTTATTTATTTAGTCTTTATTGAACCCCAAAATAGCGGTACAATTGGCGGACTTAATGCTAAATAGCATTCTCTAACAGTCAACCTTCAGGATGTGCAGAGAATGGTTTAAGGCGGTACAATGAAATACATAGTTATACTAATAAGAACAATAATAATAGTTTATATAAAACCAAACAAGTAAAGAAAACGAAAGAGACAGTGATACTGAGTAATGGGATAAATGAAACTGAATTCTGAAGACTGTATTGAAATAGATCATTCTACTCAATATAATGAAACAAAATTTCAAATAAGTAGATACCTACAATCATTCAAATAAGTAGATGCCTGACCCTGAGTGATGAGATTTTATATAAGTAATCTACTTCACACAAATTTTGAAGATAAAAAGCAAGTAAAAAAATTATGAATACCTAAGTAATACGAAATCTGAATAGGATAGCAAACTCGCAGCCTATCTGAACGAGGGTAAAAGGGGTTGAGGGATGTGATAATGTAGAAAATATGCGAACACGAACCTTTATTGTGCCTACTCTATTATTGCCGTAACCGTTTTTCCTTTGTTGCGTGTTGTGTTATACATCGGCTGACAAACCTTTTCATGTAACAAATTTCTTCTCATCAACATGCTTCAATAAACTACTGTAAGGGTAAGCATAAACCTAAGTTTAAATAAAATTATTTATCTATAAATTATGTTGTATTAAATTTATAAATTATAAATAAACAATAGGGTAAGTACTTACCTAATAGCTGAGTGATTTAACGTTGAATTTCCAAACGGGCCTAGATTTGCATCACGCAATTATAGGTTAAGACTGAACTTTGTTTTGTACATTTTATGATAAACTAGCACCTCGTATGATGATCAGTGATAATAAGATACAAGGCGGAAAGTGAAACCATTTAGTGCACTTAAATTTTGAAGATACAACGTTGACGGACAGAAATGAGTGTTCTAGCAATGGTGTACGTAGGTATAGGTAGCGATAGGTAGCGATTGGCTACAATACTATATGTACGTGAGAGAAGAGGGAAGTTAGAGAGATTATTATATTCTACAAACAAAGGAAATGACAAATTATTTACTCCTTGCAGCTAACTACTTATAAGGAAGGCTCCAACGCTATGCTCTTTCAAAAGGCAGATAAAAGAACACTGTAGGTCTTCTACGTTATAGTTTTGGCTTTCTCTCACTTCAAATTGATAATTTCAACATTTCAATTTGTCTAAATTCTTTAAAACTATTGGTTTGCTAAACTGTGATCTATTCGTTTCTTTTATTGTCAAACTAAGTAGGTATAACATTGCATTGCTTTTTTTGTTACTCAAATTTTTATTATTTTGTTACGTGTCAGGAGTACTGGGTTCGAGAAAATGCCAAAATGTCCACCACAAAGACTTTATTGTACTCGTAGATACACAAATTACACTATGTACACAGTACACACCAAAACACTGCACGTAGGTACTCATAAACACACTCGTCAACACTGTGCCGCTCGTAGAAATCACTTCACTTCTCACTGGTATCGCTCGTATGTATCGCTAGTATCTTCCTGGTTTCGCTTCCGAAACTAGAATGCCCGCAGTTGACCGAGTGCCCCCTTTTTATACCACTCACGCACCATTCATGCCAATCCAGAATATTCCGGTAGTTATTAGAATGAAGCAGCTTCATTGAAGCTCTAGTATGTTCCTTGCAATCGACTTTCGACCTTATGACTATTGCCGTAAGGTCGAAGCGTCGTGCGCGTACTTTCGACACGGCCGCGCCCTATTGTTCTATTGTTTGCTTGACATGTTTATGGCCCCTATTGTTTATTGCTTCCGGTTAAGCGAAGTACATACGCCAGGGTTGTCACAATTTTATTATATGTACACCCTGCCTTTCTTGAAAATCCTTTGTAAAACTCCATAGGCCTCTGATTGTCTGGAAGAGATCGCTCTAACTAAGCGATAAGACCGCCTATAATTGCCTACACCATTTTCTGTTTTGTAATTATTATTACTAGTACTTAGTAGTGATATATATATGTCGGAGACACTTGTCAGGATGGTGGTATAATGCTCCGATTATCAGGTTGTAAGGTGAAAAATAAAATGAAGTGTTATTATATTGTATTGTATTGTATTGTATAGTATTGTATTGTATTGTATTGTATTGTATTGTATGGTATTGTATTGTATTGTATTGTATTGTATTGTATTGTATTGTATTGTATTGTATTGTATTGTATTGTATTGTATTGTAACCATAAGAATCTTTCTCATCTACTATAAACATAAACTATGCCAGTAGTCTTCCTATAGTAATATTCTATCTAAATTTACCTCACAATTCTAGTCTCGATTAAAGTCTTGTTCTGTGTTGGTCAAAGTTTTAATGGACGGAAGGTTAAAGTTGGTACCTACCTTGCATACTGCTCGTTTAATTTGTTAAGTTCATAGGAAAGTTTATATATTGTCTTGTTTAATAAACAGTTTACGATTATGACACAAATGAGACTAATAGAGTAAAACATACTTTTTCTCCGAGGATAATGGGTCAACCGGTCAGCATGATTATCACAAAATATCATCATCGTGCATTAAGTATGGTAGGTAATTCAATCTACTTATAAAGGGACACGATCTACAAACTGAATTGAATATTATGTAAAATGGATTCGGTGCAGGAAGAAGAAAAAATGAGGCACCAGTGGCGATTCCTGGTGTTTATAATTGGGTTGGCTCCAGCTTTTGTTATATTATAGGGTGTAGTGTTAAGTGCGCATAACCGGAAAACCATTTCTTCAGACGGACAATCTAACAAACTTGCAGTCTTTCATTAAGAAACCTACTTTGAAATCGCAAATAATAATTGCTTTTTACAAAAAAAATAACCGACTTCAATCTTGATAAGTAGAGATAACTCAAAAACTACTCGCCAGATGGCGCTCAATTCAACATGTAAGTGTAAAGTTCTCGTCGCTACAAATTAATCAAGCCCAAACCCTCCGACCCACGACCACCACTCCGACGACAAACCCGAGGAGTTCCCTCGACTGTCTTTCGGCTTCATCAGATCGACTCCAGATCTTCATGAAATAGTAGCGCTTTAATGTACTTATGATAACATGAACAAACACACTAGTTGTCCATACAATTTTCAAAAGTTCCCCTCGATTTCCCTGAGATGCCATCATCAGATCCTGGTGTCCTTATCACGGGACCCCACTGCGCATATCTACTTTAGAATAAAAAAAGAATTATCAAAATCGGTCCATAAACGACGAAATAATCGCTGAACGTACATAAAAAAAGCATATTGAGTCGAATTGAGAACCTCCTTCTTTTTTGAAGTCGGTTAAAAAGAAATTACATACAATTTGACATTTTTATTTTTGTATGAAATAGCTAATGTTTTTTCGCGATTTTAGGGTTTGTCCCATAGTGAAAGTCCATTTTCCACTATCAACCGTTTTTCGGCAAACGATCTCGTCGTGAAAGGTCTTTCTAAAAATTCTTGTATCACAGATTTTGTTGAATCACTCATAATTTCATGTCATTTCATTATAAACTAATTACCTACTAAATAAAAAGTAAATTAAATCAATAGAAAGATAGAAACCGTAATCACAAATCTACACTATCACGAAAAACATGCGAAAACTCGTTAGGTAATGCGCCATTCCCAGCGCCAGACCCGCGTTTCAAACTCAGTGATACGCTGATACCACAGTATAATTTTACTATGGTGATACTAAGCGATCGAAGAGGCGCGGGCGGCCGCGGGCCAACGACTTTGTATGGACTAGGCATGCGCTGGCAGTAGCGCATCGCTCGCCTCGGCCGCACTCGGCGCCGACCGAACACGAAGACAATCGTCGCGAGTCGCGTTCGTGATAGAAGACCGCAGCGCTCGTAAAATGTAATTATTGTACTTAGGTCTAAATAATTAGGTTGTAAATATATGATTTTTTACATTTTATTTAATGCTTAAAATTTATGGTATGGCGCCGCCATACGCGCCATCTTAGAGAAATCGCCACTGTGAGGCACGTATTCCGATAAGTTCAGACGTTACCTAAATGTAGATTTGGGAACTGAATGTGAATGTTTCTGTGCCCCGTATACCGACGGGATGAGGGATTCTGGCAGCCAGCCAGCTACCGATGTGGTAATCAACTTACTATTGTATCGGTGTCCATTGTACGTTGACCCTTTGTGTGTTTTATGACAATACTTGACAAATGAACATGCTAGCCATCTGATTGTATGTTCGTGTCACCACTAGTGCAATAAATCGTAAGGTCGGTCATTCACACGCGATATGCGAACCCACAAGTGTAGGGCGACCTTCGCAAATGATTATGCGAAGTTTTTCACACATTCATGATTTTCCAAGCTATGATGGTATAATTATATTTTAACATGTAGTACAGAAGTGAAACCAAATAATATAAATTTAATGTTACCTAAGTACTAACATTTTATCCACTTGTCTGTTATTATTCCCTTTTTGCACTGTAATTGAAGCCTCTATGAATAAAAGTAAAAAAAGGATTTCGATTCTCGAGCCGAACAGATTGGTTCGCAAAAACATCCACATTTTGCAGTGTATTTTTCTAGCAAAAGAAATATGTTTATCAGTCGAGGAATAAGCTACTGGGCAGTGTAAATAAGTGTTACAGCTCCGTGAGAAGCTTGTAAAGAAAATAACAAGCTCGGCCGATATTATTGCACCGACGTCGGCACGAGACTCTTATTATGTTTACATAGTTAGCGTTTGTAAAATGAAAGATTCCGTACAATGTTAACATTGCTTAATTAAAATCATGGCTTTTTGTGCATACACTCTAGAACCAATTAAGTGACAGGACTTAGGTATATCTGAGAGGAATTTACTTTTTTTTTTATTATTTCTTTTATGATAGTGCTTGACAACGATCCCACCTGATGGTAAGTGGAGATGAAGCCATAGTGATGAGCGCACTAACTTAGATAAAGCCTATTCACTCTCCTCTTGAAGACTCCCACGTCATTTATGTATGCGGAAACACTGACGCAGGCAAGTTGTTCCAAGTTGTACGTTAACCAAATGTAGGACGGACCTTCGCATATGATTTTTATTAATATGGGACTAGACGTGAAGCATTAGCTTTCGAATACAAAAAGAACTATCAAAGTCGGTTCACCTAGTGCAAAGTGAAGAAGAGCACCCATAAAAATACGGTCAATTCAGAACCTCCTCTTTTTTAAATAGGTGTTAAAAATTATAACAATAACATTGAAGTTAGATTATACGCGTTTGTTTCGCGTCATATTTTGACAGTACGAGTATGTCCGTAGTGCGACCGTTTATCGAGAAAATTATTTGAACTTTTGACTCTCAGTTTGTGCTGAAATAGCGTCAAGGCGGTAACTATGCCGATATTCATTGTTAAGTTAGAACTACTACTTTGCAACGATTCTCGAGCACTTTCTACGATGGAATATGCTCTTAACAAATGAAATATGCACTTAAGATAATACTATCTACCTAAACAGCTTACCTACATGTGTTTCGGAACAGAACTTTGCGAATTGTTCCATAGTAACTAAACTATTTTAAGTAGAGATGCGCCGAGTAACACTTATGCCGAGTAACGAGTACCGAGTTTTACTCGGCCTAATTTTTTTTCAACCGAGTACTCGGCCGAGTAACTCGGTTCTATGAAATTCCCATTTCGCGCGCGGAAGCAAGATACAAACAGGTTCGCGCTGGTCGAGAGACCACCGCCGGCGCCGTTCGGCTGTTACCAGAACGTGCAGAGACCCTGTGTTCCTGCATCATAATTCATAACTTAACTTCATTAAATTTTAAATATTGATTATTTTTATTACTGTTCTCTTAATTTTGTCTCACTAACTACTCATTCATGAGCATAATTTTGATTTTATTATTTTTGAAATTGTCAAATTTTTTTTATGCACACTGTTGTTTTAATTATAGCTATCTAAATATATTGCTTTTCTTAATCGAAGTATACTCGGCATTTAAACCGAGTTATTCGGCCGAGTACGAGTATCAAAAAACCCGCCGAGTACGCCGAGTACCGAGTATCAACCGAGTACTCGAACCATCTCTAATTTTAAGGTAATACTTAGTTAAAGTTACGTATAAACTCTTATGAAAGTTCTCACAGGTCAAAGCATGGTAAATATCGGTTTATTATTTTGTAATAAAAATCCTTACTTACATGAGGCACATCGTGTGGTCATCGGTCGCCCAAGTACCACATTATCGCCAAAGGCATCACCGACGCGTTGCCAGTCAAGAAAAAACAGGGTACCTAACTGATAACTTGGTTCTCCTTTACTGTAACAAAATAAATATTTATCTACTTTAAAAAATGTCAATGGATTTTATAATAGAGGCCTGATTAATTAATCGTTTGCTTGCAAAATGGAGTTATTTTTTAAATAACCGATGAAATTTATTATTAGATATTTATTTATTGATTAAAATTTCAATGACTATTTCACTACTAACGTATAGAAACTACTCGTTCGTTTGCTATCACTAAATATTAACTATCTATGTATATCGTTTGCTATCTTCGGTTATTGAGTGACTGACTGACAGACAACACACAGCCGAAACTATTGAACACAAGAAGCTAAATATTTTCATGTTCTTTGGAGAGTCTAGGGAGCGATAAGGTAGGATATTTGTAAATTCCCCCCGTGAAGGGATAAAAAGGGGGAAAGACTGAAACAGAATTATACGCAGGTGAAGCCGCGGCGGAAAGTAAGTAAATGATAAAAGTTTTCAAGTCATTTCAAAACAATGTCCGCGAAGGTTCATGAACTTTGGTATTTAAAAGCAATTTAAGTTGTTTCTGTGCCCCGTATACCGACGGGATGAGGGATTCTGGCAGCCAGCCAGCTACCGATGTGGTAATCAACTTACTATTGTATCGGTGTCCATTGTACGTTGACCCTTTGTGTGTTTTATGACAATACTTGACAAATGAACATGCTAGCCATCTGATTGTATGTTCGTGTCACCACTAGTGCAATAAATCGTAAGGTCGGTCATTCACACGCGATATGCGAACCCACAAGTGTAGGGCGACCTTCGCAAATGATTAGGTATGCGAAGTTTTTCACACATTCATGATTTTCCAAGCTATGATGGTTTTGTACTCGCACATCAAAGCTCGAACCTCGAATTTTCGCGCGCATGTGAGTGACTGTAATACTAAAGGCATCGTTGAAGTCATGACTTGAGTCAAAATTTAAAGAAATTTTTCTTTTATTTTTGATTTTCTGGAACTGCAGATATCACATGTTTAACACTTTTTGTGCTTGATTATGTAGGCTATAGCAGCGTTATAAATAGCCATTACACTGTATGTACAGAACGTTGAATACCTACTAATATGTCATTGTAGTAGGTATTACAGCTTTAAAAAGTCATCTGAAATCAGCAAGGCAATTCGCTTTGGACTGTATTATAGAAGTAAGGTAATTGAATCTACCATAATGCATAATTATTAGATAGCAGACAAGGTACACATGGAAAATGGTCTCTGTTCTTCCGACAATGGACATCAGTACCTAACACCAAAATTATCATGGCGTTGAAAGTAAAGACATACCTAACAGGGAAAACTCTGACGACCTTGCGATGGTGAACTTAAACAATATTTTAAGAAAAGAAAGAATAACGGAAACACACTACGCTATTTGTTTAAAGTACCAGGTAATCCTAACTTTTGTCAAGACTGCCCCCAAAAAGCGGGCGATATCATCCTTTGAATAGGATACAATAGGCTATTGCGACAATAGGTACAATGGAAACGCGTAATTAGGTTCAGCGACCCGAACTCGACGCTCGTAAATCAAGGGAAACTAGCGGATTATAAGGATTATACCTGAAAGTGTCTGCTAAACTCTTGCGTCTTAGAAATTTATATTTAACGAAATTTATAAGGAATAATAAAGTTATTATGAGAACAACGAGATCGCTTGCCAACTAGTTTGTACTTATTCGCTTATGTACCTACTTACCCGCTTATATACTTACCCGCTTATATACTTACTCGCTTAGATACTTACTCGCTTATGTACTTACTCGCTTATGTACTTACTCGCTTATATACTTACTCGCTTTTATACTGACCCGCTTATATACTTACCTGCTTATATACTTACTCGCTTATATACTTCATGTAGTTTATTGACTTACCTGCTTTTGTACTTACTCGTTTATGTACTTACCCGCTTATATACAACCCGCATATATACTTACACGCATGTATACTTACTCGCTTATGTAATTACCCGTTTATGTACTTCCTCGCTGATATACTTACTCACTTTTAGACTCATCCGCTTATATACTTACGAGTTACGTACGAGTGAGCGATTGAATAAATAAATATTTAAATGAACGGACGTGTAAATGATTGAACGATTGAATCACTCATTCACTCGTGTGACGTGAAACGAGTGGGTATCGGTGTTTTTTAAATCAAGTTGCCGTATCCGAACGAGTGGGTATCCGTGTGTTGGAACTAAAAATGTGTAACAGTTGTCTGTATATTAACACAATACATTAAAGTATATACCTAATCTGTCCTCCGTTCAAGAGTCAATGTGCGGATACTCGCTTTATAAATTGAATTTACTGTTCATTCTGGTCTCCATACTAACATTCCCCCTTTTTGCGCACCCCCAAGGGTTAATTTCCAAAATATTTTAGTTTTCCTAGGATTCATACACTAAACACTAATTTTGTTCTAAAAGCTTCTATGTCTGCTAGATGTGCCTTAAACTTTTGATAATCGGTCAGTCAGTGAGTACGTGAGTGACAAAAATAAGAAATTTTAACTCGTTATAATTCTTAAACTATGCGTTCAAATTAAATGAAATTTGAAATATACCGAGTTTATACAATGCCTGCTTAGCTGCTAAAAATTCAAGCTTCTAGTTCTATCCACAACGAAGCTATAGAGTGTCGAAAATGGCCTGAATTGGCTCGAGAAAAGGTTGGTACGGCCGTGTGGCTTTTTCGCTCGACTGCCGTGCTCCCAGATAGGTAGTAGATGAATTGCGTTCTCGGTCGATGCGCCGTTAAGGAATCATCGCTAATGCTTTATCGCTATGTAATATGTATGTAATTCTTCAACGTTTCTTACATGCTGGGCTAATACTAATTTATTGCCTTTTATCACTGTTTGAGGTTGGAAACTAATATTGTGTGTAATACTTTCGAACCCGGTTTTTATGATTATATCCATTTTACACATACACTATTCAATAAATTGCACTCAAATAAAGTCAACAAGTACCATTTATTCTTTATTTTGGTTTTTAATTGCAAAAATACTAACAATGTTTACATGTCATTATTTAACAGTCGCCGAAAAAGTTGCCAAAGCTGCGCGTCGCCACCGTCGCGCACGTTCCCAATACGCCAATATATATTTGCAATTAAAACGTCGTCACATATTTTTGCCGCCGGTTTACACTTTAATATGCCGCCGATGAATGACTAGGTACATATTTTTGCTACTTCCGTGCAGGCAAATATTATTGAACTCATTGCTGGGTACATCTTATTGCTTCTGATAAGTGGTAACATATTAATGCTCATGACTGTACTTACTAAATGCGGCAGATACCTACTCGTACATTATAACGGTTGTCGACCGACGCGCGACGTGATGAAATTTTTGGCATTAGTAATATTCGATAGCTTTTTGTCGTCATCCATATAACTTATGAGAAAGGTAAATTTGTGGGCAGTTCTACAGTATTCTTGGAACAAATCCAAGACGTAAGGGTGCATTCACTCGAATACCAAACTTCCCCACAATGGCGTTTGACTTTCGAATATGTTTTACTTGGTAAAAATGCCATATATTTTCTGGTTAGGTACTATAATAAGTACTCAGGTAGTTAGTTTTTGTATTTGTTTTGATATTAAATGTTACTTATCGCGGATTTTTACTAAATAGGTGTAGGTAATAAACGCACACAATTCACTACAACAGGGGTGAGCACAGTTCAGATTTGCTGTGTAGAGTATATACAGTAGGTATATCCGCGATTATTTGTTCCAAATATCGGCCTATAAAATTTATATCTTACGTGGTATCACAGTAAAATACATCTAAAAATTACCTTTTCGACCTCGATACGAATAAGTATACTCGTATTATATACCATCTGGTGGTAAGAAGGTCCATGCTGGGCATATTAAAACAAGATTAGCTAGCTAGGGAAGAAAACTACTTTAGGTAATGCTACGCAAATTCAACAATTTTATCTTCTCCGACATAAAACACTCGGTAGTTTTTTGATTACCTGCCTCACAATTAACATTCTTTAATACGTGGGATAGCACTGGATAATAAATTAGGCTACCACATTCATATGCTCGACTTTCTCAGTTCATTAACATAAATGAACAAGATAGGTTGGATAAATAATGCAGCGAAATAGGAACGAAATACATTTTTATTAATGTAAGGCAACGTGCCCATTTTATGTGACCCATTTTTTACAACTTTTAATCCCTTCCTCCCTTCGGTTACCACTCGTATTGTTTGTCAAGACCCACCTGTGTCGAGTTTTCATGCACTAATTTGTTTATGTACGGATTTAAATAATTTTACGTTTTAATTCAGTTTTAAGTCAGTGGACATCCCGGCGTTAATGCGCCAGTGCTGCTAGCTTTAAGCTGCGTACCATATATTATCTAATCATAAACGTAGGTATAATGAAAATGTAACAAGTTGAGTCTGTATATAGATGACTTTGATTATATACACTAGGTGATATCTAAAACAAATAGAAGGAACTTAAGGCCAATACTTACAATACATATAATTTTAAGGGCCGATAGAAGCCAAAAATGTTATTTTCCGAATTTTTGAATATCTGTCTGCATGTTTGTCCGGACATCACGCAAAAACTACTAAAAGCGGAAACCTGGCATTGTGTCAGTTGCCATTAATACGAATTCTTTGTCAAATGCAAATGGAGTATAGTTATAAATACCTGCAAAATCAAATGTTTTTCCCGATTCGAATCAAAAATATACTACCCGAATATAACCCTTTGCTCGTTGTTTGCTTGCCGCTAAATGATACCTACGGCAAATTAATTACGTATACTTTGAGATCGAACGTACGATATGGCGATGAGCCAAAGCGTTCTTTATCTATGAAAGTTAAGCAATTCAGGAAGATAATAACGCATAACGTTCAGTTTACTATTGCATATATATGTTACCGTTAAAGTGCGTAAATCAGGTAGAGTGCAGATTAACTAGGTATTCTGCAGATTATCTGGCTGAGTTAGTTAAAGTGGAAAAAAAGAATTTATTTCTTACATTAACACGTTGACTGCCATGACGGACAATGTTGTCCGACAGCAGACTTTCCCCCGGGGCCATACCAATATTTCGAGAAATGGCCCAAAAACGTCGAGGTGTTTTTTTGTATATTTTGTCAGGAAATAACTTAAAAATAACGGGCGACTTATGGAAACAGCTATGTTCCCATTATTTTCCGAGATATCAAATGGCAGACACCATTGTCCGTCGCGGCCTCCAAGAATGAAAAACCGTGTTTCCTTCCGCAGACGCCGCGCGGGTCCCACTGTCGGTCATCCTTACGATTTTGCGCTCGCGTAGACGAATGCCGTGATTTGTAAAAATTAGGATTCCGTATAAGTTTCACACGTAGGAAAAAATTGACGATTTTGTAAATTTTGTATTGACTCAATCAGCTTTGGATTGGCCCACCTTAATTCAAATGTTTATTGTAAACATTTTTAAATTTGACACCTATCGCAGACCCTGAAAATAATTTTTGTTGAAGCTTATTTTTCATTATTATATAGGATTACTGGTTAAATCGATCTAGACCCGGGAGGAGGTGACAGTATACATCATTTGTGACATATTTTGTCCTGAAACAACCAGTCTGTCTGTCTGTTTTTAAGTAATAGGTTTTGCTTGATGGTCTAGCTAGATGCGTTAAGATTTCTTGTCTCAAAATTATGCAATTTATTCAAATTTTGTAGGGTATTTAAAAGTAGATAAATGGGTTATATAATAATCATATTCAGAATCCCAAGTCACTGTGCAATATATAGGTAGGTACTTCACATTAAAGGCTTCATTGTTAGCAAAATAAGTTTACTGAAATAAAGTATGTAATTTATCGAATATCCAAAAAATATGCATGGTAGTTAGTAGGTAGAAGTGTTAAAAATTATCTACTTTTCTCCAATATCCAATTCTATAGCACACCATCAAAGTATGTAGAGAAATACTAAAAAATCACAATCCATCGTGGAGATCAGCAATAATTTTTTGGTCTAGGAATGAATGGGGATCATAATTTAGAAGTTATTTTTATTATTTATATCATTTATGGTTGTTATCCATAAGAAATATCTTTAAAATACTTGATTATCTAGTTCTGTTTTTGTATTTTACCATAAACTTTCGTATAAAGGCAGCTTATTTATATTATTAACCTACTGAACCCATAATTTTATACTTAATACGTACTTGGTTGAAATTAATTATAATTCTAACGACTTTCTAGTATCTTATAAAGAGTAAAAATTAATGTATATTTACCTAAAACATCACTTAATTGATCACTTAATGTATGGACCTACAACGCTTTTATGAACCGCTTGTTTCAAAGCCCATAAGTTCTAAGTCTTTGCAGTTTTTTTCAGGCCAAGTTGCTAGGATGTTCCTTGGGGCCGCGCGGGTCTATTGCCTTAGTAAACAGACAAGAAAAGCCGTCCGTCGGCCGATTAGAGGCTTCCAAAGTGAGCGAGTGCACGCGGACAACGTTGTCCGACGCGGCCCCCTGGACCAGACATGTTGGCGGACAACATTGTCCGCCGCGGCCCATTGGGCAAGACATCGATTTTTAGTCTGGCGTTCAACGTGTTAACTAGATAATCTGCAGACTTCCTAGGTAATCTGCAGATTAACAACCATGCATACGGTAAAGTCAATAAAATAGGTTCTTGTTTGAACGTCAATTGTTAAAATCGAGTAACATTGAATGAAAACATAAAAATTGAGTTAATTTTGGATATAAAACAATGAATACTCATTTCCATTACTACTCAATCAAATTTTTCAAGGTAGGTAGGTCGAATTGGTTACAGAACCGAATTAGCCTACCCCTACTCCACGTAGTCTTGTATGCCCTACCCCTAGAGTATGCTAGCCCTAGAGCTGCGCAGGCGAGCGTGGGTGTCTGTGCTTTGTTACGCAAGGGCGAAGGGGCTGCACCTTCCGCAGCGCCGGAGACGTCACGGTTCGAAGTTATGCCATATTTTCCGCGTTTTTACGATTCGACCAAATCTCGATCGATCGGCCAGACCGATCATTTCATGATGTGTGAAATTTTTGATGTCGTGAGCAAATCGTAGATTTGCTATACGATAGACTATATACATAATTGCTATCTTTAAAGCTGGCTTAACATCCCTTGTCAGTTTGTAACGGTCACTCACATGCACACAAACGTTTGTGCATTGTATGAAGCCTATGAATGTTTGCACGAATGTGTGGGAGACTACTCGACGTTTCAAATTCATTTCTGTTGTAATGCTGTCGATTTTATGATATATCGATCTGATGAGGCATCGATGCCATAAATTCGATCTAATGATCCTTCAATTTTATAAGCTTTCGATGTGATGAACCATCGATGTAATAAACTTTCGTTGTAATGAAATTTCGATCTAACGAATTATTTATCGATGTAACGTGTTCGATGTCATGAACGTGTAGTGAACATGTAGTGGCATTCGATGTGGCGTATGGGTCCCCTTCAAAGGGTCCCATACGCCACTAAACTTGTATTACACCTATTTGTTCGAATGTGGAGTGACCGGCCTTAGAGCCCTAGCACACGGTATTTTAAAACGCGCTGACGACGCGCGTTTAACGCGATACAAACGCACCTATGAAGTGCGTTCGAAACTCGTTTGATGACCGTACAAATGGGTAGGATGACTCCTGGCTACGGCGTCTGGCTACGGCTACTGCGCGTACCGTAGTCGCGCGTATACGCGCAGTAGCGTCGCATTTCCGAATTGCTCCGTGTGCCGAGGTTACAAGGTTGCGTTCGTATTGCGTTTGAAGCGCGTATACGCGCGTCGTCAGCGCGTCGTCGGCGCGAAAAATATGCCGTGTGCTGGGGCTTTTAGATATAGCGCAGCAGTCGTAGAATAACATTTAACAATAACGTTGATTCCTGTCCAAAAACCTTAGAATATCTGACTAATACCCTGGTTATTGGTGACTAGTCCCCTATTACCTCTGAAACTGTTACGCGGTGCTGCTTTTGACGCGGTTTCCACTGAGGTATAGAATAAGCTGGGGTTAATCTGTTTCATTTTGATTGGTTCAAAAAGAAATCAGATAGGTACCTATCTTTATGTGAATAAAACAAAATAAATATTATGAAAAGCATTTGTATCGCAAAAAGCTATTAAGGGATAGGCTTTGCGAAGCGAGGGTGCATTTCTATAAATAAACAATAAATTAATAACAGGGGATGGAGTATCTAGCAGTGGTATATAATATCAAACAATAATATATGCTGATACAATTCATAGATCAATATTATTAGTAGTTTGTCCTCTGTTGTTTGATAAAACCAATAAAGATCAATTAACTGCTTAATTGATCAGTTCTGTAAGTAACTTAAAACGAATTGCTTTATTTATTTATTTTGTCTGGATAAATTATTTTATGTATTCTTTTAAATTCGTAATGATAATTTATACCGTTTTTTTGAGTTCTACGGTTGTTAATATTTTCACTTATGTCGTAATTTTATAGTCAATATTTAACGGATTTATGAATAAGAAATTTGTATTTCATTTGTGAAATACTTCCATAAAACCTTCGAGTACTACACAAAGAACACAACACAAAGAACGAAATTATTGTTAGCGAAATGCGGTACGGGGTACGGTATTGTTAAGTTCAGTAAAGACGAACACAACATATTCAAACTAGTATTTGAACAGTGTACGTCTTAAGCCTGAGTTAACTAAATATATAATATATTAGTAGGATAATGCATAATATAATTGCATAATATATATAATTTGATATGTGTAGGTGTGTTGCATGATTAAATATTTTGTAATTAAATGATTGCCATGTCGGTACAATAATTGAGATCGTTTTCCATTATGAATTGCATTTTGCTTTTAAACCATAATTTTAATAATTGCATTGTCATCCAACCTTGACCTTCGTGCAATTTTCAAGTTAACTGAAGTTTGGGAAAATTATAGATAGGTGAAGCTAATTATAAGCGTGTTAAAAATATCTATGTCACAACTTCGACGTAGTTTTACAACTGTTATCTCACAATAAGGCATCGTTCACACCAACGAATTGTCCGCCGCCGACTGTGAATATGCTTACTGTCAGCCCCAATATGAAGGTGTACGTATGATCGGTTCGGTTTGAACGAAAAGTTGAATATATATGGAAAAACAATAAACTGCGTAACGCGCGCTCACAGGCGACCGACAATACGTTTGGTATGAACAATGCCTAAGGAATCACATTTAGATGTCCTTAGATGTAAGGCAGCGCATTTTTGTCTGTAATAGTTACGCATTAAACGATTTACCGAGCAAGTAGTTACCAGAAATGATTCAGATGAAAGACGAGTTGGATTTGATCTATTAAGAATTAGTTAGTTTATATCTTTATAAGTTTATAATATAAATGTTTTTAAGGAGAAATAAAGAAAAACCTGGCTTTCAAACCCCAAGCCGAATACGGCAAGTACATTGGCCACTTCCTTAATAACTTTGCTCTGATCATTATAATTCAACTAATATTAAACTTCGTCGAGCACCTCACAACAAATCTTTGAGATCTTTATGATCTCTTAAATTGTGTTAAGAAAAAGATCAACAAATTATGTGGGTACGTGATAATCCTGTCTTCTCGTCTCCCAGTGCCGAAACGAGAGGCAGTTCCGGATGGCAGGGAAGTAATAAATAATTCAGACACGCTAGTAACTTTAGGCCGGGGGGAATTAAATTAAGTCACGCAATTGGATGGCAGGGGAAATTTTCTGTGACCTATTAGCACGGTACTGGTATTGTTATTAGGAAAGTTTAGGGCATGTTTCACCAAACTGTTCCACTAAAGATTGATGGCCTTTAAAGGAGATGAACACGATACCTCGATTCGAATATAACTTTTTCAAAAAGATCATTTATTGTCATTTGATTGCTTTAAGTTATAAAGGGACTATTGTTTTATATTGCAGATTATCTTATTATCTAAGGATGTTTTTTCACCAAAGCAAATAAAAAGTTGTTTACTTTCTGCATTTGGCACCTAATTTTAAACCCTAGGATTCGAAACCATGAAGTACAATCACAATTCTACTACATTTGCAAGAATAAGTACTTATTATACGCTCAATTTCAAACTATTTGTTTTATTTTCCTCCACACGGCGAGAGGCGAGCTCAATTTAATTTGAGTACTGTTTATTCAACACCATTGTCCTACACGAAAACATTGTTTAAGTTTATCAAAGGCTCTTTATAGTCCTTTGTTCCGTATAGTTGGTACGACGAAAATATATACCTACATTTGCGTGAAATAACGTTCATATACCTATCTTAATGAAATACATAATATATGTATATCAAGTCTGTTGTGTCTACTTGTCCTTTAGAAAACAACTGGAGCATTAAATAACTAGGTATTGTGTCGTATTGAATAATGTTATGATAATTATAGCTATTGTGGTATTGCTGGCATATTTGGTAGAAAACGAAACTAAAAGTTATTTTTTATACTTAATATTAAATTCATTAACTTATTTTTGCATTTATAGTCTGTACTACTTTTTTGTATTCGAAAGGTACTCCTTTTTAAAAATCATTTGTGCTTCGGTATCTTTTAATAAGTACATACACTGAAAAAAAAAGTTATTTTGAAATCTATAAACAGACACTTCAATTTTATTTGTGTGTAAAGGTTGAAGTTCCTCAATTTATCAAACAAAACCTAAGCAATATGGACAGTATTATCTCCGTACAAAATGCTTTTAGCATCAGCTATTTAAAAAGCTTCATCACAGTACAACGCAACGCAGAGACGAAGTTTTATGATTAATGGTTATACAATAATACTTGGAACAACTTTCAACATCTGGCCATTCTTGTGACCATGTTTGAAAATAATATGTACACAAGCTGTGGTATTAATAAACGCGGCGTAAAGTTCCAGGTTTAAGCTTTTTTGTCCTCGTTGTGTGGTTCTCGAAAACAAAAACATTTAAACTCGGTGTATTTCTATACATGGGAATAATATTAATAAATAACACATACACGCTCATAGCCCCACAATAGAATTCCCTGTGTTTGGGTGCCATGGACGATACACAACAACCAGACTGATGTACCCTGTTCGTCATTAGCGTGTTCATACAACCTGAATATAATAAATGGGGATGAGGAGTTTTATATAGAAAACCTGTCATGAGGGCGCTAAAATTTCCTTTTTTATGGCAACAGCACTGACAACAGTAACTATAGTAACGCTCATGTTATGTTATGTCATTTCGATAACTATGTTGGAAATGTTATTTAAGAAAATAAATGTTATTTTACACGAAATGTTATTTTAGCACACAGAAAACCATTTTTCTTTCACGAATATGAGAACGTTTTTGTCATTTTAGCACAAAATAGACACTCAAAGTAAAAAGACAAAAATTAGATATATATAATGTGACATTCAAACTCACTGACAAGCAATTTACGTTTGACCTTTAGAAACTAAGCGTTGCCAGTAAAATAAATTAGTTCCATGAGTTTACCGCAATATGGCGAGGTTTTTTATATTCCTGGTCGACCAATATAACGTAATTTTTGACCTACACGGTTGATATGACTTGTCTGAAAAACTACCTATCTTGCTTGGTTTGTTTGTTACCTATTTTTACCTGACAGTTTTGACTTAGTTTTATTAATGCACCTTGCCGGTCCAGACCGGTCATTTTGGGCCCAAGATGTAAGAAGTTCATTAATACATTAAAAAATTCGTTATATTTTTTTATTTAAAAATACAAAAAAAATTATCATTCTGTAACCTGTGTATTGAGAAATATCAAAAAATATGTTCACGCTAGGCGGAATCCATTATGTGTAACAAATATTTTTATCTTTATAGTCTGTGCTGTAGCTGTAGTACCTTTGTGTACTCTGTGGCATGACAGTTTGTGACTGTCAGATTGTTTTGTTTATAAAAAAGAGATAATGGTTTTACTTGATTCGCATCATTTAATTGTCTCGTGCGTTTGTGTTTTCAGTGCTTTTCTTTGTTTTATTTTGATTGACCCCTACAACCACTGCTTTTTCCGAGGACTTCTAATCTCGCCAAAACGATAACCCCTGCACGTATACCGGACTTCGGTGATTGCATTGAACATTGGACCCTGGCTTCTCTTTACTGGAATTTGCTTACAAAATGGACTTTTGCATAAATTCAATATAGCGACAAATCGTTGTAATGCTTTGTATTACACTGGAGGATAATAATAATAACGCTTCACACTCATAGCCCCACACTAGGATTCCCTGTGTCGTGGGTGCCATGGATAACACACAAGACAAGGACACACACTCAGACCGAGAACGGAAATTCAAACTCATCATTCAAACCAATGTCCATTGTCAATGTAGCTTAAAGATTGCTATATTGTTCAAATACTTCCGATATTCCATAGCAACTGCTATGTAAAGATAATAAACGAGACCGAGCTTTTCATGCCCTCTAAGTTCGGAAAGTACTTACGAAATTATTGCTAACAGCGGTCACCAGCTATAATCAGCTATAAATAAATACCAAGAGACAATTAACCATCGATATTAATTAAAGATGACACGTCGTGAAGACCTCCCACAATGATGTTGAAGTGTTGTGACGATATTTCTGTCTATTTAACCGTAAACACTTCGCACCCGACGGTGTTATTCAAGCGTGAAATCTGACAACTATCTCATAAACTAACGCCTTAACTCCTAGCCCCCTTTTATTCATTTCCGAGAATAACAGCCACTTAAAACATCGAAATATCAGTATAGTATGTAGGTAAAATATTTAGGAAAAATACGGTGGTTTATTTAATACACGCCCTCATAATCTCTCGCCTTTGCTTTACGCAATTTATTCTTGGCGATTATAAATTATTAGTAAACCCGCCCTCGCTTCGGGACACAATGCCAAAGGACTCCTACACATATTATCTGCTACACTGTACCGTGACTCTGAAATGCGCGGCAGATTGCAAAAACTTGCAGCAAGACTTGTGTCGTACATTTCTGCAATATTTCGTCATACTTAGTGACATTTGTGGTCCTCTCCGAGACAGCTTGTGAGCAAAACGGCGCCGCCATCGTTATTTTAAAAAATGATGTTAATATAAACCTATATTCTCGTATCCTTAATTAAGGAACGCCTCGTTCCTTGGGACACAATGACTCACAGAAATCTTACCATAGTTAATCATTTAAGCGCATGTTTGAAATAAAAATATGGCAAATTAATTTTCTCAGATATTTTTGTTATATAGACAATTAAAATTTTATTACTTTTATAGATATGTAGGTTACTCTCCACAAAATTTGAAATAAATCACATACTTCTAAGTTAGGAATAAAACATATTTCTTTATTCCTCATCTAATACATTCATGTAGAAAACATTTTTTCATAAAATTATTAGCACCTCAACAGAGATTTATGCACGAAATAAATTAAGCGCTGTAGTTAATTAAAATATATATAGCTAATTTAATAGCCTTATAAAGCATACCTAAGTTAATTAAGCGCTTCTATGAGCTAATATTAGTCTTTGTATACTTTTAAAATCTCGCACTAAAGATTACAGCACGAATAAATTAGCGCTTAAAGTGCTAACGATATTATTAGATATGAAACGGGATAATATCGGTTATTGTGTAAGAATCATGGCATCGTAAATATATGACACCCTCGAGTATTAAGCGTGAAGCCTCATCGATCATGGAATTCCTCTCAAACCTCGGTAGGCCGTGAGCGTCTACGAAGCCCAGTCGCGCTACGGCCGTAGACGGCTACGCTCGTAGCACAGCGCCTACGCGGATACTTACGTTTAAATAAATAGTGACTCAAAACTGTGTAGAGTGCAGTGAACTTACATTACCCGGAAGGAAGGAGTTATAAGGAGTTGTAAGTACAACTTGTTTTAGTAGTTAGATAGATGTGGGAAATAGGTCATCGTACGATAGCGGTAACATTAGTACGTACGGGAAGTTGGCAATTTCAACTTTAGCGTGTACGGTTTTGTTTAGAAGACATTATACTCGTAGTTAGACTAGTCGCAGTGTGCTTTGTTAATTTAATGCAATTTACTTTGGAATAATGTTAAATAAGAGTTTGTAGGATATAAAGGTTTTAAATTTATTGATTGTAAAAATATACCTGTGGAGTATTTAAATTACCTATTTTTATATTTAATTTATGTATTTATAGAAAAGTAAAAAAAATTAGGTTCCTTAAATATCACCTAAATAATTTTAATTAAATCATACATATTAATTTTGATTTTTTAATTAATTGCAAATCTAACTACTAGTAAATCGTGTTTAACCGATCTTGAGTAGGTATATTAATACCAGGTTTCAAATTAAATTATTGATAACTATAATGATTAAATAATTTAAATTTCCAGGACTACATATAAACTTATAATTAAAACAGTAGGTACCTGAAGTTTATATTATTATGTATTAGTCTGTAAGATATTTATGATATAGACCTCGGTACACACATATTCTTTAATTTTTGTCTTATATATATACATTGTCGAAGATTTATTATTATTATTAAAGCCTTCATCAGTTCTAAACCGCTTCACAATGGGTTTAATTGTATCCATCGATCTGTAAGTGTAGGTAATTTCTTCTGTCTACGACACTCGGCGTAGCGGAACTACTGAACAAAGGATACGAACAAAACAAAAACAGGTTTCTCTGTAACACCTAACTCTAACTTAGCCAAGTTTTGTGTGCAAGATACAATTTAAAACTAAAACACGAACTAATTATTTGTATCTAACAGAACCTGTGCTCCGGATAGAAAGTCTAACTCAGTCCAGATAATTAGAACGAGAATCATACTAGCAATAACTAACTGAGCTACGAGTATTACTAACACCAACTAATGGGACTATCTATTACAAACAGTCCTTGTCTTCACACTTATTAACAAACTACTCAACTAATATTCTAACATCATAATATGCAAACCGGATTAACCACCCTAGTCCCTCAATTCAGTCTCGTTCTAGATCGGCCACAGTTGTCATGGGCGGCAGCAGAAGTTATTGCAAAACAGGCAGCTATATAACCCTTTTTATTGGCCCTAACTATGTTCGATTGTGAGTAAGATTGGATGTCATGAATGTACTCGACAGCAAACCATTAAATAAAGACTGCTGGGCCCTCAGACCAATAAACTATAGACGGAGCGCCGTGAACAAACGAGTGAAGCCGCCAAAAGTCAGCCAAAGCACACATCGAAACCAATATAATGCCCTATGTTGACAGTTTGAACTAAAACAAATTTAAAATTTATTTTTTGGAACACAAAACTTCATTCATTTTTTATTATTTAGAACACAAAAGTAGTTTTGGTGTGAGTGCCGCCGTGTGCATTACAAGGCTAAGCTGACTTTTTGCTGGCTTCACTCTTTTGCTCCCGGCGTTCCGTCTATAGTTTATTGGTCTGAGGCTGGGTCTATTATCGCTCGAAGACACCGGCCTCGCTCGAGTCTTTACGCTATACACTTCACGTCAATGTCAATGTCAATTAGTATTCAAATCCATATTAATACTGTAAAAGTAACCCTGTCTATCTGCTTGTGTGTTTATCAGTTCTTCACTCCAAATACGCGGACGAATTGATTGGCTCCAACCCATTAATGGCCAACTGCACGGGTCTCTCCTCATTATTGAGGAGGCCTAGAGCATACTCCACCACGCTGCTCCAGTGCGGATTGGTGGAGGGGTTAGTGGCCAACCCAGTTCGAAAGTTTTCAAGCCGCCCGAAGGCCTCCTATACGGCTTAACGTAACGGCTTTACGTGCCCTCCGAAGTACGGAAGCGCTCAAGATATTTTGCCACTAGTGGTCACCCATCCGACTACCGACCGTGCCCGCAGTCGCTTAACTTGATTACGTTGCAATTTTGTATCTTTTATCCCGGAAACCATTCCTTAACTCATCATAAATATTCTTTTCAGATTCAGGTCAGATTTCAGATTGTGATAAATTAGACTTGATACTTTATTATTGGATACGTTCTCATGGGATCAATTTAACGATATTTTTTGTTCTTTGTCTTTCACGTGGGCCAGGAGCCTTTAGTAGAAGAAATTATTGCGAGCCTTTTATGGAACCCACAATAACGATTATAGGAATTTTTGTTTGTTTTTTTCTTTACGCGTAGGTACAGGTTTCGGAATGAAGCGAGGGCGGTTAATCAGTTAAGAATAATAATTCATAATTACACGGCAAAGCGATCGTCCAAATAATAAACAATATTATACTTATCTCTAAGCTCTATACTTACTTTAATTAATAATTCAAAAGGTGGTACTTAATTTCTGTTTCGTAAAGAATTTTCAAGGTTACATAAATAATTTCCGAATCACTCAAGTAAACAAATGAATAATATAAATAGCGATATTGCGTGATAGTTTGTTCGATAGAATGACACGGCATCCAAATCAGAAGGTCGACCGCAAACAAATATTATATTTTAGTGTTATGGTTTGAGTAACTGTTAACGAACTCTGTGAAATACAATAATTTAGATTTAGAGTTGGATAAATCAATTTTATGGCAAAATATGCTTACATCCTTTTGCGTAAGAGCTCAAATTATTTAAATTACTTGACCGATTTCTACCACACATAGCTAAATCCGCAAGTAAACGTTTCATTAAAAAGAACTGTACTCAAAGCGTTAATTCATTCAGGAACTACGGTGCCACAGTTGACACACAGATACATAGACAGGTCAAATTTATAACACCCCTTTTTTAAGCCGGGGGTTAAAAATAAGTTTGTGTCTTGAAGCTAAAATATTCCCGAGGGTTACCCTTGTTTCGTAAAAAACTTTTGATTTAATTTTAATAAATCGAACAACGTTTAAGATAATAATCAGTTTGTATAATATCATTTGACATAATTTTCATTTGATCGAATATTCATTTTGTGTAATATTGATTGACATAATGTTCATTTGATCGAATATTATTTTATACAATGTTCATTTCATGAATGTTCAGGTTATAAACGCCCTAAAGTCGGTTCTGGCACTCGCCGGCCGCTGCCGCGGCACGCTCGCTTCGCTCGCTCGGCTCGTGCGATGGTTCCTGTTAACCTAACACGCTCGTTGCTTCGCTCCTCGCTAACCTAATTATTTTAATTAAAATTAGCGCATTTGAACATTCGATAAAAAGATATTATTCAAAACAAATGATGATAAGAAATAAAATTATGGCAATCAAATATTCGATCAAATGAATAATTATGTGAAATGACTTTATTCCAACTAAAATTAGTCGAAGCGATTTTCGACGAAAAGTTGTTATACCAAACAAGAGGCACCCATATTCCCGAACGTACCCGATGTTTTCATAAATAGAAACCACGTCAGCGTAAACGCAATCACGACGCGAGAAAACACGTCACGCCGTAATTTGAAGTTTCCTAATTGCGTCGGTTGATCGCGTCTGAGGGTGGTAAGTGGAAGATTCCTCCCTATATTTTTGCTTCTTTCATCTTTTTTCATTTCATCAGTATATCGAAAACCAATTGGATCCCGAAAGCCAAATCATCCCGATTGTCAATCACAGCATCGAATATTGAAGTGGTTTTTATTATATTGGGAAGATTTTCATTTGTATGGAACCTTCTAGTCGTGTTTTCTTCGGGAGGGTGCCGAGCGAGCTAACAATGATTTCGATCTTACTTCTAAGCAGTATTGAAACTTAAATAAGACATAGTTCTCTTGGTTGGTCTGTGGACGGTGGATTTGTCGTAGCGACAAATTGCGGTGTCGCTCGAGGTTGCCTTATGTGGTCGGGTTTTGATTGACTTTGTAGAAATACCTATTTATAGAATTTATAGATGGGTTGAATTGATGCAGGTCAATATATTAATTATTGTAATAATTTTTTATGACATATTTGTTTAGTGTAATGTAGTTTTTGAGTGAATGTGGTGTGGTACGTCTGTGGAATGGTACCTATTTATTGCTGTGCGTAATAGTATAGTATTTTAATATTCTTACGGTATAATAAATTGTAGCGTTGGAAATATCGTGATTGGAGTGCGGTGTAGTTTTAAACAGGTAGTGATGTAGTGTTTTGTGGTCGTAGCGTGATCTGATTGTAGTGAGATGTGATTATTGTGTGTTTGATGTCGTGATGATAAGGTTGTGGTATGGTAGATAGTTCTAAAGCATTTTATGTATTTCTAG
Organism: Hesperia comma; assembly: GCA_905404135.1. Lineage (NCBI taxonomy): Eukaryota > Metazoa > Arthropoda > Insecta > Lepidoptera > Hesperiidae > Hesperia > Hesperia comma. The sequence continues at coordinate 6,732,918 of FR990034.1, forward strand.
CTTTGAAATCATTAAACCGGACTCTCGTATTAGTAATTTATCCACTGTGTATCTTGATTGAACAGCTACTATTATTTATTATGTAAAAGGAAATACTTAAGACATACCCTTAATCTTGACCTTATATATAATATCGCGTGTATAAGGTTTATTAGACGTATAATTTATAGTCGTAAGCTCAAGGTCATGTTAATGGAATACTGAAGTCGAAATAAGGTACGGTAAGACACGCCAACTGAATACCTAATGCAATATCAATCAGAGCGAGAACTAATATTGGTTTTATTTAAAGGCCTTTTAGGATTGTAAATATCTGTAATTTATAAACTGTAACTTGTGTTAGGGTAACAATACTTTTACTTTTTTTTGTTAATTATAAATGGTGCCTGCTAGAGGAGTGACCGCTAGTGGATGTGTGACCGCTAGTGGCAAACTTTCTTGAGCGCTTCCGTGCTTCGGAGGGCACGTAAAGCCATCGGTCCCGGTTGTTATCGTTAGATAGCAGTCGTTAAGTCATGTCGGAGGCCTTCGGGCGACTTGGAAAACATCCGATACTGGGTTGGCCACTAACCCCTCCACCAATCAGCACTGAAGTAGCGTGGTGGAATATGCTCTAGGCTTCCTCAATAATGAGGAGTGACCCTTGCTCAGTAGTGGGCCATTAATGGTTTGTAGCCATCAGTAATCAAAGTACCTATATAACTTGCCGCTTGACCTTGATAAATATGCCACTGCATATTCATGTCGCCGGGGACGCAACTTCAACGAACCATCTCGATTATCGATTCCAATCGATTCAAGAGTACTTGAACTTTAAATCAAGTACGAGTAAAAATGACATCGAATCAAAAACTGTACAAACTGATTTGAAATTTGATCTATACTATTTATGCTCGTTTTTACTTTGTTACGGGTAGTCGGTTTCGGTTATTATAATAATAATAATAATAATTTTTATTTCAGGCCCTATATCCCATAATTTATACACAATTACAAACAGAAACAGAAACAAATTATTAGACAGACAGATAGCAACTGATTTTAAACTTTTTTTAAACATCGCGGATTACACTCATTTTTACTATTATGCGGGTTACTCACAATATGTATAAATATCGGCACACCAAAATACAATTCGTGAGTAACCCGCATTATAGTAAAAAAAGACAGATAGCAGTCGTTAAGCCTTGTTGGAAGGCTTTCGGGTGGCTTGAAAACTTCCGATACAGGATTGGCTACTAATTCCTCCACCAATCCGCACGTCTTATATCCGGCTTAACGACATCCATCAGCGTAGCCAAGTAGGCAGATAGCAGCCCCTTCTGGACTTTAGATATAGTTTTTAAGGCTGCTGTACCTTTTAAAAAAATTGCCAAGAAAATCCGACTTGTTCGTCCTGGAGTCATGGCATCGTTAGATGTCAGCAAACCATAAAATGCTTCGGAACTAGAGGCAGATAGATTCCTTCTTTTTGTTTTAGAAGATTTCGATCAAGTGGAGACTGGATCCGCGCCTCCTGAGAGTTTTATTATATGTGTGGATGTTTATAATGGAACATTCATTTAATAGGAAAACGAAGCCATATGATAATAGAACCGAGATCAGAATGACTGGGAACGAATTGAAATAACTTGAAAAGGGTAGTTGATATCAGATAGGTACCTATGTATAAAAAAGGGTTTTCAGTTACAGGATAATCATCCGAGTAACATCAAATAATTTTTGTTATTATACATTTAGTACTTACCCTGCTTGCTAAGTTAATTTTTCTAGGTTTAAGTTAATTATTCTCTGGTCAGATTTTTTTTTGTTTTATTTTAACACTTCGTTGTTTTAGCACCGTAAAATTGTATAAACAAAGACGAAAACAAGGAGTGTAACAAGGCCTTATCGCTTTACGTCTTTCTTATAGGGAATCCGGTGTTCCAGATAGAAACAACACAAAAAGGACAATTTAATAAAAATAAAATATGAACACCAATAATTGGTTAGTGACAGGATGTAAATAATCAGGAACAGAAAGAGAGAAGAAAAGTAAGAAACTATATTAGGTACATAATGGAAGGTCAGTCCGGGATATTTCAATATTTATATTATAATACTATAATAATATACATATAATAATATGACAGTATAAATTATATTGAAAACATCCTCGTTAGATTGAATGAAGATCGAATAGTAAGGTATTTCTTACAGAGTCCGAAGGTTGATGATTCATCTAAGTTTCAATCCTTTGGCTTATGGCCTATTACTGAGCTCTTCTCATCGTTGAAGTCTTAAAATATACTCTACTCCTCAGCTCTTGTGCGGATTGGTGGAGGGGTAATGGGCAAAATATAGCTGGAGTTTTCATGACTCCCGAAGGCCTCCAATAATGACTTCTAACTAACGATAACAACCAGGAAAGTAACACTCAAGAAATTATTAACCGACTTCAAAGGCGGAGGTTCTTAATTGAAGTTAGCTTTTTTCTGTGTCTGTTACCTCATAACTTTGTATTGGTGCTTAGTACTTTTTATTCGAAAAATAGTGCTTGTTATCTGTTATTTTGAGCAACATCGATTTAAAAATTGAGAAGTCAGTTTTTTGTAAATAGTTAGTTATTATCACTAGCGGTCATCCAATTATTGCCCATGCCATTGTTTAAGTCGGTCAATCACTTAAATCGACGAAATCCTATGAGCGCTACTATTTATCTTAGTAACTATGCAATCTTTGAAGTTTACCGTGGTTAAGCCACTTAAGTAGTTAAGCCTCAGAGGGATCGAATATAAGAAAATGGTAAACCGACGTTAAAAGCAGAATTTAGTAGGATCTACTTTGACATGATGGGATATAGTTAATGGCTGGGAGAGCTCTACGTGACGCAGATACTGTATGAACCTACTGTGTCACGGACGTGACGAAAACGTAAGTGTCACTTTCAGTAGGTGCGTCTATAGAGTTATAAGTTGTTGGGTGGTACGTAGGAAATTAATTAAACTATATAAATGGAAGTTTTTCAATAAATAAGAATAGAAGCAGATTAACACGAAACTTTTTAATAAGATCTTCACCAATGCAAATGCGACAAACTGCATCCATTCACTTTTTGCGTGATGAGCGGACATTAGAAACATGTTTGTCAGTCGTTTTGTATGGGCTTAATCTAAAAAAGGGCTTAACGGATTCTGATGCGATTCTCACTGATGTAATTTCACTTCAGAATTGTTTTTTTTTCTGTTTGTTAATGAATAATAAGTTATGTCAGTATAAATCACAGTTAACATCTTTTGAGTGACCTGTTCCTTAGTGTGAGTACCTATACTCACACTAAGGAACAGGTTTTCCGAAGAAGTATTAAAGAAGCAAGAAAGACTAGTTTCATAATAAGGTTTATGGAGTCTGGCGAGCGCACAACATTGCTACAACGTGATCATTTATATGGAATTACGACAAACCTTCGTTAAGTTGCGTTTGTTGCCATTTTAATAAACATCATACATTTTTGTAAAGGAGCACTCTACTTGACACATTTACTCGTCGGCGTGTAGGTGTGTACGTGAAGCTTAGAAACGTGCCGTAATTACTGGAGCGCTGACGTCGGAAATAAAAATGCAATTAAGACGTCGCCGACGTAATTAATTGGGATTGGAAAAGCTGTAACGCAATGTCCGACAGTTACTGTTTCTGCTCCTGGAGTCTTAGGCGGTGTCCTACGTGAGCGACGAATACGACGCGACCGCGACGCTACGCAACACGACGCGATGCTACACGCGATAATGACAACATCGCGTGTTGTCGCAGACTGTAACATTGTTCGCAAGTAGGGATTCCGTTGATTTGATCGCGTACGTCAGAATCGCAACGTCGCGTCGCGTCGTATTCGTCGCTCACGTAGGACACCGCCTTAGTTATTGCGGCCACTTAAAGGCTAAAATATTCTGCAGGAACCATGACAATAGGTCTGTGTGATCAATATGATATCTTTATGTAATTTAAAGGTTCTCTATCTATTAATATCTTTCATCGTTAATGCAAAAATATATACCTTCATAATTGATAATACCTACATGAAATAAGTGGCTTGAGTTTAATTTTGACTATTATTACTACATACCTTACACGTCACATGGTGACGTCACGAAACCTAAATCACGCTATCGGAGATTTCTACACCGCTTGCATATATACAACGCCCCGAGAGTCGCCCCTAAGCATATCGTTTCGCCTGGCGGGAGATCTCTTTGCCAAACTAGTTTCTCTTTAACGATGAGACACCACAAGTAATAATAAAATTCGTTCACACCAGCTATGGGATACAAACAGCGTCATAAAACGCGGCTAAGCACTCTAGCTTATTGAGAGCTAATAAACGTGTAACAACAATAAAATATACTGTAATTAAAAGACTTACTGATTCCAGAGAACTGAAATGACAAGTAGGTATTCGTATAAAAATATTAGAAGCGTGTTTTCAATTGCTCTTGATTTCCGCCAAAAGAACTGAACTTTGATAAACGTGATACTAATACGGAAATAGGTATATGTCTACCTTCTTCTTCTTTTTTTATGGAATTAAGATAGCAAACGAGCATGCAGCACCACCTTCCGCTGCCGCCCATGACAACAGTAACTGTGACCGACCCAGAACTAGACTCAACGAATCTCCTTATAATTCGGTCACAGATGCGTTGCTATCCCTGAGGGCTGAGATGGTCGCCTCTAAAAAAAGTGTAACCGGCTCCACACCTTTCTAACCGGAACCCAATTGTTCTTAAAACAATAATTACACGGTAGGAATGGTACTAAGTACCGTGGCGGGCGGTGGTTCTTCCCCGGGTGAGCTCTAGGCCCTACCATCTGCAAAATCTTCTATCTATTCTATCTTGTGTTTACACATTTAACGAAACTGTAACTGATCGCTGTTTGTGCACGCTAATCTCAGTAACATTTGAACGGATTTTTATGGGACTTTCACGGGATGATTGAGGAGGTTGTAGAGTAGAGCAACGTACGGTCTTTTTTTAAGGCAGCCGGTTGACGTGGTGTTCTTAGTTGATTTTGAAAGTATGTTAAAAAGTAGTCTTCGTTGTCAAAAGTGAGCTTCACATGTAGGTTAATTTATGTAGTTTATGATATTCATAGGTAGGTATTTAAAGTAGAGAGGAAAAAATACGATGAAGTACGGCCTTGCCTAAGTTATTATGTTCATGAAAACTTTATGTTTATATACTATTGTAAATAAAACATTAACCTAAAGAAACAGGAGCAGCCTCACTGCTATTATATTGTAGTTAAATCATTGTTATTTACGTAACAAGTTACGAACAACTTCTATTTTACCGGAATGATATAAACAAACATACCTAGAATGCAGTAGAACTTTGTTTATTTATGTTAAACCCAGTTATAATTTGATCAAGCTGCATCGTACCTCACATGCATTCACAAATGAAGTTGGCGCACTGCCTAAAATTTTGTACGACATTTTGTTACAATAGTTAAGGCGTTTTTCTTAAATTTTCAGACTTGGCGAGTATCCAGAATTTTCGGTCAATGATCTCGATGATCGTAAATAAATAAATTGGATCTATATCTGTAGGTATTTTATTGACCATTACACGGCAGAAATGTGAACTCTTTCAAAAGATATTGGCAAGTTCAAAGATTTGCTGAAAGGCTGAAAGAAAACATCTTTTCCTATCAGAAGATTAAATTTCAATTGAACGTACAGTAATTTTAGCGATGTATAGTTTCGAAGCCAATAAAAGTCACTTATCTTTATGAAGGTAACTTGTATACTTTTGTTAAAAGCTTTCTATATTCGACTGTGAAAGGTTTTAAACGGAATTTATAAATACTGTGGCTCCATTGCTTGTGTACAATTTAAATGACTTTTCACTATCTTTATTCAACATAAAATATGTTCTGTAGTTGATGATGGGACATAAATAAAAAATACTCCCTTAAATTACAGTAGAAACTTTTTAAAAAGTTTACCTATGTATTGAAACAGTTGCCCTTGTTGGTAGAATGAAAATATTGGACGAGAATATCATACAATAATGTGAGAGTCAAGTCATGGGCTCATGGGTCACTTTTGACATCGGTTTTCGCCAAATTCAAGTTTAATTAGAGAATTTTAACAGTAGTTAAGTTATAGTCAAGTATAAAACAAAAACTATCCAAATCTTAGGCAAGATAGTTGCATTTGTTTTTCTGTTCCTCAATGCAATGACTTATAGATCTACTACGTTATACACCTTTTCATATAACCAGTGACATTAACACAGTTATACTGTACTTGAGTGGCAAGTATAATGGAACTGTGATTTCACTCAAGGACATTTATTTACTTCATGTGTAGTATCTAAAACTATTTTTCCGCTCATTTCATTGGGGAAAAGTTGCCTATTTCCAGTTCGTTCACTCTTTTTCATGAGGGATTTCATCTAGATCACAATCTTAACTGGCTACATGATTGCAAGTGTTTTTAAGACCGTAAGAATGAATTGGTGAAATTCTAACTTGGGATGTGAGGGGATCTATCGACCTTTGAGTCCAAGTCAGCCAACGCTCAGTGTGGACCCTGCTGAACAAAGGAAGAGGTTATGGTACTCCTTCTCTCATAACATGGTCGCTGGATGAATGAATGAATGAATGACAAATGTTTATTCGAATTAGGTTTTTACAAACACTTTTCGAAAGTCAAACTTCGCCATCGCTTCAACAAATCTAGGGATTTGTTTGCGTGCCAGAAGTGGGATTTGAACCCGAAACCCCATAGTGAGACGCCGAATTCTTAACCACTACACTATCAGCGCTTCAATTCCTTATGTTCATATTATAACATTGTCAGTATATTATCTGCTTCGAAAGACAAGACTATAATACATATATAATTTACTGTCTAATGATATATAAAATTTTCATAGCTTTTTTAATTAATAGCCATGATTACGACAAAACATCAATATCATAAAACATCATCATCCGCGATAGGTCAAGTTGATTTAACACGATGAGTGCGAAACGAGGCTTAAAACACCTCGTCCGTGTCTCGACGTTATAGCGGTAAGAAAAAACTTAAACTTCTCTGTCGTGCGGGAGGCATAACTTCCATCTGGTTCAGTGTAGGAAAAAGATAACTATATATCTGAGATGTGCTATTAATTCCTAGTTCTATGGTATATCCACCTTAATACCGGGTTTCTTAGACCTCGTGCCGCACTGAACTAATAAAATTCTAACGCTGTGCGGAACGAGGTTGCAAACGCCTCGTACCTCCGCGCACCTCGTACCGCACCCTACGCTAGCTTCATGCGGTTAGTGTTGTGCAACGCATTCGAAGCTTTTACAGAGAACGACTTGGATGTGGATACAGGTAATCTTCAAACATCCTAACTACTTGTTATATCGTTAATAGAAACGTGAATGTGACTTGTTGAGTAACTTTCTTCAAATAGGTTGTTAATCATGATAAATTATGGTATGTTTGTTTATTGAGTTAACTAGCGGACCCGGCAAACGGTGTTTTGCTCATCAAAATTTAATGCTTTTGCCCAATTGTACTCGACTCTTCAGTACTCTAACCAACTTTACCCAACTCTTCTCTATTCTAATCTAACCAACTTTACTCAAGTCTACCCACCATTTTCTTACTCTTAAATTAATCTACTAAGCTCGACGCTACTTTTCAGAACCCACTGCAAACAAAGTAGGTACATCATCTCGAAAAGGGATCAAAGAAGAGGAGATGTGTAGGATGTTACGAAAAAATCCGCACCTAACAAGTCGTGAGGCAGACAAAAAAGTAAAGAAAATTGTCACAGAATGCACTGGTTGCAAAAAATATTATTGTTTGAACTGTTTCAATGAGAAACACCCATAAATTTTAAAAATAAAATACCAATATATAAAATCGATATTTATTTTCCCATCACTAAATAATATGAAAAACTGCCATTTTTCAGTGCGGTACGAGGTACATCAGATCCCACGTTTTATTTTACCTATAGAATCTAAACTAACTTATGTAACCACGGGCGGCGGCAGATTTAGGTTCATCAATTCATTGTTAATAATAATCGCGACAAAAACCGTACAATTTGTTTTATTTGGCGCCAAAAAAAGGATTTTTGTCTCCTACGGGCGGTGGGGTTTAATATGCCTCAATGTCTGGTTTAGGACGAGGTTTAAAACGCCTCGTAACGCAGTAATGGAAAGTACAGAAAAATCTGTGCCGCAGGGAACGTGTACAAACACAATATTTAACGAGCGTTCCAAGGATTACAAAAATAATCTCGAGTCAGGCGATAAAATCGTTTATTAAACATTGTATCAAACCACGCCTTACCAGTCGGATTAAGCTTGACTGCAAAGTACCTACTGGGAAAAGTTCAAAAGAAGGCTTTTACTATAGTTTGCTCACTTCGACTTTATCGCTACTTACCATAAGGGGAATTGTTGTAGAAAATCTAAAATATTTACCTTTTTGCGTCAGGCAATCGAATAAAGATTTATTTAGCAAAGTAAACGTTAAACAAACGCTAAAACACTCACACCTACGCATGCTTACATTCTTCCAAGTATACAACCGTAATAACCAAGACATAAAGATCGTAATTGAATGCTTTCGTTTTAGTTGGTCTTTTGCCGCGTCGTTTTAATATGCAGTCCTTAAGTTGAGTTGGAATGTTACTTGGATCCCAGTACTTATTCCGGTATCATTTGTCTCCATAAATAATGGCTTCATAACCCATTTTACCGCCCATCAATTTGAACCCGTAGACAATATAAACTTCGATAAATCGAGTTGTTTTATGTTGTCAGGAAGGTTTTCTAAACGATTTATTTAATATTAGCTATTGCCCGTGACTTCGTTCTTGCATAGGTGTCTTCCCGCGTGAATCTCGATCCTGCTGGAATTCTGGGATAAAAATTAGCTTATATGCTGCTTCACAACCTCCTTTATCTCCCAGTGGAAGTCCCATAAAAATCCGTTCAGCCGTTTCTGACATTAGCGTACACAAACAGCGATCAGTTACATTTTTATTGTATGTATAGATAATAGATATAGAAGATAGATGTAGATATATATAAATAGTTGCTGACAAATCGTTTATTTATTACTTTTTACTGTCGTTTAAACCGCTTTAATGACAATAATTCTATCATTGCGGCCGCATTTTATGCGGCGATGTAGCGTAAACGATGCGTAAACATGGTAGGTTCCTCACTGATATTCATGTGGCCACTCTAGTGTTATTCATATTTAAAGCTGAACTTTGACCGAGTTTTTTTGTAACTGCAGTTTGTGTTTTGTATACCTTCACGTTTTGTTGGTTATGTTACTATTTTTAAGTTGAAAACTATCGATGAATGCCCCAGTATATTATCCCAGTATATATTACCTTTTATATTATATTTCTGATCTTGTTTGTTTATCTGTCATTCTCGAACTTGTATAATAATATCTTAGAACTTCTGAACACAATCCATTTTAAATCCTTCTGTTAGGTTAATATCAAATATAACGTGGAAAATAAGTTATATAAAATATGTACCTATACCTACCTACTTTGGAACGTAATATTTTTTTCGAATTTTCATTACAAAAACAATTTTGATCATTCTTAGTTACTTTTATGCAAACCTACCTATAGGAAATAAATAATGTAACCTACATAGCAAAGCCACGATGTCCTTAAACACGTACAGAAAACGACTACAAACCTGGGACTAGAACCTTACATACTTTAGCAGATACATTACATCTTTCCCATTACCATACAGCGGCAAAACAGCTCTCCTCATCATTCAGAAAGACAACGTCATAAATAATTTAGATAAGAAACGTATGACGCCGCAAAACCTCAGCGCGGTTTGCATAAGCTTCCCGTGTTTGTTGAGTATACACCGGTAAAAGATTGACGACCTATATAAAGTTGCGAATGTTTGCGATATGGGTCGTTATAAACGTCACTGTTCGAACCTCTTTATGCTGTACTCTGTGGATAATGCTTCAATAATTCAACGACGATTCGTTGAAGATGTAATTTTGACGCTTTATTTTTCGTGTTTTATATGTGTTTTATCTTTTTACTCGACAGCGCGGTGCTACGATAATGTGTTAATCTACCCATGTGCCATCATCCCAGGGCACGCACCTCTGACTTTTCGGAGTTATGTGTGTTTTAAGCATTTAAATGTCACTTGCTACAAATCGTAAAGGAAAACATCGTGAGGTAACCTGCATGCCGGAGAGTTCGCAAAACTCAAAGGTGTGTGAAGTCCGCCAATCCGCACTTGGCCAGCGTGGCGGACTATGGCCTTAACCTTCTCATTCTAATGGCGCCTCTACACGATAGCCAACATGTTGGCCAATGTTGTGGCGAAGATGATTGCCAAGAGATTGTGACGGCGTCCACACGTTGGAAGGTCGATCAGTCTGCGTCGGTTCGGGCCAATGTGCGGACGATATTAATATTTTCTTAAAATGAATATTGAGGTTTTAACGGCTGCTGCGGTTTAATTATTCTCAGCATACAATACAATAAAAATGTGTATAAAAATTATTATACACATTTATTTCATTATAATACACATTATTATACATCTATATTACTCATAGTTGCCATATTGTAGACATAATTTAGATATCGACGTGTGAATAAAGTGCGTGCGCTCAGCGTGGGCGCTCGTTTCTAACTGAAATCGTGGCCAACGTGTGGACGCTGCGCCGATAACTGTGCCACAATCACGCCACAACCCTTTGATCCGCGTTGAAAAACCGACACCTCACGGATCTTGCGCCAAGTTGTGAGCCAACGGCCCAATACCTACCAAAGTAATCACAAACACCCCCTCTACACGATGGCCATTACCTATTGGCCATAACCTTCGCCAACATGTTGGCTAACGTGTAGAGGCGACATAAGAAGAGACCCTTGCTCAATAGTGGGCCACGATGGGTTGAGATGATAATGATGACCCATGTGTGTATGTACCGACTCATAAGTATGTATGTTTCCTTGTGGAGACTTAATACGAGGGCTGATTTAGATGGTTCTTGCGTCAGATCAATTTGGCTTAATCACGTACTCAAGACAGTACCTAATCAAAATTTAATATGGTTAAATGGTTAATGGACATCATATGGACATAACATAATATTAGGAGTCAGGTTTGTAGTTTTAAATATTCATTTCGTTATTACGTATGTTGCTGCAGATAATAGTATTTTTCTCGGCTGTCCAAAAGACAAAATCGAAAGCTTTTTTTTGCAATAAGCTTGCCTTTGTGTGTCTTGTGTGTTGAAAGGTGATTTATGTAATATTACTCATCCCCTGCGTGGACAATAAAATGTAAGTATGATATCCTGCAACATACATTATTTATATTTCAGGTTTTCAAAGGAAACTCGATAACATATTTTCTATTTACCTACTCCTAGCAAATCCACTCTCGTTTCGCTTCAGGAAACTAGTCCTTTAGTAGCCGCATTCGGAAATTGTTAGACGTGATTCTTTAAACTGACATAATTATGTATTATGAACTGATTTAAATAAAATAATATAAAAAAGTAAAACAGGAAAAAAATCTAAAAATAATTATTTTGGATTCTACTGCGTCAATAAAGACTAGGTATAGGTTAGGTTAGCGCCGCGCGTTCTCGTTCCATATGGAATTCTTTTAATCGGCAGCCCACTCAAATGCCAACTTTCCGCCCCTGTGATTTTAAGATTCATTGTATATTGAAGGCGAGAATTTAATTTAAAATGCCTTAAGTAAATACTGAACTGTGAGCAGAGGTAATAAATACCTTTTTCATCCCACCTATTCGAAAATGACGACTTGGTGCGCTTTTAAATGCGCCCAAAGTTGATGTTTTGTTTAAGCAACTTTTAGCGGGCAGGAACGAGTTTTTCGTCCTCTTTATTTAAATCAGTGCGCAGCAATTTTCTTTTCCGCGAAATTTTTGAATTAACTGCGCCTCACTTTTCTTTTCCGCGCACTTTTTGAATTAAGTTCGAATTGTTAGAAATTCATGGTTTTGTTTTGAAAAATGTGTTCTTTAAGTGACTGTGAAAGTATAATTCCTGAATTTGAGGCGCCTTTTATTTTCTCATAGGGGGGATGAAAAGTAGAGTGTATCACTCGGGAGCAAATATTTTTGTCTAGGGCGACGTACTTTGAATCCCTCGCTACGTTCAGGATTCTACGAAATAATTCCTCGCTACGCTCGGGATTCTACTCTAGAATCCCTCACTTCGATATGGATTCATAAAAGCGCCCTCGCCGTAAAAATTTTAATTTGCTCCCTTGTTATACAATCTATTATTTAGTGGGGAGTGGCAATTCTATATTCTCGGCGGTTCAAGTACTGCAGTGGGTTATAGTTTTTCCCTTAATTATATAAGTATTTTATGTAGGTACCAAAATTGATCAGTTTTTCCCTTAATTATATAAGTATTTTATGTAGGTACTAAAATTGATCTATTACGGACCTATTAATTATTATGTATAGATAGATGTGACGGTAATTTAAAATGTCTTTGAATTCAATTAATGCAAACCACGGTTAGGTACCAATAAAGAAGTAGGTATTTGATGTCAGTAATAACGTTGTACAGCTCAAAGCCATCGTTGTGTGATAATTTTAATTTAATGCTTCAGTTGATATACTTTCAGAAAGCGTATTCGTTGCGGCATTAATATCACAAATAACAAACAATAATACTATCTTCCATATTATATTCATTTCTGCTTTATTGTGGCGTTATATCGCGTAGATATAATAAGCCATTTTAACTTTTTAGGTATTAAAGCGCTTATAGCCCATTGGCTTGTGTTGATCCTAAGTGATCGATAAAGTTAAGCAACAGCGGGCATGGTCAGCAGTTGGATGGGTGATCGCTATTTGGAAAAATAAGTTAGGCGCTTTCCCGTGTTTTGGAAAGTACGTAAAGCCAATGATGAGGAGAGTGGGCCCGTGAATAGTGGATGAAATCAACTTTCTTGGTGTCGAGTGTTTTGCCTGTGGCTTTACTCCGTATCATTATCCAAATAGTAATCGCACGTGTAACTATTGGCGCTAGTTTTTATTGGTGGTTGGTATATTATGATTGCTCTAAACGTCTACATCTTTACGTTCGTTTACGTTTTCCTTTTTCCAATCACAGCGTTCATTTAACTTGATAGAAATTATTTAACTTTGCATTAACTGTGTAGTACCCTGCCTAGTAACCTACCCTCTTAATTCTACTAAGCACTTTCCCCGAATATATACATACATACATTATGAAACTGTTTACAAATAGCAATAAAATAATTCTTTATTGCTGAGACTACGGGATATCGATACTTAAAACATTTTATTTCATTTTGCGGCTCATTTGGCAAATCCTGTGAACGTAAGTTCATATTATTATAATAACGTCTATAAAGCCTATTCCGAATTCAATATCGCTCGAATTCTAGTTGCTCTCGCTTTTATGTCGCTGGTTCGGAATTCCAAGAAAGGAAATTTTCATTCGAGGGTTTGGGTGTGAAATCTGAACAAGTTCTATGTAAGAATGGATTGTAGTTGATACTTTTATTGTAACTGGTTTTTATTATTTAGATACATTTAGTCTCGCTGTTAACATGATACATTAAACTGAATCAAAATATCGATGCAAATATAACAAAAATACCGTTAAGTACAAAAAAATTTGGTGTCCACGACGATAACATCGAATCACAATCGTCATGGACCCCTGGGGGATACGTATATACTACTTTAGGAATCAGTGACGTAGATTCTAGATTATAAGTATAAAATATATATAAAAATATAATATTATATTTAGGGCTTACTTCATTATCGTTTGTCATACAGTCAACAACACATCAAAAATATGTTTGTCATACCGATGACTTGTATATAATAATCTTTATAAAGAACCTAAAAATACTTGCACACAACCACTTATTAAGACAGGAGGAGACAGTGGAGACAGTGAAGTACGACCCACTCGTTATTCCCAGGTAGCAAATAATTATTTCCCGGAAACTAATCCACCTACACCGGGTTAATGTACAACCGAGTAGGTATATAGCCGGGTATACAGTTGCTATATTGACATAGTTTTCTGTATTAAATTAGCCACAGCTATTTGCGTACTAGGTAATATTGTGAGCTCCATATTTAATATAATATGGTATATAATGTTATGGTCTATTTGTTTAAACGCGTTAATCTCGAAAATTATGTCCTTAATTGTACGCGGTATTGACGATTAGATAAAGTGGTTTTCAAGGTGGATTTCGGTGGTTTTTTATAGAATTAAGATAACTTACTTAAAAAAATAATCGTCTTAAAAATTGAAGAGTAGAGATAGCTAAAAGTTTCTGTCAAATGTTTCTTACATTTATGTGGTATCCCACGACAGGAACTAGGGGTAGCTTTGAATACAAAAAAAAAACAAAATCGGTTCACCCAGTGCAAAGTAGAGGTATACGCATAAAAGAAAAAAAGCAGTCAACGCTCCATTTTTGAAGTCGTTTAAAAGAACATGCAACACCACCCTTTCGCATTCGTACATTGTCAATGACACTTCATACGATTTTCGCCATTTTCGCCATAGTTCAGCCAAACTCTGTCAGAAGGTATACCTTGGCAAGTTTTCTGTTCGGTTTTGTCGCATATTGAGCCTTAAATTAAAATTAAAAGTAAACAAACTTAAAAAAACAACCTTTTATTTAAATGCGCTAAAAAGAATAAAATAATCTTTTCCTTTATAGCACTTACTATCAACTTATTTTTAGCGTCATTACACAATTAATATGATAAAAAAGCTTGTCTAAAGCCCCTTTTCTGCTTGTGTTGTCTGTTAAAATTTAATCAATTGTTTTAATAAAATTATGCTTTCGGACCTTAATCACTTTAACTTGAGGGTTCGTACAGATTGCACGTTTTCGTTTTCTTATGCAGCTATTTTTTCATTATTCATTTTTGACTGAGTTATTGTTATATAAATGGAATAACGAATTGATAAAAACTGGGAAACGAACGGATGACGGAAACGATCCTCACAGCCAATCGCAAAATATAGAATACAATTTTATCTACTGTATTCCATCATTGGACCCTAGAGCATTTGTACCAAAATGTTAGCTCTTTTCGTTCCTTAGATTGGAAATAAATCAAGTGCGACGGATAGAGTACTGAGTACTACGAGGAATTCGTTTATTCATTGCATGTTCAGAACCCTGAAAGGGGTCAATATGAAACTTTTATATAGAGATTCAGTTGAATAATTCATGCTTCCTCTACGATTTCATGAAGCTACTTTGAACCTTTAAAAGCGACAAAAACGCGAAGGTTGCGAGCGATGATTCTTTTGTATAAAATGTACACTTATAAACGAGAAAAAAATCTTCGTCTAAATAAGCTACGTTCCGCTCACAACGGAGGGAAAATATTTCTAAGTTCTTGAAATTTCTGTAACGTAAAAGCCGTCCGCATGATTGAGTACTGCGAAACGTTCACAATAATCCTTTGTTAAATGCAGCTTTTAGTTTGATGTTTTTCTAGAAATATTGGCTTTTGGTTTTCATTTGTAATAACACTTATCCATGATAAATACATACCAAACGGTACAAGAAGATTCTCGTTTTGGAATAAGGTATAGCTACAATAGAAAATATTGTTGTGATATGATTTTTGGAATAGGATATTAATAAAATCAACGCTAAAACAAAAGCAAAAGATACAGTAGAATTGCTGGATTGCTGGAGGTGACACGAATCTCTCTCTAATAAGGCTCATGATCCGAGAATAAACCTTTATCTGACACATAGATATTTGTCCCGGCCGTGAATTGAATTCAGGACCCCGGTTCACAGGCAGAGGTGCGAGATTACGGGGTTGTCAATCAATCAATCAATCAAGGAATGAATTGTTCGCTAGGTAATAAGTATTTCACTTCTGGAATTTCACCATTGGTATCATTTAGTATAGCTTCAAATTTTACTTAAACATAAAAAGTAACTTATGCATAGGTAGGTAAACATAAGTGACATAATATATTATCAAACAATAATTTATGTATTCGTCCTACATCGTTTACGTAATTGGAAAATTTAATTTGAGGTTGGCCTAATAGCGTCGAATTTCGTTGGGAATACGTCAATGTTAACGGTGATAGCAATGAGACGTGCTCATTCGAAATTCAATAATATCTCTTCAACTTTGTTTAAATCGTCAAACGCGGCGGTACGTAGGTATCTTACAATCTGGAATCTGTATTTTATCATCTTAATATGAGAAAATAAATTTTATTTCAAATAGGTTCTTGGTATTGATATGTTGTAGAAGTACTTTTAACCGACTTGAAGAATAGGCGGAAATTCAGTTAATTCGATTTTTTCTATGTTCACTGTTTTTTTTTGCGTAGTTTTTGATGGATTTATTTAATTTATGGCAATTACGTCATAGCTTTTTACAAAGTGTCCGATTTTTAATATTCTATTTTTATTCGAAAGCCGGTGATTGTCGTATGGTCCCGTATAAATGACAACATCTGGTGAATAGTTTGAGAGTTATCATTACTCGTTGTTGAAGTCTGTCATTGTTTTTTGCAAAAATTTAATTACTTTTAAAGCAATTAACTACCTTCATAGAAAATAGTCGACAAAGAGCCAACGACCTTGGTCAATGTAGTCCATGGACATCGGTCGGTACAACCGAAATTATCGATGCCCTGTCGGTAAAAACTAGGAGAGAATAAAGAAAGACATCCCAAATTCCTAGCTGGAATATGCGGTTAGACGGCCGTCTCAAGCAATAATTTATAATAATTATCAAGCAGCAGTTATCGGCGTTAAAATTGCGGTTGCCATTCCACTGCATATTTGATCAATTAATGTTGATCAAATTGCCTTCAAATTGCATAATTAATCCATTGATCAATTATAGGAGTATGCTTTAGCGAACACTTCGCTTGATTCGGAAATCTTCTGAGGTTTGAGCTTGAGTGGGCGTTAATTGAATTATCTAACAAGTTAGCACTTTATTATTCACCGTAATAGAATAGTTTAAGAATAGAATATATCAAGTATCTGCCTATTTATAATTACTAACATATAGCAAAGTTGATTTACTGTCGCTAAAAGTGTCCAAATATTGAAAACCTATTTACACATTCAGATTTTTTGTGGTAGTACCTAGTGTAAGTACCTATATCTTCCAAGTGAACGTGTTTAAGGACGTACCTACCGAGGTTCTTGCTTCCTTAGTAGAATGTCGTGTCTTGAATGCTACCTTTTATTCGCCATAGAATCTAGTTAATTTTCTTAATTAAGTTATAAGTATTTAAAATAAAATTAATATAGATAACATTCACAAACTCATAACCACGCACTATGATTCCCTGTGTCGCGGGTGATATTATTATTGTTTCAGTCTCTGGGCATGGAATATACCACATCCCCATGTGGCCACTGCGACCATTTCTGGTCTATTATGGTGGCATGGCCAACTAACATTCGACAACAAATACTTATATATCAGCCATAAAAATATGCCAAAGCTGGGAATCGAACCCGAAAACCCTTGCTTGCGGAGTAACTACTATTTAGGGTACAAAGAATTGTTCGCGGAGAGGCTATTTGAATTTATTCCTAATACAGAACAAAGTCTTAAAAATGAGGAGTGTGGTTCGAACTCAGGTAGGTAGTAATATAACATGCTATAGGCACTTTAGTCGCCGAGAACATGAAGAATAGGGCCTTTTGCGAATGAGTCCTTTTACGACTACAGGTCGTTTTGCCAATAGGTCCAAATGCGACTAAGCCATGGTATTGCCGCTGCCAGCTAAAAGCGGGCTATAGTAAGTATATGACACCAAATATCGGGACAACACTCGAACGATAAAGTTTTTCAAGTACGTGCCGTCCTTCACACTTCAAAAACTTATCGACTTATACCAAGAGTTTTCTGAATGTAACAGTTATAGGCACCTATATTATCAGTGGCGGCCTTAGGGGTGGCGAACGGGGCAATCGCCCGGGGCCTCGCGCTTGCAGGGGCCTCGCGCTAAAATAGTTTTTTTTATCAAAAAAAAATTCTTGCTATTCTGTCGTTCGAAAATGACGTAGCTCATTTGTCAAAGCTTCCAGTCTTAGGAAAAGCTGCAAACATCAGTTTTAACATGTATCATTTTTCTGTATTTGATAATTTCGTACCTACATCCTTTAATGCAAAATATTATAAATATCAAATTTTATTTATTTGTTTAACTTTACTATTTCTAACCATGTTTGGCAACCAGACTTAATTTCGCACATTGAGATAATTATATACTAAAAATTTCACAAAGGATAAAGGGCCTCGCCTCGCAAAGACCTGCCCGCCCAGGGCCTCGCAATGGGTAAGGCCGCCACTGTATATTATTATCGTGAACTACGAGAAAAGTAACCAAATATTAAGTAGTTATTTAATATAACAATTACCTATTACATTTTTATATTAGAAAATTTTGTATTCAATTAAAACAACCTGTTCTGTTAAGCAAATTTTATTTTTAGATTTTGGTTGTTCTTGTATACGTTATAGGTATTTAAACTATTGAAAAGTTAAGAATACTTACCTTATTATATTTTGTGATTATTATTCAAAATTATGTTCCTTCTTAAAGATGAATTATGATTAATTGTCCATGTCATCTTAATACCTTTAGTTCTGGTTTTATAGGTATTGTAAAGAAATGAAATGTGAAGACTGATAATTTTACTCCCATTGTCCCCCATGTCACGCTGTAATTAACTAACATATCCACAAGTAATACAGTCGATTTTTTAAATCTATGTAAAGAGAAGTTTTCCGAAAGATTTATCGGATTATGTGGGATTCTTATTCGCAAGTGTCGGACTTAAGTGGGAAAGGGGAGGCGGTTCGAAGCGAGCTCCTACTCCAGAGGTTCTCAAACTTAATTTGTTTACTTACCCACTTTGAAAGTCAATTATTTTTAACGCCCCCGAACTTTAGATAAGATTTTTGCGTGACGGAAATGAGAATATAGGTATGTATCTATGCTATTGGCTAAACAAAGTCGTAGATGCGCCCTTATTGGTCAATCATTTTTATTAATTGCAGCCAATAAGGTTATGTCAGGTAACTCAGATGTCAGGTATGATGTGTTAGATAGTTGGATCGTAGGATGTGTTAGGATGAGTCAGGTAGTAGTTAGGATAGACTGTGAAAGCTAAAGTGCAACAATATTAACTTCGTTTCAACTGTGTGTTGTACTATAATCAAGCATTTTTTTAGTTTATCAAAACTTGAACAACACTTTTTATTGGGATCCGAATCGCCTCCCTCAAAGCTTTGAGCGCCCACAAGCGGGCATTATCGCCCACTTTGAGAAAGACTGTCTCACTCCAAGATTAACGCTTACGTGTATTTAATTACACTCCAAGAGGAATGAACCTTGTTTCTCCCACGCATTCAACAAAATTGTCTCTTGGATGTGATATGATCACCAATGCTCCATTAAATAGTTGACAATCCTACCAACACCTACATGATTAAATTATTATTGAGGGTATTTATTACTGCAACATATTGAAATTGAAATTTTCATTATTTCGGTTTCCTAATTGTGTGACTCCTAATTGTCTGTTTCCTAATTGTCTGCTCAAAGCTGAAAATTTCCTTGTTAAGAGTTAAGTTACATTAAGAACGATTTCCGAAGCAAAGAGAAGTAAGTATGTACGGAGAAATGAGCAAGCTAGAACGCATAGTTTATTATTCAATTAGCAAAGGAGCGTACAGCTCGACCGACTCAGAACAAGACTAATGGGGACTCTAATAGTTAGTCCGCTTAGGAGAGGGTGTTAGAACATTAGGTAGTCGGTTAGTTTGTTAGCAAGTTGTGGCAGACAGGCTAGGCGGTTCAAAGCGCAGTCTCGCAAATCTCGCAATCAGCCATAGTCAACGTACGTAGTTTGCTAAGCACATCTCATGCCTCACAGTCACAACGTACACACCACTCATATACTTGATTTGCATTGTATGTATGTATCTATCTATTCCTCTCCTCTTCACTCCGCTTGAATGTTTCCCACCGAAGCAAGGTGAACAGATACGGTAATAATATCAATTTACAACGAAGCTCTGCTCCCTATTTTGGAAGAAAGCACTTTATCGTTAGCCCATTTTTACCAGCAATATAAAGAACTCAACGTAACTAAATTCATACAAAAGATATTACTTTTCTGGAAAAGTACAAGAAACATAAAAATAAATGTTTATCTTATTACTAGTATCTTCATGTCGAGGATTGCGAGTTGCGACCTCTTTTAAGGGTTTATGTGGTCGTCAACTGTACAGTCCTTCAGTTTTATCGTCCTTGTACAGATTTGTCATATGAGAGTAGTACTTTAATTTTATTGTTGGTTATGTGGAAATTATTACTCTTTGAACATGAAACGATATGTAAGCTATTCTTTTGTTCTTAAAGGGAAACGAAGTTTTTAGGGTTCCTTACTCAAAGGATAAAAACTAATATTAATATTACTCTGGTTTCTCTCTGTCTGTCATAAGGTTCCATTTCATGAAGGGAACTTGGATGGAATCCTAAAATTTTTACTGAATAACTGTTATCGTACTTCTTACTTTGTTTTATACAGATGACATCCGATATTGTGTTAGTCACAGCCATTGATCTATTCCTATCTCTATGGGCACAGCATAGTATACAGTCATAGACATTTTAATTATCTCAAATATCTACCACCTAGATTAAGTACCCATTTAGGAATGTCAGCTCTGGTCGGGAATCGAACCCGAACCTTCAGCCGTCAAGCTGTATTACTATAAACTGGGTCAGTTTCATTAAAGCAAGATTTTTTAGTTTTTATATATTTTTTATAGTTGAATTGAATTATCATGATTGATATTATGCATTTTACTGAATACAGACTAAGCTTTTTAAAGATATTAAAACTTGATATCAGAAGTCGTTAGGATTAGTTAGAACTTTAGCTATAACAGTTAAATTATAAAGTTAAAATAACGATGTAAGCGCCCTTAATGTTATCTTCACTCTCTATATTAGTTTAGAAGTGGATTGAAAACTTTGAAGTATTCTTGAACCCATTTCAACGTTAAGATTTTATATAAGTATTATAAATATTATAAACTAGTGAATCCGCCCGCTTCGCTTTGAAAATCAATGCCTTAGTAGGTACCTACCCATAATCAAAAAATGTTTAGACACAATACCTTAATATGGATATATCTGTAATTGCAAGAAGGTATTCTCTGAGGTATATAGACATATTCGATTGAAGAATTTAGTGTAAAATTTAGAGATATACCTAGTTTCAATTTCCCAGTTACATAACTTTGATTATCTCGTAAAGTTTGGTCAACGTTAGAAATGAAAACATCCAAAGTTCTATATTAATTTAAAACATCGTATTTTATGTATATCATCTACTTAAGAAGAATCTGATATTGAAAACCGCATCTAATTCCGTTGCACAGTTTTAAACTATCTCAGCATAGAAACATAAGATACAGAAAACAACGTCATTTTATGTATACTATGTAAAGAGATCACTTGTTTACAAAGACAGCATTAAACAAATTGTTGTTATAAAACTTTAGAACAAGTGTATTCATGGAATTACAGTTTGGAACCCATTAAACAGTGACCTGAATTGCTTTGTGATTTGTATGTTTGAACCGGATTAAGTTAAGGTTCTTACTTCTTAAGGTTCTTAAGAACTTACAAAGTTTATTTAAGAACTAAGAATATTTTTTAATAGAACAATTCGTTTTCAAGCGGTCAGTTTGGAATAACGAGGCATCATCGTCTTCTTATCGACTTATACATGTGCCACAGGGCTAAGTGACCGCCCGAGGTATTTTGAATATTTGCACAAAATTATCGATAAAAAACTCTAAACTAGGGCTCTAACCCGTATATTTTTTTTACTGGATTTTTATCTTTTTTTGTAGAGATGCCCGACTTGTTGCGCTATTTTATTGATTATTTCTTTTGTTGTTACAGTGTTTGTCATTCTGCCTTTTTTAATTACAAGCTACTATCATAGTTCATCATTTTAAGTTATTAAATCTGTCCATAATAAAATAAATAAATTAACTAAAAATTAAACGATGAATTGCCCCATTTTTATTAAATTTCCCTAATAATTCAAAAAAATGCCTTATGAATATCAATATTTTTTAAATCACTATTAAACTACATGATATTACCTACAATGTTTCAGAACAATGTTTGTGGCTATCTCAAACATGTGCCAAAATGCAAACTCTTGAACTGTGACCCTTTTTCGGTCAAAAAAAGGCATAACTGCTTATGGCAGTCATTTTGAAAACTTTATTAATTAATTATAAATAAATGATATAACATAAAGTTGTTTTTATTTACCTCCATTTCAATAACCGTATCAAATGAATAGAGTTCATAAATGATCTTTGAGGCCGAGCGCTAGACAATAACAACCGGTTTGCTCTACCTGCGCCGTGCCTTTTTTGACCGAAAAAGGGTTACAGTTCAAGAGTTTGCATTTTGGCACATGTTTGAGATAGCCACAAACATTGTTCTGAAACATTGTAGGTAATATCATGTAGTTTAATAATGATTTAAAAAATATTGATATTCATAAGGCATTTTTTTGAATTATTAGGGAAATTTAATAAAAATGGGGCAATTCATCGTTTAATTTTTAGTTAATTTATTAATTTTTAAATTGTTTATTTTATTATGGACAGATTTAATAACTTAAAATGATGAACTATGATAGTAGCTTGTAATTAAAAAAGGCAGAATGACAAACACTGTAACAACAAAAGAAATAATCAATAAAATAGCGCAACAAGTCGGGCATCTCTACAAAAAAGATAAAAATCCAGTAAAAAAAAATATACGGGTTAGAGCCCTAGTTTAAAGTTTTTTATCGATAATTTTGTGCAAATATTCAAAATACCTCGGGCGGTCACTTAGCCCTTTGGCACATTGATAAGTCGGTAATGCTCTTTTATAGACTTTTATCGTTCTAATTTAAAGCTATTTGGAACCACAAGAGATAGGAATATTGATTCGCTACGTTACTATTATGACGCCTTATAATTGTTAGAACAGCAATTGTATCGGTAAGAAAGATGTGGTCTGGTTACAAATATAGGGAATCATTTTAGTTCTGCAGGGTAGGAATATTTTTGTGACTGACATAAGTACAACGAGATTGTTAATTACCAAATATACCATTTGTACTACCAATTAACATGCTGTCTACAGTCTAACTATCACTATAGCCTGTACTCCAGTCCTCATACCTACTAATGAACTAACCAACTAACATTCAACACCGTACTACTTGCTCGTTTCGTATTAATTTCATGAAGGTTTATTGGTTTGTTATAACTATAAAGTTTTTGATAATTAAAACGTTACAGTCAATTGGCATCGTTTTACCTACGTACTTCCTTTATACCTGAATTGCTTCTCAATAAATCTTCGCTCGGTAAAAGCTATTCTCCGCCTAGATACGCCATTACGGTAAGTTATACACAAATACTCGTAAATCAGGCGTAGGCACAAATCATTTGCTTACCATTCTACGTAGTTAGGTAGGTGTATCAACAACAACACTTTACTTGATAATTCCGTATCCTGAGTTTGTCATGATTTGATTTTTGGCTGGTCCCTTCAAAATGAATTCGATATTCATTACGCTTTAATAGACCTATATAAATATTGTGAAATAATTACCTGTTGGGGCGAATCTATTTCTGGAGGCTTACTACGAAAAACGAACGTAATTAATGGATGACGGATCGCACGATCGTCAATACATTTTAAGGAAATATTGCTCAATCACGTAGACGCACTCTATACCTATTTACTTTGCTCACATCAGCAGCATTCTCCAATACAAAAATGTGTTCATTATTCAAGATACGACCATTTTTGAGGTAAGAAATCCAAAGAACGAACGTTGAAGTAACGTATGTCAATGTTCGTTTTTCGTAGTAGGCCTCCTGGACACTGGAGGTCTGGCGGTCTAAAATGGTGGTAAAAAATGGGCAAGTGGACTGTATTATGATAATAATAAGTAGATGAATGCACACGTCGAAAAGAAAATGCACCAACCTTAGTCCCGTTGCGTGGAGTCTGTCGATGTGAAGCCTAGATGGATTGCTTCTTGATTTTGCGTTACACCAGCTTCCTTCAACAACCCCACAGTCACACGTATAGTAAGAATACAACGAAATAGTCTTTCGTAACTTGACTGCCGAACAGCTCGAAATTAAGTAAACGAATTGCAGCCATGTCGAATGACTCGCTTTACGAACGCATGAGCACCGACCGGGACAACTCCTGAAACACCACTACTGCGCCCGCGCCATCGGCGTTGCGCGAAAACAAGAATTACGCGAATTACAAGAAAATGGAGGGTAGAAACCAAATTAATGCGGAACATTTTATCCATTGCAGATAAAATGTTATAGATTGGAGACATGAAAAAACTTGTAGGTATAAAGGAAATTATAAGGCTAATAGAAACCAAAATTAATATTTTTAATTTTTTTTGTCATTTTGTCTCCATATTTGTATCGCACCGCGCTAAAACCACCGAATCTGAAATTGATGCGTTTTCACAGTGTTATTACTATAGGTTAAAGTAATAACTACCGCATGTTTCTCAGATAGGTAATAAATCAGTCTTATTTTTAATCTTAATTTTTGTTATGGTACGAGTTTACCGAAGAAAAGTGAGGGCGGGTTCACTAGTAATGAATATGTGAGAAGTAGGTAATATTTCAATATTAAAGTACGCTGGTATTTGCATATAATTTAGTATTGATGAATGACGTGTTTCTTAAGGAGAACATAGATAATATTCTACTATATTTATAAACAGCCCTGTTGCTGTTCTGTTTAATAAAGTCCGATAGTGGAAAGGTGCTCCCTTCTCATATTTTGTTTCCTTAATTTGCTAAATTTTTATATCCATACCTACATAATAAGGTAAGTCGCCTATAGATCTATAGATCAATAAATTTTGCGTGAAAGAGTAACAAACATACAATCATAAATGTTCATAAACTTTTAAAATATTAGTATGGTTGTATTAACGACATAGCATAAAAGTTTTCACATCACTGACCTGGCTTATTTGAGCTGAGAAGCGTATTCAAGAACTGAAAGCTTTGTTACAGCTCCCATTCGTGAATGAAATTTCATCCGCTTTGAATATCTTTTAACGTAATCGGATTGGACTTACTCAGGAATTCATTTAAAGTGAGTTTTAAACGGAAACAATATTTTCCGTTACCGTAGCCTGTTTTATTTAATTTCACAGCTGTGAATCATTTCAATTTGCATCTAAAGTAAATTTTATTGTAGTGAAGGTGTCGCGATGAAATACAGATGAATTGCAGATTGCAGCTTTTGAACAGGTAAAATAAAATAAAATGTAGAAATATAAAATTATTGCTCATGGACTAGCAAGTCCTGGATTTAGTTGGGGACACATTAATTGGTAATTCTTGGAGAGATTTTTGGTAATTTAGAAAATTACTTTTTACGGAATTAAGGTAGCGAACATAAGCAGCAACAAAGGCAGCGCACGTTCGCTTCTAATCGTCAAACGGGCTGCCTACCCTACTGCCACCCACTGAGACTGACCTAGAACAAGTCTCAAATAGAGAATGATATTATTTTATTACGTATAAGTACAAGAAGGCGAATCATCTGATGGTAAAGAGTCACCATCACAAACTTTACAATTAATGTGTTGTTTATTCAATCATAAGTTAATTGTGACTACATTCCCACGTGATTGTAACTGGCAACGAAGTCTAGGGCCTTAACTACATAGTCTATTGATTTCACAGTGTACGTGAAGACACGTTATAACCGAAGCAGGCAATTTGTTCCACAGCGTGGACCGTGGTAGCGAAACTAAAATATTTATGGCAATAATGAAAGTTTTTCTTTATGCTTGTACTGTACCTACCAGAAATTATTGTGAGACAATCAACATCACATAACTTTAATAGAAACAGCATTTTTGAGTTACATATTAAAATCACGAACAAACGCATCAACGAATAATAAGCACAACAGAATAAAATTGACCCTTGTCACAAATTCAGTACCTATTTCCATAGCAGCTGTATATGCAAACAGACCGGCTGGATTAATATAATTAGAACAACATCATCCAATTTGCCTCCTATTTCATTTAATTAACATTCTGGCGAACGTTGGAAGCAGACTTAAGAGCTTAAGTTCAACCCTCGTTACTGATGTGCCGCGGTGAATTGCACTGGACCGCTATGTGCGGATTGCATATTTTTACGAACCAGGAGTAGAGTTAAATAAAAATAAAACCGGCCAAGTGCGAGTTGGACTCGCGCACGAAGGGTTCCGTACCATTATGTATAAAACGCCAAAAAAATCTGGCCTTTTGTATGAGAACCTCACTTAAATATTTACTGAGTTTTTGTAACCACATATTAGCCACAAGCTACGCCATCTCTTGGACCGACTGGTAACTAAAAGTATGGACTACATATTAGCCACAAGCAATGCCATCTCGTGGACCGACTGGTAACTAAAAGCATGGACTACATATTAGCCACAAGCAATGCCATCTCGTGGACCGACTGGTAACTAAAAGCATGGACTACATATTAGCCACAAGCAATGCCATCTCGTGGACCGACTGGTAACTAAAAGCATGGACTACATATTAGCCACAAGTAACGCCATCTCTTCGACCGTAAGGTAACTAATATCGCTGAGGCGTCGAAAATATTATTTATTAACTTAAATGTTTATTTTATTCTGTTTTTTAGTATTTGTTGTTGTAGCGGCAACAGAAATACATCATCCGTGAAAATTTCAGCTGTGTAACTATTACAGTTCATGAGATACAGCCTGGTGACAGACGGACGGACGGACGGACGGACGGACGGACAGCGAAGTCTCAGTAATAGGGTCCCGTTTTACCCTTTGGGTACGGAACCCTAAAAAAGCAAAATAACAATAACGGAATCTAATTTTTAAATAAAAAATATAACAGAAAACGCAATCACAAAAATTAGCCGCTATTATACGTCCGACTCGTCCGAGTGCCAAAACGTTAATGCCCGCGCTCTGCTCCGACCGCACCGCAGGTAGTGCAGGTACTGGCTCCCCCACTCCGTCGCTCACGCATCAGTCACCCGATGTGACGTCACGCCAGCGCCACCACTAGACCCGTTATTTCTAACAATATATTATGTTATTGTAAGGAAAATATAAAAGATGGTCTATGTAGATAGACGAGAGAGAGACAGAGATTTCATAGAGGTACTCGTATTATAGAATAGAGTAGTGGCCGTGGGGACCGTACCAACATCAGATAATGTGACCGAATTAGAACGAGACTCATACTAACAATCACTAACTGGACTATTACTAACATCGATTAATAGGACTAAAGCCATGTATTCACTGAGCAACATTGTTTTGGATACACAGTTTATGAAACAACGTAGATGTTTCCAGGAACAATGTTTCGGAAACTCTGCTGTCCACACGGTCAGTTGCTTAGATCGTGTTGCCCGAAGAAGTAGTGTTGTTGTGTGGTGCTTACATTTCATTGCATAAATCTATTACTAGTAAAATATAAGCCTTGGCCTGTATTTCGGCGGTCTC
This sequence comes from Hesperia comma, assembly GCA_905404135.1. Taxonomy (NCBI): domain Eukaryota; kingdom Metazoa; phylum Arthropoda; class Insecta; order Lepidoptera; family Hesperiidae; genus Hesperia; species Hesperia comma. Next base: position 6,760,631 of record FR990034.1, read on the forward strand.
GTTTTGTACCGCTCTTAATTCTGAAGCGACACAATTGGCCATAAATATCATATTCATCCTTATATTCATTCATTTTGCGTTTGGCAGATTTAATTATTTCAAAAATTTCATTTAGATTATCATCCCCTTTCCTTTTGATTGTTTTTTTGCCACTTGTAGATGGAAGTGGGGATGGTGGTAGTGGTGATGATGGTTCCTGCTGCTCAGATTGCTTTTCTGGCTCCTCAGTTGATAAGTCTTCACGGTTTGCCTGCAATTTTAAACACATTTATTTTTTTAGGTTCCAAGTACCGAAGCGCGCTGGAAAGACAAGGCCCGTGAGTGGAATGAATTATGGAATTTACCACACTGTGTCGGAGCTATAGATGGAAAACATGTGGTTATTGAAGCGCCTAGCAATAGTAACAGTAATTACTATAATTACAAACATCAGTTTAGTATTGTACTGCTGGCTACTGTAGATGCATCTTATAACGTTATACTCGTATATGCAAACTGTGGAGCGAAAGGAATGACGAGCATCTGACAGTGGCATCTTCCAAGAAACGAGTTTCTATCAAAGAATGGTGGAACACCGTCTTCCAAACCAAGAAACAATATCACCAGACGGACTTGATCTTCCTTATGTAATACTGGGCGATAGTGCATTCCCATTATCGGAAAACTTGATGAGGCCGTACCCAGGTATTCATAGCCGTGGCACAATGAAACGCATTTTCAACTATAGACTCTGTAGGGCCAGGAGGGTTGTAGAATATGTTTTTGGAATTTTAGGCGTGGTATTTCGTGTATTTCGTAAACCAATTCCTCTCAAGCCTGAGAATTGCGAACTTATTGTAATGACCTCTCTTTATTTGCATAATTTTTAAGAAAGAATAAACAATCTAGAGCCTTGTATACGCCCCCAATGACTTGATTATGAAGACACAGAACATAATGTTGTAGAGGGAGCTTGGCGTAGAGAGTATTCAGGTGAAGGGACTTCAATGTTAGAATTGGAAAGGCGACCTAGAAATTCAGCACGTTTTGCTTCACTCATAAGGGATCAATTTGGTGAATATTTTATAAGCGAAAGAGAAAGTCTGTGGTGGCAAAACATTGTAGCTTAAGAAGAAACCGAAACTGGGAAGATCAAGAGATACCTACGAGCGATACCGGCGAGAAGTGATTTCTACGGGCGATACAAAGATCGACGAGTGTGTTTACGAGTACGTGCATAGTGTTTTGGTGTGGACGTAGTGTACTTGTGTATCGAAGATTACAATAAAAGTCTTTGTGGTACATTTTGGCATTTTCTCGAACCCTTACTCCTGACACTTATTGACTAACCTTCTAATATTCCAACACCATCTGTTAATTGGAATAACCATACTCCCTAAATTGAGCCTTGTTCTAGGTCGGTCACGGTTGTCATGGGCGGCAGCTGAAAGGTGATGTTGCATGCTCGTTTGCTACCTTTTTCCATAAAAAACAGACCGCACAATTGTATTTAGCACCAAAAAAATGTTGTCGGTCAACTGATGTTTGTTGCAAATTTACTGTGTTTTCCGCGAAAAAACCGGTACGCAAAGCGAGATGAAACATAGTATCATTCTGTCTAAACTCTCTATGTAGGTAGATTTAATGATTTCATTTTCACTACAACACTTTGGAAATCAACTGAACGATTCCAGCTTCGAAGTGAAATAGAAGTATTGTGCTATTCTGTGGCGTTTGTGTTCCTTATTTATACGCGAAATATGTTAAAACAGAATCGAATAATTTGTGCGAAATACTTTAACGATAAGGTGGTTCGGTGGTAACAGTTTTAAAATAACTTGTATAATATGCAATTTCTTAAAGTATCAATTTTATATCTAGTGATATACTATTGACTACTTCAAGAACGTCTTTTGACAAGTTCTTGGTTTCTAGTGTTATTTCGTCTTTTAGCCCTTGGAATGGCCGAATTAATTTTAAATGAGCAGTCACTAGAATACAGTTGCTTATAGTATGAACAAAGGGATAATCTTCAAAAGGGTTGAACCAATTTTGAGGGATGAACAGAAAACGAATTCTATTGCACGGTAACTAAAATACCTACCTAAATAATATAACCTAAGTAATACCTACTGAAATAGCTACTTCAGTTTATTTTGTAAGCGTGTGAAGTTTAGCGAGCCATAGATTTTTCGATCAAAAGAGGCGTAAGTGTGCTATAGAGAGATAAAAGGAAGGCAGAGTTCAAATTAAACTGGAAACTGTTACGATAATCTCGTGGGAACGGTCGCCGTGAACTAAGCTACAGAGAAACGGCTGCTGGTTTCCAAGCTACATAAATAAGCTTTTCTTTAAGAGAAAAGGAGAAGTTAATTTATACCTTTATATTAAAAATTATACCTATACGAAAAATTAATGTATGAACACAGTCAGTGTCTCAGTGAAATCAGTCTCTGTGACTGTAAATAATCCATGTTATCCAAAGATTAACGAAACATTTTGTCCACTTAATTATAAGTAGGTAATTAGTTCATTATTGAAATAAGCGAATTAGTTAATAATAGTAGTAATAGAAATAGTCAATTATTAAAATAGTTAATTCAAATAAATTAGGCCTACTGTCCACGTAAACCGCACTTCATATGAACTCTTAAACATCTTGCGTAAAAATAATCAAAATCTGTGTCCACGGTTCGATACAACAAATATGCAAAATACGCCTGCTTTCATTTGTAGGTTTATTCATTCGTCATTAGACGCGTCCGTGTACAGTAGGCCTTAAATTATTTCTTGGTTGACATCGACTAGTCCAATGCCTTTAATGATAACGACGGTGACCTCTTATTATCAAGTAGATCGTCTTAATTGTCCGTCTTATAGAAAACGAATACATTTCTATCACATCTGAAGAAAAATTGACACTTTTTAAGACAATCTGTTTGGTTATCTAAGTCTGCCCGGAAAACAAACGAGGTCAGGTTTGGTTTTCCTCTGTGCTATTTTCCATTACAGCAGCGATGGATTGTACTCCAGAATCGATATGAGTTAGGTCTAATCCAATAGAATTAGCATTACAGGACTTAAGACCACAGTGAGCTTTTTAACGGTGGATTTACTTCGTGGTTCGCACAAGTCTAACTAAAGCTTAATGTCAGCTTAAATGTCAGCTTTTAGACATAAGAGTTTTTAACTGTAGTCGCACAATTGAATTGAATACGCCACTAGAGAGTGAAATATCATCCGTCGGAGTTTCTTATCAGGCGTATTCGGATTCTAGCTTATTAAGTTTTTGTGTAGTAGTATTCATAGTAAGGGAAACTCAATTTAAAAGGTTTACCACGACCAAAGGCTATAGGCTTGTTGGTTTGGAGTCCAATGTACCTCCAGGTAAGTGTCTCGTATTCCTTAAAATTCCGGCAAACAAATTGTTGTAAATTTTTGCTCAAGCTTAGGTTTTCAGATAATGGAAGTTAGCGGAGCAAATAAATCTGGCAGTGGAGACGTCTGAGTGCGTTGAATTGTAAATAATAGGAAGAAGAAAAAACACTCAATCTTTTGTATAAAAGAAAGTTACTGAATCTGTTGGGAACAGAAACATTGGGCTTAGAAATAAATCAGTCTGTATGACGTTAACGCGTAATAAATCGAAGTTTCAACTGCATTTATTTCTTTGCGTGTTGAAGATTATTAGAAGGCTCCCATTAACCTCTGCAAAGTCTACTTACCTTGATGCTGTCCTGTTTTAGAACGAAACACGTCTTGGTTGTGGTAGGTCGGTGTATATATCTATGGTGTATATATGTGTGGGAGGGAGGAATTATTTGCTTGAAAATATACACCATCATACGACTCTTTGCATGCGGATTGTGCTTCGTAGATTAATTTTTAATCTGAAATGAGAAAATGGTAGATATTTTTATGACATATGAGATGTACCTAGAATACTAACCCTATGCCCATACTGTTACTTTAACAGAAGGCAACTCTTCCTTGGTGGTAGAGCAGAATGCTACTGGCTAGCTAACAACTTCTTACTTGAATCAGCTGCCAAAAGCCAGTCATTTATTTCTACCCCTTCTTCTTTCTTCTTCGGCAATGCATTGATGATGCTTGTTATGACGATGATAATGGTGTTATGACGACGGGTGTCGGTGGCCACTTACCATCCCTCACTATCGTCTGCTCATTTGTCGGCTACTAACATAAAAAAGATGATTGGTCATACTAAACAAATCTCTTAATGTCAATTATTCAAAACGATCTCAATTGTGAGAACAGCATTTTTGAGGTCGGTAAAAAATAATAAATAAGCATGTAATAGAATTTAATGCCCCTTTTTCCTTGTTGTGGCAATGCCTCAGTTTGTCAGGTTCGAGAAGTTAGTCTCTAGGGTACTATTTACCGGTCAATTCCCACAAAATTAATCGTTCCCAAATGTCAGTGGGTTTCCGCGGACGTTTCGCATACATTTGTAGGCCATGTATTTTGTAAGTAAGCAACTAATACCGTCTTTACCGATATAATGTATATCGCGTTTTGGGGTTTTAAAGTGACCCAAGTTAGGTTCTACAAGTTAGGTTAAGTTAGGTTATAGGTTCTACGATTTCCTTAACAGGCATTTCAATAATAGCCGTTGTCGTTAGGTTAGGTTAACTTACTAGTTGTATTTATTTTAGTCTGAAAATATGAATTGACATTATAACAGTGCTTATAAAGAAGCAAATATTTTTATAGATATGCATATGTGACAAATCTTGCCCGAACATAAGCATGTACCTAAGTCAGGATACTTGTAATATACTTATTTACAATTTTCGTAGCCCGACATAAGTCTCATATTTCCAACTTCTATAATCCTACATAATTGTCCAAACAGTCCATAAGTCAACTTTTTCTGGGTTAAGCCCGGATTAAATAAACCGTATACCATTTGAATGAATTGTTATAATCCCTTTTATTAGCATTCTCGTACGCATAATAATAGTTAGGAGTGAATCTTTTGAGTTTTACAGGATCCGTCTCCAGTTTTTGTGTTATGTAACGGTATATTAACCTAATAACATCATCATCAACATCATTTTAAACCATTACGAGCTGCTATTGAGCACGGGTCTCTTCTAAAAATGAGAATAATAAAGCCACATTCCACCACCCTGATCATGTGCAGATTAGCAGACTGTACACGCCTTTAAGTTTTGCGAACCCTGCGGCATGCAAATTTCTGTCGTCGTTGCAGTCACCATTATAGAAAGTGACATTTAAAATTTTAACCACTGGGCTGTAACCGCTTAATTATATGGACTTCCTTAAGTGGCTGACCTAGTTTAGGGGAAGCTACTATGTTACTTTAGCTTTTAACTAAAACGATATCGACGGAGCGAAACATTTCAGGATGTCGTAATTGGTGTATTTGTGTTTGTGCCAGCAGTGCACTTGGCTAATGAGATCTTTGGTTGAATTACTGGATCTCGTAACGTATTCTTTCTTGAAAGGTATTGGAGTATTAAATTAGTCAATAGTAAGCAATTCAATAGTAGCCTCTTCAAATCAAAATTTGCTTCGAAGCCCCCCCGTGTGTGCAAAATTTTGATGAGAATCCCACTGGAGTTAGTTTCAAGTAAATGAATTTACCCGCGAAGCAAATCGACAAATAACTAGTACATAATACCCACCTACCCTCATTCAAATAATTACAGAAATAATTTACTCTAAATACTGAAGCGAAATTGCGAAATGTTGATGGGAAATTGAATGCAAATGTGCAGCGGTGGGTAACCACGTATTTGCATCTGATTGCCTTTGTTGAATGCGTTGCATTTTCCTTCCATAATAAACGAGCATTGCCTTCAATAGAATGAAGCGCTCATAGCCCGGTGGTTTGCGGCGATCTTGATTGACAAAGGTAAGCAACTGCGGTGGCGGTCGGCAGTTGAATGGGTGACCGCTATTGGCAAAATGAAAACTTCTCATATCTGGATTGGCCACTTAAGTATGCTCTAGGTCTCTATAATTATAAGGAGAGACCTGTCACAGCAGTGCCACAGTGGCTGGTAGTGGGTCATTAATGGGATAAAGGCACTTTCAATAAACATTGTACTTAGGTTTAACGAACTTAACGAGCAAATGAAAATTTAATAATTCTGTCTTTTAGACAAAAAAAAATTACAAATTTGAGCAAATGGAAAGTGTCGTATACTTAGCGACATAACATGAATCCTCCATGATAAGTTTTCATCAAGAATATTACCTACCAAGTTTCTTAACTTTCTCAGAGTTTCGATACGGGTATTATCTAGACGCAGAGTCGGCAGATTAGTAAAATCCAACTTATACTGATTGTATTTTGAATCCAATAATGATTGCTTGTAACTTTCTTAGGATTATTACGAACCTCAATGTCTATATGACTGTAGGTAAGTCTGATAAAAAGGCAAATCCAATTTAATTTACTTAGTTCTTATATTCAGCTAGGAATAAAACACGATGATCTTTGTGCCAAATGCTATTTTCTATCTAGTTGAGAAAAGGCTGTTAAAATACAAAAAAAATGGATGTGACGGGGTACACAACCGTTGGTTCAGCGTTAAACATGTGTATCAACGAATTGCTTTCATTCTAATGGATTAACATAAAAACGAAAAATTAATTTGTTTCGAGATTTACGAGTATGTGCGGGTCAAATACTTGTGCGTGACCTCGTTGTCCATAAATAATACAATAATCTATTCTGAGGCCAAGTCTCGTCAGCTATCGACAAGTCAGATTAATACAATTTTAATTAAATATACATCCGTTAATCGGCCGTACCGCGCCGTGAGTCACGTTATCTACATACCTGGGTACACGATAGTCCTCGGCATTACAAGGTACAAGAAAGTTCGCGTAAAATCTACTAGTTTTGCCTGCCCATAGTATAGTGCGTGTAATGTAGTAATTATGTTGGTAGAAAAATAACGCAGTGTGCACACAGGACCCAGAATACGAATAATAATACCGCATTACCTACCTACTTACGTTTTCTTGCCTTACATTTAAATATACCAAATGCTTGAGAATATAATATTTGTTATAGAAAGATGTCCCTGGTCCCACCAGGGGGCGCAGACTCGCCGAGCCCCCGGCGGGCGGTGAGCCCTCTCCTGGAGTCCCGGAGGCCACACTGCACGCTCGCCTGCGACTACTGCGCTGCTATATTGGAAGATAAATTTAAACGTAAGTCTGCACTGCGTTTGCGACCCACTGAATCCATTCTGATTGCATCTGAAAAAGATGTTAGCTTAACGTCCCTGTGATTAACGTTGTAGATACCTACGTTGTAGATAGACGGCGCGAATTCTGTCGTAAGTAAATTTTATATAAATCATATGTTAGGAAAATATGGAGAAAAATAATAAACTTATAACTACTCAGGTATATGACGGGACAGCACCACGTACACTAACAAAAGTAACCCGTGAGGTTACTTTTATTCGAAGGTAAGAGTAATTATTTGGTTGCAGGTAGTGCCGACATGCGTAATCGTGGCACTTCCCCCCTCTCCGCTTCCCCTCGCCAGTCGCTCACCGGCGAACCACCGTGGACGCTGCCCGAAGACGATAGACCAGACTTCTCGGCTCTGAAGGAAAATATCCAAAGGATTAATAAGTATGCTGACTTATTAACTACCTACTCTACCTACTCATTGTATTGTTAGTAAATTGCCAACTAGTTCCAAAGGGTATTTTATACCTTAAAGCCTGGGTAATCTTACGTGTAAAACAAACGAGCCTGGGTTCGATTCCTGCGCAGACTATAGTTTCACTTCTATGTTTGTTCGCGGGCCCTGAATATTCATTATCTTCATGGGTTTTAAATTAATATTTTTACCTGGATATATTGAACCTATTACAATTTATATTACTCAGGGACTGTGAAACATCAACTCGTCTGGACATGTTATTGACACAAGTGGAACAGTACGCCAACAATTTGGAAGCACTGGTGGAGGAACGTACTTCAGACTACCTGGAAGAGAAGAGGAAATGCGAGGAGCTACTGTATCAGCTATTACCCAAGTAAGCACATAATCTTTGTAATGGGTTATAAAAAAAATTGTATATTCTGAAAGTGAATTCAACTAAGTAATGGGTTATAAAAAAAATTGTATATTCTGAAAGTGAATTCAACTAAGTGAAAACAAACGCAGAAACGAACAGGCAAACATCATTAAATGATGTTTGCCTGTTCGTTTCTGCATACAAATTTTGTATGTATCTGACACTTTTCATTGACAGGAGACGCGTCTACGATACGACTCCTGTCAGTGAAAAGTGTCAGATACATACGAATTTCGAATAGTGTTACAGTCGCGTAGCTCATAAATAGCGTTGTGTGAGATGTGCCAGTAAGCTACTTTATAAAATGAAATGATTTTAGTCGCGTCGCGTTTGAATATCTTGACAGATTTCACGTCGAAATTTTCTTTTATAGATATGAGACAAGGCCCCCAAAATACGTGATGAGATTCAGGATACGATACAAGGAAACGAAATGGGGTCCGGACCCGTGCTCCACCTAGGTTCTCCACCTGGGTGGAGCACGGGGACTTATAAGGTCCCGTGCTCCAACTGATGGCGTTAGTACAGTGAAACAGTAAATTGTTTTCCTTAAATGATTCAAAAGATCTAAACAATTATAATAGGCTAGCTATGGCTAAATGTAACCTCTGTGTGTCTCCTTTTGTCAGCGATTTAAAGAAATAAAAGTTGAAAAGCAGAAAGCAGACGCGTTGAATTTATTTTTAATTAAAAATTGTGCACCAAGAAGGTTTGTAAATAATACTTAAACTCCGTTCTGTGCACCACATTAGCTAGCCTATTATAATTGTTTAGATCTTTTGAATCATTAAGGAAAACAATTTACTGTTTCACTGTACTAACGCCATCAGTTGGAGCACGGGACCTTATACGTCCCCGTGCTCCACCCAGGTGGAGAACCTAGGTGGAGCACGGATCCGGACCCACGAAATGATAAGAGGCAAGGTCCCAAAAAAATTCTAAAAATTACTGATGTTGGGTCTATGTCAATAGTTATTTTTCTCAAATATCTCTCATGTACAACACAAAGAGATAGAATAGTTACAATTTTAAGAGATGTATTTAGCACGACTGTACGTAAATTATTCATACATGGTTAATTTCGGTGGATATAGCGCGGACTGAATTGAGTAGCTGTTATAATCCCATTGTATCCTCAATGAGCCATTTGCAATTATGCAAATAGAATGATAAGTTTGTACAATTCATTGCCAGTTTGCAAATTGATGAATGGGTTATTAGGGATTCTGTATCAGTCATTATTGAATATTTACTGTCTTGTTTTGAATATTAATATTTTAGCTATCCGTATTTAAGTTTTATCGTAGGGAGTAAAAACCATGTAAAAACAGTTTACTTACTTATAATGTGTAAGTATTTGTTTTTTGGCAAGATGAATTTCTTACTTTCTTCAAATTTGCTACAATCCATCCGTTATCTTCTTTTAGTTCTTCCCTTTAAAAGTTTTTGTGTCATCTGACGAAGCAGTATTTTTATGTAAATAAATGAACATAGAGAGAGAGAGGAAGTCAGGTGGGTAAAAATTATTTACCAAGTATAGGTACCGTCAGGATTTATCTGGATGGTGCCCTTGGTGCACGTTGAGTGCATGGAAGATTGTCTTGGATTCAACATTGATGAATGCTTTTAAGTCCCAAAATCTTGCTAAATCTACTCGCCAACTGGTGGTTGGTTTTTCATTCCAGCTTAAAACAAAATCTCTCATTCTTCTTTCTTTCATGATCGATACAAATTGGTAATGTCTTTGGTATTGCTAATTTCCATTTCAGTGACTACTTTCCATTAGATGGCTACTTGATTGTCAGCTTTAAAGAAATAAATAAATATTTTCTGTTTCCTAAGGTCCGTGGCATCTCAACTTATAATGGGGCAGCCGGTGATGGCTGAAACTTACGACCAGGTTACAATCTACTTCAGTGACATTATTGGCTTCACCCAGATCTCGGCTGAGTCCACGCCCCTGGAGGTCGTGGATCTCCTCAACGATTTGTATACCAGTTTCGACTCTATCATTGAGAATTTTGATGTGTATAAGGTGAGAAGTTCATAATATTAAGTGCAGTGCTAAACTGCCGTTGTATTGTCGTCATTAGTATCATTAGGTTTCTTTTAATCAATAGTAAATTCTCTTTGATCCTTAGTATGCCAGAGATTACCTACTTAATTATGATGATTGTGTGCTTGTTTCATTTATATTTGCTACTAATTACTGCTCTCGCTTCACTTTGAGAAACCTATGTCTCAATACGAATGCTCATACGCATAAAATATTAGCGACTACTAAAGTTGCTAGATTATTTATTGATCAAGATCATTTTATTATATTAGGTGGAGACAATTGGCGATGCGTACATGGTAGTGTCAGGGTTACCGATGCGCAATGGCAATAGACATGCAGCAGAGATAGCGCGAATGTCCATCGCCTTGCTGAACGGTGTGAGAGTCAAGACCGTGCCCCATCGCCCTGGTGATCCCCTGTTACTCAGGATCGGGATGCACACGGGTGAGTTATGTATATTGAGGTAGACTTAAGTTAATCTAACCCCGTCATAACTTTTAAAAATTCAATTGTGTCCTGGGGAACGGAACCTCAAATGTAACTTTTCAATTGACTATATATGGTCAGAGTTAAGAGTTATTAAATGTCACCATATTAATCAATATAAACATTTTAATAGGTCCGTGCGTCGCTGGCGTAGTTGGTTTGAAAATGCCACGCTACTGTTTATTCGGAGACACAGTAAACACAGCCTCGAGAATGGAGTCTCATGGGGAAGCTTTAAAAATTCACGTCAGCCCTAAAACCAAGGAAATCCTCGATCTGTATGATTGCTTTGAGCTGGAATGTAGAGGGGAGATTACGATGAAGGTAAGCAAACTGAAATTGAATTCAGATACGTTTGGGTTCTTGTATCTACGTCGACAGTTTTGATTGAGTCGGGGTTTGCAGAGATCTAACAGATATGCACACGAGTAAATACAAATAACTGTTCTATGAAACGATGCGAATGCTTTGAAGGTTTCAGATACATTTTGCAAATTCTAAAAACATCGATGAGGTTAAGCGTTTAGGGATATACGCCTTGAGAATACGTAAATATACCTAATAGGTAATAAATACTTACATAATTTTGGTGTACGTTTTTACATCGTTTCTTATATTGCAAATCCCTATTTCTTAACACTCTTCAACTTCTTTTTAATAATTATATACTAGTTTTATATACGTGTTACATATGAGGGTAAGTTTTTATTATGAAATAACATAGAAAACAAGTTTTCTTCACCAGAAAAAAATTTATTACTAAAAGTTTCATTTTATTCTTTCTCCAGAATAATATTTTTGTTCAGAAATTCATCGACTGAATGTATGTTGTAAAAAGTTGTAAATCTGAATCGTTCACAATTTTAGTTGGAAAGAATTCATTCAAATGAAATATAAAAGTAATTGAATTCATTTTCCTTGTACAACGTGGTGTAGCAAAAGCAAAACAAGATTTTATATCTTCAATTTAGATTGAATGTGTCTGCATACTCGGGAAGGCATCCCTTTTTGGTTATTGAAGCCTCTTAAGTAGAGCGGAAATAATATTGATTGATGAGTTCATTGTAATGATGTTTTAATTAACCTTGTCGTTAGATAATGCTGAGTTTGAGATCAGCTGATAAAGTTCGATTACATTGTGTTTATATTTCCATTGTCATGACTTAATTATCACATGACGGCTTAGATTCCTAAGGTTAAGATTAAACACAGTCTAGACCTAGTGCAACAGACTTCACACACTTTTATGTAAATGTAATGAAGAGATCTCGGGTATTTAGGTGCACAGGTTTTAAAGGTTCTGTTAACGATGAAAGTAATTTATTAATTCCTAATTATAATGCATAAAGTACAATTATTATTTTTTCTGTTATTAGGGAAAAGGTAAGATGACAACGTATTGGCTACTAGGCGAAAAACAGTCGACACAGACACAAGCAGAAATTGTGGAGAATGTGAATCAGAGCACGATAATAAATAACCCGAGCATCACTTTCCAAGGCCCGGACAGCCCAGCATCGCATTCACTAACTCACAGTCAAAGCCCGGAACGTAACGGATCAAAGGAGAGCACCAACAACAAACCTATTGAAATTTTAAGCGAGAGAGACCGCATTAAACATGAAATAGCCACGTTTGTTGCGAAAGATCTCATAAATAATATTGATAACGCAGTTCGAGAATTCAGGAAGTCTCAAAGCGCACATTTCGCTTCCTTGGCTAATAATAAAACGGTATGTAACGGGAACGAGAGGGGCCTAATCACTCCAACGTACGATAAGGGACTCGTTATTAACAAAGGTAAGGTTCGAGATGTTGTAAATAGATTTAACAGCACTATCACTGGCAAAGAAGGAAACGCAAAAGCATTAAATCAAAAACCATGAAAAATGGAGACTGAGATTTAAAAAAATATTGCGTAGAAAGCAAATATTCCTGTTCGGTCTAAGATTTATATGGAATTGTATCATATAGTGAACATAATATCTACTTAATATTATTAAGATTAACAACAAACCTGTCATAGTTCTAAGAGTTTTACCAAAGATAATGTGCATAGCACTTAAATACGGACTAGTCATTTATATTTGTTTTTAAATTATACCATTATAATATATGTATTATTATTTCTATTCTTATGTTAAATGCAATTAATATTATGTTAAATAACATAACAGTATTTGACAGATGTGGGTGACCAAGTACCTACTCCGAATTTTAAAATAAGATAATATCTTTTATGAAACTATTGTAGCAAATTAAAGTTAGTATGGATAAAAGTAAAAAATACGTAGGTTAAGCAAGAAATCGCCGAAGCGATGGATCAGAAAGCCGTAGTGAGAAAAAATATGTGTATAGTAGTGTCTAGGTAATAATATTTTCCAGTAGACCCCGTAGTGTTTTTACTGACCTTTTATACTTCCGTACCTTTCCAATAATTGTACCTATAGACTATAGATAAATAATTTATCTCAAAGAAGATTTAGGAGTAATGGAATACACTTTTTCCTTCTTCAAGCTTTAACAATGGTAGACATCATATACTCTGTATTAGTATGTGCTCAAAATAGAATACTCAAATATTTTACGCTTATGATGGCTTATTAATAAAGTGTTAAACTAAAACGAATAACTTGAAGATTTCGGAGATTGTAAATGGCATCGCACATTTTGCCGTGTGATAAAGGGTTGCATTGCAAAATAAAATATTTGCCCATAATCCTAATTTTCTGTTTTTGATCGAAAATATTTAATTTCGTATTTTCATACTTTATAGCTATAGGTTTCATAATGTAATATTTTATTTATTTATGTCAAATAATCATCGTTTATGTCTTATGTTTATTGTAATTTTTTTATTTTATTATTTCTTACTATGTCTCCACTCTGCCATTGCTGATATCTGTTTAGACCAAAGGTCGACTGGTAGAAAATGCTTTAAGCATTAAGTCCGCCTCTAGTACCACGTTGTTTTTGGCGTATAATAAACTTTAAATTTTGTAAATATTCTGAATTGGCAATGCCTGGTAGGTAAAACTATTTCGGCAACGTTACATTATTTGTTTAATATTATGTATGTCGCTACTAACGGGTTTATTTGTGAGTGCCACTTTATCAATAAGCAAGCGAAAATTATGTCTTTGAATTTTATTTTCTTCTGTGAAGAACAATCTAGTCGCACAACAGTGCTCATATTAAGATATAGTTTTTAAATATTGAATTTTTTAAATGTTTAATACTAAGAGTATATGGTTTATTTAATTCTGTTAAAAGTTGTGTGTTTATAGAATTATATTAGACGTTTTAATCTAATTCCTGTAGTACCTAGTAGATTTATTGTCATAGAACAATGGCTTTCGTGTACCTACGTTTATTGTGATATTATAAATTGTTGCAAACACCCAGAGATTTATTAATACTATGTCTTCATTTTTGTTATTTATTGTGAATCGTTTGAGTTCCTTTGTGTAAAATACACAATATTATGTGTCGTGACTATATAAAATATATGAATAAAAGTATATAACGGAAGCTGTGTTTTTACTCTATGTACCTTGATATTTTATAACTTATACCTACCTTAACTTTAACCTGATAAGCATGAAATTATTTAAATTAAACAAAAAATCTTTCAGCGATAATATCATATATTATGATGTTATGTGATCCTTTGTTTCTTGTTTCTTTTTTTCTTAGATTGTATCGCAACTGTGATGCCTTTGGTGTTTTTGATGTCCAGCTAGGATCGTCAGATGGTTCGTCTGTTATTTTCGGCTATTTAAAACCAAAAAAAATCGAGTCGCGGAGCATATGAAATAGAGCAGGCATGGAAATTGGCATGTGTGCTCACAGTGTCGTAAAGTAAGCACAACTACTTTGCCATACTTACTAATTTGTAAAATAATAATCTCATTCTTGACTGGAAGCATTCACATTATAATAGAATCAGAATACCGACATTTCTTTTCTTCAAAGCAAGTGAAATAGTAGATTGTATGACAAGGGTGCAAAGTAATATTTTTTCGGCGAGGGCGTTTTTTGAATCCAGAGCGAAGTGAGGGATTCTAGAGTAGAATCCCGAGCGTAGCGAGGGATTCTTTAGTAGAATCTCGAACGTAGCGAGGGATTCAAAGTACGTCGCCCGAGCCAAAAATATACTTGCACCCGAGTGATACACTCTACTTTTCATCACCCACTATGAGAAAATAATATATATATATATAATAGAAAATAATAGAAAATAATACGTAAAAATACACGAAAACTTAATTTTAATTTGAAAACGAAATCTTAATTTGATTTCTTTTTTTATTATTCAGCTGGCGGGGCCCTCGCGTCGTACCAGACATTCTTTATTCAAACAATATTTGCGTTCGATTTCTTTAGCGCAAAATACTAAAATGTTCTAAATTCAAAATAGGACGGAAAAGATCTAGCCGGCAGGAAAAGTTGTATGAAAATTCATTCCCGCCCGCTGAATAGAAAACAGCAACTTTGGAACCCCGTAAGTCCGAACCAAGTCGTCTTTTTCGAATAGGTGTGATGAAAAGTAATTTGAAATACAAAAGGATTCTAGCAATATAAAAGGCGAGTATCGTAAAAATTCCTTTGGGATACTCGATTGGTGTTGAAAAAATCAAGCGTCTTTCAAAAGAACATTAAACTTAGAATAATTATAGTACCTATAGAATGACAGTAGTCATACAAGCGCTCGGTCTAAAATGAAGCACTGATTTTTTTAATTAAAAGATACTATGAAATATTGAAAGCTAACCTGTGAAAAGTGATGTTATTACATTTCTTTGGCTTTTCGGAAGTTTTGTGACAAAATTTAACAGCACAAATCGTCATAAATATTTTTGTCGGCATGCATTGACATTGAATACTACGGAGCGGAACGGTGTTTGGAGCCATGGCTCCAATGAATGTGCTGCAAAGTGGCCGCACTGACTTGGTTTTACTATAATTATTCTAAGACATTAAAATTAAGTCGATAAAAAATTCGATTCATTAAAAGCAAAGAGCTGAGTCAACAATAGACAGATCGAAGACTAAACTAACTAAAAAAAACTGTCGATTGATCTACAATTAATGTAACGTTTACGAAATATTAGATATTAATAGGTAAACATTTAATAAAATAAGTATTAATATTATTTACATCATTTAACCGACGGGGTTTTGTGGGACCTTCTGTACAACAAGTTTTCAAGTTCAAAGGACTGTATTTCGCACAACACACAACGTTAAGCGGGCTACAGACCTTCAGTTTTAACTGCACAGTCTTAACTGTACAGTCGAACTGTTCACTTTTAACTGACATTCCTAGTGTCTACACACGTTCAGTTTTATCAGTTGTGATCTCTTTTCACTCGAAGTGACACGTTGAAATGGCTTCACCGGATGTGGCAATTGTTGGACTATTGTGCATTTTGAAAAAAAGAAGACAAAGAACAAAGAAAATGTGGTGTAAACATTGGTTATTAAAAAGAAAACAATATACGCATAATAATTTACTGGAAGAGCTCAGGATTACTCCAAAAGACTATAATAACTATTTAAGAATGGATGAAAAAACATATTTGCATCTGCTTGATTTAGTCACACCTAAAATAATGAAACAAAATACTGTTATGAGAAGTGCTATAGCTATATTGCCACATGAAAGGTTAACAGCAACACTTAGGTTTTTAGCAACAGGAAGAACCTATTAATTTTCAACAATAATATCTCCTCAGTCACTCTCCAGTATCATACCAGAAACGTGTGAAGCAATATAATATAATGTTTATAATACTCACTCCAACGACGCTTGGGTAAAACTGACAACTGTGCAGTTTTTTTGCTACGCACCTTCAGTTTTAACTGTACAGTTTTGACTGCACAGTTTTATCTAATGATATTATTTCGATTAGATTGTCAGTTCAACTGTACAGTTTTCAGTTTTGCCTACACACATACGTTTGAACTGAACAGTTCGACTGTACAGTTAAGACTGTGCAGTTAAAACTGAATTATCGCGCGGGAACTCGAGTGCGGCGTGTCGGCCGAGTGCGGGGGGCGGGGAGCGGAGACGCGCGCGGCGTCGCTATTCGAATTTTCACGAGTCGGCTCATTCATTTACTACTTACTCGGGAACAAAGAAAATACGGGTCAAATACCTACACAACCCTCCTATTAGCTTCGCCGTAATAAAGTAAAAAATTTAACACAAAAGTGTGAAAAATTATATAGCGCGTTAAATTTTATGGTCGCCTGTTCACTTGTGGAAGAAAACTTGCAATTTTATTTCGTGCAAACAAAGAGGGTAATATATTTAACGGCAGTGTTTTGTTAAAAACTTTTAGAATGAGCGTGTAGGTTGACGAAACACGAAGTTGTTCACAAAGTATTTTCACTTTAAACACAAAGTTAGGAGTGTTATTACTTGTAATACGTAATATAAACAGTATAAACACGTACAAGTTCGAACAAAGGTTAATTTGATCATAAATATGAGTTCGAATTTTCCATTTTTATACTATACTAACGTCTTAAATATTGGCAATAACATATACATACCTACTAGTTTTATATTTGATAGACATCTGGTGATTGTGGCCAATATGAGATAGCACGAGAAAGTATTGATTGTATGAAGCCCAAGAAAAAATCGGCAGTCAGCTGACAGTTACTTTGTTGTCCTAGAAAAATGGGCACGCAAAGCGAGATAAAACTTAGTATCGTTTGATTTTTTTTGTTTTTCTTAGGGCCATAAGATCAAAGCAGGCTTAAAGTATGGCTTATTCAATCTAACTTCAATTAAAATCTATGGTTTAAGCTATGGCCTTAAGATCAAATGCCAAAATACTATAGATCAGCTAAACTTATATTAATCTTTTAAACATGGAAACATTTTCTACATTAATGAATGAAATCACGTTTGAGAGAGTAGTTGGCAAAGAGGTTGGTAGTTTGTCGTTGACTTTGACGTATTTGACATGATATGACTGACATTTTAAAAAATAAAATATAGTTATGACATTTTAGGACTGATATTTCAAGTTATATTAGGCCCTTTTTACACAACGCTATTAGCAAGCAACAACGTTACCTTATTACTTCCATGCAAGTCACACGATTCCTGAATTGCAATTGAGTTGCCAAATAAGATGGCTTCCGAGCAAATATTTTACATAAAGCTTTTATTCCAATAGGAATGTTACGTTCCAGGTGATTTTTTTTTATAATGCATGTAATGTAATATGTGTACGCTTCATACTATGTCAGGCAGAGCATGTTAAACAAGGGCCATGTAGTTCCCTTGCGGCGATGATTGCTCTAAAGCGAATATAAATTTCTTTCAATGTATGGGTGCACCTAAAACTTTGTTTTCTTTCGCCTGTCTTCAAATTTTGTAATACAAGTAAGTACAAAAGAACACAAGGCAATCTGTGAAACCACATTTCATTTGAGTAGCACGGTGTGCGGAATCCACTTTTATACTTGTAGCATAGCAGTAAGCGACCAGTGTGAAAATGGCCTTGGGTTAATCCGTAGCCCGTTGAAACTCAATACAATCTCGTGATGTTTTTTATCTACAAACTTTCAATTCACAATTTAATGTAGTAGGACAACTGTAACATATTTCGGAAGCAAAATATACTATTAAAATGGTTCAGCGTAAGAAAATAGCAATAGCCATCTTGAAGAAACGTCATGTCAAACGAAAGATTAATCCCTCATGGAAGGATTAAAACAACTTCCGGGACGGTTTAGCTTAATCGATACTTTAAACTGGACTCCGTCGGTTATCTAACATCGATCTTAAGAAATAATCAGTGACAGCTGACTAAACTCCGAATCACAGTTTAAACTATGATTGATCTTACGGCCCTTAGTTTTTTAATAATAACGGCGTAAATTGTTCTTTTACACTTACTTACTTAATTGTACACTTACCTTTGTAAGCGCTATAATCTTGCACATATTATTAAATGAATACCTACGTAATATTTACGGGACAAAAAATGAATCTTTGTTACAATTATAGTAACGATGCAATGGTTAACATGCCGGATCGCTGTTCCAAGGGTCCTGGGTTCGATTCCCAGCGAGGCGGAAATTTGAATGATGAATTTAAATTACCGTTCTGGGTCTGGGTGTGTGTCCTTGTCTTGTGTGTTGTCTATGGGTGTGGGTACCACGACACAGGGAATCCTAGTGTGGGGCTCGTAAATTCTAAACTAATTTCAAACTGTATTGTACCAAAGGCAATTTCGTTTATCTAAAAATTCTCTGACGATAAGAAAATGTTGTTATTTTAATACGGATACATGGTATAAGTGGACAAGTTAAAACTAATAATTTTTTAATTAACCTTGATAAATAAATAAATTGGACAAGTAATAAAAAAATCCCGATCCCGCTGGAACTCCGGCATAAAAAGTAGCCTATATGTTGCTCCACAACCTCCCCTATCTCCCAGTGAAAGTTCCATAAAAATCTGGTCAGACGTTCAGTTCAGCCGTGAAGACCGCATCAAACACTCTGTAGTTCTTGCGACGTAGATGATTGATAGTATTATTGTCGATGATATTTGTGTTAAATATACGAATATTTGTGACAATGTTTTGACGAACGGTTTTTTCAAGATCTTGTTACAAGCGGGCAAATTAACAAACTTCTAGGATTGATTGGAAAAGTTTTCCAATCTACACAGTGGGTACTCAAATTAGTAAACATATCTTTGACGGTGTTGTATTAGGCTGGTAACAAAGCTTGATAATAGGGAAGAAAAATAAAATATGTGTGTGAGGAAATGAGAGTGAATCCGCTCTGTGCGTGGGATTTCTTAGAGACGGCTTTAATAGAACAGGAAACTGTTTCAAAGAGGGTAAGTAGTGTCAGAATACCAATAGTTTAATTAACTTTTTACAACAAAATAATACTTCTTTTTACAATAATAGTAGATTGTATGACAAGGGTGCAAAGTAATATTTTTTCGGCGAGGGCGTTTTTTGAATCCAGAGCGAAGTGAGGGATTCTAGAGTAGAATCCCGAGCGTAGCGAGGGATTCTTTAGTAGAATCCCGAACGTAGCGAGGGATTCAAAGTACGTCGCCCGAGCCAAAAATATACTTGCACCCGAGTGATACACTCTACTTTTCATCACCCACTATGAGAAAATAATATATATATATAATAGAAAATAATACGTAAAAATGCACGAAAACTTAATTTTAATTTGAAAACGAAATCTTAATTTGATTTCTTTTTTTATTATTCAGCTATTTAAAACACTATGGCTATATTTTACTATAATAGTCCACTCCACCATATACATAGTTACTTACTTTTACGGCAAGAAAGATTTCGTCGGGTGCCTCATTAAGAAAAGTCTCCACATTTTTGACTGTGAACACTTTGGATTTTTTAGGTTTAAATCCATCAGACATCCTCTTCAGATATGCTATTAATTTCGAATATGTGTCCAGTTTTATATCGTTATTAGAACTGACTGTTGATTTAAGCATTGAGTAGATACTCCAAAGGGTGGAAGGTTTTTTAGTTTTGGCTAAGTTCTGGAAGTACGCCAAAAACACAGTTTCTGAAAAATTCTTGGCGCCTCTTGCATTTCTCCATTCCAAAAAATTATCATAGGCTTTCAAATATTTTTCCCGGGATTTCGCAGGTAATAAACTATTCATCACATTACTCGCTTCAGTTTTTATACTATCAGGAGGATACTTTCACTATCGTTGGAAGAACTCATTTTTTCAAAACAAAACAAAATTTCTAACAATACGTAAAAATGCACGAAAACACGGGAAATAGTTCGAGCGATCTTAATTTGATTTCTTTTTTTATTATTCAGCTGGCGGGGCCCTCGCGTCGAACCAGACATTCTTTATTCAAACAATATTTGTGTTCGATTTCTTTAGCGCAAAATACTAAAATGTTCTAAATTCAAAATAGGACGGAAAAGATCTAGCCGGCAGGAAAAGTTGTATGAAAATTCATTCCGGCCCGCTGAATAGAAAACAGCAACTTTGGAACCCCTTATGTCCGAACCAAGTCGTCTTTTTCGAATAGGGGTGATGAAAAATACTTTTTTATGCAAAGAATACTTCGTTGGTATTTTATGACGGTAAATAACTTCGCCGGAAAAATTGTTCATGTTACAAACAATCTACTCGTGCTATCATGTTTGTGCCGCTCATCAGAAGTCTTTGTTTTGTTACTCCTATGCATAGCTGCATTTAGCGGGCTCGACGTAATAATGTTAAAACGGCATTAACATTTACATCCACTAGAATCCATTGACTTCCAGCGAAGTGAACGTACTATGAAATCATGGCAGCTTCGACTGCCGTTGGAAGCCAATGGGCTCAAGTAAAGTTGGAGGCTAAAAGACAAAGTAAGGACTTTGCTCAAATCGCTCTTTGTGTTTCTTTGATTAAAAATGATTAGCCATGGTTAGCCGGAAGAAAATGCAAGTAACGAGTTTAAGGCCTCATTTACATGATGCCAGTTTCTTGCCTGTTGCATACAAATAAAAATGTTGCAAAAAATAAAAGAAGCAATAAACGCATAATAATAAATAATTAATAAGATGATGCAAGAAAATTGCTTCATTTTATTGTTAGCAAGCAACTGATATCATTTTAAACTGGACAGAATATTTTTAATTATTTTTTAAAAAATAATTTTTCAAAAATATTGCATGATGAAGATAATAATAAAATTTTATACTGGACTTAAAGTATAGAGCATATAGAATGTGCAGACTATTATCAAATCGAGTGAAAGTAACTAGTATTGACATACCTGTTTATACCTGTCTACCCAGTACTTCGTCCAGGTAAATAATAGTCTACCCTACGTCTGCACATTCTATATGTTCTATACTTTAAGTCCAGTATAAAATTTTATTATTATCTTCATCATAAGTACAACATTTTATGAAAATCATTTTTTAAAAAATAATTAAAAATATTCTGTCCAGGATTTTTGTTGTCATCCCATTTTTAATATATTTTCTAATATACGAAATTTATTATAAAATAAGTTTGATTCTATTATCAACCCGGTGAATGTCGATATAGATTCGGATCTTCTACTATATGTATTTTCTTATATTTAAGAGATTGATGAAATTGGATTATTGATGTTGGTTGTACTAAAGTAGAATGACTTTGATGTTTAAAATTCTAATTGTGACAAAGATTGAACTTCTAGAATATTTTACTATTTATTACTACGTTAAAACTGTTTTTATTATATTTTAATGAGTTTAATGTTTGATTTTATAAATGTTACCGTCATATAATTTATAAATAGATAATAAGCATTGAGATACTATGTACTAAAGCTCAATAATAATACTCGTAAGCTGATATTTGTACGCCAAAACTGGCAAAGCATGCAATGGGTTGTATAAATTTTATTATAATACATATATCATCTTTGTACCTGTGCTTATACAAATAAAAGAATTGAATTGAATTGAATTGAATTTATTGTAAGCAAGCAACTGATATCAGGCCTTATGCTCGCAATTTGTACCGTGATTTATTTTATTCTTGTCAATGAATTAAATAAATAAACTCAAAAATTGCGGGCAGAGACGCCGAAAAAAGGATTTCGTTTTATCCTTGTAATATAATATACTTGAATAGTTTTGTACTAATGAGAAGCGGAAACAAAATCCGCCCTTATTGAAATTAGAAATCTGATAGTACAGAGGGTTCAAAGCCTAACCTTTACCCTTTACAATAGGTATAGCGAAAACACATTGTTTGTAAGCTGACAATAAAATAAATTTATAGTTCCTACTAAATCTTTTATAGAGCGCTCAAGCGCTCATAGCCCGGCGGCGTCTTGCCTCGATCCTAAGTGATCGACAAAGTTAAGCAATTACACGTATGCGCACTACCGACCGCATACCGACCGCAAAAGGAAAACAATTATTCGCGCTTCCGTGCTTCGGAGGGCACGTTGAATTGCCAGTCCCGGTAATCATCAGGAATCATCAGTATCAGTATCAGGAAACAGTCGCTAAGCTATACCAGAGGTGGCATAAACATCTGTGACATTGGGTTAGCCGCTAACCCCTCCACCAATCCATACTGGAGCAGTGTGGTGCATATGGAAGGAGTCAAAACCTTTTGTCTGATCTGATTTGTTGTCTGTTTTGAATTGTATATTGTTACCTACGTGTGAATAGTAAATCTCAACTTATTCAATCAATCATTGACATATTGGATGATTGAAGGAGGTCTGACGTGTTCTCGGTCAGACGAGGCCTATGGACGAGGCATCCGTTATTCAGAGCCTTATGTCAATAATATATCATAACGAAACTTGTTAATACTTTAGTTGAGAGCGAGATAGATTTATTATAGTTCTATTTTGGCATAGTAAACTTCTAAAAGCTTCAAACAACGTTTGATTAACTTGAAATTTTGTACGGAGGTCAAGGGCCGATAACAATGCAATATGATGACAAACATGACCAAATAACACGCTCAGAATTTCAGGCAAGGGAACACCTCAAGGGTTAACGGAAGGGTGACTTACTGCAGTTAGCTCTATATAAAGATTTTATTTTATTTTTTTCTAATGACAGTTGCAATTAGGCTGTGTCCCCAGTAGACAAACTGTGAGCGACCGACTGAGTTTGCGACGTATCGGTTTAGTACGCAATTCCATATATTTGAAATGGAGTGTCCGCAGTTTGCTAGTTTTGCACTCACTGTACGCGGTTTGCAGCGTTATTCGTTATTGACATGTTTACCAAATTGTAATGTTGACCAAATTACATCAAAAGATACCAATTACGTACTTCAAAAACATCTATCGTGACCAACACAACCACTCCCTTCGTACAATAATAGTCAAGTGAAAATTTAGTCGGTCGACCTAAATAAGCGGCTAACTCAAAACAGTTTGCTTGTGAAGAAAGAAAATTGATCTGAGTTTGCAGCTAACTCGAATTTCAGTTCGCCACAACTTTGCGACTCACTCAGTCGGCCGCTAACAGTTTGCCTACCTTGGGTATATATGTTCCTTGTTGCCTACTGGGGACACACACAGCCTTAGACTAAACAACGATCTTTTTAGCTTTATTTAAAGAAATAGTCGAAGTTTGGAAATACTAAATCAAGAAGAAGTATTGTTAGGGCTTGAAAATGCACGAGTATTACTGTTAAATAATTGTTAAAGAAATACACGTAATACACTATACAATATTGTCCACCTTTTTATGTTACTTTACAAAATTTCAAGGTTTTAGTACCTAATAATTTTACCGAACAGGAGTAAGATCTCCTAAAAACGTGTCTTCTAATTGGTCACGTTTTTGAACCTTTTGACTGGTTTTTCCATTTCATCAGTTCGTACGATCAGGGAGCGACCCTTGCTTTTTGCCATTCAACGACTTTTTCCTTCTCAATGCATTTATCAGGCCTTCGAAAAAGGCGGTCCGTCCTTGTGAGTTTATTTTGACGTCAATAATATCTTTTAATAATTTTTCCGCTACAATTTTTATGTTATAAAAATAAATATAAATAAAGCTTATACCCTCATCAGCACTAGAATTCCCTTTGTCGCGGTTAGTGTAGACAAAACAAATAAGAAAATCGCCAACGTGCATGACAAGAGAAAAAACATTTATCGATCACATAAATGACTGCCCAGCCAAGAGTCGAGTCCGAAACCCCTTGCTTCGCCAGAAGTGTTCAAAGCTAACAGCTGGGTTATGGTGACATCCTAATATTAAGTTCATCTTGTAAGTATCATACAAAAATCATTTTGGGGTTAATTAAAATTACAACATTTGTTCACTTGACTATTTATTTCACTTTGCAATCTACCGGAGCTGTAGAAATAGAAATAGAATAGCTGTGACTTCGAAATGTACGAATTTGTCTTATATTATTCAGCAATGAACAAATTAGCAAAATAGCTAAGCCAGTTCAATCTCTAACAATCTCTAAAATTAATGGTCTATGGTCTAGTAGTTAATAAACTTTAGCACCGATGCGTTAATAGTTTGACCTTTGTCAAAGCGACCTTCTTCTCGCTAAGGTTAAGGTTTCAATTTAATTGTTCTAGAACAATCAGCTTTATATCAGTTCCGTTGGTGACTTTGTTAGATATTCAATGTGCACTCGATAAAACTGAGGTAATATTAGTTTAAAGGACACTTGAAACCAGATGACATGCTCGTTACGAACGAATTTAATATCCATACTAATATATATTCTAATCTAATCTTGAACCTGTCACATAACTATGCTGCTAAGTATCAGTGAAAACTTGTAATTGGCTTTCATGTAATTACACATTCTATGCAAAGTATATCTAGCTGTAAGTTTCCATAAAAGATAAATAAATATTACAGATGCAGAAGTTTGTTTGTCCTTCACGTTAAAACGGAGCAATCCATTAATTAATTTAATTTTTGTACACAGACTACTTTTTTCCAACATACATTATCTCATTAGACTGTTTTAAATCAATTAAAATGTTTTAATCAAATAAGGATTATAGATAATAATTACGGGGTAAAATTAAATCAAATCTTTGCAAACGTAAGGAATAAATATCCCAAAATTAACCTATGTAAGTGATTTACCACTATAACATAAGTTGTAATTTTTACACTCGTAGACTCACCCCACAGAAGGATTCCTAGAGTTATGGTTGCCCCAACAATACATAAAAACAAATACACACATCCAACCGAAAACAGAACTTGTCCTTCAAGTTTCCACCGCCCTAGAGATCTAACCTAGGATGCTTATAAAAAATGAAGTTTGCTAATTATTTATTGTAATTTAGCGTTCAGCGTCCAAGCCATTGTGGAGTATGGATTTTTTTCTTTATTTCTACGCGCTATAAAGAAACGAGGAGCGTAATCCAATCGGGTTTTCATCCCATGTAATTGAGTGTACCTATCTTACTCATGCCTGATTGGTAAAAGTGCCTTCCGAAGCATAAAAGCGCTCATTATAATTTCCATTAGCGATCCAATGTCGATCACGTCCAGATCCAGAGTCGTATACCTATTTAGTATGTACATACGTATATCTTTTATTAAGGTTTAAATCTACATTATAATATGTGTTTTTACTTTGTTTGTGACAAATAATTCTTGCACGCTTCCGTACTTTTAACGATGTAGAGCCGTCTGGTTTTTGTCGCTAGATAGCAGTCGTTAAGCTTTGACGAAGGCCTCCGGGCGGCATTAAAACTTCCGATACTTAGGTTGGCCTCTAAGTTTTCTAACAACCGTTCGCGTTACTGAAGCAACTTGGTGGAGCTTGCAGACCTCCTAAATGGGAAGAGAAAAGACCCATATTCAATGGTGGGCCCTTAGTAGGTTGAAGCTGTAACTTCAACAACGTAAAGTCCTCGTCAGCGTAATCGTAAAACGTAAAATTCTAAATTATTCACCAGATATCGTTCCTAATGGGACCATACTACAAGTTCCTACCCCTTTTTTGAAGTCGGTTAAAAATACTTTAAATTTTATGGGTTGTTCGGAAAGTAATTTCGTTTTTCCGGACAAAGGTAATTGTGATTCTTGAACCAAACTTCACTCTTCAGCCGCATATATTTTGAGAGCCAATATAGCAAGGCTTGCGTGTGAAAAAACTCAACTGAATCTATGCAGTAGTTTTTTGTTGCTTTCCTTTGAAGTATGGTGAACAATAAGCAGTGTTTTCGTCATTACGTACTTTTTACTATGGAAAAGTTAAAAATGCTGTATAAGTCACAATTTTTATTTCTGATGAACTGATGTGGATATAATGCCACTTCAAACATATTCTCCAGAACTGGTGTCTTCGGATTATCATTTGTTCCATTCACTCCAAAATTTTTGGACGGTTAAATCTTTACTGAAAGTGAAGAGGTCAAAAATCACCTGTATCAGTTTTTTGTCAGTAAAGACCAAAATATTTGTGAGCATGGGATCATGCTTCAACTAGAAAGATAACAAATATAGAAAGTAGAATTTACTGAAATATTTTTACTCATACGAAAGTTGTCTCTTTCATTTTCATATTAAAAACCGAAATGACTTACCGAACAACCTATTACTTTTTCTCCAATATTCAATCATGATTAACATGGATCAGTTATAATTGTAAAACCTACATATAAGATGAAAGTACTTTAAGGATACTGACGCAATGAAGTAGAATGATACGGAAATCGAGGGAAAGGGGGAATTTAATAAAACCGTTCCACCGAACGCACGTCTAGGGCGCGTAAGTGAGTTTGGCGTTATCAAATGGAGCAAGTAAACGTATGTACTTACGTATTTTTGATCATACAGTTCCCTGGTTTATAAGAGTATTTTTATGTTTAAGAGACTTCTTTCCTTAGTTCGCTATAGATATGGTCCTGTAGAAATTTTAAAAGTACTGTGATGGTAGTACTTCCCAGGATGAACTCTAGTATATTTACACTTCTTCTTCGTCAGAGCAATCGCCACTTGTCTCTGTTGCTAGAGAGTCTAGTACATTCGTGTAAATGACCGCCAACTGATGACTTTATTTGGTCAGTCCATCGCATGGGTGACCTTCCGCGCGGCCTGGTGCCTTCCACTTTGCCCTGAACGATATTTACACTACTATATTTTAAATACTATGAATATTTAAACACTAAAGCGGTTCCCTGTTATAGACACAAGTAATTAAGTTATTCGTAGTTAGTGGTACCAAATACACATAATATCTCACTCAGAAAGCTGTGAGTCGCGTAGAAATAACCGTCTGAGCGCCTTTAATTAAATCCTATACGTAGTATTAGGTAAACAGGCTATAAACATTTTTGAGGTTCTAACTTAACAGGTTTTATAGCATGGCATACGGCGTATTGCTCATATTAATAATGATTCCTATATATTAATTCAATTAAACGATTCTGTAGCTTAGTCGGTAATGATCCT
This sequence comes from Hesperia comma, assembly GCA_905404135.1. Taxonomy (NCBI): domain Eukaryota; kingdom Metazoa; phylum Arthropoda; class Insecta; order Lepidoptera; family Hesperiidae; genus Hesperia; species Hesperia comma. The sequence continues at coordinate 6,788,192 of FR990034.1, forward strand.
AGGTTCGAGTCCTGGGCAGATAATAAGTCAATAAAATATAAATGGTATAATTTTATTATCAAATCAAATGAAATCCGCACTTCGATCATTTTTTACTGATCTTAAAGATCAGTAATTATAGGAGAAAATGAAGAGTGTCATCATTATTTTCAGTCCGTGGTAAGAAAGTTGTATAATTTATGCATGAAGTCGGGTGTCAAGGTTAATCATATATTTTAAGGTCATTAGTGAATAAGATGTTTATATCAGTGTTTGCGTTCGACGGTAATGACCTAGTCACATTACCACAACGAGGCAATAAACGCTATATTAACGCAATGAAGGAAAAATGGAACGAGAGGGCACTCAGCGCTTTTAGCCGTTTGATATATTGCTCATGTAAATTGGTAATAATACCGAGATTTAATGAGGCTATTTTTTAGCCTCGACGGAAAGGAAATTTAATAAATCTTATATTAGAGTCTATTGCGTTGTTAAAAGGTTTTTTTTTGGTTCGGCCGTTTATGTAAGAGCAGATAAACAAGTGAAAATAAAAATAAAACTGTTACAGGATCTATTCAAATATTAAAAGCGTCTGTATTTTTGCATCTTATAAATATTATACGGATTGTCATTTTTACCAACAGATAACTAGCTAACTAATTTTCAGTCAAAAATATAACATCAAAAATACATTGGTATTATTATTTTGGTAACTAAAACGTCGAACGGCACAGATACGACTATACTTATACAGCAATTTTCTATTATTAAATCTACTGTGTACCAACATTATACATATAACGATATAAACACCAAACTCGTGTCGTTATAAAATATAACATATAAAGAAATCAGAGAAAACTGCCTTTAATTTCACCGCTAAGACGTGGAATAATTTATCATTTACAATACTGGGAGCTCCCAAAACTGTATTTGTCGTAAAACACGTCTAAAATATATTACGTAAGGGAGGCATATTATCTGTAAAATATTATGAGGCGCCTCAAGAGAAGTGGATTTTTCTTTCCATGAGCTTTATCCCTTTTTTATTGAGATAATAAAACATGTTTCATTCATCGTATATCATTGACGTTAGATCTTTGGGTATATTCTTAAAGGGAACATACAAGTTACTTACTTGTTATAATAAAATAGTTTTAATGGAAAAACTGCTTCATTCATATATAATTGTAATAAATCAAAAGATTGTCGACTCATACGTATCTCACGTATCTACTACGGCGATTTTTCCGGTAATGTTGTTAATTCGGTAATGTCCGGTAATGTTGACGTGTCGTCATGTCAGATGTCATGTCATAGCATTGCGCTATGTTCTGACATAGAGATAGGAATATACTTAGATCTGACTCGCAGATAGTGATAGTGATAAGGTATCGTTGGACACGCGCTAAATTTAAAATAGTGGTTATATCTAAACCCCAATCCCGACACAGATACTCGAGGAATCCACAGTTACCATGCTGGATCATCAGTCTGACGGTTCGATTCTCAGTGAGGTGGAAATTTCTATGATGAGTTAAAATTTCTGTCCTCTGGTCTAAGTGTGTTGGTCGTGCCTTTTTGTTTATTTATGGCACCCAGGCACCATATAAGGAATCCTAATAAGGGTCTATGAGTACATACGTAGCGTTACTAATGGATATTATTTTTTACATAAAAAGTGTGAAAATCTCTTATAAATAATTCTAAACAACTATAAAGGTAACTATAATATATTCAAAACAATGGGTTCATAGCTATCATACTAAATTGAAGTTTGAATAGGTTATGTTATAAGAATGACCCATCAGGCGGCAGATCGGCGACATCAGCGTACAATATGCATTATCGTGAGTACCCGTATCATAGTACAATATCTGAAATCCCCACTGCATCAACTTTAAGATCATAAGCAGTGTAATTTTACATACTAACTTTCACTGGTACTGCGAGAGCATAGTATATTTAATGAAGTATTATTTGCTTAGTTTCGGTTTAATTCCACGTCGAATCAGGTTAGTGCCAAATAAACAATCTCATAATATGTACAAAACGTGTTTCTCTTCGCTAATCAAGTGAACTAACACATTGAATTCCACAACACGAAAATTGTCAAAGTAGGATAATATGACGTATTTGAGGCATTTTCCCAACGTTCCAGTATGTTAAAATTGATTATTTCAGTGCTAGATTCAGATAATAATGATAACATTTTAATAGCTATCCACACAAATGACAGCTTTCCGCCTGTGTGATTAAGGTTCAATATGTTATACTAGCTTCCGCCCGCAGGCTTCACCCGCGTGGAATTCGTTTAAATTTCACCCCCCTATTTCACCCCCTTCGGGATGGAATTTCCAAAAATCCTCTCTTAGTGCTCCTCTACACTCCCCAAGGAAAATACATGCCAAATTTCAGCTTCTTCCGTTCAGTAGTTTCGGCTGTGCGTTGTCTGTCTTTCAATCACTCAGTAACGCAAGAGTTTTATAATATTAAGATTCACAACGAGAATTTAAAATGTCTTGAGTAAATTGGTAATAAGCTAAACTATGAGCACACGTAATACAGTTATTTTAAACATTGGCAAATCTATATGTTCGACGACTCAAGTGTAGATCCTAGTCGGAAGACGAGAACTCAAGGCATCGACCGAAGCAAGCAAGAAGACGAAGAAGGCATTTCTCACATTACGCTATTTATTAGCTACGCGACTGCAATGCAATCCAAAATTCGCTGTATCTGACACTGTTCACTGACAGGATACGCATCATAGACGCGTCGCTTTTATACATTGACAAGATCTTAGTCGCTTGCAAAAAGCGTTGTTTGAGAACTGCCAAAGAGCCAAGATTAGCCAAGACGAATAGCCACTCGTCGAATATTTCACAAGCTGTCCGGAATCGTGCTATTTAATCCAGGTTTTTATTTTATGTTCTCTACCCTACAACTTTTTACTGCTATCACCGATTTTGATGGTCCTTTTATAGTCGAAAGCTGATGCTCGCCGTGTGGTGCCATTAAATTTGAGCGACATCTGACAAGTTCGTTTTGAGTAAACCCTAATAATTTCTACGTTTATAATTGACTTCGATAATATAATGTTTTAAATTTATTTATTTTTGACGTATAAGTCGGATTTTCTTTGTTAAAGTTATTTAAGTTAATAGCTGAAAAACGAGTAGACGGCAATCTTATAGGTAATCTGATAGTCGCTAAAGATAAAAATAATAAAAAAAAAACACCGGAAACCGTGTCAGATGAAAGGTTAATTACACCGAGGTGATCCCAACCTAGAATGAAGATCTTAGACAGTAAAATGTCGTGAACTAATTGACAGACCAAGCAAATTCTAGCTTTTTTAGAAGCGACCATTTCTGTCCTCAAGGAAAGCAACGCATGTGTGACCGAATTGAATTTTGACTCTTACTAACTGAACTATTACTGGTCTTACTAACAACTAACTAACAGGATCAGGATCACATTCCCCGTTCATGTCTTCGCAGTTGTCATGGGTGGCAGCGCTAGGTGGTGCTACGTACTCGTGTGCTTCCTTAATTCCATTAAAGAGAGCAATTTCTCTGTAGCAGGATATTTGAGTCTACTCCGGTTGAGTCAGCTTTAGTTAATGGGTATACCTATTAAAGTAATAGGTAATAATGACATTAAAGAGTATCAGATGACTTCATTCCAGCCCTAAGACGACGGTGACGTTATTTTACGAGTACTGTCGACTACATTAACATAAAACTGAATTTTATGTTCTCGTCAAGTCTTGTAAGGTTTTTGATTAGGAAGTGGTTAAATGAAGTACCGTCGTATTATACAACTAGGATTCTTAGAGCCATATTTGTATTTTTCATCGAAGCAATAAGTATGAACAGTGAGCGAGAAATTAAGTAGTAGTCATACTTTCAAGATGATATCAAAGACATAATAACTAGTATAGCTGTGTTGTCTGTAAATGGATGTGAAAGATAATTATGGCACATACATATGACATATAAAGGGAGCTAAATGAAAATTACACCAATTACACTGCTTCACTTTTTGCGTTCTAGTGATATAATATTGTATACAACACGAACATAATAGTAGATTGTATGACAAGGGTGCAAAGTAATATTTTTTCGGCGAGGGCGTTTTTTGAATCCAGAGCGAAGTGAGGGATTCTAGAGTAGAATCCCGAGCGTAGCGAAGTACGTCGCCCGAGCCAAAAATATACTTGCACCCGAGTGATACACTCTACTTTTCATCACCCACTATGAGAAAATAATATATATATAATAGAAAATAATAGAAAATAATACGTAAAAATGCACGAAAACTTAATTTTAATTTGAAAACGAAATCTTAATTTGATTTCTTTTTTTATTATTCAGCTGGCGGGGCCCTCGCGTCGTACCAGACATCCTTTATTCAAACAATATTTGCGTTCGATTTCTTTAGCGCAAAATACTAAAATGTTCTAAATTCAAAATAGGACGGAAAAGATCTAGCCGGCAGGAAAAGTTGTATGAAAATTCATTCCCGCCCGCTGAATAGAAAACAGCAACTTTGGAACCCCTTATGTCCGAACCAAGTCGTCTTTTTCGAATAGGTGTGATGAAAAAACATTTAATGCATATAAAGTTACTGGCTATTTGTTGCCCTCGGCTAAGCTCGCGTGACACTTTTGAGATTTTCAAAAAACTTTCAACCATTATTTAGCTTTATTTGTCCTCCTTAGGGGTGACCAAAATATTTAACGTTCTGTTTTTTTGGACTGATTATTTTGCACAAATTTGTAAGAAGAAGTACCGTGTAGGTACCGTAGTGTAGTATTACGTATACTATCGATAGATTGTACCTATAATATAAGAAACGTGGAATCTGGAATCCGGAAATATTATTAAGACTCGGCTCAGATCGGAGTGGCGGCTTGAAAAATTAATAAGGGTTGACAAAACCTTTCAAAGTGATGAAAGCGCGGAAAAGTGGGATTGCAAAATGAATTCACGGAATTTGTGGACCCGCTCAGAGTTAAGCAAAGGAACGTCAAATAGAATTTGATTTAGAAAATACTGATGTGATTTAGAAAAGTTAGTAAAGATTGATAAAATACAAGTAATGCAAGTTATAAGTATGGTATAAATTATATTATACAACGTTTCCCAAAATTCAACGATAAGCGGGAACTGGTGGGTGGACTTGCTCATGATTACTTCAGGAAAAATAAGAAAAAAAATCCAGCCCTTTTTGTTTTATATATAGGTATTATACTCTAAGAAATGTAGCCCCAAAAAAAAATCGAACCATTTTTAAACAAGACCAAAATTTCTTAATCGTTCTCGTTCAAAGTAATCACTTAGAATTTCAAAGGGACATGACATGCTACTTTATTAACTATGCACCTTATCGTTTTCAATTGACGTGGCTCTCGTACTGACGACTTTTGGCTTCGCCTTTTTGCACTGGATTAATTGATCTGCAAACTACTGACTTGGCATATCTTTGGACTATGATTGTGTTTTGTGAATTGTACTTTTGGTGTTTTTGGACTGTTTGGCGTATAATATGCCGTTACCATACAGTACGTTAACATACGTATGAGGACGGAGGTAGGGACTGTTGGAAGTTGATATTCGTAGTAATTGTCTAGTTACTAGTTGTTAGTAAGTCTTCTACTATGTCGGACACAGATGTGTTTCTATCCATGTAGATTAGGAATTTCGCCTTAAAATGTATTTTAATCAGAAGGCAGATGCTTGTTAATTAAATACTATTGTTATGTACTCGTAAATTCACGTCAGAATGCTTTGTGAAATAATAATAAATTAAAATTATATTTTGTTGTTGATAAAATGAAGTTCATTATTATTTCATCATTACAACAATATTTGACAACGTTATAATGAATATTGTAGGCGTTTGCTTACATTACATAACATTAGACATAACTTTAGATAACATTTTATACAACTACAAAACAATTTTTTATTTCGGTGAACGATACTTGGTACCTTCTAAAGTTCCACTCGTAGCTGTGCATATAATTTATTTTTTCATGATTTTTTCTATCTCAGATAAGTGACAGATCGGACGTATTTTTTGTCACCGATGTGCTCCGGATAAACCGTGATTGATTGACTGGGGATGCGTGCTAGCTGTTGACAGTTGATTACACGAAACACAGTTTCAGTGATGGATTAAATCAATCAATCAATCTCAATTCCACTCGTTAAATCAATTAATATACTTGCTTTTAGTTAACAACCATTACTTTTGTTAGTGGGTAGTTTCGATTATAAGCTGCAGTCAGTAGGATTAAATTACTCGTATGTTGTAGCCATTAAAATTTAACTTCAGTGTTGGAAATTGTAATTAATGAATTTCAGGCAGAAAATTGTTTAACCGAAATTGTGTCTTATTTGTATTTAATTAGCCTTTTTATTTAATGAAATTCATGGATACATTCGGCTCTGATACAAATATTTATTTGTCGTTATTCTGAGGGTGTTATCAGACCACTCGATCGATCGTCGATCGACGGCATCGATCGTTGGTGGAATCGTCTAGTCGACGTCGATCGATCGATTGGTTTTAGTAAAAACTATCGGTCGACGTCGAGTAGTCAATTCCACCATTGATCGATGCCGTCCATCGACGATCGATCGATTGGTCTGGTAACACCCTGACTGAGAATCAATGCTTTCTTGTCGTAAAGTACAAATAAAAGATTGTTCAGCATCATTATAGAGAACCATCAAGCGAATAGACAAGATCGTAAGTCATAGTCGTTTTCCATGATTTCAGTAATATCACGGACCCCAACAAATGAAGAAAGTTACTGGCTTAGAAATTTCCAGCAGAAACACGACGAATCCTTAGTGGTTGACTCAAACCAGAAGATAGGAGCTAGTCAAGAAAATTATATGCATCTATACTATCTACTATACATCTTGTCAGATGATTCGAGCAACGTCTATAGTAGATAGGCAACGAGCAATCTCTCTATATATATTATATATATTCTATTCTAACTATAAATACTATAATAAAACTATAACTGATCGCTGTTTGTACACGCTAAACTCTAAATCTAGGCGCTAATCTCAGAAACGGCTGAACGGATTTTTATGGGACTTGCTGGGAGATAAAGGAGGCTACGGTGCCACATATAAGCTTTCATCTCGGAGTTCCCGCGGGATAGAAATTCACGCGAGAAAAACTTCTATACACGAACAAAGTCGCGGGCTCGTCTAGTCTGTAACACAATCCTTACCTGTAACCCCAACAAGAAGCAAAAAAATAAAAATTTACGCAAAACACCATTATTATGAGTTAAACCCATCGTATTTACATTTCGCATTATTGACGTTGGCGTTATATTTCCCGCGCTATTTGGTGGCCCTGAAATGATTACGTTGCTGGATTTGACGTCAACGATTTTGTATTGACGTTGGAATTGTTACGGAATTATTTTGATACGCAATTTATTTTTTATTTTTTGCGGCAATACTAACCATTTCCTTTATTCCGTTTTAGAAAAGCTTATTTTACGTATTTTACAATGTTTAATCCGCCTTTCAGTTTTTGCTATCTATACCTAGATACAAATAATAATAAAATTAAAACGGGGAAAAATCTGAACAGAATATTTTCTCAAAATTGATTTAATTTAGGATTTAACTATTTGTCTGTCGGTCTATCGGTCTGTCGATATTTCGTTCTGTCTATCTCTCTATCTGTCTGTCGGTAGTCGGTACTGGCATCGTGCGGAAAGTCCTTCCCCATGCTAATTAAGCACTCGCGCTTATAACCCACACGTTAGATGTCCTTATTTTGCGGGCGACAAATATAAACCACTGTACGAAGGATTACTATATTTAATATACCGACTCAAACCTAATTTACCTCACATTTTAGAATTTCCAACAACGCGATAAAGCGAAAACAATCGTAAAGCCAATCAATAAGTGTGTTTATAGTTTTCAGTCGCCAACATGTGCGTAACACGCCTTTTGAGTGTGAATTTGCCCATTCGCACATGATAGAATATTATGTGTTTTTACCTATTGCTATTAATAAACGGAAAATTTAACAGTAACCCAGAAAAACAAACGATAACTTTCGATGAAGCAATTGAAATAACGAAGCGGTACTGAGGTCAGGCAGCAGAAATTGCGAGTAAGGGAAAATTCAGGAGTGCTCTTCACATTGAAGTAAAATTCGCTCTAGGGCGGATTGAATTTTACGTACGACGGCAATCATAACTTTTATTCAACTTCCCATCTTTGTGTGTTCTTGAAAAGATTTGAACGTCCCGTTACTGGATTCAATTGAAGTTTTTCTCATATTATTTGAAGGGTATTTATTTGCTTTTTGTTGAAAGTATGCGACTGAGCTGACGTGTTGTAGATCACTAGCAAAGGACATCAGTGACAAGTGTAATCATTTCTGGTTCCAGTTGTGTGATATTAGCCCTTTGGAATGCGTTAATCAACAAGTTTAGCTCTCCAACATCGCACATGGTTTTTATACTCCATTTTTACACGGTGTTTTTCATGTTCCCTGATAATAAAACTATTATGAGCAATTGCTAGCAATCTTTGTTGTGATGAATATAATATTTACGATCATTATCACACATCTGTCACACTCCTGGCCATATTCCACCATCCTGGCCAAGTACGGATAGGCGGGCTTCACGCACCTTCAAAAATATTGTGGAGATCCCTCTGGTGTGACCAACAAGTTTCTTTACAAATAGATATGCTCCTTTACCGCAACATGTGCAATTACATTGAGCACAATTTTTCTGAAAACTATTGGTACGTGCGAGATTCGAACTCATATCCACCGAAAATTCAACGTGCAAATCACCATAATATTATACCACTTCTTTATATTCATGTATATTAAATATTAATATATTTATTAGGGCAGCGCTTCATGCAAATTCATTTCTATAAAAAATGTAATTTGTAACTTCTTGACATCCAGCTTTTGTCTAGTACAGTTTTGTAATACATATATTATGCTAAAATATACATTGTTCAACATTTTTCAGCCTTATTTATTATACAGTAATAAATCTTGGCTTTCGACATTGTTCTGCGAAGACAATTTAATTACACGCCAGCTGTTGATAATAGTGTTTATTTTCTTGCCTTTTGTTAAATCCTATCCTACTAATATTATAAATGCGAAAGTTTGTAAGGATGTATGTATGTGAGTGAGTGAGTGAGTGTGTTTGTGTGTTTGTTGCTCTTTCACGCAAAAACTACTGAACGGATTTTCATGAAACTTTGCAGTAATATAGCTTAGACATCGGAATAACATAATTTGTTAAAATTTATAGAGATTTTTGACGGGACTGGTTTCCCGAAGCGAAGCGAGGGCGGATTTACTAGTTGTTTTATAATATTCCAGCCATTTAAATACACAAGATCTCACTCTCTCACTCTCGTAGGTTTAAAATCAAGAATGTATATGGGCTATTAGTGGTTCATTACAAGTTGACAAACGTTATACACGCTGTTGTTTTACTAACGTTAATGAAGTAATGAGTATGAATTAATGTTAAGAACAGGAGACTGGATAATTATTCAGTGTTTAAAAATATTAATAATAATTAGGGCTATAAATAACCATAAAAATAACATTTTAATTATTTAAACTATTAATCTATAGATATAACTAGCTTCCGCCAGCAGGCTTCGCCCGCGTGGAATTCGTTAAGGCACTTTGCCGACCGAGCAACTCAAGTTGAGGCAACTATCAACTTTTTAAAAGTTTCCTGTAAAAAGTTAATAGGTTGCTACAACGTTTATGGTTGCCGCAATTTTATAGCAATTTGTGAGCAATTTTTATGTAAGCTGCTCTATCTACGCATTTCCGGGCACAGGCAAAGGGAGGGCGGGTGTGAAATCGTCCGACGCGTTGCGTTTGACAGTTGCGGAAACCGGCAACTTTAAAAACCGGTATAATATTTAACAGTTGCTAGTTGCGGCAATTAGGAACTGATCTAATAAACGATTACAGCAACTGAAAACTGTTGACGATTGCCGGAACTCGAAACTCGAGTTGCTGTGTGTGCGCAGTCCGATTGAAATGTATGTAAACAGCTAGTTGCCAGTTGCCAGTTGCTGCTGCAATAGTTGCTCCGTGGGCAAAGCGCCTTAGAAATTCGTTCGTTGGAATTCGTTCGAGGTTGCGTGACGTTATTTGTCGGGCAAATTATATAAATCGATAATTTCCTATGTTTAACAATAAATTTGTCCGAAAAAAGAAATGAAACAAAAAAAAAAACGATATTGGCGGGATACCTAAAAATTACTTCATGTGTTTCGTGATGATGGTGAATAGATAACATACTCGTAGTATATTGCAATTAAAAGAATATAATATGTTTAAAGTATTGAGTCCTTGTTATAAAATTTTCTACTCTATAAATAATGATATAAAATGTTTCTATTCTATAAATAATGTGACCCGTAATTTCTTATAGGTATCTACTGTTAAGTAAGGGTCCCTCGAGTCATTGTGAATGTAATTTTATTTTCCTTTGTGCTCACGCAAAGGTTATTTGCGAATATTATAATATTCTGCCTTCGGTTACCCTTTAGTGGCCTTACATCGCTGCCTCCATTTGTAATATTGTATATTTTTAACAGCGATTGCCCTTGTTAAATTGTATATAAATAGTCCAGGAAGAAAGTGGATTTAGAGGGCGACATTGAGTGGGAATATTTTGATACGATCTATTTTAGGCATTTCATAGGATTTTCATTACAAAAATGATGTCTGCCTTATAAGCATTAAGATGATTACATCAATAATGGGTACATAATAACAACAGTCTCTAAGCTGGTCAAAGTGATTTTGCCCTTTTTCTACATTATTCATTATTGAATTTAAAATATAATTACATATTCTTGAATAAACTATGTAACGTGTCAAGGATTTCTTTGGAGTGTAACGTTTTCAATGTGTAATTATTTTTCATTCTGATTTTACGAGTAGGTACCTCGTTTTATGCATGTTTTTTCCAACTTAATTAGGTAACCTTTTCACAAATAAGATGTAGGACGAGTACCGGAGACGAAAGTAAAAAGTAATGAAATTCTTAGTACGCCTCAAGCATTTTGAGTTTCGTGTTATGTTTTGCATTTTAGGGTTCCACAAATAGATAAGTTGTTTGTTTTGTAAGAATTTTTTTGAAGTGAAACTTCTTTATCGGCGTTGGAAAAAATTTTTGCGTCACATTTTTCGGTTACGCTTTGACATGGCTTTGACGCGTTACGCTTTGACATGGCTTTGACGCGTCACATTTTTCTGTTACGCGCCATGTTAAAATTATGTTGATTACTTTGGAGGTAGATATTTTGGTAATGTATCCAATTATTACTTTGTTATTGACTTCTGGGACTATTTATAAATTTTAAATGTTACCTTTTTTAATGTTTCCTGTATTCCTTCTTTATTTTTATTGATAAATTTCTGTAACTTTAAATACGATTTCATGTTTGTTTACTTTGATGACATTATTTGTCAATGTAACTCTGACGTCTCTTTAGTTTTGCTTTTTATCTAAATTATTTATAACCAGCCAGGTTTGTTTTGACTTGTTTGTGGCACTATAACGGTACCTAATTTTGGGATCTTATTATTGGACTCAAGACGGCGACTATTCGACAATAAACGGCGTAATGTTTGTATTTAGTTTTTGAGTGTATTTTTATTTTTATTGTTATTATATTATTTATTTTGCCCCTCTTACGGTTGATTCAGAAGAAGTAGTACTTTTTTTATTTAGAAAAAGTATTTCGGAGTAAAATTACTAAAGTGGTAGTTTCATTGAAATAAACACGAACAAAACAAACACCATACAATCATGAAACAATTATGTTTAAAATAACAAAACCAAGACAACCACAGACCTTTATCTATTCACAATCTTATTAGAAAAAATGTAGACCTACATTTTCTTTTTACGATTCTAATAAGATTGTGATTTTTATCTATTTGTAAGTTTACAATCTTATTAGAATACAATCAAAACAAAATATTCGCTTGACATTGACATGACATAATATGCACAGACTAGCTAAAGATTAATGTTTCGTTATACGGTATGCAACGACTAGTCTTTTTGGTAAAATATTTAATAAAGGTTTTTAACTGCAATATAACAGTAAATAAATTATAACTAAGATAGTTTAGGATGACTATTAAAGTGATTTTTCCGGTGGAGTAGGGATAGCATATCGCTTAAGTGGAGCTACTCCCACTACCAGACTATACCGTTCAGAAATACATGTGCAGTCTCCTCACCTCACAGAAGAAAACAGAGTGGGAGAAATGCATAATTAGCGATTGATGCACTGAGTTGCGAACAATGACGATGATGAACAATACAATACAATTAAATTTATTTATAATTATAAAAATATATTTATATTATGATATTAAGATATATATTGCCGTAAAGAAGTTTCACTTCATACGTGTGTACACTAGTACACGCACACATTTTTTAGGGTTCCGTACCCAAAGGGTAAAACGGGACCCTATTACTGAGACTTCGCTGTCCGTCCGTCCGTCCGTCCGTCCGTCTGTCACCAGGCTGTATCTCATGAACCGTAATAGTTACAAAGTTGAAATTTTAACAGATCATGTATTTCTGTTGCCGCTACAACAACAAATACTAAAAAACAGAATAAAATAAATAAAGAAATGGCGTTGTGCGTAAGATGTGGCTACAATAAAACAATTAAATTTTTAAGTGAGGCTTTCATACAACAGACCAGATTTTTTGGCGTTTTTATACATAATGGTACGGAACCCTTCGTGCGCGAGTCCGACTCGCACTTGGCCGATTTTTTTTTTGTTATCATGATTAGTGACCTAAATTTTAAATTTGTCTGTCATCCATGGACATCAACAATAAAGGCAAACATTGCTTGCTTAAAGACCTAGATAAAAGACAGAAGGATAAAATAGCTGGTTACATTATTTTAGGGCCGACTGTCTCAACGCGTCTGTGATCGAATTAGAATGAGACTCTCATACTAACATTTACTAATTGGACTATTGAACATCAACTAGCAGGACTAATAATTATCACTAAAAATTTCTGTCTTCACACTAAATAACTGTTAGGTATTTAAGTTGGCAACGTTGTGTGCGCGCGAGCTGCGTCTCGCGCATTACCGTGAAAATAATAAATCAGTGCGCATCGAGCTATCCGGTAGTTTGGTTGTTCCGTCGCACCCCGTTCCCCGGTAGATACCTAATAAGTGGCGACGTCGGGACTTACCTTAGTTTTTAAAAATGTCTACGGGAACGACTTGGGGAATTTTGTCCACATTCGATCATTTAACTAATGATTGGTCAAGTTTTAAATCGCGATTGTCTCAGTGGTTTATCGCAAACGAAATAACTGACTTAACGGACAAAAACAAGGTCAAACGGCGGGCAATAATTTTGAGTGCACTCAGCGAGTCAACTTTTAAGTTGGCTAATGATTTAGCGCTACCCAAGAAGATAGAAGAAGTTGAGTACGATCAAATACTAAAGCTTCTAGATGATCATTGTACCCCGAAAAGGTTTGGTTTCGCTGAGAAAGCGACATTTTACTCTGCGGTACAACGGCCGGGCGAGAGCCCCACCGAATGGGCGGCAAGAATCAGAGGATTGGCGGGACACTGTGGCTTTAAGTGTCTTGAAGAGGCCCTGGTTGACAAATTTATCATGGGCATGTCACCGGGACACGAAAGGGACAAACTTTTCGCGCAGGATCAGCGGGATTTAACGTTGGCGAAGGCGGTGGACATGGCGGAAAGCGTGCGCAGCGCGCGCCGAGCGGCCGCGGGCGCAGGCCCGTCGCCCGACGGCTACGCCGCGCCCGCCGCCGTCGGCGCGGGAGACGTGTTTGCGGTGGCCAAAATAAAGTGTAGTGTGTGTGGTTATACCAACCATAAGACAAATCAGTGTCGGTTCAAAGGGTACAAGTGTAAAAAGTGCAATCGTAAAGGTCATCTTCGTAGGATGTGTCCGGGTACCGAGGGCACCGTAAACCTGGTGGAGGACGGTAATGAGGGAGACGACGGTGAGTGTGTTTTTAATATACGTTGCGACAATGGCAGGCCGATGACGGAACGCGTTTGTGTCGGGGGCGCGTTTTTGAAGTTCCAAGTCGACAGCGGTTCTGCAGTTAGCCTCATTTGTAAACAAACTTACGATCAACACTTGAGCAAATTACCGTTGTCACCCACTAATAAGCGGTTGTTTAGTTACACTAGAGACATTATTGAAACTATTGGTGTGATAAAGACCACCGTTTCTTATGGTGGACAAATTAACACACTCAATGGAATTTTTCGTAGTAATTAATAACAATATATCTTTGTTAGGTAGGGATTTTATTTACCTCTTTAACTTGCAACTGGCACCTTTGGTAAACGCGGTGTATTCGGAAGATAGGTCCATAATAAACAAATTAATTTCCGAGTTTCCTAGTGTGTTTTCAGGGAAGTTAGGCACATTTAATAAATATGTGGTTGAGCTTCGCTTAAAACCCGATTCTAAACCAATCTTTTACAAAGCCAGGAGCGTACCATTTGCATTACGGGACAAAATCGATAAAGAGCTAGATAGGTTAATTGAATTGGGGGTCCTCAGTCCCATAGAACATTCCGATTACGCATCACCCGTGGTGCCGGTACTGAAAAAAGACGGCGGCTTGAGACTTTGCGCCGACTACTCGGTAACAATCAATAAGCAACTGATCGTAGACAAGTATCCTTTGCCAACGGTAAACGAATTGTTTTCAAAGTTAAACGGTGGAATTCAATTTAGTAAAATAGATCTTTCAATGGCATACAATCAATTCCCATTAAGCGAAGCTTCCCAAGCGCTCACTACAATAAATACACACCGAGGTTTGCTAAGGTTCCGTAGGTTAGTTTTCGGTTTATCGTCAGCTCCCGCTATTTTCCAACGAGCAATGGAGTGCGTGTTGGCTGGCCTCGAAGGGGTAGTGTTTTTCTTAGACGACGTTCTAGTTACGGGCAGAAATAAAGACCAGCATAAGCAGCGCTTGACAGCTGTACTGCAGCGGTTAAAAGACGCTGGTTTAACCGTACAATTAAATAAGTGCGAATTTTTCAAGGAAGAAATATGTTATTTGGGTCACATAATCGATAAGCACGGCATCAGAAAATCGCCTGATAAAGTCAAAGCTGTGTTATGTGCGCCCACACCGCAAAATGTTTCACAATTACAGTCGTTCCTTGGTTTAACAAATTATTACCGTAATTTTATACCGAATGCATCATCCATATTAAGTCCATTGTACCACCTATTGCATAAAAATGTAAAATGGGAATGGACTAAAGAACACGAAGATGCATTTGTAAATATAAAAACAATAATGGCTTCTAATGAGGTGTTAACCCATTTCGACTCGGAATCGAAATTGATATTGACGGTGGATGCGTCACCGACAGGGTTAGCTGCCATATTATCACAAGTAGGTAAGGATGGGCGCGAAAGACCGGTTTCTTACGCTTCGCGAGTTCTTTCGCCCGCCGAGAAGAGATATGCACAGATACAGCGGGAAGCTACGGCTATCGTGTTCGGGGTGAGGCGCTTCCATCAGTATCTTTATGGACGGTCAGCGCCCTTCGTATTACGTACCGACCACAAGCCGCTGCTGACCATCTTCGGTCCCCACCGTGGTATACCTGAAGTATCTGCGAATAGACTCCAACGTTACGCAATATTCTTGTCAGCTTATAATTATATAATTGAATATATACGTAGCAAAGACAACACCGCAGATTTTTTGTCTCGTGCATCGTTACCTACGACCGAGGTAGTAGAGGCGGGGGGGCGCGGGGCGGAGGGGCTCGAGGAGTTCGATGACGTGCGGGCGGCGTACGTTCATTTCGTGTTGCAGGGCGACTTGCCTGTGACGTCACAGCGAATCCGCTATGAGACTGACCGCGACCCGCTGCTGGCCAAGGTCAAAGAATATGTAGTAAACGGGTGGCCAAGGAAGGTGGCGGAAGACAAATTAAAGCCCTACCACAGTTGCCGCGTGCAGTTGGCGCTCGAAAGTGGTCTCCTAATGCGTGGTCATAAAGTAGTACTTCCTGAGAGTTTAAGGGAAACCGTGTGTAATGAACTTCATAGCTCCCACTTCGGGATCGTTAAAATGAAAGCAGAAGCGCGGAAATCCATTTGGTTCCCAGGCATTGACGCGGCGCTCGAGCGGCTGGCCGCGCGCTGCACTGTGTGCGCGTCGCTACGGCCGGCCCCGCCGCGCGCGCCGCTCGCGCCGTGGCCACACCCACCGCATGCCTTTTATAGAGTACACGTTGATTTTTTGGGACCACTCAATAACCAGATGTTTTTAATTATAGTAGACGCTTTCAGTAAGTGGGTGGAGTGTTACCCGATGGCAGCGTCTTACGGATCCAAGGCAGTGATCGGAAAGTTGTGTGACTTCATGTCCAGGGTGGGGGTCCCTAATACGTTAGTGAGTGACAACGGTACTTCGTTCACTTCTGGCGAATTTCAAAACTTTTGCAAAATAAACGGTATAAACCATATATTTTCCCCTGCTTACCACCCGGCTAGTAATGGCCAAGCGGAAAGCATGGTAAAAGTAGTTAAGAATGGCCTTAAAGCGATTATATTAGATAATAAAAATAAAAGTCTTTTACACGAACAAATAGCGAAATTTTTATTCGACTTCAGGAACTCCAAAAACAGCACAACAGGACAGTCACCTGCGGAGATCGTATATGGTAGGCCGCTCCGCTCCAGATTAGACTTGTTGAAACCGTCATCGTCGTCTCCGCCATCACCGGACCTCTCATGTAACGTGGAACGGAATCAGTGCTCGCAGGCTAGATATCACCGTGGGAAGGAAAGAACACATTTTAAAACTAATGATGCTGTATGGGTTATTAAAAACGTTTCAAACAAGAAGTACAAATGGTTAGAGGGAACAATAAAAAAAAAGATAGGTCGTGTACTTTACTCGGTATACGTTCCGAGTATGAATATGGAAGTTCAGAGACACATAGATCAGATAAGACCAAGGATTCAAACAGAGGGTCACCGCTTAGAGGGAGAATGCCGATTTGATGATGCGGTTCCTGATTTTCCGCGTCGCGACGTGGTCGACGACGGCAGCGAACACGGCGCTGCCGCCGGCGGGCTCGCGGGCCAGAGCGAGCAACCAGCGGGCGAGCTGTCGCCGCGCGCCGGCCGCGGGGAGGAGGAGGACAGTGAGGGGGAACTCTCCTTCGCGACCCCGCCGGCGAGGCCCGCCGACCCCAGGCGGCGCGAGATAACACCGCCACCATTTGATGTCTCGGTTGACGATCCGTCTTAATGTATCACTTACTGGGCATATGGTATTGTGTACTTAGTTTTAAAATATGTTAGTTTATAGTAGTTCTTTTATTGTATACTGTTAGGACATAAGTGAATTTTGTCACAGCTAAAAGGGGAGGGATTGTTAGGTATTTAAGTTGGCAACGTTGTGTGCGCGCGAGCTGCGTCTCGCGCATTACCGTGAAAATAATAAATCAGTGCGCATCGAGCTATCCGGTAGTTTGGTTGTTCCGTCGCACCCCGTTCCCCGGTAGATACCTAATAATAACAAACTATCTTATTCATCAAATTCTTCATCAGTTACACACAAAAACACGAAAGTAATCCAAGAAGAAGACCAACTCGCACTTAACCCGCGTTAAGGATAGTTAAACATCGGCGGAATGACTAAAAAAGTTCATTTTCAACATTCAGAGAAACTTTATTTAAACATTAATTTGTGAATATAATGAGTTTTTGGAGTTTCTTAGCGCTAGGTCACTAGTGCCTAAGACACATAAACGTGTTTGGTGAACAAAAACTGGTAATTGAAAGTTTAAATTCCGACATTTTGTACAGCCTCATGTACTGGGTGTGAGCTATAATAAAATCATAATAAAAGTGTAATAAATGTCAATTAGCTTTCCTCCAATGGATTATTAAAATTGTTCACTGTAAAATGTCTAGGTGGCCCTGAAAAGTGTTGATTTTTATGCGAAAAGTGCCTTGCATAATTTTGGAAACGAACTGATTTTCTAATTGCTGGACCAATATCTATCAAACATAGCTAAGAAACATCGCAAGGAAACGACTTACGAATGAAAAAATCTCATTGAAATCGGTCAATCTGTTGGAAAGCTACATTGCCACGAGACATACAGATACATAGACATAGAAGACATGACATGTGAAATTTAAAGGTCACACCTCATTAGAGCCACCCGGCACCCATCCCGCATCGCCTCGTCGCACGGCGTCCACCCGTTGTCGACACGGCGACCACGAAACGAAGTCGTCCACGGGTGGACGTCGCGTTATCACCAATAAACGTCCCACGGTCAACCAGTGGACCCCTCGCTTTAAATGAGTGGACGCCTCGTGGTCCACGAAAATTCGAGTAGTCTGTAATGAACTTACTGTATCGTCCTCGCGAGTATCAATTGCGAGCAGCGCGCGGTCCACTTGGGACCCGCGCGTTGTCAACGCAAGGCAATTCGAGTAGCGAGTTGTCACCGAGTGGTCCACCCGCCGTCCGCGCGTGAACGGCTTATAACCGAGGCGATCTGGTAACGCTACGGAGTTGATATAGTGAGCGCATGTCCATACAAGTCCATATAAAGAATACTAGCCGCAGGAGGCGAAGCGGTGCAGAGTGGTTGCCGGGTGGCTCTAATGAGCTGTGAGCTGTGACCCTAAAGCCTCAAAAACTGCGGATTGTTATTGGGCTCGTAGAGGCCATAGTCTATCACGCTTCACATTGTGAGAGGAAATCTGAATTCCGCCAAAAGTAAGTTTCGCCAAAAGTAGTTTCGAAAAGAATTAGTTATGGGTTGCAATGAGTTTAAACGAATGCTTAGGCATCGTACACACCAACGTATTTTCCGCCGCCGACTGTGAGTATATGCTTACTGTCAGCTCCAATATGAACGTGTACTCAGTTTGCGTATGATTGGTTCGGTGTGAACGAGAAGTTGAATATGTATATTATATGGAAAAACAATAAACTGCGTAACGCGCGCTCACAGTCAGCGACCGACAATACGTTTGGTATGAACAATCCCTCACTCACACATCAGCACCACAATGTCTCTGTATCGGTTGACACACACAAATGAGAGATCACAGTAGCTCGCAACCCGAGAACAAATATTTACTTATCACATAAATGTCGGCCCGGCTGTCGGACCCCTGTCCGCTTGCTTGACAGCAAGTTACACTGCTAACTAGGGACAGGGTTGAATTATGTAAACTATGTGTAAATTGCATGTGACAAAAATTTATTTATACATTTTACTTTCTAGCGTTGATTAGGAAAGTACTAAAAACGTAATGGTTCCGGCATTATGTATTCTTTACGTCTTCTCCACGTCTATTTTCATATGAATCTAAGTGACGGTATACGGGTATTTTTGAGTTACCTTTAGTAACAGATTTTGAAGTCGGTAATATTTTTGAGAAAAGTTAGTTATTTTTGGCTTTCATTTATGATCATTACAAGTTCAATGTCGATGTATCCCGGCTTTCAATGCCGGTATCCACAAAACGGTATAATGTACGTGAACGGTATCCGTAAAACGTAAAACATTGGCTTGTTCTCGTTACATGACTTTCACAGTAGAATTACTCCCGCGCGAGGAATCTTCTCTCGAAGTACGATGATTGGATTTTTATTGTTTTCTTTATTTTATGTTATTATCAAAGTTATACAAGATTGGTTCAAGTTTTAAAATAAACTACGTGTTCAATTTTGTTGCAATGAAAATTGTTTTATTATTAAAACCAATAGATAGCACAGCCAATATTAAATAACAATATAGCACCATTGATTGAAACGCTAGAATTATTATAAGTATTTAGGTACCTACCAGAAATATTATGTATACCTATGAATTTAGTGACCGACTGCTGAAAAACGTTTGATTATAAAATATTAAGCTTTCATTGCTGGTGAAGAAACTTCTGTAAGATATGCTTAAAATATTAATAATAGGATATTTATGGTTTAGAAAAAAAATTGAAGTATAATAATAATAATAATAACATTTAATTATTATTTGTAGGTCCAAAGTTATGGTGACGGCTTAAATTAATAGATCCTGTGAGTATGTATTTATTTTAGAATTTTTGACCGTTTCTTTCTACTAATTTTAGAAATGATTTAATCAATTTGGATGCGACATTCATTTTTGTATTAAGAAAAGTTTAGAGCAACATTTAGTTTACAATAAATTAGTGTCTAATAAATCTGTTCGAAAATGAAAAAAGTATGTCAAACTCTAAATTATACTGAAAAATATACGAAAGCGAACCAAGAGCGTATTCCTACTTTCTAAATAGAGTTTGAATTTAAAAACTGTTTTCCTTCCAGCACCCGCTGAACGTAATAGACGTTTAAAAATCTAAAGTAACGAGAAAAGCAAACTTTGTTATTCTTTCAAAGTTGGTTCATTAGCAGTACGAACGCCCGTTTAACTTTGTCTAAGCGGATTAAACTCACTGGGAAGGACTTCCACAGTCCAAATACGTAAACGTTTTATCTTTCATAACTTTGGCTTCCTTTTGTAAGCTTAAATAGTTTAACGGCACTTAGTTACAATGTTGATGCTATCGTTTTATTTGTTAAAGCCAGCTAAAATGTAAGATAAAAAGAGTATATTTTTCAAATGATTTCAAAAAAGGTGGAGGTTATCAATTCGATTGTATTTTTTACGTGGTAACGTTTTACTTGGTGATCAGATTTTAATAAATTATTAAAGTTTAAACAAAATAATGTCATCTTTATTGGTGTTCAAGTAACACACTTAATCTTAACTTCAGGTCTAGGCGAGTTTCAAGTGGTTCGCTCAAAAAGTTCATTTATGAAGCTTTTGATTTACCTACTCAACTTTTAAAGGACTAAAAGTTTGGTCTTACAAACTTTCGATACGTTCACTTTTTTACCTTATAACTTTTACTTAATAAATTATCGAAGTACCTAATAATTTTATTATGTTCGATATTATGAGCTTCAATTTATCAAAAAAAGACTGGTCCCCGTCGCAAACCTCGGTAAAGTTTCGATTCAAGGTCTATTTTGAGTTCAATCTGGAATTAAACTTTCGAACAAATACCAACTTTCGACTCCTGTGAATAAGTTACATTGTAGATTGAACGCGAGAATTTAAAATGCCGTAAATTTTGCTTACAAGCTAAGTTGTTGTTTTGAGGGGAGTAGCAATAATCCCGGCGACTCAAGTATAGTAAGTATACGTAAGGAATGATTTTATAAGTACCTATCTATTTACATAAAATAAAAGAGTAACTGATGATCGCTGTTTGTGTACGCTAACCTCAGATACGGCTGACTGGTTTTTATGGACTTTCACTGGGATATAAAGGAGGGTGTGGAGCAACATATAGACTACTTTTTGTCCCAGAGTTCCCGCGGGATCGAGATTCACGCCGGAAAAACTCTTATGTACGAAGGAAGTCGCGGGCAACAGCTAGTCTTAAATAAAAAGTGGTTATAATTAGGTTTATGTTTAAAGGTAATTTAGTTGTGATAACTAATTTGTATAGTTCGTGTACTTACGTACGTGTAGTATGTACGGGCAAGTAAAGTAAACACGACACCAACAGTAGCACAGATGTATTTTCACTAATAACAAGTTCGTACACACAGCAATAGATAGTTTATAAAGAACGGTACAGAGAAGAGAAGAGAAGAGATAGTTCAAGCACAAGCACAGTATAGGAAGGCACACTCAGATAGAAAACAGTAGGAATAACTTAAATTACGGCGAAAGCAAGCGTAAGCGTAAGCGCGGATAGATAGCCAAACGACACGGGCTTCGCGTTGGTAGTTCGTCGCAGACTGAACGCCGGCTGGTAGCATGGCCGCGCGGGCGCACGGATAACGGTACCTTGTATCGTACTGTTTCCACAGCGCGTTTAGACCGGTGCGCCCGGCACGGTAAAATCTCGCCGGGTGAGTAAGAACGTATGTAATGTAATTTAGGTCTGCGTATGACTGCTAGATGGATGAATGTTTAAATGTGGATGTATGTTATGAATGTATGTATGAGTATGTATGTGTATTATGAAATAATTACAGTGTGTGTATGTTTGTGTGTGTGTGTGTGTGTGCGTGCGTGTATGCATATCTGTGCGTAAGGTGTGTGTGTGTATGTTTGTGTGCGTGTATGTAGGATACGCCACATCACTCCCCCCCAGAGCCCTGGTTAGGGGCGATAATAATTTGGAAAATGGACTTTGCGTCCAGATCGGGTAACTTTATAGGGAGCGGGAGGTTGCAAAGGAGAGGTTGGTTTGGATGGAGGTAATGGGAGGTGGTTACTGGTGGCTGGCGATGTTAGCGGACTATCTGTGATCACTTCGTCGTCCGCGAGTATGTGCGCTGGTTTAAGGCGATCCACGGACACAGTTACTGACCTACCTTTTAGCAATATTTTAAATGACTTATTGCCTCTCTCCAAAACTTTGTGTGGGCCTGTGTACGTCGGTTGTAGTGGGGGACGTGCAGCGTCTTCACGGAGGAAAACGTACTCAGCAGTTCCCAATTCCTTGAAAACAAAGATTTTTTCTTTGTTATGCCGAGACGCAGGCACTGGTTTCAGTTTTTCAGCGAATGAACGCAACCTAGCTGTGAAGTCCGTAATGTCTGATGTGCCTGTGGTACTTGGTTGGAAGAACTCGCCGGGGAGCCGCAAGGGCTCACCGTAGACGAGCTCTGCAGACGACGCTTGCAGGTCCTCTTTGAAGGCACTGCGGATACCTAAAAGGACTAAAGGCAGCACTTCAGACCAATTTTGATCAGCATGACATGTGATGGATGCTTTAAGCTGTCTGTGAAAGCGCTCCACTAAACCATTACATGCTGGGTGGTATGCAGTCGTCCTCTTGTGTTGGAACCCGATGGCTTTTGACAGATATTGGAACAGCGCGGACTCGAACTGACGTCCGCGGTCTGTTACAATATCAACTGGGCATCCGAATCGGGATATCCAGCCGGACAAGAGGGCTTTCGCGACAGTTTCAGCCGTGATGTCGGTGATTGGTACTACCTCAGGCCACCGAGTAAAACGGTCGACGGCCGTGAGGCAATACCTGAAACCTTGAGATACAGGTAAAGGGCCGATAAGGTCTATATGTACCTGTTTAAAGCGAGCGCGAGGTAAGTCATAATTCCCCAGTGGGGCGGACACATGTCGACTGACTTTTGCGCGCTGGCATGGCAAGCAAGTTCGAGCCCATTCACGGCAATCTTTTCTTATCCCGGGCCACACGAAACGCTCAGCTATTAATTTAGCACTGGCGTTAGCACCGGGGTGACTAAGCGAATGCAGACTTTGGAAGATTTGCTTCCGAAACGGCTTAGTTACAAATGGCCTGACAGCCGGTGTACTGACGTCACAGTACAAGGGCATATGGCTATCAGGTAAATGTGTTTTTACGAGCCGGAGAGATGTATTATCCTTGAGATATTCCTTTAGCTCGGGATCTGACTCTTGGCTTTTGGCGAGGTCGACTAGGTTAATGGGAGCCTCCAGTTCATCAACACGTGAAAGTGTATCGGCTACAACGTTATTTTTCCCGGATATATGCCGGATGTCTGTGGTGAACTGGGACACATAGTCTAAGTACCGATACTGCCTCGGTGAACAATTACGCTTCCTTTCGTGGAACGCGAATGTTATAGGCTTGTGATCCGTGTAGACTATAAAATGTCTTGCCTCTAACATGTGCCTGAAATATTTTATAGCCTCGTATATAGCGAGGAGCTCCCGGTCGTAAGGCGAATATTTTGTTTGCGACGGGCTCAGCTTTCTCGAGAAAAAGGCTAATGGCTGCCATCCGCCTTCGTGTTGCTGCTGAAGGACCGCACCTATAGCAACATCTGACGCGTCAGTCACCAATGCAAGCTTCGCACTACAACGGGGGTGCGCAAGTAGGGTTGCATTGGACAGGCTTTCCTTGGTGTCCAGAAAAGCCTGAAGAGCGTCGCCTGTAAGGTTGACCGGTGCGGATCCTTTGACTACCCCTGAGAGGAGGGCGTTAAGTGGTGCTTGGACCTGAGCAGCGTTTGGCAGAAAGCGCCGGTAAAAATTTACCATGCCCAGGAATCTCCTTAACGACTTTACGTCCTTTGGGAGGGGGAAGTCTCGGATGGCTTGCACCTTCGTATCCACTGGCTTGGCACCGCTCTCTGAAATAAGATAGCCTAAAAAGGTTACCTCCGGAGCTCCAAAGACACACTTGGATACGTTGATGACAAGCCCGTAGTCCCGAAGCCGTGCGAAAACTTGACGAAGGTGGTCCTCGTGTTGATGCTCGTCCCTGGAAAATATAAGAAAATCGTCTAAATAACAATAGACGAAGTCCAGGCCTCTGGTTACCTCGTCGACGAAACGTTGGAATGTTTGGCCGGCGTTGCGCAGACCAAACGTCATGTACGGGAATTCGTACAACCCGAAAGGCGTGGTGATGGCAGTCTTTGGGATGTCTTCCTCGTTCACCGGTATTTGGTTGTACGCCTTCACCAAGTCTATGGTCGAAAAGATTTTGCAACCTGCAATGCTGTGAGAAAAATCATGCAAGTGTCGAATGGGATAGCGGTCAGGAATCGTGCGAGCGTTAAGCATTCTATAATCGCCGCAAGGGCGCCACCCATTGTCCTTTTTCGGTGCAAGGTGTAGTGGAGACGACCAAGGACTCTGCGACGGTCTAGCTGTACCATTGGCTAACATAGATTTGAATTCGTCCCTAGCTATTTTTAATTTGTCTGGTGCTAAACGGCGGGGGGAACAGGACACTGGGGGGCCGGGTGTGGTGCGTATATGGTGTATGGTATTGTGTGGAACCGTGCGTTGTGTGCCAGCTGGGCGTGTTATATCAATGAAATCATTTAATATACTGTTATACTTAGGGTTCACAAGAGCGATTGAAACCTTAACAGATGAAATTTCTGGCATGCAAGCCAAGCTAGCAGATACAGCTAAGGTGGTAGTATTATCAATTAGCTTTTGATTCTTACAGTCCACTATTAAATTATAGGTTGACAAGAAGTCCACACCGAGGATTGGTTTTGTCACATCAGCGACCACAAAACGCCACGTATAATTACGACGCAGTCCGAGGTCCAGTTCCATGTGGTGGTAACCGTAGGTGTTTATGGTCGACCCATTTGCTGCGGAAAGCGTGTACGTCGTTGGTGACCATCGCTCGCGTAGCTGAGACCGTGGGAAAACGCAGAGGTCGCTCCCTGTGTCGACCAGGAACTGCAGTCTTGAAACGCGGTCTGTTACAAATAGGCGACCCGTCGCACTGGAGCAGTCGTTAGTCGCCATTACCGACTGCTCGTGGAGTTTCCCGCCACAAAATCACAAGGCTTCTGGCACTTATGAGCGTTTGGTCCAAATTTCCAATGGTACCAGCACACTGGATGTCGTCGGTAACTTGAGCGGGATCTGGAGCTGCCGCGCGACTGTGACCGTGATGCACGACGATGGGGACGGGAGTCGCGGGTGGGTCGTCGGGGCTGGCGCATGAAGTTATCTAACTTCATCGAAATCTGCGCCACCATATTCCTGAGCTCCGCTATTTCTGCCTGGTGGTCGACGCATGATGATGTCCTGGAGCTTGATGCTGCTGCCACCTGATAAGGCGTAGTTGAGGTAACCTCCTGTATTCTGTCCGCCAGGTCCGCCAATTCTTCAAGTGAGCAGGAAGGTTTAGAAGCTAACACCGTCTGAAGGCTGTGAGGGAGTCTATTGCTCCAGATGGTTCGAATGAACTCTTCTGGAACTGAAGGTCCCGCCAGGTCCTGTAGGTGCCGGAGGAATTGTGAAGGCTTTCTATCGCCGAGCTCTTCATGAGTGAGGAGTTGCTTCACTTTGCGCTCGTGAGATGCTGAGAGACGCTTGATTAATTCGCTTTTAATCTTCTCATAGCGATTAGTCATTGGAGGCTTCACAATAATATCTTTTATCTCCTTTGCGTGTTGCATTCCAATGTTAGTAATCACTTGGTTATATTTTGCGTGATCATCCGTTATGCCGAAATTGTCAAACTGCCCTTCTAGTAGCGCGAACCAAATCTCAGGTTCGTCCGGTGAGAACGGAGGCACCTTAATATTCACCGTTGCGATATCGGACGACTCGCGTTTTCGTTCCGTGGAAACGCGCGCTTGAGTCTTCGGCGTGCAACGTCGCATCGTAACATGGCTGCTACCGGCCGAGTCACTGGTATCTGACATTCTTTCTGACGTGTTCTTCATGGGTCACCAGTTTAGTTGTGATAACTAATTTGTATAGTTCGTGTACTTACGTACGTGTAGTATGTACGGGCAAGTAAAGTAAACACGACACCAACAGTAGCACAGATGTATTTTCACTAATAACAAGTTCGTACACACAGCAATAGATAGTTTATAAAGAACGGTACAGAGAAGAGAAGAGAAGAGATAGTTCAAGCACAAGCACAGTATAGGAAGGCACACTCAGATAGAAAACAGTAGGAATAACTTAAATTACGGCGAAAGCAAGCGTAAGCGTAAGCGCGGATAGATAGCCAAACGACACGGGCTTCGCGTTGGTAGTTCGTCGCAGACTGAACGCCGGCTGGTAGCATGGCCGCGCGGGCGCACGGATAACGGTACCTTGTATCGTACTGTTTCCACAGCGCGTTTAGACCGGTGCGCCCGGCACGGTAAAATCTCGCCGGGTGAGTAAGAACGTATGTAATGTAATTTAGGTCTGCGTATGACTGCTAGATGGATGAATGTTTAAATGTGGATGTATGTTATGAATGTATGTATGAGTATGTATGTGTATTATGAAATAATTACAGTGTGTGTATGTTTGTGTGTGTGTGTGTGTGTGCGTGCGTGTATGCATATCTGTGCGTAAGGTGTGTGTGTGTATGTTTGTGTGCGTGTATGTAGGATACGCCACAGTAAAATAATATTTTTATTGTTACACAAATAGAGTATTATTGTTACACCTCAAATTATGCAAAGGATTTTTATTGAATTTTAAATTGAATCAAATGAATTTAGTAGTAATCTTTGTTCTAAATAGGTACGCAGATACATCAAAGGAGACAAGATTTAAAAGGAATCAGTTTTCTTTTCTTTAATTTTATTCTCAGAAAAGAAAAAATATTTTAAAACGTTATACAATGAGTACAATTACAGTTCTCAGTGAAATTAACAAATACCGACAAAACATTATTACAGCTATGAAAGTGATGAATGTTGACATTCAGAATTTATATGTATGACTACGACTAATATACCTACGCATATCAATAAGACTATGAGATAATCGCGACCTTCAATAATATTAGGATGAAACCCACGAAAATGTATTACGAAAAGAGATTATGGCAAGGAAAGCAATATTTACATCTAATTTACATAAATGCGTCAGCGGCGATTCCTAAAATAAGGAAGTTTCAGAAATGTGAGCGAAAATTCGCGTGTGAGATTGTCGTATTAAACTCCAGTGACATTGCATTAGAAGACAAATTCTACAACGAACTTTCGTGCAAATCGTCTTCGTTTTGATTTATGTAAGTAGGTATTTTATTATAAATACTTCGGTAGAAGATCACTTGAGAGATGAGATTATCACTATTGCAACGAAATATTCTTAATCGAAATAAAAATCTAAGCTCTTTTAGCCCGGCCGGCCGGTTAGTAGTTGGATGGGTAACGCTAAAATTCTTTCAGCATTTATGGGCTTCGTAGGGCACATAAAGTAGGTCCTAGTTAAATAAAATTATAATAAAAGTAGAATTATTCTGCTTAATTTATTTTATTTATTTATGTAAAAATCATTAAATTACAGTTATTGAAAAATCTCGAAGTTCAACTTTTGGTTTGGACACTACCCTCCACCGTAGGTAAAATTTTTCAACAAAAATTTACTTAAAAAATACATATTTTAAAATAAAATAAAATACAAATCAATACAATACAAATACAAATCTATGTATATAGCGATAAACTTTTGTTTTGTGCATTACGAGTGCTATACGAGTATTCCCGGTGTACAACAATAAATATAAAAGAGTTTATCTATCTATCTATCTATCAATAAAATCACATTCAAATTAATAAATTGTAGCGTGTTTTTCTTATTCTTCAGTTAAGAAGATGCTATTTTTCATTTCATTTCATTTCATATAAGTTTAGCTTTTTTAACAGTGAGGCAATTGGCAAATGTATTTATTTATAACAAAGCACAGGCGACTTTAGTATCGGAAATTTAGATACTTGAGAAGTCTCAAATGATCTTTAACAGTTAGAACATCGGTACATAACATTCTGAGGACATCGAACGTTTTAATTGTAACAAAGACCTGGAGTATAATACTATCTGGTTCCAACATCTGCAGAGTATAATTTAATACTGAACACTAAGATAAGCTAGAGCAGGCGACGTTAAGTCGACTCACAGTAACACAACACCCCACTTTGGAGCCACACTAAGTATTTTTACGACTTATTCGTAGCTACTTACAGCATTTCTATCATCAGATGGAGAGTCCTACCTACTTTTATTGAAATTAGTAACGTAGTTCTTAAAATATCGATTACATTAGCAGCTAGTGTAAAAGTTGCCATTATTAATTATATAATTAATGTTTTGCATATGGTTTGATATTTTGGGCTTATATTTTTTACCGGGTCTAATTGCGTGATAGTAAAAACACATTTTTGGTTATTTATGAATTTTTAATCTTTACATTTGGATGAAAATTTATAAAATTTTAGGTTATTGCACCGAAATATAGCAAATACTTATAGCTGTTACTTATTATATTTGTGTTTATTTACTCTGCCTTTGCCGTCCATTATTTATTACTACGACCAACACAGAACAAAACTCATATCGGGATAAGGATAGTAAGACCAGTAACATAAAAGATTATGATGAAACCTTATGTAGATTCAGCAATACATGTATTGATGGTAGATCTGTGGAACGTTACTAGAATAGAACCGAGTACATCCAATATAACTTCATGAGCGCCATGCGATAGCAAACACGATTTGCATGAAAATAAAGTATCGTTCGTATTTTGCTGAGGTACTTGTTACATACGTTGTTTTAGTTGAGACAACATGATACTTAAACTAAAGTATTCCATTTGTCACTGAATTGTTGTGAATTTATTTGATGAAAATTTTATACAAAACAACGGTGTAAATAATGGTTAAGAACTCAGGCCCTATTCTGGGAGTTTCGATACGAATCCAAGAACTTTCGAATTTTCTGAGTTATGTGCGTTTTAAGCATTTCAATGTCACTGGCTATAACAGTGAAGAAAAAAACATCGTGAGGAAACCTATATACGGGAGAGTTCGGAAAACTCAAAAGTTTGTAAAGTCCGCCTATCCACACTTGACCAACGCGGCGGACTATGGCCTTAACCTTTTCTGTCAGAGAAGATTCGTACCCAGCAGTGGGGTTAAGTTAAGGGTTGTGATGATGATTATTCATACATAACAATCTACTTATTTCTGTGATACCTACCAAATAAAACAAGTAACTTTGTGTCAAAATTATTTATAAAAAACTAGTTTTTGCCCGCCAACTATCAATACATCGACTGTCCAACACAAAAATAATTGCAGAAATCGAACCAGTAGTTCCTGAGGGTAGCCCTTTCAAACAAACTCTTCAGCTTTGTATATTAGTATTAGATATATTAAGAGTTAAGATAAAGAATGTCTTAGGTACCTCTCGCACGTACCTAACTTTTGTCACAGCCCAAAAATATTTTTTGATGTGTTTTCCCAACAGTATAAAAAGACGAAAGTACCTATGCCTTCAAAACTGTTCTAAGTAACTAGTTTGGATCTTGTAAAGGTGAGAAGTCACTGGTAACTCGTAAAGTTAAGGCATTAGCAATAAGGGCACGCCACACCTGGGATTAAGTACGTGAATCCATTACCAATATCCAAATAGTAGTAACGGATTCTCGGATACACTTAGATTAAGAAATACTAACGCAATCTCATGAATAAGTAATTCTTATCTAGTAAAATATTTAAAAGCACGATTTATATATTTAAAAGCAGGATTTATTTAAAGTGATCACATAAACTACTATTTATTATATAAACACACACACTCACGCACGCACGCACACACACACACACACACACACAGAGACATTTACCCACAAACATAATAGGTACATACAAGTTTTTTTTTTCTTTTGTAAAATTTATTAGTGCACAAAAGAGATTATGATAAGCGTATCTACGGAAGAGCGGGACATCCTGGCACAAGTATACTGTACTTAAAAGGATGTCCCAACAACAAATTTATGTATTCAAATCTCTTTTTATGAATAAAAAAGTTATTATTATTATTATATCTGTGGTGTTGAATTTGTTTTTATCGAAATAACAGATATATTATTATATTTTGTATCAACGCGTATTTAGTATATACTTAACAAAGGCTATAGAAATGAGAAAACTTCGTGGAGGATACGCGCGTTTAACAACATTAAAATTTTTACAGTAAAATTTTCAAATTATTGAAAATTGGTAACATTTTAACCCGCGGTCATGGGGGTCTTAAGTGTTACATAGACATCGGGGAGGGTCTCAAAGAACGTTATTAACTTCGCACAGATCATAATGAAATACTGACGTGATCGTCAAAGGGTTATTTAATTTAAACTCTTATCCCATGTTCATAAACTTCTGCTGCTTCGTATTCATAGAAAATGTGATCTAAGTGTTCACGTTAATGTTTTGCTGAACAAACTTCCCAAGTTTAGAAAGGTTAGAAACTCATCTCCGGGTACGCACCCGGACCCGTTACATGAACGTTCATGTAATGAGGGTAACCGTATTTGTGCTCACCAGTTGGCGCCACTGCAGAGGGCGGTCATGCTGTCAAAGCCCGCCCATACATAAACAGTGACAAATGAAATTCAGACAAGCGAAAAGTGACAGACAGACCTCCCTTTTCACTAGCGCCTCTAGCGGAAAATTCACACGCGGTTACCCTCATTGAAGATTAAGACTTCATTACAGCGAGTTTCATACAAGTCTACAGACATTGAGCGTGTCAGATACGTCCCTTGCCGTACACTGCACAGACAACAGTTTTCACATCTATCATACACGTTAGGTATACTCCTTTGGTATTCGATCTGGAACTTGTTTCAATAGCAACCCACATAAATGGCAGCTTTACACTGGCTTTACATGTGTGATTTAACAATCATTGTAGATTCACGGCGAGAATTTAAAATGTCTTAAGAGCACACGTAATTTTTTTTAGAGTGGGACTAAAGTACAGTAAGTTCATTTATACTCGTCTAATGTGAACTTCGTTTTCCGAGATGTTTGCGCAGGTACAGTAACTGACCAATCAAAACACGGCGGTCATGACAGTGTTTTGTGATGCGCTACTTCGTGTTAGCCATGGACGTATTTACGTCTATGGTACGGTCGGCCAAATAATTGGTTTACCACCCTAAGGTTGAATGCTGTTTGCAGATTCATAGGTGATAAAGGTTAGTTTCGCTTGCAGATCGATCTGACAACTTTTATTGCCATCTTTATCCGATTATAAATACGTGACATTTCTTTTGTTCTTAGTTTAAACTTGATAGAACCATTGACGTCGGAAACTTGGTAAGTAGGTATATTTTGTGAACCTTTAAGATTTTCACACAAAAATAATAAACCGTGGGGGTTCCCCATACTTAGAACCGAAACCCTAAAATTTTTTTTTCATCAAACCCATACGTGTGGAATATCTATGAATAGGTTGTCAAAAATGATATTGAGGTTTCTAAAACAATTTTTTTTTCAACTGAATACTTTGCGCTAGAGGCACTCCCAAAACGGTAAAATATGTGCCCCCTCTCTGTAACTTCCAAAATAAGAGAATGATAAAAATAAAAAACATATATGATGTGCATTGCCATGTAAACTTCCACCGAAAATTGGTTTGAATGAGATCTAGTAAGCTGTTTTTTTAATACGTCATAAATCGTAAACCGCAACTTGCCTTTCATTCAATCTACTTACTCGAATATTTTTTTATATTATGTTACTTGCTGCTACGGAACCCTTCATGGGCGAGTCCGACTCGCACTTAGCCAATTTCTATTACATTACTTGCATTGTCAGGGACAAGGGTGGCTGACGTGAGGGTGACAGAGACAGCGCCATACAGGTAAGGCAAACTGTAAGGCACTGTCTCTGTCACCCACACGTAATTCACGTCCAAAAGATCGTTGTAGGACTTAAATGTCAAATGTCAATTTTCTTTTTAAAAATAATTATTTCGTCAATTGAAATAGTTCTTATATGCTTTTGTTCAGAATATTTAAATCTTATTTGCACAAATTAATGCATTATCCGTTTCTAATAAAGATTAAAATGTCTTGCACCTATAATGTGACCTATGATGTATGTATTCTTAACAATTGTTAAGAAGCCTAATAATGACGTAAGCCTAATTAGGCTTACGTCATTATTATGCGTCCCTTTCAGTGATATTGCCTATGAACTTTGATGTAACTTTTGATAACTAGGAAACTAAATGAAAACTGGTACACCACTTTCTTGGCCCACCGTACCTATTGGCTAACTATCCTACCGCCCGCATTCCCCGCCTCCTACCACCATTTTGGCCTTAAAATCGACATCTGCGCATCCACTCGTATGACTCGTATGACAATTCAGAATACGTTGCTTCATGCAGCGTCACAATGACATTGCATGTCACAATGAAATGTGTATCTTTTCGTGTAGAAAATAAAGTTCTATTTTGAGCCGCTCTTTGAAAGACTGCGCGCAGCGTCGCGTCGCGTCTCGTCTCGGTGTGATTTGACCCAGACGTCTTTTTTGTATCTTCAGTAGTTTTGGTTCTGTTGGTTAGCATAACCTTGGTTAAGGTGGTACCATGGTAAGGACTTTCGAAAATTGTAGGGGCGACTAGTGCGTTTGTTAATGCTTTCATTTATAATATTGAAGCATTAGGTACAATTTAATGAAGGTCTGGTGTTGATCTGATGATGGGGCTGAGACATGCTAAGACATTCGAGGGATTTCCTGAGTGATTTATAGTAGTTACCTTGCATGTGGGCTTGATTAATTTTTATTGATGAAAACTTTGACATCCGATGCGAAAAGAGGGGTTTGTAATTATTACGTGTACTTATAATTATTACGTTACTGAGTCGGTTTTTTTTATAGAAAGCTATTATGTCGAAATAGGACTTAGCTATACCTAATTAATGAAGATCTATCTATGATTAACAACTCATTGAATGCTTTGTTTAGTTGGGGGTTTTTAAATATTAAATAGTTATTATTAAATCTACACGCCTATATAAATTTATCGGCAGATCAAATTCTCCAATAATTTAATGTTGAACCCAGCGAGGCTCCACCATCATCTAGTATTTAACAAGAGTTAAATAGGTTTGTTGTCGTAACTTTAGTTCAGGGTCTATGATAAAGTTTCAACAACGAAGTAGCTACATCTAATTGCTGTAATGATCCTGTTTGTGGTGATCGGACCTAATTTGAACTTGTTATCTCGTTAGAAAGGACCTTGAATTTATTTTTTGTTGTCTTGGGAACAACTTTTATTTTGGCCACGTTTTTCTTTTCAAATTCAGAGCGACATTAATGAAATTAGTCGATGGAAAATGAGGACATAATTAAATTTTCTTTTATGATGCCAAACTTTTCCATTGTAGAATGTAATGAGTACGAAGTTTAAATATGTGTCAATATCTAGGTACAGATTTAATTTTGAAATTTTATTTCCTGCTTAACTTAAACTCTCAGGCGGACTTCATCTTTGTTTCTTACCTTCCCTAAAATATTTCTTGCAAAAAGAACTAAAGTATTCCATCAAAACAGATAAGTTCTCATTTTTCAACTATAATTTTTTTTTTATGGTCGTTCGTACCTCATTACTTTTTACTGCGTCGTACATGTAATGCTATGTAAAGAGCGTGTAGTTTTTGAGTTAACTGTAACGATGAGTATTTAATTGACTTTGACTTCATTGATACCTTTCTCATTTAGTTGTTTGGGATGTTTAAAGTTGGTTTTTCTTTGATCAATTATTTACGACGTAATATTTATTCAATGCTTGCAGGCATTTTATTTCAGCCACAAATCTGAGTTACGTTGATGCATCTGTATTCCATGCGACAATCCTGAAGGAATGCCTTGCTTGATGCATGTAGGAAAGCATGCAAAGCACGTACGTTGCCGGACAAATGTGTTTAAACGCTAGAGATGCGGAATATAGATGGTCTCGGTACAAGAATTACAACTATTCGTGTAAATAAAATTGTTTTTCATGGCAATAAAGTTGTTCTATCAAGTCCGTCTCGTGTGCTCTATTTCAAGTAGCTGTTTTAGTTATCTACTTTTTACTCCGTGCTGAGTTAACACTTGACAACAATCCCATCTGATGTTAAGTGGCGATGATGTCTAAAGATGTTGAGCACATTATGTTTAAGTATAAAATCCTCTTCTATTTTTTCATGCTCGTTTGTTGCTTGTATCTTCGTTTCTAACAGCGGTTGCCCGCGGCTTAGCCCTCTTGGAGGTACCTAAGAACGATTTTTATTTTAACTTTCATACCTTAGTTTACCCCCTTAGTCATGGCATGGATCATAGGAAAATCCGTTCATGGCGGACTTCTACTCACTTGACAAATTTCATCTGTGTAGGTACATCAAGCGGTTTTTAATACCTATTGCGTGGTGAGTGCGTGACCTTTCTTTTTTATATGGATTTTGTGTCATTAGTCCACTGATATTTTTTACTAGCTCGCCTGCTACAATTTATTACTCGTGGTCACGATATGCAACGGTCAAAGCAAATTTGCCCTGAGTTGCATGCATGTTTCAACGTTGAGCTTTAAAAAATTGTGCGACATGGCTTCAAAATTGCGCTGCAGATTGCAGCTATATGTTTTAAAGTTACAATGTTCTGAACTCTAGGCATACCTACTTGTCTTAATTTTAACAATCCAACAAAGCTAAACTAATTTACAAACTCGTTAAGGTACTAGGTATCTTCTGGTATAAGATCCGCAAGAACTTCTTATTTCCGGCCCATGAAAGTTTTCCTTTCTAAAACTTGACCTTAATTTATTTATGGAAAATAACACTACGCACTCATAGCCCCACACTAGGATTCCCTATGTCGTGGGTCTCATGGACAACACACAAGAAACGGACACACATCCAGACTAACAACAGAAATTTAAACACATCGTTCCAATTTCCGCCTCGCTGGGAATCGAACCCAGAACCCTTGGAACAGCAATCCGGCGTGTTAAGCATTGCGCCATCCGGGTCGTCAATATTCTGTTTGGATGATATCTAAAATGGTGATTATTATTGTGTATTTGCATGAAAAATCGTTTTAAATTATTATCAAGACGCTTCATCTGTTTTTAATGAATTTTAATTTCCACGGGAAGATTAAAGAGATACGGACAAAAAACTTCGTGTAAAAGAAAACGATTGTGAAACTAATGAGAAATTTTATGGTAAGTAGATACATACTTCAATACATATTTAAATTACTTTTACCACGCTCACTTACATGCCTGAATCTTTGTACATTGTAAGAATATTGCGCGAATGTGTGGAAGAGCACGCACGCTTTGATGTGCAAACCAAAATCCCTTTGACAGCTTAGGCCCTTCTCACATTACGCATGGTAGACGCGTCGCTTCTTTACCTGGACAACACCCTAGGCGCTTGCAAATAGCGTTGTGTGAGAAGGGCCTTACGAAAAGCACAAATATGTATATTATTTGCAAATGTCCTCCTAAACATGTGAATTTGCGTAGTAGCGTGAGTGAGTGGCCTTAAAGATCGAATAATGTCTTGTTCTGCAATTTTTCTGAAATTCTACCTCCACTGTGAGAAACTTAAGCCTCAAGCCTTAATACCCGCTGTAAAAACAGTTGCCACTTATTTTAAACAGGCGTTACATTTACATAGGTACATTTATCGTTAGTTCATTGTCCGGCCTTTTGAGTAAGTTCTAAGTGATTGATTGAGGTTTAGCAACTGCGGGCGTAGTTGGGAGGTTGTTCGGTGACCATTAATGGCAAATACTTGTGTTTAAGTTTCTGGGCTTCTGAGGACACTTTTTAGTTGTCGCGCGTCTTTCATTGTTACTTGTTCACTTGTTGTTTCATTGTTATTATTTCATTGTTACATTAGTAAAAGCTATCGAAACTGTGGGTTTGGAGTTGATCTTTCCGATTGATACTTAAGTACCTACTTATAAAATAATTGCTCTTATTTATACAATTATCTAGGTACGTATGGACTTCTTGTAAGCCTGAGATAATACTTATTTTTTTTACTTTTATCTATTCACAAAAGAAACAATAGTTAATTCCATGCTTAGATCTTTTCTATTTTGTGTCCTTAGAACTATAAATCAAACGTTAAAAAAGTTCTAACAATCCGCTAGTTGTTTTAGATTTTTCCCTACATACACTCACGGATCTGAAATATAGCGCGAACGATGGTCCCATTTTTCTCCCTCATTTGAGATATTGCGGAGCAAACGTTTATCATGAAGTAGTATGAAGTTTTCGTTATTAATTATCATTTTGATGACGTATCTTCTTATTTTTATATTTGGATGAAGAATGGCACAGCTTAATTTGCTTAACTTCTTATTTACAAGATCAATTTATCCTATTAAGTAGGATATCCATACTAATATTATATGTATATATGCGAAAGTGTGTTGGTCTGTCCTTCTTTTCGTCAAAACCGTTACAAATGATATGGTATTTAACACGAAGAAAGTTAATTTGATGTACATGTAATTTGATGTACCAGTACATGGGCGACATTTTAGCGCAAACATACCGATTATTTATATTCGATATTTCGATATCCGACTCATAGTCCCACTTCACAGGAACAAAAATTTTAAACATTTTCCCATAATCAACTGGTTTTACTAATTACATATCGTATTTTTACTAGTTTGTAGCTTTAACTTACTATTGTATTGTATCGCCGAACAAGTGCCCATCAAAATATAAGACAAACACAAGAATTAATTCAAATAGAAGAACTGACAAAAGTAGCCGATCAATCAGCTGATCAACTCCAAGTTTCCCAGTACAGATGCGCCTGTGAAATGTGATTCGTTGCACTTCGCTGCAGGCCGCTGAAAGCTTTCTGACGTTCGTTGCAGCCATTAGCGGCTCGAATTACTTGCCATAAAAATAATGGAAACGATAGCATTGTAGATGATAAGTTCATGGACGTAAATTTATGTCATTTGTCGCCATTTTAAGCTGGAAGGTACAAAGCGAAATATCTAGGCTGATTATAAATTACAATACACGTTATATACATTATTGCATTTGCATATTAACTATATCAATACAGGGCTGGTTCAAGCTGATTGACTTCTGAATTACAACACATACGCTTATAGTGAGATATCTGCTGATACAGGTGTTTGTGGGCTGTTTCCACCTGTAAAGTAACGGATGCTGGTAAGTGGGGGCTGTTCCCCAACGAGGCCTCCAACCTCCCCTATAGCCACCCCCAGCCTCGCGAACTAATCTGATTCTGGTACTGGTCAAACTGGTATCTGATTCTGTAAATATATACTGTTCGAAAACAGTCCGTCCGACTCATCGGCAACTGGTGCACAACTGGTAATACCAATCTGATAATGCATGCACTGATAGACAATAATAATTTCACTTACCGAACCGGCGCCGACCGTGTCTCGACACAGAAAGTCTTACCCACATTACCTTAATATTTCCGTACAGACTGCCAAGTAATTATTTATCTACCCCGAAATAACTGCACTGATTATTCTTGTAACTTAAATGGAAATTTTAGTTCGCTCGTTAAGGGATGGATCATACCTACATATACATATAGTGTATGATCTATGGATGGGTCTTATCCTGACTGAAGAGGCCATGCGCAAAGCGCATATTGCCCGATGTCTCGTGTCCATTTTAAGTGTGCTAGTAAATTATCGCCATGACCGTTTGTGATAGGTGACTTTTGCAGTGTCAACTTCGTTAGGCGCATTTGGAGACTTGTGATGAATAAAACATGAAGTTCACTTACCTTACGAGTAAAGGTTAATGTTAATAGTTTATGTAAATCTGTTTTTACTTATAAGTATGACGTATATTGGATACATCGGGGCGATCTGAAATCTCATGTTGGTAGACCAGAGTGTCGCAAGAGGCTTTCTTTCTGGGCTAACAATGTCTCAGTGGTGCGTTGGGATGTACCTACTGATTTCCATGCGTAACTGTAACCACTGCCCATAAGGAGGTGTCGATTATTTACAATAAAAAGTGCCTTTAACCCATTCGTTCCCGACCCACTGAACACGAGTCTCTCTTCATTCTTGAGGAGCCCAACACGCTGCTCCAGTGCGCATTAGTGGAGAAGTTAGAGGCCAACCCAAGTATTGAAAGATTTCATGCCACTTGAATGCCTCCGTATTGGCTTTACCACTGCAATCTTTCGATAACAACCAGTACTCCAAAGCACTTATGAAATTTTTGCTAGTAGGTACCTAATGGACACCCATCCTTTATGGACTGCGCCCGCAGTTGCCTAAGTTTGTTGATCATTTAGGAACAAAGCAAGCTGGCGGACGTCGAAAAAGTTTTAGTTGCGTGTTCTATAAGATAATTTCATAAATAAAAACCCAAGCAAGCCTTTCATACTGAAACATTCGTCGTGATGTATTCTGACATCACGTCAGTCTCATAATAACGAAGTTTGTCCCGAAGTAAGCTTGTTACGTTCTCGACCCAACCCCTAGCCTAATTAACCCAAACTCTGCAAGAGAACTTGCTTGGCAGAGTTCACAGATCTCACTCACCTCGCTGTTATGAAAATGAAATAAACTAGTACGATATCATCATTTCTTGCTATTCTGAACTCCGTTACAAATTAGAAATATCTGAAGTTTCATTTGGCCTGTTAATGTTTCCATGTGAAGCCGCAATTAACAGCAAATAATATATGACATAGTTACCTATATCAAAATAATAGTTTCGTTTAAATTTTGCTCTATTCTTTGCTATGTTCAAGGTGCATGACGTGTGTGTTTGTTATGATGTATAAATGTGTAATATCTATTAGGGCTCATTTACATGATACAAGTTTCTTGCCTGTTGCATACAATAAAATTGAAGCAATAAACTACTTATATCATCTAAACACCTCATAACATTCTTGATCCTCTTGACAACTTGTGTTTAAAGTTTTGACTTGTAAACAGCACGATTTTTATTCTTATGCGATTTTTGGTATTTAATTGAATTGTCTCTGCATTTGCAAGCTCATATGAGTGCAGCTTGTGAAGGTGTTTTGATCATACCTAATCTTCAGAGGCGAGAAATATTGAGACAACAAAACTTGCATGCAATAATCGCATATAATAATCTGCGTGTAAACAGTTCCGTACAATTTTTGAATGGCAATTATTGCACGTTCTATTTTGCATTCAATTATTGCTCTTGCATGTGCAAGAAAATGTCATCATGTAAATGAGCCCTTATTATGTTTGTTTTGAAAAAGATCATATTTTAGTCCCTTTATTAGCAAAGCGTTGATATTGCCAATTTTCTCGATCTGTCAAACAAAATCCCACCAAAAATAGCGCTAGCACGAAAGTAGCGAGAAGGGAATTTTTGAACAGTGGTCTGGCAGAATTTTAGTCAAGTTTCAGGGTGCCAGACCAATGTAATTCTAAATAGGAATAAATACCCTATATTTTGGCTAAATGCAAAATTTTTCTTATACATTATGAGGTAAATTTAATGAAATTGAAAACGTGAAGTTACAGATTGCCATACTAACGATTTGTAATTTGTCTGAAATCGAAAAAGACATACACAGATTTTTATCTTTATAATATTTTATCCCCACCTTTGACGGTCAGCTCTGAGACTATAAGGAGTAATGATTCCAGATTAAGCGTTGTCTCTGACTGAGATCATTAAAACTAAATTTCGCGTTTGATCGCATTTGACCTTATTGTTCATAGGATTCAAGTTACCATTTGATTGACGACTTACTAAAATCGAGATTTTGGAAATATTATTTCCCAATTAGAGCAACTATCGAAGCGGAATATTAATTAGGTAGTGGTAATGTAAATTCAAAAATTGATTGCCGATGGTGCCTTATTAGAAGAACTGCCTTATAAATAGTATCTCTTTTTTATTTATTCATCTTTTTTAATTGGTAATTATAATGGTGTCTTAAAAAAAGGCCAATAGAGTAGGTATTTTTGTATTTTACAATTATTTTAAGTTGCTAACACTAGATTTCTGTACATTTTATCAATTTTAAGGTGCCTCATCGCTTCTTAGGGGAAGATATTGGTGTCGTCTGCTGTACAATGGACGGCGTTGTGGAACTGGTTCAACTGATGACCTGGACTGGGCTACCTGATGGTTAGTTGGACCAACGGGCACTGGCGTCACTGAGTAACCTGCAGCTACTAAGGCAGCAAATTCTTCTGGAGTATAAGCTTTGTTGTTCCTAGGTGGTGGAAGCTGCGGTGGTGGACGTTGTTCTTCAGAATTTTGTCCATGTTGGTCATAGTTCGCTTGAGCGTTCGAAGGTTGTGCGATTCTGTAGGCATGTTCTCTGTGTTGTTCCCTGTTTTGTTGATCTAACTTAGCTTGATCTACTCTAACAACGGGTCGCAGAACTTTTTTCGGAGCAACGTTCTTGCTCACATAAATAGCAGATAGTGGAGGTTTAGTCGGATCAATTGCCCGAGAAAATTGCTGGAGCTCGTATCTGTTGTGTGGGTCAGCCGTTTTGTATATGGGACGAAGATAGTATTGATCGCCAGCTACATGAGCCTGTTGTTGTGCTGATCCTTCTTGAATAGCTTGATCGTAAAACTTCACTGCTCGGAGTTTTTCAGGTTCCGGGAACCTTTTGAGGTACGTCACTGGTCTCTCCGGGGCAACACTTCGTCCTTGTTCCTGTCTGTGTTGTTGCTGTTGGATCCTCGGAGCTTCGACGATCCTGTATTGTTTTGGAGTAGCTTCAGCCTGCTGGTATTGAATTCTGTAAGCGAGCTGAGGATGTGGCTGTTGAACTGGTTGGAGCTTAGGTGGGGGGACTACCTTCAGCCCTTGACTCTCCGGACCATCGTATTGCTGAATGGGAATTTGTGGCTGAATTGTAACATAACGCAACTGGGCTCTTTGAGGTTGAGGTGCGGCGTGGTATTGTTGCTGGTGAGTTGCTTGTTGTTGTTGTTGCTGCTGTTGAACGTTTGTAGTCTCAATAAGATATTGCTGAGGTGCTGATGGTAACTGTGGTGGAGCTATTTGAACTTTGGGGCGTAATTTTGTCGGTTTCTTGCTAGGTTTTGTGATGTAACGATCCACCTGGAATTGAAAAAAATACTTGAAATAATTGTAATGAGCTCTGATTTTACTTCTCAGGTTCTTTTCTAAACGAAAGAGAAATACGTTTATTACTTATGTAAATCTTATTTTTTTACCTGCTGATATGTCGGTGCAACGCTCTGAGTGGTAACTGGAGTAGGTTGCAGAGCCTGTGAGTATGATTGAGATCGTAGTTCTTCCTGCCTTGTAGAATGGCCTAACAGAGCCAGAAGATCCTGGTCGAAGGAATGGGAAGGGCTGACTCCATTGTCACTGACTGACAATGCTGCGCCAACTGACGCTTCACCACCATTCGAAGAGTAGTGAGGACGGGCAATGACGGCGTGAGAAGGTTGAAGAGACACCTGTAAGTAACGAATGGAAGAAAAATTTAGGCGTTGTGTAAAAACTGGATCCACTGTTTTCTTTTGTCACCAACATCCAAGGTGCAAAGTATTGACCAAATACCATTACTTGTTTCGTCAAGTCATTTATCGATTTTATCTATTTTAATTTGTTAAAAATATTTTGAAATTGTTATTAAACGTTATCATCTAGGTGGGATGGGAAATAAATTGT
The DNA here is from genome assembly GCA_905404135.1 of Hesperia comma. NCBI lineage: Eukaryota > Metazoa > Arthropoda > Insecta > Lepidoptera > Hesperiidae > Hesperia > Hesperia comma. Next base: position 6,830,299 of record FR990034.1, read on the forward strand.
TAAAGCAATAGGACCGCCTATTGTTGTGTATTGTTTTATGTGCTTTTATGTATACGTATGTAATTTAATTTAACCTAGTTTTAAATAAATAAACAAATATAGATGCTACGTGTTACGTACCTGTCTTCCAGACTGTGGCTCTAGATAGTAAAACTGTTGCAAGTTCTGCTTGTGTTCAGGTTGAGGGTTGCTATATAGCTGCTGCAGCTGTTGACCGCTTTGCAGAGGTGCCTTGCGCTCCGGCTGCAGGTCCAGGAGTTCTTGAGCGTTCAGCGAAAACACCTGGCCCGGTCGGTACTCGTCGGATCCGCTGGAAATTAATTATATGGTAGGTTAGCTTGAACTGTAAATTTTAAAAATACTTAAACTATGAAATTGGAACTAAGGTGTTTCCTATTTCTGAGGGGGGAGGGAAGCTAGCTTTAAATGGATTTTGTGACCTTTCACAATGTAAAGTTTTAAAAACAAAAGGGTTTTATAGAGGCGCATATTGTGCGTGAATATCTGTAGATTTTAAAGCAGACACTATTAAACACATTAATTGATTTCCTTGTGATGTAATAATGCGACACCCATTTTAAAAATTTGATTTTAAGGGAGTACCTACCCTTTAAAATTTGATTTTTGAAAAAGTGAAATGTAGAGTTTCCTTCTGATATGTATAGTTGATACGTTTGATAATATCGAGAGTCCAGAATAATCATTAACTTAACAATTGTGTCGTCAAATACTTAATAGGAACTTAATAATTATAACTATGTAGGCTTAAGATCATATACCAACAGATTTACTTACCCTCCACCATTTTTATCGTCTTCTTGATTCTCTTCAACGGGAGCAACGTGTTCCTGTAAAGAAAAAAAAAAGATTTTAAAATAAACAGAAGAAGCCACATAATATTTAAGAATTAAACACATCTTTGCGCCTTCTCCTATCTTATGAAACCTTGAACCTGCTTGCTTACAGCGGATATCGGGTTTTGGTTTCTTCAATTTAACCTTAGTTTTTATTTTAGTAAACCTTATTTTTTGCATTGTTATTTCAATTTTAAAACTATTAATAATTGCTAGTCATTATCTAAAATATTAACTTAAGTTGAAGTCCAAATATGGTTAATTAATAATCGCTAATGCTCGCCCGTGATATGTGAAACCATATCATCAAAGGTAATAATATATTTGTGTTAACACAAAAATGAAATGTTACATCGTAAAGAAGCACATTTCATAACACGCTACATCCGTAATTACCGTGTTTATATCATTTGTGGCACGTGAAGTGAAAGCTGAAGGGAAATGGACAAATTTGTAACAGAGGGCGTCATTTTCGCAGGTGGGAAGTACACTATACTTAGATTATTGCCTGATTGTCGGTTTGTGCGTCGTACAGACCAATATAATTACCCGATTTTGGACTTACGAAATTTTAGGTATGGGAAAGTTTAATAAATAAGGTTCTATGATTTTCTCTTCATAAATGGAGGGTATGCGTCCCTAACTATCTAATTAGCTAAGTACCTTAATGCAATGTCACTATTACATTAGGTACATTTTCTGTTTTGGAACATAAAATTACAAAATAAATGTCAGTAAGTAAGTAAATATCAAATTATTTAATTTCTAACGCAATTTTCTAATCACGCAAAAAAATGTTGTCTTGTAAGAAGGTACCTACCTAATTTTACAAGAATATTAGCATTGCTCAAAGACATAATAGAACTTTTAAAAAATACTTAACCGACTTTAAAAAAAGATATGTAGAGATAACTCAAAAGCTCCCGTCAGATGTCGGCCCAGACGTGAAAGTTCTTGTGTTTCAACTTTCACGTCTGGGATTTTTGGGGTTCTTTCAAATAAAAAAAATAATTATTTATCAAAATCAGTTCACCCAGTACAAAGTTATGAGATAACACTTAAAAATGCTAAAACTTTAATATCGGGAAAACATAAAATAACATGTGTGAATCTTATTAACCATACATTATTCGGGGCCACGATCTGTCAATACTAACAAATTGCACAAACAATTTTCAACAAAATGCCAGCGTGTTATCTCGATAATACCAGTTCGTTATATCGATGTTATTTTATTTGAATTCAGATGAAATCTGTGTTTTTTTTTAATTCAAGTGGTCTCATCTATACTTGAGGCATCGAGTATCCTATCTTGAGGCATCCGCGTTAAAAATACGTTTATTACATATGGCCATAGTTCAATTTAGCATGCAAGCTCAATTTACTGACATTTTAAATTCTCACGCTCAACCTACAATGAACCTTAATCCCTGGGGCGGAAAGCTGGAATTTTTGTGGCAATGTTAAACAAATTCAATATCAAACGCGAACGGAGTTGATGTTGTTTACATAATAAAATTATTATTATCGTAAAGAAGTGCCAATTTGGTTTATCGCGCAAATCTAAACCTTTAACTAATCAATTCTTTTGAAAAAACATCCATTGCATGAGTATGAAAGAAATGAGCCAGCGTAACAACTTTGTAGATTCTTTCATTAAATAAATAAACTATTTTTCAACGTCCCATTTGATCGTCTTAGTGAGATTGCAGGTAGGTAATACTTAGTACACGAGAAAATCCATTGCAATTTGCAATCATTCATTTTAAATAACGTAATATAATTTTCACTCACATACGTCTTATCTAGTAGACGACCTACTTAATACTTATATTTATCATCATTCCGCGCATTAAGGTGCGTGCGCCTGTGATGGACGCATACATACATGGTCAATGCAAACTTTTGTTAAATATTTATAATATAATGCGTGACTGATAATTGATGTTTATTAATATATTGACGACCCGGATGGCGCAATGGTTAACACGCCGGATCGCTGTTCTGAGGGTCCTGGGTTCGATTCCCAGCGTGGCGGCAATTTATTTATTTATTTATTTATTTATTTCAACTCTTATAACTAGCTTTACAGGAATTCCTAATGCGCTAGTTACGTGAAAATTAGAATATTTACATTTCATTCAACAATTACAGTAATCCTATTTAAAAATACCTTAAAATAAATAACATAATTATACTAAAATATAAATCAAAAATGTCAGAATTAGATTAATAAATCAAATAACACATAAAATATAAATCAAAAATGTCAAAAAATTAAAAAAAAAATGTCAAAAAATTAAAATAAATGTCAAATTATGTAATTACAATAACAATAATAATAATAATCGCATTAATTTTATTAAACACTGGAATTCACATAAGTCAATCATTCGGTAGAGTTTCCAAAACTACTCTTACAACTCTCATGAACTCGCTCAGTGTACACCCAACTAAATCAATACGTTCTGCCGCCAAGTTGAGCGTGCGCAGTGCCCGCGTGAGCGGCGCGTGCTGTAGTAGATTAGTCCGCGCGCTCGGCAGCGCCAGCAAGCGCGGCTTTCTGCGGCGCATCACGTAGTTATCAGGTACATGTAAATTAATTTTTTCAAGGATGGCTGGATTGTCCATAGAACCGCGTAAAACCTTGAAGAGGTACTTAGCGATCCACATTTCTCTTCTCGTTTCCAATGATTAGTTTGAATTTCCGTTCTCGGTCTGGGTGTGTGTCCTTGTCTTATGTGTTATCCAAGTCACCCACGACATAGGGAATCCTAGTGTGGGGCTATGAGTGTGTAGCGTTATTATTATTATTATTAATTAATCACCGGAACAGCAAAGAATTTATTTAAGTTTAACCCGCCTTTTTATTATTTAACAAAACGAAAAACAATATACATTCAAATCATTAGTTCAATCAGAAGACATCTCTAAATATATGTATACTTAAACTAGGACCCTAATAACGACGAGGTCCTCAAGGGTTAAAAAGATATTAAATTGTAAAAGCACGTTAATTTAACACGTTATTTTTATTCAGTTAATAACTTCGTCTACAACAGTATCTGTCCATTATTGGCGCAAGCATCTTTCAAGAACTCAACTCAATCCACTTGACACTTTCATTAGCCTAGATAGAACGCATCAAGACCATTCCCTGTCACGTCAACAACGATTACAAGAGTCACGTTTACAAAGAAACGGCAGTAATTAGTGCTTTGATATAAGTCACTTCCAGTTTTTGCAAGCATTACAGCACACAGACATTCCTAGTGCAGCTAACCATGAAGCTATACTGTCATTAAAGACATCGCGACATACTTGCAAAACGATAGAAGATCTGTAATTTAATGGCGAAGTTGAGAAATGTCAATCATTTCGAATTACAATAGTTGCGGATACGTCTCGAAATGCCCTTTCCCATGTCTATTGCCTGCGTAGGGTTCGATCAATGTCCGATCCGCAGACGCTGTGAAAACGCAATTTTATCATGATGTTTATGCGTGATCTGATATTGACCATATTTCTCTTAATTCATAACATTCTTCATTCATTAATATTATAGGGTTTTGTCTTCAAATCATAAAATTATTTTTTTCGGGTAAGATGTTTGGTGTTTGGTGTATGTACCTTGATCATTTATCTTTCCCCTCAAGACTTGTAAAACACTTATACTTAACACTTATAGCTCGACAAAAAAATATACGGTTAAAAGCGTCTTCATCGTCCGCTAGTTGAAGACTATGTGACGTGCATCAACATATTTTTACATTTACAATTTAGCTCACACATTACTTTTACTTGGTCGTAAAATCTACCACAAATTCCTCATGTACAACTATTGTTTAATTAATCATAAGTAAGCCGCGGCCTCGAATTTTGCGGGCAGCGGGGCGGCGGCGGCGCGGCGGCGCGGCGGCGCGGGCACGGCAAGATGTTTTGCGTGTTATCAAATGGACCGACCCTCGAAAACAGCGGCGCGGCGGCGGTGTAGGAGCGGGTAACGAGCGGTGGTTGACAACGTCAAGCGGTGACCGCTCGCGCGTCGTGTGCGTCAGAATGGCGGGTCTGCTCATATTTAACGTTGATGTAGATTTAGAAAAAAAATCCTAATTATTATATGTATTTGTGTAATAAATCCTATTACTGAGGTTTTATTACACAAATACATATAATAATTACACAAAAGTAAACCAGTAGTTACCTACTGTTCTAAATTATATCATGATTTATTAACGATAATGTTTTGTTTATGAATTTATCTGGCTGGCAATATCTTGATATAAGTAAAAAATATAATTAATATGTATAGTTCCGGCTTCAATTATTTCATTATAATGTAATTTAATGATTACTTTGTTAATTTGTTCTTCACAGTTCCACGATTTTAAGTGTAACCATTTTTTTATATGGACCATTAGGTACATAATATTATTTATGTGTATAGAATAGAAGTACTAGAGAACCGCCCGCGCTTCGCAGGTAACAACAGCCACGTAGGTCCCGCTCCCGTAGGAATCTCGGCTAAACAGTAGCCTATTATCATATACTTACTGGAACATCAGGTATAACATTTGCCTATGACATAAGTAAATTACATGTAGTATTTGATGGCGTGATTCAGAACTTGCAAATGAATTTTACTAACGCCATCTATTAACAACATCCGGAACTAAATATCTAACAACTAACAAAACATCGATCTTCCCATGGGAATGAGATGTTTTTCCGCGGTAAAAAGTAGCCTCCGTCGCTCTCCACCCTCCTAACTATCCACACACACATAAACCATACGATATAATAGCCATGTTGCGACGTGAAAGAGTGACAAATAAACAAACAAACAAACACATTTTCACATTTATAATATTAGTATGGATTCTCGTGACGCACGGCTATAATAATCCTCTTCTACATTATTATGATTCTGTACAACTATTGGCATGTACGGAAACTTCTCTCTCCCAGAAAGGAAACGTGCATTAATTGAAAATTAAATGAATGAATAAATATTTATGATTCTTATAGAAAGAAGTAGGTACCTACATAGTGCATATTAGGTACCATAAGCCTTATCCATAGTACCTAATTGTAGATATCTAGTACAGTAAGACTGACGTCTGTAGATGTTTTGTGAAAATTCAATTTCTTTGATTCCAACAATTTACACAAGACAAGCATGTTAATGAATGCCTTATACCTCTTCGATCACAGGCCTAACTCGCCATCTCAAGTTGAAACTAAACCATTAGTAGTCTAATGATACATTTGATACGATTCCTTTCATTTTGCAGTGCATCTATTCGTGCAAATGACCATTATATACATAAATATAGAGTGTATCTCAAGACTAATCTATGAATCAACTGGTCGGTACATGGATTATGTCCTGAGTCGCCCTTTCACTTTTGTGCCCTAGATTTCGTCACGATCCGGTCCTTTAGCACAATGATACTAACTGACCGTTTAGTTAAGAGAAGAATGTAAGAGGCATCGTTCTCGTTTTTGAAAGGTATTTTGCTTAAATCTTGACTAGGGTTAATTGATTTAGCCTCGGTATCGTTTCGGCAATGCGCGGGAGAGGCGCTGACATGAACTCGCGTTTCAGAAGTTAGGCGTCGGAATACTGAAGTATTTATTTATGCCTTATAAAAATGCTTCGAGCTGGTAGAACAACGCTGAAAAGATCTTAAAGTGACCACGGATACCCATGGAAATTAATAAAACTAAAGAATTATTGATGCCCTGATAGTGAAGGAGGTTGGTAGCTACTTAAGGTAAACCGCTCTACCAATATACGTGAATATATCGTCTAAATTAAAGAGATACATGTCCAAGCGACGTACCTGACGTCATTGTCTCGTCTTTGTTCAGGAAGAGATGTCAGCAGGGAAGGTTGGCTTGGACTTAAAGTAGGTGAGCGTACCCTAAAACCCGAAATAAAGTTAAGAGAAAGGCTGGAGATATTATGGAAATAACAAAAAAATCGTTTTTAACATCGACAAGTAATAAAATAGAATATTGTTAACGTATTCGACGTCAAATAAATACGCATAATCTCGCTCAAATAAAATGCAACCACACGTCAAGCATCAGCTTTGGAATATAAAAAAACATAAAAAATGATACACGCATTAAAACAATATACATAAGGTAACACAAAAAATACAGTCGAAGTGAGAATATCCTCCTTTGTTTGAAATAGGTTAAATAAACCTAAGCATTATTAACTCATAACTCCCATCGTGTGGTGTGGGGTAATTCTATATACCTATTATTTTCTTTAATATATCCCTGAATTTCTAATAACGTCGGTAACCAAGCAATGTATTGAAATATAAATATTCATGAACACACAATATTGTGTCTACATACATACATCCGTTTCTCATACGCGTTAAGATCGCATCATCGCCTTATAATTAAGCGTTACAAATAAGCCTTTCGTGCAACTGCATTTTCGCTGTTCACATTAGTAAATAAGTAGATTTTATCTAGTGTTCCGCTGTAATTATCTCTTCCCCGATGACGCAAAAAAGCGTAAGTGAGTTAAGCCAATTTTCCGTCCATTACATTTGCTACGCCTGATAAGCTAAATAGATCATGAAGTGTAGTTATTCAAAACGTAGCAATAAGTTATTTATAACTTTTATTAATACATACATAAGTTTGTTGATAATCAATTAAAATTACATCAAAAAAACGGTTTAGTTTAGAATAGCTGGTCTGAAGAATGACGGACTTTAAATCAGATGATTCAAAACCATTTCTACATTTAGGTTTTTTATACTTATATACACTTATGCACGTATAAAATGTGAATAGGAAAAATATCTCAGGAATTTTTATCTCTTTTTAAAATCACCAAAGTTAAGCGATTAGGTAGAAGTTTGATTTCGAAGTTTTTATGACCAACCTCGTATAAACATAGTTCCATTTCTTTTCCTTTCAATCAATTATGGTTAAGGTAAAATTCCTATGGGACCTAATTCTGACTTCCACTGAATAGGGCCTATAAACGATCAGCTACTTTCTACTTACAAGTATATAATATTAGTACGTACTTGCTACTTACCTTAAGAAATACGCTTTTAAATAATCGTAAGTTTATAGCTGTAGGCCTTTTGTAGGATTAACATCGCTTGATGGTAACATTGCTAGAGGAAAAGTTGATAGAAAGTTATGACTTATGCATTGTAGTGAAATTCAGGCTGGGAATATGTTCATATATGCATAGTGTTAGTGTACCTACCTAAACAATAACATACTACGATGGGAAGAGCGTAAGTATTTTAACAAAATAGTTTGCTAACAAAATGTGGCGACATCGCACACACGTCACACGATGACGACACGATAACCTAAATGACGCTATCGAAGATTTATTTATTTATATTTGACCACAATAAACGAATATTACGGTACAAAATGGCGAGCTTAATGCTAGATTTGTACACTGATCGCAAACCTATATTATACAACACCCCAAAAATACTTGGCTTTTACTGTTATTTATAGAATACAAATTCAAATAAAAATGATCAAAGATTCAGTTTTTCTTCTATTTTTACAAAGTCTAAAAACCCTATTTTTCCACACAATATAGAAAAAATACCTAGATACTTACTAGAAAGTGATATTACTGTATTATCTGTAGCAATATTGTCATTGATTTGGTATAAAATATCTGTACTGTCTGTGGTGCTGCCCTCTCTCTCTCTCTCGCTTGTCAGACGTAGGAGTGTTCGTTATATTAGATAGCTGATAAAATAATCAAATATTTATTTATAATCTTTCAACCGGTTATTTATTATAGCTGGCAAGCGTTATAAGTTATAACGTTGAGCGATTATTAGCCACGTTCACAATGACATCGCACGATTCAAATCACGAATGTTCTATGCGAGAGCGAAACAGAAACACTCGAACGAAAGAGAACGGAACAACCGAACATCCGTAATAATATTTTTGTCGCCTACCAAATTATGCTTTAAGATGACCGTATAAGAACTATATTCAGTTACATGTCCAGTACTGATTTAACGAATATATTTTTGTTCGGCTATATATTCATTCTTACGTTGAAACGCTATTTTTGCGTTATATTTTCTGTTTGAATAAAATTAAAAATCAGTGCGATTATCTCGCTTGACCTCGCAGGACGCGTAGTGATAGTTTACCGTGCGTTTGTGATATTTACGAGAATATTTGTAAATAAATGTTAGTTTTATTATTATCGCTTTAATAATATATTTTAATAAAGTTTTAAATAAATAATGGTCAGATCGATGAAATTACTATTGTTGTAAATATAATCAATAAAATTTTAAGTACGCTTAACAACTTGCTCATTAAACTAAAAGTATATAATTATTTATGTTGTTGAATTATCATAAACATTCAATACATTTTATCGCAAATAAAAATTTCAGTCGGGGACTGCCTAAGCCTGCTAAAAGTACCTACGAAGGAAAGTTCAATGAATTTATTTAATTAAGTATGTACCTATTTAAAATGCAATTAATTCGCTCACACAGTAGTAATGTGCTGAAAATGTGTTAAATTTTGTTAATGTGTCCTTAAATATCCTTATCCTTTAATAAATAACAAGCACACAATAAAATAATTTGTTATCTGTCGCCAAAGACGTCTCTTTATTAGGCGTCCTCTACAACGATAAAATCAAAACGCGTCGTTCTACGAAGCGAACGAATATATTATAGCGTAAAAAATAATAGGCGTTATAAAAGTAGCGTAACGTTATATCGCGTTTTTAATATATAGCCGTTGCGAACACCTCTAGTCAGACGGAGCGACCATATTTTTGCTGTAAGATACTAATACTAAATACTAAAGACGTGTGTAAAATAATTACAAGAATAAATATAATAGTGCCCTCAAACCAAAATAAGTGTTCTTATTTCAACTCCATCGTCGACTATTACATGGCGCAGCCGATTTATGAATCTACGTTAGAAGATCACCGTGATTGAAATTAATAAATTGCATCGCATGGCGGAAGAGGACAAGCAACACGTTGGTATGGCTCACTTTGATTATCGTGTTCCGGAGGCGCTATCCCTGGATACTATAGAAGACTTACTTCCTAGATGGAAAAGATTCAAACAACAATTTCAAATCTTTGTTACGGCGGCTGGCTTTGACAGGATTTCGGAATCAAGGAAAGCAGCTTTGCTTTTAAATTGCATAGGCACTGAAGCTCAAGATTTATACCTTAACGTATTGAAGAAAAATGAGGAAATTGACAAATATGAACATATTTTAAAATTATTTGATGATTACTTTGCTCCGAAACAAAATGAGGTGATGAACACTTTTAACTTCAACAATCGTAGACAAGAGGACGGGGAAAACTTTGACAGTTTTTACTCAGATATTAAAAAACTAGTAAAAAGTTGCAACTATAAAGATCTGGAAGACAGAATGCTCCGAGACAGAATAGTCATGGGCATCAGAGATAGAAGTTTACAGAAAAAACTACTGGGAATCAAGGATCTCACTTTAGACATGGCAGTGGACAAGTGCCGAGCGGCAGAATTGTCAAGTGAACATATGAAGAGGATCCAGGACAACGACAAGCCTTCGGTATCTGTAGATACAAATATAATCATCGGGAACACAGTCACAACAAAACAGAAGCTAAGTATAATAATTATTCGAATAGAAATAGGCAAAATAATAACTTTAATAAAAAATATTATCATTGTTTAAAATGTAACCATGAACATGGTCCCAGGCAGTGTCCTGCTTTTGGAAAGATTTGCTCTAACTGTAAGAAGTTAAATCATTTTGCATCGGGGTGTCGGAATAAAAGTGTAGATGCGTTAGAGAATATTAATGAGGAGGGCAAGAACAATTCAGTTCAAGATTTATGACTAGTAGTAGTAGTGGTCTGTCACACCTTAGGAAAACATATTAAGTTTGAGAATAATGAGTGGCTACATACCTTGCAAGTTGAGAGAAAATTGGTTGATTTTAAATGTGACACTGGGTCACAAATAAATGTTTTATCATTGAGGGACTTAAGAAAAATAGTCGATGATGAAAGTCCTTATTGGTCTGAGACTAATATAATATTAGAGGCATTTGGGGGCACTAAAATTAAGCCATTAGGCAAGAAAATGCTAAGTGTTTACAAAAATGGGGAAAAATTTCAGACTGATTTCGTAATTATTAAAGAACATGTCAAACCAATTTTAGGTTTAGATTCGTTATTAAAACTAAATTTGCTTAATAATATTAATATTAATACTAATAATATCTGTAGCATAAGTCACAGTCAGGATGTTAAAGGAAAAAACCTAATTATTAATCAAAATGCAAAACTGTTTCAGGGAATTGGTGAATTCAAAGAGCCATTGGAGCTACGCATTCAGTCCGGGGCTCAACCAATTGTAAAGCCACCACGACGAGTGCCGCTTGCATTAATGGATCGTCTGGCGGCTAAACTAAAGATGCTGGAGGAGCACCAGATTATTGAGAAAGTAGTACATCCAAAATCGTTTGTGAGTAACCTTGTTATTATAGAAAAAGCTGATAGAAGTTTAAGAATCTGTTTAGATCCCAAAGAACTTAATAATGTATTAATTAGGGAGTATCATCTTATTCCTACCTTGGAAGAGTTAATTGCTAAGTTAAGTAATAAATCAATATTCTCAGTTCTCGATCTGTCAGATGGCTTTTATAACATACGTCTATCAGAAGACTCCACAGACCTGTGCACTTTTAGTAGCCCTCTAGGTTGCTATAAATTCCTAAGATTACCGTTTGGCTTATCAGTAGCACCGGAAATATTTCAAAAGTATAGTGAAAAAACCTTTGGAGACATACCGGGTGTTGTCATTTACTGTGATGATTTGTTAATTTGTGCGCAGAATGAGGATGAGCATGATAAGATATTAAAACAAGTTTTTGAGCGGGCTCATCTACATAATGTGAGATTCAACAAACGAAAATTTCAGTATAAATTACAAGAGGTAAAATTCTTTGGTCATATCTTTTCCAAGGAAGGAATGAAAATTGATCCAGATCGTATAAAAGCAATATTAAATATTAAGAGTCCAAGTAATAAAAAGGAATTACAAATATTTTTAGGAATGGTTAATTACTTAAGAAAGTTTGTTAGTAATTTGGCTGAAATAGTAGCCCCTTTACAAATATTGTTAAAAAAAGATGTAACCTGGCTGTGGACTGATTTACAGGAAAGTAGTTTTAATAAAATCAAAAAATGCATTTCTAATGCTCCGGTTTTGCAAAATTTCAATAGCTCCTTACCAATAACCATACAGTGTGATGCGAGCAAAGATGGATTAGGATGTTGTCTAATGCAAAATAATCTACCGGTGACATTTGCGTCACGAAGTCTATCAGAGGCTGAAAAAAATTTTTCCCAAATTGAAAAAGAATTGCTTAGTGTAGTGTGGGCTACTAAAAAGTTCCATTACTACATTTATGGAAGAAAATGTATAATATTAAATGACCACAAACCTTTAGAGACCATATTAAAAAGAGGTTTACATGAAATCCCCTCTGTCAGACTTCAGAGACTCAAATTAAAGCTTCTTAAATATGACATTCAATTTAAATATCTAAAGGGCAAGTTAATGCATATTGCTGATTTGTTATCACGCTCTTACTTAAAAGATTATGAAGAAGATAAGTCATACATGCATGAAGTGATTCATTGTATTGGACTGGCCACACATTTACAATGTACAGATGAACAGAAAAATAAATTAATTTCAGAAACATCACAGGATGTGGAACTATGTAAACTGTTAGAATACATTGAAATGGGTTGGCCTGTTCACATTAAAAATGTTCCAGATGCTCTTAAATGTTATTATAAATTTAGGCAAGATTTGTCCACTGATCAAAAATTAATATTCATGAATCATAGACTCGTTATTCCTAAGGCACTAAGAACAGATATTTTGAATAAACTTCATGAAGGACACTTGGGAATATCGAAAATGAAACAAACATGTAGAATGTTATATTATTGGCCCCACATTGATTCACACATAGAGAGTTATGTCAAAAGATGTACTATATGTCAGACTTACCAAAACAACAACATAAAAGAACCTTTATTAGCTCATGAAATACCAATCTTACCTTTTTCTAAGTTAGGAATAGATATTATGGAACTTAAGAGAAAAAACTATTTAATTGTATATGATTATATGTCAAAATGGCTTGAGATAAAATTAATCCCCAGTAAATCTGCACAAAATGTCATAAATGCATTGATAGATATATTTTCCTGTTTTGGCATACCATCTGAGATTGTGGCTGATCACGTTCCATTTGATTCAGCAGAATGTAAGAAATTTGCTTCTGAGTGGAATTTCAAATTTACTTTTTCTAGTCCTAGATATGCTCAATCAAACGGTATGGCAGAACGGGGAGTTCAAATCGCAAAGAAGATGCTCATTAAATGTTTTGAAGATAAGACTGATTACAGGTTAGCTCTGCTTCAATATAGGTCATCTCCAGTGTCGGGTACAAAGTTCACTCCGTCACAATTGTTAATGTCTAGAAATATTAAAACTAAGTTACCTGTAACACATCAATATTTGGAACCAAAGTTAAATGTAAATGTAAAGACTGAGTTTAACAAAGTAATAGATAGAAATATAAGAAATTATAATAGAAATACGAGATCAAGACATAGCTTTAAGTTACATGAATATGTATGGTTTAAGAAAAATCCTCAAATAAATAAGTGGAGTTCAGGTCGCATTGTTAAGAATAATAATTACAGATCTTATGATATAAGAGATACCAATGGATGTATTTACACTAGAACCTCATATCACATACGATCTCAATAATCTGGTGATCTTTTACTGGACTGAATGTATACTCCATCTCGATGTAAAGTACTGTAATTGTAAACTACCTAGTTGTGAAAAGCTTTTTTTTGTTGTTTTTTTTTGAGAGGGGGAAGATGTATTATCTGTAGCAATATTGTCATTGATTTGGTATAAAATATCTGTACTGTCTGTGGTGCTGCCCTCTCTCTCTCTCTCGCTTGTCAGACGGAGCGACCATATTTTTGCTGTAAGATACTAATACTAAATACTAAAGACGTGTGTAAAATAATTACAAGAATAAATATAATAGTGCCCTCAAACCAAAATAAGTGTTCTTATTTCAACTCCATCGTCGACTATTACAATTACGTATAATCCTTACGCCATCAGCCAAAAAATACAGTTTGCATCAAAAAGACTTAATCAAAACAAAAGTAATTTACTAATGATACCTCGGCAAAAAATGTTACATAAAATTAATTTAAAAACCTACTCATATAATAATATACCTACCTAAAATGATTAACACTCAAAAAAGTAATACAATGCCTTTCCGCTTTCCGGTTACGATAGACAATATAGACAATAATCCACAGACAATATGGACATGGGTAGTCACACTTTTCTGGGCAAGGGCCGCACAAGGACCTACATAATATGTATATGAGCACCATAAGGGCCGCCGCTATCTATATGAGCGCTCGCTTTCAATACCGTTTTGCACAACCGTTCACCCTCTGTCGATGTCGCTTCAAAAATCCCGTCCGCGTGCTACACAGAAAACGGACACGGGCTGTAATTTGGCGACCACGGATATAGACTGTCACCAATGAACTATTATTACCTACAAGCCATGTTAACACGTTCGGTGCGTTAGCGGGTTGATTATATCCGATGCTCATCTTTCCTCCGGTGCGGGGTAAAAATTACTGTACTTACCGCTGGTGCGGGACAGATATATTTGGTCTCCGTGTGAATAAGAATGAGATGGTTAGTGTTTTGGAATTGCCTCGTTAAATAGATAATATAAATGCGAAAAAATTGCATCGGGTTCTTACGACCCGATGCCGACTGAAGCTAAATTTTTTACGTCTAGTGCGTCTATCGGTTCTTAACGACCCGATGCCCGATGACCCTATAGCCGCACTAGATTATATGCTAGTTGAGCTAGTAACGTCCATATGGTTAGACAAGTTTTTTGCAAATAAAGAAAAGACAGTGTATTTAACATAAAACGATCCAGGAAAATGTTGTCTAAGTCATGTGAATGTGAAAAACCTAATAAAAATAAAGTAAGTGAAGGTTCCCCAAAACAAACAATGATCGGTAAGTGGAATATGTCCGATAATTTATATATACTAGCCCGTCAATGGTCACACATTACAAATCTTGCGAACTGCAGCCATGCACACCATCTACCAGTAGGTGTAGCTCATAATGATCAAATACAAATATTAGAACACAAGATTATTCAACCAGCCTAAAATCAAGTTTGGATTTGAAAAATATATTATTTTATCGCTATCGATATTTTTTATCATGCTCAACACTAAAAATATATCGACACTTTTATTAACCAGTGCGGAGAACGGGTCGTTACGATCCTCCAAGCAATTCCTTTATTTACTAACAAACCATGCAGTGTATCTACCTACGATTTCAGCCTTTTATGTAGTGTTTATTTGTCAACATATTGCTATAAAAAATACGCTCTAAAACATTATGCCTATGAAGATAAATCCTCCTAAACAGATGGAAGTCAAACGGATCTTTTCAACCCATCGACGCACCAGAAAAAAGTTGTGCTTCGGATATAATAGACCCCATTCCGCACCAACTGAAAGTCATCAAATTTGACTAACGCAGTGAACGTGTTAAGAAATTTTGTTGTGATAAAATTGAATAAATACGACATGGATGACACAAAAAGGCTCTTTTCACACTACGCTATTTATTAGGTAGGTACGCGCCTCGTCACAATCCACAGTTCACTGACACCTGTGCTAACAGTGCTAACACTGCAGTGTTCACTGACAGGACACGCATCGTAGACGCGTCGCCTCATGTGCGGAATTTGGTTATTGTATAGGGTGTCCACTCACGAGCGACGCATGGACAAGATCTTAGGCGCTAGCAAGTAGCGTTGTGTGAGAACAGCCTGACACATCACTAACATCCACGACTCAAGAACATACTTTTATATTATGTTGCATAAAAGTCTGTCTCCCCTCGAAGGCAATGCCACTAGGCACCACCCATTAGGCTATGAAATCGTCAAATGATGATGATGTATGATTACCTTTAAGAAATCATTTTTAAATTGGTCACATACCTGCTTCCGTGAAGGCCTGTACAGCAAATGAGTGTGCACAAGGTCGTCATGAGTTTGCCGCTTCTCTTTCTGAGGTTCCGGAGCACTCTCCATGGCTTCCATCTTTATGTCTAGAGCGTGAGCGCAGAGCGCGATCGCTGAAACAAAGAAATTGATATTAAGCGGGCTAGCAAAACATTTATGATAAATAACTTTAACAAAGGAAAATACCGACAGAGCAGCATCAATTCGACAGATTTAATTTTATTATGTAACTACCAAACAATAATATCAATATCAATTATCATCGCGATGGTATCAATAACCCTATAATCTTTAACAAGATAGTATTCTGCTAAATGGTTGCAACCCTAAAAAAGACCTAATAAATTCTTCAATTTTATTGCTTAGATACTTAGATTACCTATATTACAAAGAAATCTGTAGTTTATTACGAAATAATGAGGTAAAGGTATGAGGTAATAAGTCTTTTGTCGTAAAAAAGCGTAAATTTGATTATAATTGTATAATGATCATGAAAATTATAGCAAACACTAATGAGACTAACGACCCACGAATGACTTATTAGATGGCTATCGAATTTATATTAACAATATTCTAGATGTGGCGATTCATTCTGACTAATATGGCTACATTATTTCTTAATTATACATTTTATTATATTTTATTTTTATTAAGAAACAGATATTCTTTATAGAATACTAGCTTCCGTCCGCAGGCTTCGCCCGCGTGGAATTCATTTTAACTTCACCCCCGTTATTTCACGCCCTTTGGGGTGGAATTTCCAGAATTCCTCTCTTAGTGCTTCCCTACACTCCCCAAGGAACATACATGCCAAATTTCACGTTCTTCCGTTCAGTAGTTTCGCCTGTGCGTTGTCTGTCAGTCAATCATTCAGCAAGAGTTTTTAATATTCCTCGATTCCCTTGGTCGGATACTCATTTTTAAATGTTCAATATAAATTTTTAGATGGTAGCGTGAACTTGATTGTTTTAAATTGTTAGTAAACCACATAGAATGAAACAATAAAACAATATCTAAACTTAAGAGCATACTAAATTACGTTAATGAAAACCGATTAGCTGAAACAAATACGCAAAGAAATTGACGAACATATTTTTTTAAATAATATAATACTCCTATATGGAACCTATTATATCAAAATACATCCTCCAAAAGTTTTCTCGAATATCTTTTATGTGATTACATCAAATAATTACAGTTTTTATACAGATACAGATTTTGTATTGAGCAAGTAGATCTACAAATAAGACATCTCAAACAGACAAGAACAAATATTTTGTTTATCTCATAACTGTATGGTTCTGCCCGGGGTCATTACTACTGGATAAGGAGTCGTTGGCTTTCAAAACATAATAGACGATTCCCTGGTGGGAAACACTACAATACCTATTATCCTACACCAAAGTAAATGCCAAATGAATTAACACAACAAAAAATAGATATATTTTTATGGCATTAAGGTAGCATGCAGCACCACCCTTCCGCTACCGCCCCTTACAACTGCAACCGACCTAGAAAAAGACTCAATTTAGGGACTAGAATGGTAAGTCCAGTTACCAGATGGTGATAAAATAATATATTTGGTATATAAGTTGGTTAGTTTGTTAATAGATAAGTGTGAAAACAGGGCTAAGTTGTAGTTAAGTAAAATTTTACTTTTTACTTTTGTTTGCAAAAGATCTTGTGTCATGCATTCAAAAGATTATTTAGGTACTTAATTGTAAATTTAATGATAATTATCTGTATATTTCTCGTTAACCTCATTATCGGATAATCAATTTACAAAACCTGGGTTTCATCACCACTTGCAGACCGCGGACGATGCAACTAACCTTTACCTAATACGACTTTACCTAATTGTAAAATGTCATCGTTGCAATAGTAATGCTGAAGTCAATTAAAAGTAAGAATTTATTTTATATTTATATTGATAAGCCGGTCATTACTTACGTAGCCGTTTCGCTGTATAGTGTGAACTAACAATATTTCTAAAGAATAATGGTTTTTCAGTGCCTAATTAGTGCATAACGATTGTATATTTTATTAATCAGCTTTTTGTTTTACATTAATCCTTTACAATTTAGTGCACTAAATCAAAATCTTCGTAAAATAACTATTTAAGTACAGTTTTTTTTCACAAATAAAATCATGAAACCGTTTTGTTTTTATAAAAAAAATTGTCACATAAATCTCTCGGCCGAGAATCAAACGCGGGACTACGAGACTACTAACTAAGCTGCGTTGTCTTCAAACTTTACACTTATATTTTTTAATATTTTGAGGAAACACAATAGTTACTTCTGGAAATAATTTTATGAAATGTTGTGAAAAGGGAGTACTCGGCGCGAATTTCTTACTAAAATATTTATGAGTATCTAATATTTAACCTTCCTATTGACTTGGTGTATTGTACCTACTTGTACTTTATACATAAGACTATGTCTTCCCGTCCCATGTATAATCCACAAGAACATTTCCATAGATGAATAGGTTAGGCCAGTCCGATCTCCATCCATTCACCCGGACTATTTACATATCCGTTCAATTCACGTTGGCGCCAAGGTTCCATGTGAGTTATTAGTAGTCGGAGTACAGCCTTGCTAGCCATTTCGTAACATTGCTAACTGATATTGGAATGGTTTCTTCATAATATATTGATTTCTATGAAAATTATTTTTCCTTGTAGACTCGGTTTTGTATTTAATATTGCTGGAATTTGAAAGTTTTCAGTCCTAAACGACTAACAATGGTAATAACAGTTTAACTTATTTCATTTGTCAATAAAATTTGACGGTTGGAAGAGTCTACTACTTGTTCGGAAAGTTAATTAAAGTATTCAAAGTTTGGTACTAAACTTCGTAATTGCTTCTAGTTCGGCAATGTTGATTAAAAATAACGATGGAGCTTTAGCTTCAAAATCAGAAATTGCCTTCGAATATTTCGATAGACTTCGTGTCATCTAATACCTATCGTTTTATCGTAGATACAACACGTCTATTTTGTTTTGCAAATTAAGCCCTGTTATATTAATATTCAGTTAGTACCTACAATGATAGATATATAGTAACGATATAAACAAAATAATTACATACGTACATAAGTGTATCAGTGATATCTACCTATTACGGAAATAAACTGCAGTTGCTTTGACATTTGGCTATTTATTATAAGGAGAGGTACAAGCGATTGAAGCGCTCATAGCCCGGTGGCATGTTTCAATCTTTGGATGTTGGACCTATTTAAACGCACTTGGCCGGTGTGGATGGGTGACGATTAGGGGCAACCGAAGCAGCAACATGATGCCTCGTCTTCGATTGTTATCCTTGACCAACTGCCAAGTCATTTTGGATTTCATTGAGGGCAAGGACTCTACCATCGTCATCATAGGATTACGACCACTCTGGAAAGAGTGTACGATTGAAGAAAGATTGAATGTCTTTACGCAACTCAAGGAGAAATTAAACTTCCGAAATTTAAATGGATCACAAATTAAAATAGAGTTCACCAATGCGCACAATGGCAGCACAGAGTTGGTAAAAGGCCTCCTCATTCACAAAAATTTAGATCAGATTATACCTATCTGTAGGAGATCTCTAGTAAACTTTTTTTTACAGCATTTTCACTTAAACTTTTATGTAAGTATAGGTATAATTATCTACTTAGTGAATTGAAGCACCCATATCCCGACTTGTGCGGCGCGGTCGGTAGTAAGATGAGCATTTACTCGTTCGTCAGATGTGTGACCGTTAGTAGCAGAATTTCTTGAGCGCTTGTGTCCTTCGGATGGTACATTAAGCAGACCACGGTAGTTATCAATTACAGCTATCGTTAAGCCATGTCGGAGGTATTTGGAGACCCACAAATCTTGATTGGTCACACCTAGTCACACAGGTACAGCGTGGTGGAACGCTCTAGTCAATTTCAGTTACGATTTTACTAGGCTATTATTATATTTATAGGTTGAAGTTATAAAGTTCTACTACCGCACTAGTTTTACTCCA
Organism: Hesperia comma; assembly: GCA_905404135.1. Taxonomy (NCBI): domain Eukaryota; kingdom Metazoa; phylum Arthropoda; class Insecta; order Lepidoptera; family Hesperiidae; genus Hesperia; species Hesperia comma. The sequence continues at coordinate 6,850,349 of FR990034.1, forward strand.
ATTTCTCAATTCCACGCTCATTGGGATACGTAATGCGATAAACGGGGCACTGTTTGTCAATCCATTAACAAGTGGAGCCTAGCTGCGTTCTACATCCGCTCAATTTAACTGTCGATGTTATGGTTACTTACTCGTGGGAGCTTTTAACTGACTGACCTTTTAGGTTTATACGTCCCTCGCTTATACCATTAAATTTTAAAATGCAACCGACGTAAATCTAATTTATATTCAAACTTCATTATATTATTATTATTATCAACAATTCATGCTGTTTAATTATATATAATAGTTTAAATTGAAATGGTATTTTGCAATCGACTATTTTAAAATTTAATATACCTAGATGCGGTCATTGTTTTAAGTGCAATTTATACTACATAATTTATTTACGTAACCAGAATAACATAAAATAACATATATTCCATTTTATCGACTTTTACATGCCCACTACTGGGCATAGGTCTCCCAAAACTTGCGCCATTCTGACCGGTTATTAATCTCCTTACCCAAGTATAATTTATTAAACCATGCCCATAGAATACTAATTATGCTGTGTTATACCTACTTTAGTTGATTAGCTTAATGAAGCCTTTATAATTTTTTGACTATACATATCTAGTTGTACATTGGTATTTACCTTTACATAATTAATTAATTTAGTATTGTTTGCTCTGTTGCAGCTTTTTGTAGATACTGGCAATAAATAACATGAGGTATGTAATAGTAACATGTGAACAATAACTTTTCGAATTGTAATTGAAAACAATGGTTGAATTGTTTCCGACGAATCCATTGCCACGTGATAGACTGCTTGTATGGCCGTCAATATCTCCTCATCGCTAGTGATGTAATATGAATAAATCGGTCAAGTACGAGTCGAATTTGTAGGTTGCCATATCACTATCACGTAGGTATATTTTGATAATGAGTAATTTGAAAAACTATGAAAACATATAAGGCTAACTTACTGAACTATAAATGCAAAGCAATAAATGTAGTCACAGTATCTAGGTACCATTAATCGGTGAGTTCTCTTTTGGATTTTTTTTTAATTTTTATGGAATGTATTGCATTGTCATCAGCTTTTGACCACTGCAAATTTTTAAGTTACAGATTCTGAAGTTGGTGAAAATTACGCTGAAGGTTTCTGTTATATACATAAATATAGTCCACCCTAATAAAATGATGTTGAAGTAGAATGTATGTAGTTCAACTTAAAACTAAGAATAATAGTCTTAAGAGTTTGAAGTAATGACGTTAGTTTGGGTTATATTCAGTTTTGGAAAACTTAAGAAATATTGCCGATTTTGCATCTCGCTACTCGTTTACGGTGAAACAATTTCTTTACACTCTATTGTTATATTAATAGTCATTTGAGAAATACACATAGACCAAACGGAAACAGTTGGGACTGTTTTTTTCTAACCGAAGTCTCAAAGCGCCCCAGTTCTCACGCTCGCCCGCATAACTACTGAAAAAAGTGTATTATATTTCAATGTTACTTACGGGTGTCAATTATTAAAGTCTGAATGCATACAAATAGTTGATAATAACCTCTGTAAGTACTGTGCAATCAAAATTTGTAATTTGAGGGGTTTCAATGTTTGGCTTGTCTTCCATACCTTGATTAGGTACCTAGCCACCACGCAATTACAGTTCGAGTTGCTCGCATTATTTTATTAATGGAAATGTGTCCGGAACTTCAACTTAAAAAAAAATATTTGGTGGAATTTGAAGGACATCGGCGTAAATAACGAGGACCGTCGAGATTTTATTGAGTTCACCATATTTTATGACCTAAGTAACATTTCTTCCAATAAATAATTCTCCGAATGATTGGTTAAATAACTTCGACAAGATAAAATGTGCACTAAGTATGATTTCGTCTGCATTCACCAGAGTGCACCAAGGACAACTGACTTAAACTCAAGGTTGGATGGACTCCCTTATAAACCAAAACCCGTCTGTAGCGAAAAAAGTCACTTTCTTCGTAAAATGCAATTAAATTTTGTTTCAAAGATTTTAATTAAAGTTCCACCTGCAACGTTATTCAGTGTTGAACCAACACATTAAAATTTACGCTGGATTAACATTCATTTCCATAATTTGTTTTGTAAACGCCGCTTTTGCGAGGTAACGTTTTGAAAATGTTTCGCTTGCAACGTTGCGGCCTGGAAAAACGGCCATTGCTTTTTGCAACTTTACGTCACAGAATTAACAAATAAACCCAAACACACTCATACCCCCGCTAGGATGGATGGACGAGAACAAAAATAACACGTCACCCGAGAATTAACATTTGTTTTTCATATAAATATCTGCGCCAAATTGGAATCGAGGAACGGACACCTCGCTACCAACTAGGTTTCGGGGTTGTTATAGGTACAGTAAAATTAATTATAAAATTATACACGAACAGAAAAGTCGCAAAACTAACTAAATAAAATCGCTTATCAATAACATAACAGCATCATCCGCCGTGTGATAAGCTCAAGCCAATATACGCTGACCATAAGCCAACTATTGCTGAAAACTTTATCGTTACTAACACTAATATTTATTACAAATGGCGAGCATAATGCTTAATGCATTATCCACTTATTTATTCAATTAAACTTAATTGACCACAATAAATAAATACGTTACAACCTGCAAGCTTAATGCATTCTTTACGACCCATGCGGAAACATTTGAGAGACATAAAAACTTACGACACAGGCTACTAACTCTTGCACCAATTTGTAGATTAAAGGTAGATAGTACAACAGCCTTCTCTATCTCTTAGAGCGGAGTCGAGGATCACACTGTCCCAAAAATGAAAGGTATAGATAATATTAATGAAGTCCTGGTGAAAGCTCTTCGGGTATTAGGCATCGGGTATTATCCATAATTTCGCCAGATGATTTATCAAGGGTGTTTTATTGGGTAAAATTTGACAAATACTAAAAACTGTTGGTATTAGGAGAATTCAGAACACTTCTGCAACAAAAGGCCATTCTAACATGAGGACTCATGAGGTAAGACCTATCCTACAGTGTTGGGAAGCCAGATATCTTATTCGCTAATCTCTTGTGGCGCTGTTATATAAATAAAATAGGTAAAACAACACGTTAATGGCTACCTTGAGGTGACATAATATAGGAAGGTAAGTCTTATCATCAAATGGAAAGTGGGTATGTAGCCTACCTATATTACGGAACTTCCACGCACACTATTTTATTTTTACTAGAGAATAGTTTTTTCTCCAAAGGTACGCAGTTTTATCGGAATTTGTAGAATGATTGCGTGAGTACAAGCTGGAGAAATTAAACATACATACTTATATAAAATTATAACCCGATCTCGTTTTGCATGAATAACATTCTTCTTATGGTAATATTATTAATGACATCCGCAGGTGAAATTGTTGCTAATTTTATGAGGCTTCTTAATTCCCAATTTTTTTTTTTTCATTTATTATCCTATTTTAAGAATTCTATAATGTTATGCACGTATCCGTATAACAATTCTTAAGAGAATAATACTTATATAATTGTTCTTAATTTGGCGAACCCTAAGGGTTCCAAAAACCATACTTACTTCCGATCTCAAACTCCTATAGTGATCTAAAACATGGGATGTTAAATACAAATGGTTGAAATGATTGAGAACAAGCGAAAAATGGTAGATGACTCGTAATTTATTATTAGATATTATATATTATAGGTGATTAACCGTGATAATCTACGTAAGCACATCTGCTTCCCTGAACCGCTGTCTCATAGTTGAGTAGCAAATATTTTGTTACAAATCTCAGGAGTTGCGAGTCACTGTCCCAATTCTCGGGAAACCTAACGGTATAACGCTATTATGATAAAATTCTCGTGCACTCTTCATTCAAATCCACGCGAATGGCGCGTTGAAAGCGTTTGAGCTATCTGAACATCTTAAACGGAATGGCTACAGTATCTCAAGTTTGGTCGCTGTGGCATTTGAGAACGGGTCTCCTACCCACTCAACATATTATTACAAATGTCTGTGTTTAATACAATGTACTTAAACACTGTGAAGCGTATGATCAACACGTAGGTACCTATGACTTATTACAAATAGTTACAAGTATCTCACGTTTGGTCATGTACCTATTAGTTTTAACGCATAATATAATTTTAATTGATTAGTGTAACCTTTGATCTCAATTTAATAAACGCTAATTCGTTAGATATCACACGATATACTTATTGGGGCTTCGAACGGCATTAAAGCTTGGTTGGCCATTAGCCCCTACAAAACTCATCACTTAAGTATAAGGAGAGACCCATCCCAAGTAACAAAATATGGTCTTGTAGTGGTTCCGGGGCCAAGTCTATAACAGGCTAGTAAACGTTTATAACCACGGAAAAGGGCCCATTTTATACGCGTACTTTTGCTAATAAAACACTCATAGTATATTTGGCGAGCACCACTTAGACCAATAATATACTCATATTTGGACTACGCAGAACTATCTGCTCCCGCGAAGCCAGCTATAAGCATCTAATAGAACCAGGTAGGCGTGTAACATACTCCGCGCATCTATTACTAGCTACTTCAAACATGTCTGAATTGTTGTTGTGTTGTTCGATTATGGAGGAAAATAAAATAATAAAAAATAAGTTCATCTATTTTATATTATATGTATTAACAAGTATTTCGCACGTAATATTATAAGTGCATACATGTTTGCACGGCGAACGCGTAAGTATTTTCGGTGAAGTATATAGTGTTTTACATCTCAATTTTTGTTCGCCTTTTGAATACAGCATATTTACTAAGTTGTGTTTAAAAATAATATTAATCCTAACAGCATTGTCGCGCCATATTGTGACGCATTAGGGTTCCACATACAAATGTGTTCTTATATGGACTTCACTAAGATATCTATAGACACTAATAGTTTTACAAGAAACCTTTATACAGAAATGAAGACTATAACAGCATTCGAGAGTCCACAATAATACCAAGTACACTTACTCCTAAAAGAAACCACTGTAGAACTTATTTACTTATAATTGGCACATAAAGTTGACTTATACACCCCTATAAGGTCTAGTAACAAATGCAAACGGTTCTAAGTGTATTTAGTTCTGTAAATTACTATTACTGGCGTATGACACTAATAGCGGATTTATAATTACTTCTTGTAGCCGATTATAAGTGTTACATACTGGAGCAAGTTTTCTCAAGTGTATTTACACCTATGCAACACTTTTATAGTTAATCTTAGCCTTTACTGCGCCTATAATTTTGTTCTATACACGACTATAAGTCAACTTATAAGAATAGATGTACTATAAAACCAAAAGAACTCTGTGTAACCCGTTATAAGCTTGGTAGTAAATCCTGGTACCACTAAGAGAGACGTACTAGTGCTGTGAGCCTGTATACAGGAGAACTTTGTTTCTTGGGATGCTCCGTACTTGGATAAAAAAATTTGGAAGTAACAACGGATAAAAATAGATAAACTGGAAAAATGCCGCATATGACACCGAAGCTAATAGAATAATTTCTTTACTGTATATATCTACTTTAAACCAAATAACTATTACTTATATGTATAAATTGTCAAAATCCCATGGAATCGTATCCGCCCTTCATCTACCAGAGCATGAAGCATCTTTGACCTCCACACAGCGCAGCGTTGATTGATTGTTTGAAATCTAATAGGGGTATTACGTTGCGAGTCATGTTGTTTTCATAATGGATAAAGTTTTAAATAAATAAAGGTCCTTGAACTTCTTATTTTGGCGACAAAGATTAAACGATGTCTTATCTATGTATTGTCACAAAATTGTAACTTATCGAGTATTAGAAAAATTTAAGGAAAAACAATATCTGATAATATTTCTTCAAGTTGAAAATGAGAAGAATAATAACAAATAATGGTATTTACTTGTTAGAAACAATATTTAAAAAATAATTACCTCACTTACGCGAAAGCAATTTGTAAATATTTTTCCTCATTAACCTTAACATTTCACTCTCTTCGTCTTTCGTTCTTTAAGGACTAAAGGGATTTTATTTTCGTATAAATTTTTCTGTTACGAATAAAATATCAGTCTTTGAGGCGTTATTTTATGAGCCTTTGATGTGAATGTGTGTGGTGTAATTAAATACTTTTAAGGGAAGATCGCATAAAATCAGTTATCATAAAATCAGTGATGATGATGACGATGATGATTGTACCTAATAATAATAATTAGGCATAGGTTTTGATGTGGGTTTAATGTTGATATTTTTGATCCGATTCTATTATAAATTATCATTTTTTTAAATTGAGAAAAATATAGATATTAATTGGCTTCATGAGGAGCGCAGTACTTAGATCTCATATTTATTTTTAGATTTTGTCTACGCGCTCGCTCTCATAAATCTCAGACAACAGCCAAATGGATTGAAATTGGTATAGTTAATTTAATTGTAAAAAGATTACTAGGTAATCATAATATTTCATGTTTGTTTTCTTTTAAGCGGTTCAGAAATAAAGTCATTACGGATATTTGGAGAATCTCGACTTCGATTCGAATCACTAGGTAATACCTACATAGATTTCCCGAGGCGTAACGAGAACAGTTATAGATACCATCTTGTTATAATCCAGTATTGGTTATTAATACACCTACCCGTGACATTCATTCATTAATTGATTAATGATCCATGCAAAAAATCGTTAATCTTGTCGCATCTATGCAATCAATCAAATTGTCTTAATTGCTTTTCAGTAGAGTAACAGCTGTCATTACTTATAACTTTATGATGGTAATAAACTTTTATATATTAGCGTCGCAAACAATAAGGGTCAGCTCACACCGAGACGCGACGCGACGCGAAGATACTGGAAGAGGCCAGTGATTTCTCGCTGCGCCGCGCGCCGCCGCGAGACGCATCGCAATGTCGCGAGGCGCATCGTAAAATCGTTGGCAACACGACGCCTCGCTGCGCAGCGAGACGTCGCGCGACGCAGCGAGAAGACGCGCGGCGCAGCGGAATGTGTCTACATTCGCCACGTGCTCTTCCTCTTCTGCAGGAAGTCCGATTATAACAAGATCCCAGTCTATCATAATAATTTCACTTTTTTCACTCGCACACTCGATCAAATCGCATCAATTCACCACGAAGTCTGGACGGACGGCGGCGGCCTCGGCTACGCCTCGCGGCGTCGCAAGGCTTTGGGAGGCGCAGCGCGGCTCTTGCACGCCGCGCGTACCGGCGATGCACGGCTGCGTAGCGATGCACCGCGCTGCATGAAGCAACGTATTCTGAATTCTCACAATGAAATGTGTATCTTTTCGTGAAGAAAATAAAGTTCTATTTTGAGCCGCTCTTTGAAAGACTGCGCGCAGCGTCGCGTCGCGTCTCGTCTCGGTGTGAGTTGACCCTAAGTGGTGAGCTCCTCTAATATTGACTCTAACACAGACCATGGACCATAACGCTGTCTATGTGCGTATTGCCAGAGTGTACAATTTTTTTAATCCATTCATCCATTATTCTTGAAGGGGTTAGTCAACCCAGATAATTGTGAGGCGGAGTGATTTTTTTTATTAAATAATGTTTGCTATTTATTTTATTTTATTATAGTAAATCCGCCCTCGCTTCGCTTCGGGGAACCAGTCCCTTCAAAAATCTCTATAAATTTTAACAATTTATGTTATTCCGATGTCTAAGCTATATTACTGCAAAGATTCATGAAAATCCGTTCAGTAGTTTTTGCGTGAAAGAGTAACAAACCCACACACACACTCACTCACTCACATATGTACATCCTTACAAACTTTCGCATTTATAATATTAGTAGGAAGTAGGATAATTGCAGTTTCAAAAGCTATCAATTGATGAAAAAACAGTATTGGTTATTTTACTTTAAGGGTACGACTATCAATGTATTACGTGTATACCTCTGGATATTTTATAACATTGAAAATATGAAGCGGAAATATTAAAAAAATATCAAAGACCTCGTCCAAAAATTTAACTCAAAGCTCTCAAATTACCAGGTCAAATAAAAATTCCACAGTGATTGCTCCGGTCGTCGCCCAAGAATTGCAATAAGGCAATAAAATCCGGTAATCTCGTCTCGCTGAGATTATACACTGACCTTCCGACACTGACATAGTGTACTGGATGCTTTGTGAGTCACGTGACTAAGGCTGCATGCATAGACAACTACGTACATGTCATGTGCAGAATGAATTAATCCACTGTAAGCTGAGACAAGTCGAATCTACGCCAGTGCGTGCGGTGAGAATATTATTGAGTTAAAGCATGTACTACTAAGTACAAAATGTCTTTATATCCCATAATTTTACTTCAATATAATAGGTGCTCATATTTATTGTTCATATTACACACTGAAGTTTTCTCATATTCATATTTAATGATTCGTAACATGAATGCGGTAGCAAGGAGAAACTCTTGATATTTTGACACATAACGGACACGAACGAATTTAACTCGTCAAATGTCTTGTTTCTTTTCCTTTTTTTGTCCGTATACCTACCTACGTTCACGGCACTCGACACTGATGACATTGACTTCTCGATTATTTAATTGACTTAAACTATGCTAATAATCTTTGTTAATAGGTTTAACCGAGCCCAATAACAGATCATTACGAATCATGACACAGACAGCAATCAGCATGGATTCGGTAATCCGCGGTACTTTGTCCTCTACCCGTAATTGTTGTATCAAACACGTTGATTAGGAAGTTTACTTTTACTGTCTGGTTGGAACGTGACGCCGCACGCAACACTTTCGACTTTCAGCGCGGACGATGCGAATGAAAACGACACTTTTTTTTATTTATATCAACACAAATATAATCTTCGAGGCAATTATTCGCAATGCGGATTTGCGATTTTGTGGTCAAATTATCCGACGCCGCTTGTTAACATAACGGAAGATGAAAACGTTTAATTGCGAAAGATGGTTGTAAATACGTATTTAATATAGTTAATGTTTTATGTGAATCGCTTACTCGGTGGCTGTGTCGATTGTAGGTAATCGAGTAAGGTGATAATGTGTTAGTTGTCATTGCATAATATTGTTAAGTGTCAGGAGTACTGGGTTCGAGAAAATGCCAGAATGTACCACAAAGACTTTATTGTACTCGTAGATACACAATTACACTATGTACACAGTACACACCAAAACACCATGCACGTAGGTACTCGTAAACACACTCGTCGAACACTGTATCGCCCGTAGAAATCACTTCACTTCTCGCTGGTATCGCTCGTAGTTATCGCTGGTTCTTCCCGGTTTCGCTTCCGAAACTAGAATGCCACCCACTCGACCGAGTGCTCCTTTTATACCACTCACGCACCATTCATGCCATTTCTAGAATATTCCCGCTAATTTCGGTACCGTTTGGAATGAGGTTCGAGTACGTTCCTTGCAATCGACTTTCGCCCTTATGACTATTGCCGTAAGGTCGAAGCGTCGTGCGCGTACTTTCGAGTCGGCCGCGCTCTATTGTTCTATTGTTCGCTTGACATGTTTATGGCCCTTATTGTTTATTGCTTCCGGTTTAGCGAAGTAGATACGCCAGGGTTGTCACAATATCTTGTGCATTTAGGGTACTTTTAGCCCTCGGTGTCAGTATAATAACATGCCTAATTCATGTCGTCCCCGTCGTTCGATGGACGTTAGCGGTGCAAGACACTTAGATGATCGAACAATTAAGAGTAACGTCTTATTCGCAAAAGGATAGAGTGTCAAAAATATTATTATAAAAACAAAAAACCCGACTGCTTACAAAAGAAAAAAAAGTGTCACAATATCAACATAAAATACTTCATGGTGCTGCAGGCGGGGACAAACGTAGTACTTGTGATAAATCTTTTTTTACCCGTAGGTAACAGTATTGTTTGTCCCCGCCTGCAGCACCATGAAGTATTTTATGTTGATATTGTGACACTTGTTTTTTTCTTTTGAGTTCTTTTGTAAGCAGTCGGGTTTTTTGTTTTTATAATAATAATATTTTTATTTCAGACTTTTTAGTGTTTTCACCGAAAAATTCTACTTTTTAGGATGGTTTTTGACAATTTGTGTTAAAACGTGTGCCTTAACGTTATATGATATATATTTTTGAAAAGGTCTTTTCACGATCTTTCATTTGATACCCATAATGCTAAGATAACAAAAAAACTCAAGATTATCCCCTCTTTTTCTTCCACTTTCGGGCGTATTTTGAAAATTCATATAGCCTATGACACTTTCACAGTTCTGACGAATTCAACGATACCTCATATGTCGAAATCCGTTCAACCGTTTGGGCTGTGGGGCGGTCCAAATAATCCAAATGGACATACATACATACACTCGAAAAACATAACCCTCCTGACGCAGTCGGGTAAAAAGACTACAAAAAGAAAGGATATGCATGGGCAGGTAGCATGAGCTATTATTGAAATTGCAAAAAGTGACTTCGACAAAACTTAATAAGTATGAGTAGGTAATGATATTTATATCATACTTGCTCAGTAACTAGGGATTACTATGGTGGAAAGTCTCCTTGTAAGTTGGTGTTTGCAATTCAAGGCAACATTACGTCGCACTATGCTTGAATTGTAATGTTCACATTACAGTTCAAGCTATGCAAAACTCCTTGGTAAACAATCTCTTTTCTTATAAAATGGTAAGAAAACTTTTTACTGAAAAAAAAAACACTGAACATTTTCATAATTGCAGCAATCTTAATATATATAATTCTTCTGTGCGTGTGTATGTCACTGAACTCCTCCTAAACGGCTGGACCGATTTTAATGAAATTTGTTGTGTGTGTTACAGTGGCTTTGAGGATGGTTTAGATTAGGATCTGACAGACGGCGCTACCATCGCAGTGTCAAATATTTTTAGTCTGTCCCGACAGTTAGCGCTGCGATCAAATTAAAAAAATCCTTACTAATATTATAAATGTGAAAGTGTGTTTGTTTGTTTGTGACTCTTTCACGTCGCAAAATGGCTATTATATGGTATGGTTTATGTGTGTGGGGATAGTTAGGAGCGTGGAGTGACGTAGGCTACTTTTTACCGTGGAAAAACATCTCATTCCCATGGGAAGATCGATGTTTTGTTACTTGCTAGATATTTAGTTCGGGATGTTGTTAATAGATGGCGTTAGTAAAAGTCAATTGCAAGTTCTGATCACGCTATCAAATACTACCTACATGTAATTTACTTAAGTCATAGGTAAATTTTATATCTGATGTTTCCGTATATCATATTATGGCTTTAGCCGAGATTCCTACGGGAGCAGGACCTACGCGGCTATAATCTACGGGTCCCGAAGTAACCATTTTTTTTCTATTTTTTCTCTAAATTTGCTATTTATTCTAATTAAAATTTCATTTTGCATTACCAATGTTTTATTTACCTCACAAGAATGATATAAAGTAGAATGCTTACCTCGGTTGCAAGTAGCTATTACACCCTCGAACTATATTCACCCTCGCTCGCTGCGCTCGCTCGTGTGACTAAATATCTCGGGTGCACGCGATCCATTAGCGCCCTATGCGAGCTGCGCTCGCACTGGCGCCAAATTGGATCTTGTTCTGTAATAGCTTACTTACGTCCCTTGTGTAACAATCTACTATTATGCGCCTAAAATATCAAAGCACGTAATATTTTGATATTTTATTACAACTTTAATATATTATTATGGGTGACCATGCGGCGTAGTCGGTATTAGGTATATCAGTTGTAGGTACTTATAAAGCTAAGCGAAGGGCAGATTAAGTATTTCCCAACCGGAACTGAGAAATATGTGACATATTTTAAATTGTTGGGTTGTGGATGCTCATAATTTCTCACGATTTTAAGAATTCAGAGAATCCTGGTACATGCGAAAATATAAGAGAATTTACATAGCAAAAGTTATACATCTAAAATACGAATATAGTATTCGTAGAGGACTTAACCGTAGAAAATTTTAGTATGCCAGATAGTGGAAAGAGCGTTCACCGAATAATTACCGTATAGAAATGTAACCTTCAATTAACCCGTGAGAGAAAGGGTTGCTCCTAAACCAGTCGGTGTGAGCATTATAATATGCCTACATTGCCTACTAAGGCATAGTTTACTGCTATCTCCAACTAAGCGACATATTAAAAAAATATTTCTCTATACAAGCAGAAAATGTGACACTTTGTTAGCAGTGATTTTTTAAATACATGTGGATAAAAACGTCAATGGTTCATCTTACTCTTTGATCTGTCATTGCAGCTTTGTTTTTGAATTTCAACACTCACAAAATGTAATTGTTCGAGCAAAATATTTCTCAAACCTTGGCCTAGATAGATTGTTTTTTTTGGCATCCAATATTAATTTGGACTGATGAAATAAGATAATTACATCGTGGGTACTATTTAAATCAACCATTAATAATAACCAACCTAATTCTTGTCCCTTATTATCTGATTATTTATAACCTACTTCAAAAAAAGGAGGTTCTAAGTTCGAGTCTATATTGTTTTTTGTAAGTCCACCGACTTCATGGTCATTTGGTCAATGATTTTCACGGTCATGTGTGAACCGATTATTGGAACGAAGTTCTTCACCGCGCAGTATGGATGGAGGCTATAAGAAAAATTGTGTAAGATCTTTCCCGTCACACGCTTGATCACGTGAGGTACGTCAGATAATAAATAATATGCATCAATTAAGTTATGAGAATAGAAGTTAATAAGAATGACGTCAGGTAGGTGTCAGTTTTGTTTTAGATAATAACTTTTAACAAAATGGAACCGACTTTAACGCCGAAAAGTAAAAATCGGTTCAGTTAAACGCGGTTAATATTCTTAAATCCTTGTCCTAAGTCTGATAAACACGATGTTCAAAACCGTATCAAAATCAGTTCAGCCAAACAATATGCCTAAAATCTTCTCCTAAGTCTGACAAATACTACTTATGCTGAAAACCGCATTAAAATCGGTTTAAACCAAACGGGAGATAATCGCGCACAAATGTACCTACATACATACGAGTACATACATACGGGTCAAACTGAGAACCTTCTTTTTTGAAGTCGGTTAAAAACATGTTTTATCGATTACGAAGTGCAACAATACCTAAGCGGTCAAAACGTACAGACAGACATGTAAACCTGAACCCGAAAACTGCCTTTGTTTATAAGTAGGTAATAATAATAATAATAATACTCTTTATTGTACACCATATAGAGAAACATAAAAGAGACATAATATAACAAAATGAAATACAATAGGCGGTCTTATCGCTAAAGAGCGATTTCTTCCAGACAACCTTAGGGTAAAGAGGAAAAGATAAAGATACAAATTAAGGGCGGGGTGTACTAATAGCAAATTTTAGCAAAAATAGAAATAAGTGACAGACGTGAAAGGAGCTAGATATGAAATTCTCGAATTTAAGGCAAACAGAAAAAGGTAACTTATTATGATAGCAATAAAAGGATCGGATAAGGTTAACATTATTGAACCTGTAGGTAATGTTCTTTAACTAGCTTTTTGAAGGAGTTTAGGGAGCCAGCGAGACGAATAGATTGGGGTAGGGAGTTCCAGAGGTGGACGGCAGTGACTGAGAAGGAATTTTGATAGAAGGAAGTAGAATGTGAAGGAGTGCTAAGGATGAGGTTTTTAGAGGAGCGCAGGGATCGATCATGGGTTACATGGAGAAATTTAAAGTTATCTTTAAGGTATGGAGGATATTTTGGATCAAATAAGACATTGTAGAGAAGACTGAGAATATGAGCATTACGGCGAAGGCGAATTGGGAGCCACTTGAGTTTGGTGCGATATTCGGAAATGTGATCATATTTTTGGAGACCAAATATGAACCTTATGCATACATTTTGAAGGCGCTCAAGTTTGTTTAATTGCTCCTCAGAAACGTCGAAATGTAATGTAAATAAAATATATAGAGTAGATATGCCTTATCTTGGACGAAATTGATTGCAGAACGGGTATTTTCCATGAGTCCTGGTTATTTATTTACTCACCTTCTGATATCTTTTAGTTTCCAAAGGCGAAAGGTTAAAGTTCATTTTCAAGTATGAAAAAATCGATTTGCTTCAAAAGCCACAACATGGATTCATAACGAAACTTTTGATTTGATTTGCTAAAAATCTGATGTAATATTCATTTGTTTGCTTCGATAGCCGTCATCCGGATAAATTGAGTTTGTTGATTGCGCCTCTAGAGTAATCTAATAGGTAAAATAAACATTATTTTTATCTAAAATTATACCACAGCGTTTATTCTTTTTAAATTACTCACTGCCATACAACAGCGTCGAATTTAAAAAATATTTTGTACCTACAGTGTATATGTTCATTTAAATATGTTTGTGTGTAAGAGAGAGAGCGAGAGTGTGTGTGTATGTGTTTAGAAGATATATTTTATTTACTTAGATATAAAAACGGCGAAATATAACTTTGACTCTCGGATTTAGAACTTCATGAGCAATCACCTGTTGATATAAATCATTAGAGTTACAATTTCCTTCTCATTAGGCTCATTAACTCTAGACTTAACTTAATCCTTAACTGTCTTAATAATAAACGCGGCGTAAAGTTACTCCAAGATATTTTTTTGTCCTTGTCATGTGATTCTCTAAAGTCAAAGGTTAGAAAGACAAAAACATTTAAACTCGGAGTATCTTTACGCCACGTTTAGGGCTGCAATAGACGTCCCATTTTTCTCTCCGATAGTCGGTTCCGATAGTCTGATCAGACAAATTCAGACAATAGAATCGGACGACACTCGAATCGGACATGTATTGTAAACAAAACAAAATGTAGGCACGAGTGCCTTCCGATTGTCTGATCAGACTATCGGGGAGAAAAATCGGACGTCTATTGTAGACCTTAAGGTTAAGACAGTAAGTGTTTTGGTACTTTATGTTTAAGTACTTTCAGCCGACTTCAAAAAAAGGAGGAGGTTTTCAATTCAACTGTATTTTATGTGTATTAGTGAACGGATTTTGATAAGTCTTTCTTTATTCGAAAACTTTTGCTTGTCGTGTGCTCTATCGTGAGCGACTTTTTGACTTTTCTGTACTTGTCAATGTTGAAATTAATTATTTTTTTATAAAAATTTAGTTATAATACTACACTAGATGAAGGTACAAGAAAAGTCAAGCTTTAGTGATTATGATAATCAGGGAAGTATAAATCTGATGATTTGCATACGGCGAGATAAACCACTATCCTCTTTACAAAGTAAGTCACAGCTCAGAATTTGATTAAGTAATTTACATAATCTACTATAAACCGACGTGGTCTTAAATTATGACGCACGTATTTGCAATGTTGCCAAAGGGATTTAAGAAAATTAATACTGATATTAAGGCGTGTTGTGTCTTACATGTTGAATTATGTATAACATTATGCCTTTGGGATAGATTTTGCTAAGTTACCATTATGTTAAGAATAGCTACTACAAGATTACAAAAAGAATACATTACCTATATTATATTATAGACTAGTAAACCCGCCCTCGCTTCGCTTCGGGGAACCAGTCCCTTCAAAAATCTCTATAAATTTTAACAAATTATGTTATTGCAATGTCTAAATTTATAGGAACGCGTTGCGTCGCGCTGCGGTCGGCGGCTGCCGGCCGATAGGTACCGCCACAAACGCTACGCAATGTATTTTTAAATCTGTAATATCTTCGAAAATATTCAAAGAAATTATGTGCTGTAAAAGGCCATATAAATCTATGTTAAATGAACAATCTATTTAAGGTATTTAATTAAATAAGGAATAATGCTGTAGTGCTTAAAATCGCTTCGAAAATTAGCTATTATTTGCCGTAAAAAGTAAATGACAAAAAATGGTTTTGTGGGATATCGATAAGAGATAGACATATAACATCGCGGACTTTTCTGTAGACCTTTTCAAGGTGTACAATACTTAGTACATTATTTTTATAAATCCTATAAGGTTAAGCCTGCGTACGCAATGTAAGCGGCAAGAAATGTAAGAATTTACGACACCACATTAGAAACCCTGAAAA
Source organism: Hesperia comma (assembly GCA_905404135.1). Lineage (NCBI taxonomy): Eukaryota > Metazoa > Arthropoda > Insecta > Lepidoptera > Hesperiidae > Hesperia > Hesperia comma. The sequence goes on from FR990034.1 coordinate 6,866,359, forward strand.
TAACAGTATTTCTCCATTATTTAATAGATGTTATTATACATAAAAACCTTCCTCTTAAATCACTCTACCTATTACAAAAAAACCGCATCAAAATCCGTTGCGTAATTTTAAAGATTTAAGCATACAGACAAACAAACAGACAAAAATAGCGACTTTGTTTTATACTATGTAGTGATACATATATTTTTGTTAAATTTCCGCATTTCTACCCGCACATTTGCCGCATATTTAAATTGCAGTCTAAATCCCTCTGTTCGACAGAAGTGTCACATCCAATAAGGGATAAATTATTTATGTATAACAAAAAGTACCTAAGTACCTACATCGCGGACGGAATCTATTCATCTTCATGAATGCTGGAAGGATCGATCTATGGAGAAACATATGGTCACTAAACTAACACGTCATTATATATGTTTATTTTTCTTAAATTCAGTAGGTAATTTATTTTATTAAATAATGTAGTAGGTACTATCTTTACAACAATATATTCATTTCTGACATTCAAACACATGGGTTTGATAAAAACAAAAGCAAAAAACAACACATTGATACGTAGAAATAGGGACAAATTGTGGCTTTCTATAATATAAGTGTATTTACAGAAAGCCAAAGCAAGTGCGGTACTGGTAGACTGGGGCGGGATTCCCGTTACTTTATACTTGAGTCGGCCACTGGAATTGCCACTCTCCGTCGAATGCTCACAGTTCAATTTAGCTTGTACGCAAAAATTACTTAAGGCATTTTAAATTCTCGCCGTCAATCTACAATGAACCTCGATCACAGGAGCGGAAAGCTGACATTTGTGTGGCTTGTCATTTTTACAAATTCCATATGAAACGCGAATGGAGTAAAATACCGCACGCAAGCGCTGTCATGCGAATAACTACTCAGTCGCTCAGAATTATAGATGCAAAAAGACGCGTTCGTTACTAATGCAATTATCTTCTTATACCTCAGCTAGTGATCGCGTTCTTTTCAATTAAGATCTTGTTACTTTACCTGAATAGACAACTACCTAAATTGTAGAACAGCGAAAAGTAGTAAATTCAAACGGAAATAATGAATGAGGTCTTTGTCGCTTGTAACGTGTTTGACTATACGAGTACCTACGACTAGACGAGATTATGGAATTACTATTCCTCACTTAAACAAATTATTTATTACTTATGATCGCAGTTTGGCTACTTACGGCTTTAAAATTCTTGATTAAACCTTAATCACAGGGACGGAAAACTAGCATTTGTGTGGGATACAATTATGACGAATTTCAGATCGATAGTTTTCGACACATTTTTGACACATTCCGTATATAAAATGTGTCGAAGTATTCAATCGAGACACTTTTGAAATGTTTAAGGCCTACTGTCCACGGACGCGTCAAATGACGAATGCATGACGAATGCATGCAACCTACAAAATGAAGGAAGGCGGCGCAAGACGACCGGCGGACGCAACGTTACCGCTCCGTGGACACAGATTTGACTATTTCTACGCAAGATGCAAGCAATCGGCAATTGGCGAAAGCGGATACGTGCGGTTTACATGGACAGTAGGCCTTAAATTAGCAGAATTGTGGTCCAGATCGAACGTGAACGGAGTACCTATATATGCCGGCACATCGACGGAAAGACATTTGCACGCTGCAATGGCCCGCTAAGACGCTAATGATCTGAACCACTGAATCATGAAAATTATCCGTGACTGGAGATAATCTTACCATGCGGTGACGTTATAATTGACCTCAAGTGGAACATAAATTGGTCAGGACGTGTAGAGAGAAAGTGTCAACCACGAGAAATTCTATTATGGACGGTTTACATAATAATAAGATTGCCATGGAGATTGTTTAGTGCTTTTGAACTTTTTGGGAACTTCACTATTTGTTTTTAGTTTATTGATGCTTTAATCTAGCGTAAAATTGGCAAGAAATCTTTTTTTAATTTGATCGATTTATTTATTTGACGAAGGACCCGGATTACGCATTGGTTAACGCCCCTAATCGCTATGAGCGTAGAGCGTTATTTATTATTAAACATGATCTTTTTTTTGACCTTTTGATGTTGTCAGTTTCCAGCTGAATTCAGTGGAATCACGTCGACGAAAAATAAATAGGTTAGGTCAGATTAGGTGTTTCTCAAGAAATAGAAATTAAACATTATAAAAGAGAAAGCGTAATCAGTTTTGTTTATTCTGATTAAGACGATAATAATTTAACATTCATTTTTCTCAATTAATCTTAACGTTACCAGATTAGATTAAACTAATATCACCGAATGCATATTAGATTTTATCACGTGAGAATAATTTAAACTTTGCGAGCTATAAAATACTAGCGGACCGCCCGCGGTTTCACCCGCGTGGATCCCGTTCTCGTGGGAATATATGCATGTATTATACATAAAAACCTTCCTCTTGAATCACTCTACCTATTACAAAAAACCGCATCAAAATCCGTTGCGTAATTTTAAAGATTTAAGCATACAGACAAACAGACAAACAGACAAACAGACGGACAAAAATAGCGACTTTGTTTTATACTATGTAGTGATAATAAAAACAAACTTAATTTGGACGGTACTTCTTACATTATCATAATATTTCACATAACTGACTTTTAATGTTTGCCTAGTCAATGAGATATTTACATACATTACAGGTACGAGTACATTGCACGAATTGTCACAGCTTGGTATACTAAGAAATTTTCAATAACTTTGGCAAATCATTTCCGAAGGTCCGGCCTACACTTGTGGGTTCGCATATTAGCGCGAATTTGAGTGAGCGCTATTAGACGTACTACAAGGTTGAAGGTACAGCAAGACTGAACTAATTTTTAAAACAACTGTCATTGCCTCAATGATAAAACCGGTATATTATGTAAGCGAAATAGCTACAACCGGTATGCAGTTAACAATAATGCGTGGATCAATTCCATTACGAGTACGCACTAACAAGCGTGAGAATATAACTGTATTGTCACTTCAAACAATCGTCGCAAGTTATTTGAATTGAGTGAAAGCTTATCATTTTGATGGACAGTCATTGTAAGTAACATACATACTTAGTGGGTGTACACTTATGAGTTCCGTGTTAGATATAATTTCATGTTTTTATATCTACAATCATAAACGAGTTGTTACTTTTTCTATAGTACCGTTATTTTTAGTACCGTTTTTTGGATTGTGTAATCCGAGAACAGGGAAATAGCTTGTGCTATGTTTTTTATAGCTTCCCTATGTAATATGATATTACCTGATTATATAAATAACAATCAATATACAAAATATATCTACGTAACGTATAACTATAAAAACGTAATAGATCCGTTTATTCTACGAATAACATAAACATAAAATATCATAAATAGAGCAAAGTATAGTACCAGTCATAGTGAGTGGCCACTATGATAGTCATTCAGTATTACAGAAATACCCGCCCTGGGTTTGCTTGTATCGAGGGCGGCATGGACAACACAAATAATACATCACTAAACCTCTGCAAATGAATGTCTGCCTCTTCTTCATAGGAACGACCATCGAGTCGGCTACGTGGTAATGAACCTTAAAAAGTCACTTGGCTACAACCCATTAATGGCCCATTACTGAGCACGGGTCTCTTTTAATTTTTGAAGAAACCCAAAAATTCACTTACCTACCTATCGATTTTATTAATATTAAATATAATTACTAAGTAATGTAAAGATATACAGCGGTGGGAACATGGATAGGTGAGCCCTAATATATAATTCGTAACACATAGTTCCATTCATAATAACAAAATTACTTACACTCCACCAAAGCAGTACTTTTATACTAGTTTATCCATTTTCCCTGAACATAAAGCAGCATGACGTAATATCCTCTAAGCCGATGTGTGTAAGGGTATGACCTTCAGCAAATAGTTATAGATTAGGAGCATAAAAAATAAGCACTCTCACCCTTACATCGCTTATTTGGAAAGGTCGGTCTCCGGCGTGTATTGAAATAGTACTTAAATACATCGCCAGAATTCAAGAAGAATTTCTTAGGATTTTTAAACGATAAAAATACTTCAATTTTACTTTCGTACCTCGACGTTATCTTAGTGCAGCATAACTTCAAGTAGTTGACTTTATTTGTTCCGGCTTGGGAGTTTGTGAGAATCTATTTTCTTTCTTTTCTTTTCCTACTTTCTTGGTTGATAACGCGATGTATTTTTTATCTCGGTAGTCGCTAAACGGACAGACGAACTACGGTAAGTTGTCTTTGGACATCAATCACCTACCTACATTAACGGCATTACCGGATGTAATGTCTGCCATGAAATAAGGAAATGATGTAGAACTAGAGTCAAAGGGACTAGGATGGTTAGTCCAGTTAGTAGATGGTGTTAAAATATTAATTGGTTAGTTTGTTAATAAATGTGAGGACAGGGACTTTTAGTGATAATTAGTCCTGTTAGTTAATGTTAGTAATAGTCCAGTTAGTTATTGTTAGTATGTATGAGGCTCGTTTTAATTCCGTCACAGATGCGTTCCAATTTTTGCCATTCCGGAGATATGGTGGTGGCACTGTAGGTATAGTCCTACAAGGATCTTTTGGCGCATGAATGACGTGAGGGCGACAGAGACAGCGCCTTGCAAGGAAGACAAACTGTAAGGCACTGTCTCTCTTACCCTCACGTCAGTCATGCGCCAAAAGATCCGTGTAAATCCAAAAAGTAGTTTTGGTGTATTAGTGTATAAGTAGGTATGTCAAATTGTCGTTACGTCAAGTCCCTTTTTCGTCAATATGTACCTAATTTTAGTCAATAACAGATCTCCATGGACGACAGAGACCACGTACCATCATACCATCAGTTAGCTAGTCTGCTTGATTATCGGCTACTCAAATTATGAAATAAAAGTAATATTCGCGTGCATTAAGTAAGCGAACTGAAGAACTCTAGCTAGCGCAAGGCAGTAAAAGAAAATGAGTTTATTAAAACGTAATTAATGTTACTTTCGCGCCTATTCTGTCCAGTTGTTTAACACGTGGAGATAGTTAATCATTGTTCTGTCAGTGCGAACACTGAGTCGGAAATATGTGCCGTCTGCACGGAAAGTTTGCTGCGTTGTAATGTAACGACGACATAATTTAGTTCGTATCTCAGTTCATGCGCTACTTTATACTGAGTTCGCAGATAGGTATAATGGAGTATGAGAATGGTAGGAATGAAGTTTAATTGCATCCCACAGAAATTCCAGCTTTCCGCCCCTGTGGTTAAAGTTCATTGCGGATTGAGCGCGAAAACTTTAAATGCCATAAGTCAATTTTGCTTACAAGTTAAATTGAACCGTAAGCACAGGTAATTAATTTGTTTTAAGTGGGGACTGGCATTTCAGTATTCTCGGCGACTCAAGTACCTATAGTCGTAAGTACAATGCCACAAACTTATCTGACCCGGTGGCCAAAATTGGAACTAATGCAAATATTATACTATTGTCAGACAAAAACCAAGACAGTAGCGCCCCTCTTACCGGGCCAGATAAGTTTGTGGCACTGTAGATTAGTTTTACCTACATCGCGCTGTGATACGTAGAAGTTTGTATATTGGACTTCTGATGGAGGACTCGTGTTAATATGCTGTACATACACTTTCAATAGTCTGTAATAGAATTTAATCACTAGCTTTCTTTGAAGAAAAACAAACTTGCTCACCTAACAGATCTCCATTATGTTTTCAAAGATGTATTAAGTTCACCAATTCACCTGAACCTGAAGTGAAAATTTTAGCTTCGCTAGGAATTCAACCCAGGACCTTTCCAACGTCAGTCCGGTGGTAACCATAGCGACAAGGGTCGTCAGTCGTTATTTAAGTGCTTAATTTAAAAAAGTCCTTAAATTTAAAATCGTTGTTAACTTTGTACGATATAGCGACGGTACTTATCTACATACCTGTAGTACAGTTTGTGCCCTAGAAACAGGCACATTACATTTTTTGTATTCGGTACATGAATAATATACTTCTATTTAATGCTACACAGCTGCAAAAGAATAGATAGTATTAGTTCAATTTTGGCTAAAACTTAACTAATATTTAAGGTCTACTATTTTATTTAGTCTTGTCAATGGGTGACCTAGATGTCCTAGTTCTCTTGTCGATAATCTTGAGACAACTTAGGGTTACCGAATATTGTATCTGTCCGAAGTCATTAGATAAGTCAACGTGTATTTAATAAAAGGAAATATCTAGACCGAAAATATTTTAGTAATTGACTTTTGTTATCCAATCTATCGAATCTATTTAATCTATTGTGTCTACAAATCTAAGAATTGTACAAATTAATCCTTAGATCTTCTCTATTCAGGTACCTTACAAGGAATTATTCATTATTTATCCAGCTATGGGTAAATTCGTAAGCTAAGGGCGCGTCTACTAATTGATTGGTTGGTATTGAGGCTAGACAATCAGTGGATTGCCTCGGAGGAACAATAAATTGCTTCTACTTCATTCAGAAGTATACAGATTTATTTGGCTTTTGGATAACGTTATTTGAAAAGTGATACTTGGTCGTATTAACAAAATCTGTACTGATAGATAGACTTGTTTGTTCGTAACGAATCAATTCAAAAACTATACTGCATTGATTCAAAAAAATTAATGAATCTAAAAAAATCACTACGAGTACTATTATGCAACAATACGTTATGAATCAGCTATATTTATTATTTTAAATACTTATATTGCATGATGAAGCCTATGGACCGTCCGGATTTACACCGTAATAAACATACCTATTATATATATTTTTTTATTTTTGTCTGTCTATCCATTTTTCTGTTTATCCGCACTAATTTCTGAACTAATTGCTGAAGCAATTTTAAAGAGACTCACTGCAATAGTCAAAGTAATAGGGCACCTTATAGGCTTGCTATAGGTAAACCTTATTTTGGAATTCTCATGGAGTTCGTATTTACGCGAGAATAATACTGCCAAGGAAAGCATCTAATTCATGCATTATAAAAACAACTCAACAAATTCAAACATGACAAATCCTATGCCGTTACAACAAGTCAAAACAACTCAACAAATTCAAACATGACAAATCCTATGCCGTTACAACAAAACCTTTTGTACGTTTCAAAACAACTGCCGGTTACGGTCTACAAACAAGATTTATTTTGCTTGGATCGTGAAATGTTAATCTTTATGGTCAATCTATAGAATTCGCGGCTCGTGAAATTACGTAATTTAACTTTCTTAGGGCGATACGGTCCCTTTGCCATTTACTAAACTTACAAGCAATAACATAACGGGTAGAGTAAGCTTGCAAGGCTGTGTTGTTTATGTCAGAAGCAAATAATTTTAACGAAAAAAAACAAGACTTAAAGATTGAGTAATAATATAAGTAATTATATAAAATTCATAGGCATGTACCAGTGAAATAAGAGGGGATTCCTCGATTTCCATGGGATTCCATCATCAGACTCTGATATAGGTAGCGATGGAACCACCTCTAAAGTCACCCACTCTACTAAAGAACCCACTAAACAAAAAATTGGTTCACAATAAATGACGGATCCTAAGTCCCAGTGCAGGTCATGGTCACCCAGTCTACCCATGTGCCAAATATCGTAATATGATGAGAACAATTTTGCTGAATTTTTTTTTTCTCTCAATATTAGTTGCACACCACAGACCTAGTGTCCGTGCGTTTTTATGCATTTTGTTAGTTTGTTTGCACTTTTTTTATATTTTTTTACTTTTTAACATAATATATGCTCCAGGATTAAACTAATTCGCTGGTTAATTAGTATAGAAGTGTAGTTTTCAGTTTAGGTTGGGGCCTTGCGTCTGCGTTGATCGTCCCAGGCGTTATTCTATTTCTTGTTGAATTATATGGTAGTCCCTATGGCTGATGGCTGTAGCCAGGTTGTAGTCGTTGATCGTCGTAGTGCTGGCCGTTTTTGCCTCGTTATTGAACTCGCTGATGGCATCCTCGCTAACGTCGGTGTAGTAAATGCACGAGACAGTGTGCCTGGTTATGGCAACTACTGCATGGGATACACTGTCGTGCAGTTTCCCTTTTTTTTCGGATTTATTATTATTAATTTTTCTGAGTTTCATATCCATCCCACTCATCGTTAATAGATGATTTTCGGGAAAAATATATGTTAAATCCTTTCCCGGCCCCAAACTATCACCAAAAACAATTTCATCTACATCGTTTCAGCTGTACCGCAAAAAGCCGTCACACACACTTATACTTTCCCATTTATAATATTAAGTTTTATTAGACATTTTAGATCGACCGAACTCGCGTAATAGTTTATATTACAGCGATTACTATCAAAGCGATCTTAATCAAATTTCAAAATACAATAATTATCCCGTCCCCAATCTTCTATCTGGTAGATTTACGATCAATTTACTGGTGACCTTGAAAGGCTGCTAATGAGTGTGAGAACCACCAGATCCGGTGGTGAGCGACCTCGCACTGCACTCATTGTTGAGTGTACCTTTTGTTTTCTGTTCGCATTTACTAACGTTGTATAAGAATGACACACTTTTGAGGGTTCAATGCATTGCAATTTTGGTACAAATCTTGAGATCAATTTGTGTACTGTTAATATTTAATAGTGCTCATATTACGTTTATTGTTTGTTATAAGTACCTATAGGACCGTAATAAACTTCTGCCTCCAATATTTTTTATAGGTTTGTTTATATGTGTGTTTGTTCTTATCGTCATGTTTATCACAGTAATGGATTAACTGATTTGAATGTTGTTTTCATTAACGTATCGTGAAGTAAGGAAAAGAGAGATTTACCAATTTAAATCATACTTTTCGATTATGGTTATGTCAGTAGGTACTATGTATGCTACTGCATACATATTTTTACTGTATGTACTACAGTACAGATTTAAAGACGCGAAGACATAAAAAAGAACAATTATCAGTTCCTAAATATAAGATTAGGATTTACCTATTGCATCTACCATTTAGAAATATTAGTCCTGGAAACGAAATGGTTATACACCATTTCGAAATTAAATTTTGTACAGATTTTGGAACGTTAAACACTTTCATAACGCTTTTTAAACTTGAAACAACCTCATTTAAATCTTATCGAAGAAATTTCATTCACGATGTCTGCGTCAGTCATGAAATCCTGCGGATTTCATGACTGACGCAGACATCGTGCGTGCTCGGGAGTTAGAGCGGATATCGGCAAAACTTTCAGCTCGTTAACGTTAGTTTAACCTTCGTTAAGTCAAGTTGGAGAGTTTTGGCTGAGAAAATCCGACATTTGGATGGGCCAATCTCACTGATTCACTGATCTCACTCCTTGAAGGTATACTCCACTCCTTAAATGTATCTTCTACCGCTGTTACATGGTTTAACTCATATCTTCGGGGTCGTTCGCAATGTATACGAATCAATAACACTTTCTCTGACATGTCTGATCTTATTGCGGGCGTACCTCAGGGTGGCGTTCTCTCTCCTTTACTTTTCTCCGTCTTTATTAATACGGTTACTCCCTTTATCTCTTCTAATTTCCATCTCTACGCAGACGATTTGCAGATATATCATCATTTTAGCGTGGCGGATATTAACTCTGCAGTCTCCAGCATCAATCGCGACTTAAGTTGCATCGATAACTGGGCTAGATCTTTTGGTCTCAACATTAACGCCAGTAAGTCGCAAGCAATAATAATTGGGAGTAGACACTACCGTAATTTGCTTGATTTGTCACAGTTGCCATTGGTCAGCCTAGGTGGTACCGTCATACACTTCACCGACACTGTTAAAGATCTAGGCATAATCATTGACTCGAATCTTTCATGGAATGCCCAGGTCAGTGAAGTTAGCCGCAGGGTTCATTATGCTTTTCATTCCCTGAGATGCCTGCAGAGTTTCTTGCCCTTGAAAACTAAAATATCTCTTGCTCAAACTTTAATTCAGCCCATTATAGACTATGCTGACGCCTGCTACTTGGATGTCACGGAGGAGCAGTTAAACAGACTTGAGCGCTTGCAAAATCTTTGCATTCGTTTTATCTTTGGTATTCGCAAATATGATCATGTCTCTCAGTTTCGCAAGGATCTCAAGTGGCTCCCAATCCGTTTTCGCCGAAACTCTAGGATTTTATTCTTCCTTTTTAATATCCTTCACTGTCCCACTGCACCATCCTATCTGCGGGAACGTTTTAGCTATGCTCGTCCTTCAATCGCTCCTTGTAGAACTCACCTTAAATCCTTACTCCAATTTCCATCTCATAAAAGTTCCTTGTATTCCCGCTCCTTTTCTGTTCGTGCAGTTAAATTATGGAATTCGCTCCCACCTAGTATCCGTGAATGTAAAACTATTTCTATTTTTAAAAGACGTGTAAAAGAACATTATTTATCATTAGCTACATAAAAGTCTGTGTATATACTTTGTAAGTTTATATATTTGTATTTATATATATGTATGTATATATTTTATATAGGTATGTATTTGTATACGTAATATTTTATTTATAGTATTATTATTATTATTATTATAGTATTCATATTAGCTAGGTATAGTATTACTAGGTAAAGTAGTTTATTTTATTTTTTGTGTGCACGGTCTTTCTACCAGCTGAAAATGCCACTCTCCAGTCACAGGTCTGCTGGAAGAAATTTCATAAGAGATAAGCAGTACCTTTGTACCATCCTTACTAGAATTAAGTTTATGTAAACTGTATCTATGTGTGCATAAATTATTAAATAAAAAAATAAATAAATAATCCGCATTAGTAGTGGGGTTCAATAAGCTAATACCCAACCGTCAGTGTTGGAAATCTACTGACGAACATACGCGTTACTTATACCTAAATCCGTCTGATTTTTATGGATATCCAGTGTTTGTTTCAGTTTTCTTCTTTATATCATCAGTACAAGGGCTAAGACCTTTTGCTCCTCTTAGCCGATGTGTAATACGTATAAAGGCTTACTTTATTCATTTATTTAATACTTTATTGTTTGTACACCAAAAAAATACACATACAAAAGCACATAAAGTAACACAAAGAATGGGCGGCCTTATTGCTCTAATTTAAAGCGATTTCTTCCAGGCAACCCAAAAGAAGGTGTACAAGAGGCCTTACTGGTAGGTACTTTTCCCTAAGGCTTTATTAGAGGAAAAGATTCGCGCCCATAAAAGGTAATTTATTTTAAAATAATGTTAAATTAGGTACTTAATTAATATGTAGAATTTGTTATTTGTGTGTTTATCATCTGTTTGTTCATTAACTCTGTCTGAATAAACTGAAATGTTAGTAATGAGTGATTGATATATAATTGTTTAGTATGAATAGAATAAATAAATAACGCTTCACACTCATAGCCCCACACTAGGATTCCCTGTGTCGTCGGTGCCATGGACAACACACAAGACAAGGACACACATCCAGACCGAGAACGGCAATTCAAATTCATCATTCAAATTTCCGCCTCGCTGGAAATCGAACCCAGGACCCTCGGAACAGCGATCTGGCGTCTTAACCATTGCGCCATCCGGGTCGTCAATATGTATGGATGTAGCATTTATAGAGAACGCCTCTGTTCTCTTGTGCCTGCCGAGCTTTTAAGATGTCAATAATAAGACAATACTGTATAGATAGAATTGCATAGAAGGTGAGGATATTATAGCATTCCACTGAAACCTTGTCATTGCGTCAAACCCTCACATAATATTACATTATAATGGTGTTCAAAACTTTGCAAATTACAAAACGGATCATATAACGATACGGTTACTAAACATCCGGCGTGTGGCTGTTCAGTTTGAAACCAGTATCCAGTTTTAAACCAGGCTCAATTATATCGCAAACATTTCGAGAAGGCTTAACTTAATAAGTGTTTCAACGACAATTTCATAACAACCTTCAGTTCAGTAAGTTAAACACGAAATCGTGCGAAATAAGGAAATTGTCATTCAAATATAAAACTTTTAGAAGTTGAAAAGGCTTTACTTTAGTTAATAAATTATCTTAATTGAATGAATGAATGTTGTAGACCAATGCAGATGAAGCGGTCTTGTATTTTCGTGTAGTGATCTGCTGTAAAACAATGTTTTATTATGACAACAACCAGAAACTCCGGCTTAATGTGCCCTCCGAATGAAATTCTGTTCAAAAATATACACATAATAAGAAGCTCGCCCTTTTAAATCATAAGCAAATGTTTGCATGGTTTCAATTTTTTCACCTTCAAGAAAAGGATGAGGAAATTTAACCTTATTTCTTATTACTTTACGTTCATGTTTTTATTTTATTATTTCTCGATATTTAACACTTTTTTATTGTTTTCAACATTCTTTTATTTTCTATATTGATTGAGTTGTAAAACTAGCTTCATTGATATCCCTTTCTCGTCAATACAGTAAAAGTGTTTACCAACTTAGACAAGAACCAGAACTAGGTACAAGATTTCCTGCTTCCTGCTACATGGGAACCAGAAGTACACTTCACGTACTTGTAGTATAGTACCTTGTAATAGGTACTAATACTAATACTAAGTTACTTATCGATACCTAAGCCTGAGTCGTCGACCATACATACTCGTAATTGTCACTCCCCGATAAAACCAAATTTATTACCTTGTGAGAAAAATACTTATGACATTTTAAATTCTCATCAATCTGCAATTTACTTTAATCACAGGGGCAAAAATATAGCTCATGTTTGGAATACAATTAAAATGAATTTCATATCGAAAGCGACCACAGTGTGGTATAAACGTATTCCTTACTCTTCTAAATAGGTATTGACTAGCAGACCAAACTAGCTAAGTAATTGCTGGTTAATAAGCTTGTTGTAGTATTAGGTCTAGATATTATTAATTATTATAAACAGAGAACAAGAACACAGATTCTAAATTGATTAACGACCAAATTAATCACAAATGCGTTGCTAAATGGACGAAGCGAATCAGGGATCAGAATATAACTAAGTATAAGACACTGAGACCAATATAATTAAAAAATATCACCAACCTAAGTTGTAAAAATTTGCAGGAGAGAACGCTTTTAAGACAAGCAATGGCTTGGCCGTTTCGTGTATTGCGATAAATCAGTTCAAGTAATGAGAATAGACGGAGCTTTGAGATGAGTGCTCATGAAAATTTATCACAACATCCTACAAAGTAAAGTGGAGAGAGAGTGTTATGTAACCTTCAATAGGTAGACCTACAGAACATTTTGACACCAGGTTCGTTTCCCAGTAATGTTACAAAGAATTTTAAGTACTCAAAATGTACGTACGTCTTTTAACTGCAAAAGGGTATGGTTTTGGGTATATGAAAGTGTCAGTCATCTTTTCAACCCACATTGGTACTCTATTGAGACCGGGCCTCTTCTTAGTATAAGACACACAGATGATTCCGAAAAGTCAGAAGTGCACCCTGTAATTCAAACCCGGACCTCTCTAGAAGAAAGCCGAATTTACAACCACTAGGCTATCACCGATTTTAAGCGCCAGTAGTCATGTCATAAATAATTGTATTTATTAAATCCAGTTTGCGAGTTTACCGATTATGAAAATGTTTTTGTTCATTTACCAAAACATATTATTATATTCTGGTACATGTAAATGAAAGAAAGAATGTAATTAGTGAACAAAAATGTTGCTACTGTGTATTTGTTGGTAAAGATTAAAAAAACGGATTGATTACCTATTGACACTCTACATGGGTATTCAGATCTATCAATGTTGGAACCCGACCATTCACCCTACCGACAAATAAGCGAAAATTGGGATTACAAATTTAATGAAATCTATTTCGGTTTTCCATTTCAAACGTTGTTCTGAATTCGCTTTCAATTATACTGCCCGAAGCTCAGCTTAGTGAGAATGATATAAAAATCCTTGGCGCATGTAACTGGAAATAACCTTTTTCAGATCTCTCCTGAAGATTTTCCACCACCCTGACATCTGAAAGGTCGCATTTGAAGATCTACGAGTAGACGTGGTTATTCTTTGGGCATAACTTGTATTGTAAGATATGATTTAGGGCTAGCGACTTAAGAAAATCCATACTACTTACGTTAATAAACGAGTTATGGTATAAGACCATGGTATCCTGCATTGTACATCCTGTCACTAGCTCTCAGGAAGAATGTCATTTGATATTAAGTCCACCCATTGTACATTGTAGTCTTAAGGTTATTGCAATAAAGGATTAACAAAATTTAATGAGTGGGCTGTATTTTAAATTGCAAATTCCATCGATGGGCCAATGCCGATGGCGTGGCGTGGCGTGGAGTGTGCTTTAAACCTCTTCAGAAATGAGGAGAGATCTGTACTTAGTAGAGGGCGAGAAAATCGAAAATTATTTGATCATAATTATTGTAACATGATTTTTGTGGCTTAAAATTTTTCATTCAATTTATTTAATTATCAATAGATATATAATGTATAATTATCAGTTGGTAAGTATATCTTAGATTAATGCACATTTTATTTTTATTCGACCGTCTTAATTATTTACTTTATTATGAAGATTCGTTATTTTTTTTGACGGCGGCAATGCTTTTTAAATACTCATGTTCACACGCTTGACGAATCGTGAAAAAAGACGAATACGGATACGTCTTTTAGAAATCACGAATCGTGAATGTTTTATGATTATGACGGATACATTTATGTGAACTTCAATGCGGATATTTTGACGAATCGTGAAAAAACACGATTCCGTATTCAATGTGAACGTCCATCCGTCAAGACGTATCGTGTTTTTTGCCGAATCGTCAAAGACGTATTCCGTGGGAATGAGCCCTTACTGCAACAAAGTAGGTAAGTGACAGGCAAATGTAATTTTCAAACAACGTGTAGCACTAATTTGTAAGACTATATTTACGCCATATTAAAATTTATGATGCTGGAATATGCTTTTCTTAGAACTAGAGCCATACTATGTACAACCGGTAGGATAGGATGTAGTCTTGACTCACGCGAGAGATAAGGCGCTTGTTTGACTAGCATCGATGAAAAGAGTAAGTTGAATACGAAAATATCAAAAGAACAACAGTAAAGGCAAAATGATATCATCAAAAATATAGTGAATAAGTTTTTGATAACTTAGTATGTTTAATCACACAAGTACTCGTGGTTGTATCCTTCAAACAAACGTATGCACATTTTGTAATATACAATAAATCGCAGATTTAATACGACTCAGACAAATTGGATCAATTACAGGTGACACTTTCTAAAACAACATACGATAACGTAGGATTCATATATCAGGAACAAACTAGTTTTACTCGTTGTCACCTACATAAATGTGAAACATTAATTAATAAAAAAATTAACGAAGTCATCGTGTAGTCAAACAAAATATACCACATAACATAATTCTATTTAAAAATAGTAATTAAACTAATAATATAACTAGAAAAAGACGCATAAATACGTAAACAAAATTAAAACTTAATGAATATTCAAATCGCTCACTCGCTTGAAGTATGGCAATGCCCTAATCTCAATAGGCATAGGACAGGATATTACATGGGAACCAGTTAGGCGCAAACCGGGCGTGAACTAGGAACTAATAGGTTGCGTTATTTGCCTAATTGTAGACATCCAGACAAGAGTACATTTCCTACGAGTTTTCACTACTAAGTCATTAATATGTTCCGGTAATTCTATGAAGGTTTTCAAGGAAGTTTTTTCAAGTTAATAGTCGATAATTGGGTAGTACCTGATGGTGATTGCAAACTGATAGCTGTCCATAACATTGAATGCAACCAACAAAATAATGTGGGGGAAATTACTTCTAACTCTATTTTCCCATTTCTAAGATTGCAACATTGATCGCTTACACTGACATCCCTGCACTAGAATTTCCTTTTGTGCATGACATAGACAATAGAAATATAAGGTCACAACCACCCTCCAGGGAACAATTGTTCATTGTCACGGCTGAATCAACCCCGTCGTTTGGCCGTGAACACGATCCATGTAACTGGGTCGAATCAACGTACAAAATACTCGCTTGTCGTACGTATCGTAATAAAATCTGTACAATCCGCGACGAGTTAAATTGAAAATCACATATAGTTACTATGGTCCTAAGTGTTAAGTACTTATTTTCATTTCATAGTGTACATTTTGAAACTGTTTCATTCATTTAACTCTCACACTCTGCTCAGTCCGCTGAGAGGGTACCTGACGCTAAGAGGGTACCGGTCGTAAATTCGATTATGAATCCCGAAGCGAAGTTTAGTCCCCAGTTCGACGTAAAGCTTTTGATACAATAATGTACATACAGTCAGCAAAAAGTGAAAAATTAAATAATGAACTTGTCGATTTTAGCGACTGAAACGGACATTGTGGTGGACCAAATCATATTGACGGTGCTCTATGTCGGTGCTATTTTAATAGAGTTCACTTTTTATGAACGTTAAGAAAGCATGATTTTGGATGAAAAAAAAGGAAATGGTTTATGTGGAGTTATTTATCTATTTCTTTGTATTAATTGTTCAGATTTATGGACAACAATATTACAAGTAGCGTGAACATAAACATTTAATCCATTACAAACAACATCTCGTAAATTAACACTTGTCACATAAACATCACTCAAACGTAACATACATAAAATCCTTACAAGTCGTCATCAAAGGACAAAGAAGAAACATTTTCCACTATCAATTTTTTGCTGACCGTACATAAACAATAGACTAGTGGGCGACGAGGCGACGACATCGAGGACCGGTGAGTGCCTGTCACGCCGTAGCTATTATTCGCTATTGGAAAACACCGTGCTCGTTGAAAAAAAGGTGCAAAGATTTTTTTGTGATTGAGCATGAAATTGATTTATCTAAGTAGGATTTGAATGATGATAAGGAATAAGTATATAGTAATAGCGATATTAACCCGAATTATGTAATTGGGCGACATTAAGATGCAATGCAGAAAAACCAATGGGGAACCCTTGGTGATTGATCACTCTTTTAATACTTTTTTTAACCGAATTTAAAAAAGAAGGAGGTTCTCAATTCAACCGTATTATACCTATGCTTTTTTAGGGATTTATTCGTCGTTTATGAGCCGATTTTGAAAATTTTTTTTTGTTGGAAAATATTCCAAGGGTGGCCCCATGATAAGGACACCAGGATCTGATGATGACATCCCAGAGAAATCGAAGGGTACTTTCGAAAATTGTAGGGGCGAATATTATTTATTGCTTAGTATAGCCAAATAGCCAATCATCTCTCATCATCAAAACTCAAAAGTTATTCAGAGGATGAAGACAAAATATGACTGAATTTCATATTTGCTGTGAAGACAAACACAAGTACTTATGTATAAACATAAATCTATCGAAACCAATATTATATTATTAATATATTACATAAAGCTCTATTTATTTCGTTACCAAATCCTTTAAGCTTATTGATTTTTTAGACCTTATTTACGGAGAAACGTTATAAGACGACTCGTCAGCAGAAAAATATATTTTATTTATTATCATTTTATTGTAGCTGTTTCCTTATTCTAACATGTTACAATTACAATCTTTGAGGTAGTATACAACAGCTTGCCTAGTAAAGGCATACAATATTAAATTTATGAATTATACAAAACTTAAGCTTACTTATAACTTAAATTAAACATTTTATCGTCCTTTATTATCATGTTTTAATATTGGAGTGGGCAACAGATCGGATATTCTACATATACAATATTACAATACGGATATATGCAATATTATTTAGGCGCTAGACGTTTCATGGTTAATAATATATATTCATCAACTGAGTAAAATGATTTCTTTATTAAAAAATCCTTTAATTTTATTTTGAAGGTTTTTGTATCTTCGGTGTTGAGTATTTCATCCGGTAGTTTGTTGTAGATATACGGAGCCATTCCCAGTATGTTTTTGTTGAAGAGCGCTATTTTCGCAGGAAACATAGTTATTTTATTCTTAAGCCGTGTTGATTTAAACTTACCAAATAAATGAATATTCTGTTTTACAAAGACACATAACTCATATATGTATAAACAAGGAAGTGTTAGAATTTTAAGTTTTATGAAGTGTGGTTTACAACTCTGTGGAACTTTTATATGTGTAATTGCTCGTATACATTTCTTCTGTGCTTTGAATACATTTACTTTATGCGTTGAGTTACCCCAGAACATCACCCCATATTTAAGAGTAGAAGTTACGTATGCGTGATAGGCTAATAATGCAGTGTTTTGGTCAGTTATTCGAGTGAGTCTATTTAGAGCATAGGCATGTCTGTTAAGTGTTCTACATACTGCATCAGTTTGAGATTTCCATTTCATGTCATTGTCAATCCATATTCCTAAAAATTTCGTATAGTCCGTCTCTTGTATAGTTTTTCCCATGTATTGTATTTTTAAATTGTCTGGTGTGTATCTTTTATTATAATGAATTAATTTTGTTTTGTCCAAGTTTATGATTAAATTATTCAATATCATCCAATTAATTATATTTGTCAGTGATTTGTTAATTTCAGCTTCATATTTTTCTTTATCATTGCCAATGAAAATCACAGTGCTGTCATCTGCAAAGAGCACCATAGGGTGGTTCACTGCTCTTGGAAGGTCATTTATATACACTAGGAATAACAGTGGGCCTAAGACACTACCCTGGGGAACACCATACAGTTTTATATTGGGTGTAGAAGTGTAGACTTTCTCAACACGTGATTTTAAGCATAGTCGATTTATCTGTGTCACTTGTTCCCTGTTATTTAGATAAGACCATATAAGATTTAAAGCTTGACCTCGTACACCCAAAGCTTCTAGCTTCAATAATAGAATCTTGTGGTTTACATAATCGAAAGCTTTGGTCATGTCCATGTATAGGGCTGTTATAGGTAATTTTTTATCTATATTTGTAAAGATTTGTTTTAATAGATCATAAACCGCTATATTAATGTTTTTATTCTTTCTGAAGCCATTTTGTTCGTCTGTAAGTAAATTGTATTTTTCAAGATAATTATACAGATTTTTGTATATAACCTTTTCGATAATTTTTGAAAATATAGGGATTAGTGCTATAGGTCTATAACAGTTCAAGTCCTCCTTGTTACCTTTCTTGAAAATAGGTCTTATAATCGTCATTTTTAATTTACTAGGAAATACACCATGTTCTATGCATAGGTTTATTATATGGCTTAAAATGGGGAAATGTGATATGATAGAATATAATATCTATTTGATGGAAAATTGAAATATTGGTAAACGAAACAAATGTGATTAACTAATAAATGTAAGTACCCGAGTAATTTCATCTTTATTTTATCACAATATTTGTACTTTTGTGGTATACTTTATTGTATACATCACGGGTATACATTTCGGTGTATTTTACTGTAAATAAATTGAAGAAAAAACAAACAGTGATTAAAGAAATAAAGTAAATTTTCTCATCAGTCATTTTATGATGAATATAGAAGAAAATTTAAATAATAATAATTTATTCACGAAACCCTTACACTGTAGCAAGTAATGCTACAGTCGTTGTGAGCGACGCACGATAGCTTTACTATTTGTGATCATAATAAATTCAAGTTATTACGAACGAATATATCATAATAAAATAAACAGTTCTCAAAGAAGAACCATTGTAACTGTCGGTCTTTTCAGGCTTTATTTTATTTCTCACGAAACT
This sequence comes from Hesperia comma, assembly GCA_905404135.1. Lineage (NCBI taxonomy): Eukaryota > Metazoa > Arthropoda > Insecta > Lepidoptera > Hesperiidae > Hesperia > Hesperia comma. Next base: position 6,885,997 of record FR990034.1, read on the forward strand.
CTGCTACAGTTTCACAACACAAACAAATATCTAGGAATCTAAGAAAGACTTTCTATTACATACTACATAAATTTTATTTCTTTAACGAAATAAAATACTTCACAAGTGAAATTTTAGGATTTTTACCTATCCCGTTTGGCAATCTTCTACCAAATGTAGCGAGTTGTTGTTGTGTATTCCCTTCTATGTTTTAAGGAAATTAAGGTAGAAGTGTTATAGTATTAGTTGGTGAGTTAGTTAGTAATTGTATGTTTACTAAGCTAGTGATAGTTATATTGATACTCACCCGGTTAGGATATTAAATAAGCTACATAGGCAAGTATATCACGTCAGTTCATATCGCTATAAAATACAAAAACAGTGAGTACCCGTGTCATTGGCTTCAACTTCAACCCATTAATGGCCCACTACCAAAGACCTATTAACCAAACCAAAAAACCTTCCCCACTAGGTACTGAATAAGGGTATTTTCTTATTATCTGGCATGGCATTAAAACTCAGTTTAATAATACTAGGCATGAACAGCCTTTATACTCCGTTTGAATTCGATCCTGGAATTCGTTATTATTGCATGGTACACAAATACCAGCGTTCCGACAATGCGATTAAGATACATTTAAGATTGGCGGCATTATCTAAAAATGTCCTTACAATTTTTTTCTGACAAGCTAAATTGAACTGTGAGTACAGATAATAAGTTTGGTTTTGGCGGAGAGTGTCAATTCATATTCTCGGCGACTCAACTATAGGTCTCAACTAATATTTCTCAACACCTAAGTGCAGCACGGATCCCATTTGACCCGAGGCAGTGCGATATTTCAACCGTTTCACCGAGACCCGTCTCCCATTCTAAACGCTGTTCTTGACCTTAAGACCCTATCACTTATATTTATGTCGTGAATCTAGCTTTGCTCCGTCCTATGCTATTTTATAGGTTTAATGCCATTTGGTGAAAATGTGCAAAAATGTACGTGTATTTGTGTAGCAAAATTCTTTTGTAGTAGTTCCATTGTCAATTATTATGTCCGTATTAAGGGAAGGGACATTATTCAATAACTCATAATAAAGAAAATAAACAACCTCAACATTGAATAGCAATATCATAAAATGAGAGTATTATCAATTTGTTTTACAAGAACATTAAAATAGTTTGTCCTGAGGAGCATAGATACAGATTTTTTTAATGACATAACAACGTTTAACATAATTTAATGGGCTTACTAAAATTCAACCAAAATTCCTATAAAAGATAATAAACTTGCAATAAGCTTTTAGCACAGAACCTGTTTTGATCTGTCTGTGAAGAACAAGGGCATGTGATTCCATTATCGTGGGATTTAATCTCTTGAATTGTTTTTTTTTAAATAACGCTGCACATTCATAGCCCCATATTAAGGATCCCTGTTTTGTTGATGCTTTGGACATTATGTAGATTGTAGGTATAACACACAAAGACAAAAAGCATAAATAAAGCGTGTTTAAGAAGCGTGTATAATGAACAATGTTATATCGTCAGAAATTCTCACAGTAAAAAAATAATGGATTAATGCGTACTAAACCTGAATTCAAATAACTTATAAGTAAAAACCAAAATAAATATTGAAATGCTTGCTTGAAATACGAGAATGCACCGCTGTAAAAACTACTGTTTACACCTATTACCTACCTACCTACTAAAGTATATAATAAAACACTCTATTGTTACCAGTAGGCACATCTACGATTTTATTCGATAATTGTTAAAACTCATTGTTGCTGAGCATTAATAACAAGTTACCGGTGGAACAAATATCTATGCAATTTTTTGCGATCGTGGTAAACAACACCTTCTCACACATACTATGTTGATACACAGATAATGACGCTATCCACAATCGCCGTGAGAAGTGGTGTGAAGGACCCTCTGAGAACTTGGAGATTGATATCATTATCATTATTTTGTTCATTGTGTACAGTGTAGGATACTAGCGGAAATATGTTGATATGATGATGAATTACGCGTTTAATATTGTATTGTAGTTGATTATGGTGTTTTTCAATCTGCCCTTGAGCTTGATTATTTAATGGTTGTTTACGTGTTAGAGTTGAGGACTTCAGGTCATACTATAGGTAAGTTAAGACTCATCTCAAGCACTTAGGACATTCTTATGACGAAGGGCTTATAATTTATTATTATACAAGATGAATATTTTCAAAGATAATACAGGCTGGACATGAGTTTGGAATATAGCCATATGTAGTAAAATGTTGTCTGTAACTATAAGTGGGAAAAAAGCTCCTTCAGAGTTTTTGTCTCTTCTTCTTCCAAGGCCATTTATCGTAGAGATTTGTTGAAGAATTTGCGTAGTTTAAATTTCGAAAATTGTTTTTAAAAGCAAATTGGAATAAAATTTAGTGTTTTTCATTCGAAACGGGAGATAGAATTGACACTCGTAGTGTCAGACCAGGGACGAATGTTGTAAAATAGGTTGGTACTAGGATGCGAGTCAAATGTAATATTGTTAATTTAATTTATGACCTTTAAGCCTATTATGTATTTACTGAATACAGTCATTAGTTCATGTCATTAGTACTAAAGTTCTGTCATAATTCATCATTATAGGTAGACAGTTATAATGGAATCATTAGGTATAATAAATTTAATTTTACATGGTAATCAACGACCTTTAAAAATAATCTTGAATTTTTGCATGTAAATGTCCGACCAAGTCTTGAACTTAGAATTAGAATAACATCCTCTTACTTACTCAACAGACTAGTTTTACGTTTTACTTTAGTGCGGTGACAGTGTAATTTTATGACTAGCTTGAAGGATTCTACGCTGAGGATTAGCTCAAGACAAGGCTAATTTTGAACAGTGATATTTTTCATTCCCTGAATAAATTGAACTACCTAACTATAATAACTAAATCGCCCTGATTTATAATCAATATATCTATAAATAACAAATATATCTTAGAATCAAAATAGTATGTTTTATTTCATGAAGCTGTTAATTTGTTTATAACTTATTTACGCTTCATAAACAGCTTTATATCTAAAATTGATCTAGACCGTGTTTCCATCTATTCGAAATTTGATACAAAATTCCATTTAGCTGGTATCTGGTTACAGAGACAAACGATGCAGTTATCCCGCTGCAATTTATGAATTTCACTTCATGGACTTCGTACAAAGTGTAGCAGAAATAACAGAAAGAATGAAAGTATATAACTTTCTCTTTGTTTTTTACTTACGTTTATTGTAGTAAAATTTATAGTACTCTTTGTTACCACAATACGAAAAATTGTCCACTTCAGGTCACGGACGATTGTACATTATGTTTCAGTGTTCATTCAAATATTCCGTGATAATTCAAAGATGGACAAATGGACAGGGTTCAAAGACGGATGCAACAGAGTAGCGTCATAGTTCGTGTCGAGGCTGAGAGCCAAAAAGGTCCCGGATTTAGCTCTTAGGGCATTGGGCAGGTCTGCGTCATACGTGTTCCTACAAGGTCCCGGAGCATCCTTGTTTGCGTCAACCACCGAAGGGAATCTCGCGTAACTTAAAATACCACGGGTACCTATTTGAAGATTTCCCTTCAGAAAGTTTCCTTTAGTTCACAGGCACCAACCGTGAACCTACAACTCCTATGGCCTGAATTATTTAACTTTAAGTTTACTCCATAAATCACATAATTATTATTAAAACTATTCTTGGATCGGGTAGTTGGATTATAGAAATACCCTCGTTGGTAAATCACTGAATTAAAAGGTTTATCTTTTAATTTTCATAGATTATTACTTGGAAGATTGGCGACATAAAAGGAATGTTTTTAAGTGGATTACAGAAACGGCGAAGTATCTCAGGGATATTAAACTGTAATCGGAGTAAACCGGAATGACAAAGTCTCTTATAAATCTCATTCTATAGCTTTTTTATATCCTTTTTATTCTTTTTCATTTCATTCTGGATTTGTAGCGTTTTATTGGTTCACCTATTGTACATTTATTTTATATCTGACAAAAGAAATTAAGTAGGTATGTTTCTTACTAAGCAAATTATGATACGGTTGAGCGTGACATTAGGTATATCTAAAATTAACATGGAGAAGTGAAAAAAGGTAAATTTTATGCACAAAGGAAATAAAACATTTATTTCTTTTACTAAATATTTTAAGTGAAATTTGACGAATGATTTCTGTTGATCAGGGATTGGTCATTGAAAAATTTAGATTAAACTAAAAGTATTCGATGCAAAACCATTAAATACAAATCTCTTTTTTATTTATTACAACTCATAACTTCTTAAATGGATAAAGTAATATTCACAAATCACGAACAGTATTCGACATACTTTTATAGGTGGTAGGGCCTAGAGCTCACCCGGGGAAGTACCACCGCTCGCCACGGTACCTAGTACCATTCCTACCGTGTAATAATTGTTTTAAGAACATTAAAAAAAACTCTATAACTCAATAACATGGATATTGTCCTCACCTTCACGGTCAAAGGACGTTGGTAGCACATGTTAATACAACAAAAGATATGTACAATAACAGTCGTATAGGTCCATAACAATAATCTCATGACACGAAGTTGTAAAATTTTACAAAGGCCGCAGTTGTTAGAGTGGTAAAGATGGTAGGTAATAGCCACTTAACTTTTATACTAACGATCGCACTTAGGTTAAGGCACGCTCGCCGCATCCAGCGATACGTGAGCGATTAAAACAAATAGTTAATATTCACTTTTATGCTTAAACTTAACGCTTAATATCGTTAGCAAGCTTTGATAATTTTATACGACAGAATCAAAATTTGTTTAATCTCGACATTGGTTTGATAGATGACCTTATCAGCGAAATTGATACAAGTTTATTAAAAAGATGTCACTTGCGCGATTATGGGTATTTTTAAACGCGATTAATATATAAGTCCATCTGAAGCCTGTGTGTAGTGTCGCTACCTCTTCGGCAGAGTTTTTATCGACTTCAAAAAAAGGAGGTTCACAGCTGTAAATTGTAATGGTAATGTAAGTTTTTTTTCTTATGCGTATTACCTCATTACTTTGCAATTTTTTCATCCGAAAGCAATACCTTCCGGATGAAAAAATTGCAAAGTTTTTGGTCTGGTCCCATATAAATTTTAACGACGCCTGAGGAGGGATTTTTGAGTTATAGAGATATTATTATCGATTTTGAAGTCGGTTGTTTTTTTTGTAAAACTACTGTGCGACTGTAGATACCGCATTTTTCTCGTTTCGCTTTTCTTTCCGCATCGCAAATCGCTGCTACTGTAGCCTCAGGCTTATGAAGAACTTAGTTGCTTAGTTCATCTCTCATTATTGAGAAGCAGGGACACTGAGTACAGATGACGGGAATACTTCAGAACAAGTTTTCGACGAAACTTCAGCACAAGTTTTGGAGAAAACTCGAGAACGAGAATGAACTTATTTAATAAGTTTATGTTATAGCCTCATTAACGGTCTTCCTGAATTATTAAGATCTTTACCTATATTAAAATGTAGTAACCCGAGGTAATGTGGGATATTTTCCTTATGCACATTACCTTTTTGTTTGTGGATCGATTGAAATGTTAACCACAATACAATATTCAAAGCGCATACAAATTGAATGAATGAATGAATGAATGATCAGTTCAATTCCTGATCCTTTCCGGGAACCATTAGTAATTACTTCATCCATTGTCTAGTAGCCCCTCCCCTATGCTACTACCTAATTACGACGATGGCTTTGTCATAGACAATTTATTTTAAATGAAAAGATAACCTTGTTATTTATAACACTTCTCAATTTTTACAGCCGCAGGGTAAATGTTGTGAACAAAAACAAAGATGAATTGGAGAAGTTTCAAAGTGGCTTACCGCAATTTACTGCACGTTATTAAAAAAACAAGCCTAAATGTGTTTCTGTCTTACGTTTATGAAGATTTAAAACTTCATGACCTAAATATAGTCATCTTGCTTTTTTCTTAAAAAGTTTACAAAGAAATGACTATGTAGTTTCATTGTTGGCATATAGGTATTTAAATAATATAATAATAGTACATTATGATACAAGTGCGCGAAGTTGGTCATTACAGTCGAGGCGTAATAGAGCCAAGACTGTAATGAACAACACACAGCACACGCGTATCATACGACGTTTTTCAACACACTTGCGAGGAAAAAAACAATTAGGTATCGACATTTTTCAGTCACAAATCAGCAAATTATAAACGAACAAATGTTTGCACAAAATGGCGCGGAGGTTTATTTTTTTGCGCGCCGTATCTTTGATTGAATAACTATGCGCGCGCAGGCGCGCAGGTTAAGTCCAGAGACAAAGAACACCGCCATTCAGCCACAATATATTAAACTAAATAATTATGTATTTCTAATAGGAATTTACGGTAATTAATGATTTAAAATATTGTATTTTTTAAATGCTTTAATAGATAATTAGATGAAGTATAATCTTATCTTATCAGATTTTGACTAAGTACAACAAGTTTATTTATTTACAAAATAATAAATCTTTCGGTAACAACCTCTTTACGGATATTAAAAAAAGTGGAATAAGAAAAACACTAGTGCGGCAATGAAAAGTAAAACGCACTAGTGTGTAATAAACCGCATTCCGTGCGTAAGACTAAAGAAAAAATAGCAACTTCACGAGCAAGTGTGTTGAAATAGTACATTATGATACAAGTGCGCGAAGTTGGTCATTACAGTCGAGGCGGAATTGAGCCCGAGCCGCAAGGCGAGGGCTGTAATAGAGCCAAGACTGTAATGAACAAAGCACACGCGTATCATACGACGTTTTTCAACACACTTGCGAGGAAAAAAACAATTAGGTATCGACATTTTTCAGTCACAAATCAGCAAATTATAAACGAACAAATGTTTGCACAAAACACAAAATGGCGCGGTTTATTTTTTCGCGCGCCGTATCTTTGGTTGAATAACTATGCGCGCGCAGGTTAAGTCCAGAGACACCGAACATTCAGCCACAATATATTAAACTAAATAATTATGTATTTCTAATAAGAATTTACGGTAATTAATGATTTAAAATATTGTATTTTTTAAATGCTTTAATAGATAATTAGATGAAGTATAATCTTATCTTATCAGATTTTGACTAAGTACAACAAGTTTATTTATTTACAAAATAACAAATCTTTTGGTAACAACCTCTTTACGGATATTAAAAAAAAAGTGGAATAAGAAAAACACTAGTGCGGCAATGAAAAGTAAAACGCACTAGTGTGTAATAAACCGCATTTCGGGCGTAAGACTAAAGAAAAAATAGCAACTTTACGAGCAAGTGTGTTGAAAAATATATTTTTGTAAGTATTGATTGCATTAATTTAATAAGGTATGTCATATATTTCACAAATCAGATTGCTGAACTGAACATATCACGCTGCTTAATTGTGGATTGTAGGAGGAATTAGTAGCCAAGAGTAAATTATTCGATACAAAATTTATTGTAAATCATACTACATCTCATCATCATCAATCGATCCATAATAGATAGTTCGCAATTGCACGACCGATTTCGAAAACGACATTATCTCTTCACAATGCGTAAACGGTTCACATTAAGATAGTCGTAAGATGAATGATTCTATCGATATCTCATGGTTCTCTAGTAAGTACAGAATTTCTCAAACTATTGGTTACGCACTTTTAGCTCGGGGATGCTTAGTGGATAGGTCTTCAAAATTAGATGATACACCGATCGATATCGCAAACTGTGGGGCAATTGAAAAACACAAAGCAAATAAATTCGTTTTCCTTAAAATAAAACTCTTGCTAATATAATTAATTTGAAAAATCTATTAAAAGTGTGGCGACATCGCACAACGTCACACGGTGACGTCACCGAAGCCTGAAACGCGCTATCGAAGAATTGTCGATCGCCGGCATATATACCACGCCTCGAGAACATTCACTCGGGGCCCGGCCGCCCCCCAGGCATGTCGTCTCGCCTGGCGGGAGATCTCCCTTTGCCAAAGTGGTGACCTTCGGACATGAACACGTCCCTCACCGTTAGCCATTCAGGCTTCCCCTCTCCCACCTCACCTCACCGCTCACACCCGACGGACAACTGCAGCGCGTCTCCTCGACTCACAACCAAGCTCGCCGGGTTCATCGCAGCGTATGGTGTTCCGCTTCCTGAGCCCGTGCCGGCTGCCCCTACTACGACTCCACGGACGGCTGGAGTGGACCACTCGCCCTCCGCATCTGTCGTCTCGCCCTCCCATCCCGACTCACCGCGGATAGAGGGTATCTTCGGGGCAAAAACAATCAACGGGTCACCAACGTCGAAGAGCACGCTGCAACATCGGAGTATCGACCTCCGGTCTGAGCAGGGGGGTGATGTGGCGACATCGCACAACGTCACACGGTGACGTCACCGAAGCCTGAAACGCGCTATCGAAGAATTGTCGATCGCCGGCATATATACCACGCCTCGAGAACATTCACTCGGGGCCCGGCCGCCCCCCAGGCATGTCGTCTCGCCTGGCGGGAGATCTCCCTATTGCCAAATTGGTGACTTCCGGACAAGAACACGTCCCCTCTGGTACCGGTAGCGCTTCAGGCCTCACCTCCCACCTCACCTCACCGCTCACACCCGACGGATACTGCAGCGCGTCTCCCCGACACTCAGCCAAGCTCGCCGGGTTCATCGCAGCGTATGGTGTTCCGCTTCCTGAGCCCGTGCCGGCTGCCCCTACGACGACTCCACGGACGGCTGGAGTGCACCACTCGCCCTCCGCATCTGTCGTCTCGCCCTCCCATCCCGACTCACCGCGGATAGAGGGAATCTTCGGGGCAAAAACATCAACGGGTCACCAACGTCGAAGAGCATGGGCTGCAACATCGGATCGACCTCCGGTCTGAGCAGGGGGGTGATGTGGCGACACCGCACACACGTCACAAAAGTATTAGTCTGGTGTATTTGTGGCGTTTCCGAACGCACGGAGGTCGGATGGGAATGCACGGTTAAATTTTTCATTACAAGTAAATATTTTTATTCTTATTTATTTGTCTTTTTATTCCTCACAAATATTTACCCGACGAAAGCGAAACGAAGAGAACGGTTTTGAACAGGCATTTTCTCGTTTTACATTGTTTGAACGATATCAGTACTAAGTTATTGAACCAATAGTTTTACGGAAATTAAATTAGTGTTGTCATTTTTTTTTATTGAAATGATAGCAGTACTTTGAGAACCACAGTAGAGCAACATCGAAAGTTATGATAAACATTGTTAGCTTGTCAGAATTATGTGCAGTCATCACAACTCAGTGTACTTTTTATTATATCAATAAAGTAATATGCAGGAAAGCCGCGAATAAGATGTACAGCAGTATAGTGCAGTCACTCACTTTTAAGTATTCAAATATATTACTTGCTATTTATTGGTCGCGGCTGGGCCCGTGTGGATGTTTTTGACTTATATTCAAACAACTAAGTTGAACCCCTTAGGAGTTAATTTTCCAAAAACTATGAAATTATATTAACCATCCTTCTTGATAACCAATCTTCTTGTTCTTGAAGTCTTGATAACCAATTTTTATAGTGTCTGTTTTAAAATCGACATTATTTTAAACAAATTCTCAACCTATATTTTCCTCCTTGAACGTGGTATATGACAAAGTGGATGTCTACTAACCATAAACTACCTGTCTGATAAATTTCATTCATAAAAGTCAAGCGGTTTTTGATATTTCGTGATGAGGAAGTGAGTTATTAATAGTGAGTTATTAATATTATATATAAAAAACCTGTATGAAACATGTTTCATATAGGATTTTGTGAAAGATAAAGGCGGGTAAGGAAGGGATATTTAGGCTCCAGTACTCGTAAGTAATGGTCTCCGTAATCCATAAAGGGTAAAAAGTACCCTACCCAGGTCGGGTCAGGAAAGTCAAAGACTCTCTAGGGTTTTAACAAAAGGTTGGCAGGATAGTGTATTTACATTTGTATTAAGCACGTATTAAGTATTCAACATGACAGCCCAGGTTACTTTTTTTACTTCTAATAGGTACATATATTGTACATAAGACTTTTTTGCAATTTATATCAATATTACCCTGTTATTTACTATAACACGGTTCTTGTTCAATATTGTAGTTTGTATTATTGTTTAATTGTTATTAAAATGCAAAGATATAATACATAATATGCAAAAATATAGTGTACCAATAATATCAACATCAATAAATAATTATGAATTAGGAAACAAATTCTGTTCCGGTTTTTAACAAAAATGTGCAACAACATAATATTACATATATTTTTACCAATACAAAACTACACCAAAAATAATTTATTTTGGTTTATTTATTTAATGTAAGTACCTACTCATTTTGATTTAACAAAAACATGTGTTAATTAATAGCACGTTGTACAATGTACCTATTTTAAAAGTAGGTATACATACTTGTATATCGAATTATAAAATAATAATCTATGTTTACAAATATATTTTTGGGACGTCTCTAACAAAACTAACTGACCTACTTACTCTATTTCCAATGTTTTATGTTAGTAAACACAATACAAATAATATACGAACGGTTAATTGAAGAAGTTTACAATAACTAACTACGTACATAAGCATAAATCTTAAAAGGAAACTCAGTATTGGGAATTGTTTTAAGAGATAATATTAGTAATGTAGTGGTGAGCAGCTTCATATAATTTATTTGTACCGCAAGAAGAGAAGTGAAACGCCGCAAATAAGGTACATTATTTTAATAAGTAGGTATTTATTAAAATTCTAAAACAAATTACGCAAGCGCGTAAAATTTTAGAAAGTTAATTTCCCTTTCAACGAAAAATATTAAGAATAAAAACTATTACGAGTTAATTAAAAGATGCATTAGCTATAAATTGAAGTATTTCGCCGATAATTGCTCACCCTCGATTCTTCCTGTTCGAAGTTTAATTTCCTTTATTACTTGTACAATAAAATAGTTCTACAAAAATGAACGTTGCGAATATAAGGAAATTGAATGGTAGAATAGATAAAACACTTACCCAAGAGTATAAAAGTTTTCATTGTTTTTTCGTATAGCAACACAGCACAGAATGAAAAGACTGAACGAAAAGGAATTCGAATTTGAAATTGGAGCGTTTGTTTTTTAAAATGGCGGCGGCGTTCGTCGCCCGTTACCGCCGAGTCGCGTGTGTTATTGTCCGCGCACGCGCATCGCCGGGAAAACTACGTTCACTTTCTACGTTGTGTCTGGTGGGGCAACCCTAGGAACTCCGGGAAGCTAAGGGTTTGTTGACACTGGACATATAGCCGTACAAAATCAATTGATTCTAACTAATACAGTTGTATTAGCTAAAACGGATCGTTTTACGATTTGATACGGTATTTAATGAGAACTTCCTCACGTGTTGTGTTATTATAACAATAGTATTAGTGACATTATATTGTTTAAAATCATTTGTTACATTTTTAGTGAGTAACCTAATTGTGCTCATCAATAATTTATAAGATTACGATAGTAATTTATTGATACCACGTGCATACAACTATTCTTTATTATTGACAGTCTGAAGTAAATAGACAATATAACAATAAATAATGAATCTAAATAAATAAACTAATTATAAATACCGGTACACACCCGTAGCCTCAGATTAATTTATACACAAATACAAGACACATCCAGTCCAAGATCAGAAAATAGATATACCTCAAACCTTTCTGTACCTCTCGGAATCGAACCCAAACCAACCCGGTAATAACTATTGCGCCATACGATGATACGAGTAGTCATGTTATTATTTGAACATTGCCCAAATTTTACTAACTAGCCGAGGTATCCATGGTAGGTTGGCCAAATAAATTGGATACGGAATCATAACGTTTCATTATTTTAAAACCGCTTTCAATTAAATTGTCCCAACATCAAAATTGGTATTTCAATATCGTTACCGAATTTTAATAATCTAATCGGAAATCGGGAAAACACTATAATCTTGCTATACTTACACTTATTTACTTATACTTGCTTACAACTCCAAAAAAAATAAAAAGAGGTTTTCAATTCAACTTTTTATAGAGGTCATAACTTCTTGTTGGATGCATTTTTGCTGGTGGTTGTCAGCTGGTCCCATATAAATTTAAATAAATAAATAACGCTACAAACTCAAAACCCCACACTAGGATTCCCTGTGTCGTGGGTGCCTTGGACAACACACAAGGCAAGGCCACACACCTAGACCGAGAACGGAAATTTAAACTCATCATTCAAATTGCCGCCTCGCTGGGAATCGAACCCAGGATCCTGGGAATAGCGATCCGGCGTGTTAACCATTGCACCATTCGGGTCGTCAATTCAATTTGAGTGACAGCAGCGGTGACAGCAGAGGTGAAGCGCTCATAGCCCGGCGGCGAAGCGCTCATAGCCCGGCGGCTTGCGTCGATCCTAAGCGATCGACAAAGTTAAGCAACAGCGGGCGCGGTCGGTAGTCGGATGGGTGACCGCTAGTGGCAAAAATTTCTTGAGCGCTTCCGTGCTTCGGAGGGCACGTAAAGCCGTCGGTCCCGGTTGTTATCGATTGATAGCAGTCGTTAAGCCATGTCGTAGGCCTTCGGGCGGCTTGAAAACTTTCGACACTGGGTTGGCCACTAACCCCTCCACCAACCCGCATTGGAGCAGCGTGGTGGAGTACCTATGCTCTAGGCCTCCTCAGTAATGAGGAGAGACCCGTGCTCAGTAGTGGGCCATTAGTGGGTTGTAGCTTAGCTTTTTTATCTGATGGATAGCTTTTGAATTATTGATTTCTTTTGATTGTTTCGATTTTGATAAGAATTATCAAAATCAAAATTTTTATTCGTAAGCTAATTGCTTGTCGTGTGGTGCCAAATAAAAAGCGACAGTGTGTAGTTTTTGAGTTATCTGTACTTGGCGATGTTGATGCCCTTGCACCAGGAATGTGTGTATGATAAACTTGAGAGATAGGCCTTAGTGAACCATGCTTACCGAGTGTGAAACGGTAGATTTTAGACACTTTTAAAAATAATCCCGAAAAAAAGTTATCTATAATTTATTGATTTCACAACCTCCTCTATTTTCCAGTTAAACTCCAATAAAAATCGGTTGAGCCCTTCCAGAGATTAGCTCACACAATCAGAAAGACAGACAAAATACTTGTTTTTTTAATTATTTATCATTGTTATTACTAGATGCACTGAAAATGTGTGATATTTTGAAATCACATAAATACCCCTCAATTTATTTTTATGTATAATTATCTTACGCGTGCAGATTTCTTCACAAAGTTTCTTTCACCGAAACAAGTGATAATAGTTTGTTAAAATTAACCGTATTATTATCTAATTGTAGCTGCCGGGTATGCTCAGATCTCCTCTCAGTATTAAAGGTGTTAATAATACGTTGCTAATCAAACGCATCGTAATAGACTTTGGAAGCTTTAAATCAATGAGATGATTATAAATGTAGGTATTATGTCACTGGTGGGCTGGTACAGAGGCAGTTGACTGCATACCTCTTATTAATGTAATTCTCATTTCTTACTCTTCGTCTTCTCTAATATCTCATACGTTCTGTAATTATCTTTTGCGTCTATAGTTACAATAATGTCATCGGAGCGGAACAAGAAGTGCCACTCGTATTGTGTGAACATTCGCGTATACGATTTTAATAAGTTAGTTATACTAGTTTAAGGTCTAAATACGAAAGCTAGTACTTGTCGTGTGGTCCTAAATATCGATACTTGAAGGTCGGCTAAGGTCGGTTATTTTTTGTTTGTACTTTCGCGTCACTATAGAGCGATGTTATGCCAACATCTTTGTGTGGATATAGTCATCAGTAATAATAGTTATAAGTTTTAGTTTTAAATACCTACTTTGTTAATTATGCTATTCTTTACTTACATTCTCGGCGTCTTATATTACATTTCAATAACATACTTAGTCGTTTTTTGTTTTATCATTTTAATATTTCACTAACTCAATGCTGAAAGTACCTACCAACTACTTACAAAATTGCCGCAAGAACTATAACTAAGTGAATTATTTAACATTCAATGGCTTTTAGCTTTTACTCCCTTCGTTATTGCTTGCCCCGTAAATTTTAGATTGAATCCCCATACACGAAGTAAATTTTAAGCTGTGACCCCATTAGAACCCTAGTCGCTCTCAAGCACAACCCAACGACGATCTTAGAATATGTAATGAAAATTTTCTATGAGATATGCGCCATTTTGTATCGGTTAATTTCTCTTACCCGACAGTTAATGAACGTGAGTTAATGAAATTCCTCGTAGTGCCCTAATAAGATATTCTTTATTACAACCCTTTGAAGGGGTAATTCTTTTCGATCTATGAAGAATAAAAATTTAGATGAATTTCAGTTACTTAATGCGTTAAATGCGATTTTCATTTGAATTAAATTAATAATAATACCACTCTGAAACGTAACCACCCCCCGCAGTTTAAAAGATATAAAAAACCCATAGGTTTTAATACCCTGTTAATAAATGACTCATTAATGTTTAAACTGCTTAGGTACAAATTTCAATTTTATTTCCTGGTATCGATTCTAACTTTTAATAAAAAAAACGATAAAAAAATCTCTAACAATAAATGTACATCAACATTGACAAGTAATAAAACAAGAACACCATCCACGTGATCGAAGTCAAAGGAAATACGCATTATTTCGATAGATAACTCAGAGATTTCTCATCTGATGTCGCTCTTTGAATCTAATATAAAAATAGTTATCAAAATCGGTTCACCTAGCAAGAAGTAATGAGGTAACACATACAAGAATAAGAAAAAAACATGGTAGCGAATCGAGAACCTTCTCTTTATTTCGAAGTCGGTTAAAAAGCGACTAAATTGATGCATTTAATAGGCCTAATAGTCCAAAGTTAATGCATTGCCTCACGAACACAGTGTATATAATTATTATGCGCAATGGTTAATATGCCGGATTGCAATTCCAAGGGTCCTGGGTTCGATCCCAAGCAAGGAGAAATTTCATTTCTCTGTCTGAGTGTGTGTCCTTGTCTTGTGTGTTGTCCATGGCACCCTGGTGCGGGCCACTCTAGTGTGGGGCTATGAGTGTGTATCATTATTTATTATAACAGAATACCGAATTCATTTATTCGTACAATATTAGTGTACATACGATCTGTCCACCTTTCTTTAATCAAGGCTAAACGGACTTCACTAATGATTCGAGTTCGTAATTGTATTGGGTTTAATCAACGTATCTGAATATGAATAGATAAAAGAGCTTTTGTTTCCTGTGGCAACAACAAACAATACAAACGAATTTGTTTGTTAGTGGCTGTTTTGTGCGCGTGGATTTTATATATAAACTAATAAACCACCCTCGTTTCGCTTCAGGCTCTCTTTTAGTACCCGCACCAGAAACAATTGCTACTCATTTTTGACAGGCGTTGTACGTATTTCTGTTCCATTTTATTGTTATCCGACTTCAAAAAGCGGAGGTTCTCAATTCCACTGTTTTTATGTGTGTACCTCATAACTTTTTACCTAGTGAATTGATGTTGATAATTCTTTTTTCATTCAAAAGCTAGTACTTGTGTCGGGTCCCATATAATTTAGACTGACATCTGACGAGTAATTTTGGAGTAATCCTTAATAATGTGTATTTAGTTAACGGTCGTTACCCCACTACGTTGACTACGTATTCTTTTTATGATTTCTATTTTGTTCGAAAGCTGTTAGCTGTTACTTGTAATGTGATCTCATATAAATTTGACATTATATAATATATCTTTAATTAGCTCGGTCTCTCGGCGACCAAACTAAGAACAAAATCATCCGTGTAACCAGTGACCAGGTGCGACACATATCCAAACCAGACACACAGACAGACTGATCGCAGACAACACTCCAAACTAAGCTAGGTAGTGCTGCTTGCTACTTTGCTATCTTGAATTCATAATACATACCTAATCTTAGAATAATTATATAGTATAGAAACCAAGTCAGCTCGGCCATTTTGTAGCACCTTCATTGGAGCCAGGCTCCAAGCACCGTTCCGCTCCGTAGTATTCGCGTATTATAGTCTCGCGAAAAAATATAATTATGACGATTTGTGATGTTAAATTTTGTCATAAAACTTCCAAAAAGCAAAAGAAATGTAATAACATCACTTTTATTTCACAAGTTAGCTTTCAATAAGTAGGGGAGAGTACCCCAGTACCGGCCGGCACCCAGTACCAGCCAGTTGCAAGTTCTGTAACTGTGTAACAGATGGCGCTAGGAGGTTTACCGCCATTAGTGCGATACGTTCATAGGAGTAAATATGCCCCGCGCGGCGTCGACCTGTCGCGACGTGTTTACTGTCAGTGCGAAGTTTTCTGTTGCGCGCGCTGTACGTATGCAACAAACTTAAAGTTTTGCTGGTGATTTTCGGAATTTAGAATACGGCTTAAAACAAAAGAGTGTTGGTAAGTACAGTATGGTTATATAACTATTGAAAAGTGAACATTTAATCAACTTTTGCTGTTTCGTTTTTGTCTGAAATTGAACTGTTTTTTTATTTCGGTACCTTCAGTACCGGCCACTAAGTTGTCCTGCAGTACCGGCCATTACTTTAGTTTGGTTTAAAACGGTTTGCTTTCCTTACAGATTAAGAAAAATGTCAAATGATACGAAAGATGGTCAGGCGAAACAAAAAAAGGGCACCTGGGATTCAGCTAATATGCATAAAGCTGTAAAGAAGGTATTAAACAACGAGATGAGCGCTCGTCAAGCTGCAGAACGCTATCAGGTTCCTCGAACTACACTAAATGACAGAGTAAGTGCTATTAAAAATAATAAAGAGATGTCCATTGAGCCAGTTATGGGTCGTTTTCACAAAACTTTTTCCACCGAACATGAAGAACTATTGGCAAATCATGTTAAAGACCTAGCCAACAGACTGATGCCTTTAAACAGACAAGAATTTTTACGTCTTGCTTTTCAACTTGCTGAAAAACTTAAGTTACCTCATCAATTTAATAAAGATAAACAGTCTGCAGGGAAAAACTACTACTATTCGTTTATGAAAAGGCATAGTGACTTGTCATTAAGGAGTGCTGAATCAACGAGTCTAATGAGAGCAGTAGGATTTAACAAACCTCAGGTAGAGCGCTTTTTTGATGGTCTTGAGACTTTGATGCAGAAGTTTAGATTTTCACCTTATAAAATATGGAATTGCGATGAGACTGGTGTAAGCATTGTCCAAAAGCACGCTAAAGTATTAGCAACTAAAAACCAAAGACAAGTAGGAAAGCTTACATCAGCAGAACGTGGGAAAAATGTTACAGTACTTTTTGCAATGAGTGCTGGAGGTCAGTTTATGCCACCCTTCTTCATTTTTCCAAGAACCCGAATGAATGATAGACTTATGATAAATTCCCCAAACGAAAGTGTAGGTGAAGCCCAACCAAACGGCTGGATGAATGCCGAATTGTTTTTGAAATGGATGCATCATTTCGTACAATATTCTAATCCTACAGCTGAGAATCCAGTCCTGTTAATTCTTGACGGACATGCCAGTCATAAAGATTTAGATGTCATTGAATTTGCTAGAAAGAACAATATTCACATGCTTAGCACCCCCCCTCACACAACCCACAAGTTACAGCCACTCGATCGCACGTTTATGAAACCATTTAAATCCGCTTATAATGATGCATGCGATTTATGGATGCGATCTAATCCTGGGGTTAGAGTCAGCGAATATGAGATTGCAGGGTTTGTTGCTTGTGCTTTTAATAGAGTTGCACGTATGGAGATCGCAGTTAATGGCTTTCGATGCACTGGGATTAACCCTTTTGATAGAAATATTTTTAGCGATTTAGATTTTATTGGTTCTGCCATGACTGACGTTTCAGAAAATCAACCACCACCAGAACCTTTACCTCCATCTTCTCTGCTGTTAGACCCAACACCTTCAACGTCTGCTCAATCATCTTTCCTAGAACGTTCAACTAGTGCGCAACCCGACTTCGTAGCTGCGCTGACCAAACTCTCACCGATTCCTGATGCTACCAAAAGAAGAACTACTGCACGAAGACGTAAAGCTGAAAGAAGTGAAATTATGACAAGTTCTCCGTACAAAAAGATGTTGGAAGAGAAGAGAGCGGATAAAAGAAATGTAGATTCACTTAAGCGGGATAAAAACTTCCTTGAAGAAAAAGATGATGAAAAGAAAACTAAGGTTTCAGGAAAAGGTGTTACGGCAAGAGGCAAGAATTTGATATCAGGGAGAGATGTCAGTAAGAAAACCAAAAAAACTACCAACGAAAATCTACGTCCTGCCCAAAGACCAGTTGAAGAAGAGACAGTTTGCCCTTTGTGTGCTGAATCTCACGAAGAAGACTGGATACAGTGCGGAAACTGTAAGGTTTGGGTTCATGAGGCTTGTGCAAACATATCGGAGCTATCCAATCAGTACATTTGTGATTACTGTATTGTCTAAATTGTATCCTAGTTACTGGCCGGTACTGGAGGCCAATTTTTTTCAGTCTGATTTTTTCTAGTCTTTGAAATTCGTTAATAAAACTGATTATTTCTACAAAATTTGGTTTTTTGTTGTTTTTATTATTACTTAAATGGTTATTTTAAATAAATCAGGACAAATTGTCCCTGTAACCTTACTTAAATTAATATTATTGTTGATAAAGCTTAAGGTGTCGGTACTGTAGGACTCTCCAGTATTTCATAGTATGGCCGGCTCCACACGTTTTGGCGCCAACTCGGTTACTGCTTCATTTTAGACCGAGCGCTTGTATGACTACTGTCATTCTATACTATAATCACAGATTACTTATTATACTTATTCATGTGCTATAATTATTCTTAGTACCTAATTTAATTTTTACAAAAAATTACCAACTTCAACATCGATAAGTAGAGATAACTCAAAAACGAATTGTTAGATGTGGCTATTTAATCGGAACCACACCACAGACTCCAGCTTACGAATAAAAAAAATCAGTAAAAAGAAACGACCTTAAATTAAAAACGATATCCTTACTCAAAAACTACCCGTTATATGTCGCCCAAATTTATATTAGTTCACACGAACAAAAAAAGAATTATCAAAATCGGTTCTACCAGTAAAAAGTTATAAGCTACCGCATTGTAAAAACAGAGTTATGACCCACTTCGAATAAATTTTCAATTTTAAATTCGACAAAACAACAAAACATTACAATATAATTACTGTATTACATGTATACCAACCCCAGTAATGACACATTGTAAGCACGCTCATATTTTTTACTTCCCAACAAAAACAAACCACAAGGCCGGATTGGAAGTTCCGTCATTAATCTCCACATTTCCCAATCACATGAGCTATTCAGCGGTTATTCACATCCTAAAACAAACATCGTGTTTCATGGACATTTCGTAATATAAACTAGAACACTTTTAGTCTGTCTGGCGATATAATTAACCCACAATAGCTCGAGGAGGGCTGTAAGGCATCATTAGAATGTAAGCCCGATTACTGCATGGTTACGACAGTGATGTGATATGTTATTATTTTCATTTAGCATGCCTGGTTCATTGGCGTTATGATGTCACTTGATCATTTACGAAAGCTTCGAGCAAAATGCCCGGATGTATTGAGCAAGAAATAACGAACTTACAGAAAAATAACCGATTTCAACATCGACAAGTAGAGGCTCATAAACTACCGTCGGATGTCGCTCTTTAAATGGGATCAGACGACAAGGGAAATATTATTATGTTGAATAAAAAAATAACCGCCTTCAACATCGACAAGCAGATATAACTTAAAAAGTACTCTTCAGATGGCGCTCAATTCAACCCATACTACACACACGATTGGCTCTCATTTCACATAAAATATGTTGTGATGGGAGAGCGCAAATCGGATTACTAATCAATAAAATGGCATAAACTGAACATTGAGCTTTATCAATACGTAATACACATCTACATCACACCCACATTATGATTCATGAAATCTTTTCAACACGACTGTAGCGTTAAGTTTACCAATACCAATACAGCAATGAGTCATAGATGTATAACTACCAAAAACCGCTGGCAGGTGACTGTACCAATACATAATCTCCAGCGAGCTTCGGAAGTTAATTTACATTTAGCTCACGGGTCGTCCGTTATGGAGAATCGAAGTTCAACACGTCGCGCCGAGGAAAAGGAACGCAAACAAATAGGTGAGGAGTCTGGGAGAGGAATGCTAATTAACATTTAAATCTCGAGATCTTTGAATATTATGGATATATTCGAACTTTGTTCCGATTTATTCTGATTGTTGAATAGCATAGAGGAAACATTACTCAGTAATTTATGAGGCCTATTTCGATGAATAAATTATAGCTGAATAGACAAAACTTGTAAGATGTGATCGTAGCCTATGGATATCAGCACACTCATGGCATCACAGATCCCTTACGAACCAAAAACCAGAGAGTAGAAAGAAAGAAAGAAAGATCTTAGTCATTTATCGGCTGACTCTGAGGCTGGTAGCTAGCCTGACAGGTTTCACGGAAAAATAATACGATACTAAAACCTTAATTAGTGAGGCCGCACACCGGCGCCACATATTACTCACAACATATACATATTTACGTCGCCAAAATTATTGCTATACATTTACGCGGCGACAAACTATTGAGTATACGCACATCGGAAGCACAGATGTAGCGTCTAGTTGTATTTGTCTTTCATTTTCATAAAGTCATTGCTGACATTTTTGAAGCACGGCGCCACATAAAATGAACGTGTTCGATCTTCAATTCTTGTAGCGTGACAAACACCTCGCCACAAACTGCACCTTCTACAAATGTGTCCTTGATGTGCGGGTTTACATACAAATATAGGGGGGCGATATAAATGTCGCGTTTCAAATGTGGCGCTACAGTTATGGTAATAAATGATTCTCAGGTGTGCGGCCGCACTTATTTGTATTTATTGTTTCAATAGCATATACTATTACATAATTTACATTTTTTTTAAAATGTGGAACGAAATGATATTTATATATTATGTTGTATTGTGTTATCATAGATTGTATTATTTTTGTCACATTTTTTACCTTAAACAACCCCAACTTAGATTAAAAAATAAAATAGAATGGAATTCCCATACCAAAAAATAGGGTTTTCGTCATAAATGTCTCATCGTTACGGAACCGGTCGTTTGCGAGTCTGATATTTGGTTCTCATAATTGATATTTAATTTTTTCAGTTTTTAAGTTACTATCATAGATAATATTGACAATACATAGACAATTTTGAGTCTACGCTATTTTGTACGTAGGCGTTGTATAATTGATCGCTTGTATCGCTATGCCTCTCTTTTTTGTTTATACGGAATGTATGTTTGTTGTACGTTTCTTAAACAATAAAATAGCCGATAGTTACTCGCCGACTCGCCAGCGTTGAGACACATGCCTATATAAGGTGACCTTAATAACGTGATACAAATTAATACTACACAGGATATACCGATCACTACCATCTAACAATCAATCATAATCTACGGTGCAACTGGATCTCTGTAGGACAACTTTTTGTTAATTACACACGATATTATACAAACATCAACAGGACATCAGAACTGAGTTGTTTAACTTAGTTATATTGACTAAGACCGAGCTAGTCAAAGAGGTTTTATATTTTTTTATGTTTTCTTGTTTTTTTCTGTAATGTAGAGACCAAATTCGAGACCTAATATTGATGTTTATTAATTAATTTAATCAATTAGTTTTGATCTTGCAAGTGTCACAAAAGACTTGAAAATAGTTGAAATTCGACGATGCGACAATAAGGCCCGAAACTGCGTTAAGCGGGTGCCCGCGACGGCCAACCGTCGCGTGTCTACGCGCGTGGACACGCGGGTGGACTCCGTGGGCACGCGACGCTACCCGTGGCGGGAACCGTCGCGGAGACCGACTTATTTTATTTACGCAGTATCGCTAGTTAAATTTTAACGGTGTGCATGTATTACCCTTTCTGTATTGAAAGACATTATTCGAGCGGTTGTACGATCCGTATCACCTAGCATTATCGATTATTGACTGAACAAATCCGTGTATGTTACCGCTGGCGGGCACCGCGCGTGCCCCCGCGACGAGTTCCGTTTCACGGAGGTGGGCTCCGTCGCGTGGGTGCGGGGCGCGCGTCCCCGTAAAGGGCCCCATATACGATACGATTCGTCTAAACGATCGATCTGATGAAAATCGTGACGAATGATCGCATTAAAAATGTCGCTCACACACGAAACGACTGGTCGTAACGATCGATCACCGATATTGGTTGGAAGCTGAAGGATAAGGACGTGTTCAAATAATTAAATACGTGCCCTATAAAATTGAAAATGAAATTATTTTCCTTACCTATGTGGCGGTAGCGTTGATTCGGATTCAAAAGAATAAAGAAAGCCTACAAAATGACGGCTAATGGATTTTGGCGAAATCGCCAGAGTGACACAAAATCGAATTGTTAATCGTAAACAGCCATACACTGTCGATTTATCGTTACGATATTCATGATTGCATTTGTTGCGATCTCCGACATCATCTTCGATTGATTAAATCGTTAACGATCTTCACATACACCATCGATTCGTCGTTTCGATCAGTTTGACGCGACGGATCGTACAGATAAATCTTACCGTGTATGGGGCCTTTATGGGACCTTTAACGGACGCCCGCGCAGGTCCCGCGACGTAGCACTTTTGTATGAAACCGCGCGGGTGCTCGCTTAACACAGTTTCGGGCCTAAACGTCGAATTTTGGATTTATCAACTGGGTTGAGATGAAACGTCAAATTTTGCAAAGAATAATAATGTAATTAATCAGGCATTTTTTAATTACTTCCATGTACAAATGTCAACGAGTACAGTTCAATTACTTACATGTCATGTATAAATATATTATATTTATCAAAAAGAAAGCTATTAAAAGTGACTGACAGTAAGATACTACACCCATATACCGTTCTATTTCTAATTTACAATACTCATTGTATAATTACGTCAAAGAAAACCCCTGGCAGCTTGCTATAATTTCTTCTAATCAATTATTTCTAGTTCACATAACATTATGTAATCTATCAGATACAGTTATCTAATACATAATCTGAATACATTACGTACTTAGTTTATTATAAAATGTTTGAAACATAACACGAATTAACTGTTAAAGAAATATGCGCACCGTACCGTAATAAATGATGTTATCATTACGGTTACATGAATAAACGTTTAGATAATGTTTTGAATATTTTAGTTACATAAAATTTTATTGTTATTGTTATACTTACTAATAACGTGCCCCTTAAGTTTGTCGTACAAATTATAGGGCGCTATCTGTACACAATATAACTAATCGCCTTTGCTTCGAAAAACCCTGGTACAGACAGCAAAATACAATTCCTACCGATCGTAAATGGTCACTTGTTTTAACCGAGATTCTTCTTCAAACTAACATATACTCGTAGTTAGAAAGGTGAAATGAAGTATTACTTCTATTCCCAACAGCAACTAACAACGGTTAACTATCACTAACTGTCCCTTCTTAGGAAGTCGTACTTTAAAATACATAGACTAACCAACTTAAGTTCCAATACAATTTACTTACCTAATAGATTAGCCATCTTAAGAGTTGGTATGTATCTGAGACTATGACTCTTGTTATAGGTCGATCACAGTTGTCACGGGCGGCAGCGGAAGGGTGGTGCTGCATGTCCGATTGCTACCTTAAGGCTATAAAAAATATAGATAAATTGTTTTATTTACCAAACCATTTGTATCAATCCATTTCTTGGTTATTACTTTACCGATTCCCATTCGAAACGGATCGTTTAACAAATTGTTTGAGCCTTGTTAAAAGGTTTTTCTTTGAATTTTAATGGCCACAACTCCGACCATTAACCAGCAACTGGCTAATGATATTGTTGGTAGGTATTTGGTTACGGTTCTAAATCGAAGTTTATGTATATTTTTGTGATACAACCTACTCAGTATTTATTTATAATAAAACACTGGCAGAGACAGACATCACACGACACCAGAGGACCTAAAGCTTGAAAGTTTTTTTAACACTCTTCTATTAGCTGTATAAGCTGTATTCTGATGACCTTTATGTACCCTTATATGTTTAACGGATACATACTATTAGTTAAATTTTCTTTAACTTCAAGCTAACTGATTAACATGTAAAGTTGCAAAGAGGGCTAGGTTCGATGACATTAAAATGGCATCCTTACTTCCTTACTAATATTATAAATGTGAAAGTGTGTTTGTTTGTTTGTTTGTTTGTTTGTTTGTTTGTGACGCTTTCACGTCGCAATAAAGCTATTATATGGTAAGGTTTATGTGTGTGGGGATAGTTAGGAGGGTGGAGAGTGACGTAGGCTACTTTTTACCGCGGAAAAACATCCCATTCCCATGGGAAGATCGATGTTTTGTTAGTTGCTAGATATTTATTTTCGGAGTTCCTAATAGATGGCGTTAATAAAATTCATTTGCAAGTACTGAATTACGCTATCAAATACTACATGTAATTTACTAAAGTCATAGGCAAATGTAATAGGCTACTTTAGCTCTGCCTCGAGAACTCCCCGCTCCGGCTGTATTCAGTGTACCGCCCGCCCGCTGGCACTATCCTGTTGGCTGATGTCCGCAAGTTGCTGGACTCGCCGACACCGGTGGTGGGCGCGGGTGACTGGAACTGCAAGCATCCGGGGTGGAATAGCCTAGCTGCCAACAGAAGTGGAAGGCTACTTTTTGATGCCGCTGAACAGCACGGCTACACTGTCGAGGGTGTTGCACACCGTTACCGCGGCTCTGAATAAGAGAGAACGCGTGTGTGCAGTATTCCTCGACATGGAAAAGGCGTTCGACCGTGTTTGGCACGACGGCTTTCTCTACAAGATCTCGCAGTCGTCGGCGCCCCGGAGTGCCGTTAAGGTGATCTCCAGTTTCCTCGAAAATAGAAACTTCAGAGTAGTGGTTGAAGACGCCGAATCCACCGAGCGTCCGATCGCAGCCGGCGTCCCGCAAGGGAGTTGCCTGTCCCCGGTCTGCTACGCCTGATACACCGACGACATCCCGGCGGCAGGGGGGCGTCGCTTGCCCTATATGCCGATGACGTGGCGTACATCACCACGTCGCTGAATAGAACCCACGCCATCGTCACGATGCAGCGTGCGCTTGATGCCCTTCCCGAATGGCTCGCCGCGTGGAGAATGTCGGTGAATGTCGGGAAGACGCAGGCCGTGAACATAGGAGGATACCTCAACAGGCGGGACCCTACTCTGGAGCTTCACGGACAAGATATCCAATGGGCCCCACAGGCCAAATACCTGGGGGCAAAATCGACGGAAGACTTTCGATGAAGCCACAGGTTACGAAAGCCGTCGCGAATTCCAGAAGCGCGATGGCAGAAACCAGTGCTCTCCTCGAGCCTCCCTCTCGGACTGAAGCTCGGGGTCTACAAGATCAGATCCCGCCTCACGTACGCGGCACCGGCGTGGTACGCGCTCGCCAGCAAACCGCAGCGCAAGAGGATGCGCGCGGTTCAGGCGATTGCGCTCCGCCGGCTGACTGGTGCGCCGAGGTACGTCAGGAACGCCGTCATCCAGAGGGACCTTCGAGTCGAGAGCCTGGACGACTTCATCGAGAGATTGGCACGCAACATGTTCGGGCGTGTCGACGCGTCGCGGTTCCCGCATCTGCAGGACCTGGTGCCGCTCCACACCCGTCCACCGGACCGCTGGGCCTTCCCGCGCGACTTGCTGGTTGCGCGGGACGGGGCTAGCACTGACTGATACTGGGGCTTCGTAAGTCGTCGCCCGGCGCTGATCGGCTCCTGCTGGGCTTCCCACCAGCGGGATTCACCCGGTAGGGCCTCGATCGCCTGGGCGGCGCGAAGATGAACCCCATCCCGTTTAAGACTCTGTGGCCTGTAAAAAGGCCACCACTCACCGGACTTGACTTGAACCACCACCTATTTGTTAACCACAGACGGACAACCAAGGGCCTTAGGGCCCAACCCAAGGACCGGCCCGTTTTAACGGGCCGCGAGAGACACCCCCAAAGGGGAACTAACTGTCCCGAGGGCTCCACACACCTCAGACAGGGTGGAGTGAAGAGAGCGAGTAGTAGGCTACTTTTTAGCCTAAATTCCTACGGGAGCGACACCTACGCGGCTGTTACCTACGGGTCCCGAAGCGAAGCGCGGGCGGTTCTCTAGTATAATATAAATATTACAATTGGTTCCAGAACTAATACTGATAACTTGCTTGTTTTTGTATCTCTCAACTTATCTTATTTAAGTAAGTACGCATAAGCAATTTTTGTTCAAGCCAAGTCCCTGCCAAACAATATATCGAGTTAGAAGTTTCTCAGAATTTCAAAGTTAGGATAGAGTTGGCTTTAACGAGAAAAGTACAGCAATATGAATGTATGCAATTCTAACAAGAAAAGAGTTTCGGAAATATAATTTACACTATCTAGTAGCGAAATGCGCTCCTCTATCGCCATCCTTCCGATAGGTTTCTAATTACGTAAGACCCTGAATTTGATTCAATCCATTATGGTTCAACTACATGTCAAAAGCATGGGTCTCCATTCAACTGAAGAGATCTGCAGAGTACTCCCAGTGACGTAGCCAGCTTGGGTGTCACCCATACCAAGCCGCGCGACGCCGCTTGCTACAACTACTAAGGTGATACTTTCGATAATTATATTAAAATATAATTGTTTGTAATTGTTCGGGTGTCCTCCCCTTCCATATGATGTCACCTAAGAGGACCGCCCCTTTTGCCCCACTAGCAACAACACTGCCTACTCGACCACGATGCTCAAATGTAGATTGAGATGAAGTAAGAGGCCAACATCGATCACCAATAAAAGTTTTTATTATTGATCGATGGAGGCGAACCCTTACCTATGTCGGAAATTATTCATGCCATCCGAGGAGTTCCGAAATGACTTTGCAACTGTTACATAATGATAATAATAAATCGTTTGCTTTACGTGCCCTCTGAAGCACGGAAGCGCTCAAGTTTGCCACTAATGGACTAACTAACAGTCACCCATCCAACTACCAACCGCGCCTGCATAGGCTTTGTAAATCACTTAGTATCGACGCTAACTGCCAAGATATGAGATAAAATAAAATGAATTTTAATGAATAATTAACCTAAAATAATACCTAACAATAAATCTTTATGTATATAATCTTAAGGTGTACGAGTAGGTCTTCTGAAGCGAAGCGAGGGCGTACAAGAGCTGTATATTGCATAATGTTTTAATTACAAACTATCTAACCAGGATAGTCTGATGAAGACTTGATTGATGAAAGGTAATTTATTTAATTAAGGAAATTTCATTACAGGTGACGCAAAATGTCAGCGTAAGCTGTTTAATTAAATATCATCATCGTTTACCTACCGCCCATCCTTATTTTCCTACTATGATACGGGTTTATATTGTACCTATTAAATAGATACCTGTATCCACAATCCATTATAGTAGTTAGCATCTCTCCTGATAACTGAGGAGGCTATTCCACCACACTGCTCCAGTACCGATTGCTAGAAAAATTTTAGGTGTCATGTCAATGCTGTTATATTAACTTTATTTTCACTGTGATCTTAAGTGAGAGCACTAATAATTACAATAATATTATAATTGTCTGATGATTATCGGAATTTAATTAGGTACTTACTTAACATTTCAAAAAGTTATTTTTTTGTTTTACAGAAACTTATATTTAGAGGGAAAGCCGGGGTGGCCGGGGTGGGAATAGATTGATGTAAGACGTTCGCTAATGAGGTAAACTGTTATCGAACGACTGAACAGTATTCCAGTATTTAAGAATTATTTATGTAGGTAAATAAGGAACGAAATGTACTCGGCAAACACTGTACGATTATTTGCAACAACGCCCTCTGTGTTGCCATGGAGCTAAACTAATCGTCAAAGAGTAAACCACACATTCGGCCTAGAACAATGCGAGTAGAAATGTGTTTTTAGAGCCTATTTGCAGTAAAGTTCACTAGATGGCAGTGGTTTCATAATTTGAAGTATTCGGTATTTTAGAAAAGAAATTAAATAAATAATTTTAATGATTTTGTTAAATATTTTGTTTTAATCGTCTTCTACATTAATAAGTCAAAAGTCATTATTGAATTTTCTATTGCTGATACACTTACTCTAGTTTATTTATTGTAATTTATTTTATAGCTTAATCTACTTCGCTTGAATCAAGCAACTTGTTTGATTTGATTTAGAAACAGAGTGTCGTTTAGTAGAGTGGGAAGATGCTTCATTTCTCAGTGATCAAACGAGTTAAATAACAGCAGGCGTGGTTGGTAGTTGAATGGGTGACCGCTGGCTAGTGGCAAAAACCCTTATGCGCTCCGTGCTTCGGAGGGCACGTGAAGCCATTGGTCCCTAGCAATCAGTAAGTTATGTGGGTGATTTTCCGACGTTAGTAAAATCAAAACTTCCATTACATAAGTGGAGGGGTCCCACTAATCTTCATGGAAGCAGCCTCATGCCACATGCTCTAGGCCGATTGGCAGAGCCATGCAGTGAGTCATGCATGTCGAAGCCTTGATTAATTTAGATACGAGCAAAATTTAATCATCATTCATGATACATGGAAATGCCTCCGCCAAGACGGTTCTAACTACCAGTTCTCAAAAGTCAATCACATACGGTTCTTTATGCTTCCGAATGTAATTGTAATATCTATCATCAGAATTACATGCACATCCTTGTCATGTCACCCGTAAATTAAATATGTCCTATAAAAACACAATGATGTTCTATCGCGTTGATGTCTTTTACTTTAAACATGTTGTCGTAGCACTGCGCCTACGCAGCTCCGCAGATCACTACGCGTTACGAACTTCACGCAATTTTTTTTGCCGCAAAATTAAATCGATGGCCACAAGCAAGTGTCATTATACTAAACAAAAAACTATGTTGAATATGAGTTACTTTAACTTTAGGGAAATAAAGCCAAGTTCTATTGGTATTGTCTTAATCATTTATCAAAAACCAACGAGCCTTTTGAGAATAAACGGCACTTTCGCCGACGTAATAAGATTAAAAGTAAATATTATAAACATCATTGAACCGAAAAGAACTATTTCTCGGTCACATCAATATCGATCCTCATCGGAAATGGAATTAGGCACCCTTCACACAGCAGCCAGGATGGCACAGATTCGTCTAGAAATTTGTAAATATTAAAAAAAATTATACACATTAGTAGTTTTAAAAAGTTTAATGAGTGCTTATTAGCGTAAATACATTTATTAAAAAGTACCCTTTTGAACCATGATCAATATAAAAGTTATATTTATAGTTTATTTATATGTAGTATACTTGTTTACAATATTAAAAGTATTTTTAAAACAATGTTTTATATTGAGGAGAAAATGTTTTTCTTACCTAGGTATACTCGACCGTACTTTATTAAAATTTAATAAATTTATTTTAATTTATTCATTTTTAATTGTTACTTTGTCAATTAATTGATTCAGGCGTTACTTTGCGGAACTCCATTATTACAGATTAGATGTTAATCTACTTTGCAACAATCCGCGAGCAAACTCGTATGTATGATAGTGTATATCTTCATGCAAGTAGCACCTCCCTCCCTCCCACATAGGAACTTGCAACGAACAAAGTAATCTGGTAATCTGTTATTTTGTCATAATTATATAAACTTTCAATGAAATGGTAGGTAGGATAAACTAAATAAAAGAAAAAAATATATTTTATCAAAAATTGTGTTTTACATAAGAAATTAGGAAGCCAAAAATGTTGTTCTATCTTATCTATTACAAAACGCTGAAACCTAGTTTCACTTAGTTTCCACTAGAGGTCAGGACTCATCTCTTCCTATTGAATAAATCATTTAAGACGAAAATTATAAGGAACATTAAATATGTTATTTAAAAACGGATCGTTAATTTTGATAAAAATATGTCTATTTAGTCAGACATTTACACTTAATCTAATAAGCAGTAAAAAGTAACTAAAACAAATAACATAGTTTAACTATTACGTACTTTGGTATTTCCGGCCGAAGTTACATTGCTGTAGGTATATTTCTTATTGACGCCAAACTTAGTGGCCCCTGGTGCTGAAAATAACGCAATAGGGTACTTTCGGTAGTGTAAAATAAACATGATTTTCAACACACTTGCTCGTAAAGTTGCTATTTTTTCTTTAGTCTTACGCCCGGAATGCGGTTTATTACACACTAGTGCGTTTTACTTTTCATTGCCGCACTAGTGTTTTTCTTATTCCACTTTTTTTTTAATATCCGTAAAGAGGTTGTTACCGAAAGATTTATTATTTTGTAAATAAATAAACTTGTTGTACTTTGTCAAAATCTGATAAGATAAGATTATACTTCATCTAATTATCTATTAAAGCATTTAAAAAATACAATATTTTAAATCATTAATTACCGTAAATTCCTATTAGAAATACATAATTATTTAGTTTAATATATTGTGGCTGAATGGCGGTTTTCCGTATATACATATTAATCTATGATGGCGGTGTTCTTTGCCTCTGGACTTAACCTGCGCGCCTGCGCGCGCATAGTTATTCAACCAAAGATACGGCGCGCAAAAAAATAAACCTCCGCGCCATTTTGTGCAAACATTTGTTCGTTTATAATTTGCTGATTTGTGACTGAAAAATGTCGATACCTAATTGTTTTTTTCCTCGCAAGTGTGTTGAAAACATGATTTTCCTAATAAAAAGCAACAAAAAATATATTTCGGCAAAATAAACACGCTTTTTTGCCTCAAAATAAAAGAAAATATTAATTCTTTTTTTATTTCCGGTAAAACGCTGTCAGAAGTTGTCAGCCATTTTGATGACGTAATAATGGTAAAACTTATATGACTTATATATATAAACTTATATGACCCGGTGGCCAAAATTGGAACTAATGCAAATGTTATACTTTTGTCAGAAAAATACGAAGACAGTAGCCGCCACCCTTACCGGGTCAAGTAAGTTTGTGGCACTGTATGTAAGACCAGCAATTCATTCAAGTTGTTATTGTTGTTATGCACGAAACTGAACTGACAGTTTGGTTCTTGGAGGAATAGGTTTGCCTTTATGACGTCACACCAATGCCTTTCGTGTTTTAGGTCACGTGACATACCGATTAAAAATTTCGAGTTTTAATATTGTATATTATAATAATTATGTGCTTTTACGACTCAAAATCAGAATATTAAAGTGTATTTCTACATAAATTTTTATTTTTATCAAATTTCATAGTTTATTTTTCATTACGGAAAGTACCCTATTGAAGGGTATTACTAGTATAGCCGATACGATATTTGTTTACCAGTGGGTTGTTTCAAGCAACGCCAACGGTACGAACGATTCATGTTAAATTGGTGTACGCACATAAATGATTATTTCGCGTTTGCTGTATTCGTATAATGTAGCGGTAGCAGGACTTAGGGCGCATTCAAGTAGAACGCTGGTTACCGGCGCCGATCTGCCAGCGCTTATCGGCGCTGGTTCGGCACAAAGTATAGAGACTACCTGCGTCGACTACCTGCGCGGATAAGCGCCGATAAGCGCTGGCAGATCGGCGCCGGTAACCAGCGTTCTACTTGAATGCGCCCTTATACAAGCCTTGTTCTTATTTTTTGTGAATAATACTTTACTATATTTATTTTTGTCGGTTATTTGCATCCCCCAAAATCGGCGTTAAACATAGCGAGCCGTTAAGTTTAGCGTTATACCTTTATTTACATCGCTTTGTGGCAATTAAATGGAAGAATTCACGGAAAATATTTATATACACACGTATAGTTTAACTTAACAAGAAGTTTATAGTTAGTAACTTAAGAAATAGCCTCATGATGAAAATGTATTTTAAGTACAATATGAATTTAATATAAGAAGTTGGCAAAACAGAGTGCGACAATTTCATTATCTATTATTGACATATACGAAATTGTCTCTCTGTTTAGCCAAGTTACATATAAGGGACCCTTATTTAATGTAGTGTTAAAAGTTAACGCCACGTTTATTTTCATTTTATAATTACTTTTGTGTGATGACGAGGATATTTGCAATGATCAAGTTTTGTTTAATGACCCAAAATTCATACATTGAACGGCGTGAATACATAAAAGTAACGATAATTATGCTTTAATATTTTTTCTATGTACGATAAAATCACAAAAAGGTACATATTATATAACAATGCGCGCGTTACCTTACAACTAAAAACCTATCATTATAATTTTCATATCCACATTCAAATATTACACATGCTATCTTCTAATAATAATTGGTAACATATTCTTAACAAGTGCATTATCTACTTTTTTGGATAAGACTAACTAAACGGTCATTTGATTTCTAAATTAAGAATTAATAAAAAATAACAGCTGAAACTTTTATCTTTATCATGTATTATTACACAGAATTTATAAAAAAATACTGTCCTAAAAGTTAAAAACAAATTATTCCATTGAAATGTTACATTGTTTTTGGTTTAGCATTCGTTTGACAGAGAACGCATTTTTTTAGATCTCAAAAGGCACTAATTCAGAGTAAAGTTATAGTTTTTATCTAAATATTAAAAAGATAAATGATAAATGAAAGATGATGATACCTTTTCTAAATATCTAGACACACGTGAGCGAATTAAGCCAAGTTTTTTGATTCTATGCCAAAAAGTTTATGGACCAAAGTTATATTTCATTTGCGACGAAAAATACTTCTTACCGGAAACCGAAAATTTGTTACGGGAAACCTAAACCATAAACACGATCGACACTTTTGTTCTAACGATGACAACCGCAGAATAGTTAGCGACCTTATAAACCTTTATATAACTTTACCCTTATATAACATTTTTACCCGACTGCGTCAGAAGGAGGGTTATGTTTTTCGAGTGTATGTATGTATGTATGTTTGTATGTATGTCCATTTATTTGGACCGCCCCACAGCCCAAACGGTTGAACGGATTTCGACATATATGAGGTATCGTTGAATTCGTCAGAACTGTGAAAGTGTCATAGGCTATATGAATTTTCAAAATGGCGCCCGAAAGTGGAAGAAAAAGAGGGGATAATCTTGAGTTTTTTTTATTATAATAGCAATATGGGTATCAAATGAAAGATCGTGAAAAGACCTTTTCAAAAATATATATCATATAACGTCGTTTTAACACAAATTGTCAAAAACCATCCCAAAAAGTAGAATTTTTCGGTGAAAACACTAAAAAGTCTGAAATAAAAATATTATTATAAAAACAAAAAACCCGACTGCTTACAAAAGAACTCAAAAGAAAAAAACAAGTGTCACAATATCAACATAAAATGAAAAAGAAATACTTCATGGTGCTGCAGGCGGGGACAAACTATACTGCTACCTACGGGTAAAAAAAGATTTATCACAAGGTACTACGTTTGTCCCCGCCTGCAGCACCATGAAGTATTTTATGTTGATATTGTGACACTTGTTTTTTTCTTTTGACTTCTTTTGTAAGCAGTCGGGTTTTTTGTTTTTATAATAATATTTTTTAAATTTAAATTGACATTGACAATTGACTCTTGACAAACGCAACCATGTAACATACAACAATGTAATTTTCCAGTGGATTGGACGCATCTAATTTCATTGATAATTAAATCGAATGACGTCTAACAATTAAATTCTAAATATAAAAATATATGTATTATATTACATTTTAGTTTTATAAAACGTAAAGAATTTGATTTAGTTATCGACATTTAGTTATTTTTACCTATCGCTTTATGTACTTGTAGTTTACTTAAATATTTACTTCTATATACAATGATCACCATAGTTTGATGTGGTATATGCTTACTTACATTATTTCAAATTATATAAACTACAACAATAACTCTATGATTTAATTACTATTTATTATGTACATTAATTACTTTTTGTTAACATTCAACAAGATAATAAATCCAGGCGTATTCATAATTAATCAATTCTCATTTATAACTATTATAATATTATGTATTATGTACACGTAATAATTTGTATGAGTGTTTCTCAAAATGATTATTTGTTTATCCTAGACTTTAAATCCTTTATTATTGATCAGTGACACTTCTGCACCATACATAGGATAAGGTACTAATCGTAACGTTTTGAATAGGAATAGAGGTCAATATGCTTTATCCATTTTGGGGTACATATGGCTTCATTAAGGATTAAAAAAAAACTTTTTACCTGTATGGCTTAGTTTTTTAAATTAAAATCAACCTGAAAATGTGCTTTTCTATATTTTGAAATTCAATAGCCAGTGTTATTGGGTTCATAGATTCCTTGTAGATACGCAACATATCAGTATAGATATGTAGTTACATACTTAGTAGTGGGTTTGATACAAACAATAATGACTCCATACCATGATACTAAATACACCATGGTAATTATTAGGTATCAACCAACAAAAGGTCGATGACCTCAAAATATAAATAACAACTCAGCAAATAACAAAAAATAAAGCTGAACGCAACTTAATTTTTATTTTCCTATCTATTCGGTGCCTAAAAGAGTTTCGTCACATCCTCTTCTTTTGCCAAGCTGGTGACAGAGTTGAGGTGATCCCACGATGTCACCCAGGAATACGCTTAGTAGATACAGCTCCTTAACTTGATCGGGAGAGCGTTTGTATTGCCTGGAAACGGAAAAAAACATATTTAATGCCTTTTTGAATTTCATAGTCTTCCTTCTCTCTTCTATCTTGGTCGATTAAACATCAATAACATCCTTGATGTGCGTGATGTAGATACACAGTCGGTAATAACCACTTACCATCATAAGGATCGTTTTGTTTGTCGGAAATTCGCATGAAGAGTGTCAGTAATAATTTAACAAACAAATAAACAATGTAATAAAAAACAAATTCATACGGTTTTAAAAATAATAGCTAAGTTATATAAGATAAATGGTAAGCATTAAATACAGTCAACGTTATTAAGCGTTGAGAAGTTGAATCGAACCCAGGACTCTTTTAACAGCGATCTGGTATGCTCGAACATAACCCAAATATACATTTTTACACACACACAAGAGTTTAAAACACATCTGTCCGACAGTATCGATGGAACAAAATCTTTAGGTAACAGAGTTCTACTAACAACAATATAGAGGTACCTACTACTAACAATATGTTGGGAAAACCCGGACACTCCGGCCGGATAACGTTACGAGGGTACTTAACCGGACAGAGGTGCTAAACGAGCAACCGCTTTTAAAACACGCTGTAACGATCTCGAAACACAGTCGTTAAGCTTCCGTACCGTAATATGTATCATAATATATTAACCCATAATGTTATATTTAATACGACACGCCAAAACATTGCCTTTACTTAAACCAACATTCCTACTTTGGAATTACTTTGGAAAAGAATTTCATTGACACTTTTATCAATTATAATATTTTCTTATTGTGACAACCCTGGCGTATCTACTTCGCTAAACCGGAAGCAATAAACAAAGGGCCATAAACATGTCACGCGAACAATAGAACAATAGAGCGCGGCCGTCTCGAAAATACGCTCACGACGCTTCGACCTTACGGCAATGGTCTTAAGGTTGAAAGTCGATTGCGAGGAATATACTAGACCGTTATTCCAAAAATTGCGGGAATATTCTAGATTGGCGTGAATAGTAGACGAGTG
Source organism: Hesperia comma (assembly GCA_905404135.1). Classification (NCBI taxonomy): domain Eukaryota; kingdom Metazoa; phylum Arthropoda; class Insecta; order Lepidoptera; family Hesperiidae; genus Hesperia; species Hesperia comma. The sequence continues at coordinate 6,921,744 of FR990034.1, forward strand.
GTATAAAAGGGGCACTTGGTCGAGTCGGTGGCATTCTAGTTTCGGAAGCGAAACCGGGAAGACCCAGCGAACATTCGAACTTTGAATTTCGTAAGTACCACAATAGTGATTTTGCGTTCGTTTTTCGTAGTAAGCCCCCAGTAAATATTGACGCGAGCGCGCCGCGCGCGTCGTCGCGAGCTTGCCCGCTACTTAGACCGCACGTGCGATTCCTGTGTGAACACTTGGATATTACTCCATAATATGTTTGATATTTCGTGACCGCGCCCGCCACCGCGCCCGCGAGTCCGTATGAACGAGCACTTAGAAAATCAAAAACCAAGCGCGCAATATTAATAGACTCATTTGTGCTTCCCGTATTGCCAAATAAATTAATATACTTACTTAGTAAATAATTATACGAAAGGTTTGGAGGAACATTCAAAGGTTCCATCCGCAAAATACTCATGTAACTTTTTCATTAAATCTCTTTACAGTATGTGCCATACACACACTTAAAGATGCAGTTTTTAAAGTTGACAAGCTATTTTTAAATGAATTGGACCACGGAACTCTCAAATGGTGCTGTGGTCCAACTATTTTTAAAGTTGGACAACTGCCCCTAGTAAAGGCCCGTGGTCCAACTAGTTGGACAGAGCAGTTGGACCACTGCCCCGCACTCATGCTAATGCAGAGTTATTCACAAACATCGCCTAATAGCGAGTTCAGAATTGGCTCCAGGTAAAGAACTCATCGTCACATTCAGGATGACCTAAGGTTACTAAGTAAACTCACACAGTCACACACCCACACCTCTGTTATTGAATCTTAAAGTTAACAAACACTCACACACTGACATTACGCTCTAGGATTGCAAATAGAATATTTTAAGTGGTGATATAGAAGAAATTATAATATATAGAATAATATAATAATATATAGAAGATGTTATGTGGCGATGATGTCTAAAGATGGTTTACATTTACACTATACATTTATTTTATTTCTACGTGAATATAATTATGCTTAATCTATGGTGTGCACACTGTAATATTAATTTAGTAAAAGTCTGTTCACTGTTTTTTAAGACACATCAAAAATAGACGGAATTCCGACGCAGGCAAATTATTTCAATGCTTTGCGCTGCACATTACAAACGACAGGTGAGATATTAACAACATAAAGATGTTTATAGATATTTTATTTGCCTTGGCTGGAAATTTACTCCGACAATGTAGGCAGAGGCGCTTATTAGATACCGTCCTTAATAATACCTACCGTTCTTAATAGTGTATTGATAAATCCTTAACACAGTTGCCTAGCAACCAAATAAAGATCGCAAATCTCTTGTGTGTCTACTTTACCTACTTACATAACCAGTAGTTAAGTAAATAGCAAAGATGTATTAAATATCTAGATGGAACATCGAATCCCCGAAAACGTGTCAAAAATTTGCCGCCAACAGTTGGCAGCCAATTTTATATCATTACGCACAGATTACGCACACATAGACAATAAATGAACGCGAAAAACATCGCCTACACGCACACATGCTTGATAATGTTGCCTTGTTTTTTTGTTTTCATTGTAGGGCGACGCTCAATCTAGATATTTAAATCATTGGTAAATAGATTATTGAGAAGCCATTACTGAGTAACGGCTAGGTAAGCATAAATGCCAGATTTGTAATATTAGCAATTATGACTTCCCTATATTGCATGATTTCGTTTTCTTTTAAGCATTCTCGCTAATGATATATCTTAACGTATAATATAAAAATATCCCGCCGCCTCTGTCTGTCTATCTCTCTGTTAACGATAAACTCAGAAAACTACTGAGCGCATTGTAGGTAATATATACTTATAATGTTCTTAATACGTCTGAGAAACAGAATACGGTTCGGATACGGTTGTTAGCTGTTATGAACGTATAAGATACGGGTACCTATTTCCCGAAGCAAAGCGGAATAAGGACTAGTTATATAAAATGAATAACCATAAGTAGTAAATAAGAAACATAAGACGGAAATATATTTTAGCGGTAATCTAATCACAAAGCCACAGTAACTCGATTATAAGTAACCACTTTTTGTAGTCCATTGAAAAATAGACCTAAGTCCAATTTCCTTATAATTCAATTTTCATAACACAATAATTGAATTAAAGTTAACGCTACAATATGGGATTTATGAAATAGTCGCAATTATTTCGCAATAGGGTTCATTTTCGTTTGGTCATTCGCATTGGAGCAGTGAAAGTTTTGCGGCATTGCATAATACCAGCTAACCTCGGACGTCGAACGCGACACGTACAACTAACACAGATGAGGTATAAATATAAATAGGTATAAATATAATAAATCTGCAACTGATCTGTACATAGAAGATGTATAAAAAATATTTTGGAGGCTGTAGGCAATAGAACCAAAACAAATATTTTTAGTCATCCAATCTGTCTGACTGTGGTCTTAATCGCGGTAATCTCAAAAACATCGTAACCGACGCGACGTCTTGATATAATATTGGTAAGATCCCAACGACTTCTATGGGATACTTCAATTTGTTGGGTTCACGATAAGTTAGCACAATTAACTAAGACTTCACCCCAAACATACATAAGCTATTCCCATCCGTAATTCCACACGTCATTAATAGTGATGTGCATGAACGTAACTGTTCTAGAGTGACCGATGACCGGTTGCGTCGGTATTACGTGAATGTCCTACTTACAGCGAGCCGAATGCAGAGTGCATTCGTCCACGCACCCCTTAGTCGAGCTGGCCTGCTTACATGGCCTTGAAACGTTTTGTAATGTTTTGTAACACGTAGAAACCGATGGCTAATGGATGGTCAGCGGTGTCAAGGGCAGCCTATTGTGTTGGATAGATAGCGTTTTTGGTATCTTAATGCGTTAGCATAGCTGATGAAAAAATCCTTTGTTGGATACAAGTTATTGTCTTAGGATCTTTTAGGTTAAGTGATGTATTGTTATGTCTAATTGTATTTTTTTAGGATAAGGCTGTATCATAATTATAATTACATTAGTTACATGTAAATTACAATGTTTCTTTCTGCATGTGTACATTTTACTATATTTTTATTATGTAAGTACAAGTAATATTAAGTACAGATATTTGTTTAATAATTTTTGTGTTCATTTATACCTTCGCTCATTTGTTTACCAATTTATTCTCCTACTAGCTCACTGGCTCATTTGTTAATTCATTCATCATTCACTCATTAATTCACATAGTCATTACTTCCTTCATGAACTCATTTAAACATGGATGTGTTCGTTCGTTGTTACCTTATGTATTTTTATCGAAAGCTAGTGTATGTTGTCTATTTTGGCGATATCTGTCTACCACTTTTTGAATTATCTCTACTTATCGTTATTTTTTGTTAAAAATTAGCTGTTTCAGAAGAGTATCAATACCTGAACACATCAGGCCAGTCCATTTGCGGCTTAGGCTGGGTTTTAGCTCGCGTGGCGTACTGCGCGCAGACCCGCTCAAACACGCAGGCTTTGGCACCAAATTCCCCAGTGATGTACTTCTCCACTTCGGTCGGGTCGAAAGATTCCAGCGCTTCACTAGTGAACGTCAGCTCTCGACGACTACGGGACCGATATGTTGCTGGAATCAAAAAATAATCGTTACTAATACATATTGTACATGACGGAGGTAGGTAGTAAACCTATGATACTGGTTTGATGGGATTATTATGATAAAATCTGTACGCGATGATTAATAGTCAATCGGATAGCTGTCAATAGAATTGGAAAATAATAAAGTATGGCTAGCGGTGTAATATCTTGTAAAAGCTCCTTCTATGTTGAAATGCCGTGAATCGTTAATAATAGTTGATAAATAACGCGTGAGTCGCGAGTGCGAGTGGATCGATCGATAACACCAATATCGTAATTCCGTGAAGTAAATCCAAGATGTCAAAATACCAAACCAAATCTAAATGATCTAATAACGTATTTACTAAGCCAAACTGTCTGATTCAATAAACGGAGATGGTGGTGTGTTTGGCTAGAACTAACCCTGTGTTTCATTTGATATCCTGAGCTCACGTCCTGACATATGAAAGAAGCCCACATTGCTTATTTAGCCAAGAATACCTATCTGGAGTGTAAATAGTACGAATGAACGCCCACTCTACTACTGGACCCGATTTCAGATAGTGGGATAAAGAATCCTGAAATTTTTTTTTGTGGAAAAGGCTAAGATTGCCGTCTGTCATGTCCGCGATTGTCATTACTGGTTCATGGAAATGAGGCCTTAGTTTACGAAACATTGAACGAGAAATATTTTGATAAAAAGCGATTGAAATTTAAAAGAGGAAATTACACGTAATAAACCATAATTTTGAAAGTGTGTTTTGAGAAAAGAAATGACAACCTAAGAATTCTGTGTCACACAAACATGACATGTCATACAGTTCAAAATAAGTACCACAAAGAAGATCTCTGCTAACTTGAGATACCAAGGGAGTGAGAGTTTAAGATAAATTGGTTAAAGCAAGTTTTGAATATTGTGGAATACAATAATTTTTGTTTATGAGCATTCTATGTGAGAAAAAGGAATCTGCAACAATACTTAACACAAATCTATTCAGAGAGAGATGTACTTGGAATTACAATGCTTTAAGTGTTGTTACACTACGCTTCTGGATATCAGGTGATTTCTGTTTTGTTTTATTCATTGGGTAATTGAGGACCTTTAATGAGGTTGGTTATTGATCTGACTACTCGAGAGGTCTGGTTAAGAGGCAATAATCAACAGTAAGAATACCTCAATATAATGTGTCTAGGACAAGAATTTAATTGAATTAAACGTTTTAAATGTTTGTCAGAAATTGTTATGACAGATCTATAAAGTAGTAAGTATGTGTTATTTGAGTATTGAATTACGTTGCTCAATTAATGAATCATAAAACAATATTTGATGGCGCAATGGTAAACACGCCGGATCCCTGTTATGAAGGTCCTGGGTTCGATTCCCAGCGAGCCGGCAATTTGGATGATGAATTTGAATTTCCGTTCTTGGTCTGGGTGAGACTGTCCTTGTCTTGTGTGTTAGTTTTTGAGTTGTTTGTAGATATGACATAGAATGGAATTAATTAATGAAAGGAGAATTTTGCCAGAAATTAAATTGTCAATAATGAGATTTTGAAGTTTCTTATTCAGTTGTAAATGTAACAAAAGATAAAGTTATTAAATTTTTGATACCAGTGTGGTCATGGGGTAGCAGGAGCTTTACATCACTCATCTGTGGTACACATGGGGTTTTGATATACGAGTAAAAAGATGATCACAAAATAAATTTCTGAGTGAATTCCATCTTTTAAAAAAGGCGATTATATTATGGAATTATTTTGATGTGGACTACCTGAGTCAATAAAATGTACCGCTTTCTTAACACCTGGGCGACAATTTTAAGTATGGTCTATGCCTGATTGTTATGTTCCATTGAAACTGAGTGCTGGCCTTTAACGCCAACAACTATTAACGCGTCGGGATGTACCGATAACAGCGTTGGTGACTTACCGTTGGCAACTGCCATCTACACAAGCCTGTGTTTCACTGACGAGCCTATGTGTCACTTACTAGCCTGTGTGCCAAATCTATTGATAGGCCTTTGTGGCATGACCATTGAAAGGCCTATGTGGCATAACTCTTCAGACGCCTGTGTGGCATACCTGAACACCAAAGCCTGCGTGATGTAAAGCCTAGGTGGCAAATATATTCAGACGCTTGTGTGGCATACCTATACAGCAAATAATATACAGTCAGAGGCCTTCGTGGTATGTTTCTTCAAGTTTCTGTGTGGCAGTATTAACAGACTTTACATGTTGTGATAGTAAGTGGTGTGAGCACGTTAATTTGTCCAAAAGATTATCCGTATGTAATTCAAAGTTATGTGATCAGTAAGGTTTGTGATTGATTTGATTGACGAGGTCGTGTGTGGACAGCCGTAACTGTGAACGTTGATTATTATTTAGTAGGTCAGGAAGGACCGAGCGTGGAGAGATACTCGCGTATGTGTTTTGTTGTTACAGGTAATCTTCAATGCCTCATGCGTGTTGCCGCTGGTAGAGCGTGCTCGAGGATGGATCACGGGAAGATGCCGAAACGCATAACGGTTTTAGGGCGGTGACGTACCGATTAGAGTTATATACGGTGACGACGTACCGAGTAAAAGTTAAAACAAATCGCGCAAATAATGAATTGGTAATTTTATTCTAAACAAGTGTTGTTATGTTATGGAGTTTCTTCTCACTCGCTTCTTCTCCATAGCGACACTAGCGAAGCGAGTGGTAGCTTACGGTAGTCAGGGTTAAAAAATGCAACATAAAGTTTTTGAAATCCACTCGCAGCAGTAGCAGCAGTAATCATTTTTGATGTTAAAGATTTTGAGTTTTGTTTTGAATTGAAGTAATTGAAAATTGCGGGTCGAGTAATTGAGATGGTAATATTAACGGGGCGGAGTATCACCCGAGGACGGGTGATGAGTCAGCGATGGCCGTGACGGAGGTAGGTAGTAAACCTATGATACTGGTTTGATGGGATTATTATGATAAAATCTGTACGCGATGATTAATAGTCAATCGGATAGCTGTCAATAGAATTGGAAAATAATAAAGTATGGCTAGCGGTGTAATATCTTGTAAAAGCTCCTTCTATGTTGAAATGCCGTGAATCGTTAATAATAGTTGATAAATAACGCGTGAGTCGCGAGTGCGAGTGGATCGATCGATAACACCAATATCGTAATTCCGTGAAGTAAATCCAAGATGTCAAAATACCAAACCAAATCTAAATGATCTAATAACGTATTTACTAAGCCAAACTGTCTGATTCAATAAACGGAGATGGTGGTGTGTTTGGCTAGAACTAACCCTGTGTTTCATTTGATATCCTGAGCTCACGTCCTGACATATGAAAGAAGCCCACATTGCTTATTTAGCCAAGAATACCTATCTGGAGTGTAAATAGTACGAATGAACGCCCACTCTACTACTGGACCCGATTTACATATATATGAATTGTTGTACATCCCGAAAATATGGCTCTACGTTTTGACTCTTTTTCAATGTGAAGCGATGGAACCCGAATTTATTTACCGGTTATTCTCGAATAGCGGTGGTTACAGATTTATTTGTAGTATTCATGCCATGACAACTTCTAGTGCGAGAGAAAAAGCGTAAGCTTGCATGGCTACAAGCTACAACCCATTAAAGGCCCACTACTGAGCAGGTGTCTCTCCTCATTATTGAGGAGGCCTAGAGGGATTAGTGGTCAACCCAGTATTGGAAGTATTTTAAGCCGCCCGAAGGCCTTCCGATATGGCTTAACGACTGCTATCTATCGATAATAACCGGAACAGACGGCTTTACGTGCCTTCCGAAGCACGGAAGCGCCCAAGAAATTTTGCCACTAGCGGTCAAGCATACAACTACCGACCGAGCCTGCAGTTGCTTAACTTTGTCGATCACTTATGATCGACGCGCAAGCTTGCATTCATTTGCTATATTTTTATACAAAATTCAGTAACAATAGTCGCGAAGTATTTTGAAATAGGGGTTAACTGGGCTGCACATAAAAATGTTATCGGGGTTGAACACCAGCCTAATTAGAGCGAAACATTCATTTATTATCGCATCACCTATTATGGTGGAATGCAGTCGCAATGACTATGAATCACTAAGTAGGTAACATTAAACGCATTTTTAACGCTACAAGAAAGCAAACTAACACAGTTTAGGAGGATATTAAAATTCACGCGGTAAATGATTTTGTTCTTAGTTTAGTTTAGTTATTATATACTATTCTCTTATAAAATATCATCGTTGATTTAATTTGAAATAATGTATACTTTGCATTGTCTTTAATCATTTCGCTGCGTAGGTAGGTACTGAAATGCAATTATAAACATGTTTTTTTTAAGACTAGTATCGATAATATCCTGCTAAGCTAGATAAACTTGCTTATTGACTTAATTCGACATATTGACAGACAAACTATACTAGAATGTTTGGTAAAATATTGTTACTGCGTAACAAAACGTAGATACAACGAATAAATTAAGAGTAGGTATGTTACGGAACGATGGATTGTTAGATTTGGCATAGATTTTGGCATGCGTGCGAGATTACACAATACGAACGTGTTAGCAAATGAAATACATTTGTATAAATGTAACATTAATTTTTTTGCCCAACTATGGCATAAATAAAAAGAGGAAATTTTTAAGTTTTTGGATTTAAACTTAGTTCTTAATAAATTCGTGTATTTGCATAACTCTGTAGAATACAAGCAAGTTCGTTTAATTGATAGTTTTTGTTTTATGCCAGGAAGACGAAGTTCATGATTTTAAATTTTCTTTCAGCATTGTCGACAGATTTATTTGGCCAGTAACCCCCCCACCAATCCGCACTGGAGCAGCGTGGTGGAGTATGCTCTAGGCCTCCTCAATAATAAGGAGAGACCCGTGCTCAGTAATGGACCATTAAAGGGTTGTAGCCAGCCATAGCCAATACCCTACACTAAATTCGCGTTCGATGTGGAATTTCTTTTAACTGCATCACACACAATGCGATCTTTCCGTCCAGTAATTAAAGCATATTACAGATTGGCGGCAAGAATTGAAAAATGCCGTAAATACATTTTGATTAAAATTAAAATGAACTGTGAGTACAGGTAATAAATTTGTTTTTAGCGGAGTAGCAATTCTTCTCGCGCAACGCAGGTATATGTAGATAGATAACATTTCGTTTGGGTACATATCCATACCAATGAAAAATTTTATTTGTGTTTTTTGCATACGACCTCAGGGAATTCATTGTACTCGGAGCAGCAGCAGAGCTTTTCCACTGCTCTTTGTATATTTGATTTTCATAACTGCATTCCGTGAGCCTGCATTTTTAACACAGTATTTAGTCTATTCAAACATTAGCCGTTTTATGGTCATCATTATGTTTGTTGCATAATATTAATTAACCCCTAATAATATTAATGCGATTTTAATTCAGTTTTCACTGATATTACGAGTAGTTAGTAGTTAAGGGTTAATATTCGTAGTTAAGAGGAACATTTAGTGTTTATTTTATATCAATAATTGCACAAAAAAATTTCAATTTAAAGATTCCCACACCCCAGGGTTACCGAAGCGAAGCGAAGCAGTTACTAGTGTTAAATTATTTAACATGAATTCTCCGGCTAAATAATTGCATTAAACGGCTTACACATGCCAATTTTCGCAAAATTACTCGCGGTTTGAGGACAATTTATTTACGTTTCATTAATCGGATTAAGCAAACTGCTTCTAAATGATTGTTTATAATCAAAGTTCATTTTAAATAGTCTTCATTTAAACATAAGTCATCGTTCTTCTATAAATAGAAAATAAATATATTAAACCAATAATTTTTCAAGCTTATGAAGACCATGTTTTCTAACATTTCAATACCAAGAGGGAATAAACAAGAAACACAGATTTACAAAGTGCATATTAATAAGAATAAAAATCTTTAGGCAATAAGTGTTCGTGAACTTGAAGATCATGACTTACACCAGGCCAACATTGATTACGTTTTATCATAACGTCCTCATGTCTCTAAACAATTCCTGCACGTAAACTTCGATCCACAAAAATTTGGTTGAAATTTCGTTATACTTATAAGTACATTTGTGTCACCCGTAACTAGATACAGGTCTAACTAATAACACAGCTTTTACTATGTTTAGACCATCGACCACTTGTCTTTGGTCTTTATCCTGATCATCGGAAAGCCTCAATGAAATAGATAGTTATGTAACTCAAAAAACAAAAAGTAAAATTGTATAGGTCAGCGTTAAAAACTAGTCAAAGGTGATCCCTACTCGGGGGTCCGGATTTGAATTCCAGGGCATGCACTTCTGACTTTTCGGAGTTATGTCAAAGGTGTGCGAAGTTTGCAAATCTACAATTGGCCTGCATGGTGGGCTATGACCGTCTCATTCAGAGAAGAGATCCGTGCTCAATAGAGAGCCATAATAGGTTGAGATGATGATGATGTTGTGATTCCATGCTTTCTTTCCGCTCGACAACTTTTGGGCGACGTTTACAATTTAGTCATTTCAGTTCATCGATTATGTCCATCGATTATATTGACAACAATGTACAAAAGAGCTATAAATAAGTTAACAATGTAATATCACAGGGCGATATTTTGCTAGTATTTACAAAGTGATGGGCGAAATCATTCAATCACGTTGATGCCAGTTCCCAAATAGTCGATGGATGGATTAGTGGTCAAAAAATTTTGGGCAATTCCATGTTAAGGATGTTATGAAAGTCGTTAGTCACAGTTGTTATTGCACTCTAGGCCTCTTCAGTTAAAAACGGAGATCCCTGTAGTAGGCCAAAAGGGTTGATACTTGAGACTTATACAAGTAATTACCTTTTTTTTTTTTTTTTTTTTTTTTTTTTTTTTTTTTTTTTTTTTTTTTTTGTTATCGAGGGGGAAACCTTCAAAAGGTACCCGGTGCCGTGGGAGCGACACAGGGTTATGTGGGATTTTTACCCACCAAAACCCCCCCGGTGGCCTACCTCAGCGCTTGTGGAGGACTCCGGGATCTCCAGAGGAACACGACCGGTGCCCTCCAAGCGCGATGTCCCATACGGACCCATCTCGGACGCGTGTTCTCCACGGCTCTGTGCGGCCACACACAGAGCAGTCCTTCCCGGGGCTGCCCTTGGGCGGTTCGAGCTCCCACTCTAGCCGCCCACAACCCCGACAAGTAATTACCTAAATAATGTAATTTAGATTATTGTCAACATCATTTCCCATGTATCCACATTTGGCTCCTGAATTTGTACAGAGCAATTTGAATTCACAAGTAGGCTCTCTCTGCGGATGTAAAATAAACATTTTATGTGTGACGCCAAATTGTATTGCGGCCAATTTAAAACTTCAAGTGCAATTTCAGTTTGAATTAGAATTTATATTTAAGCGAAATATAAACGAAGTGTAGAACTTTTATTGTTTGTATGTAGTGAAATTTCATTGTAGCGATATTTATCCTAGTTGTGGTGTAATAGCACAAGACGGATAGACGTCATCTGTCGCTTAGACGCAAGTCTAAAACATGAGAAAAAACAAGACAGAATGATACTACATAATATGATGTCTCGCGCTGCGTGTCGATTTTTCTATGATAGCAGAGAACTTTGCCGGTTAAATTGTTCTTCGAAATGTATACGTTCATAGTGTCAATGTGAAGTAACCCTTTGACAGAATTAAATACTATCGAATTTCAAGTGCAGCGTGATATATTATGTGGCATAGCTTTATTACAAGTTTAACTAATAACTTGTATTTTTAATTTGAAGATACGTTTTTTATGATCAGATCAGATTACTAGAGAGTGGCGAGAGAGGGGTCAATTAAATGAAATTAAATGACTTAGTGTGAAAAGGGGGTGTGGGAGGGGTTATACATTTCGTGAAGTCACATCTAAAAATATTTTAATTTCATGTTTGTATTTTGTCACACTAGGGAGGGTGATTCAAAAATGTGACCAGCTGTGACATAGACAGAGGAGGAGGTCAAAAATCATGAAATTGGTGTAACGTAATACTTTATGGATGGCCCCTTAGTTTACGTACCTTCTAAAAAGTAATTTTGTGACTTTTGACAGTTGTTAGGTAACTCGAGAATTATGGACAGACAACAAAGAGAATGGTCCCACGGTGCAACTGAAGCAATAAGATTAAATTTCTAAATGTTGTAAATAATTTTGATGTTTTGTGTACCTACAGAAAAAATATTAAGGGTCAACTCACCTGGACTAAACGAATACGAAAGCTTTTTCAAAAAATTCGTAAGTCTAACGCTCAATACTATAACCGGGAATCCAACCAATTGTACAGGTAACTCAAAAGGTGCTTCTTGACTATTAACATTTACCGAAGAAAGTAAAAAGAAAATTAAAAATACAGTAAACACAAAGTATGAGAACTTCATTTTTGTCTACGATTCTTTCCACTGTGCACTAAACAAAACACTTGATAAAAAAATTTTCGTCATTTAATACACTATTTCAAATTGCGAACCTCATTGACTACAATGTACGATGTACGGCATACATAATTCAAACAATTTCAGCTTATGAATACGATCCCTAGAATGTGTTTCCAACTTTAAAAATTCCCGCGCAAATACGTTCCGTTCCAACGAATAGGCGCGCGAAATAAAATGGTACTTGCTCTTAGAGCGTCTCAGATTATACTGTAAAAGTTATGCGTCGCAAGGAACGTAGACCGTTCACCGGCGAGTTAACTTTTGTTGGTCAATCGTTATGTCATAGTGACTATAAAATATCGTTTAGTAGGACACACGTTCCGTCTTATACGTATATGGGACGTATCCAACGGCTGATTTTTATTGCTAATCCCCATTAGAATCTCTCTTTTAGTCTAGTGTATATCTAAGTTTGTAACTTAACCAACAACTACTGATTTTCAATAGGCACAGATATTTATGGCGACTTTAGGCAGTGCCTAACGAATTTTGAACGGATATAAAAAACTTAAATAATGTTGCAGGTACCTTATTATGACAGACTGCCGTTCGGATGGTCCAGAGTTCGATTACCAGAGAGGCAGATTTTAAATGATGAGGTGTAAGTTTTTCACCTCGGTGTTGGTATGTGTTCTTGACCTTGCGTTGTCGCCACGACACCCATAACACATGTAATCTTAGTGTGGGACTTTAAGCTTATGACGTTATTTCGGAGGAATTTTATACAACGATGTGTGCAAGTGTGAGGATCGGGATAGGCAGGAGGTGGCAGGATGAGATGTGATGAGGCGAGATGAGATTTGGTGAGCTGGTGAAGTGAGGAGAGGAGTGGAGATGAGAGAAGAGGTGCTATAGAGAGAAGAGAAGGAGGATTATTAATAAAAACAAAGATTTAAAGACATATGAAGCCTCGAAAAAAAAAATTAAAATCAATTTAGGTGTTGCAGTCTCAATCTTTTTTTTTCTTTCCCCAGATAGGTAGCCGGAAGTTTATAACACTAAACAATCAGCTACTCAAGTTATTAATTGTTAGTTACAAAATTTGGATTTACGAATAACAAAAAGAATACATACAAACCAGATATTGCTTTAAAGTAAACTTGTATAATGTCGACATAAATAGTCGCTAGTTTAACTTATAAATTACTACATCTATTCAAGGCTAGCTCCTTTCAAGTCTTCTTTCTTTCAAGTCAACTTTGTTATGTCGAAATAATTCTCCTTTTTTATCTAATGTTCTCTTACTTAAACTTAAGAGTAGGTATTGCGTCATAATGGTGCATTCTGTACCTATAAATAGCCCAAAAACGCAGTTTAGTGCAGCAATGAGCAATCTGGGGTGTCAGGGTTATTAGGGATGTTACATTTAATTATCCCATCCCGTTTCGACCGTCGAACGACCCGATGCACGGCGGGTATCCATCCCTTCGACATAAATATCCCTCATGTACGGATGTCACACTTTGCGTCATCATTCATAATGCGTATCGCAAGGACTGGAATAAATTGGCTGGGACTGTAGGTTTAATATTTCAGGTCGATTACGAGTACAAATGTTTTCAAGTCAAGGCTTCTAAGTAAGTGCGCTTACCCACGACTACATCCCTAAATAGTAGGTATACCATGAGTTGGAATTGGACTTGACTAGTCACTTATACAATGTAAATAAATAAAGGCAATTATATTCTGTGACTGATCGTATTTCAACATACTATTTTACAGATAGGGCGCAATGTTATTTTATCTTTTTACTATCAAACATCATAGACGTAACAAAAAAAGTTTCCTGGTGAGCGTGACGAACATGAACATGAGATAGCACGATTGTATGTAGCACAACAACAATTTATCCGTCAAACTCTTTTGAGTCATAGAAAAAAACCAGTCCATTGCATAAGGTGCTCTTTTTCTTGTACTCTTCTACATTAGTCATCAAGACAATAGTGATGGCATTGAAATTAGGGAGGCGTCGGTGTAACAGAAAAAGATCGCTTCGGTAATTTCAAGTCACTACGCAGACGACCTCGTATCTACAAGCAGGGTATATAAAACGACGGTCTTAAAAGTTTATTTAATCCAATTATCGTGAGGGCACTATTTGGCAAACCGAGACACGTTTCATAATGCAATGGGAATGGCTTCACGCAACGTTTATTTAAATTTCATGCGAGCTATATGAGATAAAGTTCGTTACTTTAAACAACAAGCTGGCCTTTGACTGGCATTTTTGGCTGTCGAATGTTGTTCTGCCATTTTAAAGATTCTTTATGGATAATTTAAATGACGTCCGAATGGCGCAATGGTTAACACGGATAAATGTACCCAAGGGTCCTGGGTTCGATTTCCAGCGATGCGGCTTGAAATATGAGTTTAAAATTAAATTGCGTGTGTGTGTCTGCTTGTCTTGTGTGTTGTCCATCGCACCCACGACACAGAAAATCCTAGAATCGGGTTATGAGTAGATGTAGGTGGATAGAGTGCTATGAGTGTGTAGAGTTATAAAAAACAATAACGTATTGGAAGAGCATGGTGGAGTATGCTCTAAACAGCTAAACTCAAGAGGAAAGAGGGAGAGGTCTGAACCCTGAAGGGACATCAAAGAAGAAAGAAATCTTTCTTATTTATTGTCTCTTACGTTACTCTAGTGTCTCATGCTCAGAGTATTAAAGAAACACATAATGATAAAAACCAACATGGAATTGAACCCTATGACGCTATGAAGCAAGCAGACATTGGTCTACAAAGCTGCTAAATAAAATCGGTCAGTAAGTGATTAATAGCGCGTGAAATAAATATTTCCTTTATTTCAATTTTTTACTGATTGCACTAGTATTTATTTAAAGTACTCTATAGTACCTAAAACATATTACATACTCTAGTAAAAGAGTAGTAGTAAAAGAGATAAATATAGCACCTTTGGAAACGGCTAGAGTCACAAAAAATGACGTTCATAAGTGTATCAGGCAAAATACCTACATGCATAAATATAGTTGAATTTGAATCTGAATATTATAGTAATAACTATACATTAGGTATACATATATTTTATTATTCTGCTTAGAACATAAATTGTGTACGGAAGCTTTGATCTTACTATCAGCCTCAGGGCGAATGACAGCAGCCTAATCCATGAAACTGTCTCAGGCGAATGTTGACAAAAACGATAGAGTAGTACTGAAGTAGTACAAAAAAAACAAACTATAAAACAGGAATTAATATTTTTATCTAAACATCAATTATGTAAGTGCCGATTATTTAAATGCCACAGAAGCTTAAGAAATATGAATTAATGGCCAATTCTCTCTAACCAATTATGTCTAATCTCGACTTCGATTCCTAGGCGCTTGAATTACTAGGAAACAACCAAACTAAACCTTATTAGCTACCGACCGCGACGATAAGCGAACGTTATGCAGTAGGAAGGTATATTGCTTTTCCGCTAATATAATTATTTGTTCACATTAAAATTCTGTTTAATAACATTAATGAAGCAATTATTTTATAGTCTATCATTAATTTATTACCTGGGCTTAAAGCGTAGGAGAGTTTCTTGACGAAGTTAGTGAGGCGAACCGCCATTATAATAAACGGGAACCCAAACAACTGGACAGGAAGCTCAAACCCACCCTGTTCCCCGTTCCCAACCATGACACATTGAAGGAACACAAATGATATCAATGTCCAAATATAACACAATCTTGTTATCTCCATCGTTGTATAATATCACGAATTTTATGCACAACACTAAAGTTATAACCGTTCACTGAATGAAATACTTCGTCCTTTAAAATTTATAACAGCGCTCTTTCAAAATCAGAACATCGAGAGCAATTTCAGAAGTATTTTTCGAACGCGTTTTTATTTTTGTTTGCATACGAAATTATTTTTTGAAGCTGTTAAAGTTTGTTACTCTCTATGTAAATTAATCTGTTAAGGGACCTTTAATATGGTACAACCCTAAAGGACACTTTTGTGAACGCGACGATCACAGTAAATTGTCGCATTACAACTGACCGTATGTGCACACCCTGTTGGGTTCGGTTTCGTAACTTAATCATCACTAGCTATTGCTAAATCACTTGCTAGGAAACTTGCATTGCTGCTTAAAAAGTCGTTAACGTTTCAACAGCAATCGACTGTGAAGCAATCAGCGCGTCAATATGTCACAAAGTTCTTGCTTGAATGACAATCGAAGAAAAAATTTAAAATAATTATTGTTATTATCAATAAGAAATATTAACCTACATTAAATAAAACACTTGTGTAATTAAATGTAGAATATGTCCCAAATTGCGCAATATATACTGCGTTTAAAATCATAATTTCATATTTTAATCTAACCTGTCCAGTGTCCATATTTATACAAAAAAATCAACTGCCATTTAACTACAGAAACAACAATAGGACCCAATCATTTGTATGAAATATCGTGTCGATAGAAGGAATATTTTACAGTCATAAACCCACATCACTGAACACGAGATAGAATGGTTAACTTTATAGGCAAAGAAATATACTGTAGATATGAAAATGACTCCAATCATTCAAGTTTTCAGAAACTGCGCACTAACTAACAAACGATACAATTAATATGTAAGTAATATACGTTTACAAAACTTTATTGAAATCGCATAAAATTTGGTCAAAAAGAAAAATAAAACGTGACAAAGTTGAAGAACTTTTTACGCGGAAATTTAGGTACTAGCTATTGGTATAAAAAGTAATAGGCACTAAATAAATAATTAATATATCACTCAGTGACGCACGGTTGTATAAGATTGGTTTTAACGCACGCGCTTGCAACAATCACTGTGACTGGTAGGACTGCAACACAAATGTTGTGCACATTCTCTGCTTTGCAGCGAAGGTTAAATCATGGTTGATTGTGGTGTGAATGCTCATTAGTATCTTTAGTAGTATGAAAGATGATTAACAAAGTATTTTATCTCATTGTTTTTGAAATTATTAAGCTGACACAAGCTAGGGGATGATAGCTAGCCCGGCGAGCGCTATAAAAAAGAAATAAAACCATTCAAACTATTAAACCCTTCGGCGTGCGTCGATCCCTAAGTGATCGACAAAATTAAGCAACTTCGGCGCAATTTGGGATGTCAAAATTTCTTGAGAGCTTCCATGCTTCGGAGAGCACGACAGATAACAGTCATTAAGCCATGTTGGAAGCCTTCAGTCGATATGAAGAATCCTCACACTTGGATTAGCAACAAACCCCTCCAACAATCCGCATTGCACCAGCGTGGTAGAGTATGCTTTGGGCTTCCTCAATAATGGGGAGAGATTTATACTGAGTAGTGGGTCATTCATAGGTTGCAGTCAAAATATTATTGTTTTCTATATTATATTCCTTACGAAACCTGCCACTAAAATCCACCACTTTTAAATTCTATCGAGCAGTGGACTGGCGTCTGTCGCTTCTTGCAACACCCTACTATGCCGACGTGGTCAGTATCTACTCAAGGCCGCAATTATAAAGACTCTTAAATATACGACTATTATCAAAAGATAACAGGCATAATATGGTGATATCAGGACAAAATATACATAAAATGGCCTCTCTCTCATCACAAGAATAAAAATATTGTTTTTATTTTCATAGTTTTTACTATAATCCATTCGCCGTCCGTTTTAATGAGAACCAACACATGCCAGATTTCCGCCCCTGTAATAATCGACAAGGTGACTGACGACCTGAAGAAGACGGCGGGCGTCCTCTGGAATCAAAGGGCTCAGGACCGGTTAGAGTGCCGCCACTTAGGGGAGGCCTACGTCCAACAGTGGACATCTAAAGGATGGGTGGAATAATAGCTCATTGTGGATTGGCCATGAGACTTAAAGACACCATAAGAAAATTTTGCGTACAAGAGTGAAGTTGTGAAGTATATTTATTCTCGGTAGCTCGAGGATATCTTTTAATATTTATCGTGTGTAACAATATACTAAAACGAGTGACAATTGTTCCAGGAACGGTTACCATTTGTGAACGTAATGACCATGTTGCCCAGAGAAGCGAGAGAGCAGCAGATAAGTTCAATGTTTTGTTTGTCAGCCGTAAAGTTTTTGATAGCCAATTTGCTATCCGCAGCGCAATCTTGTAAATTGAGGTCATGTGAGCTCGTAAACGCTTTGATTTCCCTGAAAGACAATAGTACCGGTCTTATCTCCTAGATGCGTTTTAAACTTCTGTCTCGTAAAGCCAAACCAATAAAATCACAGATTTAATTTCCTTTTCATATTTCAGAACTCAATTTCAGAATTCAGAGTTTTGAGGCTGAGAAGCAAATATCAAAGCCTACCCAACTTCATCATGCCTGTATGTCATAATTTGTTCAATCAACTCAAAGCCATATACACCCCATAACTAAGCCATTATTGGGGTTGAGTCTTCTGTCACAACGTGATTATACTCATAGGTAGGTGGGCTTTACACACCTTTGAGAACATAATGATGAACGCTCAGGTATGGAGATTTCCTCGTGACGTTTTCGTTCACCCAAGTACCTAAGTGATATTTAAAACTTAATAGGCACGTTATCAAAAGTGATGCGGGTAAAATTCGAACCTATGTCCCCTTGATCAGCTGACCAATAGTTAGATATGGCTAATTTTTAATGACGCATATAAATGAATAACGCTACACTCTCGTAGCCCCACATTAGGATTTCCTGTTTCGTGTGTATCATGGACAACATACAAGACAAGAGCACACACACCCAGACCATCATTTAAAATTTCCGTCTCGCTGGGAATCGCATCCAGTGAAATGTCGATCCACCTTTTTCCATTGCGCCATTCGGGTCATCACAATTTTAAAATAAAAATTTCGTGGATAAAATTCCATGATAAAACGTAAAATGTTCACGTCCATCCATTTTTGCAAAGCTTACGGCAACGCAAGATTATCTAAATTATACATTAACTTTTACAAACAATATAAGAATAAAGTTAATAAGCAAAATGAATACGTAACCACAAAACAAAAGGGTTTATTTTGCAGAAAATCCTTATCAAAGGCTCTCTAAAGACAATGGGGGCGATATTATCTTTCACACAATAGATTTTATTTCGGATTACGTTGCTTTGTTAATTTTAATTATATCATACAATACAATATAGTTACATAAAGTCAATAAGAGTATATTTATTATAACTCAATAACGTTAGATAATGACATTAATTGACTGATTTTTTTATCGACAGCAGCATTGGACTATAATGGATGCCGAGGGCCGACGGCATCCATTATCCTACTAATATTATAAATGTGAAAGTTTGTGTATTTGTTTGTTTGTTTGTTACTCCTTCACGCAAAAACTACTGAACCGATTTTCATGAAATTTGGCACACACATAGAGGGTAACTTAGATTAACATATAGGATATTTTTTATCCCAGAAATCCCGCGGGATCGGAATTTACGCGGGAAAACCTTCTTCGTGTATGGGGTATAAATAGCTTCTAAACAAACATTAATATAAAACTAACAAGTCTGTCTTCCCGGAAATCCCGCGGGATCTGGAGTTACGCGGAATAAACTCCTGCGCGTAGTTGCGGGCTTAAATTTTTATGCGACTTTTACTAGGAGATTGAGGAAGTTTTGAGCAACATATAGTTGATAGTTATATATATATAGTATATAGTTATATAGTTATAGTATATAGTATTAGTTATAGTTATATAGTATATAGTTATAGTGGAAGTTTTGAATAACATTATAGGGTACTGTTTATCCCTGAATTCCCGCGGGATTAGGATTCACGCGGTAAAAACTCATACCCGGGAATGAGGTCGTGGGTTCAGATGTTTATGGGACTTTCAGTGGGAGGTAGAGGAGGTTATGGAGCATTATATAAGCTACTTTTTGTTCCGGACTTCCCGCGGGATCGAAATATACGCGGGAAAAGCTTCCATGAGCGAATGAAGTCGCGGGCTCATTAATATCTATATATCGGGATATCTCTACATATATCGGGAATCGAACCGGCTTTTTTTCTCATGATCAACTTTATGTTGCTTTTTCGAGGGTCAGCATCGCTTTAGCTGGTCTTTATGTTTTGGCACCCGAATGAAAAACTACCAATGTAGTTTAAAAATATAATAGTTTGGAATGAAAAAACCCCGACGTTTATATCTTAAAGTCTTTTTATCGATTTTCTCAAGATCTACATAACGGATTTTTGTACGGTATGACTAAAACGTAGTAAAAAATCAACTGTTCTTAAGATGTGTGGAGTGTGTCTTAATATGTGTGGGGTCGGGATTAACGCAGGAATAACTTTGTGACACACTGAGTTCCACGCGGGCGGAGCCGCGGGCAACAGCTAGTAGTCAAATATAGTTGCATTCCATAGGAGATCCTGGAGTCGTCCACGCAGCGCAGAAGAAGACCTCCGGGGGTTTTTACTAAGGGAAGAATCCCATATACCCCGGTGCCCACGGCACCAGGTACCTTTTTAAGGTTTCCCCCTCGATAACAAAAAAAGGTATCTTTTCACACTTCAGTTACATCCTTTAACGATATATATATCACATGACGTGATCTGCTATTTTTACCGACTTAAATGAAAGGAGGAGGTTCTGAATTCAATTGATTTTGTGTGTGTGTGTGTGTGTGTGCGTGTATTACCTCTATGTTATAACTTGGTCCTAGGTGAACCGATTTTGATAATTCTTTTTTTATTCAATAGCTAGTGCTCAACGTATTTGCGCTGTTTTCATCGATATTGAAGTCGGTTAATTTTTCTAAAAAGTAAGTTTAATAATTCATAATTAGTTTACAGAATTTTAATAACTTTGAGGGCAAGGCGCTAATGGATAGGTACAATAAATATAAGTCTATCCTAGCATAGCTATACCTATTACCTGCATTAGGTATGTAAGAAATTTGAAATTGTAAGTTTAAGACAAATTACTATTTGTAACAGTAACAATGTTTACAGTTTCAATAAATATTTCATAACATTTCCCTATTCAACATTATAAAATACTAAATAATGAGCTATTGCACTTATATTATATTATTTTATTCATATTTGTTATATCAATTGTATGGAAAAGTCACTCCCAGCCAGGATAGAAATTATCATTATGTTCTTGCCCCATACAATGTACTTCAAAATAACAAAATAAATAAAAATATAGGTATGTAAGTAGTAAAACACAAACTTATGTTTGGACATAAATTCCCAAATAAGACGGAACAAAATGTAGCCTCTCTAAATACCTCATTACCCGGACAATTGGGGCGAACAAGACGCTTGTTACCTCAGAATTGCGGCTTACAAAAATAAAGGGTGGTGACAAACATCTGAGACATGTTCCCGGGTCCTCTGAACGTTAAAGTATTTTGCTGATCCTGTATAAATAACAAGATAAATAGTATATTCTAACTAGACAATTTAACATCTATCGATCTTCTATCTATTTATACACATAATAAAACTGTAACTGATCGCTGTTTGTACACGCTAATCTCAGAAACAGCTGAACGGATTTTTTGGGACTTTCACTGGGAGATAATTGCCTGTGGAGCAACAACATATAGGCTACTTTTTTCCCGGAGTTCCCACGGGATCGGGATTCACGCGGGAAAAACACTTACGTACGAACGAAGTCACGGGCAACAGCTAATTTAGCATATGTAATAAAGTATTGTATCAGATATCGAACGAAGAAATTCATTACACTAAATATTAAATAACATTAATCTTTATCTTCATCTCTTTTTTTAAGTTAATAGCCGGAAAATGAGCAGGCGAGCTACCTTATGGCAAGAGGTCACAATCGTCGAAGAACAGCAACACCATACATCGGACACAATGCCGAAATGGAAAAAGGGGAAGAGAGAGAGAAAGAAATCTGCCTGTCAAGCCACCATTCGCAACACATCACGTCATTTGGTGGCTGACTAGCGATGGTGGCTAGTAGGCCGGGTTCAAGACCCTACCACAGGCGTAAAGTACCCTCAGGATTAAAACTGGATGGTATAGAGTACAAATACCTAAAAGAGGGCCCGGTACCACAACCTCGTCAGTTGTTCAGCAGGATACACCACATAAAGGTGAGGTCCATTTGGACTTAAATATGGATAGAGATCCCCCAAATTAATTTATTAAGCACCCATTTCATTATTAATTGCATTAGTCTACAGTATATTTTAATGAATAATTTTTTCAAGTAATAAATTCATCCATACTTATTACTCAATCATCAGTCAGTCCGTATTATTAATCTATGAACTCACAAAGTTTTCACTTCAAAAATAACGTTTTCAATAAAATATTAAGAATTAAAAATACACAATAATAAAATATTTATAGAACATGAATAAAAATGAAAAATCAGTTGAAGCGCAAGTATTACTGCAGAATCATTCATTCAATTAAATAAATAAATATAAAATAACTTACCTTGTGACGAAAGTTGCACACAAAACCCAAACATGGCCAAAAGTAGAGTTAATGTTTTGAAAGACATTTTACTGTATTTATAAGAAACTTGATAACAAATTAAATTATAATTAAAAGCGTTTCAAAAGTTATTTAAAACGTTATCAACTAGATATTGTAGCGAGCGGCGCGCGTGCTCTTACAGTATGAATATGAACCGACGGAGCGCAAGAATTGAAACCCATGATGTTATGCAACATATCAAACGGCCCTGTCTGTGATCTGCGAAAAAATATCTCCGTTGGTTAATTTATCTATTTATCAACGCCCACGTACCTACCTACTTGTTATAAAAAATAATACTCTGTAATGTATTTTTTATTTAGGTATTAAAACTTAATTCATTTTGCTGTTGTGTGATATTGATCTAAAGAAAAACTCTTAGCTTAAAGACATAGGTACCTAATAAATATAATAATAATAATAATATATAAAGGTTTCATGATATTATGTGTCCCTTGTTGGCATATTTATTTATAGACAGACAGACATAAATTCTAAAAATATTTTTTGCCCTCTGTTAGCCCTATGAAGACTGTACATTTTTTTTCCAATATCCCTTGAATACATACATAAACATACATTTTCATTTGTATAGTTATTGGATTTTGTACCTATACTAATTAGTATCTAACTAAAATTACACTTGTTTCGTTGAAGGAGAATATTGCAAGTACCTAATAACGAAACTTCTACAATATTCTCAAAGCGCAACCATCTTGAACTATGACCTAACTGTAAGCCAGAAGACCTGTGCTCATTGTGTAGTTAAATTCCTCGTATAATTACTTGTTACACAAATAGTATTCAAATGTAACTTGACACACAAGGAACAATGTTACTTAACCTGTCTTTTGTTTCAATCAAAGATTACATAAAGATTCCTTGCTTTTAAATCATCATGCATAGTGTAACCTGCAATAAGCGGAGAAAGTTGCGGCTAATTACAAAATTAAACTTCAATAAAATCATAAATTCGCATATTTATGATTACTAGTTGCCTGATCTGCGGTCGAAATTCGGCAGTCATTCATTCTGTCAAACGGTTACTATGGTTATATTGTCTTCTAATACTCTTCAACCTATTGGACCGATTGCTACCAAACCTCAGATTATAGAACCAAAAGGCAGATGTAACATTCGCAAAGAAAAGCAACGAATAAAGTGAAGTCACTTTTTCGCTATGTGTGCATGACAACCTTAATGTCAACTAGCGGTGCACCGTATGGATACGTAATTCTTTGTGTGTGTGAGGTTGCCAAATGAAAAGTCATAATCTCCCGCAATTTTGTAAACATTGATCGCCATATTACTAACTTAAAACATTAAGCACAATTCAATTGGCAAATTATGGCAAATTATTTATTACTATTAAACGACCTTGTTTCCAATCCCGTAAGCCCATAATCGATAAAATATGAGGGATGGTATTCTTTAAATTGACGTGATTTTTTTTATTTCTGAACCGCTTCAAATAAAACAAACACTAAATGTTAATCCACGCTCATTAGAATACGCCATGCGCCAGTGAAAACTGCATCTAAATTTGTTAAGCCGTTCCTGTGATTAGGCGGAACAAATGCACAAAACTTTAAAGAGACAGACAAAAAATTAAAGTTTTATGAAATGTAATAATAATAATTGATTTTAATTATTTTAGTACTGAATGATTCGTGAGTGTTTGAATACATTTTACGTATATCACACGGCTTACCTACCTCACGTTACTATTTTGTCTAATTATATCACTAGGTATCAAAACGTACATTATAATATGTGTAAATGTCATTTTAATATATTGAATTTAATAAGTTAATTTTTTAAATATGTTTAATTGTTTTAATTAACCTATGGATATTTTCTTTGGGTAGATATTTTTTAATAAAAAACATCAAAATATCAATAATAACATATTTATTATAACAAAAATTCGGTTTTGATGCTTTTTAATCAACCAATGTCCTTTTTTAGTGAGATACACGTCACCCTCACTAAATGTAATGAGCAAATCACGCAAAATTTGAATGGCAGCCAATTAATATCTTGCCTGCGCTTCCGAATAATATGAACCCATTTTTTCTCTTGTTACAGCATCTGTCGGTAATCTGCAAACATTATAATTGAAATCATTTTAGTGAGTAAACTGCAAACATTATAATTGAAATCATTTTAGTGGCTAAACAGAAACTAAAATATTATATATTCATCATACATTTATCGTGGGCAAACGTGACATTTTCAAATAACTCGGTTTGCCTATGTTAAAATGCTAATTTTATTGGCTGTATTTCCTGATTTTTAGGTTTAAATAAATAAAACTATTTACTTTTAAACTATATTTTTTTCGTTATAAATCGACCAGTGCTCAAATAGCCCATGCATATTTCCCCAAATTTAGGGTAACCGATTTTCATATAAAGCTGTTATAGAAACGAATGATTGTCGAGGTTTTGTGTTCCGAGCGGACCGCAAAAATATTATTATAAATAAATAATAAAATAATGAAGAGTTACCTGTGAAAAGACATTCCATATCCTTTTCTTTGGTTTTGCGAACAACTTTTACAGAGTTTAAAAATGCAAGACAGCATTTTAGCTGATAAAATTATATTAAAAAATTTGACATTTGCGACGTTTATGCTATTTGACGCATTCCTTAGTACTGACACGAGATTGTATTAGCTTTTTATTTTGTATTTGCTTTGGTAGCTTCACTTTATACTAGAACGACTACATCTGCCTTTTGGTTCTATAATCTGAGTACCAAACTGTCTATCTTGCGACATTGATGTATAGTACTTTAGTACATAGTATCTCAATGTCTTGCGATAAAACTTCTTGAAAATGATTAAAATGCATCACATACTAAGTAATATTAGCGTACTCGCTGATACTGAGGCTTTTTAAGACATCTATGCTCCAATTCCATCTATTTTAAATCCAATAGAAAGACCATTACGTCCTCCTTTTGCCGGACTAAATGCACTTTTAACTTCCTATACCGTAACAAAGAGAATTACTTTGTCGGTAGTATCGGCGATCCTTTATCGTGAGTGCCTTTTCTACTTCGAGAATGTAAATGCTTTTCTATTAGATATATGGGTAATTGCGTACATTCTTCTTTTAGAATCCCAAATAGCTTTCTGATAAATTAATTTTTCTACAAAGATAACGTTTAGATATACCTAGTTTGTAGTTAGTTCCTGGTCGGAGCAGTTATTTATGTATAATAATAGGTATTATAGAGCTGAAGTATTTGTTTGCTTTAACGGGATAGGTAATCTCA
Source organism: Hesperia comma (assembly GCA_905404135.1). Classification (NCBI taxonomy): domain Eukaryota; kingdom Metazoa; phylum Arthropoda; class Insecta; order Lepidoptera; family Hesperiidae; genus Hesperia; species Hesperia comma. The sequence continues at coordinate 6,947,540 of FR990034.1, forward strand.
GGAACTACTGAGACGAATTGATATATTATTTATTTTTGTGTTGGATAGTCGATCTATCTAGAAAGGCTATATAATATTACGCCTGGACATTGCAAAAATGGGAAAATATCAAAGTTTCCCGAACCAAAGCGGGGGCGTTCACTAGTATAAAAATAAATATCGAATTTTCGAATCATAAGTAGCAATGAAGGGTTATTAGAACTGTCGATGCCAACCGCAACACAGGGAATCCTAGAACGGGGGTATGAATGGTGTAGGTATCCGTTTATTTATTTAGCGTTTCATTTCAGCGTTCAATAAATATTTTAATGAAAATTTCATTTCATTCTTCAATTCAGTTTCTGAATCACTAAAAAATTGAAGGCTTTTTGCATCCATTTACTCTTAAACTATTTCAAGCACTTATTTCTTATATCGTTTCTTACACGCTATTTATAAAACAGGAAATGTAGTATGATTGAAATAATGATGCACAGAATTGAACTTAGAGAAATCATAATCATTTTATACTGAAATTGTTAATTAATTGAAGGTTCATAACAAGGAAAAAAGGATACATTTTTATACTGAATAATTTCCGCGTATGAATATTTATTTCTGTTTAATTATTAAATAAGACGTAATTAAGGTAATTCATAAGAATAAGGCGCGGAAGAATATGAGATAAGTTCATGAGGTAATAAGTAGATTTAGCTTAATAAATACGTAGAAGAATCATCGCCTGCCACGGTACTTAGTACCATTGCTACCATCATACATACATTAATGTCAATATTATAAGAACTACTATGAAACTTACAAGAAGTCGTAAAAACATAATACTGAGCTTGGTTTGCGTGAGAGATATCGTTTCTTCAGATCGATAGTACACGCGAGCTAGATTTTAATCACACGAACCAGTAATCAATATGTAAAATTACCTAACTCACCTACTTATAGGTACTTAAGGTAATTTCCAAAATGTTTTAGGTATTATTGTTATCATTACAATTCTAGTAGGTAGGTACTTACTGTCGCAATGCGGGAGTCTAATTTCGTTCTAAATGAAGGTTCGAAGTGACTGAATTCCACAACTAATATAATCCTTACTAATATTATAAATGTGAAAGTGTGTTTGTTTGTTTGTGACTCTTTCACGTCGCAACATGGCTATTATATGGTATGTTTTATGTGTATGGGGATAGTTTCCGGGTGGAGAGTGACGTAGGCTACTTTTTACCGCGGAAAAACATCTCATTCCTATGGGAAGATCGATGTTTTGTTAGTTGCTAGATATTTAGTTCCGGATGTTGTTAATAGATGCCGTTAGTAAAATTTATTTGCAAGTTCTGAATCACGCTATCAAATAGTAGATGTAATTTACTTAAATCATAGGCAAATGTTATATCTGATGTTGAGGAAGCTGCCTCTCGCCTACCCTCTACTCGTGCTACACGAACGTTATTCCAGCGAAGGGGGGCGCCATGCTCGCCCTCTACGCGGACGACGCGGCGTACCTGACCACCTCGATTAAGTCAGGTCACGCCGCCGTTAAAATGCAAAGATGCCTCGACGCCCTCCCCAAGTGGCTACACGAGTGGAGGATGGCGATCAACGTAGGTAAGATCCATCCAAGGGCCATCCAATTTGGAGGTACCACGATGCGCGACCCCACTCTAAAGCTCCTCAACCAAGACATTGCCTGGACAAGACAGGCCAAGTACCATGGGGTAACCCTGGACGGTTCCCTGACTATGAAGCCCCACGTGACCAACGTCGTAAATCACGCCAAGGCAGCAGCTGTAGCGCTACGTCCAGCGCTCTCCTCGAGTCTCCCGTTGAGGGTCAAACCACCATCTGGAAGACCTACATCCGCCCCAGACTCACGTACGCGGCCCCAGCCTGGTACGCGCTCCCGAGTGAACCACAACGCAGGCGTCTACGCATGGTTCAATCGAAGACGCTGCGCTGGCTGGCAGGGGCGCCGTGGTGCGTGAGGAACGCCATCATCCAGCGGGACCTCAGAGTTGAGAGCCTGGACGCCCACGTGGAGGACCTAGCGCAACGGATGTTTGCGCGCGCGGACGCGCCGCGGTTTCTGCACCTGCGGAACTTGGCGCCGCTCCACGCCGGCCCCCCGGACCGTTGGGCACTCCCGCGCGACCTACTGCGCGGGAGCAGCCCGACATGAACCACCTCGGACAAGACCGCATGCCGCCGTCCGGTCGCAGATCGGCTCCTGCTGGGCTTCCCACCAGCGGGTCTCACCTGGTAGGGCCTGATTGCCCGGGCGGCGTGAAAATCATCATGACTCCCCGGACTAGACACCCATACTCCACATCACCATCTGGACAATCTTCGAGGACCCATACAGGGTCCCAACCCAACGACCGGTCCGTTGTTACGGACCGCGGCAGACACCTCAGTCAGGGGGCCACCGGCCCCGAAACTGAATCCCCACGGCTATGTTAGCCGTGAGTGAAGACAGGACGGATTCTGATGTTGGTGTTCCAGTATGTCATATTATAGGCTTATCTTTGGCCGAGATTCCTACGGGAGCGGGACCTACGCGGCTGTTACCTACGGGTCCCGAAGCGAAGCGCGGGCGATTCTCTAGTGTGTAATAATTCTGGTAATATGTAGTAAAAGAAAAGATAAGTAGATTGCCAGTCATCAAACTCCCACGCATCAAAGCTAGTGCCGACGCGTTGCTGATCGAGAAGTAAACAGGTCACCCGTTTGCTGAAACTCTGCAACCGAAACATACTCGTATAGTTATTATAAAATGTACCTGCACAGCAGGTGCGACATTATTGTTTGCTTTGAAACTGTAAATGTAAATGTATTTTTAATGCCACATTATAGAAAAATAAAAACAAAAAATTTTGTCCATAAGTTTAAAAAATGTTAAGGGTGATTTAGGGGTATGAAAAATAGATGGTGGCCGTTTCTCAGACCTACTGAATGTGTATATAAAATTTGGTAAAAATCGGTAAAGCCGTTTCGGAGGAGTGAGGTGGCTAACATTGTAACACGAGAATTTTATATATAAGATGTGTTTGATTACCAGAGAATAAAGATAACGTTTAAACTGCGCGCTTTCGGTCGACCGAGATACCGTCTAAATTATCAGGTTTAGACTGAAAATCGGTGCTTGTCGCACCGAGTCTAACCCTTTTCGGGTATGTATGCTGCAGCACAGATTGTATAAATGTTGTTATATTGTAGTCAGTAAGTTCCTTGCCTTTTGTGTTTTATGTGCTGCAAACATAAGTACTTTGAATAAATGTTTTCTTTCTTTCTTTCTTTCTAAACGCACTTACATTATGGGAGACAGCCAATAACATACCTCGTGACGAAAAATATATTTTTTGTCTTAGCCCCGATATGAACCGTTCGATAAGGAAAAAAGATGAGTTATTATTTTAGTAAGGTACATAACTATCGTATTAGCGCAATATCTGGAATTGCTTATTCCTTTATAGATTAATAAACTTACATCTCGTAAACTAAAACTTTGTATTAATTATACCTATTATAGTAATATATTTATTCTGGTAACACCAAAGTTATCTGATACATAACCTTCCAAAATGAAAGCAATACCCGCATTATCTAATAATCTATTCGCTCTTTTTAATCTTCTATGTAATTTTTACATTTTCATGCGTAAAGTATCACTACGTGCACGCGCCCTAATAAACATTTCAGGAGTTAATGGTTATCTACAATCTGTAATGTAGTTCCCTATAACATTTCAATGTGTAACGTGTAAGGTGTGAGCGTAGGCACGCGCCTTTACACGCGCCCTAATAAACTATTCACGAGTAAAAACCACATTTGAAGCAGTTTTCCTTTGAGTTAAATATACTTAACACAAATTATATGTGACTTAAAATTTTACTAAAAACAATATCCTTACGCAATATATTGATGTGCTCATAAACATGTAGTAGTTAGTATATGTAGGTTACCTAACACTTTTTACTTTATTGAAATAAAATAAACTGTAAACAAATACTGAACGGCGTTTGAGAATAACTATTACCTATTGAATATTATTTATAAGAACAATAATTTTAAGATATTTTTCTGTGCATAATCCCGCTAATTTAAAAACGGCTTAACCTATTTCGGTGCAGTTTTCGCTGATTAAACCTTTAATACCATTTATTTAATTACAATCAAAAGCTTAAGAATTACACCGTTTATTTATTTATTTTATTGATTGTATACCAAAACATTTCTACTACATACTTACCCATATTACTACAATCATACTAAATACTACATACATACTACTTCATATTTACGTACTATGTAAATGTTTGAGTGGTAAAACCGTGGGTAATGACCAGTAACTATCAGCCACGGTGGTGGCCGGTACCACGCGACCCAATTATTCACGTTACGTGACGCGTTACATGAACTCACGTAACGACACGAACACAGCTTTGTTTTTATGTCAATCAAATGACAATGTACTTTAAATTATACCTTTTTCACTTTATCAGTGATTTTTTATCTGTAATCAGGGTTAAATTTTGCCCTTCTCGTATTTCTTAAATAATTATAGTAAGCACATATGATGAAAGAGAACTTACTCATAAATTAATTATGGCCGCTTCAAATGCTTCAGTTTACTTTAAGCAACCAATTACATTCGGCAATTGCGAATATCAAAGTGGAATGAAATTTACATACCTACATTAAATTTTATCTTCACTAACCTATGCTGAAGACATAAGACGGTAAAAATAAGGTAGGTCTTAAAAATATATTAACTAAATAAGAGCTCAAGAAATAAAACTTAATTTTGAATACTATGCAAAAAGTGAATCTTTTTATCCCACCGATATTACGAGTCGAGTTTATTAGCACGTTATATTTTTTAATGTTAATAATTTTAAGAAGACCCTAATTTATTTTCGCGCTAGAAGATAGCTTTAGAAAAACGTGAAAGGCAATTCTAGTACAATTTATATTTTACGGAACGTCTTAACTTTGTGAAAACTACAGTTCTGAACGAAAGTCATAAAAGTATAATAATTAAAAACTAAGTAAGAGACGCTTATTATTACGTCTGACAGAAACATTTCATTTAAATTTTAAGAAAGAAAAGTTTACCACCAAACTTTGACAATTTAATAACGATAGGTACTTTTACACAGTGAAATTTTATATTATTGTGATTAATATAACATAACAATACTCCGAGGACAGTTGACAGACTTTTTCATAATAAACAAAGTCGAAAATATTTTAATAAAACTCATTCATTCAAAAATTTTTCATTTTAGTACATACTTTTCGCTGCTGTCATATTATAATAAACCAGTTAAAAGCTATGAGGCTTTATTCTCTAACAGACAAGTTCTTAAAATAACAAATTTTCAAAGTCGGGTACGCAACGTTAACAGTAAAAAGGATGCTAAAAAATACGAAACAGCGGACTTGATAGGCACGTCCGTAGCAAGACTGGTGGCAGCCCATGTATCACCATTGGCTTGTGGACCTTGTGGTGAGACCAACCACCCGCCACACAACAAGCCTGAATTCAGGTTCGAATCCTCACTTATTTTCAGATCTGTAGCTTTGTAGAGTAGTAGATTTTGTAGATCAGTCGCTTTAGAACGACCTTCCAGAGAGTCATAAATCAGAAGCTCACCTCTGCTTGGTGGTAGAGTTAAATCTTGATTGGCAAAATTTTCCCTATGTTTGAATCATAGTGTTGCTGTTGTTCTTAGACGATGTTCACTATTAATTTATTTTGAAATCTAAGACAAACCTTTTGATTTTATTTATATCTACATAATTATATGCGACTCACGAATATGCCTCAAACTATATTACAACAACAAATTAATTGAAACAAAATCCATACTTCCATACTTAATATTATAAATGTGAAAGTGTGTTTGTTTGTTTGTGACTCTTTCACGTCGCAACATGGCTATTATATGGTATGGTTTATGTGTGTGGGGATAGTTAGGAGGGTGGAGAGTGACGTAGGCTACTTTTCACCGCGGAAAAACATCTCATTCCCATGGGAAGATCGATGTTTTGTTAGTTGCTAGATATTTAGTTGCAGATTTTGTTAATAAATGGCGTTAGTAAAATTCATTTGCAAGTTCTGAATCACGCGATCAAGTACTACATGTAATTTATTTATGTCATAGGCGAATAATCTGATGTTCCAGTATATCATATTATAATAGGCTACTGTTTAGTCGAGATTCCTACGTGAGCGGGACCTGCGCGACTGTTACCTACGGGTCCCGAAGCGAAGCGCGGGCGGTTCTCTAGTAAACAATAAGGAAAGTTATCCAATTACACATAATACAAGTGAGAATATCCCTGTAGTTTTAGCTACAATAGAGAAATATCAACAACAGTCCGAAACTCTCAAGTGTCCAACACAAATATTAGACTGAGGACTCCTTGGTTGAAACTTGGTTGAGGGAGATTTCGCCGTAGGTACTAGTTATATTATTGCGTGTTGTACCAGTTGATTCTAGCACTTTGACAACACTATTATCTGCTAATAAAGAAACGCTTTAGTGATTGAAAGCGCTCATAGCCCGGAGGCTTGCGTCGATTCTAAGTGATTGACAAATTTAAGCAACTGGGGGTCGGTCGTTAGTTGGATGGGTGACCGCTGATGGCAAAATTTCTTGAGCGCTTCTGTGCTTCAGAGGGCATGTAAAGCCATCGGTTTCATAATCGGATAACAGTGGTTAAGCCATGTCGGAGGCTTTCGGGCGGTTTGAAAACTTCCGATACTGGGTCAGCCACTAACCCCACGACCAATCCGTACTGGAGCAGCGTGGTGGAGTATGCTCTAGGCCTCCTCAATAATGAGGAGAGACCCGTGCTCAATTGTGAGCCATTAATTGGTTGTAGCCAGCCAGCCAGCCACAGTGACTGACTGCCTGACAAGACACGAATTGAAACAGTACAATTAGAAATATTCATTTGAAATGGGGTTTCATTAAATGGGAACATTAAAGAAGATTTTTATTACACCTCTAAACTTTAGAGTGTAAAAGAATAAAAATTTCATGTAAAATTATTAACCATTAATTCCCAGAGGTATAGACCATAAACACACGCATATTTATCTCCCATTGAAACGTCTGTCGACCGGAATTCGAACTTGAGACCTCTCGCTTTGCAGAATCACTATTTACTTCTACATTTCAATTTTCAATTATAACAGAATAAAGTGTAAAATAAAATATAATTCAATTCAGTTTCGGTCAATGGTAAATAATATATGCAAATATCGTTTATTGACATACCAATTAACCAAATTATTTACTATTAAACAGACATTTTGTTTCCAATTAATAAATAATTGACGATGATTCAATGATGGCTATGCCATTAGTTTAACAAAATTATTATAATGAGGTGTCTGTAATTGTAGGTCGTTTGTCACGAGTAATGGATGCAGGCCGCAATTAAACTGTTATATAGAGATCTTACGTCATCTTCACTTAAATTAATGTTAAATTTTAAATAATTTAAACAGACAGTTAAATCCCAAATGGTTGGTTTTAGAGAAGGTTCTATATTGTTTATCTATTTTCTAGTGTATGCTGTTTTCCTTAATTTATGTACACCAGTCCAAGTCTACTAGTGTGCCTAATGTTATAAAAATATAAGACGATTTCTGGGATAAGAACATTTTTTTGTAGTTTGATGGTCTAAAACTACTCGTGTGGAGTAGTTTCATTCAAATCGTTTCAGTATATTCATTCAGTTGCTAGTTAACGTGTAAAGTATTATTAATTTCATTACAAAATTTCCATATAGCCGACGTAATAACACAGTTTGCTCTGGTTAATTACGTGAATACGGTATGTGCGGTAAACGGCTCACAGAAGCAAAATTTAAAACCTCGGCGGCTGACAACGCCGGTTATAATGAAATTCTCGTTGATTGCTCTGCATCACAATCTGCGCAATTTTATTACCTACCTTATTTTTCACAAGCATTAATTGACATTCATTTATTTCCCTTTTATTTACATGTCTATTTAGGTGTTCGAGCCTTAGCTTGAACCACATTTGAGATTACCTTCCAATATTCGTCATTAAAATAGGCTATCTCACTCGCACAATGCATCAAAATATAGTGTTGTCTCTGTCTATGCCTTCTCCCCCCTCCTCACACGCAGCGGCCGGTGGCCATTTTGCTTCAGTACGCTTTCAATATTCGTCGGGGCAACACGTAAACCGTACAAGCAAGTACTTACTCTGAAACTTGCCTCACATTCCGCTCGACGCTCATAAGCTCAGCGACGATATTATTCCCGCTCGGCGCCTGTCGGCCCAGCGACGATATTATTCCCGCTCGGCGCCTGTCGGCCCAGCGACGAAGCGTGGCGCGTCGGCTCGTTGAGACCACGCGCCACACTGCTCGGGACGACGCGATGGCTCAAATGGAGCAGCGTCGTCTCGATTGAGGCGACACGTCGTCTCGATTGAGTCGACACGTCGTCTCGATTGGGGTGGCACGTCGTCTCGGTTGAGGCGGCACGTCGTCTCGATTGAGGCAGCATGTCGTCTCGATTGAGGCGACACGTGGTCTCGATTGATTCGACACGTCATCTCGAATGAAACGACGGCTCAAATGAGGCGACCGTTCAGATGAGACGACATGGTCTCTAATGAGGCAACTTGTCGTTTAGGGTAACGAGCGAGCACATAATGTATATACATATTGCTCTGATTTCAATAAAGTTAAGCAGCCACTTGTTTACTTGCAGAAAATGGCCGAATTATCTACTTTGGGTGAACTGGCCTTGGAGACGTATCAAACTGATACAAGAGCATTCTCGGTAATCGTTGCTGCTGTCGACCAACATTTTCCGAACGGTTGGCACGAATGGAACAACTACACCTTTCAAGAGTTGTTTGGGAGTTGTGGGGATCAGATATCCCCCTCCGTAGAAATAAAGCTAAGATTCGCCATCCCTATTGTGGATATGGCTGGTGCCTTCAACCTATCAGCATCATCCTTGTCGAAGTGCGAATACAGTGCTCACTCTTATATGCCCCCCACAGTGTAATGGGAAAAATACATGCACCATCTTACAATATATTCAGGGACACCGTGTCCAGACTCAAATCAAAATTAAAAAGACGCTTGGATGCCTCCTCCGAGCTAGGAAGTGACGACCCACGGTCAAACACCGATGAAGCATCAAAAGCAATCCACTCACGCTCAATTTGAGAAGCAGACCAGGGCAGTAATGAGCACTTATTAGCTACTATCCTTAGCCAACAAATGGCCCTGTTTCATAAAATGATTAATATGCAATCGGAACAGAATGAAAATGGTAAGTTGTTGCTGCAAGAAAAATCAACGACAAGACTTAGATCAAGACTTAGATGGATCCTTTGAATCCCTCCCAGATAGCACTGGGGATGATGTAGGAATTGCCCCTCGGTACGTTCACGAGAAGTTGAACTTAGGGGCACAATGCATGCATCATGCCGAAGCATCTGATAGTGAACCTACTCTCGATTTCACCATGAAGACCACAGGTCAGGAATCGAAGGGGGCTTTTGCGACTCAGAGTGGCGCAATATCCTTATGTTACGGCATACCTTTATGCCAATAACACAAAAACAATTTCAGGCTACTCCTGCCTTCTGTGCTTAAACCCGAATAACCTCCTCGCGGGTATTACCCCAGAGTGGAAATCTGTCGCTGTCCTCGAACGATTTGACCATACTTTAAGAGTGATCACAAATGGGTTAATTTAATTTAACAATGGATGGTTTTCCAACAACTGTTAGATTGTTTACCTAAATGAAAGGGAAAGTATGGCAGGACTTCGTTACAGCAGACTCAAAATTTAGGAAGACTTCAGACTCTTTACTGCAATATGTTTGTGGTCGGAGGACAGAAGTAGTACAGAACCGCAGAGATCTTTTTACATGAAGGGAATTATCTTTTTACATGAAATACCCCCTTCGGAGACTCATCTCTTTGAAGAGAAAGCTTTCACTGAGGTAGTTCAGGAACACGGGGAATTCATAATTTTTTTTTTTTTCCTGACAAAAGGAAGCAAAATAAATCTTCTAGATACGGAACAACATTGTGACATATGTTATGCATATAATAAATGAAATTAAATAAATTTCAGCGCAAATCAAACCTGCATAATAACCAGGGATCTACAAGAAGAATTGATTCCCAAAATAAAGGAAAGGGTGGAATGGCACCCCACTCAAAGCACAAAGCAATCGAACCCTACACACCAACCAGGCAAATTCAAAAAAAAAGGGGGGGAGGCACACGCAACTCCACTGACTCCATCCGAGCGGGATACCTCGCATTTCACACAAGCCAACGGAGGGAGGCACTCGAAAGTATATTAAAAATTATAAAAGGCTACAGAATCCCCTTTCGGACAACCCCACCTATAAAGCAGTTTACAAGGAGAAACAGACTCTGGCTTCAAACGAAACATTCCCTCGAATTGCCACGGCAAAACTAGATTGCAACGCCTTACAAAAATCCATTCATCAAACGGGTTTTTTGGTGAACGATGATCTTGAGGAAAAAAATCCAACAGGGAGAATCGCCCTATATTCAACCTTAAGAATTTAAACAATTATGTTCATGCCCCGTCTTTTCGTCTTATAAATCAATTTCAAATACCTCTACATCTAGAGAGGGGAGATTATAATTATGATGTATATAGATACCTCGCAGGCATATTTTCATATCCCCATTCATCAGAGTCATTGCCGGTTCCTGTTCCTCGCGTATCAAGGAACCGTTTACGAAATTACTTGCCTCCCATTTGGTCCGGCAAGCAGTCCGGCCGCGTTTGCCAAAATAACGAACTGGGTTGCGCAACGACTAAGGCTAGAACACTTGCGAGTCCTATTATTTTTGGAGGATTTCCTAACAATTCACCTAGACCCCCTAATCCTGGAAAGTCAAAGCAAGTTTGCAATGACATACTTAGAGGATTTAGGGTGGCATCCCAATCGGAAGAAGTCGTCTCTAACCACATCAACCAGATTGGAGCACCTGGGGATCATTTGGACACAGTAAAAAATACCAAGAGCCTGTGCCCCAACGGTTCTAAAATAAAGCACATCCTAACGAAGTTTCTGCGGTTGAAACGATAGAGTTGGCGGACGTTCCTAAATATTACTGGGTAAACTAAACTTTGCATCACTGACGGTACCGTTGAGCAGGCTTCAGTGCCGAGCACTTCAGAGAGCCTCAAATCGGTTACCAGACAAGATCCCTTACAAGAAGTTTCCCTTACGGGACTCAGCGCAAAAGGACTTATTATGGTGGATGGAGAATATTCAGAAATGCATGCCAATACATTTCGAAGATCCCTCGATCTTCATCACAACGGACGCAGCCGATCTAGGTTGGGGAACCATAGCGAACAATCGCTATTTATGGCAACAATGGTCAACGACTCAGAGGGAATGGTAGAGCGACATCAAAGAATTATGGACGGTGCTAGAAGTGCTTCGGAGACTGAATCTCGAACTGACATTGAAAACCGTTGTTCTCCAATCGGACGAACGTAGCTTACATAAACAAGCAAGGGGGAACGAGATCGTTAAAATTGCTGCGAGCGGCACGACAAATCCTCTTATACTGTGAACACCAACAATCTCACCTCATTGCGCGACATATTCCGGGTGTATACAATGGAATAGCGGACGGCCTGTCGAGGAACAAATCCATGCTTTTCTAGAAGTTTCGGACGCCGGAAATATATTTGTTTGCGTCGAGGCGATCAGCTGTGGCAACTTACATATGTGAGCGAGAATGTCGAAGACAAAGACGGTTGTTTCAACGACGCGTTCAGCAAGAAGTGGAAGTACAAGTTAGCATGGACATTCCCACCTCCGGCATTAATACCTCGTGTGTAACAGCACCTCCAGTCGGACAAAGGATTATATATTCTCATCGCTCCAATTTGGGAGAACGCTTTCTGGAAACCAGAATTCCGCCTCAGGGCAATGGGTTCCCCTCTGCTTATCCCGAACATCCACAAGAATTAGATCGATCTACAAACAAACCGAGCACCCCCACAGGCAGAGCACCTTAAATTGAGGGCCAGGATGGTTCGGGCTGGTCACATCAAGTAAAAGGATGGACTGAATCAGAAATTGCTTTATTAGAGTCATCCTGGAGAAAATCATTGTTAAAAAGTTTCAAACCAGTATGGAGAAAGTGGTATACTTGGGCCATAAATAAAAGTATCCCGACACACAATCCAAACCCACAAGATTTAGCAAGGTACCTTTGCTACCTTCATGATGAAGTCAAGTAAGCTCCCAGAACAAAAGCAATGCATAAGTCGGTCGTTGCAAAATTTGGAGGAGGTTTCGCTATACGCCCTCCTACTAACTAACTACTACTAACTACTAACAATTGTCTTAGAAAATGGAGGACTTAATAAACTTTTTAGTATCGTATAGCTTCAACGAAAAGGATCTCTTTGCAGTCTCCAGACATGCTAGCGTTCTACTGTTGTTGTTACTGGGGGAAGGGTCCACGACATCACCTTATTATCCCTAGAAAGAGGACCATTTGAAGATATGGACGTAGAATTACTATTTTGGTCAAACTTCGGTTCCAAAACAAATTCAATCTCCTACAGACAGTCGAGCTGTCTAGATGACTATTGAAAAATGGACGCAAGGACAACAAAAATAGATTTGACATAGTTTTTGGATGAGGATATACGTCATATCAATTTCTCATAAACGTCGAGCGTCAAAGGGTATTAGCAGCATATTTATGTATTACCACACGCGGAATCGCCAAACCTGCCTCACTAACGGTTTTTGTGGGTCGGATCAGAACTTATTTAAAGAGGCTCAAATCTGTGCTTCGGCGGGAAGTTTCCGTGCTGCCGTGGCGACACATGCCTGGACTAGCAACCGGTTTACGGGGAATTATTGGCAGTCAAAGAACACCTTCTTTAAACATTACTTTAAAGATGTCCGCAATGTTCCAAGACCTAACGTGAATGCTCTCTCTGGATCCTTCACTGTTACATAAATTAATCTTGGTAAACATTAGCCGATGTGTTTGATTAATCATCTAATTACATCAAATTGTCTTACTACGTAGTATTTAATTAATTACTTTATTAAACTCCCTCATACTATTCTGCCAAAATAATGTATTGATTGAATACTTGTCATTATTATTACAATAAATAGCTAAAAATCATTATAATATACTTATGCCTTGGACTTTAAATCTCCCTATTTATCTCTATTACATCTGTCACAGTACGCACACGCAGCGCCGGCAGATAATAAACACGTCTCAAATGTGGTTCAAGCTAAGGCTCGAACACCTAAATAGAACCGTTTTTCCCCCGAAGGGTATAAAACGGATATTTAGGTTTCAGCCGCAGCTTGAACCACACCTTCAGGTCCTTGCCGGCCTGAAAAGTACTGAAGCAAAATGGCCACCGGCCGCTGCGTGTGAGGAGGGGGGAGAAGGCATAGACAGAGACAACACTATATTTTGATGCATTGTGCGAGTGAGATAGCCTATTTTAATGACGAATATTGGAAGGTAATCTCAAATGTGGTTCAAGCTGCGGCTGAAACCTAAATATCCGTTTTATACCCTTCGGGGGAAAAACGGTTCTATTATGGCAAACATTTATGATATGTTTTTAAACTCAACTTATCCTGTAATGTACAAATTTTATTATTATGCGGGGACTCATGATGTGAAGTTTGTACGCCGATATTTCGATCCATTTACAACGATCGTGGCCACGGCTAAGCTGCAGTAGCGCGGAGAAGTTATTCATTAGTCTATCAGTCTATCTACCTTATGTCTAGTCCAAAAAATGTTTGTTTTACTGTACAAGAACAAATGAAGGTAAGTATTTAATATCATTGTTGGTTAATGGGATGTAAGGTGTTCTATACTTAATTTAGATAATAGTGTCCTTAAATGCACCTTGCTCAACCACTGACACAATTATAATCTCTGGTCTGGGCATAAAATAAAAAAGAAGTTTTAGAACATGCCCAATTAATGTTAATCGTATATTTATCATACTTTCAATGAATCATTCAAATGAAAATTCGTATAATTATTTTATACCATGAGGAGTATTCGTGCTCTATCTTAGTTGCAACCAAAATAATAATAAGTAGTTGATTTACACAGTTTTTGCGGCGGAGAGACGGCCTCGCACGCAACACTTTTTACAGTCGAGTGCATTGACTGTAACGGCACCAAATTCGCTGCTGAACTGACCAATCACAATCGAGAGCCTCGATCACGCTATTATAGTTTTTTACACAATGAGTATATAAGGAAATTCTCAAGATCTACACTCGGGGAGTCCGATGTTGCTGAGAAGACCGGCCGTGGCGAGGGGCCGGACTTTATCCTCGCTGTATATACCAATCAAACAGTAGAGAGGACTCTGCTTCGTGTATTCGCTTGTTAATGTTAACCTCCAGTAGATTAAATTAACCGTATGTATGCGTTAAGATTAGGGACCCTCTTCTTCACCGTAACTGGTCGGCAGCATGTTTGACTTCCTTTTGTTTTTTTGTGGAATTAAGATTGCAAACGAGCATTCACTACGCCTACGTGAACTCTAGTCTCTACCTGTTCCCTTTAAGTACACGTTCGTTATTACTCATTATGTTTAATTTTAATTAAATTTATATTAAAATAACAATTAAGTTGTATTTCATCGTTGTAACCATAATAATATCTGAATTTGAGTTATGAATATTTATTTCTAAGATATAACCAGATCGTCATAATAAACAAAAGTCAGAATACTTGTACATAATAAAGTGACCGAAATATGCCTCTTCGAGCCGAAATATTCTCTCGATCGATAACAATATATTTGGTTTTCTGTGGGGCGCATCTCTTCTCAAAGATACTTTACAACCCTCTATACTCTGTAAGCATCCCCTTGGTACGATCCATAGAAATTCAAGATCTCTTGAACCAACCGCACCTTAGGGCTCAATTTATGCGTTATTTCTAAATATGTAAGAACACTTTATTTCATGTCTTCCCGTCATGTCATAACAAACATGTCAGGATTTCGCTTCTAGCTATTATTAAACTAACAAAAAAATATAATATAGATGCCGTCCTCCTGTGCTAATGTGTCTTTTATGAAAATTCCTATTAATAATGTTGACAGGAAATGTTTCTGAGTAAGTACAGATAAATATATACGTGGAGGAAAACATCGTGTGAAAACTCGCACATCTAAAAGTTACTGTTGTCAGTAAAGTTTTTAAAGTTTTGTGAAGTCCACTAACCTGAATCCAGCCCGACAGACTAAGTAAAATGCGATGTACCGCCTCGTATATGAATATTGTATTTTATTTATTTATTTATTTTTACAGGAAACAAACAGCTAAATATACAAATAGTTAAACAAATAGACACATGAAGGCCAATTAAAAGTATAACTCCCTCTAACTTACTATTTAAGTATGGGTTAGAAAATTCTTAAAAATTGGAAGTAGGTTATGAACAATAATTTTGAAATAAAAACGGGTTCGATAATATTATATGAGATAGGATAAATAGGGGTATTGGCCACCGTTTAGTAATAGGCCACTTGAAACAATGCTAGCTTCTGCCCGCGGCTTGACTTGCGTGGATGCAACAATTTTGTTATTATTTTGTATGATCAATTCCCCAGATTGATAAGATGATAGGTGCTAAAACTTAGACTAAGACGGGTAGCTAGGACTTACCGAATTATTTTTTAAGCTTTTAGTACTTGAAAAATAACCTACATCATTTTTGTTGTAAGAAAGTCGTTTATTATTTTTTATACAATTTATTGTTATTAAAAACCTTGAAATTTTATAATGGCTAATTACTTAACAGTGACTGGTTACCTACCTACATCTCAGTTTCCCATACCTACAAAATATGTAATAAATATGATTTTCGTTAGAATTTTTTATGTTCAGATTTTTTTCTTCTGAATTTGGCCATTCTCTATTTTACGTGATTCAATAAACCCTACTCGTAGTCGTTTATTTATCTGTCCTATAACAAAACCAAACAAAACCAGGCCGCGTCCAATTTATGTGTAAAAATAAAAAATGCAAAAACCAATGCTACTCTGTCAACAGAGTTGGTGGAACGTGTAAAATAAAACTCAAAAAGTTATAAAACTTTTCTATCTCGGCTTAAGTTATAAAGTTTGAAGCAGAAAAAAGCTATAGAAAGCTCTCAAGTCATTGAACGCCTTGAAGAATGTTGAAGCAATTTCTACGATCTTGTAAACTTTACTTTGCTGTTATTACTTTTAAATTTTTTCACACTTGTTAAAAAGTAAAAATCACCCGATAAGTACCTCCTTAATTGTTTTTAATAAGTTTCCTAGTGGATAATAATTATAATAGGTATGTATCCATTTTAAAAGTTAAATATTTTTACACTTTCAGATCTGATAAGTACCTATCTACCTAATTAAAAGTTTAATATGAAGACTAAATGCAAGTAAGTACATCCATTACCTAAAATGATAATAATATTGCAGAAGATTTTTAGTAATAAGTTTTTATTATGAACTTATGTTTTTTTGTATCCTATCTAGCAATCTGTGTAGGTATTATTCGTTTTTAATATTAACTTTTATTTATAATCTAGCTGACCGACAGACGTTGTCCTGCAATATTTATTATTTATACCTTAGACTCGGTATCTAAGGATAAAGTAACTTACCAAGTAAAGGGGTACCAAACTTAAAAATGGTAGGTAAGTATAATATACTTATTGTTTAAGTCCCTCCAGCAATACAACTACGAGAATCGCAACAAATGTCACTAGTAGATTTTTGCGTGATGCCCGGATAAACATATATACAGTCAAAAATTTAAAAAAGAATACTTTTCGCTTGTATCCACCGTATAGGTACGTATACATATGTGTATACATTTTTACTCAAATAACTCCCTTGTACATATTATACATAAACCACTTTCATATAAGTATAGAAAAAAACATCCAAACCACTCTTAAAGCAATAAAAAGCGACGAAGTTATCAACTCTTTGATTATTATAACGTGTGTTTGTGTTTAATTCTGGATTTGAAATCAGAAATGAAATCTTCAAGCAAGTTGAAGATTCGACGCGTGGCCATGAATTTATCATGAGCCGAGTGAAAGCTATTTGTTCGCACTGACTAACATAAATTGAGATAGCAAGAAAGTCGATACTTTATTTCGCAACGTTTTTAATGGCTTTGCCGTGTTAAATGATTTGTGGTTTTGGTATTTGAAATTCAAAGTACTTATCACAGATATCACTAAAGAGTTGCCGGTGTATACCTAAGTGTAAAACAAATTGAGGAAAAATCTAGATAGCATTCAACAATTCACAAACATTAGTCATTTTATAGAAAAATACACTAAAGTAAGAAAAGCCTAAGTCTACTGTCATTAAAAATCTACGTTCTCGAAGAGCGTATCAATTTATTTATTTATTTGATCAAATGTGGTTACATAATAAGGTCTTAAGATAACATTCGTGCTCGCATTTGCCAAATTAAAGGCATCCAAATAATTATTACATTATACCTATCATGAAAATAAGTTTAACTTAGACCTAACATCATTATTACTTTACAGTTTACATTATCATTCTACTTAAATTATATTATTTAATATATCATTCTATCTATATTTATATGTCGGACGGAAATAAAATTAGATTAAAATCAAAGTAAATAAATCATTAAACTTTGAATAAAACGTAAACTGTAATTTAAATGGCAACTCTGTACGAATTGTAAACGTGTCTCGATGGGATATCGGAGAGGGGGAACCCAACAGAGGGCAGCTCTGCAGCCACTTACGAACAGCGGGGATTTCTCGAGCAGACGTCGAGCTGAACGGTCGCATTAAGTTAACTAGTGTACATACTTTGTAATAAAATCCTATACTGCGTCGTACCTATGCCCGACGGCATAACGTTTCTCTAAGTGTATTTCAGTCGTACCACGTTTTAACATAACCTAAAAGCTTTAATCAAATTAAGTTAAACTGTGTAAACCTAATTTAAATCATGAAGAAACGTATTGAACGCCCACCGTGTTTTATTTTTCACCTTGCAACCTGATGATCGGAGCATTATACCACCATCCTGACTAGTATCTCCGACATAATATATAATTGTCTGCTATCAATATTCTAATTACATTTTAAATGTCAAAATTTATAACCTATTATTTAAACATTTAATAAAATTATTATTACATTATATCAACCAATTGAATATCACATTCTAGAAATTCTTTGACATTATTAAAAGTTTTTTGCAATAGCCATTTCATAAATTTTTTCTTAAATCTAGTGGTAGGCAATGAATTTAAAGAGTCAGGTATTTTGTTAATGACTTTAACACACATTCCATAGGCGTTGTCTTGGATGAGAGAAATACGCGATACGATGATGAAACGATGAAACGTTTACAAATTAATAATGATGGTAATATTAATTACGAGTATGATGCTGTGGTAAATCTCTGTAATCTTAAAATATGTTAAGGTGCTTTATTTTATAAGGTAACAACTTACTATATAATAATTAAAACTCTCCCGTCTTCATGCGAAACCCATGTCAGGATTTGAATTCGTAATGAACAAGTAGATAGGTATTTGGAACAACTTACAGAGACTTAGGACTTCCAATATAGTAGAAGGGTATGTAAATGTTGTAATTACTGTTGTAAATACTTATTTAGGAGATTAATTATAATTAATTTTCGTTAATAGTCGACAAACAACCTGATGGTACGTGGTCACTATCGCCACTGCACATTAATAGCGTCCCCGACGCGTTGCCGGCTGGAAAAGAACGAAAATTAGAGACAAAATTATTAGCTACCAGTTAAAATGCAATGATTTGGTGGAGGGATCAAACAAGGGTCGTGGCTAGCCAGCTGAGTATCAGTTCTACTGCCAAACAGAGAACGAGTTATTTTTCTTTTTATGACACCCAAAGAGTAAGAAATGATGACACCCATTTTCGCCGGCATGGAAATAGAGTCAGTAGTCTAAGCCGCACCAATACTTATACCTACTGCTGATAAGTATAACTGATGAAATAAGATACGACCGCCTTTTGTACTGTGTCTTGTATAGCTGATGTAATTTTTTCTTGTGTGTGCAATAAAGTGTAGGTGTTATATATCTATAGGTAAATCTATGATATACATATTCAAATAGCTTACTGCATCGATGAAATTTTAATTATTGAAACAACAAGTCATAATTGTCTATTAAGGTATGTTACGGTAAGCATACTTTTTATTAAACTTTCCAAGTAAATAAGGATTACAATATATTATACAAGCGCAAACTGCGTCAACAATGCTCTTTATCTTCGGGTATAACGTTAATTACGCAAACCCATTAGTGGATTGTTCATTTTATTATTATACCGCGCATACTCGAAACGGGGATGCAAAGGAGATGATATTCATTAGTCCATCACCTCACTGCGTAGCCCGCATCTACTCTCAAAACAAGGAGAAAGGACCAAATTATACAACCCTGGCCATTTTATGAGTAGCTTCTTTGTTTATTATGATTTATGGAACCTTACATCTTTAATTAATGCAACGGACTTAATGCTAAGAGCATTCTCTGCCGGTCAACTTTAGGGCAAGCAGGGCGGCTTTTATCCTATCCTATATCCTGCTAGCCGAACTTGAAGTCGTCCGAAACCTCATATTTAAGGTTCACCAAACATAACTTTAAATAAAATACTTTTGCTATATGCTCGGCAAAAATACATGCATACATTTACATACATTCGGCACTTAAGTAGTTTGACTGATCCCTTAGTAGATCTTGAAAATAGCTGGTTGGAAGCTTTGACGCAAACTCGCTAATAGAACTTTATATATTATATACCTATACATATTATTTGTATGTATTTATATAAGTAAATATATGTATATATATGTGTTTAGGTATGTTATGTGGACATGTTATATATATAATTTTTTTTTCTTTTCTTCTAGTACCGCTCACTGTGTTTTTCTGTTTGGCCTAAAGGTTGGCTGGTAGAGAATGCAATTAGCATTAAGCCCGCCTTTTGTACCGTTATTTTGTAAATAGTGGTCAATAAAGGTTAAATAAATAAATAAATAAATAAAACTTTCACAAACTTTGAGACATCCGCTTTGACACTGCAATCTGCTAATTCTTAAGCACTGCACTAGTTGTAATCCATTTACAAGTTACAAAATTTCAAGTTAGGTTGCGGAGCGAAATATCAAACAGCTCTAGTAACAGTTCACCATGCGGACTTAATAACTTTATGTTAGGATAATAAACCTTCCCCGTTAGAAATTGTATGCAAAAAGGCGACATAGAACACGAGCCCTCTATGGTAAGATTCTTTGGTAGGTAATATGGTCATTAGTCACATCAAAGACTTCAAGGATTCTTTGCCTCAGGTATGTTTGGATTCTTAAGTTCAAAGTCATTCAGACTTCACTAATTAAACATAAATACCATTTTATCCTATTAATATTATAAATGCGAAAGTTAGTAAGGATGTATGTGAGTGTGTGAGTGAGTGAGTGAGTGTGTGTGTGTGTGTGTTTGTTGCTCTTTCACGCAAAAACTACTGAACGGATTTTCTTGAAACTTTGCAGTAATATAGCTTAGACATCGGAATAACATAATTTGTTAAAATTTATAGAGATTTTTGAAGGGACTGGTTTCCCGAAGCGAAGCGAGGGCGGATTTACTAGTAAAATTATAAAACAACAAATAAATATGAGGAGGTCAGGTTAGGTGAGTACTTAATAACAAAATATTATTATACTACTAGGTACATTATGTTAAGGATTATATCAGAAAATATAAATCAGGCTACATCTTCAGCTTCGGGAAGTCTTACGGAGCGTCTCGAGATTCGTATTCATTTACCGCTCGGTATTAGCGACGCGACGGTGAGAAATAAGATGAAAAGCTGAAATTATATATTTTCGTATATACGGCATTAATCCAAGACATAATCTCTCTTACTAATACTGATCAATGTCTGTACATGAAAGACATTTGAGTAAGAATATACTTAGTTTACACTTAAAAGTATCTTAATATTTTTCATTCCACCTATTCGAAAAAGACGGCTTGGTTCGTCTTTAATTGCGCCAATAAAAAAATATTGCAAAAATGAAAAGATATTTTATATTTGTTATCGTAAAGAACAAGTTTCCCAAAGCTACGCGAGGGCGTCCGCTAGTTACATTATAAAGAAATAAATCTTAACAAGGATCTGATAATCAAAATACTTACTTTTCCCTTACAGCCATTTCAGTCGGCCGTAAACGTTTGCGAGCGCACTTCGATTTTTCCAAACAGTTCGTTTAATTTTATCTGAAAACGCAAATTGAATCCCACGAATGAGTGCGCAAACTCAATGAATACTGAAGCATGGTGTACGGCAATATATTAACATTTTGATTGCTTTCTCTCAAACGACATATTTGGCAATGTACTCGAGTTTTACTTAATGAATTACTTGAGCTGAGAATGTACTCGTAGATACATATTTACTAGTCATTATTCCGTTAAATAACTTATCAGTTGCAATACCGAGCCTGAATTCGTAACCTGAACGATCCTCTACTTTTTGAAAATGATGTGAGTATTTCAACTTAATTATCACTTGCTTAAGTGAAAATCATTATGAAAAAACCTAACAAGTCTTCATCATTGGCGAGTGAGTACCAATCTGCACTTGAAACCGTGGTGGATATTTGACAGATTTATGCTATGCTTATACCAAAAATTTATCCGGCCTGGATGAGTTGGTACGTAGGTACATACCTACTGGAAGTTACAGTGAATCTTGAAAATAATGAAAGACTAATTTATCATAATTAAGAAGCAGCTGAGAATCTCGTCGTCTATGACATGGTGAAAAATTATTTTCCGTCTCCAGGCGTTTAGTAAAAAGCTAGACAGCTTTAACAAGTTAATAAGACTCCTCACAAAAATGTAATGCGATGTTGCTTTTAACTAAGTGTAAGAATATATTTTGTAAATTTTTAGGAAACCCCCAACTCAACAAAACCACACTACAATACAAATAAGTAACTCTGTGCGTCTGTATGCTTCGTTTGCACATTCAATACGCTGAATCGATTTTGATGACATTTGATATGGTTTTAGATCCTGAAGGGTGTGGGAGAGTTTTATTACCTGTTGGAAGACCTGGACCCAGATTGGGACATATTATATTTAATACTACAATATATATTATATCCTCAAGTATACGTTATTTTTTGTTTTTGGAACCCAAAAAACCTAGTAAAATAATGAATTTATGTAAAAACGTTGTTTATAACATTTCCCATTTTGCTCTTTCAAAGCAATATCTGCAAAAGTTTGATACTTTCCGCCCGACAACGGGAATCTACTTAGATATTGATCCCGTTGCAGATCTACTCCCGATTGTTGGAGCAGTGAGATTAAAAAGTGGTATGAAAAAGTGTAATAAATCGGAAACTGGGCAAGTTTACAATTATACTTGAGTCGCCGAGCATATAGGATTGCCACTTCCCGCCAAAACCAATTAAGCTTGTCGGAAAAATTTACTGAGGACATTTTTAGATATCGTCGTCAATCTTAAATGAACTCCGAGGATATGTCCGAATTAGTGCCACATTATTCTATTTATCAAACCACTCGTTGAAGATTGATTGTTGAAAAAATTAAAGAAAATAAGGTTAAACCCATGAAAAGTTTTCATAATAATTAAGAAACCCTTTGAATAAGTATTGGATTAAAAAGTGATTAAGATTATTTGTTTTTTTAATAGCTGATAAATGAGCAAGCGAGCACCTGGTGGTAGGTAAGTTGTCTCAGATTCAGTGCCACCCAAAAAGTACTGTCTCGCTTCGGAAGTGATCCCTTATAATTGAAAAGTACCATCACACACGTACCAGTATAATACACGTTGCCGTAATGTAAATTGTTTTAGAAACCTGACCGAATAACGGTAGATTTTATCACATCTAAGGGATCCGATAAGACTGATCGCAATAACCGCGAAAGTTTCAACCCTCTTCCTTCCACTCAAAGCAATGCTACGAGTGCAAATAAGACTTGCCTAATAGCAGCTGACTTTAGAACATAGTACGTTTCACCGTCACACAAACATCTGCCTCGGCCGAGAATTAAATCCGGGACTTAGTTTCACTAGAGTCACCACCAAATTGCCTATAGGGTCCTTGCTATCGGAAACTCAATAAACGTTGCTATTTAACGATAAATAGTATGTACAATGAATTACTCCACTAATATTTCACCTCAGAGTAATTGCTATGATTATGTAAGTGATTGGTTCGTTCAATACTCTCTTCTCACGTAATACTACTATTGATTATCTTTTCGACCTCTTTCAGTCCCACGATTAATCAGTCTACGATCAGCAGGCTTTAGCAATGTCTACAAATGCTTGGTGATCTAGACTTGTTTAAATGACTTCCATTCATGTTTAAAATGGTATTTATCACATTTTTTCATTTACATCATTTACTTTATCAATTCTTAGGTCCGTATTATACGTATCACTAATAGGTATGTAAATATGATATTAAAATAATTCTAATTTTTATTTTTTTAAATCTATACTCTACCTAAAGGTTGTATGGAAGAAATCGCTCTCTAGCAATAAATCCACCTTTTGTACTGTTTATAGTTATCAGATTATATCTAATGTACCTATAATAATTATTATTTTCATGGCTGTGTAATAAGTAGTATTAGATATTCTACATCTCTCAATACCTCCACATTTAAATCGCTTTGTCCGCTACACAAGAACCACTGCGAATCTTTGTGAGCTTAAGTTAAAGCTTACCTGTACCTTTGAATAAATCAATTTAATCTTTGGAAGACTGCAACATAACCGCTCAAATTTTAACACCCATTAATACTGGCTAGTTTAGTTTTAAGCCTGGTTCAACCCTGGGTTTAATCAATCTAACAGTATTTGCAGTTGACCTACAAACGTTTATACCCGTCAGCATACTTTAATGTTTATTTTAATTAATAAATGGGCTTAAAATTCTTGTATTTTATAATGAAAACCAGATATCTTTTTAATCTTACTTTTATTGACTTTTTTCTTTCTTTGACTCCATGAAAATATTCTGGCGAGCTTTAACTAAATAAACGATGTTGTAATCTATATATGCTCAAAGTAAAGCGTGGCTGTCCCACTTTTGGATTCAGGGTCCTCTCTCTATCACAATTCGAGGAGTATACGCCAACTATACACAACTACACAACGTATTGACGGACTTGACACGTCTTTGAAAACTTTATAAAGATCTTTCGTACAGGTTTCCTTGCGATGCACATATAATTTGTAAAAATTGTTGTGCATACAGAATTATACCTACCCTATACAGCGTTCCCCTCGATGTACATTCGTTTAAATGACAACCCACGATTCGTTTTAATGACAACCCACATAAATGCCAGCTTTACACTCCTGTTTAAGGTTCATTGTAAATTTTAAATTCTTGCAAGTTAAACTAAACACAGGTTAGCACAGATAATAAATTTGTTTTTAACGGGAAGTGCAATTTAATATGCTCATCGACTCAGGTATAGGCCTATCTGTTCGGGAGTTGAACTTTCAAACCACTCGGCTATTTCTGTTGTATAGATGGTAACACTTAATGATATCGAAATCCTTGAAAAGTTCCAAAACCTTGGCGAGTCACATGATCGTACCTCAATTTCTTTCCATCAGCTGTTCCTATATTATACTATTCTTCACTCCATAAGTACTACGTACCGCTAAGTATACGAACATGTTTAGAATTAGTGAACCGCCCTCCCTTCGCTGCGGGACCCGTAGGTATCAGCCGCGTAGGTCCCGCTCCCGTAAGAACCTCGGAATAAACAGTAGCCTATGTGTTATTCTGGAACATAAGCTATAACACTGTCAAGTTTCATCTAAATCCGTCAAGGAGTTTTTTCGTGAAAGAGTAACAAATATCCATTCTCACAAACTTTCGCATTTATAATATTAGCAGGATTTTATTATACCTACTTAAAACACTTGTTGTCCTACATTCGTGCTAATAAAGTATCAAATAATAAATAATAAAAAAAGTAACTGCTCTCTTCGTATTTAATTAACAAACTCAACCTCGTAGCCGAGAATCCAATAATACTTAAATCACACGAGTGCAGGTGGGTAGACGGCATCGCGAACGGAATCCTTCTAGTAATAACCACAAAGCCGTTTACAGGCGTTAAAGCCTGTGAAAGCTTTCGCTTCAGTTTCAGTGAAAATTCAGATCAGTGTTAGCAAGCGCGTCGCGACGTACGGACGTATTTACTGCAGCTCGCAATAAAATACGTAACTTTGTACCATGCAATAATGTCATATCTAATTACTCTAATGCATCAAACAAAGCGATAACTTTCCGTCCATAGAAGCTAGTGGGATGTGTGTTGTGTGCAGAAAATAAAAACAAACTTCTCGTGTTAAAACTATGAGTGAAAATTTACATTGAAAGTGATAGGTGTGAGGGTTTTTCCTCCGCCGAAGAGTTAACCTAATTCTAAGTTGTCGGGTGAGTTAGTGATGCAAAGGTTCATTTAACTTACTCTCGGTGAAGCGGAAAAGTGTAATATAGACCCATCATTTGAGAGCTCATTAAAATGTTTTGAGATTTAGTTTCCTTACGTTCTACCTTTGACTGTGAAACGACTACCTATTATTCGTGTATACAACGGGTATTTTGCCGCTTTGGTCGTAGGTATTGTAGAATTTGTAGATATTACGTGGTCATCGTGAAACTGATTTAGTTCAGTCAATTACCTTTCAGCTACTGAATTAAAATTTCAATGTTAACGTACACGTCATGAATACCCGCAGTGAGTAGTCGTATCACAGAATTTGCAGAATTAAGTTAAAATTTATACTATTTTGCAAATGCTCAAATTTTATTATAGGTACGTTATAATCTCTATCATGACTATTTAAAAATATTACAGTTTATTCATAAAATAATTGTTTCTAAAATTTACATGTTATGATCTGAAAACTCATGCACTTCAGGTTCCGAAATATATGACTCTTTTAACGTTCCAAGTATGGTAAGACGAATCCAGCACATGACATCATTTTCAAAAATTTATAAAAACCAATTGTTCCAATTTGTCTTATGGGCGAAACTTGACTAGCGTAGACGACTATACGTGACTATACTCCATTCACGTTCAATATGAAATTAGTTTTAATGGCAACCCACACTAATGCCAGCTTACCGCCCCTTTGATTAAAGTTCATTGGAAGTTGACGGCGAGTATTTAAAATACCGTACGAAAATTTTGCTTACAAGCTAAATTGAACTGTGATCACAGGTAATAAAGTTGTATTTAGCGGGCAGTGGCAATTCCATATCCTCTGTGACTAAAGTATAGACGCTTTTGCATATACTTACCTATAAATTATGTATTTGAATTGCATGACTACAATAACATGTTATTATGATTATGAGGTAAGGTAAGTCCAAGCGAAGTAACCTAGTAAGAACAGAAATTTATTCATTTTTACGCATAAATTTGATTGAAGAAACACGAACCCTGCAGGGGGATACTCATTATAATTGAGGTATAATGATGAACAGCGATCTTCTACAAACAATACCATCAGCAGAATGTTCGAAATAAAAAAGTTTGATCTTAAGCAAGGTTTTGTTTGCAAACAGTTCACCCGTGCAATTCATTTTGTCCGGTTTCCTGGGCAAGATGTCTTTTTTACAATTCCCAAAGAACTGTGCGTAATGAAATTCGGAATTAAAGTTTTCCGTTGTAAACCAAACTACGAGACGGCTTCTTTTTTTCAATAATTATTTTATAATCTTGCGTTATTATTGAACAGATTATTATTTGTAGTCCGGTTAACCTATGCTGTAACTAGACTGTAATATTTTACTGTAGAGAAAATAAAAAATACTACACTTATACCTTTAATAAACGTTATTACTGTGCAACAAACATGGAACTATATTGAACAATGGGACAAACATAATGCCAATTAAATTAATAATTAACAATTAAAAACCAGGTTACCTACTTCGGATAAAATAAATGTCGCGTGTTATCGAGTTTCTTCACGAGAACGCTAAGTCGTTCACCTTTCGTAGCACAAAATGTTAATCGACGAAAACCATACATTATTGAGTAATTAGTAGATATACCTACCCATATGTTATCAGCCAAGAATAAAATACTAAATGATAGGCTCAGGCGTCAACAAAGACAGTATTTGGAACCGACTAGGTATTTCAATTCAGCCAAGATAGAAGAATCTACTGAAGAAGTCTCAGGACCGATCATAACCGTGCAAGATACGTGGGACGCCTACGTCCAGACCTATTAGATTGACGGAGAGAATTAAAAATGCCTTAAGTAAATTTTGGCTAGAACCCATTAATGGCCCACTACTGAGCACGGGTCTCTCCTCATTATTGAGGTGGCCTAGAGCATACTCCACCACGCTGCTCCAATGCGGATTGGTGGAGGGATTAGTGGCCAACCCAGTATCGGAAGTTTTCAGATTCTAATTTTCTTATCATGGGACCACGCTTGGAATATTTACTTTCTAACAAAAAAAGAATTATCAAAGTCGACTCATAAATGACAATAAAATCGTTGAACACACACATATTAGTAGATTGTATGACAAGGGTGCAAAGTAATATTTTTTCGGCGAGGGCGTTTTTTGAATCCAGAGCGAAGTGAGGGATTCTAGAGTAGAATCCCGAGCGTAGCGAGGGATTCTTTAGTAGAATCCCGAACGTAGCGAGGGATTCAAAGTACGTCGCCCGAGCCAAAAATATACTTGCTCCCGAGTGATACACTCTACTTTTCATCCCCCCTATGAGAAAATAAAAGGCGCCTCAAATTCAGGAATAATACTGTCACAGTCACTAAACTAACTAAACTGACTAAACCGACTAAACCGACTAAACCGACTAAACTGACTAAACCGACTAAACCGACTAAACCGACTAAACCGACTAAACCGACTAAGCCGACTAAGCCGACTAAGCCGACTAAGCCGACTAAGCCGACTAAGCCGACTAAGCCGACTAAGCCGACTAAGCCGACTAAGCCGACTAAGCCGACTAAGCCGACTAAGCCGACTAAGCCGACTAAGCCGACTAAGCCGACTAAGCCGACTAACCCGACTAACCCGACTAACCCGACTAACCCGACTAACCCGACTAACCCGACTAACCCGACTAACCCGACTAACCCGACTAACCCGACTAAACCGACTAACCCGACTATTATTTAACGGGCAGGAAAAGTTATATGAAAATTCATTCCCGCCCGCTATTTTAATAACGGGCAGGAAAAGTTATATGAAAATTCATTCCCGCCCGCTATTTAAATAACGGGCAGGAAAAGTTATATGAAAATTCATTCCCGCCTGCTAAATAGAAAACACCAACTTTGGATCCCCTTAAGTCGTCTTAACCAAGTCGTCTTTTTCGAATAGGTGGGATGAAAAAAAGCATTATTCGTTCGAATTAAGAACCTTCTTCTTTTTTGAAGTCGGTTAAAAATACACGTATAGGGCATGTGCTCAGATTGCATTGAAGTGTTTTCTGATTAATTTTCCTATTAATTGTTAAGCTGCAATAAAAGTTATGTACTTTCAACATCGGGTAACTAAATTCGTGTGTGCCTTGCATGAATAATTTTACTTAATGCCATTCCACAGCCCTTATTTATGTAAGTCAAGTAACTAGTTTGCGAGGAGTTTTTAATTAAATAATAGTTGCTTAGTTACTAAAATCTACTAGTTACATACGACATCATACGAGGATATATTTATTAAAGCAAACATTAAATGGGTTAGGACTGCGCACTTAGACTTGCATTTTTGACTATTTTATATAAATCTTCTTGAGGGGATCGCTTATCAATTCTCTATGTAGTCTTCTTTTCTTATACTGTTTTACTCTAGAAAAATATTAATGGCTTAATAAAAATAAAGCATTGAAAATATTTTCAGACTCTTTAGTTTATAACTTTTACAAAATCATAAATTAATGTCAACAAATAGTAATATGCATAATATTCCAATTTCCAATATATTATTTCACTGGTGTTGCACTGTATATTAATTTGCCGCATAGACATCGATCAATTATGCATCCATCTACTGACATGAATTGAAGATATATGCGTGCAGTCACACGAGTAGCTACAGTGTAGTAGCCTAGTAGCATGTTCGTAGCGCTCGCTACGGATCTGAGTCAGTGCTGTGAAATCAAATCTAGGATAATAGGACACTGCCTTTAAATATTTTAACACGCTTGTATTTAGCTTAGCATAGCTTAGCTTCTCTCGTATGTATTTTTCAGATGTGTTTTAACTAATTTTTAAATACGTTTTTTTAATACGTGTTGTATTAAATTATTTACAAAATACTAGCTTTCCCGCTTCGCCTTCGCCTGCATGGAATTTGTTTAAACTTCACCTCCGTATTTCACCCCCTTAGGGGATGAATTTTGAAAATCCTTAGCGGTTGCCTACAGCATAGTGGCTATCTCCATGCCAAATTTCAGCCCGATTGGTCCAATAGTTTGGGCTGTGCGTTGATAGATCAGTCATTCAGTCAGTTACCTTTGTGTTATATTTATTTAGATTCATTTAAGGTCAGCTTAAGGTAATCCATTTACGCTTCCAACATATAAATTTCATTGATGTATGAATATGCATCATTATTTCATAATTTTGAGTAGGTAACTTTGTAATCTCATCTTATCAACTTTTTCATTGTTTTAACCCTGCAACCTGATATGTTTGCCTGGTACCGTAACAGAACTCCCCTTGGTAGTGAATGGCACTGCTTACCATCACGCGATCCTTTTGTTTGACGATTTAAACTTTAAAATTCTTATTTATTACCAAATAGCGAGTGTTTTAAACTTGTTTGAAAAACTACTTATTTGCTTTTTAAACATTTTATTATAATATTGTTGTTGAGATTCACATATGTCTACACACCGATTATATAATTAGCAAGAGTATCATAACGTTACACATAGATGAATATCCTACTTCCTACTCCTACTAATATTATAAATGCGAAAGTTTGTAAGGATGTATGTGAGTGAGTGAGTGTGTGTTTGGGTTTGTTACTCTTTCACGCAAAAACTACTGAACGGATTTTCATGAAACTTTGCAGTAATATAGCTTAGACATCGGAATAACATAATTTGTTAAAATTTATAGAGATTTTCGAAGGGACTGGTTTCCCGAAGCGAAGCGAGGGCGGATTTACTAGTCTTCTATACATATTATAACGTTTTTTTCTTTCCTCATCCTTCACACACTCTTTCCATCCTATGAAGTGGTCACTATGGCCAAAGGCCTGTGATGATTTCTCGAGACAAGTACCTAGTCGTCCTACCTCTAAATTTCATCTGGGCGTGTTTAGTCTTCTATATTATAATTATCCTTAGTTAAGTTCTACGCATAGATTAAAAAATATCTCACAATTATTGTCAGAACATGTTGGTCTTAGTAATTATTGCATTACCTTCCACAATATCCACACACACCACCACCATCCACATTCCAGATTTATTAAAAACGGCGTTAATGATGGTATTTTAAGTTTTGTTCGGACCTTAATGTGATGCAGACCTGATGTGTACGTACGTATTTCCCGTTTTCTCTTCTTTGGAAGTTTTCGTCACATCAAAAACTTACACCCCTCGCTATCGGGTTTAACGGTAACTTCCTGTTCTTCGTCAATGGGTTATGGTGGTGTTATGCGTCTACTTTATATAAAAATGGCATAAAACCGCGTATATTTGCGTTACTCTCAAGATTTCATTCGCTCTCAAGTTTTGATAAAGAAGCTTCATCAAATAAAAGTTTTACCTATACACTTTTATTATCTCTCCACAGCTCATAGTCATTAATAATATATACTACACGAATACATAAAAACGTAAATGATCGCCATCTGCACGTGGATTATATAATAATGTATGAGAAATAATTTTATCGTTAATGCAGTAATATACTTACTATATACATTCGTTTCCCAATAAAAACTTAACCGATTTACGGTTTTCAATAAAAACTTCACTTTTATTTCAAGCAACTCATAAATAAAAAATATAAATCTCACGACAAATAAAAGAATTGAATTGAAATTGAATTGAATTGAATTGACACGCACCAGCTTTTGATTAAAAACAAATCGGAAAACCCAGTCAAGTCAAGGTATTAACAATAACTCAAAACTACCTGTCAGACATCGCTAAAATTTATGTAGTCCCAGAGCAGACCGTTATAAAAGGTAGGGATAATGTATAAGGATAAAAATAGTTACAGATTGCCCGACCAACGGTTTATAATTCGTCTGATATCGAAAAAGACACACAAACCAGTTTTATTCTCATACGTTATCCCCCCTTTTATTACGGTCAGCTCTACTATGGAACTAATATGACCTGACAATAACTCAAAAGGAATTAATAAAAATCGGTTCACCCAGTGCAAAGTTACGAGGTAACACATAAAAAATACAGTCGACATAAGAAACTTCCTTTTAATTGATATAGTAATAATAGATTTTCAATTATGGCTACCTCAAGGTACAGGCTTCACGAAATGTAGGGATAGTGGGTTTACTAGTTAATAATAGATTCCTAATTTTCTTCCAAAACTACGTAGTTATGTGCGCAAATTTCAATTTCCCCACATCTGTTCATCAGGGAAATGTTAGAACGAAGAGCTTAATTATTCTAAAGGAATTATAATGGAGTCAACATTGCGGCCGAAGTTCCTAAATGAATTACTTTACTAATTGACTTTACAACATTACCTAACAAAGAGTTAATCTAGAAGGGTTAATAACTCAACACTCCAGGAAACTAACGTAAAGTAGGTATTTCAGTATTTTTTTCATCTATTGATTTGCTATACACCTCACATTCGCCCTGTGGCCACATACATGCTTGGGACGGATCTTTGCAAATTATTTAGAAGTTTTTCACACATTCGTGGTATTCCAAGTTGTCAAAGCTGTGACAATTTGTGCAATTGTAAAAAGCGAAAAAAATGTTAATTGTAAAATGCAAATGTACAAAGGTTCGCGCGCAAATGAGTGACCGCTGACACACATACAACATAGTTAGCAACGTACAAGTATTTTTCCACATCTGGCGTTCAAATAAAATTCAAGAATGTCAGGGCAGTTCATAAATGAAACAGACGCAAATGTTCGGAACCAAGGTATCAAACGAGCATATGCTAGTGCCATCCATGACAAATGTGACCGACTCAGAACAAGACTCAAGTAGGGGTTAGAATGATTATTCCAATTAGACGATGTTAGAAACTTGGTTGGTTCGTTAGAAGCTTTGAGGACTCGAGCTGGGACTGTTAGCGATAGTTAGTCCTGTTAGTTGTTGTTGGTAATAGATAGTCCAGTTATTTATTTATTTATGTAATCTTTACTAAGCCTTACATAATTATATAATTAAGTAATGGAACAAAAGGCGGACTTAGTGATAAGAGCATTCTCTACCAGTAAACCTTAACGCATCGGGAAAATGCAGGGCCGGTAGCAAAAATGAGATATAGAAAAAATTAAAAGTTGTTAGTAAGAGTTTTTACCTTTTGGCTACAGATGGGTTACAGGTGGATTTAAAATGTATTGTGATCATCACTTTTCTCACCTGAACAAAATTGCCGTTAAAACAATTAGAACACAGAAGAAACATTCTCTAGGTCCATAGGTTTAAACAGTGTACAATCCCGATAATAGTGTAGTCAAGGCCGCCATCAGTTGCATGACTCCCCTAAACGTGCCCCCCGCGTGCTGTGCACACCTTGCATGGTCGCTCACGACAGCCCTGAGTATATTTTACCATTTCTCGCCTGCGTATAACAGTCAAGAATATCAAGGTAGTTGATAAAATGTCGATGTATTCAAATACTTCATTAGTACGTATACGGATAAATTGAGGCGTCACATTAAACTCGCTATAAATTATTCTAAGTAGACATGTATCCACATTTAGTGAGTATCGAGGTCGCGATAATTTATGCACGTACCTACTTAGCATCATTTCCAGGCTGTTGGTTTCATGTCATTGTTGTAGGAATAATTTTAGCTCATACATAACACTATTAATCGGAGGAGTGGGCACACAACTACTCGCTTTAATGTATAGATAATAGTGTAACATAAAATAGGTATACAATGACGTCACTGTAAGTGGCAATTACATTTTGTGCTATCATAATTAGTTACAAAGTAATACATTATTGAAACTTGATGTAAAAAAATAAATCTCCATTTCAACATTCTTTAATTTTGGATTTCGTTTCATTCAAGAAATTCTTGGTACAATTCAAAATACATAGGTGTAACCGCTGAATACAATACATATTCACTTGTATACCTACGGTAGGTATTTTTTTTATTTTTGAAATGTCAAAATGTATGTGCCATAAAGTTTGCAGGTAGATAGCCAGACATTAAAAAATATATATGTTACTATTTAAATGTTTAAATAATAATAGGTATGTATTTGTGCGAACTATCTAACGAACTTGTAAAGCCGCTCTCGCTTCTCTTCGGGAAACATGTCTTCGTTAGGCGTGATTATTTAACCGTCATAACAGAACTCTTTATTTATGAACCGATTGAAATAAAACAAACGCTCAAAGTTTAGTAAAACTTACCACAGTATATTAAGCAAAATCGCATCTTAATTATTCAGTCGTTTCTGATTTCATCGCGTACAAAACCACGGACAAAAAATCTAAAAATCATTGCTTTAAATTATATTGCGTTAATAAAGACCGCTGTACTACTCTCTTATATATCTTCTGTTTATAGACAGCGATTTGTAACAGTATAGATTATGCGTTGCGGATACGTTGGACCACTTCGTTAGTACTTCACCAAAGATAGAACTCATTATCCTGACCCACTTCCCGACAAAATATTGTAAGGGTTTGAGCTCTCTTTCAGCGTGACACACTTTCAACGGATTATGTTTTAACAACTGTGACAAATTTAAAATGGAATCGAGTTTTATTTGGAACGAAAACAATAATCAAAACAACCTACTAATTGTTTAACACTTTATTTCTGTTAAATCAACTGAGTACTTATGCTAAAATCTTGGAGCATAAAGACGAAGATGTCTGCTTCATACTTAATTGACTTCCAAGTAAGGTCCAATTGTGAGCACTCTCCTCATAATCCAGAAGTAAGTAAGTACTTACTACTACCTACTTTAATGTAAGCAGTATATTATTTTATAATATATTATACTCTGGTATAGGTATATGTCTGGTATAGAAGTCCTGGTTGCGCAACATCCGAGAATGGACGAACATCGCCAGCGTCGAACATCTATTTCGTTTGGCGCAAGATCGCGAAAAGTTCTCAGAGCTGACAGCCAACCTCCAGTAGTGGAGAGGCACAAGAAGAAGAAGAAGAGAAGAATAGGTATATGCGGTGATAGCATATTGGTTTGAACGTTCGACATCAAACCCCAGCCTAGGTGTAAATCCTGCATGCACCTCTAATTTTAAAACATCAAATTTTTCCTCGTTTTGATCCAGTGTGGATAATGGATTACTTACTTATTTCCAAAAGAACAAGTGTCTATGTTCTTCAACGAAAGTAAAAAATAGAGCAAATTGGAACCAATGTTTAATTTGTAAACTAACTAGACTATAACTAACAACAACGAACAGAACCAATTACTACCAAACAACAACTAACAAACTAAACAGCTGATGTTCTAAAGGTTCGTTCCGACTAGCACCATCTGCTAACTGGACTGACCATCTCAGCCCCTATTTGAATCTTTTACTATGTCAGTCACAGTTGTCATTGGTGACAGCGTAAGGATGGTGCTGCATGCTCGTTTGCTATTGATTTCATTATTAATTATTATATTACTATATCTTAAGTAGTCACCACAGTTCCATATCAATAACTTGGAAACAAATTCGATTTATCTAAATTACAATTCAATTGAGTTTACCCCTCAAACATTCACCTTTAGCAGAAATCTGATCATACTTAGTCAACGCGGGACTAGCATGCGACATTGGGTCGATAGTCGTACTAATATATTCTGGTCACGTAACGTAAAAACTCTTTGTAGAAGTAATTAGTTCCATAAAAGTCAATACGGCATTCTATTTCCGTAACTGATTTAATTTTAAAACGCTGGAACGTGCTGAAATTTACAATTGACTCAAATAATTAAGTATTTAATGCTTTGGAACACTCTACGATGGAAGCTTAAATAAAGGGCTTCCAAGATAGAAACGGCTTTGACTTATGAGCTGTTTTTGACCATATTTAGTCTGCCTATTGTCTCAATTTCGTACTGGAAGACCAAGGTGTCATTGGAGAGAACAGGATGCAGTCCCCTGCTTAGTGATTTAGTTTTAGTTTTCTGCTCACAGCTTTGCACTTGTGGATTAAGAGAATTTTCATACAAAGTCGAACTCTCCGTTTAACCTATTAAGAGTATGGGAGTAGGGGTTAATTTCCTAAAGTCAATTGTGCTCACTTACGTCACTTGAGGAACCTATACACAAGGTTCGAAGTATAATAATTATTGAGAAATAAGAATGACTTAAAGATGAACGTTTATTAGAAAATCACTGTAAATCAAAGTACTTCTACGCGGGCCAAGCCGCGGGGAAACAGCTAGTAAAGTAGTAAAGAAAGATTTAAAGCCGTGGTTATAAAAATAACTAAGATATTGATTAGACAAAGTCATTGAGCGTATCGTGGCACACTCAAGGTTGAAGTTTGATCAATAGTTTGACGTTACTTTGGGCGTAAATACTTTTACAATGATGGGTTTAACCTGCTTTAACTAATTCTCTTGTCCATCACAAAATGGTTTTCAATTAATGTTATCAAGAAACCAATTTCTACACTTTTATTATTAGAGTAGTAGTTTAAAAATTTCAAAAATGCGTGAGTGTCGTAAAATACTCGGTTAGAACAAAGTTATATCGGTGCACTTTAACTTTGAGAATTGAACATCTGACATACCTCACCTGACTGCAATGAACAAAACTGATTGACCAATAAGCGAGCATTTATAACTAGGCTCACTGGGCTATGCGTACCGAGCGGCAAGGGACTTCAAGGGAAGAGGAGTCCTCGTCACAAAAAATAATGTATGGAACACGCCAAAACGAATTCAATGAACCCAAACTTAAGGCTTATAATAACGGTAGAAGAAACCCACTGTCCACCTCGTGATTTCATTATTAGACCCTCGTTATAAAACTGAAGCTATCTTAATGTTGTATTGTCACGGGAGATAAAGGTATGTGCAAGGTTTCGTAGAAATCGGTTCAATAGAAGTTGATGAAGTTTAAAAGACTGGATCAAAAGGTATTAAAACCGTTTAAACATCGATAATTTCATGAATGATTAATAAGCGGTTCGTTTCATTTCGGTAGGTTTCGTTATATATCTACTGAATTAGGATCACTCTCGACGGCTTAGAAATCTTAGAATGTCCTGTGATAAGAAAGCTTTGTTCATGCATCATGCCAAGCATTGTAGTAGTAAACAATGTCAATTATTATGCTCCAAATATAATATTGTATCAGACATCTTGAAGTTTCTAAATCACTTAAAAATGAACATTAAGATACTATGTACTAAAGAATGAACGTGTTATTGATGACATAACATTTGACGAGCACCGAAAATCAACATACAGTTACTTTTGTTCGTTAAAAATTATTTACCAACCCGTGCGCAGTTTCGTAAAATACAACTGAACACGACACATTCACATAAAAACTCAACGCTATGTCGACATGTTTATTTTCAGAAACTTACGAGCCTGCAGTGGGTACCAATGAAAAGCTGAAAATACCAATATCGAAACCTTTCATATTTCGTTACTCGAACGTTTCATGTTTCAAAAAGAAAACCTTTCATATCTTATCCCGTTTTGTCTATTTTATACCTTGCTTCAATAGCTCTTACATCCTATCCGGACTTTTTGATAACGGATTTTATTTTAAAATTCTTTATTGCAACTTCTTATCATTAAGAAGTACAATAGACGAACAAAATGCCGTACGGTATCGTCTACTATTCAACCCTTCAAATGCGAGTTAGCATACAAAATGCATTTTTTAATAGATCATAATTGTTGTTAACAGGAATAAACTTTAATGCAAATTTGGCAAACACCTTAAACCCGATCGCTTATATCAATTATATATTATCACACTGATTGGCAATGAACTTACCAATAACAACTAACAGAACCTATCTACCTAAAAGTCCATACTCTAGTCCTCATATTTACTAACCAACTTACGGTCTAACACCGTCTGCTAAACGAACTAACCATTCACCTGTTTGAGCCTTTTTCTGTATCTTTTTCTGTGTCTGGTTGTCATGGACAACAGCGGCAGGATGGAGCTGCATGCTCGTTTGCTACCTTAATTCCATAAAAAAGAGGTCACATTAACTTTTTCAATTGTTTTCACGCCAGTCATTAAATTAATATCGTGTAATTAACCCTACAGCAACGTGGTAAAATGCGGTTATATTTAATTTCAGTCCACAAAGAAATCTCATTACACTCATGACGAGCATTTAAGATAATGGGCGTTATTTGTTTATAACATTTAAGAGCAAAAGAACAATAAAACGTCCCTTATCTAGAACACGCGATTCATCATTTAAGGGTCTCGCAAACGGCTGCCGTGATGAATACCGCAATCACCACAAAAATATCCAATCCCCGAGGCTTATTATCGTAATTGTTCGGGAAAGTTTTCTCGTTACCGCATCAATATATTTGTGAAATTAAAATTAATTTCGCTTCGTTCGAGCTTCTCCAATTATAATATTAAAACTGATATTGATTGTTTAGATTGTGAAAAGGCCATGTGCTTGTTAACAGTGTCTCTGACGAAAGGTAAATAAAATATAATTTCGTACTAGGTAGGACTAGTATGATTAGGTTGCCGAGAATATAAAATTGCCATCCCCACTAAACAAAATTTATTACGTGTCACATTTTTATTAAGCGTATAAGTAAAATTTACATAAGGCGTTTTAATTTTTCGGTGAAGTTAAGTTTCGATAAAAATGCATACCTGAGAGTTCTCCATAATGTTCTTCAAGTTGCGTGAAGCATCTGATGTTTCTTCCTCATCCTCAACTTTAATGAACAGAAATAAAATTCTGAAACTCCGTGGAAATTATCGTTAACATGAATAATGAACGCGTTGCGGAACTGTACCAGTTAAATATTTATACTTCGTAAGTGACGTAGCCAATTTTAGCCAATTTGTCTAATGCAGTAGGACCAAAATATTGGAGAAGCTGCTATGTATACCAGTTTACCAAAGCCAAACTGTAGCACTCAAATTAGCAGCCGACCTGGTTCGGAAACTAAAATAAAGTTTGCTATCTAGAATACAGCGTGCCACTTCGCAGATACCTTTAATCAATTTGCCGGTGGTTTCGGATATTTTTGCTGTACTCATCTAACAACATCGGTTTATTAACACGTTTTTTGATACATGCAACCAAAATTTGTTTATTTATTTCCAAGCTT
Organism: Hesperia comma; assembly: GCA_905404135.1. Lineage (NCBI taxonomy): Eukaryota > Metazoa > Arthropoda > Insecta > Lepidoptera > Hesperiidae > Hesperia > Hesperia comma. Next base: position 6,986,220 of record FR990034.1, read on the forward strand.
ACAACTAACATTACAGGGTTATCCCTAATGTGTTATATAAGTTACAACAACAAAAAATATCGGAATCACTTAAAGAATTTATTAAAGAAATGTAATCCATCTACACAGCATCCAAGGCCTAGCCTGTCGGATGATAACTGGAGCTCTAAAAACGACTACCATAGCAGCAATGGAGGCCGTCCTCAATCTCGAACCTCTTCACGTTTTTGTTCAAAAAGAGGCGAGGACGGCTATACTCCGGGCTGCAGAGGGAGGAAAGCAGAGCTGGAAATCCAATGTCATGAGGAGAATTCACGAATACCTCATGACTTGCTCAATAATGGCTATGCCCAGCGATGCATGCGTAAACAACTAAGTTTCAATAAACTATTCACAGTAATTAAACCGCAATGGGAGGAATGGGATGATGCGGTACCGAAACGCTTGGGAGGAGTCGACATCGTCTGGTACACAGACGGCTCTCGAAAGGGAGGATATGCAGGAGCGGGAGTGTATGGAGATAAACCCAAGATAACACTGAGTACAAACTTGGGGCGCTATGCAACCGTATTCCAGGCAGAACTTTACGCGATAATTGATTGCGTGGACCAAAACCTGAACAAAGGTTATGTTAATAAACGTATAACAATACTATCCGACAGCCAGGCAGCGCTCCTGGCCCTAAAGTCTCAGATAGTCAACTCCAAATTAGTGTACGACGGTATCCAAGCAATAAACAAACTTGGGTACAACAACAAGGTCACCCTAGGATGGGTACCTGGACATAAGGGTATACGAGGCAATGAGAGGGCAGATGAACTAGCAAGGAGGGGTGCAGAAGCGCCCACCACGGGTCCTGAACCCCTGGTGGGCGTATCAAAGGCGGCAACTCGAGACAGGGCGAGGAGCTGTGGAAGAAGGCACCCGGTATGCGTCAATCTAAGACCCTCATCACTGGATACTCGCGAAAATACTCAAATAAAGTGCTCAGCCTGAACCGGACTGAGATTCGAATATTGATTAGGCTGCTCACTGGTCATTGCAGACTTAACAAACACCTATACACAATAGGCTTAAGTAACACTGCAACATGTAGATTCTGTGGTGGGGCAGAAGAAACCTCCATCCATATCCTCTGCGAATGAATAGCAGTTACCCACTGCAGGAGTCTTATATTGGGAGGGCATTAATTACACCCGACCAAATCAAAGAGCTGGACCCCAAGCCCAGACCGTAGGAGTAGGTACGGTTGTACGGAGTAGGTACGGTACATTGAAATTAGATCGGATCAGATCTAATTTCAATGGGATGGCCACAATATTTTTATTTTATTTTATTTATTAAGTTCACCAACATTAAAGAGAGACAATATTAAAGACTAAATTAACTATAAGCAAAAGACACAAGTGTGGTTTAAGAAATACATACAGCCAAAGATGTATTAAATGTCTAGATGAAACATCGAATCCGCGAAAACGTGTTTAAAAGTTGTGGCCATCGATATAGATAATAGATCAGAAATGGTCGCAGTCACTTCAGTGAACTTCAGTGAACTTTATAGAAGGATGTTTTTAGTGTTACAGACTTCAAAAAAGGAGGCATCAATTCGGTCGTATATTTATTTTATGTGTGTTCACCGATTTTTTGTAACGATTTTGATATATTCCAAGGGTAGTCCCATGATAAGGACACCACTTTTTGTAAAAAGCAATTATTCAATTAACTTTTTTACATATATGTACGTTTAACTATCTGTACGGCGCTGTATGGTGCAATTGTTACCATGCCAAACGGCCGTTTGATGCGTTCGACTCCGGACCCAGCGGAAACGAGAACATAAACAGAACGTATATAAATGCAGTAGCTTCCAATGGCCCGGGTAGAACTTTTGTTTCAGTTTAAAACCGTTTTTATCGCTTTAGGGGAGGCATTTTCAAAAATCAAGCGTAGGGGAGCTACACCTCGAGAAATACGCATGCGTTTCAGCTTCTGGTATTACTTGCGGCACTCAGTAACGGAAGAGTTTTCTATATAAACGCATTTCTGTTTTTGGTTTAGTTATATGCACTGTCATTGTGTGTTTTCAATAGCACCACGAAACCCATTATTGATTATCCCTTGTCGCATGATTTTTGTACGGCGTTGCGGAATAATGGATAAGAAGCTGTATTGAAACAGTTTGAAACTGATGCCGTATAGAATCAAATGACCAAATTTACCCTGGAATTTTCAAAAAATCAAAAAAAAATACCGACTTTGTGGCGCACCATTTTTTTACGGGACTGCGCGCTTTCTTATTATTTTTCATGGATCTATCGATGGTGAAAATGCCGTACAAAATCATATGACCAAAATGTACTCCCTCTACCTGCACTTTTGAATTCTCACCAGCACTCAGTTGGACAGCTTACAAGTGACGGCATAGTGCTGAATCTTATTATTTTGTGCTCTTATATCGTCCTATATACATCACCTGGTGGTTCATATGACCCATCCATTTTCGACATGGGCCTGTAGTCTACTACTCACACTTCACTTTTCAAATCATCCGTCCAAAATATTTAAAAAATAAAGTTTTCGATTCGATAAATCTTTTTATATTTAAAATATTCAGACGGGATTCGTTCGCTTTACATGTATGTCTTTTCGTTATATGTAAACCGATTGGGATATAACACCCTTAATGAGCCCGCCAAACCTAATAAAATACATTAATTTAAATCGCATCCATACAATACGCTTTTTCTGAGACTTACAGGATCAAAAGCGGAAAACAGTCATAATAAATGTTCTGAAAATTTTTCAAGAGAAAATAAATAAATCTTAAACCATTAAAAATCATTACGGATCGCGTAATTGCCGATCGGTCTTTTCCGGACCGTATTTTCTTAAATATCTTACAATATACCTACCTTCATACAATTACTTTATAATCAACAGTTTCGAATAGATATAATATTATGTTAGTAGGCAATGTATTAGTGATTTATTTTCTCGAGGGCAATTTCTGGGACGTACCTATTAATATTAAATAAGACATATCATACATAAGACATATAGATTTCCCTTATATTTTTCAAACCCCAAATCAATTTCACTCTTCATCTTTTGGGGCTATTACAGGAAAGGAAATTATTATAGGATAAAACAATTTCATTAGCATAATTTAGGAATATACTTCGCTCCTTTCTACTGGGTTCATTTACTTAAAATATATTCAAGGAAATGTAAGTAAAAGCGTTATTTAATGGAAAATTGTCTATCTCATCAATAAAATAATTATAAATATCTGGGGGCACGGCAGTGCCCCCGCCAAGTCGAGCGCGAAGCAACACTGCCGTACCATCCTTTACTGGAACCATTTCGCTGCATTTTCGGGCTCCTATTTGAGAACCTCTGGCTAGGATTAGAACGCTGAAATTCTCGTCATCTAGTAAGCTATAATCACACACTAAAAATCCAAAATTTCAAGTCGGTAGATCATTTGGTTCCGAAGTTATGCTAATGCAAAGTTTCGCATTTTCGACACTGACTGACTGACTGATCATCAAAATAGAATTGGTACTTCTCGTAGACCTAGAACGCTGAAATTTGGTACAGAGGTAGAGTTTAACGCCCACATATAGGGAAAGCTATCAAAACTGGGATCATAGAAGGTCTGGAGTACCAGGTGAGCTTGATGAGAAATCGGAAGAGCACAGCCAATCTATTGGCGGTATATATCTATATATCAATCAAAATCAATGCCTAGTAAGTCAATCAGTCCACGTCAGCTTTCTGCGAAAAGAAGTGAAATCCCACCAAAAACATTCTGTAAAAAAACAGCCAAGTCTCGATAGAGCTGTATTTTTATGTCTAAAAAGTAATGAAATCTCTAGATCAAGTTGAGCCAAGTCTAAGGTTCCTTACTTGCTATTTCTTATTATTATATTTGAAGCAGTGTGATAGAGTAGTTAAGCTTTAAGCCGCGAGGATTTAGATTGCCCTGAAGTGATACGCTTTTGATTTATACACATTAACATAGTTAGGCTGCTCACGCCACTTGCAACACTCAAGAACAGAAGTCATTTTGAAACAACTTACCTTCATATAGACACACTTAGTAGAACGCACTCAAACTTAATTCATCGCCCTCAGCCCTCCGAGTATACCTATACACGTATCTCTACTATCTTTCCCCCTTACGGCTTCTCACGCGTAGATTGTTTGTTTCAGGTCTTTTTTATACCTTTAGGAAGGGAATTTCCAAAAAACCTCTCTTAATGCTCCCCTACAGTCCCAAGGAACATGCATGCCAAATCTCACCTTCTTGTATTCAGTAGTTTCGGCTGTGCGTAGTCTGTGAGTCACTCAATCAGTCACTCAGTAACTGAAGAATTGTATACATATTGATCACATTCTATTCTAGGGTTTCGATATACCTACAAGATAGCTCAACAGCGCCCACACAAAGAAGCACCGTTGCTACCTACAGATTAAAGGTTAATCTACTTTGCAAGATGGGTAAGATGATACCCTGATGATACCCTGTTTTGGGGCGAAACACGTGTTGGTGGAGGTACGTATGTTGGTGTATACCTACATTCTTTGTTTGTTGCATGTTCCTATGTGGGAGGGAGGGAGGTGCTACTTGCATGAAAGTATACACCATCATACATACCTACAAGTTTGCTCGCGGATTGTTGCAAAGTAGATTAATCTTTAATCTGTAATAATGGAGTTCCGCAAAGTAACGCCTGAATCAATTAACTACCGTTGCTATCTTTTTAAACATAACCTTATGGTTTAAAATACGTATTATTTACTTTATATAATACTCGTATTGTTCTTTTAAAAGTACTAACTAGGCAGCTTAGAGCATTATGAAAGCATGGATGCGGAAGACTGAAGTGTAAGTTTGAAAAGCCAGTCTAAGCCATTGTATAAAGAAATGGCATGTAAGTGACTCGTCTTATGAATAACTTAACGCGAGAAGCGAATGATGAATGATGAAAATTATGACGTCAATGTCTCCGTTTTCAAGCTACAATTTTCATCTGTATTTTGTCTGCGCTTTCTATAACTACGGCATACTCGATTTGGATGCAATAGGTATGACGAAAGATTTTGTAATCTTCTTCTATAATGGGGGTACACGTTTACTATTGACGAAAAAACCTTTATTTCGGGAAATAACCAAGTTTAACCAAGTTTATAGCCATTTTCCTAATATGTTTTCAAAGACCGCGAAAAATGCTTGCAGGTGTCATGGCGTCAGCTCTGACGTCATTACTCAGTCAAGAATATGCCATATGTATAGGCATGGTGAAGGAAGTACATAGTGAAGTTTGATCGCTAACTGAGGGCTGACGTCATCGACAAGCTAAGGCTGTCTTTCGTGTTTCAGTCAAAATGGCCGATTGCAGTATTTCGATGTTTTAATCTGGTTTTAATTTATTGAAAATATTTTTAATCTCAGGTTTTTATATACTTAAAACTAAATCAGTGTTTTAAATCCTTTAAATAGGTATTTCCCTCTAAAATCATTAAATCTTTGATTATTTGATATTGTCGTCACGCCTATTTGCTATAGCAGATAGTATTTTGCTACAAAATTGTTTTTACGTAATACTTATTTACTCCGAATCAAAAATTTAAAACGTTTTGTTTTACTTATCCGGCATAATTATAATTACTTTGCTCGTTACTATGGTAACCGTTGCTATGGCAACCAACTGAGCCACAGCGAAGCGTGATAGAATCAGAGGATATAATTTAACTTTATATTAACTAAAAATGTAGCTTATCTTCGCTGTATAATTCTAAAAGTATATTCACTTAGTTAATTAACACAAACCTCTTCCCAAAATTGCCATTTCAACCCTGTTATGCGTGGTTTGCAGCAATAACAAAACGCTATCATGATGTAGCAGGTCGTTTGGACCCTTGACGGAAATTACGTCGTTTTAGCACCATCTTCTTAACAGATTCTAATATCGGGTGAACTTGAGAAAAAGTATTTCTCGGAGATTGTGTGTTGAATCTTCAAGTTATTACTTTCATATATAACCAACATCTTATAAATAAGTTTTATTTCAAAATCACTAAATACCTTTCGAATACAAAAATAATTTGTTCACACACTGCAAAGTTATTAGGTAACACACAAAAAATACATCTCATAGTTATACTAAGATTTCCTACCTGTGTCTTGGGTGCAACAAAAACAACTGTGGGTCTGGATATTTAAACACTTTATTAAAATTTCCACTTTGCTTGGAATCGAACCCTTCGAATAGGGGTGCAGCATAATAATCATTACACCACACGGTTCCTTGCTATTTTTTTATAAATATTCGATTAAAAACTTAAATAAGAAACAAAGTTATCCAAAGATATCCAAATGAATTTGTTCGTGTTTCCTGTGTTCCAAACTGTAAAAGGCTTTTCGTAGCAACTTCATGATTGTAGATAACTTAAGTTGCCGACTTTAATCGATATCTTCAAGAGTTTCAAAGTTTCAGATGATCAAATAATAGGTATTAAGAATATCAGTGGTTTATCAAAGTGGGACTATGTAGTTTATTAATGTAAACTCCATAACGATGGTTCCTCCTCATTACTAATCACGTGCCGGGAATTCGAATTTACATGTATTACATGCAATTCTCCTTCTTTTTTCACTACGAATCTGCGCTGGAGCAGCGTGGTGAAATATTCTCGAAGCCGCTCTAGGCAGCAAAACCCGTGCACAGTTAATGGATCTTTATTGTGTTCAAGCCATTAGACAATTTTGTATAATAAACTTCTTACTCTGATGAGTTTTTCACGACACTATAGACAGACTTTGTATTACATCGTACTAAGAGCATGAAGCGTCTATTCTTAGAAAATGCGGTTCATAACTTCAGCTTGATATTACGTAGTTTTGTTTATCGTAATCTTGACGTAATATGAATTCCAATTTGTGGAATATGCTTAACGATTCACTTTTCAATAAAAGGACAGGGTATAATTTATTAAACTGAAAAAACTGGGTCAAAATCTACTGAAACGTAAATTTTTCATCTGCATATTCCATTTCCGGGCAGTGGCAGACCATTGAGAATATTGAAAATGCTTTTTATAATAAAAAACAATTATTTTAAATGTGCTGAGCTTGTACCTATAGAGCTTCAGATTTTATTTCAGGATACTTGTAACGAATGTTATGTTTATGTGCGAATTTTGCGAATTAATTTTGTAAACCAGAAAAACTATAAATAAATTAAAAAAGTAGATTTCTTTATAGAATTAAGGTAACAAACGAGCATGTAGCATCTGCTGATGCAGACAAATCGACCGGCCTGGAATAAATCTTAAATGGAGTAGACTTACGATGGTTATTAAGCAATCTGTGTTAGAACATTAGCTGGTTAGTTCGACAATAAGTATGAGGACTGGAGCTGAGACTGTTAGCGATAGTTAGTCCTGTGTTAGTAATAGTCCAGCTAGTAACTGTTAGTAAAAGTCTCATTCTAATTCGGTGATGTGTTGCTACCCTATGCTGGACATAATTCCCTCAAGGTAACCACTAAAGTGGACATAAATTATAAACGGCAGTAAAAATAAATGGGCGTAGTAACGCCGGTACGGACCGTCATTTTATATAGCTCCTCAATATTTTACTCCGACCAAACCGTAGATTCAATCGGAATATTATTCAAGAGATCTTCACTTTGACTTCGCGAGGAAAAGTTTCGACTGAGACTTCATTGGATTCAAAATTGCTCCGTTTGAATAATGTACTATGTTACGTCTTTCTTACATGTTAAATTACACACTTTGAGCGAGTACGTTGGGTCGTAGCTATTAACACAAAACTTTAAACTTATTTTATTATTAGTAATCTAAATTCTAACAGAACATTATACCGTACACAAACATTTATCATAATATTTACTTTTTTTTTTTTTTTTATTTATTATTATCAACTTAAGTACTATTACAGAACATTGGTAGAAAATATCCGTAAAAACCAAAAACAAGGTTTGTCCCGGATATTGAGAGATCTTTGAGCTATTACTACAACGACATAACATCTAATACAAAAATCAAAGTAAGGTAAAGTACATCATAAAAAACATCATAACATTGTTTACAACTTAAGTAATTTTGTTGTAGGTAGATTGCAATTAATGCGAATCATAGCTTGCCCGTCTCAATCCCAGCATTGAAAAAAAGAGACCGGTTAGATCCATGCATACCAGATACCATGCATTGCTAAATACAGGATGATTAAATTGGTTTTTTTTTAATACTGTTTTATTTAATTATTGTTTTTTTTTCCTTATATAGAAATTGTATGCACTTATTATATGGATATGTATATAATTAATAATAATAATAATAATAATAATAACGCTTCACACTCACAGCCCCACACTAGGATTCCCTGTGTCGTGGGTGCCATGGACAACACACAAGACAAGGACACACACCCAGACCGAGAACGGCAATTCGAATTCATCATTCAAATTTCCGCCTCGCTGGGAATCGAACCCAGGACCCTCGGAACAGCGATCCGGCGTGTTAACCATTGCGCCATCCGGGTCGTCGGATAATTTAACATTAATATCTATATTATAAACACGGAAGTTATCTTATAGTTAAGCTATGGATAAAATCTAAAGTTTTGTATCTGTTGCATAAATAAATATTAAATATACCTACATATTTATAAATTTTTGCGAAGTGTTAAATATTAAGTATATATTAAAACAATATTTATTTATTAAAATCACGTAACGTTATTCCCTATTATTATGAGTCTAAGATATATATAGTTAATTATTTATATAATGCATATACATATATTTATTCTGTGCTATGTTCCAAAATATTCATGAATATACTTCTAAATTTGTTATTGTAATTCTCTTCATTGATATTTCTTCTAATGTTCCAATCAATTTTGTTCATAAGGTAAGGTATTAAAAATTTATTTGTACGTCTTCCATAATAATTGTTCATAAATGGCACGTGTAACTTATGATGTGTTACTTTTCTAGTAATTTTATTGCCATGTGATATTTTATTCTGTATTTGTTTATTATTAAATTGTTCTTTTAGTAGTTGCATGTCTACTTTCATGTGTATGGGTAGTATTTTACAATATTTAAATATACCTATTAGATTTTCTCTATTGCATATTGAGTTTTTTATTTTTCTCGGTATTATCAGTTTTAATATTCTTAATTGTAGATTGTATATTTTATCTAGATATGTTTTAAAAGTTCTTCCGTAGCTGGTAATGCCATAGGATATTATCGATTCAGCCAACGCTTTATACATGTTCAAAAGGATTTTATACGGTACCTTATATTTTATAATCGCAAATTTCGTTAATATTGCTCTCAGTTTATCACCTATGTGACTTATATGATGTTTCCAATTAAATCTGTCATCAACAAACAGACCTAAATATTTATACTTAGAAACTTGTTCCAAAGGTGTACATTTGCAATTTTGATTACATGCATTGTGTAGACATTCGTGTTCATGAGCAACTATATTAATAGGGATATTATAATTGGTTAAATAATTGGAGCGAACGTGCATAATTTTGGTTTTACCGGTGTTAATTACAAGCCCCAGATCATGAGCCCACTTGCATACTCTAATGAAATCATCTTGTACACGCATTGCCGCTATTTGAGCATCCTTGTCTGCTGAAACTAGACATGTGTCGTCTGCGTATTGAAAAATAGTACATTCGGTTACTAGCTTGTCCATGTCATTAACATATGCCAGGTAATGCAGTGGCCCTAACACTGATCCTTGGGCTGTCCCGGTTGTGATATTAACTTCCTCGCTGTATTCGTTATTTATTTTTACTCGGTATTTCCTATTGCTTAGATAATTTTCACACCAATTAAGTATTGGTCCTCGGATTCCGGTATTTTTTAATTTCTCGATTAGGGTATTATGCCTTAGGGTATCAAATGCCCTGCTAAAGTCAATAAATATTAAAATTACATGTTTTTTATCATTGAGGTGTTGGTTTATTAGATCAGTGAATTTCGAGAGTAGGTCTGTTGTTGATTTCTTTGGTTGAAACCCATATTGTGCTTTTGATAATATGTCATTATTGGTATAAAATTTGTAGATTTGTTTATATACATATTTTTCGATGATTTTATCTATTGTTGGAAGTATCGTGATCGGCCTATAATTCTCATAACAACTGTGTGAACCTGACTTATACAGGGTTAATTGAAAAACACCGACAATCTCGCAGGACTAGTTAGCTAACATCATATACAACAACATTTGTTCTACGACTTTTAATAATTTGTTGAATTTTACTTTCATATAAAAATTAATATGAATTTAATGTTTCTTTTGAACGTTCTTAACTCTATGCGCATCGCAAAGATTAGATAGGTAAACAAACCCGTGCGAATCACGGAGAAAGGGGTGGGGGCGGCACGTGCCGGTCTCGCCTTTGCAATTTAAACTTGACCTATTTATCTAGCCGCTAGTCATCCGTCGGATGCGCGCGCGCACGTCACGCGTCATTGATTGTTGTCCGTCCTTGAGTTCGCCGCCGCGCCACCGCCCCCGTGTCGATCGATGTGTTGTGCATATTTTACCTACCCTCTCTCGTTACGATGGCGTATCGCAATACAAATGTATACGGGTGGCAATATCACAAGCCGAGACGTGCTCATTGAAAAAATAATTTGGGCCTTTAATAAAATCAAAACTAATTCGAACGTTTTAGCGCGAGTTAATGAACAGTTGATTTTTAGATGTGGACTTTGTGTTGGTTGTGAGGGTGATTATTTTGAACGCAATGTGCGCGATACTCACCGCCATCCGCAGGACTTGAACCTTAGAGGTAATAATTTGTAAATAATATTTTAATAGTTAGGTAGGTACTTAATTCAATTCAAAATAACAAAAAATCAAAATTTCATTATTGTAAATACGCTGATTCCACTTTTTAAATACACCTGCATCAAACAATTAAAAGTAAATAATACCAATTTATGTTTAACTTTAGCAAACATTAAAGTATGATAACGTTAATTATTTTCGCATATTTTTAATGTTTAGATAAGCATCTAAACAATAATAAAAACCGATATAACGTACCTTCACACGATTTATTTATGTAATTTTTAATTGTTTAATGTAGCCAGTTCTAAGCCTGGTAAAGTATGAAGGGATTGTGGTCACAGCGTACATACTGCGTACAAGCCACGCGAGGCTGTTATCTAGCGATGAAAGTGTTAGTATTATTACTAGCAGCTTGCAGCGAATGCGAATGAAGAGTTAGAAATGTCACGACAGGACAATGAAAACTTAAAAAATCATTTTTATTTAATGTATTGAGTTATGTCAAAAGTCGTAGAACAAATGTTGTTGTATATGATGTTAGCTAACTAGTCCTGCGAGGTTGTTGGTGTTTTTCAATTAACCCTGTATATAGGGCGAACAATCCCCGTTTTCAATTCCTGTGGATATCTTCCGGCTTTTATGCTAGTATTAATCAGCTTCACAATAGCGTTTGTTATTTTATCACTGAATGATTTTATATCGATGCACTTTATACCATCTATTCCTGCTGATTTACGTAAATGAAGACTATTTATGATATTTTTTACATCGGAATTTGTAGCTTTTTTAAATAAAATTGATTTATTTTCTGCAGATATATAATCGGATTCTGAAAGTAAACGTTTATTGCATGTAGGTAAGACTTTTTTAATGTTTTCATTAAATTCTCTAGCAAAGTTGTCGGCTAATTTTTTTGCCGTAATGTTATTTTTCTTAAACGCATTCATTATTGCTTCATCAACAGTTTTACATACGCAGCCAGAAAGTTTGTTTAATATATCCCATAACTGTTTTGGATTACCTTTACTGGCATTAATTAATTTATTATAGTATTTATTCCTACAGTTTTCTATGTATTTTTGTGTTTTATTTCTATATTTATTAAATTCTAACCTGACTATATTATTGCTAATATCCTTTTTCCATTGTGTAAACAACTGGTCTCTTTTTAAGCACATTTTGTTAATTTTTTCGCATATCCATTCGTCTTTATTTCTTTTGCTATTTTCATTAATATTTATAGTATATTTGGCCTTACTATAACAAGAGTTAAAAGCATTTTTAATAAAATTGTATATCTCGATGGGACATTCTATATCGTTTACTAGACTCCAATCTATATTCTGAATGCATTGCCTAAATATGTTATAATCGATTTTTTCGTAACATTTCACATCACCTTGTATATTGTAAGTGTCTTTGATGCCTACGCAGGAGAGGACGGTCATGCGATGATCCGCTATAACAGTTCCGAGCGCCGCCGAGTACAGGTCTAACGTGCGCGATCGTGCAAAAATATGATCTATACAACTGCGTGTAATATTTTCGTTACGATTTTCTATTCTCGTATAATCAGATATCGCGCTCGTTAGTCCGCACTCGGCTAAACTGTTAATGTAATAATCACGTATGTTATTACACGATTTCAAGTCGATATTTATATCACCCAGTAGGTAAAAATCACTTTTTTGTAACACGTCTTTACAAAGTAATTCTTTTAGCTCTTGAATAAATAGGAACTTGCTTTTATCCGGTGGCCTATACAACGCGCAGATATGCGCCGTGTAGTGATGACAGGTAGTTAATACTCCTAATAATGATTCACAGTGTTTTAAAGATATATCATTTAATATTTGAAAATTATGAATATTTTTAGTGTATAAGATAATGCCGCCACCCTTCCGGTTTTTTCGAAGTACACTGCACATATTGTAACCGTTTATTTCATACATTTGTTTTACATTATCAGAAATACCAACTTCGGATATAATTAAAATATCAATTACAATCTGTGACGAGTTTATAATTTGCAATATTTGACCAAAATTTTTAGTTATAGATCTTATATTTACATGTACAATATTCAAGTTATAGTAATTATTTGCAGGTAAGTAAGTACTAAAGTCATTAATATTAGGTGAATCTATGATTTCTATTATCTCTGATTGCGTAACTGTTTCGCCCGATGGCAGCACTGCTATCGATTATTATGAACTTTTTCATACAATTTATCCACATCTTCCACGTTTCTTAGGACTATAGGTTTTTCTCCCTCATTCTTACGAGCCAGCACCCTTCCTGCTTGAAACCATATGAATTTGTGTGTCTCCTTCAATTTTTGCTTTGCTTGCCAAAGTAATGTTTTGTTCGCCTTAGTTAAAGCCCTCCGTACAATCACTCTTGACTTTGCAAAAGATGGGTTAGCGTTAGAAATTAGCTCCTCGATGATAATCCCTTCTTTGCGCGTTGCATGAATCCACCGATCGACCTGCTCTTCTTGCTTTAATTCAATATGTATTATTCCCTCCTTACCCTCTCGCGCTTTAAGTCGTTTTGTAGATGTAATTTGTTTCTTATCTAACTTTAATTTCGCAGCTAACTTACTTGAAATTAATTCTAAATTCTCTTCTTCTATCTCTGGAATCCCAGCGACTTCTAATATGTTATTCAGCTGCTTTTGTTCAATATTTTTTATGTGTTGTTCGAGGGCATTTATTTTTAACTCCATGTGGGTATGCTGATTAGTTAAGTTAATATTTTTCTTTTCAAGATCTTTTATTTTGTTGCTATATATCTCAAGGGTGTTGATGATATCCTCCATTTTCTTGAAAGCAGAGGTTAAATCTTCATTAAAAGATGCTATTTCGGCTTTAATGGCTTTCTTAACTTCTACGGAAATGTCTCGAATCAACTTGCTCGTGTTGAAGTTTTGATTGATAACTTCTTCATCACCTTCATCCTCCTCCGGGATGATGAAAGATTTACGACGAGGCGATTCACGGTGACAGTCTTCGCAGGTCCAATCCAGATTGTCTGCGTTTCGTAAAGCAGAGAGTTGTTTGGATGAGAGACCAGAGCACGTTTGGTTAGCATGAACATATTTACTACATTTACTGCATTCCAGTCCCGGGCACTTTTTTGTTATTATTTTTTCGCAAATATCGCACTTTTGCATTTTTAATGTTTATTTGCGGGTACGTGTCTCGAGTGCGTAAAAGTCGCTCGTGCGTACGGCGTTATAGCTCGCGGATCACACTTAAATGATTGTTACCAAATAGAATAAACTAACCGTATAAAATTCATACCAATCAAATTTCATTACGATCATAAAATTAAATCCGAATTCAATTTAAAGTTATTCACACAGAAAATAAACTCTGCGGATATGAAAATAAAGAACTGTTTAATATGTATAAGTAGGTACACAAAATAACGATAAGTCCAGTTAGCGGATGGTGTTAGAGCAATTATTATTATGTTGCGAGTTTGATAGTTATGTTGTCGTTCTTATTCTATTGATGCGTTATTACCTTTGAGAACTGTGATGGTCGCCTCTTAAAAGTGTAACCAGCTGTTTCTTTTAATTTCAATAAGGATACGCGAATTACTGAATATTTTAAGGGTTAGGTAATAGTACCGTTTACTCCTCATATTAAAAGATATCTAGCCTCGTAAAAAACCTCGTACTTACATAAGCTAAGTATCAAGTTTTATACTGGCTCTGTGAAGATAAAAACCTATAAAAACATAAATATGAAGAAGGGTCATGCAAAGTATAAAGAATACTGATAAGAGATCTTAATAGTTCCATTAAAGTTCCTACTCTTATAGTCTGCTTTATTGTGGGTTAGTTGTGTAGGTATAAATATAATGATCTTACTTATATCGGGACTATTTACGGGTTGATGCAGCATTCTTTTATTGTTATTAATTCTTTATTTTTATTCTTAAGTATTATACATTTTCTATCTTCTGCGTAAATAATGTCTGGAAGAGATCGCTACTTTAGCGATAAAGTCAGCTTTTGTATTCCTCCTGTAGTATTATTATGTACGGCATCATTGGAATCAGCAGAATAGCTAATTCTTCACCAACTTTAGTGTTATTGTAGGCTGCACAAATTTTTTTTTTTCGAATTTTGTATACAATATGTCTGGTCACCAGTGTCGGAGACTTAAGGTCGATGAAAGCTAATAAAGTAGATAATCAACCGATGATACGTTTTATTTAATATCTTTTTCATAGAAAAACAAAAAAGGATTTTAAAAACAAAATTTAAAAAAAAAAAAAAGCTTCCTTATTCTAACGATAAAGTGCACCTAAATTGCATAAAGTGAAATATCAATTAAACCGTTCTAACTCTGTGTGCCGTACTTCAAAAACAATAGAACGCGCGGAGCGAAGGCGCCCGCGCCGACTTCCTCACCCCCGCGAGAACAAGAACGTTGCTATTTTTTAACTCGCTCCTGCACCGATACGCCGTATGCAGTGTACAGTACTACGCTCAAGTTTGCACGTCAAAACATTTTTCTACGCAACAAAAGGCAAGAAAGTCAGCTGTACGTTCACTTGAAAACTCGTGGTGTATACTATACCTGGCGTAATACATTAACTAAGTGTTGTGTTTCCTTTGCGCTCACGCTGTTAATTGTCACAAAAACATCATGAATGTCCGAAAATCACCTACTAAACGTTCACCTACTAGCGGTGGATCACTACCTAATGTATCTAAAATGAGTGAGCTGATGGAGGACCCGCCTAATATTCTTCGGAAGAGAAGACAACCGAAGGACAATGACTGCCGATGTTCCGATCAGATGAAAGAAATGCGAACGGAACTCAGCCGTATAGGTTCTTTATTAGAAAAGTACATAAGCACAAACGAATAGTAGGGGAGCCGACGATGCTAAATGTGTACTTACTCGAGCGTCACAGAGACCTATTGGGTTGCAAAGGTTAGATGATAAGGAGAAAAAAATGTTATATAATGTATACCTTTTCATCGGTGGGGGAAGCGGCTATAGATCTTTAAATATGTAAAAAAAAACTGCCGCATGGACATACTCGAGCGCGTCAGATATTGATACCATCAATGGCCTACGTGTTTTTAATAATGTATGTATGTTAATCTGACCGTTTGCATGGTGGGGGTGATCGTACGTAAGGGTTGAAAATTAAAAAAAAAAAAATTTAATCGAGCGCGTCAGATTTTCTAAGGGGGTGTTAAGTGCACCAAAAAAAAGCTCTAATTCAATAATCTGACGATTTGGATGTGACGCAAACTCGCAGCCATTATACTAATATGCAAAAAAAAATCGCCATTTTGAAATACTCAAGCGCGTCAGATTAAGATATATATGGTTCATCTTTATGTCCTAGACTTGCTGTCTCTTAATCTGACGAATATCTAGAGGGATTTCCCTAATCTGACAAAAAAAAATTAAATCATTGAACTTAATTAATAGAAAAGCTCAGGAAATAGCATGCAAATAAAAAAGTGTATGTTTTTAAGTAGAATACTTTTATTTACATAATATAAGGGCCGTAATATCAATCATAGTTTAAACTATCCTTCAGAGTTTAGTCACGGATTATTTTTTAAGATCAACGGTAGATAATCGATTAAGTCCAGTTTACCTATATTATTTAAATTCTCCCGAAGGTTGGTTTAAACCTTCTTGTGGGATTAAACTTTCGTTTAATTTGACGTTTCTTCAAGATAGTTTTTGAGTTATTTTTAATAATTTGTGTTTAGGGTCGCTACCTCATAACGTTATCATATGATGTTCGAGGTTTTCGGAGAACCGGCTTGCTCCGACGATACTCCAAAATATTTGAACATTTAGTTAATGTTTGTGATGTAAACTGTTTTGTTTTTTGTAATGAGGATACTCCACAAAATACACACTTTAAATTAATATTAATACTCATTTTGAATATTTATAACTTTAAATAATAACAAAATAGGCGTCATGGCAACAGAAAGAGACAGAGTGGATACGGAGTAAGAGAGTAGGCAATAGATAGAGAAAGATTGAGAGAATAAATAACCATCATATCAGTTGCAAGCATTAAACTTTAATGACAAATTTTTGTTATTTCGGCTCGTGGAAATCGTCAGATTATATATTTTTCGTTATCCTTGAATCATTTCCTTCAAAATAAATAAAAAATTAGCCACGCTCGAGAATGTCAAGATGGCGTTTTTTTTAACAACTTTGTAGCCCTCCCCTTTCATTGCGTCATTCTCAAATTGTCAGATTAGTGGAATACACACTTTTTAGAATGTAATTAACTCACCGTACCTTAATCTGACGCGCTCGAGAATGTCTGATGATCAATTTTTTTTTACTAATCTGATCCTTTATTCTTGAGGCGCGGCCTCATATATGGGGCTCATATTTGGTGGAGCTACTTAACTGGGTGCCAGGTACCTCCTGTACCTTAATCTGACGCGCTCGAGTAAATCCAAGAATCCCCTCTTGGGCTCCCCAGCTAGAAGACATTAGAAGTGAAATGCAAGCAAGTATCCAAGATTTAAAGGGCCAAATGTCCGAAATTAAATTATCTAACGAGCAAACTATTAACTTGTTACACAATAATTTGTCTGAAGTAAACACGCAATTAAATAAAATTAAGTCAACAACATCTGATATAGTAGCAGAACAGAGCAACATAAAAACACATGTGGCCCGGTTAGAAACCCAAGTAACTCAAGGTGAAAGTAAGATAATGTCGATTGAATCTCATCTTAAAAATATTCAAAATCTCCCTAACTCTTCGACTCCAACTCCTAAGACAGAAAATCAACTACAAGCAAATGAGCAGTTAATTCGAGAGATGCAGGAACGCAAATACAGAGAAAACAATATCATTCTTATCGGCTTGCCAGAACAGGTATCTTCCAATACGCAGGAGAGAATATCCAAAGAAATGGACGACGTTTTGAATATTACTTCATCCATCAACAAAGACATCCCGAAGCCAATTAAAATTATTAGAATTGGAAAGTACATTCCAGGTAAATCTCGTAGACTTAAAGTCTGCTATGCATCGTCTGAAACTGTTAGACACCTTCTGCGAAACAAAAATAAGTTACCGGAGCATATAAAGATCTTTTCAGACCAAACACCTGCCCAACAAAAATACCTCAATAATCTTAAACAAGAATTAACCACTCGTCAAAATAATGGGGAGAGAGATTTAACGATAAAATATATAAATGGGATGCCTACTATTATAACTCAACAGTCAAAAAACTTCAAAGAATAAAATATACTAACTCAGTTACTACAATCACCAACACCTACCAAATAATTAACAATTACGAATGCATTGAAACCAACAAGTCTCGATTAACTTTCTTTTATATTAATGCACGAAGTATACGAAGTAAGGGTAAATTTGATGAACTTCAGTGTATACTGAAATCGATACCAAAAACTGTACATGTAATTTTATTGACGGAAACTTGGATAAGCACTGAAACACAGGCTCAAGAACTACAAATACCGAACTACACGCATTATTACAACTGCAGATCTGATTCAAGGGGAGGTGGAGTCTCAGCTTACATACATAATGATTTAAAGCATAGTCTTTCTGAATCAAGGTATATAGGAGGTAATAATTACTTATGGATAAAACTTAATAGATATGCTCTTGATATAGGACTTATTTACAATCCCGGAAACACAGACTTTAAAGAATTTATAGAAGTATATGAATCTCAATTACAGCAAAGAAAAAGGACAATCGTATTTGGGGACTTCAACATCGACCTGCTTACGAAAGACAATAGATGTAAGCAATACAAACAACTGTTAGCAGGAAATGGCTACAAAGTGATAAATAAGATTACAAATAAATATTATACCAGAGAATGTACAACAAAAAAGTCCATCATAGATCATGTCACTACTAATTTGAATAAGGACTATTTTCATATGGCATTAATAGACTCATCCCTAACAGATCACAGACAGATATATATAGAGTTAAAAAAATTCAAACCTCCACCAAAAATGCGTGTAAAATATATAGCAATAGACTACGATAAATTAAAATTGTCACTTAATAAAGGTAATTTTGCTGAAATTAAGGACGATTATATTGAATTGGAAAACAAAATCAAGAATTTAGTAGATGAAAGCAAAGTGATAAAGACCAAGGTTCTTAACCTCCCCCAAGAAGACTGGATTAATTCTAAAATAATCACGGCTATAAATCAAAGAAATAATTTGTGGACAGAACTTACGAAGAATCGAGATGATGACAACCTGAGATCTGAATATAATAACTTTAAAGAATACTAGCTTATGCCCGCAGCTTCGCCCGCGTGGAATTCGTTTAAGCTTCACCCCCTATTTCACTCCTTTAGGGGATGAATTTTGAAAAATCCTTTCTTAGCGGATGTCTACATCGTAGTGGCTATCTGCATGCCAAATTTCAGCCCGATCCGTTCAGTGGTTTGGGCTGTGCGTTGATAGATCACTATATAAGTCAGTCAGTCACCTTTGAGTTTTATAGATATAGATATATTTAGATAGCTATCTTTACTGTGTACAAAAGTGGTCGAAACATTTAGATTACTTAGGTATAACTCTACAAAAAGTGCCTGAGCTAATTCTCTAAAGTTACTTCGTTACGCCCGCGTGGAATTCGTTTAAACTTCACCCCCCCTATTTAACCCCTCTAGGAGATGAATTTTGAAAAATCCTTTCTTAGCGAATGTCTACATCATGGTGGCTATCTGCATGCCAATTTTCAGCCCGATCCGTCCAGTGGTTTGGGCTGTGCGTTCAGTTCAATCAGTCGAAAATCACAAACTTTCATCCCTTATTGACGTGATAACGTCTTATAAATTGGTTTGCCGGGTGGCACTTCAAGAAACTGCGTTAGTAGCTCCGCTCACGTTATGCGCTTACAATGAGAGCGAGTGAGAGGCACGCGTCCCTTCCACTCGGGCATGGTTAGCCCGCCTAAGAGCGAGAGAGACAGACATAAAAAGTGAAAGGCACGCGTCCCTTCCTCCTTAACATTACTTATGGTAGCTACGGCGTACACACGTTGGCGTGTTTCAGAAAATGGTACAGCGCCATCTCTGGAGAAGTTTCGTTTGTTACCTCACTTAGTTGCGACTAATGGTTAATGGTCTAACGGTTAGCAGCGCTAGATGGCGGATGGTGTTACAATGTTTTAAATATAATTCTTTGTATAAATAAATGTTTTAAATTGTTACTATTATTTCATCCTTCTTCCTACTATACGAATGAATATTCACATTAAAATTATTTTACCACTCAAAGTCGTTGTCACGTAAAACTTTCGCCCGTATACCGACTTTACAGGCAACCAATTATTTATTATTAATCGTGCTGTACTGTGCTGTTTATAATAAAATTAAATAGTAACGGAGTCCGCGACTTTGTTCGTGCGTGGGAGTTGTGCCTGCGTAAATCCCAATCCTACAAAAAAACCGGGATAAAAAGTAGCCCTTATGTTGCTCCATTCCAGTGAAAGTCCCACTAAAATCAGTTCAGCCGTTCCAGAGATTAGCCTGGACAAATGGAAAGACAGACGGACAAAAATTTTTTATCCCCTTAGGGGTTGAATTGATCAAAATCCTTTCTTAGCGGATGTCTACGTCATAACATCTACCTGCATGCCAAGTTTCAGCTCGATCCGTCCAGTGGTTTGGGCTGTACGTTCAGTTCAATCAGTCGAAAATCATAAACTTTCATCCCCTATTTTATCCCCTTGGGGGTAGAATTGATCAAAATCCTTTCTTAGCGGTTGTCTACGTCATAATATCTACCTGCATGCCAAATTTCAGCCCGATCCGTCCAGTGGTTTTGGCTGTACATTCAGTTCAATCAGTCGAAAATCATAAA
Source organism: Hesperia comma (assembly GCA_905404135.1). Lineage (NCBI taxonomy): Eukaryota > Metazoa > Arthropoda > Insecta > Lepidoptera > Hesperiidae > Hesperia > Hesperia comma. Next base: position 7,006,955 of record FR990034.1, read on the forward strand.
CTTTCATCCCCTATTTTATCCCCTTGGGGGTAGAATTGATCAAAATCCTTTCTTAGCGGTTGTCTACGTCATAATATCTACCTGCATGCCAAATTTCAGCCCGATCCGTCCCGTGGTTTGGGCTGTGCGTTGATAGATCACTATATAAGTCAGTCAGTCAGTCAGTCACCTTTGAGTTTTATAGATATAATAATAGAAGATGTAGCTAAACTCATTCAAGATACCAAGAATACTTATTTTTATGAACAATTTATAAAGTGTTGTAATAAACCAAAAAAAATGTGGGACCTAGTTAGCACCCTATCAAAGAATAAAATTAAGATAAGCTCTGCTCCCTCAAAATTAATAATAGAATCTAATGAATTAACAAATTTAAACGAAATCTGTGAAGCTTTTAACAAATACTTTTCAAATATTGGGTGTAATCTAGCAAATCAAATATCCTTTTCTTCTCACAATAACGTACAACCTTCTTTACCAAATCCCACTTCTTCAAACGTAGAACTGTCCACTTTTGACTTCTGTACCAAGGATGAAATAATTAAAATAGTTGACAGTCTTGAAACGAATTGTAGTGTAGGTGTAGACGGTATAAATACAAAAATAATCAAATGCATAATAGGTAAAATAGCAAATAATCTAACAGAATGTTTTAACACACTACTTATCGAAGGACAATTTCCAGATACTCTAAAAACGGCTAAGGTTACTCCAATATATAAATCAGGGCCAAAGACAGATCCTGGTAATTATAGGCCTATATCTGTCTTACCCGTGTTATCAAAAATTCTTGAGAAAATTCTATACAACAGATTAGATAAATATTTAAATTCCATAAACTTCCTTTCTGAACGACAATACGGTTTTAGATCAAAAAGTAACACGCTTGCTGCAACAGTAGATTTGGTAACTAAAATAAAGCATAACATAGATTGTAAGAATGTTGTACTTGGTATATTCATTGATCTGAGGAAAGCTTTTGACACCGTTAGCCATAAATTACTATTACAAAAGCTACAATCAATAAACATCACTGGTTCTGCCTTAAAAATATTTGAATCTTATTTGACTAATAGGTCTCAAATTGTAAAAATTAATGACTTCGAAAGTTCTGCACTACCTATAAAATATGGTGTTCCCCAAGGATCTATATTGGGTCCTCTATTATTTCTAATTTATATAAACAGTATTCAAGATTTGGGATTACATGGACATATCACACTTTATGCTGATGACACTTGTCTTTTTTATTTTGGACCTAATATTCATGCACTCATCTCACAAGCTCAATCTGACTTAAACACACTTCATACATGGCTACAACATAACCTACTCACAATCAACACTTCAAAAACTTGTTAAATACTATTTAAATCTAAAAATAAAATAATTCCAACTCATGCCCCTCTCGTTATAAATAATATACCTATAGAACAAAAATATGAAGAGAAATACCTCGGCTTAAAATTAGATCACAAGTTAGGATGGAGTGCACATATAGAACATGTTAAAAAAAAACTATTATCGCTTCTTGGATCTATTCACAACCTCAGTAAATGCATACCTCACTCAATAAGACACACTATATATAATGCCTTAGTTAAGCCACATCTGTTATACTTAATCGAAATCTGGGGTTGTGCTGCTAGCACCAAGTTAAATGAATTACAAGTAATACAAAATAAAATAATTAAAATACTCTTTCGTTATCCCTACCTAACACCTACAAATAAAATTTATAAAGAAACGAATATTATGAGCATCAGACAACTATATATTTTTAACACTTGTATATTTATAAGGAAATGCCTAAATAAAACGATACATACAAACATTAAATTTACAAAAACAAAACCCTACAGTAAACGTCGTCGAGCCAGCCTTCTTATTCTTCCTAGAGTAAGAACTAACTATGGACAGAAAACTATTACTTTTGAGGGAGCCCAGCTTTACAATAAGTTACCAGATTTAATTAAAAATGTGCACTCATTCAAAGCATTCAAAATCAAGTTGGCTGAACATCTTATGCTAAACAAATGCTTAGGATGAGTACTGTTTATAGAGTTATAGTGTACCTTCTTATTTGTATAGTCTGTTTTGTTTGGCGGACCTAAAAAAAAAAACATGTATTCACTAAATTGTTTGAACATTGTTCTCAAGTAAGTGACATAATTTTTGTCTTTTTTGAGAATAAAAATCTTTAAACCTAAACCTAAATTTTATATTTTTTCATTGAGTATTTACATGAAAACTAACGCGTTAAACTACTTTTTTTATTGCCTTGTCGTAATACAGGATATCGCCTTAATAATAAATGTTACATCAAAGCCATAAGTAAGGTAGTTTAGTAGTACCTAGTGAGAGTTTGAATGTGGCCCTTAAAAACCTAAATTAATAACAAAATTTACAAATGTGTAAAACAATACACTCCAGATTTCGGGTAATACCGTGAGCATGTGATGTAACATTTATTATTAAAATTTGGATAGTGATTTATCGATAAAAATACCATATTTCATCCCCCTAAAGTCTCCGATTGTATACCTTTAAAGGCAAATCATTTACTTAGAACTAAAACTGAAATGTATTTAATTATAAATGTCTAGTCAAAAGCCAGTGGTGTATCTTTTATAAAATAAAAAATATAATAAAACTTACACGAAAAATAACGTAATGTTATGAATTAAGTTAACTTTTAAGTGCAGTTTTCGAGTCAGTGTTTTTATTTATTCGCCCATAGACATTTATGATAATAATCTGTTCTAAATTTTTTCAAATGATTATCCTTATAAATATCCACAGACATAGGGAATATAAATACCAAAGTAGGACAGAAAAGAGACTCATATATTCACCGTCTGTCTAAATATTTCAACGTCGTCAGAGCATAAATTATGAGGCCTGTGGTCGTCTCCCGGATTCATACCTCCGACCGCAGTGTGAAACTCATGCTAATTATGATTAGGTATGAAAATTCCATAATCTTTTACAGGATTGAAAATATGTCACGGTAAACCCTTTTAGTATTAAAATTCAAGGAGACCGACATCCTTTTGAAACGCGATATAAAACCGCACTTATTTTCCCGACAGATGTTACTAATTTTAGATTTTCAACCCTCTTCAAACAAGGAGATTTGCAATTTGAGTGTATTTTTTATTACTATTTTTAATGTGTATTACTCCATAACTTTTTACGGAGTGGCCCAAGTTTATGATTCTTTTTTTATTCCAAAGCTGGTGCTCGTCCTGTGCACCCACTAATTTTTTTGCGATATTTGATGAGTACTTTATGAGTTAATGTTATTATTGCATATTTAATTTAATTTATGTTTGTTACCTCATAACTTTTGACTGGGTATTCCGATTTTTATTACATGTACTTTTTTATTCGAAAGCAGGTAGGTACTTGTAGTCTAATCTAATCCCATATAAATTTGAGCGCCATCTGACTGGTAGTTTTTGAGAGAAATCTGCTAATTGATTTTGAAGTCGAATATTTTTTGTTGTAAAAAATTTGTTATTCCATAAAGAACGAAATAAACAATATTCACTTTTTGTAACGACAAATACTTGCATGAGTTCTGTATAAAAAGACATTACGTAGCTACGTGATTTGATTTTATTCTGAAGATTTTTTAGAAAAAATACTACGGAAATACGCAGAAACCAAAATATTTATAATATCGTAATATTTGTAGAATTAATAAAAAATATATTGCTTGACCAGAAAAATCGAAAACCTGTCATGAGGGCGCTAAAGTTTTCTTTTTTATGGGAACAGCACAGACAACAGCTATATGTAACGCTCGTGTTATTATTGTCATTTTGACAACTATGTCAGAAATGTTAAAAAATAAATATTATTTTATACGAAATGTTATTTTAGCACGTAGAAAACCACTATTATTTCACGAATATGAACAATTTTTGTCATTTAAGCACAAAATAGAAACTCAAAGTAAAAAGACAAACATGAGACAAATTGTGACATTCAAACTCACTGACAAGCAATTTACGATTGACGTTTAGAAACTAAGCGTTGCCAGTAAAATAAATTAGTTCCATGAGTTTACCGCAATATGGCGAGGTTTTTTATATTCCTGGTCAACCAATACGTATCAAACTTATAATTGTTAATGTTGGCTACAAAATTATTTAAATACACCAAGCATCTAAATATCACAAACAAAATGTCTTATACTTGTACGGTTATTCAATACGTAACAACAAAAATATCAGTATAAAACGGTCCCAACATGTTGGACAGGTGACACGAAGGTCGCCCTACCCTGATTTGTTCTTGTAACAAATATAAAACCACGGTTATTTTATGGTACCTTTACCGTTTTATTACGATTTAAAACGAGTACGGCCACCTAGTGTTTTTGTGATTAAATTTTCAATTTAATTTAAAATGTAATTGAGTTTTACTGTGATGTGAATTGTGTAAGCGTAGATTGTAGGTATGTAATTATGCCATAAATCAGAGCTGACATAATGAATTAATGTTTTATAGTAGTACATAGTATCTCAATGTTTTATAGAGTATGTAGTGTTGTTCAAAGACCAAAATATTTTGCTGCTGCTAGCTTTTTTATTTTTATTTCAAGCATTTTACATTAAAAAAAACTGTTGCACAATATGAACATTGTGAATATCGCGATGTTTTTGTTCCTTCAAAATGTTGGTACGCAATCGCCTGATAAATTAAAAATACATTCGTGAAGTTAAAAGCTAACATACCAAATGCTAAATTTAAGCTTAGATTACTTAAAAATTGACATTTATGGACTACACAATATTTATATTTTGTAGTTCTACCACGGTTACTTAAACGTTTGTCCTCGAACATTGTACCAATGTTTGCACGAATGTGTGGGAGACTACCTACGCTTCGCGCTTTGAAGAGTTTGAAGTGCACCCAAAGACCTTCACAGTTTTGGTAGCATGAAAACCCACGAATATGTCAAAAACTTCGCATAATCATTAGCGTCGTCCTACACTTGTGGGTCCGTGTGTTCGCGCGACTGCCGACTGGTGTGAGCATTGATCTATAAGGGTGTGAGCGGCCTACGATTTGCCAACAATTTGACAACGTGATGTCCCAATACAATAGTCAATGCTTGTCACATTGACAGGAAATTAGATCCTGCAAATGAGGCAGTTAAGGGTTGTGATGGTATCTTTTGTATCCAACACATATTTTATTTGTAACCCTTTTCTCGTTGTGGTTGTTTCGCTTCGACATAAAAAAGCCACAAACAGAAACGTGCGGGATCGTAATAACCTATTCAGTGTAATGAATCCGAATAAAAAGAAAAAAGGCCAAAATACAGATATTTAGGTACGTGCTAGCAGCCTTCGAATTTGACTCGGAGTTCTTCGTTACATATTCATTTGGTTCTTGAATGTAGACGATTTATGGCCTTTTTCAAACGATGGAATAGTTTCCCTGAAACGTAACTCACCTTTTGTTTAATTTGGTTTTCAAGTATGGATTCAAACTGTGGCTTAAGAACAAGATGCGAAGCAATATTCTTTTATTTACTACCTTTCCAAAGTTCAACTAAATGTTGTTTTAAAAACAAGCCCTAACTCAAGTTTTACTTTGAATGACTAAACGTTGAAATGGTAAGAAAGCAAAGGAGACCAGCAACTTTCTTAAGGACCTTGGGCCTGGAATATAAACATGCATGAGGCATAGCTTTTTAGATCGAGGATATTGTTACCACACTGTGCATAGGTATTCCGTTTTTGCGGAAAATGATAGGAATAATGAAATACTTATAGTCTTCTTACGCACCGCGCACACATAGTATCTACTTAGTCGTTTAATATTTTAATATGATGTAACTAGATTTTTAAATATGAAATGGATGTATTAAAATATGCAAAATGATTTGAGGGTATTGAACAAGCTGTTCGCTCCAGGCCCAAATCTGTTGTTCTCCTTTACGCAAACAACTTACCAATGATAATCCGTCACTCAGTAATGGAAGGCTGTATATTGATGATGATGGCCGGCCAAAAAAGATGGTAAAATAAACGCTAACACATAAGAAAGGTAAGAAAAACATCGCAAGCGTCTTCATTCTAACAAATAATCTGAGTCTAAAATATCAGCTAAATAATCAACAATAATAATTAGTAGGTACCTACTATATTTGTGAGTCAACGGAAAATTCCATAATTATATTATGTGATTATAAGATTTCAAACGGAACACTAAATTTGAATAATGGCTGTTGTTGAAAATTGCCCTAAGACGGTGGGTGGTAACCTCCTGTCATGAACCCTGTTAGCCTCAATATGGAATGCCACCATTACACGCCCTCGTAACAACACACTATTCATTTCCACCGTATTAACTTCAATAAATAAAATGTTAATATTGGTGCCGTCTGCACACCGAAACGGGAATGAAAATTGAAATAAAACTTTGTTAATTTTTTTCAGTCGTATTAGTGTTTTTGAGTTATTTTAAAAATCTTATTACTTCCGGTTTTTGTCTATTTAGGATGATCAATTACTATCAATAATAAAGTTAATGCTATACTTATCTGTTGAATAATGATATCGTATATCATAAATTCAAAGAAATTTGAAATAACATCATTATTTTGAAATCGATCAATAAATAAAAATTAAAAAGACATGGTCATGGTTTCTTTAAATCGTTTAAAACTTCACACAATGTATTCTAATACTTGACCGTAAGCGGGAAATATAATAGGATTACCGCGCTTCGCAAGACAAATTAAATGTCGCGACGGCCATTAAGTTGCAGTCGTTACCTAAGCCTTGTCAAAAGCTTTCGGGCGGCATAAAAATTTCCGATGCACACTGGATCAGTATGGTCAAGTAGGTACACTCCAAGCCTCCGCAGTCTGAGGTAATCCATCCAAAATTAGGAGGCTCAATGTAAGCACTAAGTGAATTGAAGTTCCTTAAGCAAAAAATTCAATGCAGTAGAAATTAGCACACGGCCGTTGAAGCAGTAAATTAAAAAAGTTCGAGCTACACATTTCGTGCGGCAGTTATTTGAGAGCTACATAGTTTGTTAGTTTAGCGGGAATTTTACAACGTTTATTTCAACTACTTACTTCAAATTTTAAGTACTTCGAATTTGAAATAAACATTATACATAGTAGGTCGTAGCCAAGTTGTTGTCTCCTTGGCAATAAATACTTTGAACGTCTTTAACCGATTTCAAATTACTAACGTTTTACAAAAAAAAACACTCGCCAGACATGTCGCTCCAATTATTATTATGGAACCACACGAAAAGCACTACCTTTTGAACATAAAATAATCATCAAAATCGGAACACCCAGTCTAAAGTTAGCATAAATTAAATTCATATTATTGAGAATAACTCATAAAATGACCGTTAAATGTCGGTCAAATTAAAATGGGAACATAATATGGCAGTCACTAGCTTTCGAATATCGAAAGAATTATCGAAATCGGTTCACCCAGTACGAATTTATAAAGTCACACATATAAGACAAAAAACATACAGACGAATTGAGAACCTCCTCGTTTTTTGAAGTCGGTTAAATTAAAAAAGGGAGAGGTTCTCAATTCAACTGTAAGTACTTGTTAATGTACGTAACTTTATAACTTTTTACTGAATGAACCAATTTTGATAATTCTATTTAAATTCGAAAGCTGGTGCTTGTCGCATCATATAAAGAGCGACATCTGACTGAGCTACATCGGTTTTTTTAGTTATTCTTAAGAACGCGTATTTGCTTCATGATCTTTACCTCATAGCTTTTGACTGGGTGTTCCGATATTTATAATGATTTTTTATCTTCTCGCTATGGATTTTTATTCGATAATTTATTTATAGGGGAACATATTATGTGAAACACCGAATATAATACCAACCGAATGTAATAAAAATAATTGAATTTGTATTCCAAAAATATACTTACACACAAAAAATATACTTATTCGAATAACTGAGAACCTCCTCTTTTTCTGAAATCGGTTTAAAGGCCAACGCGATTTAATTTAATTTATCAATGTGGTACATTCCTTCCGCTTAATTTAAGGGACGGGAATTTAAACAATACATACATACAAACCACACTAATACAATGAGCTCCGTCCAGATGCTACCTACAACCTACAACAGCTAATTCCACGAGACGTTTCAACGTCTCACTGTGTCACAATATATGTACCGACGGTCGTTTGTACGTGACCTATTTAAAGTAAGAATACGTGCACTCAACACTCTCCTTAAGAAAACGTTTTGTTCAATAAAGGTAAGAGTATGAACCTATTTATAGGTACCATAAAGCCACGTATTCACTAGGGGACTAATGGTTTGCGACAAATATCGCTTTAAATGCCGGTCAATCCCTTTTCATTCAATTAAGATTTGTTCATTCAAACACATGACCCAACGATGTATGTAGTATAATTAGGTAGTTGCGGCATTAAATAAATTTGCATTTAATATAAATATGGAAAGTAAGAAAGCATAATTATACAACAATAATAAAGCCTAATATTGGTGAATTTCCTTTTCCCAATTTGTCATTTACAAATGTAAAAATATTTAACAATAGTAGTCCATTCTTGATAGATTCCTTGCAAATGCAGATTCGCAAAATTGTATTTATACAATAACTAGAGAACCGCCTGCGCTTCGCTTCGGTACCCGTAGGTAACAGCCGCGTAGGAATCTCTGCTAAAAAGTAGCCTGTAACACATGCCTATGACTTGAGTAAATTACATGTAGTATTTGATAGCGTGATTCAAAACTTGCAAATGAATTTTACTAACGCCATCTATTGACAACTCCGGAAATAAATATCTAGCAACTAACACAACATCGATCTTTCCATGGGAATGAGATGTTTTTCCGCGGTAAAAAGTAGCCTACGTCACTCTCCACCCTCCTAACTATCCCCACACACATAAACCATACCATATAATAGCCATGTTGCGACGTGAAAGAGTCACAAACAATTTAATAGTTCTTACCATGAGAAATTGTTCCTTTCATTTTTGTTTTCCAAATATTCAAATCTAAATTGCAAAGTAATTGGTTTTATCGTGTTCAGAACTAAAACATAAAGTCAAGTATCTATTTTATCAGCCGCTTTTAATCTCATTTACCACATTCAACAACATTAACATTCCTTTTAAAATTATTTAGTAAGAACTAAAAATGAAAATCAGTGTAGAATTTTTGAAAAGATCGCATTAAGAAAGGCAGCTTTACTATTGTAGTCATAAGTCTAAAAACATTTTCATACAAACACAAGAATACAGCTACGATGAATATTTCAGCTCATTAGCATATTCACCGATGTGGGTAATGGTTACGCCGCCATTCGGTCGTCACGAATGACTGCATTAGTTTTACGTTTTCTGCAGTCACTTCACAGTATATAAGTTCCTTCGTAAGTATCTAATAAGAACTTTATGAGCGAGTCTCACTCATACGTGTCTTCGGTGTTGTTCTGTCTCAATTCTTGCACTCTAGAGGATCCCACTTAGTAACTACTGGAGTTTTCTGCAACTTGGGCTAACATTTGTAGGGATCCTTTCCCACTTCTTCTACTCTAGAGAATCTTACTCAGTTCTTTTACTCTAGGTCTAGAAGATCCCTCCTAAAAATAACTGGGTTTTGTTCAATAACTGGGGCAACCATTTAATAGAGTAAGCTCCAGGGATGCTACTTTAACGAACAACTTAAAATAGCATCGATCGAACTGCTATCTAGACTAAGAAGTCAGAAATCTTTGATTGACACTGACTCCTCAACCAATCCACAACGCTGCAACGCAGTGGAGAAGGAATAGAAGGATAAAGATAATGACACCTTTGTTAAAATAATGTTAAGACTAAAATACTCTCCAATGCTCCTGGTGCACCCTCCTAAATAATGGACGAGTTTATGTCGCCAGACTCCTTCTCTCAATTATCAAAAGATCTTCTTTATTATTCAAAAATATATCACAAAGACATCGTGAATCGAATTTTGAACTGCTCGCGAAATAAAATAGTGTTACAATTTGCAGGAAAACGTGAATTTCGTAGAAAATTAGAATTTGACGAAGCTTTACTTATCCTAAAAAATATTATGTTCAACAATACGTGAAAATGCTTACGAAGCCTTGTATTTATATCTACTACTTAAAATTTATGTCTTATAGCGATATTGTATATTGTATCCCATTTCGTAGCCCGTATATACTCTGTTATACCTACTTCGAAGGGAAATCACCTTAATAAACATCTTAGAGGCGTAACGCGGAGGCATTCCTTCAGTAACAATAGTATATTTCGCACAACGTACAGTATAGCTGTTATTTACAGCTATCGCTTATTCGTAGTACCCTTGTGCCAACTGCATGTACGAGGCGTTTGAACATGAAAAGCGCAACGTTATAATGAAATAGTTTATTCATATTGTTATTAGCAATCTAACCAACTAATATTCTAACACCATCTCATAACAGGTATCACTATCCTAGTCCCTAAATTGAGTCACAGTTGTAATGGGCGCAGCGGAAGAATGGTATTGCATGCTCATTAATTGCTACATTCATTCCATAAAAAATGTACCTATATCTGAACTTATAAGTTTCACAAATCCTAGATTTAAGTCATCCCCGTCATTTAGAAGGCTTGCGTAGGTCAAAGTACAGGTAAAGGTAAAGGTAAAATTACCTACGTAGGTCCAAAACGCGAAAGCATACTTTGATGTGAAGCATGTATGGTATATAAGACGGATTTCATCTTCGAATGCACAATTATGATGCAACCGAAGATAGTCTCTGCCGTGTGCTCAGAAACTATTTTAGAACAGCAAATAAGTATATGGTAAATGGTTTTTTAGGTAAGGTGAAATTACGGGCGAATTATGCCTGTATTAATAGCCGACAAAGTAGAAAGAGAAAGAAGACAAATTTACGATAACTTAGGTACAACATGGTTCAATCAAATCAAAATTTATAATTAAACCAATTGATTGAGTGATTGATTCGAAATACGCTAACTAGGCATCTGTTACATTGTGGTACGAATTATAACCGGAACAGCATTCGCAAACAACTGACAGTCGACAAATTAATCCCATTCGGAGCTGAACGGTTCGTTTAGCGCTGCCTTATTCAGTGAACTCGATGGTCCTAAAATTCTCGTTATCGGCAACTGTAGTTATACTGTACTCGTATCACCGTACCGTCTGTACTTCTGTACATGCTGATGCAGTTAAAGTTTGAAAGCGTACCTACAGTAAGTTCATTTTGACTCGGCTGATGTGAACTTCGTTTTCCGAGATTTTTGTACAGTAACTGACCAATCAATAAACGACGGCCATGACCGTGTCTTGTGATGCTCTACTTCGTATTGGCCATGGACGTATTTATTGGTTTTATTTACGTCCATGGTATTGGCTAAATCTTACCGCCCGCACTCCCCGCCTCCTACCACCATTTTGGCCTTAAAATCGACATCTGCGCAGCCACTCGTAGCTATGTTCACGTCAGCCGAGTCAAAATGAACTTACTGTACTTAACGTTTTGGCAAAGTGGGTATCTATATTAATAGTATATGTAGACTATTATTTTAATTTAGATACCCACTTAATTACAAACAATAGCTTTATTGCAAATTACATTATTTCTGTGATATGTAATTTATTTAAATTTTTGATGGTAACTGGTCCACGTCACCCGTAGCCAATGTTACCACCAAAGGCATCACCAATACGTTGCTGATGAATAAAGACGCGGCGATTTTATTTATGGGTCTACCTACGTCATATAATGGTATAAAATGGCTCAAGCTTTCAACTTTAGGGAGACAGAGACAAAGAAAGAAAATCTATTCCAAATGTTAACTCTACAAATCAGCTAATCTCTATTTTGAATATAGAACACATGTTTCGAATTTCAGCAAACCTTAGAAATGAATACAGCGAAATCCTCTAAACAGTCAGTAAACGTTATTAGGCAAACAGCGCCATAATACCTGACATCGAAACCAAGCCATACGGCACCTCGGGACCAGTCAGTTGTCATTGCAAACAAGCCTCGTATTCGTCTAATTGAACAACTAAAATTAAATGGAGTGTGCATAGTGACTGTTACAATTGCCCTGTCCGGAAGGATCCGGAATTGTTGGTATTTTCTAAGTTTTTCCGGATTATAAAAACACTATAAAAATATTTACTAAATGGCTGGTGCCCGCGTATTCGGGCGTTTGCAAATATGTACTTTAGACTTATTTTCAAACCAACCTTCATCCTTCCCCTCCCTTAAGGGTGGTATATCACAAAATTCGTTCTTAGCTGACGTCTAGTAACTATTTATTAACTACCTCCTTGGCAAGTTTCATATATCTACACGCATTACGTTATGACGAGTTAGTACTAACCTTTCGCTTTTTCATGCCTATTACATATTTATATTAGTATCATCATATTAGTATCATCTCAAAAACTTCGGACTTTTAAATTTTGATAATAAAAAATATTTTGATAATATCTAGCTAATTGCAGGGACTTTTCAAATTTCCAAATGGTAACTGGAGTCACAATATAACGCCTATGTAGGTCGAGCGCTTGACCTACTCATTCAGAATTTATGCTCATTGTCCTTGCCGTGCCAGTCGCCGAAAGTCTAGGTTATTTTGTTATTATATCACATGCTTTGATGCCATTTAAGCAGGAAGGGTTGGATTTTTAAAATACTTTCCTTTCTAGGATATTTGCGGTATGCTTCTACAAAATTGTACAATCCTGGTTTACGTAAGCTCTAAGTATGCGTAATGACAGTAAATATTAAAATAGATGCGTAGATTAAGAAATAAAGTTGTTTTTCCTTAGAAATGATGATGATTTATATCCTGTATACCTATTAATCAGGGTCGACCGAGCCCAAAATGACTTAACTCCATAGTCTACTTCGATCGACACAAATTCCATATTGGACATTTGAATCGACCTCGGTTTTTAAGAATTACGTACTTTACAAATAATGGAGACGCAAGGTTGTCTGCGAGAACCGTACCTGGCCCAAAGTTATTAACTCAATCGATCGTCTGTAATTGATATCTACGCTATAATTATAGTAGACTACAGGCCCATGTCAAAATGTATGGGTCATATGAACCACCAGGTGACGTATATAGGACGATATAAGAGCACAAATCCGGGGGGTGATTTTGAATACTTTTGAATTCTCACCAGCACTCAGTTGGACAGCTTACAAGTGACGTCATAGTGCTGAATCTTATTATTTTGTGCTCTTATATCGTCCTATATACATCACCTGGTGGTTCATATGAGCCATCCACTTTTGACATGGGCCTGTAGTCTATAGCGGGTTACACACGTTCGCGCGGATACGCGAACCCACAAGTATAGGACGACATTCGCAAATTATTGTGAATTTTCGATGCAGTAGTGTTTATCCAAGTTGTCAAAGCTGTGACGCTTTTTAGTCGCACACCAATGCGCGTTAATCTCGGACCTTCGCGTAGTCTACATATTCTCAATATTCTCAAATGTCACATACTTTACCTATGAGAGGTTATTATTAATTTACTTACTCGCTTTACAGGAGTTATCTATAGAATATTTTTTGGACTCAGTCGTTACGCAGTGTGTTTATAGACTAATAGTACCGTAAAAGGGTAACACTAATTACGTTCTTATTGCAGAGGATAAAAAGTAAGTACCTACAAAGGTGCCCTTACATTAACTATAAACATTACCATTAGGGCTAATTAGATTCTTCAAAGACAAGAGCGGTCATCTCTTCGTGTGAGTAGCAAATGAGAGCTTGTGGGGGACCCATGTAACAGGTTAAGGGAGAGGAATAGGAATAATACTGTTACTTGAAGGAATTCATTTAAAGATATAAGGTACTTACCTACATTAATTACTTACCTAAATGAGAACAACGTGAAACGAAGTTTTTTAAACTAGAGAATTATTTTTCCAAAATCAATCGTCAAGTAAATTAAGAGCAACTGATTGAAATCTGAAACAGTAAGTAATATAGCTGCCATCTAAATACCAACTAAATCAACATAACGGTACATGCTAGCTACGTATACCTAATGAGTTGATAAAAAAGGTACCTACTTTGTAGCCTATTGATGTCTAAAATTCTTATTACGGAGGTGAAATTGATATCACAAAATACATTACTAAAGGTGATTCTTTTCGTAAACCTACGTATCGCGAGTACCGTGTTTACACGAGAAGTGTTCACGCCGATAATGTAGGTCGAATAAATCAACCGCCTGTATAAAATATTTATAATCCTTTTGCCATTACCTATGTAGCTTTTAATATCCCGTCTTTGTACAAGTGAAACACATTTATTTAACTAACTTCAAAAAATGAGGAGGTTCTAAATTGAACTGTATTTTTTGTAGGTTATCTTATATTTTTGAACTGTATTACCAATTTTGATCATTCTTTTCATACTCGAATAAACTGGTGATAGTCTTCTAGTCCCATATAAATTTAGGAAATATCTGACAAGTATTTTTGAGGTAAGCTTAATAATGCCCATTGCATTAACTTCAATTCAATTGATAATGTTTTCATTAAATGACTAACGATTGATATTGACTTTTTGTCAATATTCTAATTCTGGTGACCAATTATCTACTTACCTACAATTTTTAAAATTTTTGTTTTAAAAATCAATTATACAAATAATAAATGCTGTTTTAATATCTTTCAGTATCATTAACGTATTTTACCCTCCCTCTACTCCACACACCAACGAACGCGTCTTAATTAACCAACGTATTAAAATTCATTGGCTTGTACCAACTGTACCAAGCAGTATCAAGATTTACTGGTTGTACCTCGTAAGTAATTAGCGAGCAAACATGACGACAACCACGGATTTGAATCGTTTCCGAAGCATGTCAAAGTTTAATTGAATCCTCAATTGGATCGCTACTCGATTAGTTCGCATGCATGCCTTTATAATGCACCCGTATCGGAAACGAGATTAATTACGTGCGGAGCGCTGTGCAGCTGTAGAGAGCCTACTACTATATTGTAGATGTTGCTTTGATTGGAAGTTTACGGAATACATACCTACATTACAGATACAGACATGAAAATTATGTAAAGATTATTATAAAAAAGCGTGAGAGACGTAAAACATTCGGTTGGAAAGAAGTTATGTTGGTGCATATAACTCAAACACTTGAATATAATATTATATGATGTACCTGACTTACCGGAGCTGATACCTTATTGGCGGCAATTAATAAAATTGACTGTCTCTTAAGCGCAATCCATGGTTGGCCTTAGTCAAATAGCATACATTGTCATTTATCTCATGATCATGATTAGATTGGTCACCATTCTTGCTCCGTTATTCAACAGAGCAAGGTATTAAGTAAGTGACTTGAACAGAAAGACTATGTACCTACTCCAAAATAAGTCTTTCAATTACTGTGTTTGCAATATTCACGATTATTGAGAATGAGAATGAAAATGAATGAGAATGAGAATTGTTTATTCAAAGTAGGTTTTAGGTCAAAATACGCCATCGCTTCAACAAGTCCCTACGGTGACTACGAAAAGAAACTCCCAAGGAGCTTCTTTTCCTACTCACAGTTAAATCCTACTACTTACGGCTAAAACACGAAACTCATGTCCAAGCTGTTTTATTAAAAAGTATATCGCACTAAGAGCTTAGTTATGGACCATGTCACATTTTCTAACAAAATATTAGCATGCAAAGTTAGTGCAATAGTAGATTGTTACACAAGGGACGTAAGTAAGCTATTATAGAACAAGATCCAATTTGGCGCCAGTGCGAGCGCAGCTCGCATAGGGCGCTAATGGATCGCGTGCACCCGAGATATTTAGTCACACGAGCGAGCGCAGCGAGCGAGGGTGAATATAGTTCGAGGGTGTAATAGCTACTTGCAACCGAGGTAAGCATTCTACTTTATATCATTCTTGTGAGGTAAATAAAACATTGGTAACGCAAAATGAAATTTTAATTTCAGATCAAATGAAATGCCGCCATTTCCATTTTTTTCGTAAATAGTTTTCTATTTTTTTTACGGCTCTGAGTTCCAAGGAGTTTTGCATAGTGGTTGTACTAATAGCCAATCCTTAACCATAGGTCATGAGTATACCAATAAAACCAATGGACTGTATGGACTCAAGGTTATATTTAAAGCACTCGACATTACATTTACATAAACTTCGCGATACATTCGTAACCGTGATTCAGAAACCCGTTCAACGCCATCTATTGGCGCGTGTCGACATTACATTTACATAAACTCCGCGATACATTCGTAACCGTGATTCAGAAACCCGTTCAACGCCATCTATTGGCGCGTGTCGACATAACAATACATACATGCCGCGATACACGATACATTCGTAAGCGCGATTCAGAAAACTATCCAACGCCATCTATTGGCGCGTGTGGACATTACAATTTATACACATAGTTTGAAATGTATGGAAATTAAATGCCGCCATGTTCAGTGTTTTTTTTTCAGTAAAAAGTTTTCTTACCATTTTATAAGAAAAGAGATTGTTTACCAAGGAGTTTTGCATAGCTTGAACTGTAATGTGAACATTACAATTCAAGCATAGTGCGACGTAATGTTGCCTTGAATTGCAAACACCAACTTACAAGGAGACTTTCCACCATAGTAATCCCTAGTTACTGAGCAAGTATGATATAAAGATATTTACGTAAAGCATAGCAGCATATTAGCGTCCCAGCGCGGGACGGCGGGACAAAGGCCCCTTCCGTGTAGAAGTTAAACGGCCCAACAACTTGACCTATTAAACTACTTTGTTACAATAACCACTTTTTATTAATGCTATAAAATATATTTCACGACAATGTAAACATTCGCCCATCTTTAAAATGTTATGTCTTTATTATTATTTACGAAATATATTAGCAGCAATGTAGGTTTATTCTTTGATTTGTAACCCCTTTAAGGACAATAATTATGTTACATAAATAATAAAAAAAATTACTTTAAAAAGATCGGACACGTTTTTTTTTGTCCATCTGGTTTTCAAAAAAATTAAGTTGGTCGTTTGTAATTAGATATACCTATTTTGAATTATTTTTCAATTTGAATGTAAAATACTAGTAAAATAAATAATGTTGAAAACTCAACAAAGGTTTCGCTGTTTTTACGTAATTTGTCAGAAGATTGCGAGGGAGGGAACTGGCCTCCGCGCGAATCCTGTCACGCAAATCACTTGATCCCACTGTCTGTCTTATTTTTTGTAAGCCACCAAGAATCATGACTGGAATTTATACCGGGAGTATAGGTAAATTTCGAGTTGTGCTTGCAGAAAGTAGGGTACCCCTTTCTTTATAAAGTAACCCTTTCTTTTCTTTTATCACGCTGTTAATGTACCTAGACAGGTAGGTGGTATATCTATTGGGTATCATTCATACAGTGGCGATTTCTCTAAGATGGCGCGTATGGCGCCGCCATACCATAATTTTTAAGCATTAAATAAAATTTAAAAAATCATATATTTACAACCTAATTATTTAGACCTAGGTACAATAATTGCATTTTACGAGCGCTGCGGTCTTCTATCACGAACGCGACTCGCGGCGATTGTCTTTGCGTTCAGTCGGTGCCGAGCGCGGCCGAGGCGAGCGATGCGCTTCTGCCAGCGCATGCATAGTCCATACAAAGTCGTTGGCCCGCGCCGCGCCGACTCCTGACGTCATCACAGTGGGCGTGGCCTTAAGTCAGTCTACTGACGGCGCTCACCAAATAAATTTCTACTTGACGTTAGATGGCGACACTTTGTATCAAGGGAAATAAAAATGCATAGGTGCGTAGAGCTCACAATTACTATATCTTGATAATCATACGTACTGAAATTCGTCCTACATTAATTCCTAAAGAATTTTTTACCACCAAAATATTATTTTTCTAGTTTTTATAATCATTTTGTAAACAGCGCCATCTATCGACAACTACTTACAACAACAAAAACACAGGGCCGTATTTAGAATCCATCTAGTGTGAGATAGTTGAACTACGTAGTAAAGTCGATATAGAAACAAGATCCCGCCCATTTCTTTATCCCCCTCGCCCCGCAAATCGTCACGCGATCTTTCATAGAAAAATATACATACAACGTCTCCTCTCTATATTTGCTCCATGCACCATAGTAAAATTATACTGTGGTATCACTAAGTTTGAAACGCGGGTCTGGCACTGTGAATGGCGCACTACCTAACGAGTTTTCGCATGTTTTTCGTGATAGTGTAGATTTGTGATTACGGTTTCTATCTTTCTATTGATTTAATTGACTTTTTATTTAGTAGGTAATTAGTTAATAATGAAATGACATGAAATTATGAGTGATTCAACAAAATCTGTGATACAAGAACTTTTAGAAAGACCTTTCACGACGAGATCGTTTGCCGAAAAACGGTTGATAATGGAAAATGGACGGAAAATGGACTTTCACTATGGGACCAACCCTAAAATCGCGAAAAAACATCAGCTATTTCATACAAAAATGAAAATGTCAAATTGTATGAAATTTCTTCTTTGCGATTTCAAAGTAGGTTCCTTAATGAAAGACTGCAAGTTTGTTAGATTGTCCGTCTGAAGAAATGGTTTTCCGGTTATGCGCACTTAACACTACACCCTATATAACAAAAAAGCTGGAGCCACCCCAATTATAAACACCAGGAATCGCCACTGCATTCATATATGAATGGACTTTTATATGGAAGAACGAATAAAAACTTGCAAGTGTGCTTAGGTCTCCAATTTTTTATTTCATTTTTAACCGACTTCAAAAAAAGGAGGTTCTCAATGCGACCGTATATATGATTTTTTATGTGCGTTCGTCGTTTATTCGATTGTTTATTCGATGCCAATTCGGATAATCCTTTTTTGTTGGAAAGTAGATATCTACTTGGGATATCCCAAGGGTAGTACCATGATAAGGACTTTAATATGATGGCATCCCAGAATAGAAGTTTCGAAAATTGTAGGGGGACGAATGCGTTTGTTAATTTTTTTCTTTAAGTGTTAAAACACTAAGTACAATTTATTAAATGTCTGAAATCGATATGATGATGGAGCCGAAAGACAGTCGAGGAGTTTTCTAAATGATTTCCAACAGTTACCGTGTGTTTGGACTAGATTAATAATACTTACTAATAATAATTTATTAATATTTAGTAATTAGTAATTAGTAATACGGTCCAATTGACGAGAACTTTACACCGAGTTGGGTTGAATTGAGCGCACTCGGCGAGTAGATTTTGAGTTATCTCAGTTTGTCGATGTTGAAGTGGAATATTTGTTTTTTAACCGACTTCAATAAAAATATTATTATAAAAACAAAAAACCCGACTGCTTACAAAATAATTCAAAAGAAAATAATTGCTTTTTACAAAAAAAATAACCGACTTCAATCTTGATAAGTAGAGATAACTCAAAAACTACTCGCCAGATGGCGCTCAATTCAACATGTAAGTGTAAAGTTTTCGTCACTACAAATTAATGAAGCCCAAACACTAGATAACTGCAGTAAATCGTTGAGGAGTTCCCTCGACTGTCTTTCGGCTTCATCAGATCGACTCCAGATCTTCATAAAATGGTAGGTAGCGCTTTAATGTACTTATGATAACATGAACAAACACACTAGTTGTCCATACAATTTTCGAAAGTTCCCCTCGATTTCTCTGAGATGCCATCATCAGATCCTGGTTTCCTTATCAGGGGACCCCACTGCGCATATCTACTTTACAACAAAAAAAGAATTATCAAAATCGGCCCATAAACGACGAAATAATCGCTGAACGCATGGATGTAGAAAATCAAGATGCGCCCATAACATACATAAGGCGCACGGCGAGTGGTCAACATTAGGTTGTGTGATTGAGTGATTGATCAAGTCAGTCTGTTGTAGACAGCAGCGAGTTACACATCTTCCTTACGCATAACTTATTTCAGATTACGTCCGCAAAAGTATAAAATATGGCTTGCTGTGCCTTCAAAAAATGTTTTAAATGTTGAGGAAATATACTTACCTCATGATAATTATTAGTGTACCTCCGAAATCTTTGTTATTATTGCTTACAAAAACCGCTTAGAATAACTTAGAAAATCGGACCTAAAAAAACTTACAAGCTAAAAGAGTAGTCAGTAAAAATTGAATCGAAAACTTTAAACGCGATTTTCTCGGTTTCTGAAATTCCGACTTACTGCTCTTACTGTAAGCACGGCAGTATTGTAATCTGTGGTCATGCGCCGCGATGTGTGCGCGATGTCGCAAATCACGGAAGCACGGGCCCATCTAGGTGTTTATATCTCTGGCTGAACGTACATAAAAAAAAAGCATATATACGGTCGAATTGAGAACCTCCTTCTTTTTTGAAGTCGGTTAAAAACAAGTGTCACAATATCAACATAAAATACTTCATGCTGCCGCATGCGGTGACAAACGTAGTACTGTACTTGTGATAAGTCTTTTTTTACCCGTAGGTAACAGTATTGTTTGTCCTCGCCTACAGCACTATGAAGTATTTTATGTTGATATTGTGACACTTGTTTTTTCTTTTATTTTGTAAGCAGTCGAGTTTTTTGTTTTTATAATAATATTTTTATTTCAGACTTTTTAGTGGGTTCGCCTTTTTGGGATTCTACTTTTTGGGATGGTTTTTGACAATTTGTTTTAAACGTGTGCCTAAACGTTACATGACATATATATATATATAAATCGGGTCCAGTAGTAGAGTGGGCGGTCATTCGTACTATTTACATTCCAGATAGGTATTCTTGGCTAAATAAGCAATGTGGGCTTCTTTCATATGTCAGGACGTGAGCTCAGGATATCAAATGAAACACAGGATTGAGCCATCACGTAACCAACTGCTTTATTCAATGATCTCTTTGGCTCAGTATAAATACTCGGTTTAGGGTTTACTTTCGTATCATGACATGTTTGATATACTTCACGACATTACGATATTGATGTTATCGATCGATCCACTCGCACTCGCGACTCACGCGTTATTTATGAACAATTATTAGATATTCACGGTATTTCAATATAGAAGGAGCTTTTACAAGATATTACACCGGTAGACATTCATTTCCTTATTTTATTATTTTCCAATTCTATTGACAGCTATCCGATTGACTATTAATCATCGCGTACAGATTAATCGCATCAAACCAGTATCATAGGTTTACTACCTCCTCCGTCACGGCCATCGCTGACTCATCGCCCGTCCTCGGGTGATGCTCCGCCCCGTAAATATTACCATCTCAATTACTCGACCCGCAATTTTCAATTAGTTCAACCCAAAACAAAACTCAAAATATTTAACATCAAAAATGACTACTGCTGCTACTGCTGCGAGTGGATTTCAAAAACTTTATGTTGCATTTTTTAACCCTGACTACCGTAAGCTACCACTCGCTTCGCTAGTGTCGCTATGGAGAAGAAGCGAGTGAGAAGAAACTCCATAACATAACACTTATTTAGAACAAAATTACCAATTTATTATTTGCGCGATTTGTTTTAACGTTTACTCGGTAAGACGTCACCGTATAACATCGCATCACCGCGTCATCGCCAAAGAACCGTATTCGTTTCAGCATCTTCCCGCGATCCATTCTCAAGCACGCTCTACCAGCGGCAACACGTATGAGGCATTGAAGATTACCTGTAACAACAAAACACATACGCGAGTACGCTCGGCCCTTCCTGACCTACTAAATAATAATCAACGTTCACAGTTACGGCTGTCTTACATCCACACACGACCTCATGTGTTTCAACTTCTGCGTCAGTATGGGTATAACACGGAGGCATTCGTTTTCAGTTATGCCACAGAGGCGTTTGAACAGCTAAGCCCCGAAAACTTCTTTAAAAAGGTAACACATGGATCCTCAATAGATATGCCACACGGACCTCTCAAAGATTTGACACTCAGGCCTATCAACAGAATTGCCACAGAGGCCTGTCAATAGATTTGCCACACAGTCCTATCAATAGAATTACCGTACGGGCATACCAATTTAGGATTTTCTACACAGACTTTCTAATTATTCAGATCAATAACCAACTTCTAAAGGTCCTCAATTACCCAATGAATAAAACAAAACAGAAATCACCTGATATCCAGAAGCGTAGTGTAACAAAACTTAAAGCATTGCAATTCCAAGTACAACCCTCTCTGAATGGATTTGTGTTAAGTATTGTTGCAGATTCCTTTTTTCTCACATAGAATGCTCATAAACAAAAATTATTGCATTCTTTAATATTCAAAAACATTTCAATAGATTGGTTGATACTTCATTTCATTTTGATACCTTGTGTTGTACATCACTAGAAAATTGTCATGTCAACTTGTAAATTCCTCTTTTAAATTTCTATCGCTTTTCATCCAAATATTTCTCGTGCAATGTTCCGTAAACAAAGGTCTCCTTTCCATGAACTAGAGATGACGATCGCTGATATGACAGATGGCAATCTTAGCCTTATCCACAAAAAAATTTCAGGATTCTTTATCCCACTATCTGAAATCGGGTCCAGTAGTAGAGTGGGCGGTCATTCGTACTATTTACATTCCAGATAGGTATTCTTGGCTAAATAAGCAATGTGGGCTTCTTTCATATGTCAGGACGTGAGCTCAGGATATCAAATGAAACACAGGATTGAGCCATCACGTAACCAACTGCTTTATTCAATGATCTCTTTGGCTCAGTATAAATACTCGGTTTAGGGTTTACTTTCGTATCATGACATGTTTGATATACTTCACGACATTACGATATTGATGTTATCGATCGATCCACTCGCACTCGCGACTCACGCGTTATTTATGAACAATTATTAGATATTCACGGTATTTCAATATAGAAGGAGCTTTTACAAGATATTACACCGGTAGACATTCATTTCCTTATTTTATTATTTTCCAATTCTATTGACAGCTATCCGATTGACTATTAATCATCGCGTACAGATTAATCGCATCAAACCAGTATCATAGGTTTACTACCTCCTCCGTCATATATATATATTTGAAAAGGTCTTTTCACGATCTTTCATTTGATACCCATATTGCTAAGATAAGAAAAAAACTCAAGATTATCCCCTCTTTTTCTTCCACTTTCGGGCGCCATTTTGAAAATTCATATAGCCAGTGACACTTCCACAGTTCTGACGAATTCAACGATACCTCATATGTCGAAATCCGTTCAACCGTTTGGGCTGTGGGGCCTCACAAATAAATGGACATACATACAAACATACATACATACACTCGAAAAACATAACCCTCAATTCGACCGTATATATGCTTTTCTTTTTTTGTTGTAAAGTAGATATGCGCAGTGGGGTCCTTTTGAAAGGATCATCAGGATCTGATGATGGCATCTCGGAGAAATCGGGGGCAACTTTCGAAAATTGTATGGAAGACTAGTGTGTTTGTTCATGTTATCATAAATACATTAAAGCGCTACCATTTCAAGAAGGTCTGGAGTCGATCTGATGAAGCCGAAAGACAGTCGTGGGAACTCCTCAACGATTTACTGCAGTTATCTAGTATTTGGACTTGATTAATTTGTTGTGACGAGAACTTTACACATACATGTTGAATTGAGCGCCATCTGGCGAGTAATTTTTGAGTTATCTCTACTTATCAAGGTTGAAGTCGGTTATTTTTTTGTAAAAAGCAATTATTGCAAAAAAGTTTGTTATTCCTATTGAACCAAAGTTGATGAACTGAAATTCATTCCAAACAATGTGACAGATTTGTTATAAAGGAAGAAAGAGAAAACAACTGTCTTGTGGCACAATTTAATGCAATGTTGATTAGTGAAAATAACTAAACGAACAATGTTCACCCCTATTAGTCGAAAGGACCACGAATTGAAAACAATATCGAGAATAGTTTTCGTAAATAAGCCGATTATGTGCTACAATAAAACGCTATTAATCAGCACAAATGAAACGTATTTGATACGTCCTCTATTTGTGAAATCAGCCAAATTAGATTTACTACGAGTACGTAATACAAATCAGCTGCCATTCAAGGCTCCAATCGATCTTATTGCACGATACGTTGATAAGCTCCACTGAAGTATACCTACCGTAATCTTTGATGATGTAATGCCTAGATTGAGCGTCGCCCTACAATGAAAACAAAAAAAAACAAGGCAACAATATCAAGCATGTGTGCGTGCAGACGATGTTTTACACGTTCGTCTATTGTCTATGTGTGCGTGATCAATGTTACAATGATATAAAAATTGTGGCTAATCGTTGGCCAAAATTTTTTGACACGTTTGCGCGGATTCGATATTCCATCTAAACATTAGATCATCAAAGACCGTAATAAAAGTACTCTTTAATAAAGTTGAAAATTTGAGGACAAAAAATTTAAGCCCTGCGGCTTGCGTTGATCCTAATTGATCGCGAGCACGGTCGATAGTAAGTTGTATGGATGACCGTTAGGAAACGATAAAAAAAATTTTGCTACTACGGTAGTAGCAAAATTTTTTTTATCGTTTCCGTGCTTCAAAGAGCACGTTAAACTATAGGTAAGGGTTGCCATTTGATTGTTAGATAGCAATTATTCCCTGTCCGATGTATAGGTTACTCCACCTCCATAACATAATATTATTATTTCATCTAAATCGATTCAGCGTGAAAAGCGAACAGACAGACAGAGTAACTTTTGCAATATTATTATGAATAGTTTAATATGTAATGTTGATTGTACACTATTTGTTACACTATTTGTACATTATTCTCTTCGTACTTTTTTTTAGAGGTAGTAATAGAAAAAGCGCGCGCAAAACTATGGTAATAGCGCCATACATCATAAACATAGCACATGAAAATGTATTTTACGTGTAAAATATAACCAACATTAGCACTGTTTTGTACACATTTGTCGTATCAAGCGGGCTTCCCAGAAAGTGTTGAATTCAGCTATTAAATATTTATTCCTTGCTAACACACGAGACTGCTACAAAATTCAATTTCAGCGTAGAAATCCATGTTATAAATTGAAATTTGCCAATATTAGTCTACGATACTTATTCTGTGGAACATTATTACATTTATATTTTTTTATAATGTCGCTTTTAATCTTTTAATGATTTTATTGTTTTATTGGCCTGTCACATTTTGTAGAGGCCAACATCTAAATTCTTAGGGTTAACAACTAATCTGTGACCGCCTTAAAACAATAATCTTACTAACAATTGCTAACAGTCCTTGGCACGGTCTGCTAACTGGACCTACCGTCCTAGTCCCCGTTTGAGTCCTGTTCTAAGTCAGTCAGTTGTCATGGGCGGCAGCAGATGATTGGTCTTGTTTGCTGCCTAAATTCCACAAAAAAAGAAAATTCCATGGAACTACATAGAATAGTTCGTCCAGTTAGCTCAGTAGTTATGAGGACTAGGGCTAGTGACTGTTAGTGATAAGTATTTATTCCTGTTAGTTATATTAATGGTCCAGCTAGTAATTGTTAGTACCTACCTAAGTCTAGAACAACAAAAGAACAAACATTTATCAATAATATAAATTATAAATATTTGCCCTGGCCGGGAATTTATCCCGTGAACCCCAGTTTTGCAGGCAGGGCTAGTCCTTACTGTGTTACGAGGTCGACAATTATTTATTTAAACTTTATAATTGTCCACGGTAAAATATTACGATACAAATGGCAAGTTTCACGCTCAAGTTACTATCATAAGTCCATTGTCTCCAAAATGTTACACTTCAGAAACAAGCTATACCTAACGATCTTAGCCAGTTTCCGTCCTATACAATATCGGATCAATTGAAACGATCTGAAAACTTATAGCGAACAATACCGCAAGAAACAGAATTTCCAATTAGGGGAGGTCCATAATTCAAGGATATAATCAATAACTTAGCGGTTAAAGTTACGAGGGCAAAGTATTAATTCCAAGTTCGGAGATGAAGTCAGTCTCTGAAACGATTACTGATTGGAAGATTTGGGATTGTTGAACAAAGGGAAAATGCGTTTTGACCTCAGAAATTTACGTAGTTTTATCACTTCCATACCTGTAATAAAGTTACATGAATAAATCAGTAACCCTGAGCCTTACCGACAATATTTTTAAAAAGGTACGAAGACCGAAGATGTTGTGATAACGATAATATACGCGCATGTAGATGTCCGAAGGTTATAATAAACCCTTAACAGTAACCTAATTTATATAACGACATAAAGAACAATGATATACTTGGGGCCACAGGAATACACCCACACACACTATCCTTGTGACATACTATGTATGTACTTAATAATAAAGTAAGTTATAAGTAAATATTCAACAAACTAAAAAATTTTTACAATTACGATCGTTGGATACAAACTTATTTTTAGGACATTGCGTTAGAAGCAATTGACTCAAACTTCTTTCTCGTATAACTTTAAATATTCCCGATGCGAACGTCGTCAAAGCTCTTAAGCTGGTCGTATTTTTCCGTCTTACAAGACGAAAATCATCATGACTCTTCGTAATGCATAATATATTAGCAAGAAATTGTGTATTTAATACTGTGGTTTGATGATTCTTAGCCTTAATAAATAATATGAATCGAACTTACGTATTATTAAATAATGTTACACACCAATTATCCCACTGTAGGATTCTCTGTATCTACCCTCTATAATCTCTATCTAATGCAAACTGCATTCGATAATACACAAAGACACATGCTTAGAACACGAACATAAAGTTAAACTCATCATTCAAATTCCGCTGGAAATCGAACCGTTTAACCGCAGTGTGGCATGGGGACCATTGTGATACATGGAGCATTATTATTTACGAGAAACCTATCATATTAATAACTTCATATTTCTCATGTCGTAAATCGTACCAAGCGCCATTAACTTTCAATCCTCTGATCCAGTGTCGAGCTATCAATTATTCACGTTCACACGCACGGCCATATTTGTGTAAGGTAGAACCAGAGTGGTCCAAGTGACTTTTTGCATTGACCCCCGATTTTGGCAAAAAGATCTCCAAAACTCAATATTCTTTTATTCCACTTTGATCCAATTGCCCTAGACAATGTTTTTGAATTGCAATTCTGCAACTGAACTGCAATTGGATCAAAGTGGATAAAAGAATATTGAGTTTTGGAGATCTTTATGCCAAAATCGGGGGTCAATGCAAAAAGTCACTTGGACCACTCTGGTTCTACCTTACACATTTATGACGTGCAGTTAGGACAACATAGTGTCTAAAATTTACATATTTTATCAAGCAACAACTACATGTTTGCAGTTTCTCAAGCCATCTGAAGCCCTAGGAAGTTGCGGTCCGGTGATCTGACGTCCAACTATCAATAATTCAGGGCAGCATCTGTCGTACTGAGATATTAAAAACCTCCACCGGCTAGAAGCCAACTTAAGATGAAATATGGCCAGTTGGTAAATGACGCAGCATTTGATATTGACTTGGAAATGTTTTATTAATATAAGGAAATTAATGACCATAATAAATCAGAGTCAAACGTTTTCAAAGTGACTTCTTTTTATTACTTGATTTGTCAGCATTCTACAAGTTTTTCACAACCTTTCCATTAAATTAATATTGGATCTGTAGACTTCTATTTTGCAAATATAATAATGGGCAATTACAAATTATTCACATACTAGAAATATGACAGACTAAAAATATCGATTACAAAAACATTTTTAATCGATATTAAATAAACATCACAGATTTTAGGTTCTCTTTGCTTTTTATGTTGGTTTCAAATGCCAACAAAATGGAATGTAAAAATATAGGAATGTAGAAATTCCAGAACCCTATTTCAATTTAAAAATTCTTGAAACTCGAATATTCATGTCCAAATTTGTAAGTATAAATAGCTAAACACGGACCAACGGACGTTTTAAGCGACCTCATATAGCAATCAAGAAAAACCGTCGGAAAAGGTAGAAAAGTGTGATTAGGTAGGCAAGTAATAGACATTCAATTTCTTACAGGTAATCTGTCCGTCCGCCATCTAGGTTTTAAATTACCTTCATCTTTATAAAAATTAGAAATGATCAATCAAGATGATGAAGAGTTATGGTCAGAATAGAGTACGACATTTTACACCGACTGCATTTGTATGAACGCGAGTGTATAGGACTATAGGTGCATCAGTGGCTGTGTGGATTCGCTGTAAAAGTGTGAACAATGTATACAGAATGTAATGTAGTTATGACATTTATGTTGCAATTTTGTCGTAGTCTAATCTGAGCATTAGATAACTGCCTCAACCATAAACAACCCACTACTAAGTCCTTACTCACCTTGTCTCTCTTACGCCACCATGCTACTCCAGTATAGGCGGAGAGGTTAGCAGTTAAAGTTAATTGATTCAGGCGTTACTTTGCGGAACTCTTTGTGAACGACCGTCGTAGAGTCTACTTACCCTGATGATGCCCTGTTTTGGGACGAAACACGTGTTGGTGGTGGTATGTATGTTGGTGTATACATTCTTTGTTCGTTGCATGTTCCTATGTGGGAGGGAGGGAGGTGCTACTTGCATGAAGGTATACACCATCATACATACGAGTTTGCTCGCGGATTGTTGCAAAGTAGATTAACATCTAATCAGCAGTTAAAGTATCGGAAAAACTGACTACTACCTGATGATATCAACTGGGACCGAAGTTTTTATGTGCCCTCAGGAGCACGGAAGAGCTAAAGAATTTCTAATAGCAGTCTCTCACTCAACTGCACACCTGTAAAATTAAATATGCTTATAATATTATAATGCTAAGTTTTCTATTTCCTTTGCTTATGTCCTTAAACTTTTAAACTGGTCAAAATTTTATAGGTTTTGGTGTCCACTGACTTCTGTGGCTTGACTTTACTAATCGAGTATCTAGTCGACTAAACATATTTAGTCGAATGGCTCTACCTACTGTTTTAAGTATCCGCTCTAAATTACGCATGTACGTCATAAAACCTTAAGCAGACTAAAAAAACGGTAAGTTTATCTTAGAATAATAATTATAGTATAGAATGACAGTAGTCATACAAGCGCTCGGTCTAAAATGAAGCAGTAACCGAGTTGGCGCCAATGCAACGTGTGGAGCCGGCCATACCTACTATGAAATAATTTTTGAAAGCTAACCTGTTAAAAGTGATGTTATTACATTTCTTTTGCTTTTCGGAAGTTTTGTGTCATTTTTTTGCGAGACTATAATACGCTAATCGGAACGGTGTTTGGAGCCTGGCTCCAATGAAGGTGCTACAAAATGGCCGCGCTGACTTGGTTTCTATACTATAATTATTCTAAGGTTTATATACAAATTTGAATACTTCGATTCTTAATTTGAATATCTTTGAAAATTACTTGCATCCTTTCCCTCCCTCAACCCAGTATGAGCACCCAGCCCTCCATTTGTATTCATTTTATTTGTCCACATCATACCAACCTTACACGTCGTAAGATGCATACAAATAGTTACATTTAATAGGAAAATAAAGAAAAATATACAACGAAAACCGTTTTCCCGACAATAGATAAAAATGTAAATGAACTGTCTGCCAGTTCGAACTAGATTTTTAGAATGGAAGCTTTCTCTTTGCTTACTGGTAAATGTATACCGCAAGTCTATTTTCTCCGTCATTCAACTGCATAGGAAATTTTTAGCTCCCTTTACACTGAAGCTTACCTGCCAGATGTTTGTTTGCTATATATTTTAGGATAGATTGCAAAGAATTTGTTGAATCAAGCGTCTAATGTCATGAGTCTAAAAACTTATTTTTTATCTAATTAAGTATTCATTTTAGGCGCTTTGCCCACGGAGCAACTATTGCAGCAACTGGCAACTAGCTGTTTACATACATTTCAATTGGACTGCACATACACAGAAACTTGAGTTTCGAGTTCCGGCAATCGTCAACAGTTTTCAGTTGCCGCAACGCCCCAACTAGCAACTGTTATATATTATACCGGTTTTTAAAGTTGCCGGTTCCAACAACTGTCAGTCGCAAATCAATTAATCAAGTTGCTCACAAATTACTTTAAAATTGCCGCAACCGTAAACATTGTAGCAACTATCAACTTTTACAGGAAACTTTTAAAAAGTTGATAGTTGCCTCAACTTGAGTTGCTCCGTGGGCAAAGCGCCTTAAAGTTGTGGTCTGAAATATCTTTTCCCGTTTATTCACTAAAATGTATATAAGTATCTTACTACTCTGCAAATTATACATATTTCATATTGTAACTTAACTGCAACACTTTCTATAATATACCACGATCTTTGTTTAAATCTATGGTCCAAAGTATGGACTCCATACCATTGACTTGCCAAAACAAGTATGAATGTAATAGGAGAATGATCGGACGTTACACGATTTATAGTAGCACCAGCGATTTATAACACAAATCGACTACTATCCGGAATACTCTTCATCTGAACAGTTTATTATTTCCTTTTAGTACCTACTTTATTGATCTTTGCCAATGGCACCCAGTACGTACCTATTCTATCAAAGTTCCTTGATCCTAAGTTATATTATCCTTACTAATATTATAAATGTGAAAGTGTGTTTGTTTGTTTGTTTGTTTGTTTGTTTGTTTGTTTGTGACGCTTTCACGTCGCAACAAAGCTATTATATGGTAAGGTTTATGTGTGTGGGGATAGTTAGGAGGGTGGAGAGTGACGTAGGCTACTTTTTACCGCGGAAAAACATCCCATTCCCATGGGAAGATCGATGTTTTGTTAGTTGCTAGATATTTATTTTCGGAGTTCCTAATAGATGGCGTTAATAAAATTCATTTGCAAGTACTGAATTACGCTATCAAATACTACATGTAATTTACTTAAGTCATAGGCAAATGTAATAGGCTACTTTAGCTCTGCCTCGAGAACTCCCCGCTCCGGCTGTATTCAGTGTACCGCCCGCCCGCTGGCACTATCCTGTTGGCTGATGTCCGCAAGTTGCTGGACTCGCCGACACCGGTGGTGGGCGCGGGCGACTGGAACTGCAAGCATCCGGGGTGGAATAGCCTAGCTGCCAACAGAAGTGGAAGGCTACTTTTTGATGCCGCTGAACAGCACGGCTACACTGTCGAGGGTGTTTCACACCGTTACCGCGGCTCTGAATAAGAGAGAACGCGTGTGTGCAGTATTCCTCGACATGGAAAAGGCGTTCGACCGTGTTTGGCACGACGGCTTTCTCTACAAGATCTCGCAGTCGTCGGCGCCCCGGAGTGCCGTTAAGGTGATCTCCAGTTTCCTCGAAAAGAGAAGCTTCAGAGTAGTGCTTGAAGACGCCGAATCCACCGAGCGCCCGATGGCAGCCGGCGTCCCGCAAGGGAGTTGCCTGTCCCCGGTCTGCCTCGCCTGCTACACCGACGACATCCCGGCGGCAGGGGGGGGCGTCGCTTGCCCTGTATGCCGATGACGTGGCGTACATCACCACGTCGCTGAATAGAACCCACGCCATCGTCAAGATGCAGCGTGCGCTTGATGCCCTCCCCGAATGGCTCGCCGCGTGGAGACTGTCGGTGAATGTCGGGAAGACGCAGGCCGTGAACATAGGAGGATACCTCAACAGGCGGGACCCTACTCTGGAGCTTCACGGACAAGATATCCAATGGGCCCCACAGGCCAAATACCTGGGGGCAAAATCGACGGAAGACTTTCGATGAAGCCACAGGTTACGAAAGCCGTCGTGAATTCTAGAAGCGCGATGGCAGAAACCAGTGCTCTCCTCGAGCCTCCCTCTCGGACTGAAGCTCGGGGTCTACAAGACCTACATCAGATCCCGCCTCACGTACGCGGCACCGGCGTGGTACGCGCTCGCCAGCGAACCGCAGCGCAAGAGGGTGCGCGCGGTTCAGGCGATTGCGCTCCGCCGGCTGACTGGTGCGCCGAGGTACGTCAGGAACGCCGTCACCCAGAGGGACCTTCGAGTCGAGAGCCTGGACGACTTCATCGAGAGATTGGCACGCAACATGTTCGGGCGTGTCGACGCGTCGCGGTTCCCACATCTGCAGGACCTGGCGCCGCTCCACGCCCGTCCACCGGACCGCTGGGCCTTCCCGCGCGACTTGCTGGTTGCGCGGGACGGGCCTAGCACTGACCGATACTGGGGCTTCGTAAGTCGTCGCCCGGCGCTGATCGGCTCCTGCTGGGCTTCCCACCAGCGGGATTCACCCGGTAGGGCCTCGATCGCCTGGGCGGCGCGAAGATGAACCACATCCCGTTTAAGACTCTGTGGCCTGTAAAAAGGCCGCCACTCACCGGACTTGACCTATTGGTTAACCACAGATGGACAACCAAGGGCCTTAGGGCCCAACCCAAGGACCGGCCCGTTTTAACGGGCCGCGAGAGACACCCCCAAAGGGGAACTAACTGTCCCGAGGGCTCCACACACCTCAGACAGGATGGAGTGAAGAGAGCGAGTAGTAGGCTACTTTTTAGCCTAAATTCCTACGGGAGCGAGACCTACGCGGCTGTTACCTACGGGTCCCGAAGCGAAGCGCGGGCGGTTCTCTAGTTTAGTAATATAATGAACTCTAGTTCTATTAATATAAATCATTCTATACCTGTTTATGTATCCTCTGATGTAAATGAAAGATCTGTTAGGCCAAGACTGATTTTTATTAATCTTTGAAGGTAGGTACACAAACTATAACGCAAATTGACTTATTACGAAATACCTACAAATTGACTTAGCATACAACATGTTATCCCTTTTTTTTAACAAGTAAATATTACAGCATATTATGTGAGAGATAACTTTACAGCATAACTAATCTTATTTTAACGGATTGAAATTGTTTAATTCTTACACTCATTACTTTATCTATATGATAAACTAAGAATACAAATTGCATTTAATTTTTTTTTTATCACACTATGTATCATGCGTTACAGTAGGGATAATTGATTATTATATATTATTATAAGTTTATATATTTTTTGTTGGATAGGTAGGTAAATAATTTAATTCACAATTGTTAATAACCAATTATTTGCGATGATAAGGACCTTAAGCATTCAATTTTCAGTATTATACATTTTATATTTTTCAACATAAATATTTTTTTTAATAGGTATACATATTATATTTTTGAATACATGCACATATAGTTTAATACTCTAATATAATAAGTAGATACATCAATCACAATTTTTTTTGATTAATTGTTTTATATTAACACGAGCCTGCTCAGCCGCCGGTCTACGATGCTGTTTTTTAAACTTAGTATTATCTGATGAGTCCGCTTCGAGTGGTGGGACAGAATATGTATCGGTGTCGACCTGGTCCGACTGGGTCGAGCCACACGCCTGCTCCACGTCACTTTCTGCACTGCTCCACCTGTCGGCTTCATGTTTGTTCTCATCAACGTCATCTACAGCCACTTTAACCAGGTGACGTCTGTTACGCCGATACCGATGACCGGACGTATCCGTGACAAAGTATGAGCGGGGCTCGGGGGCCGGCGCCTGCACTCTGGCACGCTTGCGCTTGCCCGCCTCCAACATGACTACGCTATCGCCAGGCTCTAAACTGGGCAATGCTCGCGAGCTTCGATCATAATATTTTTTACTCGTAGTTTGTTTGTTTACAATTGATGTATAGTCTCGGCTGTTGTCCCGGGCTGGTTGCAGTTTTTTCTCATGAACGGGTAGTCGGGTGTTGAGTCGACGTCCCATTAACAGCTCCGCCGGGCAACTGATCCCGTCACGAGGGGTCGCTCTTAAATTTAATAAACCGAGGTAAAAGTCTGAATGCGATTCGATGGACTTGACCAGCATGTTTTTAATAGTTTGGACACTCCTTTCGCTCCGTCCGTTAGACTGTGCGTAATTCGGTGATGTGGTCGTGTGCTTAAAACCCCACTGTTCTCGAAAAAGTCGAAATTCCTTAGACGCGTATGCTGGTCCATTATCACTCACGAGCTCCACGGGAATTCCATACCTGGCAAACTGATCCTTCATGGCTTCGATAACAGATTTACTTCCTATATTATTTAACCTGTTAACCTCTATAAAGTTTGAAAAATAATCTACTAAGATTAAGAAGTAATTATTTCGATACTGAAATATATCAGAGCCCACTTTGGCCCACGGAATGTTCGGAATGAAATGTGCGAGCATGGGTTCGCGCGGGGGCCGCGGCGCGCGCTCGGCGCACGCGGCGCAGCGCCGCACGGCGCGCTCGATGTCGCGCGACATGCCCGGCCAGAACATCACGTCCCGCGCGTGTCGCTTGCACCGGTCTATGCCCATGTGCCCGTCATGGACGCGTGCTATCATTTCACTGCGTAGGCCGCTCGGTATAAACACTAAATTGTCTTTTAAAATAATGCCGTCGATGTACTCGAAACATTCTTTATATGACCAACATTCACGCGCACATTCGTCGACTTGGTATTTGTTTTCCGGCCAACCGTTTAAGATATATGCGATTATAGCTTGACATTGCTCGTCGCGCTGTACACCTCTTTTTATCATTGCCATTTTTTCTGAACTGAAACGAACATTTTCTATAACAAAACAGGACTGATCCGCCACTTCCTCAGAAATGTTGTCCTTCATTGTATCTGAAAGTGGTGCTCGCGATAATGTATCGGCTACGTTCATGTATTTCCCCGGTTTGTATACCACTTTAAATTCATAACCTTGTATACGAAGCATCATACGTTGCAATCGCGCCGGAACTGCATCTAATGGTTTGTTGAATAGCGCCTCTAAAGGCTTATGATCGCTTTCCACTATCACATTTCCACGTCCAAATACGTACTGATGAAACCGCTCTAAACCAAACACTATGGCTAAAAGCTCCTTTTCTATCTGTGCATAACGTTTTTGTGCATCGGAGAGCGTGCAGGAGGCGAACTCGACGGGCCGGCCGGCTTGCAGCAGCGCCGCGCCCAGCGCGTGCGAGCTGGCGTCCACCGACAGGGTGACCGGCTCGCTCGGCGAGTATATTGAAAGTATCGGGGCGGCGCACACTAAATTTTTTAGGCGTTCGGCCGCTCGTTCGTGTTGAGCATCCCAGTACCAAGCTACATCTTTTTTTAATAGCGATCGCAACGGAGAAGCTATCTCTGAATAATTCGGTATAAATCTAGCCAAATAATTAATCATTCCTAAAAAACGTTCTAACGCTTGCCTGTCTTGTGGCATAGGCATGTTTGTGATGGCTTTAATTTTATTTGTATCTATTTGCATTCCTTTCTCACTGAATGTATGACCTAGATATGTTACACTAGTTACTCTAAATTCACACTTCTCCTTGTTGAACTTTATACCAACCTGTCGCGCCCGCTCAAGCACCTGACCTAAACGTTCATCGTGTTCTTGCATACTCGATCCCCACACTATTATATCGTCCACAAAAGAATCAACACCTTGGATGTCTTCAAAAATCTGACGAACTTTCGCGTGAAATACTTCAGACGCACAGTTTATTCCATATGGTAAACGAAGAAACTGATACCTTCCGAATGGTGTACCAAAAGTACATAAGTCCGCGCTGTCATTATCCATTTCCACCATTCAATAACCGGAGCGTGCGTCCAACTTACTAAAATAACGAGCCCCTTGTAACTTGGTAGCAATCTCCGTGAGGCTGGGCAGCGGGTAGCGCGCGCGCTGTACGACGCGGTTTAGTGGACGCGGGTCGAGACACACGCGGAGGCTGCCATCCTTCTTAGCCACCACTACGATAGCGTTAACCCATGCCGTCGGGTGACTCACCTTCCTAATCACTCCCATCCGTTCCATTCTGGTCAATTCCGATAATAATTTGTCCCGCACTCCGAGGGGTATTTTTCTAACCGCGCAGACCGATGGCTGTGCACACTTATCTATAACAATCTTATATTGACCGGGTAACTTTCCTAAGCCATGAAACAAATCGGAATACTGATCTATATTAACAGATAAAACTCGTTTTATAATGCCTAAACTTTCGCAAGCGTGTTTCCCTAAAACACTTTGACATTCGTGTTTACTAATAACAAATAATAAATTGTACACTCGCCCTTTATATAACCAGTCGATATAGCAAGATCCAACAATCGGAATAATACCTATTACCGCAGAAGGATTGAGCCTTAATGGTATTATTTTTCAACGACATTAAAGATAACCCTAGTTTTAAATAATTACTCTCTGATAAAACATTAAGGTCCGATCCCGTGTCCAACTTGAATATTTGATCTTTTGAAGTATTAAGTAATGTTAGGGTTTCATACCATTTACAGCTGTTGTCCTTGACATTGTTACCGTTTATCGTCGACACGTAGTACAAATCCTCATCTATATTCACACTAGAGTTATGGTCCTCATGCACAGTCACGGGGTATTTTACGTCTTCGATTTCATAAATTTTTTTATTACCAAGCAAGGGACACATTTTTTTGAAATGGCCATTTACATTACACAAGAAGCACTTAGAATACCTCGCGGCACACCCATTTCCACTATTACAACGCACTGATCCGCACGAAGCACAAGGACGCATATTGTATCCGCCGCGCGAGCTGCTGTACCGGGGGCCGCTGCCGCCGGCGCTGGTGGCGGGCGGCCAGCGCGTCCCGGCCGCGCCACCGCCACCCCGCTGCGCGCCGCGCGCCATCCTCCCGCTGCGACCCTGGGGGCCGCGGTACCGTTGTACGACGTCCACTGCAACCGACGAGATCCCCTCATCGACACCCCTGTTTTTCATCTCTATCTGCTGTTTTTCCTCTTTAGACATTTCACTGGCCTGACATATCTTAACCGCCTTGTGTAACGTGAGCTCCTCCGCCCGAAGCAACCGATCACGAACCTTCCCATCGCACACTCCACACACAATACGATCGCGAATCAAACTTTCTTCAAGATGTTCGAATTCACACTGCTGCGCGAGTAGTTTTAGAACCGTGACGTATTCGTCGATCGACTCGCCTGTCTCCTGATGTCTACTAAAAAATTTAAAGCGGCTCATCGTTGTGTTTTCTTTAGTTCCGAAATGGTCATTGAATTTTTTTAATAAGACATCGATATCTTCCTTGTTTTCGTCCTTCAAGAATTTGAAGGTGGTGTAGACGTCGTAACCTTCCGAGCCGATCAAATTAACCAGTAAACTGGCTTGTATACTTGTGTCCTCCTTGTTGACACCCGAAGCCTTTAAAAACACTATGAATTGTTGCTGCCATTTTCGCCACGCGGCCGCTCGCTGCGCGGGGCCGCCTTCTAGACTAAGTTCGGACGGTGGTCGGGCGTGTTCCATTACAAAACTATGAATTTACACTTTGCGTACACGTAACTTACACTCACTTAACGATATCTTACAGCAAAACGCAATAATGATTTTAATTAACTCGGACCGCTGCCACCATGATGTAAATGAAAGATCTGTTAGGCCAAGACTGATTTTTATTAATCTTTGAAGGTAGGTACACAAACTATAACGCAAATTGACTTATTACGAAATACCTACAAATTGACTTAGCATACAACATCCTCAGTACAATTTATATTACTTACTCATATTTACTACAAAGCACCACTACAACTTGATACATTACGTCACAATATCAACGATGGTAATTTTTTAAATATTCATGTTGCTGTGTTGATATTAGGCGACCAAAGCACTTAATACCAGGTGTACCTACATGAATTAGTTGAACAATGTGACACGGAAAATCTACGGTGATTACAAAATATGTGGTGTAGGTACATAGTTGATAAAAAGCGAAATTCGAAACGTACTCTATCTGACTTCATTTATATCTACAAACGTTGTTACTGTTGTCTGTAAATATAATTGAATCTCAATCCGCTAACCCAATTTAGATGTTTGGTATAGGGATAGTTTGAGACCTTGCGAGAGCATTTATGATAGCTTAATTCCCCATAATATGTTCCCTTACAATAATTTTAATTAATCAATGATGTTTGGAAGGCCATGAAAGGTAGAATTATCCTGGTCATATGCCATTAATTCAATAAGAAAGAAAACTCTTTTTTCCAGGGGAGCCGGGACGATGTTCTTTCACACTGAAATATGGAGGTGAAGAAGCATGACAAGCCGGGCAGTCTCTCGCCCGTCAAGTGTGCTTTGAAGAAGGAAGGAGACGATGCCAAGAGTGCCAAGTCTAGCAAGTCGGAGAAGGAACTGAGGCTACCTCCAGAGAAGTCTCCAACCGAAGACAGAAAGGAGCGAAGATTATCCAGAGCTAGTGAAAGTTCCAATAACACATTTGACAGGTACGCATTGTATTGTTTGGGTCTCATATGCATGGGGTCTAACATGGTTTTTCAGTACTAAAAGAGCTCTTACATTTTGTGGTACAAGTGACAATTAATATGCCAAGCACCTACAGTTTAATTCTGTAAGTGGTTTACTCATAATTCCCAAACTAACAGATATGTACATAAAACAACGAAAATACTTCGAAATAAATCTTTTGACCTGCTTATCGACATCAAAGTCCACTTTCATTAATATTTTCTAGACATTTCCAATGTACAGATTCGAGCCCGTAAATCTATCTATCCTATCCTATTAATATTATAAATGTGAAAGTTTGTGTATTTGTTTGTTTGTTTGTTTGTTACTCCTTCACGCAAAAACTACTGAACCGATTTTCATGAAATTTAGCACACACATAGAGGGCAACTTAGATTAACATATAGGATATTTTTTATCCCAGAAATCCCGCGGGATCGGAATTTACGCGGGAAAACCTTCTTCGCGTATGGGGTACTGAACCGATTTTCATGAAATTTGGCACACACATAGAGGGCAACTTAGATTAACATATAGGATATTTTTTATCCCAGAAATCCCGCGGGATCGGAATTTACGCGGGAAAACCTTCTTCGCGTATGGGGTATAAATAGCTTCTAAATATAAAACTAACAAGTCTGTCTTCCCGGAAATCCCGCGGGATCTGGAGTTACGCGGAATAAACTCCTGCGCGTAGTTGCGGGCTTAAATTTTTATGCGACCTTTACTAGGAGATTGAGGAAGTTTTGAAGCAACATATAGGGTACTGTTTATCCCTGAATTCCCGCGGGATTAGGATTCACGCGGTAAAAACTCATACCCGGGAATGAGGTCGTGGGTTCAGATGTTTATGGGACTTTCAGTGGGAGGTAGAGGAGGTTATGGAGCATTATATAAGCTACTTTTTGTTCCGGACTTCCCGCGGGATCGAGATTTACGCGGGAAAAACTTCCATGAGCGAATGAAGTCGCGGGCTCATTAATATCTATATATCGGGATATCTATACATAATATATCGGGAATCGAACCGGCTTTTTTTCTCATGATCAAGTTTATGTTGCTTTTTCGAGGGTCAGCATTGCTTTAGCTGGTCTTTATGTTTTGGCACCCGAATGAAAAACTACCAATGTAGTTTAAAAATATAATAGTTTGGAATGAAAAAACGTCCCGACGTTTGTATCTTAAAGTCTTTTTATCGATTTTCTCAAGATCTACATAACGGATTTTTGTACGGTATGATGTACGGTATGACTAAAACGTAGTAAAAAATCAACTATTCTTAGGATGTGTGGAGTGTGTCTTAATATGTGTGGGGTCGGGATTAACGCAGGAATAACTTTGTGACACACTGAATTCCACGCGGGCGGAGCCGCGGGCAACAGCTAGTACTTATAATAAATCTGTAGAGAGGTCAATTCTGTACATTAAATATATTTCCAAAATAACTATCAGGGGGTGATTAGGGATCGATACTGATGCCAAAAATGCAATCAGTAAAATTTTTGTCTGTCTGTCTGTCTGTCTGTCTGTCTGTCTGTCTGTCTGTCGGATGTATAACCGTTATAGAAACAAAAACTACTCGACGGATTTTAACGAAACTTGGTACAATTATTTTTCATACTCCCGCGCTGGTTATAGTATACTTTTCATCACGCTACAATCAATAGGAGCAGAGCAGTGAAGGGAAATGTTGGGGAAACGGGAGAAGTTACTCCATTTTTTAAGCTTCCGTCGCGTGTGCAACCTTAATGGTTAAAGCTACACAGAAATCATGTATGACGGAAATGTTCTCCTTAAAATTATATAAAAAATATTCCACGACAGCATATGTCTATCTTTTATGGTTGACTCACAATAACACGTGTAACTCCCGATAGCTTAGCAGTTCGAAGCTTTCTGATTAAGTATACCTATATTTTATCTACTCTTACGTTTATGACACTTAAGTGGGTGAAATAAAGGGGTGAAGTTTAAACGAAATTCACGCGGGCGAAGCCGCTGGCAAAAGCTAGTACTATAATATTTATGTAGCTTGACCCCGTGTAAGACTTGTTTCAAATCTTGTAAAAGCTTTCACAGCATCGGAACGATTCTTATGAAACTTTGCACATACACCGATCTCCCGTGACAATACAATATTATGATAGTTTATACTTGATTGTGAGGGTCTGGGCTCTCTGAATCGTGAGGTGGACTGTGGAACTTTTCAACTATTTCTAACTCGGTTTTGTTCTTACTAGGTATACTTTATAGGTACATGATAGAGAATAGGGTCTTTATGACTACAGAATATCTTTACAGTTTTA
Organism: Hesperia comma; assembly: GCA_905404135.1. Lineage (NCBI taxonomy): Eukaryota > Metazoa > Arthropoda > Insecta > Lepidoptera > Hesperiidae > Hesperia > Hesperia comma. The sequence goes on from FR990034.1 coordinate 7,047,555, forward strand.
TAAACTATCTTTGTTGTTATTTCATATTGAAATATGAAACGTTATAACTTTATTTTTAAATGCAGTTATTTTCCGTTTAACTTGCTTTCTAGATTGTTCGTACGTTTTATATTGAAAATTCTGCAGAAATCTACAGTATGTCCAATAAGAATATTTTTACTTTGGAAACGTATCAAGAATTCATATTCTGTACGAAAAGAGTAAAAAATGTCAAAATGAAATTTTATTCTTCTTTACTTTTAAAATTTAATTGGCTTCGTTAATTTCAAGTCTTTCAGTAAAACCATTTTACGTTTAAGCGATTGTTATTGTGGTTATTAATGAGTGTCGCGTTGTGAAGAACCAATGAAGAAATATCTTACATTTACTAGGTTTTTACAAGCGGCTTCGCCAGCGTGAGAGAGAAATAACGCCAAAATAAACGTGCCATTAGGTGGATATACGGAAAGGTCGAATGATCGACTGACGGTGCAGCCTTCTACCTTTTTTATTTACCTAATTTCAGTAGTTTGATGGTACCTACTGAGACTGCGACATATTTTTTAAAACTTTAAATACTTTTTTAAATCTGTCTTTAAAATCTGATAACTACTAAAATATCCAGTTTACTGACATTTTATGTGATTACGTGATTACAAAATGTTTTTTTCGTGCATTCAGTTGTATCTTAGTAATGGGTTTTTGACACAAAAATTAATTTACCTACTTCTAAAATGACTCGCAATTTTCATTATAGTCCCGACATAGATATTTGAAAAAACATAGATGTTTTCATAAAAGCGCTTTGGAAGCCATATTGAACCGCAGCGCCTCGTCGCCCTGCCTTTGTTGGGAGACTAGCGTGGAATTTAATATCCATTCGTAGTTCATGTCTAGTTCCGTAATTTTATTATAACAAACCTCGATTCGGCTTATAACGACAAAAGTTGGAAAAAATATATTCACTGCATTTTTTAATCAATCGAGGGTTAGCACTTTTATTGCATTTTTTGCTTTTTTAAGGGCGGAAACATATTTGGCTAGGCAATTTGGTGGTGTATTCCTCGTCGTTCCAGTGTAGGTTGACCGACGATTGTCGTCGACTTTCGATGTATTTTTGACTTTTTGTCTTTTCTAGGTCTCTCTCTGCAAGAATCATCATTGACGATCGCAGATGTAGAAGTATTTTTTTCCCGCGGGATAAAGTTAAAAGATATGAATAGTATTTATGTTGAAAGGATTATTTAAAAGCGTATATCGTGTAAAAATTATCATTAATACAATCTTGCAATAATGATCAGCAATAAATTATTTTCTTTTTACTAAAAATCAAAGATTTGTCAAACATTTAATAAAAAATCTTTACACAAATCCTTTTACCTCTCATCTTTAAAACTTCTAGAACATCAGGTATACTTATTTATTTCAACGAAGTTATTGATAATAACTGATGAATAAATTGAAATAGGTACATAAACATGACATCCGTGAAACGCCTGATGTAATCATACTGAATTTTCGAATACAAATATAATTTCTAAACAATGAATGTCTCAAAGCAAAGCGAGATAGGGTCACTCGTATAACTTTAAATAAAGAACGTACAGCATTTTCGTTATTGCTTCAAAGCGAGAGACTCTACAAATAAAGAGGAAATAAATCTAACAACTTAAAGGCTCTTTGCAACTGATATTTTCATGTCCTCTGAGACGAGTAAAACCGTAAGGTATCATAGGTTGAATTATGGTACAATTATGGTGATTATAAGTGTAATATAAATAAACAATAGTTAGCGTATTTTACTGGATAAAAGTTTAAAATTTTTGGAAAAACACATTTGAAAAAACAGATACTTATAATGTGCATTAATAGAGAAGGAAATTATAGAGATATACCTAATATGGGTTGAAAATGTTAAAATTATGAAGCAAAACTTATTATACCATAATTATTAATCTGGATCAAAAATAGTACAAATTTAATGATAATTAATTACATTAATTCATCACACTGCGCCTTCGCTAAACTTGCATACATAATTAAGTATGTTCCCTTCGCAATGATTAAATGTGACTACATTATAACTTTTCCCCGATCTTCATCTCAAGGGCATGAAGTTTTCGTTCAGGGGTAATCATTGTATAGTTTTGTTACAATAGTACCGCAGCACAACTAGATGTACTTAGGTATAATTATAAGCAACAGCAGATGGACCCTTTGATATTCCTCAAATTAATTATCTAGTAATTTATCAAAAACTCATTCGTAAAACTTTTCGTACTAACCTATCCTTGTGGATTATCTATCCAATTAATTCCAATCAAAATAGAGATCATGGATAGATAACCAATTGAAAGTCTTTAGAAACTATAACTAACCTTATGGCCGACTTTCAAATCCCGAGATATATTCTGTCATAAATTAGCTCACTAACAACGAAACGTTTGCTTCGGTTGTATTGATTTATTACTTCTTAAGCGTTTTCTGAACCGCACTGGGTTTTGTTTTACGGGTAATTGCCATCCATTCTTGGAAATGTGGTTGGATTCTATAGGTACCTCTCTCATTGGTTCAAAATATAGCCTCGCTAGTTCTTCGATGAACAGTGCTGTGTCAAAGATATTTTTCTGTTACTCTCATATTTAATCTACTTATAGTCCATTGAAATATTTTTTGGATTAGCAACTCATAACTCCATATCGTATACGTACTTTGATGATCTAATGTCTAGATTGAGCGTCGCCCTACAATGAAAACAAAAAAAAACAGGCAACAATATCAAGCATGTGTGCGTGCAGGCGATGTTTTACACGTTCGTCTATTGTCTATGTGTGCGTGATCAATCATACAATTGGCCACAATTTTTTGACACATTTGCGCGGATTCGATGTTCCATCTGACATTAGATCATCAAAGTATACGTATTATATCGTAACCCGTAATCCTTGTCTCGCAAGGAAAAATAATGCAAATGGTTTTAAGTGGCTTCTGATAAACCTCTTGTGTTCCTAACACGGAAATCTACAAAACAATATTCGTCCCATCTCAAAAATAAATACCTACTTGAACTTTACAAACCTGCCATTTCTCCAACTGGGTTATTAAATTTAAAAAAATATATGAAAAAGGTACTTAATTATGATATAATTATTTGACGACACGCAAGTGCCTAGAAGTGATAATATATAATCGGTGATAAACCAATTACTTCTAATTAGGTTTTAATTTTTAATTAGGTTTAGATTAGATTTTGGAAAGCTTGCAAATAAATATCAATTTAGCATGCACATCATCTATTGATGTCACTTTATGGGCACTACTCGCTCTCGCTTCTCTTCGTGAAACATGTCCTTTACGTGTACAAATATGAAACGTTATCCCATTTTTGCAACATTATTTATTGATGCTCAGCTCCTATTTGTCGTACCGTCATGTTTTATAGGCTTAAACCTTTCTCGATAAATGGGCTATCTCTCACAAAAATAGTTTTTCAAAATGCGCTAGTTGTGCCTGAGATTAGTCCGTTTAAACAAACAAACTCTTCATCTTTATAACATTAGTATAGATTTAATGTAAAAGAACAGAAACATATTAAAAGTGTCGTTCATTTCGTCGCTCGGAGCTGGCAATAGTACAAGTCAATACGCAGAGTACGAGGTTACCCCCACATCGTTAAACCCATGACTGACTCCATCCGTTAGCTACTATATCGAGAATAACAAACTAAATAAACTATAGGATCAATGCTTTTACGTAGTAGGAGAAATGGTCAACAGAACTTGATATTGGTAAAAGGTTTTCTGTACTTATGTACGGGGAAATATCGTTTACCTTTTATCATCTCTGTTGAGAAACAACAAATACTTTATTTTATTAAAATTAAAAAGGTGCTTTTGCTACTCTGTGCTAGATAGGCTATGATTGTCTATGTTGTCTATGTAATTGTTCTCTTGCAATAAATGCGTCTTCGTGGTAGCTCGTTTCCATGTGCAACTTGCGTTTTATTTAATATCATCATCTATTCACGGTGACTACTTCCACACCACATTCATCAGGTTATGGGCCCAGGCACCCAGTCATCAAGAATAAACAGATTGGTGGTATTAAAGTTACGGTAAAAGTAACAATTCGGCACGGCGGTCAAGTCGATGCATGCGGCGGTCAAGTCTGCAAATGGCGGTCAAGTCAATAAAATTTATCGAGTAAGTGCACTGAATACTTTAGTATATCATGGATAATTTCAATGGAAACGGTGGTCAAGCCAAATTGGAAGGCCCGGGAAACTGGCAAACCTGGAAGTTCACTATAACGGTGATGCTCAAAGCAGCGGGGCTTTATGGCGTCGTTTGCGGTGATACAAAATGTCCGGTGAAGGACAAGGATAACAAGGACGAATATTTATCGTTGTTTAATGAGTGGCAAGCGAAGGACGCAAAGGCACAAGGAATGTTGGTTACGAGGCTGGCGGAAAATGTAATTGCACAGGTTATAAGTGCTCAAACCTCTTACGACATTTGGTCTAAGCTACATACAATTTACGAACAAAAAAGTGAACTATCACTGCACTTGGCACAGCAAAAGTTCTTTGCACTGCAGTATAAACAAGGCGAGTCAATGTCAATGTTTCTAGGAAGAGTAGAACAGATTTTATCAACACTCAAAGCGTTAGGAGCAGAGGTGAATGAAAGCATGGCTGTCACCAAAATTACAACAAGTCTACCTGATAACTATCAACATTTTATATCTGCTTGGGAGTCTGTACCATTGGAGAATCGTAAACTAACAGAATTATCAGCGCGTTTGCTAGTGGAGGAACAACGGTATAAGGCAAAGACTGAGGAACAAACATCAGCTTTAGCAGCGGTCAAAGCAAGTAGAAAATGCTTTAAGTGTGGTAAAATTGGTCATTATAAACAGGATTGTAAGTATAAAGGTAAACAAGGTGTAAACAATGGTAATAAGTATTGTAAAAACTGTAAAAAATCTGGTCATTTATTAAAAGATTGTTGGTTTAAAGACAAAAATCACAGTAAAGATAATGCGTTTCCTGCATCCATAATACATGTACCAAATGCACAATGCTCTTCAATAGACATGTGGGTAATGGATAGTGGTGCATCTGAACATATGTGTTACAATAAATGCTTATTTACTCAGTATGAGGTGTTAAATATTCCAAGAAAAATAGCATTAGGTGATGGTAAAATCATAACAGCTATAGGCATAGGAAATGTGGTATTAGAAGCATATAATGGTAAAGAATGGATAAGATCAACTTTATATAATGTTTTATATGTTCCAGACTTAAAATTAAACTTATTTTCAGTTAGTGTTGTAACAGACAAAGGCTATGTATTTAATATGAACAATAATGTATGTAAATTGATAAAAACTAGCAATAACCAGATAGGTGCATTAGCATATCGTAAAAATAATTTATATATAATGGAGTTTAGATATATCAATACTCATGTATGTGTTGGTCAGTCGAATATTGATATTTCTGAATGGCATAGTAGGATGGTTCATCAGGATATTAAGCAGGTTAAAGATATGTTGGAAAAATGTAACATAGAGTATACAAATAACTCAGAAGGTTCAACATGTGTGTCATGTCTTAAAGGTAAAATGCATAAACAACCCTTTCCATTAAGTTCTAATGTGTCTGAACGTACAGGTCAGTTATTACACATGGATTTGTGTGGACCAATGGAAGTCACTTCATTGGGTGGTGCAAATTATTATTTATTGATTAAGGATGATTTCAGTCGGTTCAGGACAGTTTACTTTTTAAAAAATAAATCAGAAACTACTACAAAGATTACACACTTTTTGCATTACATCACACAAAATCTAGGTTTTAAAGTTGATATTATCAGGACAGATAATGAATTAGAATTTATTAACAATAACATGAGGACATTAACTGCTAGTATGGGTATAATACATCAGACTAGTTGTGCCTACACTCCACAACAAAATGGATGTGCTGAAAGAGAAGTTTGTACAGTAACAGAAGCGGCTAGAACTTTGTTATTGGATAGTAATATGAATAAAAGCTTGTGGGCTGAAGCTGTTAACACAGCTGTGTATGTGTTAAACAGAACAGGTAAGAGTAGGGTTAAAGATATAACACCTTATGAATTATGGTTTAATAAGGGTGTTTATGACATTACAAAATTAAAGATATTTGGAAGTAAAGTTGCAGTTCATGTTCCTTATCAAAAGCGGTGTAAATGGGACTCTAAATCTGAGATAGGTTATTTTGTTGGATATGGTGAAAACACAAAAGGTTATAGAATATATTTTCCAAATAAAAACGATGTCTTAATTAAGAGAGAGGTTATATTCATAAAAGGGAGTTCAAGTATTGGTAAAAATTGTGAAACATTTACACAAGAGCCTTATTATCCTTCTGATAATAATGACATTGAAAATAATGAAATTAATGAGGAGTATCATAGTTTTTATGAAGAGGGCATGTCATCCAGAAAATCAGATGAGAGTGTGTTAGATACATCAGTAGAACAAATAGATAATGAAAGGGAGGATGGTGAGTTGACGGCTGAAAGTCCTTGTGTACAAAGTCCTAACACACAAGTATGTGAGATACAGGAACAATCTCCTCAACCTGTATCAGTTGTGTCTGGCAGTCAGGAGAACTCTAACACTATGTCAAAAAGAAGTCGAAAGAGACCGGCATGGATGGATGATTATGAAACTAACCTTTTAACATTATATAATGAACCATTAACATATGAGGAAGCTTTAAATACTAGTGATAAAAATATGTGGCAAGAGGCTATTCAAAATGAGTTAAATGTTTTAAAAGAAAATAATACATGGTCAAATGTTACGGATATTCCTGAAGGTACTCAGTTGATCTCAAGTAAATGGGTTTTTAGAATTAAAGACGATAATGGTAAAAAATTATACAAAGCAAGATTAGTGGCTCGTGGTTTTGAACAGAGAGACAGTGATTTGGAAGTTTATTCACCGGTTGCCAAGTTGTCTACATTTAGAGTATTGATGGCTATAGCTAGGCAAATGAATTGTTTAGTACACCAAATGGATGTTGTAGGAGCCTTCTTACACGGTGATCTTTTAGAGGATGTTTATTTACAGTTGCCTTCTGGAGAAACATGTAAGCTAAACAAGTCTTTGTACGGTTTAAGAAAATCCCCCAAATACTGGAATAAAAAATTTGATACTTTTATGCATAAATTAAATTTCAATCAGTCAAAGAACGATTTTTGCCTGTATCATCGAAAACAAGATAATAACTTCATGTTTGTTTTACTGTACGTTGATGACATATTGTTTTTTGCAAATGATAATGTACAAGTAGAGTATTTTAAAAAGGAATTACAAAAGAATTTTAAAATGAAAGACTTGGGTTTGGCAACAAATTTTTTAGGTATAAATATTGTACAAAACAAAGATAAAACAGTAATATGTCAAAGTAAATACTTGTTAAAGGTTCTTGAAAAATATGATATGAAATCCTGTAAACCTATAAGTACACCAATGGATCAGAATTTTAATTTTGAGTTGCTTAGAAGAGAGAAGTCTGAAAGTCCTGAGATAGAAAGGAAATGTAGGCAGTTAATTGGTAGTTTAATGTTTGCAGTTTGCGGAACAAGGCCTGATCTGTGTGTATCTGTTAGTTTTCTTAGTCGATTCCAACATTGTGCAAGTGTCTTGTTATATAAAGCATTGAAACGGGTACTACGTTATGTAAAGGGAACTTTAAACCTTGCATTAGTGTATGGTATTGCTGAAACAGGACTACAAGGCTTTGTTGATGCGGATTGGGCAGGAGATATTAAGGACAGAAAGTCAACGTCAGGATATTTATTTAAAATCAATAACTGTTTAGTATCTTGGGCATGTAAAAAACAACAAAGTGTATCTTTATCATCCACTGAGTCAGAATACATTGCATTAAGTTTAGCTATATCAGAGGCCTGTTGGTTAAAGAATTTGTTAAACGATTTTGGTTTTGTCAAAAATGAAGTGACTGAGATTTATGAGGATAATCAGTCGGTAATAAAATTAGCTTCTAATAATGATAATAATAAAAGACTAAAACATTTGGATATTCGGTATCACTTCATTATTGATAAAATACAGGAAGGTTATATAAATTTAAAATATGTAAAAACTGATAATAATATTGCTGACATGTTAACAAAACCACTTGGGAAGATATTATTTCATAAATTTAGAAATTCATTATTGCTTGAAACTGTTCAGTGAGTCTAATAAAATGTGTAAAGTTACCTATAGTTCATAAGTAAAAAGGCAGATTTGCCATATAATGTAACTTAATTGAAATACAAACTTAAAGTAAATGTAAAGTGTTCAGAGTTTGAATTATAAGTTTTGCCGAGTTACATTGAGGTAGTGAAGTATGTGAGTCAGGAGTTATTATAAGTAAGGAGTTAATTCTTTTAGTTTAAATCTATTAATGATAAATTGTCTTGTCTTGTAATAATAAAAGGGGTAGTAAGTTAAGAATATAGGAAACAAGTGTAATGTAACATGTAATAAGGTATTAAGTAGATTTTCTGTAAGTATTGTTTTCTATGTGATAAAGCATTTGTTGAGGGGGGGTGTTGAGAAACAACAAATACTTTATTTTATTAAAATTAAAAAGGTGCTTTTGCTACTCTGTGCTAGATAGGCTATGATTGTCTATGTTGTCTATGTAATTGTTCTCTTGCAATAAATGCGTCTTCGTGGTAGCTCGTTTCCATGTGCAACTTGCGTTTTATTTAATATCATCATCTATTCACGGTGACTACTTCCACACCACATTCATCAATCTCACATATCGAAGGTTCTGGAAATTTATACACTTTGCACTAGTTACAACTTATTTTGACTTTGCTGTAGGTACTTACACACCTCTTACATTTTAATTCCTTCTGATCAATATATTTTCTAAAATTAATTTCAAGCTTCTACGCTACGTTGCGCTATAAGAAACTCTTGTGAATAATTAAATGATCATAGACTTATCAAGACAATTAACAGTTAAAATGGCAAGCCATCTTGTTCTGAAGACCAATAAACTTTGGCGAAGAAATGAATTAAAGTGACGACTATGCCTTTGAAAACGGAGCATAAGATGCCCCCTGAAGACTTGAAATAAGTATCATTCGGTCTTAGTGAATATCGCAAATTAAAAAAAAATTAAAATAATATATAATATATAATTTAAATTATCTATCAAATCCCTTTATCTTTGAAATGAATAGATTATTGGATGGTAAATTGATTGGCTGTTGACAAAAAACAGTACCTCTCCTAAAAAACCTAAAATTCATTTACGATCAATCGAAGCACCCAGCTAATACAATAAGAACTCTTTGATATTTAAAAGTCAATTACAAGTAACGAAGCAGGCTGCCTTTTCATGCCATTAAAATTCACAGTATACATATTCCCGTTGTAAACAGTTGCTAAAGTCATTTAATTCTAACGACATGCCTACGTCCCCTAGAGATACCCTATGAAAATTTAACCCTATGTTTGCCTTGCTTAGTTACACTGGAAAAACTAATTTTCAATATTTTACATACAAGTGAATTTTTTGCATAGTAGTACGCAAAAGCTAGTCTCTAATAAATTGTTCCAATGAAAATAAGTAAACTAATAGAATACTATAAGTACCGGAATTTTAACTTTACTTTATATATATACCTACAATTCATAGCTTTACTTTAGATGAAACATTTTAACACACTAGTTGATAAATGGTTACATAAGCAAATATAATTTATAATTGTAATTGGTTTATCACGGTACGCCAGAATGATTTATGAGATTACGGTTATTCAAATCAAGCTAATGTTACGCGAATCACAAATGTAATACATTAATGAGAATATCTAAAGGACCGTTTCCATTATGTTCCATCCCTAACTTTCATATGATGACTTAAATAAATCTGGTTCCACTTGTACCTAAAGGGTAAAACTAAAAACCTTTTTATTATACCTCCATTGTTTACCATAGGACTTTCTTGAACGAAAATAGTTAGAAAGCTAAGAAGAAAGCCTGTAACTGCGGCTTCACAACAAATACCTACTAGAAATTTAAATTACTAAAATTAATAGTGATCCTCATATTTGGGATCCTCATAGTTCCTCATCCTCAAGTTTTCACTAATTGTCGCTGTGATGAAATAATGTACCCAGCGAATTCTACCGTATGTATTCTCTTCATAATACAATTTTAACGATTTTATTATTTTTTTCTTTTTTTCGTTGAAAATATTTGCTAACGCTAAGACTTATTTTTATACATAACTTACGAAAAGGGAACGTTCCCAAAAACACAAATTCTTGCTACTTTTTTTTATCATCAATCATCATCGCTATTTTATTTCTACCACCTTCTTAATCTCTTTCTGTACTGAACATATTTCAGACGAACAAATGTGTCCTGTGTTTTTAAAATGAATATACGACTATACGTAACGCACAATGCGCTAAAAAACATCGTTTTAAAATTTACTCAGCAAATACAAAACGAAACAAAAGTTGTGCGCGACAAAACCGCGTAGAGAGCAATATGGCCGCCGCGCAGTGTTGAAACAGATGTCCAGTTAAACAAGTAGAACTAATATTTACCAAGCACCATACCCTCGTTTATAAAATGCTTTTTTGATTATTTTATGTTTGACAGAAAATAGGCTTTTAGCTTTATTAAGCTTGAAGTTTCTCCTCAAATTAAAGCCAATTAACCGATTGATCAGTGGCATAAATAGGAACTATTTGTAACTAAGACGGTCTTTAAATTAACAAGCCTTAGTATTATTATAAATCAGATTCCACAGATCCCTAGAAATTTAAACACATTTATGCAAAAATAGCTTTTTAATAAAAAATAATAATAATAATTAATGTGTGCTTAGGAAGCGTAGCGATTACGAGACTTGCTGACTTTATATTTTATTTAGTGTTAGCGGTATTTAGTCTTAGTGAATAAAACAGTTAAATACCGCGATAGTTTGTTGACAACCGTTAGTATTGCCATCTGTCATCACCATCGAGAACTAAAACAAGAACTGGTGATCAGGTGATCTAGTTCTGGCTATAAAAGAGTGCGAGAGTGATAGTCGAGATGATTCGCCTGAGTGGGAAGTCGAGATAGTCAAGTCATCTAGTAATTACTTACTATTGTACCCTGTGCTATAGAACGTATTATTATTATGGTATATTAAGGTGTTGCTTATATTAAGAATTGAAGGGGATGATGACAACATATATAGATATGTATTATGGGCATATTGGAACGGCCCAGAATCTTGATACCTACTGATGCCAGTACACCACTTGTAAAAAGCAAAAGAATACGGCCCCTACATGGTTATTAGGCTGAAGGCTGTCTGGCTACCACCATCTTGTTAAGTCAGCCGCCAAAAGACTGTTTGCCAAAATTCTGTTTGACAATAATAACTTTCCTTCTTTCCTCGTCCTTTTTTCTTGGTCTGCAACGCATCTTTTTTAGTGTCACTGATGTCCATGTCCATTGGTAACTGTGGCCACTTACCATTAAGAGGCTCATCTACTCCTTTATAATGTTGACATATCGATATGTCTTCCATATGTATGAAGACTGAAGAAAATAATCATAATTCAATTAAAACCAGGAATTTAAAATTTCTAAATTAAAAATGTTGTTCACAGGCAAGATTCGAAACCTACGCTCAGCCCGAAAGTCTCTCGAAAATACTTCACTAACTGGAAACAAGCATGCGATAAGACGAAAGACAAAACAAAGGAACTCCTGAAACGTTGGCGAACGTTGCCAGAGGCCGAAGGAAGTGAGGGCCAGATGCAGGCCACGCCATCTGGAGACGAGGAGAAACATCACGGGTGGAGTGTGCATGTTTGGAGTAAGTACATCTTAACAAAATATCAACATTTTTTATGAAATCAAAGTCGAAAACTAGCATGCAGCACTACCCTTCCGCTGCCGCCCATGATAACTGCAAACGATTAGAACACGACTCATAAAGAACGCGAATGGAGTACAGAATGGTTAATTACTAGGTTACTTTTTAAGTAAATATAGAAGTGGACCAGAGTGTTTGTTCTTTTTAGTAACAGCATAGTCTAAGTAATAGTCCAGCAAGTACTCGTAATTGTTAGTGGGAGTCTCGTTCTGATTCGGTCTCTGGTGTATTGCTACCGTTGAGGACTGAGATGGTTGCCTCTCAAATAGGAATTATTATTTTGTTTGTTTGCTTCCATTACAGAAATATACCTAAGAAGCCTTGTTTAATTGGTAAGCACAATACAATGGTGGTCTTATCGCTTACAAGCGATTTCTTTCAAACAACCCATTTCCATTTAGATTCTGCCCGTTCGCAATTTGGTGGAATGAAAAAACTTTTTTCCGTTTTGCAACCTACTAATTATAGAGTTGATATAGTACCTAGTACTTTTATAGGTTAACCAGGAATATAAAAGACCTCGCCATATTGCGGTAATCTCATGGAACTAAATCTTTCTAAACGTCATTCGTAAATTGATTGTCAGCGAGTAAAAAGTCATGTCATTGTTTTGTTTAATTGACTGCTTAATTTGTGCTAAAATGCCAAAACCTATTTTATAGTCGTGAAAGAAAAGTGGTTTTATATTTGCTTAAACAACATTTCCTTTAAAATAACACTTATTTCCTTCAATAACATTTCTGACTTTGTTATTAAAATGACAGAAGCGTTACTATAACTCACTTTAACTACTGTTGCCATAATAATTTGTTTCATAGTTGGTCTCTTTAGTGCGTGAGTGTAAGACTAAGTACATTACAATTATTCTTATGCCTACAAAATATTAACGAAGCCGGATCAATCAGGAGGCCGTTTCAGTAGAAAGTAACATTCCCATCAAATAAATACTTTGCATAATATATTATGTTGATTAAATTTATTAATATTACAAAATATACCATTTTATACGAAAACATTTAAATAAAAATATCTTATGCAACCACAGAAATATATTCGCGAAGTAATTTTTTCAAAACATCTTCATAATCATGAATTTAGGAGCCCCGAAACAATTTGCATAATAACTTCCTGAAATATGATCCCACTTCTTTGAAATTCTAACAGCTTTCCTCAACTTTATCATAATTTATTTAGCGAAATATAATGTTGACGTGAACTGAACTTAATCTTGGCACAAACTTACACCTGTTCTAAACAATTGGCCTGAATTAACAATTCAAGTCACTTTACTTCTTTTTCTATGTACGTCTGATAGAAAAAGAACTGTAGACCTCTAGTAAGCGTGACCAACTTGGGATAGCACAAGAAGGGGAGAAGGGACGATTGTAGGTATGTGGCACAAGAATAATAAAAATTTATTATGCTTACTGCTAAGTTTTTTTCATGTAAAAAAACTGAGTAAAAAAAATTAGTATCTAAACTGTATATAAAGGTTTACTTAACTATAGATTAAATAAAATACCTACCAATTATGACGTCTCGTAAAATTCCGTTCATTTTATTTCTTTGTGATTTATTAGTTCACAATAACGAATATTTATGCTGCATACCTGATTAGCGTAAAATTATTTTATAATCGTCATGGCTACGTGTCACAACTTGTTAGGCTAAATCGAAAATAAACCACCATAATAATTCCCTTTTTTTCCTTTCATATTATGAGTAATGAACACGCAAAGCAACCACTTTCATATTAACCTAACCGAGAATTTCTAACTCACTCACAGGATGAAAAGAACGCAATATACTCTACGTTCTTTCATATATGAGTGCTCGCTATCTGCGCTCCATGTTTCCATTTTGTTACCCCGTAGATGGAATGTTTCGTAGATGCAATGGAAATTGTTATTTATCACCCGACTACAGCAAAGAAAAAAGGAAGGTTGTGATCATAAGCATATAATATGATATTAGCTGTATACGATAATAATATCTGCTATATTATAATAAAACTGTAACTGATCGCTGTTTGTGCACCCTAAATAGATAAGCTGTGCAGCAACATATAGGTAGGCTATAATCGCAACTCAACCATACCAATATTATAATTGCGAAAGTCTGAATGTCTGCCTTTCTGTGAAGCTTTCGCTGGTAATCACCGGCCTTATTCGGATGTAATTTTTGATGGAAATAGTCGAAGACACTGCGTCAAAAATAAGATACTTTTTTTCAAAAATGAGCCCGTAAAGAGTTTAAATAAATAAATAAATAAATAAAATAAAATAAAAAAGCCTTTTATTTCTTGCTTTTAACTTAAAAAAACAGAAATTTGACTATCATTAAAGTAATTAAGTATATTATTTTCAATTAACAATAAGCATTCCTAAAAAACAATTTTAATTAATAAATAAAATCAATCATTAATAATTATTATTATAATCTTATATTAATAAATCTGGTATATTAAAATTATGTGCATTTAATAAAGTTAAAAATAAAAAATTATAAAATTAAATAACCAAATAATTTAAAAAATTAAAAATTAAAAAAATTTTGCTAAATTATAAACAAAAAATTTAAAAATAAAAATTAAAAAGTAAAAAATTTTAAAATTTAAAAAATGATTGATAGTCAAAATTAATAAATTTGATTTTTTGTTTTAATTTGCAAGAACCCCTCTTAGGTAAAGGCCTCCTCCAGAGAGTGCCATCTATCCCTGTCCTTGGCTAAAATCATCCAGTCCTGGCCAGCAGCAGTATGAGTAATATCGTCAGCCCATCTCGCAAGCGGTCTTCCTACCTTCCTGTGTCCTGAGGGACCTGCCCACTCTGTTACACGTTTTGACCATCTGTTGTCATTCTGTCTTAGTACATGACCAGCCCATTTCCATTTTAATTTCATGGCAAAGGTTAATGCATCAATCACATCTGTTTTTTCCCTAATAGTTTTGTGACGTATTTTATGAATTTTTTTAATTTTTAGCATGCTTCTCTCCATGGCTCTCTGCGTAGTTTTAATTCTGTGTTTAGCTCTATATGTAAATTTCCAAGTTTGGCATGCATATGTGAGGGAAGGTAGGAGACATGTATTCATTATTTTTCTTTTCAGCTTTATAGGGAAATGGCCTTTTAAAACCTCTTTCAAGCTCCAAAACTTATTCCAAGTTTTCTGTGCTCTTCTTGCTATTTCTTGTTCGTTGTTTTGTGCGTTGAACGATATCTGTTTTCCTAGGTAAATATAGCTTTCTACATATTCCAGTTGAGTGTCATTCAGTTTGATAGGTTTTTGCATGCCATTCGTCATTAATTTAGTTTTACTGTGATTTATTTCAAGGCCAACTTTTGTACTGCCTTCATAAAGAGTTGTTAGCATATATTCCAGATCCTTGCTATTCTCGGATATTAAAACAAGGTCATCGGCGAATCTCAAATGTGAAAGATGGTTTCCATTTATATTTATTCCCATTTTACTCCAATTTAGTTTACCTATTATTGATTCTAAAATCGCTATAAAAATTCTGGGAGACATTGGGTCGCCTTGCCTGACTCCTCGTTTGATTTCTATGGGTGGTCCTATGGTCTCCAGTTGTATTCTACTTTTACTTTTGTTGTAAATATCTTGTAATATTTTTATGTAGGTTAGATTAACATTTTGTGATTTCAAAGTTTCCCATATTGAAGCATGTGATACAGTATCAAAAGCTTTTTGGTAATCTATGAAAGCTATGTAGAGCGTTTTTCGAAACTCTTGATATTTTTAAGAGTTTAAATACTGAATGAAAATTTGTTTTAAAAAATTAATCTTATGAGAAAAGATAGCTGATGACACAAGATCAAACATAGCTACCTATGTTTTCAAAAGCCAACCACTAGGGGGCTGAAATGGGGCAAATTATTAAAGTTTCCCGAAACGAAACGAGGACGTTCACTACTTAAAGTATAATTTCACATATCAAATGAAAATCCTTAATTGTAACATTTAAAATACTATTTATAAACATACCTACGTAAAATGTTTCACCAAATCTGGTCCGGTTAATAAAGATTTTAATAATTCTATTGTACAAATGTGGGTTACATTTTTTGCTTTAAGGTTTCAGGGTCACGTAAGAAAATGATACCTCCCTTGAGCCAAACCCGATAAGCTGGTCCCAGGAGAGTTCTTCAACTTCGAAAAGTATCTTTTCTTTGCCGTCCTTGCTAGCCAACCGTAATGAAAATAATGCCGGATTTTATAACAGGCTGGGCTATGAATGAATGAGAAAAGACGCAAATTACGAACATCATATTTATTTTTCTTTTCAACAAATTGATATCTTCTTTACCTATCTATAATATTTCTGTATTTTACACTAATTATTTAAAAAAATATAATTTAAGTAGTTTAAGAGTATCCATTCTGAAATAATTTTAGACGGAAATATGTATTAAATTACTCTGTTCGATTAAGGTCGGTCAAATAATAATGCGACAATGCGACGACCACGCGACGACTATAAAATGCCAATTATATTACTGTCCTTAGCACCCAATGTCATAGTGACTTTGACAATAAGAAATGTTCAAATCAAAATCTTGTAGGTTGATGGTAGGTTGGGGGTTTGCTAGGATATTTAGATCCAATAAATTCTTGACCGACCAGATGCCTGAGAACGGTAATCACTAAATAATGAGCTCTGATACGAAAAAGAAGACCATACAAAAGCAGCAAACCAACGAGAAGGAAATAAAGAAGGAAGAAATAGCACCATCACCGGGAATATGTCATCGTCGTACTAGGAAAAGCAATATAAAAGAGGAAGGCTTTTACAAATATAAGAATATGATTATTCGGAATGTAAGATCCCAGGAAATAAAGACAAATAATAGAAAAGTGAACAAACGCCCGAAGAAGCGCACGAAAGTGCACAACGCTAAAGGAATGCAGACTGGCAAGAAAGGAAACGGTGACTGAGTGAGCTGACAATCTGCAAACGTGCAAACGTGTTTTATTATTCTTTGTTATTAAATAATCTTAATAAGTACTATGCATCTTACATTTCATGTAGTTAAGCCATGTTAAACTTAAACGGTAACACCTAAAACTATATCTCTGCTGTGAAAATGAATTATTCTCTATTGTTATAAAGTTCATCCATCGTATTCCAATTGATCATATTCGCAGTAGGGTCGTGTTTTAATGTCATTGGGCTTTGTTCCGTGTTGTCAAATACCAAGTGGTCGTATAATTCATGAAGTTAAATAAATATCTAAAGATTTTATTTTCCCTTGATTAACTAAACTTAATTGTTGCAAAAGTTTGTTATCAATCAAATTCAAGTTGTTACGTCAGAAGGCTTCCTTCATGATTTATTAACGAATGCTATTTAAAGATAACAAATAAGCAATGAAGCGAAGAAGCCATCAGAAAATTTTGCCAAAGACATATCCGGTCCAAATTGCTAAACTCATTCGATAACTTACACTCAGACACGAGCCGCCGGGCTCGAAGCACTTCAAAGTAAGCTTAAATCTGAGCTGGATAGATCCTTGTCGTATTTAATCTTCCAGTGTGACGCAATACAGGTCCACGGACAGTCGGGGCCATGTTTTATTCCAACCTTTCCGCTCTGCTGCAGGTAAAGGAATATTTTAAACGACTCATGGCTGATTCGTTTGAGCTCCATTCATGAAATGTTAATCGTTGTATGCTTGTTTCGTTTCGCTACCGGTTTTTAAAAATCCAGTTTTTCTTTCGTATATAAGTACTTTATGGATGAAATATAAATTCCAAATTTTAGCATCTCGTGACGATGAAAGTCTTCTACAAAGTTATCTTATAGATCAGGTCAGTTACAAGGGTAAGACGTGTCTGAAGGTCTACCTTCCTTTTAAAATCATTATTGAAGGAATTTAATAGTTTTTAAGCTATTGTATAGCTTTTATCGCGGGCCTTGGGCGCGGGGACCGAATGCAAAAATTTCGTAACGAAAATTTATTACACCCTGCACACAGACATAGTTACTATGTCTATGCACCCACACATCGATAAATACCAGAACTTTTAACTGAGTTAACTAACTTTTACTTTATAACGGCTAAACCGATTTGGCTAATTTTAGTCTTGAAATATTCGTGGAAGTTCAGGGAAGGTTGCAGCGATGAGAAAATATGAAAAATTGCGAGGAAAATACTAAAAAAATGAAAATTTTAATTTCCCATACAAATCTTACCTGTCAAACATTTGATTTTCGCCCCGTCGGTTCGGTGTTTTAAGAATAATTACATGTAGATCTGGATTAAATAAGGCGTTGGAATCGACAACATGTATTCATAATAGTCGAATTATCGCGTATTTAGATTTAAAACATACAAAATAATAACATGACATAAAATAATGACACTATATTAATGACTTGAGGGTGATAGAGACAGTGCCATACAGGCAAAGCAAACTGTAAGGCACTGTCTCTGTCACCCACACGTCATTCACGCGCCAAAAGATCGTTGTAGGACTTAAATGTCAAATGTCAATTTTCTTTTTAAAAAGAATTATTTTGTCAACTGAAATAGTTCTTATGCTTTTGTTCAGAATATTTAAATCTTCTTTGCACAAATTAATGCATTATCCGTTTCTAATAAAGATTAAAATGTCTTGCACCTATGATGTGACGTTATGATGTACGTATTCTTAATAGCGGCTACAAACTCACGCCGAGAACCCCCGAGAACACCCGAGAAGCGTGAATGTGATCGGTTTCTCGCAGTCTCGTTCTCGGGCTCGCCTGTGCTCGGATCGGTGTCGGTATTTTTGCCCGCTTCAAAGGGTTTCTCGGACGAGAAAAGAGAACCGTATTCACATTCTCGTTCGGTCTCAGTGGGACCGTTGTGTGTTTTTGTATTTAAAATTTACATTTCTAGTTAAAATTATCTACTGTCTGTGGTTACCAATTATTATTATTATTTTAGTACTTATATTAATTTATTTCTTATTTTAGTATTCACAAGATTATAGTATATTAATGCACACAAAACCAAAGCCGCTGCACTGACGTCCATTCCGGATGACGATCGAGGATGCGAATGAGAAGGTCGCATGAGTGTAGATGCTTTCTCGGTTCTCGCGCAAATTCGCGGCAAGATTTCTCTTCGAGACTTCTCGCGTGAGTCTGTTGGCGGTATAACAATTAGGCTTACGTCATTATTATGCGTCTCTTTCAGTGATATTGCCTATGAAACACTGCAAAACAGTGAATATCTGTACTCGTATAATTTGTGTACCTACAAAGTATTTTAAATATGAATAAACAAAGTGCATTTATTAATGAAGAAAGTCACGAAAAAATTGTGAAAGAAAATGAGTTATTACTCTATATACATTCATTTTATTATTATTATCACAAATGCAGTATTATTTTTTGTTTTGTTAATTTATATATAATGATATGCAATAGCTTTACCGCGGCAGTCTCCGAGTGCCACACGTCTTTTTTTTTTGTTTATTAAATTAAAGGCCTTAACGAGTGAATTTGCTGCTTTTTAACCGACTTCAAAAAAGAAGGAGGTTCTCAATTCGACCGTATATATGCTTTTTTTTTTATGTTTGTTCAGCGATTTTTTCGTCGTTTATGGGCCGATTTTGATAATTCTTTTTTTGTTGTAAAGTAGATATGCGCAGTGGGGTCCTTTTAAAAGGATCACCAGGATCTGATGAAGGAATCTTGGAGAAATCGAGGGCAACTTTCGAAAATTGTAGGGACGACTAGTGTGTTTGTTAATGTTTTCATAAGTATATGAAAGCGCTACAATTTCATGAAGGTCTGGAGTCGATCTGATGAAGCTGAAAGACAGTCGAGGGAACTCCTCAACGATTTACTGCAGTTATCTAGTGTTTGGGCTTGATTAATTTGTAGTGACGAGAACTTTACACATACATGTTGAATTTAGCGCCATCTGGCGAGTATTTTAGAGTTATCTCTGCTTATGAAGGTTGAAGTCGGTTATTTTTTTTGTAAAAAGCAATTATTTCTTAGTGTTGTTTTCAACAATTTCATTAAACAGATAGACAAGTGATTTTAACGTTATACTTTGTAAGAGGGAAACTTGACTTATAAACGTATACCTACTCATCTGTGTTTAAAATGAGTGCGTATTAGTAGGTACTACTAAGTTCCTATCTCATCCTCATGTCCTTAACTATGTACCTATCACTGGCTTTGGAAAACATCATGAAATGCATTTGGATAGCGTGGTGGACTATGACTTGTATTTTATCATATTGAGGGTTAAGGCTCCAACCAACCTAATGGATCAGATATGGGTTGCGATGACGAAGTAAGTGCGAATATGATTCATTATTAACACGTTACACTACATTAGTTGAAAGGTTGCTAGGCAACTTGCTACTAGCAAACATGGAAAATGACCAGAACCTAGCCGTTAACGTCCGGTAATGTCCGTAATCACGAGACCCTTGTTTGTTTGTCACATAATAACAAACAAACAGAAACCGCGCAACACTAGACCGACACGGGCACTCGATGGAATATTTCAGACGCAATCAGATTGAGTTGTGTCCATGAAATAATAACGAGGGTATAATGTCGTGTTGAAATTGTAGAATTGAAGCTTTGATTATAGATATATACGAAGGATTTTTATTCTAGATGGATTTCAACCTCGTATTCCTGAAAATATCGTATTGTAAGTCGTCTGATATGGTAAGGTAATGGAACTATCCCCCGAGAAGCTTAAAAATCAGGATCTAAAGAAATGTTCAGTAAACATGCCTGCATAGAATAACAAATTCGTTTCGTGAATCACAAAACCAATTCAAATCAAAAAAGTTCCTATATTTTTCAAGAATGACCTAATTAAAACATTTTACTACTTGCATCTCCACCAATTCGCACTGGAGCTGCGCGGACTTGTATGCTCTAGGGCTCTTTAATGGCAAACGCGTGCTCAATATTTTATCAATAGGTACTACTAAGTACCTATAGAAACATGAAACAAAAAAATTGCATTACCATTCAAGTGTAAAATCTTTCCTCTAATAAAATGGCTTTAAGCTAACTGTATTCTTCAACTCGCGCTATTACATCGAAGGTTATGTTCAAAATTTTCAATATCAAAACTTTGTCCACACCTTCAACAATATAATTTGATGTATCCAATTTAACTTTACCCCAGTGTCCGCAGCGCGACGTGATAATCCGATGATCTTATTTGTAGGTTCATTCCTTTGTTTGAGCACGATTCGACCCTTACCAATTCACCTTTGCAATACTTTTTCCATAGGTACCTTTAGATTATCTCTGCCAAAAAAAAATTATACAGTAATAGGATATGCTACTTTTTATGCTTTCTAAAATAACCTATTTCGATAGTTCTTGCGGTTCGTTCGCTATTCGAAAGCTAATGACTGCCGTCTGGTCCCATTTAAATTTGAACGACATCTTACGGTAAGTTTTTGGGTTATTCTCAATAATGTGAATTTAATTTATGCTAACTTTTGACTGGGTTTTGATTTTAAATCGGTAATTTTTTTGTAAAAAGTTATTAGGCAACAACATGTGGGAGACACCAACCATGTACCACCAGCTGGCACATCAACTCGATTATCGCCTAATTTAAAAAATCTCCAAAGCGCAGAAAAATATAAATATCAATATTAGAACATATAAAGAGCCGAATAAAAACTTTCCCCTGATATCAGTTAAAATTATATCACTCGTTTGTAGAAGAGATCAGTGCCCTGCCCGAGTTTAACCGCTAAAGTACCACAGCAATTAATATAATAATTTTTATGTCATACCAGAGGTTTCCCTCCCCATTGAACCCCTCCCCATCACCGTTCGTATGAAATACACGGAACCTCTCTAGTACCTTTTAATATAATATTCTCATAAAACTTTCAAAAGAAATCTGTATCCTAATGAAAGGACTTAGAGCATAACGATTATTCATTATGATCACTTATTATAATACTAGCTGTTGCCCACGACTTCGTTCGTAAATAGGAGTTTTTCCCGCTTGAATCCCGATCCCGATGCCGATCCCGGAACGCCGGGATAAAAATAGCCTATATGTTGCTCCACAGCCTCCTCTATCTCCCAGTGAAAGTCGCATAAAAATCCGTTCAGTCGTTTCTGAAATTAGCGTGTATAAACAGCGATCAGTTACAGTTTATTATTATAAATGAAAAGATATAGATAGGTAATGGAATCAGCATAAAGAAGAGCGATGAGGTGTAGTGAGGCAAGGTAAGGTATTATGGTAAGGTGCGGGAGGAAAGAGAGGAAAGGAGGTTAGAGGTATTATGAGGAAGAAGTCTTCCAAATATATCTGAATAATGTCAAACAAAATATGACTGGCCAGTGAGCTGGCCTTCGAAAATAGACAAACGAGTAGTAAAACTCTATCCTCACAAGCTACGTAGAGCTTTCGCATAACAAGCGAATTGAGATGCTCCTTTTCTAATGGACTCCAAAAAACGAAGGAGTTCCTCAATTCCACTGTCTTTTTTGTTCTCATAGCTTTGTACTTTTTGAACCGATTTTGATAATTATTTTTCCTTTTTATTCGAAAGCTTCACGTCTGTGCCGTATAAGGAGACGAATATAAAGTTGGAATTATCTCTACTTGTCGATGTTGAAGTCGATTTTTTTTATAAAAAAAATTGTTTACTTCGACGATTGAGATGATTTGAAGAACAGAGTATCAATATCCCTCCACGCATGGGTGTTTCCGATGCTATACCATAGAACCAGTATCGAAATGGACTTGTTTCTTCCTGCTTTAGTTTACCTAATTTATGTTCATAATGTTTACTTATTTATGTTCATAATGAGAATAAAATTTTAAAACCACAAACCATAAATCGCTCACCTATCTTCGTACATGTTTGAACTGCAATGGCCGGACTTATTCTAGGCCACAAACATTAAACATTCCTAGGAAGCTCCAAACTTTTGCTGTATTAAATTTTACTGAAGTCCCTAATTTTAGGCTCGCAAGGTTGTGTTTGTCTTTATAACAAATTATAGATTAAGTAATTTATGTTCATAATGAGGATAAAGTTTTTAAACCACAAACCATAAATCGCTCACCTATCTTCGTACATGTTTCAACTGCAATAACCGGACTTATTCTATGCCACAAACATTCAACATTCCTAGGAAGCTCCAAACTTTTAACTGCTGTATTAAATTTTACTGAAGTCCATAGGAGGCAATAACCACTTGTTTCAGGATCATTTGCTTACTTGTTTTATTAGCATAAAAACCCCATAGTAGTCAGTATAATAACTATTCAATTGCAGTAATGGATGTGGTTTGTTAGTGAAACTACGTAACAAAGTTTGCATTTGCTCTACTTTAAAAACTTAATGCAGTGAATGAACTCCATTCTACAACTCATGTACATAAGTAGCATTAAAGCAGACTGTATACAGGAAGTTAATAACGTTATTTGTTTACAATACATGTAATGTAACTAATTACATAAAACTCGGTTGAACACGTGAGACAACCTTCCGCAAATTCAGTTTGTCCAGACTAGTTTATTGTTCTGTAGAAATGGAAGGACCTAGGACTTTAATATTATATTTTTATAGAAATTATTCCGTATTAACTCAGGAAGTATTGTCAATGGAAATTAACAATAAGCTTTTCATTTTTAATGGAAATCGGCGTAAACGCTACAATTAACAAGAACTAAATATTATTAAATGTGAGTGTGTTTGCTTGTCTTTTCACGTCACCACGGAGCGATGTTATGCTACAATTTCGGTGTGAAGATAGTCAGGAGGTTGGAGAGTTTTTAACGCGCGTGAAAACATGTACTTCCCATCCCACTATGATGAGCACAATCCATCTTCATATTTGACTGCGGACAGTGTTATCTCGTGTTCCTTACTTGTGTTTGCAAAATATTATGATAATTATTATAATTGTAGGGGTTGCTGGCGGGGCCCTTACATTGGTTGATAGTGATAGTAGGAGATCGAATGATAGTCTGTGCGCGTGCGTTGATAGAATAATGATTTATTGATAAAAAAACTATACTAAAATTATTATAAAAACAAAAAACCCGACTGCTTACAAAAGAACTCAAAAGAAAAAAACATGTCACAATATCAACATAAAATACTTCATGGTGAAAAGACAAGCAAACACACTCACATTTAATAATATTTAGTATTGATTATTGCAACTCCATAAAATTTTTGTTAATGATTCCGCTTGCGTTGCAAGTTATGAGAGGGATCCAGTATTTGAATTCCGGCCGGGCTGATATTTATGTGACAAATAAATGTATGTTCGCGGATAACGGATGATAGTTATGTGTTTTTGTGCTGTCCATACAGCCCGACACAGGGGATCGAAGTGCGGGGGTAAGTATGGTATGAAAAGTTTATTTAAGTTCCCACCAAAAAATAGAAAAATTTTAAAATTACTGAAACTGTTGCTTTCTTTCTGATTTTCGAAAATTAAATTTCAACCTGTATGAATCAGTTTCATAAATCAGCTTTTATATTCAAACTGTTTTTCAACGTAACTCCAAAATTTCGTGATATAGTACCTGCTCTCCTACTCTACATATTGATTTTGTTTTTTAATGAAATGCCTAATAATTTTAAGAACAAAAAAATAAAAAAAAATCATTCCTCTTTTTATCTAGTGAAGTGTGCAACTTATAAAATTGCAAATGATTCAGAAGGATTTTAGTAGATATATTGTTTAATATAGTATTTAATACACTTAACCCTAAAATAAAGATTTACTTTTAAAACCGTACTGACGTGTAGAATTCTTTTTAAACACTTATTTGTACAGTGCTTTGAAACCGACGTTGAAATAAATACAAAAGAATTTGCAGCCTTCGTAGAACGCAAGAGAATTCTCACCCGGAAAGGAACTTAGTTTAAACATTTTAGTAAATTAAACCAGCTGTCTTGAATATGAAGTTTCGAGGTAATTTGATTGTTTTGTAGACTTCCTGAAATATGAATCGGTACTCACACGAAGTCTACGTTGCTTCTCGGGAAACTAGGTTGTACTAAAATTGGAATAAGTTGAAGTGGTTCTCCAACTTTGATTTTGAACACTCCGTTTTGAATTTCATTTTATTTCAACTCAACCAACATAATATTAATCTTGTTTGATAGGTGATTATTAATACAAGTTAAAAAAGCCAACATTCTATAGGACATTTTATATTATAGTCGTTATTTGAATTAAATGCAACACGGTGATTCCTTTCGCCATGAAAAAAACGTTTTATGGTAAACAAGCTCACTAGCCGTGTGGTATGTCGTCATATGGACATCACTTACGCCAATATTATTACCAATGTGTCAGCCAGGAAAGAAAAAATAAGGAATTATTGTCTCTCGGGCATCTGTCGATCTGACTCAAGCAAGTGGGTCGATGCTAACCAGCAAGCTTTAGTCCTCCTTTTGTAAGACGCTCGTTTGCCGGCATAGGATTGGAGTTCATACTCTAGTTAGCTTCGGCCAAAATGTACCTACGGAGGTACCTAAATTCAAATTCAAATTCCGAAGAATTAATACGTGTCACCTCATATTTTTTAATTTTTCACTCGCCGTTTCATGATGATTTATAACGGAGGAGAAAAACGGCAGAGAAAAGCCGCTCAGTACATCCTTTAAAACAAAATTAGACAATAATTATTTTGATACAGGTATATCTAATTACGCTAACCTTAGCAGAACTGAGTCCAGAGCTGATCATTTCCATTCCTTAAAACAACATGTAAAATAGCGGTATAAAGTAATCAGACATGTGTCCATTGTTCCTTGTCATTTTTTCTGTGAGTACCTACTGAACATCGCATCAGTTACATACATAACATTACAACCTTACATTACTGCATACTTTCACACCAATAAGGTACACGAGTGCTTACAGTCGACGATTTCCATCTACTTGAATATTCGTTGACGCCAAAAACCAGAATTTATTTCAGCTAGGTACTCCTGTTAAAAATCAGTCTTCTCGTTCAAAAGAATTCGATTTATGCTTCGTTGGTTTTGAATGCACGCTTACGTCGTGTTTGTTATCAGCTTTACAAGACATGTCTGCAGATTGCAAACGAAAATAGATATTGAGCCATTTCTTTTTATATATTAGAATAAAAAATTCTAAAAATATTTTGAGGTGTTTTTTTAGACATTAAATCTGTTCCGGAACATGCGTATTTACAATTTTGATGTTCTGTTTATTCAGCCTGATAAGGGCCTCTTTCACCATCTCCAAGTAAAGCGTTGATTAGTTACTTCCCAAGTAACGCAAATTGTCATATAAACTCTAATGAGGGTCGCCGTTTTTGTGCTCACCAGTTGGCGCCACCGGCGAGGTGAGGTCTTGCTGTTAAAGCCCGCCCATACATAAACAGTGACAAATTATATTCAGACAAGCGAAAAGTGACAGACAGACCTCACTTTTCACTAGCGCCTCTAGCGGAAAATTCACACGCGGTTACCCTCATTGGCAGACTATGCGACAACTAAGTGACGGGTCAGTTTATCTTATCTAGGTACTCGGACATCGTGAAATTCATACGTGAAATTACAGGTGACTATAACTAACGATTAGCCTTCTTGTCACATTACTTGAAGGTGGTGAAAGAGGCCCTAAGACTAAAGAAAGTAGACCACATTAGAATATACAGTAAAATGTAGGTATGTCACATAAATTGTAGGACTGAACTTTGATGTAGGTATAAGAAAAGTATTAATAATTTACAAGATACTAAATTAACTGATGAAGGGATAATATGAGTACAATGTGACAAAATAGTTCTCAGCAATCGGAACCACATGGACTCCGAAAATATAATTGTAATCGAAAAATCGATAATAGCATTGAAAGAAATGAGGTCATTTGCGGTACAGCATATCGGCACCGATCCGCGCAGTCAGAATTATTGGTCCAGAAATAAACCCGTTCATTTTTGGTCTTTGCTAAATTGCAAATTTTCCATCCAATCCTAAAACAGACGAAGAATCAAATCAAAATTATTTGTTGCAGGTAACTGAAATGTAAGCTTTTAGATATACCCAAAGCATCACAGACGACCAAGATAATTTCTTGTCATATTACCGTTGGCCTGGAGCAAACTTGGAATTTGCTCCACAGGTAGGGTCTCAATTAAATTTTGCTTTTGACCCTTTTGACGAACACTCTGAACTTTATGGAAATTTAGGTTTTCCAGAAAAACATATTCGACAAAGCAGTAAATTTCACGTATCAACATACATACATAATGATATAGGTAATGTGTCCACATATATTCAGAACACGAGCGACTACGATCCCCTTGTGCCTCACAAATAAACAGTTCCCAAGCCACGTGCCTGCAGACATCCAATACTGTTTTCTTTCCAGGAAAATATGCTCGTGTTTAGCAATATATTAATGTTAGTACCAAGTTTTCGATAAGTTAATTAGTTTGTTCTTAGAATTACCACCGATTTTAAATCAAACCATAACCCTATTACCCATTAAATGCTTTACTAAAAGAAACCGAGAATGGTTATCTTTATGTGCTGGTATTAACGGTATCGTTACATTTAATTTTATAGAATTAAAAAAAATTAATAGGTGCACATTATACAAGTTACAAGGATATGGAATTTCCACTCCCCTTTAAAAGCAATTTTTCACGTATGCTTACAGTTCAATTTATCTTGTTATCAAAAATTACTTAAAGCACTTTAAATTCTTGTCGTTTATCTACAAACAACAAAACGATTTTTTTTATGGAATTAAGATAGCAAACGAGCATGCAGCACCACCTTCCACTGCCGCCCATGACAACTGTGACCGACCCAGAACTAGACTCAATGAGTCTCGTTCTAATTCGGTCACAGATGCGTTGCTACCCCTGAGGACTGAGATGGTCGCCTCTAAAAAAGTGTAACCGGCTCCACACCTTCCTATACGGAACACAATTGTTCTTAAAACAATTATTACACGGTAGGAATGGTACTAGGTATCGTGGCGGGCGGTGGTACTTCCCCGGGTGAGCTCTAGGCCCTACCACCTATAAAGAATTCCATATCGAACCCAAACGGAGTAGTAAGAAATTGTAAATTGGGACATACATAATTAAACACATTTTAAACTTCCTTCCTTTTTGTACTTCCTAAGAACCATTTGGTACTTATATCGATGGGTGACGATGGTTGACGACGGATAACGATTGATCTGTTATTACAAATTAAAATAATCATGCAAGTTGTATTTTACATCGTCTCTCTTTGAGTTACGATTGGTACGATTCGCCTGCAAATTTACTACTTTAATTTCGTTGACTCCTCAGTAGTTACTACTTTATTAGTAGGTATTAAAAATCTGGATATGTGTTCGAAAGTTGGCTGTTATTCTGTTTGTTAAAAGGTTATTTCATATTGACACTAACAAAATAATATTTAACTTTAATAATATTATTTGTATCACGTATTAAATTATGCTTTCTGCACCTCTCCTCCGTAAAAAAAATCATGTTTTACTTAAATTAGTAGATACATTATATTTTTGACAGACAGTAAATTACATTACGTATGGGTAATACCATATTATACCTAATTACTTACGGTAATAATTAATTACAATAATAGTAAATTAATTGTAGGTATAATAATATTATTATGTACCTAATTATTTATTTTTTGCATTTATCGCATATTGGTAATTTGACATAATACTCATCACCCGTCAGTCGATGTAGGTCAATTTTAAATGGGACCAGGCGACAAACACCAGGTTTCGTATAAACGAGTTATCAAACCCGGTTAACCCAATAAAAATAAATTAGGATACATCCATAAAAACACACCGTCGAATTTAAAAACCTTCCCCTTCGAAATCGATTTAAGAGGTAAAACATTTGCTCCACGTATTACACGTAATATATTATTTATGAAGATATTATTTATACATACATTCATTTTGCTTCTAAAAACGTTTCGAAATATAACCGGGTAAGGAACAGTATAAGTTATGTCACGTCTTTAGCAAAGGGAGATCACCCGCTGCTACGTAAGCATGTCTGCGAACGACCGTGCTCCGATTGTTCAATTTCGAAACTTGTAGATAAACAATGTTGAAGCTTCGATTTATGATTCTGGAAAATCGCCACAAGCTGAGAGATTAAACCTTATCTCAAATAAATAAATAATATTTATCGACTATATAAACTGACTTACTCGTAACTCATAACATTACCCTGGCGCTGATAGTGGGTTAAATATGAGCACAATAATTTTCAAGTCGACTACAAGTTACTATAGGTACTTACCTACTTGTTAGGTACATACTGATGAGTGGCTGGAACGTTGAACTCCTAAACAGAAAGACTTGCTTTCAAATCCCACTCACACACCTCTTATTTTCTAAAATGATGCGCGTATTAGAATTATTTTATTATCAGTTGTTTCCGTGAAGGAAAATATTGTGAAGTCCGCAAATAATTTTTTAAAACATACCTAGTATAAATATAAATTTTGTAGGAAAGATGTTTAATATACCTACTTATGATCACAATTATAGATAACATCGTAGTCCCAAACAAATTGGTATGACGAATGTTAGAATTTTTGTACCTTCGCAATGCGCTCAGAAGTTCACATCGTTTATCACCCAGCTTGTCTCTCGTTGGATTTAAATCTGAAATGTACTCGGCGATACTGTATCATTCTGATTTAATATCATTATAAGTTATAGCACAAGTTTTCGCGACGGTCTCGTGGTTATCAAATGGAAGTACTTATCCTTGTAACAGATTTTAAATCTTATAAACGACAAGCTTTGGAACTTCTCGTCATACAAAATTTCTTCGCTTTGAGTTTTGGGGAAACTTTGGAAATGACTTTTTTTTTATGACGATGATAGGAAGAGAAATTCATCGCTCCCAGGTGTGACAATATGTAAACGTGAAAGAAAAGAAACAGTTTTGAAGTTTTGAACTCTGCTTCTGAGTATCTTACCCAACTCAATAGGTAGGGGGAGTCCGGGAGAGTTGAACCGCTTTTTTTTAAAGTATCATATTTTCTTAATACGGAGGCTTAGTGATTCAATTTTAATAATAAACGATAGCTTATTTATTTAGGTTTACTTGTGCGTATTTAGATTTTCCATATTATATTACTGAAATATGTTATATACATTTTAATAAAAAATGGGATATGATTCAACTCTCCCCACCCTATGGGACACTTGAACCGGGGTCTGGGGAGAGTTGAACACTGCTTTTTAAAGGTAGAAAATAAAAACATTTTACAGCTTAAATCACAAGTTTATTAACCAAAAGATTACAAAATGAAATGAAATTCTAACGAAACACAGTCACACACTCTTCTCATAAGGAAAAATAAACAATACTTCGACATACTCTTATGCATTCCGTAGGCATCATAATTATTAAACATTTTATTAATAAAATTAAGTATTTAATGTTTCTCTAATCAAACTTCTTACTCTTTCTTGATATTTCTTACCATTTTGTTTCAATTATATACTTATTCTTATCATTTAGTATCATTAATTAGCCTTAATTAGGACTACTTTCAGTCAGCTGGTAACCAAAAATTTGATCAATGTTATTCTTTAAGATGCACCGTCCTTTACCTCACGTATAGCATTTTCTAATTCTGTAATGATATATATTTTTCTTTTCGGTATTTTTTCGGATGGTTTGTATTGAAATGATATATTTCGTTCAATTAGTCTGCAATAAAATATAAAATTACACATAAAAACAAACAAAATACAAATAAGACTTGTTGTATTAAGGTTCCCGAATTGTTTTTAAATTTCGTCAAAAAGTTTAAAATTTATATATCTGTAAAATAAAACTCCAAATATCTTCATACAAATAATATACATGGGAGACATGAACCACAGAGCATATCTCCCGCACCCGTCATGGTGCAACTCTCCCGCATATACTACTTTGACATTAAATTCTACCCACAGAAAAAACAATCAACGTAATCGATACAACACTTAGCACATGTCAAACTATAATAATCAGGCAATAAAATAGTAATATCACACAATACTTACCTCTACAAACACGGCCGCAATATCAAAACTACAAAAAAAATTATAATTCACTCCGCCATAACAAAAACACCTTTTCGAATCTGACAGCCAAATAAACCGGCCATTGTTAAAAATGGCGCCGTGCTTGTCATTGGCCTCCCGCGCCCTATCAATGACCGTCTTGACGTTTCGTTAGCACAAAATATAAGTCGAGTTTTAAAAGGTGGTTCAACTCTCCCATCTGGGCAAGTCTCCCGGATTCCCCCTATATTTTAAATTTTTAACATTAGTTTGCGAGTTCAGTGAACAATGTATCCTACATACTTATTTGTATTATTTTTGCTTCAATATAAGCTGTTCACGCCAAGTTATAAAAATGCCTCTGCCTCAGAAATCCGATTTGCAGGAATCAGGAATTCAGGACCCTTGCCCCATCCCTCTGAACCAAAAGCTGAGTACGCCGTGGCAGTCATAGTATGAATGTCTCAAGGTTTTAAATCACTAATTTCTACCAATTTCCCCAGCAACATGGGTGAATCGCTGCAGCGAAGACCTGGGCTGTCTCGATCTGGAGGACGACCAGCCGCTCGCCCAGCTGAGCGCCGTGCAGACAGACAAGATGACGCTCTTCTTCGCCGAGATGCTGGATCACGACCGCGATGACGTTATCTGCGATCAGGACTTCGATGGGTTTTTTGAGGTAAGATTAAGGATAATACGTGTTTATATCCTAAGTATTTTGTTGAGATAAAGCATCCAGATTCTAGATTTTTTTCATAATCTTGGACATGATACGACGATAGAAATTCGCGGGAGGGCTCTGGTGACCTGTAATTCAGGTTCTTCGGATACCTACTTCAGGAACCAAGCTCTCACAAAGTAGATCTTTTGGTATAAATTCTTTGTTTTGTTTTGTTAGCTGAGATCATGTAGTGAGAGCAAATAAAGTACTTATTATTACAGAAAAATGAGTCAACTTACAATGTTTGTACTGGTCCATGACTGGTCCATACAATGCTCTCCGTTTATTATTATGAAAGCTTTTTTCAATTTCCGAATCTACGTTTCTTTACTTATAATAAAAACAACCTCAGCTTTGGGTAGGGAATAACAAACAATCTTAGTAAAAACCTATTCACTTTCCACTTGAAGACTCACATCAAATGCGGGCGAGACCGCTAATACTAATTGCTACTTGTAAAAACTGGAAACATAAATATTTCTAAAGAAATGAAACCCATAAATAAATTCTAGAAATACGTACTTTCTTCAGGACTTTCATTCGTACTTCCATTCAAGGAGTACCAATGTATTGAAGTTTGAAATCATAAGCGTAGGTTTTCAATATTTACAAAATACAAATACCTACAAATATTCTTTATTGTGCACAAACACAGTAACAAACTAACAAAGAGTATATCATGGTGAGTATGTTATGTCACTCAGAAGGCGGTCTTATCGCTAAACAGCGATCACTTTCTTAAAAATTAATAAAAAGAATTACCTAATCTATACTTCTATACTATTTAATAATATAAAGCGGAAGAGTTTGTTCTTCGTTTGAACGCGCTAATCTCGGAAACTACTGGTCAGATTTGAAAAATTATTTTTGTTTTGAATAGTCCATTTATTGATGAAGGCAATAGGCTATGTAACATCACGCTACGACCAAAAGGAGCTTAGCAAAATGTCTCCGAAAGCGAAGCGAGGGCGTCTACTTAATAATATTATGTTGCAAGACGATGCCGTGTCCACTGGTAGATATAAAAAAAAACAAAGTAATAAGAAAACATTTAATGATTGATTAATAAAACAACCAATAAAATCATAAACTTGTTCATTAAAAACGAACCAGCTGCCCAAAGTAATTCAAAGTTCTGTAAACTGTAACTTGCTTAAATATCTATAAAAGCCAACGAGGCAACCAGTAGCTAACAACGGTTGCAAATAACTTGAGAATAATTACGAAATTATGGCGGTCCACTTTGCTTTGCGATACTATGCAAGCGGCAGGGTAAGAAATGAGGACAATCAAATTTAATTCCCTACTAAATTTACAGAAGCTGGCACATTTCGCAGACTGGTCCACCAACTCGTCCGAATTCCACATTCTACTGGAGGTCAAGAGAGAATTCATTGAACATTTCATCAACCCGTTGCCTTCCAAGTAAGTAGATAAGTCCAACAGGGATATGGACTGACCACTTTTCTAGGTTATCTTAATTCGATTAAGAGCTCCACTTTCATATAAAAGAAATTGGGAAAAGTATACCCACCTACAATTGGCAAATGCACTTTACAATTTTCGTAAGAATTCATTTATAGTTTATGAATTGGTAGCAAACATTTTTAGATATTTAGTTACATTTGTTTTATGCATAATCCCCGATCAATAGACCCGATATCAATTTACACTATCCTAAGTTAAGTACCACTTACAATAATCCCACCTGATGTTCATGTGGCGATGATGTCTAAGGCCCTTCTCACACTACAGACAGGACACACATTAGGTATATATGAGTCGCCTCGAGTGTGGAACTAAGTAAATTATATAGGGCGTCAAATCACGAGCGACGCATGGACAAGATTCTAGGCGCTCGCAAAAAGCGTTGTGTGGAAACGGCCTAAGGATGGTGAGCGCGGTAACTTAGTAAAATCCTATTGACTGTTTTGTTGAGACTCCCACGTCAAAAGAGGGCAGGAATGCCGACGCAGGCAAGCTATTCCAATCCTTTGTGGAGCGCATTACGAAAGATGAGGCAAACCGCGTTGTCCGTGCCGGTGGAATCAATGTTTTAAACAAAAGGCTTCCGTAGCCAGATCCATTCTGATCCAATCTGAATTCTTATAGATATTACTATAAATGAAGCTATTTTATTAGGGAAAGTAAAATAAGTATATTTTTGATGTAGCTACCTAGTAGGTAAGTACCTACCAAGCTTAGATAAAATTCCCAAATCCTCGTTTCGTTTTGGGAAAATTGGTAGACGTAATTCTTTAACAGACATAACTTTTTTTATTTATGACCCGATAGAAATCATACATTAAATGTTAAGTTCGCGTAAGTTCAAGCTTTAGTTTACCACAATACATCAGTGAAAACTCAGATTATAGAACCAATGAAAACCGCATATAAATTGATTTGTTGGTAGTTGGTAGGTACTAAGAGTAGCGTGTACAAAACCACAGACAGAAGAAAGTTCTAAAGATCATTGTTTCAGGTTCTATTGCGATAAAGAGGTCTCAATAATAGTATTTTTTTCTAAATCTTCTATGTACAGACAACACTCACCAGATATTTCGGTATGTGAGACGCCAATTTAATTACCGGTCCACGCCGACGAGATCCGAGAATGCTAGTTTAACTTTGAATTAATTAAATTTAATGCTTATCCTTTTATTTAGATCATCCTGTAGAGCAAATGACTGTGCCTTTCGCAGCTGCAGAGTTAGGACTCTGGAAATAAGGAATTCCAGTGTATATTGTAACAGATAAATTACAAAGGAGCAAAGGAGCAAAATAAAATAATTATTCGTATTACTACGTCTCCTGATCCATTTTATTCAATGAATGTATTGACAACATCTATCCCTCTCTTTTTTTATTACCTACTCATCTGTCGATTCTCGTAGATGGCCTGCTCGCTGACTAGAAATATTTTAGTAGAAATCCTGAAACCTAAAGCCTTTCTCCTCAACACATCTCTCCTCTCCTGTAAAGTAGGTACCTACCGCTTCTCTCTATAGCACCTCTCCAATCCACTCCTCGCCTCACCAGCTGACCTAACCTCACCTCTAACCATGACAGCTCATATCACTACCTCCTGTTAATCCTGCTCTTTGCAGTCATTTTAATAGAAATAAAAAAATCCTCCGTTAGAAAATATTTGGTCCCTGTATGTTCGTGATGCATTGTCCATCTATGCCATCCTATGAAATCGAAGAGGAGACTATCAGATTACTAGACAATACATACGTTGTTAACCAAAAAAGAAACAAGAAGATACTGAATCTCGAGAAAAAGTAGGACAGATGATTGGGCTATTTGTAGGCTGTAGCGGTGGCGCGTAACGTAGTAAGCGTTGACCCCAAAGTAACGAATTATCTTAATAAATCTGCATTAGATTCTACTTTTCTTTATGCAGGGCAATAAAATAATAAACTGCGGGATTCTAATTAAGAAAATATTTTTATTTAGATAATTTCATTGTAACTCATCCGCGACAAGAAAGAACCGCTCCTAACTACTATTGAATAATTTCGTGCACATGAACGGGATCTATGTGTGCGTGACTCGAAAGCACTGTGTATGAAGCTTTCCACCTGTACTAGTGCACCTAAGATTTATGGTAATAATGAAACACGTGTTTGAACATTTTTGGACCACCAATCCAGGTTCTCAAGGGTTTCCAAGGGCTTCAAGTTTGTTTGAAAATCATTGCCTTTTAATATTAAGGTCTGTTTGTACGTGAATTTATTTCCTTCGAATCTCTCTTTCTTCTCATAGTCATCATAGTGTCTTCGAAGACGCTAAACATATGATAGCCATTTCAAATGCAAGGCGAAAGTTTATGTAAGTATTTCTTTGTAAGTACAATGAGGTGTGTTAATGTTTCTATCTTCATATTGAGATCATTATTAATATAAACTAACGTTAACAACATACTGCAACGCCATATATTGTTTAGATACCTACTAAGGCTTTATGCGCCGACGACAAAGCACACTGAAATTCCAATACCAGCTTACCTACTATATCTTACTATTGTAGTCGTATCTGTTTATACAACGGATTTGTTAACTAGCTCAATCAATCCAGGTGATTAATTGAAGATACAAACTAGAATAGCACTCTGCAATAGTATAATAATATAATTATTATACCCCGCAATGAACTGTGGAAATGGTATTTATACGCCCGCATAAGCTAGGTATAAAAAACAGACCAAATTTCAGGACGAGATTTATGCTGTGGCTTTGGTCTGATCCCAACGGTATTAGCTGTAATGAATATCATACAGTGTATTTTTTATTAATTAGTCGAAAGTCAAGCAGATGAGGCACCTGACTATACGGTAAACCATGGGCTTCAGTAGGTAACACCAAAG
The DNA here is from genome assembly GCA_905404135.1 of Hesperia comma. Classification (NCBI taxonomy): domain Eukaryota; kingdom Metazoa; phylum Arthropoda; class Insecta; order Lepidoptera; family Hesperiidae; genus Hesperia; species Hesperia comma. The sequence continues at coordinate 7,083,664 of FR990034.1, forward strand.
ACTTCACCGACACGTTGCCAACTGAAAAAAAAGAGGGAACCTTAATTTTTGACCTTAACATTGAACTATTTTATAAGCCTACACAATAACCATAGGTAGATACTATATCCGAGGTCCAAATGAGGCAGCCACTCAATATCCTGCATAGCCTGCATCGTCAGGATTACACTGGGTGGTACAAAGCCCAGGGAACCAACAGGACGTGTGGTCATGCATCGTATTCAGCAAGATGCAAAAAAAGGAAAGAAGGCTTGAAACTTTCATAGATAGAACCAATAACACACCAAGTTCTCTAATTGTTATTAAAATTTCTCATTTACCTTCTCCTCTCTTATTTATCAACAACGCATCGATCGTCGATTACGTTACAATTCGGTGGCTAAAAAATATATAATTAGAGTAAACTAACTCCCGAGATCTCGAAACGTAAACTTTACACTAATTATGTCTACATTCAAGTTCAAAGAACTTCAGATAAGAGACCGACTATTGAAACAGTGGCCTTGACCAATTAAACTAATGACCTGCTTTGATTAATTACTCAGGTATGCAGAACTAGCGTACTATAGAAGAGTATGTGGGCCTGAAGCAGGGGGGATGGTGGGTCGAACGACGTTGGAAGGTTGGCTGGCGAGGTGGGCGCTTCTTCTAGCAGAGATGAAGAAGTTTACAGAACTCCCGCTGTATTTGCAGTATCTTTGCAAGATTCTCTTCCATGTAGTGGATAGAAATTGTAAGTATATCTTGTTACTTTACTTATATTAATTTAGGAATGGTTGATAATGCCCCCGTCTGTGAAGCGAATGATGCCGGGTTCGATTCCCGGCCGGAGCAGACATGTGTGACTCATTTCACGGGTGTCAGTGATATTTTATTTGTGTTGCCTATGCTACTTGCGACACGTTTATTTAAGAACAGTCACAGAACAGAGGATCGAAAAATATTCACATCGAATATATTTCATCTTAAAACACATCCTTTAATTACATACAGGTGTATCCTAAGTAAATTAATCTACAAAGCATTAGTAGACGATTAAACCTACTGTAATATGTTTTCACCAACTGATATTCACATACGAAACTGCCACGAAGACGCCGGATTTCCGTTTCTAGGTCGCTAAGTGCTTACAAGGGAACGATATTAATACAAGGGTAGGTACTACTCGCGACAATCCGGTTAACGATCTACAGTTTCAGTTTAAACCGGATTTATCCGGTTACCCGGCCAAAAGAGTTACAAAGAAAAGGATATTAGGTATTATTTGCATTTTGGTAAAAAATGTTTTCTAATCTTTATGTAATAAGTATGTAATCTGTAAAAGGGACAGACTACTTAGGTAGGTACTTAACGTAGTTTCTACCTTTTACCTGTGCTTTTACTTTTTAGTCATGAGGATTTGCGATAAAATTATATTTATTTTGGAAAGTTTATCGGACCTTCTATGTAGAGGATCTGGTTGAAACACGGATGGGAAAGAATTTTTACTAAATTTTTGACGTAACCCATCCTTTAAAAGTTACTTTATTTTATTTATAAGTACAGATACTCAGTACCTAAGTACCAATATACCCTCCCGGTAGGTTTGCACTAATCGAGAGCACTTTTAGTACCATGTTTTGGTTTGGATTAAAATGTCGGTATTCATAAGTATCTTTTAATTTGAAAGTATTTTTTGACTTTGACAAAGAAACCCTTAAAAAAGAGCCATCACTTTAACAAAGAAAAATCTTTCGAATACAAAAAGAATCATGAAGTTCGGTCAGTCACACGCTGGTGTCTGTGTTCCGTGGTCACACGCAATAAATAGTTAAATAGAAGGCTGGGATACAAAAAAAATCAAATACAGTCTAATTCAGAACCTCTTTTACTTGAAGTCGTTTAAAAAATCAACAAACCCTTTCCTTTTCGAATGCTTAAAATTGAGCCCTATTTTTTATCTTTGTGATCGGACCCACTATGATGTAATCGTGATACGGACCCTATAAAGAGTATTGAGACTGAGACCCTAGCCTTTCGTAGACCTTTATACATAAATAATGTAGGTCAACAATATTGATGGAAGTATTTTGAGAAAGCGTAGATATTTTATAACTGGGTATCTAAACGTTTAAGTAGGTACACAAGACGTGGCCCATTGAGCTTAGAATAATAGGATTACGTACCCAGTCTACCCTACGTCTATCGTAGCTGATTCGAACTGCCCAATGATTTTCTCGGTGTTTCCCAAGTATCAACGTTCGACGCCATGGCAGTTTTCACACCAAAATTACTGTTTTATCTGTAGCTGGATTCAGAACACTTTTGAGATTCAATTTAATCTAACCTATTTTAGGAATCATAAAAGAATATTGTTTACCTTTGTAATATTAAGTAGAGATCGGACATGCGGATGTACCTATAGGTAGGTATCTATTATAATTTTTATTAGTACCTATAACTATTAGATTTATTTTATATTCAATACCATTTCTATTTTTCAAGTAGATAAATAGGACTAGGTAAGTATGATTGTATTAAAATTATGAACCAATTGTTATTCCCATTTGTAACGAGCCATCAATCAAACGACCCACGCAGATGTTGCTCAGCGCTAAATCTTTCAGAGTATTTCCTGAAACAGACTGTTAAATACCTACGTAATAAATTATACGTTGTTACCGACACACTAATTGTTCAACGAGCATTGGTTAACGTCCGATTGCAGTAAGGACAATAGAGATTCATGCTCTTGATTGCATCCTGTCTCAATGATGGCACTTGTCTCTAGTGGAATGCAAGACGGAGTGAGTAAGGGATGCCAATATTTTTGCACGAGCTAAGGTAAACTTTACTTTAAAGAATGATTGGATACCTATACACAGAGGCCAATTTCTCAAAGCGTTATTTTGAAAAGAAAATTAGAAATATCGCATATTTTCTTGTATTCTGTAATTCCGTAAATACCTATTCAAAATAAAATTAGAAACAACCTTCTCAAAACAAGCTTAAAATTCGAAGGAGCTTTATGAATAAAGTTAGACCCGGATGGCGCAATGGTTAACACGCCGGTTGCTGTTCCTAGGTTCCATACCCAGCGGACGGCACTTTGAATGATGAGTTTAAATTTCCGTTCTCGGTCTGGGTGGGTGTCCTTGTCTTGTGTTTTGCCTCCATGGCAACAGGGCTATGAAATTGGAGCATTATTTATTTTTATTTTAATCTACTAAAACTATTCACTCGAACTTAAAAGCATGCAATTATAAGTATCACTACATAGTATAAAACAAAGTCGCTATTTTTGTCTGTTTGTTTGTCTGTATGCTTAAATCTTTAAAATTACGCAACGGATTTTGATGCGGTTTTTTGTAATAGGTAGAGTGATTCAAGAGGAAGGTTTTTATATATAATAACATCTATTAAATAATGGAGAAATACTGTTATTTTCAGGGTTTCTAATGTGGTGTCGTAAATTCTTACATTTCTTGCCGCTTACATTGCGTACGCAGGCTTAACCTTACAGGATTTATAAAAATAATGTAGGTACTAAGTATTGTACACCTTGAAAAGGTCTACAGAAAAGTCCGCGATGGTATATGTCTATCTCTTATGGATATCCCACAATAACATTTTTTTGTCATATACTTTTTACGACGAATAATGGCTAATTTTCGAAGCGATTTTAACCAATACAGCATTAATCCTTATCCAATTAAATAGCTTAAATACATTGTTGATTTAATATAGATCTATATGGTCCTTTACAGCACAAGATTTAATCGAATATTTTCGAAGATATTACAGATTTAAAATTGCGGGACGTAGCGCTTGCGGCGGTACTGGCCGGCCGGGGCGAGTGACATAGCGTCGCTGCGCGTGAAACACCGCGTAAGAGCAGTTTGTAAACACCGCGGAACAGCAAAACGCGCAAATTTGAAATATTGCGCCAGCCGACTCTAAACGCCTATTGGCTTATACTAGACATCACCAGACTTGAATTTTCCAATGAAAAACGTCGGTTCTGCTGTCGAAACAATACCGCGGAACAGAAGGACGCTTAAAGTTGGAAGCAAGTGCGCGTATTTGCATCATTCGTGAGATGTGATAATGCGATTAGTGTGCACGTGCTCCCTAAATTAATCATTTTGCGTGATTAAACACACTGTAAGTATTTTAGTACTGAATGATTCGTGAGTGTTTGAATACATTTTACGTATATCACACGGCTTACCTCACGCTACTATTTTGTCGGATTCGCCCGACTAGTTTCGAACCAATTCCGATTTCCGACAAAATAGTAGCGTGAGGTAAGCCGTGTGATATACGTAAAACACTGTAAGTATATTTGTAGTATTTATTATTTGTTGTTTGTAATGTGTTTAAGCTAAACTAACAGACAGACAGACATGGTGACCCCGACATTACACGATGCGGCTGCTGGCGCGCCGCTCGCCGCAGTTCTTCGTGCACACCAACAACCCCATCGGCCGCCTGCCCGACTACCTCGACGATATGGTGACGTCACTATACTGTCTAGATAACTTGATGATATGGTGACCCCGACATTACACGATGCGGCTGCTGGCGCGCCGCTCGCCGCAGTTCTTCGTGCACACCAACAACCCCATCGGCCGCCTGCTCGACTACCTCGACGATATGGTGACGTCACTATACTGTCTGTTTTGTAATTAGTTTTGTAATTAGTGTTTTGTACTTATTTTGTAATTAGTTAAAAGAAAACCGCGTAAGTGACTTTACACAAAATCTAAGCCAACTACGAGTAAAGTTACTTTATTTTTCAATAGACAATGTTATAAAGAACTAGCTGTTAAGTTCAGTCAGTAATCAAAATTGAAATAACTGAGATATTAAGTTTTTTCTTCATCCTGTAAAATCATTAAAAAGCAAATACGCGGTCTTTACAAGAAGCTGTTACGCGGGTTTGCACGCGCAGCGACGATAGGCCATACTTAAATGTTATACCCGTGCGAACCCAGAGCGGGCCGCTATGTTTTTATATACAACGTTCACAGTTTTTCTGTAGTGTAGGTATTTAGTATCAGCATTGCACCCGTGCGAAGCAGGGGCGGGTCGCTAGTAAATAAATAAAGAGCAGAGGCTAGAGATAGAATTTGGTAGAAATAGTCTGATTGTCAAAATTAAATCAGACACTCCTTGTCAAGTCGAGTGAGTAGGTTCAAAATTAAATTAGTTAACCCAACTCATATCACGTCTAAGAGTTATCTGCGGTACAACTGTTGAATTTTCTACCTCAGCTATCTAGGATTCCATACGGTGTCATTGCAATTTGATTATTTTCCAACAGTATTAAGAGTTGGCACTTGATGCTGTAGTGAGAGCCAAAAGCGAGCGAATTTCTTTTCGCCCCGCACTGTGCACTTCCGTCCAATTTTCGTTACATCCGCTTCGACGACCCTTTATTTGTTTCATTCACAGTATTCAAATACCAAACACATAAAAGACCGAATGCCTGATATTCTGGCAACGGCAACGGTCACAAGATTCTAAAGAGTTATTTCCGAGTTGAAGTTACATTCGAATTGTAAAACATTTCCAATTTACTTCGTGAATTGAAAGATTCATAGAAAACAGAATAAAATGTCTATTTTTCTCTTATTTTGAAGATATTATATTCGCATGAATTTTCAAAATAATTTTATATATATTATCAATTAATGTGAGAGATATTACGTACGTAGAAAAATGTCTACTGTACCTACCTATCTAAAATATTACTTATAGGTATTATGTAGATGCTATATTGTTTGTTATCTAAACGGTAATAACTATTTTCATAAAACCAACGCGCGCATAAAACCAACTTCCAAGATACCAAAATAACCTTTGAAGGCTCGTAAAATATTTACAATATCGTTATCATATTTTACCAGGTACTTACCTACCCAACATAGAATCATATAAGTTATTTGAATATCGAACTCTGCACCGCAAACAAGCACGTATCTATTGACCCCGAGTGCAATTATTCTTCATTATAGAGGTTCTCCGACCCGACTACGTGTAATTTACTTTAGTATTCCCACAGAGATCGACCTCTAGTATATGCCGTCGATATTTCAGTTACTGATAAGTTAGTCTAACGCTCAGGGACCCTTTATAAACCCTACTCTGCGATACGGTTACGGTAATAGATAAATTTTTCATACTAAAACAACTTCGGCATACCTAGGTACCTAAGTACTTGTTTCTATACGGTAACCAAACATTTGCTCAATTTTCTTTATATCCAAAGAGCATGTAAACTTGCGGCAAATAGGATTATCAAACATGACAATTTTTCTGTTGTACCAGGGTTGTGGTAGGTAATATCTACCTATTACTGCAAACCTTAACCCGCCTGAAACTAGTAGCAAGATTTGTTTATTTATCCTAATTTCTATAACCGAACCAATATTACACACTATATCCTACCTACATAATGATACTTATTGGCAAATAAATTGAGACCACGCACTAAGTTTCCCTGAATCGCGGAGGCATGGCAAATACAAATAACAGAGTCGTAAAATACCGTTATAATATTTAACGCACGCACGGTAATACATAAACAATATAAACATAAGGAGCTATAGGTACGACAATTTACAAATAACAATATCTAATCATAAAAACTTGTAATCACAAATACTGAGTAGGTATAATATAACATGAATAACCACCATGAAGCAAGCGAAACAGAAACTCATTACGTTACCGCAACTTATAAGCACACAAAGTAGCTAATAATCCCAAGTAAGAAATACTTTGGAAAGTTTTTCTTAGAAGAGTTAAAATGTTTGTTGCTGTAAATCCTAATGGAGTATTATGCTGCAGTAGGTACACACTTAAGGTTCCTCACTTATTAAGGCTCACATTCTAAGCAGTGGACCCGCTTATAGGTAGAAAACAAAAGTCCACTTCCCCATGACGGGCCATGACGTAGCTAGCTTGGGTGTCACATAATGAACTCGTCGTTGTGTCACCCTAATACAGTCTGTCTGTCTGTCTGTGACGTTTTCACGGCTAAACCACCGGTGCGATTTGGATGAAATTCGGTTTTTTTTTTTGATTTGAAAATAGTTGAAGACCCACAGTCACATACCTATAGGCTACTTTTTTTAAAAAAATCAACCCCTAAAGGCTTGAAATAGTGGATGAAAGTTTGTATGAAAAATCTAAACCGCCTGACCGATTTCGATGAATTTTCCCAGGAAAATAGTTGATGACGTACCTTCTTCCCCACTTCCCCGGTTTGCGATATAAACGAATTCCACGCGGGCGAAGCCGCGAGCAAAAGCTAGTTAGTAAATAAGGTCTATAGGGTTTTGCTCGGTTGGGTGTCACTCTCAAATTGGTGACACTTGCGCCGAACTTTTCCTATCCTCTCGCTTACGCCCCTTAACTACGTCACTACCAATCCAACACTAACCCATAATTTCCATTCGCAGGTGCAGGAGAAATAACCAAATCGTCACTAGCAGCCTTCTACCGTTCAGTGATTGGACTGTCCGCTAGCCGTGTAGAAGAAATCATTGACACAGCCTATGATCGGATGACTAGTGTAATCAAATATCCTCACTTCTTTAATTAAATACATATTGTGTACCTATTCTTAAAGGCAGATGGCATCTTATCAAAATAAGCTTGTGTTTACTAGGTAGATATAAAGAAAGCTGTAGATTACACTGAAAAATGACCATAACATGACGTTCACTTTATTTCTGGTACCCTGGTGGTCTCATCTGAGGCCTTCGAATAGATTGAGAACTTATGATCCTCGAATTATTATTAACATATTCACTAATCCCCGTGGAATAGCGGAATAACACCTCCTGATTTATGAGGATAGACCCATGTAATAATTTTGCATGATTTTGTGTGACCTAGAGGTTATAACTAATCGTATTCCTATAGGTACATAAACTGAAACTGTCAATTAAAAATTTGTATAACAATCAGCAAACAAACAAACCTAATACATATCAGCAAAGTTTCAACATTACAAAACTGCAAAATGTAAAGCTTGAAATTCTGTTATTTATTTTAGACGAAAAAAATATACCTATTTGAATTAGCAAAACATTTGACATTCATTCTATAATTAAATTCAGATTTCAGATCTATAAAATTTTGCATACTACCTATGACTGAAAACTTATATTTATTTTCTAGAACCAATACCTCATTCTCGACTACGGGACCTACGTTCATTGCTTCGCGAACTGGCTAATGGGGAAGAACCCCAACGGACCGGGGCAGTGGGTGCTCGTACCCCCAAAAGATTCTCTCCCACAACCCCCCTTCCCCGTCGACTACAGCGCACTCAACACCGAGCCAGCGAAATTAGAACCCTATGCACCGGACAAAAAGACCAATAGACATTCTGTTATAGTGTAAAACTTATGAAAAACATACTTCAGTACCTAATGAAAATGTATGAGTGTTAAGATGTATGGTTCGGAACTACGTATTACTTGTCGACCCAAATTTTTACCAGCGGCTTTTGTAACCGCTTGTAAATTTATTCGTGGACAAAGAGATAAATTGTATTCGTAGTTTAGGATTTTTAGACCAATTTATCGTAACTTCCTTATACAGTTGCAACAATTATTAATGTACCTATTGTTAATTATGAAAATACAACGCTAATAAGTATAATTATTTTAAAATACCTAGTTGTCCGTTACCAATGGCTGTTATCCCTTAGAAATTTTGTAATAAATAGATATCTACTGTTAAAAGTTAAATTAAGTGTGTAGGTATAATTTTATCTCAGAATTTATATAAAATTAAAAACCTATGTTATACGAGCTTTTAGGCGATAGATATTCCTGATTGTTTATGTGGATTTGAACATAATCAAATAATATTATTGTGTATATTCCTACAAGACACAGAATATTATTATTAAATGACCGTTTTAAAGTAGTCCGGTCTAGTATGCTTGGTTGCTCAATAAATATCTCACTTTTGCACGCGAAATGCGGCCTTTACACTAACTTCCCGATACAATTTGTTTCGACAAATTTACTCAAGGCTTTTCAGCATCTAAAACGATGGTTCTAAGTCGAATGCTTGAATACATCTTTGTAGTGCCTATGCCTTTACAATCGAGTACATAAATCAATTATTTAACGATAAATGTATATACCTAAATAACAACGATGTCGAAATCAATCCCATAATAATTTATAAAGATTTGTAATAATTTAAAAATTAGTTCCTATTTTGTCCACCAGGGGCACTGCTATCGATTTTGTTGCTTCTTTAATATAAGAAAAACATAAAACATAATACGTAATACACATCAATATCGTAGTAAATAAAATAAGCACAGAATGCATAACGTGTTATGTACCTTATGTCAGTAGTTTTAAACATTTTAATTGATAGACTTGCTTGCATCTCGAAAATGATACGCTTTAACTTATAATTAGTAACTGTCTTGAGCAATTTGACCAATTTCTATGTACTATCTTTTAGAAGCTATGTATAAGGATAATAAAATTGTAAATAGTAATGTGTAAAACCTTTGCACAAGGTAAGCAAGAACTGCCTTAAGTAAGCATCTTCACATTTCACAGTATAGCCTTATTTTGTACCATAGATTTAACTTATTGTAATGTAATAAATACACTAAACTCGCAATAACCTGTGTAATTTATTTATAGCTTCCTATTTTCAAATAGTTTGCTGAAGGCGGGTAGTTTAAACTGTTGTTCGGGTTGTTTTCTTCTCGTATTTTATTTAATTTGAAACAAAAAAGACGTGACCAAAAAGAAGGTATTCGTATTCATACACTAAGTATATTTTTATCAACAGAACTACTAGGAAAATACTACTGTCCGTTCCATTAATGGTCCCTTTTGAATTAGGTAAGTTGTGGCAGCTTGGCCAACAGCGATCTCATGAGATATTGGCTTATAACTTGCGACCCCGGGTACATAGAATCATAGCGTTATTGCGCTGTCTTACTTAAACAATATTCTTGGATATTCCCCGAAGATTCATACTCACTTGGATATTCCCCGAAGATTCATGAGATTGAATTAAGTGAGTACATAGGTAATGCGAGAGACAAAGACGATGCCGTAGTAAGACACCCGCCTTCCAAAAAGTTTCTTCTAAAATCGACTGTAATATTTTATGTCCGTTGCAATGACAGAAAACCAAACACGAAGAACTACAGTTACTAAGCTACTTAGCATTAGGCACAGATTTTGGGTGCTAGGGAGCATAATTAATTTTAACCTACAAACCTAGTTACGGAATTACAGAACACTACATAGTTTACAGAAAATTTATATGACAGTTTTCATAGAAATGGAACACATTATTTAGTAATGTATTCAACATTGAAGTAGGTTCCCAAGTCCCCAATAGACAAAGCAATTGTAATTTTATACGGTCAATTTTAATGGTTTCACAATAAGGAACCGGAAATTATAGTAGGCGAGGTGTCAACCGCCACAGCTACCTCTATGATTAAAATATCACGAGGCTTTACCGACGCGATGCCAGTTTTAATAACAGGGCAGATTTTGAAGTTCGATTTAAATCTGGACAGTAACGTGACCGCAAAAATATGTGTGCTATTAGATATAAAATACCTACAGAAAACCTTCCTTCACTTACGACTTCAGATGAGAATTTAATGCAATTTAAAAAGAAATTTTTGTTAGAGGGCATTACTTATCTTGATTGATGAAACCCTGAATGAGGCTAAGTATAATTTGAAACGAAATTCTCTCAATCTGTGAAAAATTTCAAGTCATCAATCATTGAACCGTTGAACGTTGTCATTCAAGTGACAAATCGTAATATTATATATCTACCTATAAAAATACTTCATTATCATCTTGAAGCGAGTAGTAGTACAAAATGGTACAATACCAAGTTTAACATACCTAAAGAATTACAGAACTAACTAATCCCTGCCCTACTATGCTAACAATCTGAATCTGAAATATAATAATTATATTGCCTAATTGCCTACTATTACTACGTAGATACAATAAAGAATATTTCGTCAAGGTTTAAATTTGGAGAAAGGGCACTTTAAAAGATATATTACTAACGTGTATATAATGAAAGATTACTAATAACGTTCAGAAGTTACGATATTGTTTCGTCGCTATTATATTCCCATTAAATGAACCCTAACGTCTACATATTACCCTGTGAATATCGCATGATCTGGCTACTAACCGTTTATCGATGTCAGAATGGCATCGTTTTTACGGCAATAAAGAAAACAATATAAGTAAGACCAATATATTTATTAGGATTTACAGAAGCATAAGTCTAAAAAAAATTAGTTTTACATCATATCTCCGCATCGATTTAATACATCTTCATAAGAATAGCATTGTAAATGAATGTGCGTCTGATTTACTATTTAGTTAAAATACTAATATACCTCAATCTATACTAGAGATTGCTTATCTAATAAGCGATAAAACTTTCTATTCGAAATAGTAAAGGCATTTAGTTTTAATTGACATAATTAAAATACTTCAAATGTTACTTAACCCTACATTTTCAAAGAAATTTTAGTCGTCCTTACGACTCTACTAAATAAGGTACATTTACCATTGGATGGAATGTCATAAAGGAAGGGTTGAATAGTGATAAAATTTCTACGACTATTTAGAGTTGGAAGAATATTTGGAAAATGCAAACTACTTTAAGCTGCAGACGGAATTATTTGTCAGGATTGTGTAGACACAATCATGTACATCTAATTATCGCTTTAGTATTCCTAACAACGTTTTCATCTGTTACATAGAGTTGGTTAGTTCCCATGCCGAGTTCATTTTCAACACGAACTAATTGTCTGACGCTCTTACACGAACTATGAATAATATCGCATCCTAATTCTATAAATATTTTAGCGTTAGATATGTTAACACCGGCACCAGGCATTATTTCTATTTTGTCTCCATACAATTGTAGCAGCGACTCAATAAGTTGAATGGCGTCATTATTCTCCGCTGAAACTTGCTGACCGCTGGTTAAAAGCCGACTGAATCCAAACAAAACTATCTTTTCCAGTGCGATTTCAGGATCTCTGCACAAATCGAAAGCTCTATGAAATGTAACGGGTACAGGATACGCCTTCTCTATAACCTTAGCACAATATTCTTCGTGTAATTCTTGAGTATCTGTTAAAGCTCCGAAAACAAATCTGTCGACGTTCATTGCTTTATATGTATCTATGTCAGACAACATCGTATCCATTTCCTCTTGCGTGTAGCAGAAATCCGAACCGGCTCGGCATCTAATCATAATATTTACTTTCACTCTCTGTAAAATATTATTCATCAAAGTCTTGGGAAATGGCAATTCCTTCTACGTAATAACTAGTGAAAACAAAAACAAAACCCGACTGGTACCTAAGCTACAACCCACTAATGGCCCACTACTGAGCACGGGTCTCTCCTCATTACTGAGGAGGCCTAGAGCATACTCCACCACGCTGCTCCAATGCGGGTTGGTGGAGGGGTTAGTGGCCAACCCAGTGTCGAAAGTTTTCAAGCCGCCCGAAGGCCTTCGACATGGCTTAACGACTGCTATCAATCGATAACAACCGGGACCGACGGCTTTACGTGCCCTCCGAAGCACGGAAGCGCTCAAGAAATTTTGCCACTAGCGGTCACCCATCCGACTACCGACCGCGCCCGCTGTTGCTTAACTTTGTCGATCGCTTAGGATCGACGCAAGCCGCCGGGCTATGAGCGCTTCCACTGGTACCTATAAGCCTTAAATTTGCATGCTTTTTAACATGTATTAAGCCCGAGGCTTATAAAATACATATCATTAATTGTTACAATATAAAAACATTTCTTGTATTGGTTAAAACTAAATTGATGATGAATTTATATCTATATTTTTTGAGAAATGAGTGAAAAATTGTAAATGACCGACAAAATTAATAATTACCTTAACAATGTTTGGGCAATTGCAATTAGAACAAGTTTTATACATAGGCTTCCCACTGGCTACATTGTTGACCTGTAACGACATAAAATAAGAAAATAAAAATAATGCTGAAGACGATCAAACCCAATTACATAGTCATAAATTAATTTATCAGCGAAAAGCCAAATGTAACATGTTTTTTAAACATTCTGTAGAGAAGCGAGTAGTCACTCGTGTCTATGTGACGATCCTTCAGAACTCACTAACTCAACAGTTTCATGTCACTCACACCAGCCACATTTGTTAGACAGGTGACCTAAGTAAAGCTCGGCTATTTTGTCGCTCAACACACGTAGAAAAGATAATATGTCACATTCCGAATAAACAAAACAGATGCATAGGTATAATTATAATGTGAACGAGTACTCACTGACTGTTCACACCGCCAGCGAACACTGCTGATATGCATCTCTTTTGTTCACGGAATGTCATCTTAAGTCCCTTTCTTGGGCGAGAAAATAGCCCATAGTTACTCGCTGCTCGCCGGCGGTCGGACACCTGCCTTAGCAGTATGAAAGGTGATGACCAATCCTGATGCTTCTAAATACATGATGTAATAGTAATACTAAAGCCGGTGCTTATCGAGTGGTACCAGGGCTTTTGAGTTATACATAGGTACGATGTTGAAGTCGGTTATTTTATGTGTAAAAAGGTAGCTATTAAGTACTTATTTTAAATACATTTCCACTATTATAATGTAAAACAAAGATTCAACGGTTGCTCAACCGGAAGTTGCGGTTGTGACGGGTTACGTAAGCTGCCGCAAGTACCGCAACTTGAATCTTTGTGCGAACTATTGGATATGCGTCAGTAAATTTTGTATCTGCATAGATAAAGCGGGAGATATCGCAGTGGAATATGGTAAACGAATGATTCGATTGCAATGATTTTTTATAGTAATGAGTGGTTCGACTGTAACTACGTGTTATTCCATTTACGAAGATGTTTTATCGAAGTTTGTTTGGTGAAAGAGACAAGCAGAGTAAGGAACTGTGCGCAATAGGAAAAATATTTCATCAGCAAGGCATATTTTTTAAGCAATTAATGCAAATTTTATGAAATATCACGACAACAATGAGATAAGTAATTATCAGTTTATCACATCACAAATAGCCAATAAAGGAAATACCTGAAAAAAATAAGTTGGCAAAAAATACAGCAAGCACAGCAAATTCGCACAAAATTGAGAGTTTAAATGACAAAGTATCCAAGAAGCACTTATTAAATGAATGTGAATACAAAATCAATTTATTTTATAGAACAACGTGACTTAAACCCGCACTTATGCTACGGTTATCCGTGGCGTAAGTAGCTCCTTATTACATGGCAAATGACGCTAACATCACACCATTCAAAAATGGATTATTGCCTATTGCGCGGGTACAAATTAAAAAAATACATGTACATGAGGGTACTTTATGACAATGAGTGACGCAAACCTGCACCACAGATTACAAAATACTATGTATGCCTGCACTTTAGTCATGTTTATCATTCTGTACAACTATTTATACGAATTCAATTTAAGTATGTTCTGTGTGTTGCAGGTAGTGAAATTGTTGGTGAAAACTGTTACTTTATCATAAGTTTATTGGGAAAATATAATTGAACAAAAGATAAACTACCTACTTAACAAAGTATAGATGGTAAAGTACACTGTTTGGTAAAATCAGTAAAAAAAAATCTTATAGTTATTTTCTCTTCTCAAATTGTTGGTTCAGTAATTCAAACCAGTGCGTTATGCTTATTAGTCAAGATTTCTGATAGGTTAGCGATTTTCCTAAATACAGTTTTATGTTGTAGAAAACTTAGTTAAAACATTAATAAAGTCGTAATAATTCCTTTCCGGAGGCTTCGTCGTATTTTTTTATCTATCTCTTCATGTTTCGAAATCTTTGTAATTCTCTTTCGCACAATAAAATTACAAAAACATTATCTCAACTTAGAAAGGGTAACTAGCAATTATCTATATGAAATTAAAGCATCAAATCATAACTATTATTTATTATAACTACAATTAAGCGGGTTTATGTCACTCGTGCTAAAATAATATACGATACTCGTTCGTAAAGTTGCATTTTTGAACGGCGTATATCGCACTCGCTTCGCTCGTGCGCTAACTTCACGCCGTTAAAAAATGGCCAACTTTACGCACCGTATCGTAATGTACTATTCTTTATATTCCCAAGCTAAAATATAACGTTAAATCTATTTTAGGTAATTGAAATTGAATAAGCCTGGATTCCATAAAATTTAAAGGTAATGATTACTTTCAGATACCTATCTCTGCAATGTTTTTCCGATAAAAAAAATTAAACTCAAATCAGCATTAATTTTTTCATGACAATTCTAAAATAACAAAATCAAATCTAATGTCTAGATTGTCTATTTTGAATGAATTCTGAGTGAACGTTTATAAGCTTTAAGAGACATTAATAATGAGCTTGCGTTCCATATCAAAATTGTTTTAATTGCAGCACACACAAATGCCAGCTTGTGCAACGCACTGGTGACGCCCCTGGTGTTGCCAATGTCCATGGGCGACGGTGATCACTTACCATCAGGTGACCCGCCTGCCCGTTTGCCTGCTTAGGCTATAAAAAAAAAGCTTCCTGCTTTTGTGATTAAAGTTCATTGCAAACTTAAAGCAAGCATTTGAAATGCCACAAATAAATTTTGCTTACAAGTTAAATTGAACTATGAGCACAGGTAAAAAATTCAATTTTCTCAGCAACTCAAGTACAGATATGACTTTTTTTCTTATGCCTTTGCACAAGACCGTCTCTCAGATACATAAACAACCAACATGATTCACTTTCTATTCACCCTACTTTAAGTGAAAATGAAAAAATAAAAATAATGCATAGCAGGAAAACTTAACTTCTGACTTGACTTGATCTTGAGAATTAACTTAATATAGTCTTAGCCAATGGTCTTAGCATACTGTGTTTCAATATGTATAAGAAAGAAAGCAAGCCAAAGTAAAGGTGTTAGTTACTACATTTCAATGTGTACAAGAAAAGATTAGGCAAGCAAAGGTAAAGAGCAGATTATGTAACAAGTAGTAACAAGGAGTAATCCACAACTCCACACAAACCAGACTTAAAACTTCCTTAACCAAGCCAGGAGATGGGGTAAGTCCTCCCTCCGGCAAGGAACTACAAATTTCCAATTCATCAGCCCCTCCATGTATTGCATTGACTGCAGACTCCAGGCTATCTATGCATACTTCCAACATTTCTGAAACGATAAGAAAAGATAGCCCGATATTTATTTATTCATAAATATCATAATATTTCTGGTACAATATATTTCTTCCATGGGAATGATCCTTATTTGAAAAAATAATCATACTTCATCAGTATGATGATAAAAATTGAGTTTGAATTTAAACAATTTGTCTGAGTTTAAATTCATTATTTTTTAATTAATCTAATTCGAAGGTAAAATAATTTGTAACACAAGCAAGTTTTAAATTAACAACAAAAAATGAAATCTACAGTAGTTAACAATTTATGTAATTCAATAGTAAAACTTATTCTAAACCCATTATTCAATGCTGCACTGTAATGGTCTCGAAATAGATTTAAGTTTTAGATAATTGAAACCTTTCTCACCTGAATTTTTTACTAAAGTAGCCACTCACAATTTAAAATACTGCATTGTGTTGTGTAAAACTTCATTTCATACCGCATTAAAAAAAACTTTGTCAACATAAATAAAATGTCAAAGATTGACAGTGTTCACACGTTGACACTACTTCATGACAAGTGACACATTCGGTGTTACTACCTAAAAAAATCCTGTCTATGTCAGAATTATAAAAGGAATAGTAGCTGTGCTGTGAGCTGTGAGGAATGAGCACAAAATATGGATAGGAATGAGATTGAACACAAAATAAAGGATAGTACAGAAGTTAAGCTCATGTATGTGTTACCTCAATTTCGGTTATGTATGTGTGCGTAAGCCTTAGGGTTAACGACTCCGCAATGGTCTTGGATTGGATCTAGTTATTGCTTGACCAGAAATATAAAAAACCTTGCCATATTGCGCTAAACTCATGGAACTAATTTCTTATACTGGCAACGCTTAGGCTCTAGACAGACGGGCTGCATTTCAACTGCAATCCAACCGCAAATTGCAGTTCAGGTGCAGTTTGAATGCAGTTGACACGACTGCAATACAACTGCAAACGAAACGCGCGGCCCAATTGCAGTTCAATTGCAGTCGCTTCAACTGCATTCAAACTGCAAACGAACTGCACCTTAGAATCAGTAGCAGAAACAAAGAGTGAGCACACGCGTTGTTTGTCTGTAGATAAAATAAAAATGTCGAGAAACGAGATTACAAGATTTGATGAAGCATTACTGCTACTTTTACTTCATCGCCGTGCATCAAAACTCAAGAGAAATCGTAAAATGTGGGTCCAATTAATATTGCAACATAAACATGAAGGTGATTTTTATACTTTATTACCAAAACTGAGATCACAAGAGAAATGCTTTTACAAATATTTATGCATGTCTAGAAGAAGTTTCGAAGAATTAACAGACATCTTAAAAAATAAAGTATGCCGACAAGACACAAATATGAGAAAAAGTATATCGGCAGAAGAAAGGATTGCAAATTGCAAGTTCAAATTCGGGGGTAAACATTTCGCAAATAGTCGCCCATGCTTTGTTTTTTTTTTCAATTTTGTTACTATAAGATTCAATTTTATAGTTCCAAATGCAAGGTTTTGATTTTATTGCACTTATAAATGCGTCAGTATCAAATGGTACTGATTCATTTACTGTATTACCATCCTCGTCGCTCGACATCTTTATTTTATTTACGTACAGACAACGCGTGCACACACTTTTAAGTTGTTTCTGCTACCTACTGATTCTATGTAGTGCGGGCGGATGGGTAAGGTGCAGTTTGTTTGCAGTTGAACCGACTGCAATTGAACTGCAATTGGGCCGCGCGTTTCGTTTGCAGTTGTATTGCAGTCGTGTCAACTGCATTCAAACTGCACCTGAACTGCAATTTGCGGTTGGATTGCAGTTGAAATGCAGCCCGTCTGTCTAGAGCCTTAGTTTCTAAACGTCAATTATTGTAAATTGCTTGTCAGTGAGTTTGAATGTCACAGACGTCACAGTATGTGTCATGTTTGTCTTTTTACTTTAAGTCTCTATTTAAATGACAAAAACTGTTCATATTCGTGAAAGAAAAGTGTTTTTCTATGTGCTAAAATAATATTTCGTATAAAATAACATTTATTTCATTAAATAACATTTCCGACGTAGGTAGTTGTCAAAATGACAATAATAACATGAGCGTTATAATGCCACCAACTTATCTGTTCAGTAGAAAAAAATGGAACTAAAAAAAGACAACGTCAATTTTGAAATATCATGTCCGCTGTCAATTTTTTGAAGTGCGAGTGCTCTATGTGTTTTAATTCAATTTTAATTGCAAAAAGTGATTAAAAATGCCTGAGCCTCTTAGAAGTCATTGCACGATTAGTTATTTTAAAAGTTTTAGATTTCATGAGGGAAGAAAATCGCCTGCTAACTCCGAAAATAACGTTTAAAAAAGTGGCAGAACGCTTCGCCGTTGCTACAGGTTAGTGTTGCTATTGCAAGTTAATTAATAGTCCTGTTAAATAATTCAGTTATTTTATGTTCCTCACTTATCTTTGCATAATCGATTAAATTGTCAATGAATATATTTGGTATCTAATTTTTTTATACTTCATATAATATTATGTCTTTGTTACAGGAGTTAGTGAACGATTTGTTTACAAGCTAATGAGTGAAAAGAAAAAAGCTGAAGAAATTTCTCTGGCGCATCGGCATCATTTTCCTCGGGGATTTCTCGTGTGGAACCCCCTCAAATTCAGAGATCACCATGACAATTATTTTTATAAAATATATAAAAATATTAACAATTATAGTCAATAACAATGGATCTTTTATTTCTCTTGTCCTGAAATTTAAATTTTTATATGAAAAAGTAAAATTTGACTGTGTTGGCCTACGTAATTCTTTTATTTTTGGATGTTTCCGTTTTTTTAAGTTATGTGCGTTTTAAGCATTTAAATGTCACTTGCTATAACGGTAAAGGAAAACATTGCCAAACCGCACTTGTTCAGCATGGTGAACTATGGTCTTTACCTTCTCAATATGAGAAGAGACATGTGCTTAATAGTGGGCCCTGATGGATTGAGATAATGTTAACATCCTATGTTACTGCTGTCATTGCATGGTAGTTTAAGTTAGTAGCCACAGCCCAAATTGTGTGTCTATATTCGTCGGAAAGGCTTTGTCATCATTGTCATCATCAGGGTCTGAAGTATATATATAATTAGTTTCTTTCACACATATTGTATATGTCAACACACACGCACACACACACACACATACACACACACACACATATATATACACACACACATATACACACACACACTCAAACATACACACTCACACATACACTCACACACAATTGTCCTATCTGTCTTGTACCAAATATTAGTTATATCTTAGCTACATAACCGCCTAATAGGATGTGATTTTGTTGTATCATTATTTTTATTCTGAGTCATGCCACCAGCAACATTACACAACCAGCATCTAATTTTCATTTTTATTATAAAAAAAAATTCTGGTCGTTTGAGGATCCTGCAAGCATAATATTTCCCAAATAAGTTTTCTATGGATATGGGTCAGTATCATTTTCATTTTGATTGTAAAATTTTCTGATTTGATAGGTCATGAACAATATTTTGTTACCGTTTAGAATCACAATACTTAATAGCAATTCACAAACATGCTTTCTAATTTCTAAGCCTATGAGTATTTACATTTATATACTACATGATATGCTACAAAAGTGTAAATTTGTACGATAGGGTTAATCCTAGTGTCCCACAACACAGGGAATCCTAGTGTGGGAGCTAGTGGCTGTGTTACTATGTACCATGTTTTTGTGAATTAAATATTTTTTCATTTTTTTTTTCATTTTCATTTACCATCGAATTATGTGCAACATCTGGTAAAAATCATAGGTCTCAAAGTTGTTGAGCTCCCTTGACAGTCGCCAAATTTTAATATATGGTAACATTGACGCTGCACTAGCGACATCCGTTTACTGAACAGATAAGTTGGTGGCACTATACTATAGTTACTGTTGTCAGTTGGTTGTCAGTGCTATTGCCATATAAAAGGAAACTTTAGCGCCCTCATGACAGGTTTTCTATTTTTCTGGTCAAGCAATATTTAATTTATTGATATGGATTAAACGGGAAAATAAAAATAAAAGTGTATGATTAGATTGACTAGAATCATTAAAATATAATGTAGGTAATTTAAATTGTGGATTGAGGTATAAATAAATCATTTACTGAATAGGTCACCGATCACATTTACAGACATATTATATACAGAAGCACAAAATAAGGATAATACAGAAGTTAAGCTCATGTATGTACCTCGATTTTGGTTATGCATGTGTGCGTTAGCCTTAGGGCTGTCGACTTCGCAATGACCTTGGATTAGACCTTGGTATTTAAATTGTTGTTTGGGAATTTTGGGATTATACGGGAAAAACAAAAGTATAAGTGAATGATTATATTACTTAAAATTTTATGTGGTTACTGCACAATTGATTTACTGCACTGCAGTGATCTGGTTTGATCCGTTAAATTTATTTGCGTAATAAAAATAATTTTATACGTATAATATATTACTCAAAGCAATATGATAGATACTCTTATTAAATAAATTTAACACACAAAAAAAAATTTAAATGTCCAATAACATTTTCATTTAACAAATACTGAGGTATATAATCACATAAAAACGTACAAAGAACTTCCTCACATACTACATCGACTCTTTAGGTACCTAACCAATTATTTTATTACAAGCAATAATAATTAGTACCTATCTTCTTACCTTTCTGCAGCTACTGGAAGTTTAAAAAATGTTAATGAGCTATTTAACGTCGAATGAAAACACTCACTAACGTAACAATTATAATACCTAGGTTTCTTTTCCATTTTTTCACAAATTTATCTAATTTATTTATTAAAATTGCCAAAACACGTTGACTTGTTCCCAATGACAAACGCGGCCAAAATGGTCCAGTGCGTTTCGATTTTTAGTGTATGTGCACAGTGTCTATGTGTGAGTTCGTTTTGGGCACTTTGTATGAAGCTTAACATCTGTATTACAAATCTAATTTGTGACAGAAGGAATAGGGAAATAGTACTATAATTTGAAATAGTTTTCTGAACTAATAATTTACGTATAATTTTAATATGGCCACACTTTATATTTGTCGAACTGCGTTCAACTTCAGGCAACATCGATCCTTTTGACATTTCGCGATAAAAGGACACGCGAACGTAGGCCAACTTTAGCCAACGTTCGCTTTCTTTTATCAGGTATTATTAGTATTTTAATTAAAGATTTATTTAAAAAAGTCCGTAAAATTATTATTAGACTTTTATTAATTCTTAAAAAGTTATAATTCTTAGTTTACTTATTACCATATGATTTGTTAACCTCAACTGCAAGTGATTTGTGTATTTTAGTGCCACATAACAGAAGAAACTTCCACTGAATTTTGAATAGATTTATGTTAATTGTTTGTGTGTACGTATTGTTCTCTCTCAGCAGTTATGTCTCGCAAGAAAAACTTCGAGGAAACTGATAAGCTTACACGTATTGCGATCGTAAATGCTGATCGCTGCAAGCCTAAAAGATGTAGGCAGGAATGTAAAAAGAGTTGCCCAGTCGTGCGTATGGGCAAACTGTGCATTGAGGTGACGCCTAACGACAAGATCGCCACCATATCCGAAGAACTATGTATTGGTTGTGGTATATGTGTCAAGGTGAGTCAGTGTGAATTATTAAATGATTGACCAATTTGCTTCACAAAGTCCTTTTTCTAATGTTTTGAAATGTCTAATCTAATATAAAATACATTACCATCTGATGATACCCTTAGTTATTGCACAAATTTTATTCTGTGTATTAATTATTATTTTCAGAAATGTCCGTTTGATGCTATAACAATCATCAACATCCCTTCTAATTTGGAGAAGCAGACAACTCACCGATATTCCAAGAATTCCTTCAAGCTTCATCGGCTGCCAATCCCAAGGCCAGGGGAGGTTCTGGGGCTAGTTGGGCAGAACGGTATAGGAAAATCAACTGCCCTTAAAATCCTTGCTGGGAAACAGAAGCCCAATTTAGGAAGATATTCAGTAAGTTTATTTATTTATTCTTTGTTGAACCTTACATACGTAATGGAACAAAAAGCAGCTCTAATGCCTTGGGGCAGTGGGAATATGAAGGGGGTTGATTCATTAGATAATATTTTTTTTGGAACTAACAATATTAAAAGAATATTTTATAGGAGCTGACCATTACTGCTAATTTATAAATACCTCAATTTAATCATGTCGGAATAGTTTGAGGATTAGTTTGTATGTAATCATGTATGGGTAGTCATAGAGTCGAAACTTAAACTAAAGTATGTATCAGAGTTGAGTTCTAAATAAACAAAATTGGGTGGTATAATAGCAACAGAGTAGATCTGGCACCAAGGCCTTTTCATTGTTCGACAGATGCTTCCTAAGCCAACTGAATTAGCTTGGATTCAAATTAATGGAATCTTCAATCTATTATTATTATTATTTAGGTGTCTGGGCATAGGGAACAAGTATCCCTACGAGGCCACTGCGACCATCTCTGATCTATTGTAGCCATCCCAGTTTTAGTTAGATCTGGTCCCCCAGGCCTACAGTCTTAATAAACCATAGTAAGTTTTCAGGATCCATCTCTTTAATCAGGTCAATCTAACCCCTATTTATTTAAATAATTCTCAGCCATCTTGATTTATTTCATGTATGTGATGATTTGTGACATATATTTTTATATGACTTGTTTCATTAAAATTGATATTACCTATTTGTGTCAGCATATTTTTTAGCTATCATAATAATAAAATTTGCTTACTATGGAGTAGTTTTAGTAAAAATGTATATGTAGACATACTTTGTATAATGTTTAGTATTCTTGTTGTAACCTATCACAACTTCAGGACCAAGAGTTGATTGATAGAGAATGCTTTTAAGCATTAAGGCTGCCTTTTGTAATAACCTAGCTTCAACATTATACAAAAGAATCTAATTAGATGTCATTATGTAAAATGTTATAATAACATTCAGTGAAAGCATTTATTATTTCTTAGAGAAATACAATGGTAACTCCACTTTTGTAGATTTTTGTTCTAAGCACCATTAAAATTACAAAAATAAAATTTATATTTTATCAACAGGATCCCCCAGACTGGCAAGAGATTTTGTCCCATTTTCGTGGATCAGAACTACAGAATTATTTTACCAAGATCCTTGAAGATGATCTGAAGGCTTTGATCAAACCTCAGTACGTGGATCAGATTCCAAAGGCTGTGAAGGGGACAGTCGGGCAATTGTTGGACAAAAAAGATGAAAAGAAAAATCAGACTGAAATATGTAAAATGCTTGGTAAGTTAATGACAATTTTTTAACGCAATTTTTATTTATTTCTGGTGTACAAATATTCATATTAATTAATATACCTACCAATTATTGCAAGTGGATTGATGACTCCCTCAATTCCATATTTTTAGTGTGAACAATTTCTTAATGTTAAAATTATTAATCCTCTTTCTTTATTTTGACAACCCTGTAACTTAGTTGGTAGTGGTACTGCCTGTGAAAAAAGAAATTCTAGGTTGGTGTTCTGAGCAGTGCAGACAGATAAATGTTTATTTTCGAGTCATGGGTTTAAGAACACTAACAACCGTGACTCGAGAAAAAAACATTTATTGATGTGTTACTTGGGCCACCCATGAAACAAGGAAATCTAATAACAGTATGTGAATATGTTACTAATAATTCTGTACCGTCAGTGAAAAGTAGTATAACTCGACTTATACGATTTTTTATTTTTTTACGTAATAAAATTACAAAAAAAATTACCTACCGTTCTGTATATTCAGATTAGTCCTACGCCAAATAGAAACGGAGATATTTTTTGTGGATAGTGGTATAAGTAAGAGTTTTTTCGTGTTTATCCATATAACTTTACTTATAGTATTATAAAATATTTCTTCGCTACCTTATAAACGTGTAAACTGATATAAATTATGTTTTATTTTAATTCACAAATTAGTACACTTATAAGTTTGTGTTAACTAATACAACTGTACTTGTATTAGTTTTAAGTCTGTAGATTATTATTTAGTTTGTGACTATTAAGATTGTGTAAACTAATACAACTCTACCTGTATTAGTTTAATGAAGATTATTATATAGTCTGTTACATAATAATAATATAATGAGTAGTGACTATTAAGAGTGATTTCGTTTTGCTATATCCTACTGCTTTTATAAAGGCTAATTTGATTTCTTCTTTCTCGTGCTCATTATGCCTATTTTATTTTTGGTCGGCGCAACATGTTCTTTTCTTTTACTCTACCTTATCAGTCGTCATCTAGACAGACATTAAGGACTTGTTTCACCACTTCCTGATATAGTGTGAGATAGTTATATGGCAGTTACCACTATCCACCACATTGCCTTTCGTTACTACTACGTAAACTTTCGTCACTTGAGAAAAATTATAAAAACTTATGTGATCAAATACTTTTAGTTCAAAATAATTCAAGTTAACTCTTTTTATATAAATATTTGCAAGTATATTTTGACCATGTAAAACGAAATATGTAAGATTTGTAACCTTTGCTTCATTTTTGAATATCGATCCATTCAGAGAAACTAAACGCCAGTGATATCTGCCAAATAACGTCTTTATCAGCCATTTGAAGCGCTGATAACTTATCAGACAGTTAATCTGCCAGATAGTTCTATCCGACACTAGTGGAACGAAAGTTGTCATTTATATGGCAAATAAGTTCCTAATAAACTATTAGGGACTTTATCAGGAAGTGGTGAAACAAGCCCGAACTCTCTTGTTTTCCATATCTTCTTTCACACAATCGATCCATCTTTTTTTTTATCTTTCTCGTCCCCTCCGTCCATGTACATTCATATCCATCTCTCTTCTCGTCACATAAGTATCCATTCGCTTCGTGACATGCCCCATACCACGACATTCTGTTCCCTTTCAACTTTTCGGTTATTAGTGCTACTCTCAGACTTCCTCTAATATATTAATTTCTTACTATTCGCGTCACTCCACACATCCACCTTAACATTCTCATCTCCGCCACATGCAATCGTCCCTCATCCGTCTTCTTTGCAGCCCAACTTTCTGATCCATGATACATTACGACAGGTCTCATGATAGTGTACCTACTATACGAAACCTAGTATACTATAGTATACCTACTATGCGAAAGAAAAAAGGCTTTCTTTTTATTTTGTAGGCATGAGCATGACTCACTTTATGTACTCTTTGAGACGGGGAGTTCATTTTTGTCTGATAATTAAAAATTTTCAGATTTTTGTTGCCAATCTGCACATTTTACACAGAAAAATACATAAATATTTTTGTGTAAACCAATATATCTTTAAAAAAGTCTCTGTTATCTAAAAAATCATGTAAACATCCTTTGTATGGCATAATTTCTTACAAAATTTGTTTTACATAATTTTGATTGTGTCTTTTAATTGTTCAAAAAATCGCTTTTATTCGCGACTTGTATTCTTAATCTCCATATAGAAGCCACGTGTAAATTGATACAAATCAATTTACATCATTAAACACAAAAGTAAAATTCGTGTCTAGTGATACAACTCGCATTTTTTTTTAAATTTCAAATTTCAAAAACCAAGATAGATAAAAAATAATTAAATATTGAAAAATTGTTTGATAAACACTAACTATTGAGCTTTCATTCAACACTCTACATGAAATACTGACGAAGTAATAATTTTTCGAAAATTTTAAAACTTCTTTTTGAATTTCCCAACATTTCATATTTTAGACTTATACTGTTTTTCACTGACGGTACAGAATTATTGTTCATTTCAGAACTGTCCCACATCCGCGATCGTGAAATCGCCGCATTATCAGGAGGGGAGCTGCAGCGTTTTGCATGTGCTATGGTGTGCATTCAGAATGGAGATATATTTATGTTTGACGAACCTTCCTCATATCTAGATGTCAAACAGCGTCTCAATGCTGCTCGCACAATTCGCTCACTCATACACCCTGACAAGTAAATTAATGACATTTTGTTTATTTCTTCAGCTTTTACCATCTATTGATGTAACCATTTTTGAAGTAAAATACTCATATAATTTAAAGTAAAAAATATTGCATACTACGTAATATTTTCTTTGAATTTTAATTAGTTAGTAACTTGAAGTAGTTTATATGAAAAACTCCATCTAATTAGAGACATTAACAGTATATTTCAATATGTACAATGAATCACAATATCATCCTGTCTTGTTTTCAATTGTTCCAATAATCTGGAGTTTACACCAAAAATTATGATAAACATTAAAAAGTTCAAATTTTGAAATAAAACCCATCAAATCAATAATAATTTAGCATTTAGAACTTGGAACCACTTTGATCCACTAACTTCCTATATATATTATAAAGTATTGTTGTTTCAGATTCATCATAGTAGTAGAACATGACTTGTCCGTGTTGGATTATTTGTCTGATTTCATCTGTTGTTTGTACGGTGTGCCTGGTGCTTACGGCGTAGTTACTATGCCTTTCTCTGTACGTGAAGGTATGTTTGATCAAGTTAGTTGGCAGAATACTGTATACCTTATGGTGTGAACTTTTGTACCGTAATGTAATGTTGTAATGTTTTATGAGAGCTAAAATGTTAAAAGGTAACACCTATAAGTAAAATTAGGGGTTCTTGGAGTTTAATACAGAGGTATTGCTGTGTTCTATTTATTATTCACACAATAATTACTGCCCATTACTGACTGTGGACATTGATCACCAATATCCACTAACAGGTCAACAAATTATGATTCCAAGGCAGGGGACATTTATTAAGTAACTAGTTTAACGGACACACCCAACCACTACAAGACTGTAAAAGAATAAGGTATTCTGGAGGAATCCATACAACCAAACTAAGACCGAAATCCCCTTCTTCACAAATGACGTAATTGAAACATTTTATCGTGCTTGGATTCTTAAACAAATGTCAAAGTCAAAAATGGATCAAGCTAGCCACCCTTGATGGTAAGCATTCATGAACATCCATGGACATCAGCAATACTAAAGGCATTGCAGGTGTGTTCCCAGAAGAAAGAAGAAAGCCAAGAAGGAAGAGAAAAGTAAAACTGTTTATTGACATCTCATTATTTTTTCAGGTATAAATATATTCTTAGATGGATTTGTTCCTACTGAGAACATGAGATTCAGAACTGAATCACTAGTGTTTAAAGTAGCTGAATCAGCTACAGAAGAAGAGGTAAGCTACCAAATACTTTTTTATACCCACTTCTGATTGTATTATACTTTGGCTATCCCAAAAACTCATAGAGATTTTGAAAACATTACATACTTTATTTTCTGTACAGATAAAAAGAATGAATCATTATGAGTACCCTGAGATGACCAAGTTCATGGGTGATTTCCACTTACGTGTGATGCCTGGTGAATTCTCAGACTCTGAAATTTTAGTATTGCTTGGAGAAAATGGTACTGGGAAAACTACATTCATCAGAATGCTGGCTGGCAACCTGGAACCTGATGACGGTAAATAAAAAAGCAATTTCAAATATAAATAAAGATTTAACTCTATTATGATGAATTTGGGAAACCAGTCCCTTCAAAAATCTCTTTTTCATGTTTCAAGTTTCATGAAAATCCGTTCAGTAGTTTTTGCGTGAAAGAGCAACAAACACACACACACTCACTCACTCACTCACTCACTCACACATACATCCTTACAAACTTTCGCATTTATAATATTAGTAGGATTAGTAGGATAGTAGGATTGATTGTTACAGCAAATTTAATGTAGAGGATAGTGTTAAAATTGTTATAAAATTATGCAGTATAGAGAAGTACCTTTGTCCAAAACAATTCCAATCATCGGTGTCTAATTAACCAATATTAATTAAAGTATAAGTATAAATAATTGAATTGTGTTGCAAAAATCCCTTCATTCGTTATTTTAACGTAAAACTTATTGGTTGCTGTGTGTCTGTATTATCATGATTTACTGTCAAATACATTAGATTTAATTGTAATAATTACTAGTCTAAGTCACTCCTTATAGTGACTAAATAATCTAAATGTAATAAAAAAAATGTAATACTTATTTATAAAATTTGTATTACATATATTATTATTTTATAAATCTTGATTCCTTACTTCCAGTACCGGTATTTTACAATCATGTTCCGTACCGGTATTGCATTTTTTATAACGATATGGGATTTAGGTTGTGTATCCGAACGTGCATTTGACGAAAATGGCAACACAGCGAATTGTCAAGGACCGTCAATGTCAATACATAGCGAGTCATGTCGGCCGCGTTCCGTAACTCGACCAAAACGCCCAAATCGTTCAAAATTCTATGAAAAAGTGTCATTTTGGGCGTTTTGGTAGAGTTACGGAACGCGACCGTCATTTGCGGGATTTGTCATTGTCAAGTCAAATATTGTAAATGTGAAAAATCGTGCAAGAATAATTAATTAACAGATTTTCTAATAGCAATTACGTGCTAAAACTCTTATAATTTCCATTGTGTGTGGATTAGACGCATATCGAGTGTGATATTTGTTAAAAATGATGTAGACAGTCTAGTATTCAGATTATAGGTTAACAGTAAATCTAAGCGCATTTTGATGATTTCGATTACTATTTAGTGTTCCTGTTATGGCTCGGACAGAGTTGTTCGATCTCTTTTTTCATCCAGTCTTTCAAAAGTGTCTTAAACATGTCGAATCCTCGATGCCTGCTGAAGGTTTGACATACTTTTGTATGCTTATGAGTTGCATTCATATCATGTCATAGGACTTATACATATTATTTACCGTTAATATTTTTCTTGCTCTGCACTAGAGGTTTTATTACATAATTATAAAATTTGCAAAATTATTCATACAGTAAATAATATACCCAAACATGATTAATTAATGTATTATGAATTTCCAAATAGATTGTTTACATGTCCATCAAAATCTACTTTGGAGGCAATTTCTCCCTAAGGCAAACTAGGCCCATAAGTGAGAGTGTGAGGTTACAAAGTAACTTGATCACATTAGTTTAAAAAAAAATTATATGCATTTTTATCAATTTAGCTATCAAACATTTGTTAATTACATATATATACAGATTTAGGGTGCCATAAACATACTTATCTCGAATTCTCTCAACATTTAATCCACCTCTGGTCTAAGTAAATTGGGTAACATTCTTCACCATTGATTTTTTTATTTCACAGGTTCAGGCCAGCTACCACAATTGCACATTAGTTATAAGCCTCAGAAAATATCACCCAAAACACAGGGCATGGTCCGCAACATGTTACATGACAAGATAAGAGATGCGTATATACATCCTCAGGTAAATAATAATCTCTTAATGTGTCTTATACTTCGCTTTATCCTATTAATGGCCCACTACTGAACATGGGTCACTCCTTATATGTGATGAGAACTAGGGCATATTCCACCATGTAGATCCAGTGCAGATTGGCAGCGGTTAGGGGCCAACAAAGGCATTGGAAAATATTACATTCTTTTAAGACCTCTGACATGACCTAACTAGTTCTATCAAGCAATAATAACTGAAACCAATGGATTTACATGCCTAACGAGACCTGAGCCCAGCATTGGGGGAGTTAGAGAGAATGATAATTCATTTTGTTATTTTGTTACAATGATAATTCATTTATAATAGGGATGACCGATCTGAATCGATCTTTTAGAAGATTGATTCACGGCAATACGTTCTACCGATTTTTTGAATCAATTCAACAGGTTGCGATCTTCGCCTGAATCAAATCATATACTAAGAAGATCGTATCAATAAAATAGTAGGTATCATTAAAACTGTAGGTAACAAGCTAAACAACATGATCTTTGCCAACACCACCTTAGTGTTGGCAGTAAAAGAATAAAGATGTACAAAAATGTTTGTTCTTTAACTACGACAATGTAAGATTACCTACCTACCTTCAATCAGATATTTGAGATTAGTTTTGAGTAACACCGATCAAACTAAGCGGGTGCGTATGAAATATGAAGGTAGAAGTTAATATTTAATTTATTTTAAAGTTTATTATATTTTATTTATTAGAAATATATAAATATGTCATATGTGTACTACAGTATTCACTGACAGAACTCTAATTTGTTGATTTAAACCTTTAGCTTCAGACGACATGAATTCATGTCATGATTAAATAGTACGTTCACTTCGCTGGAATCCAAGGGGTCGATATTATTTTGATAGGATACAAAGTGAATGTTTGTGCAAGCAACACATTATTTATAAATAACCCCGCCGTTAAAATCACGTTGGAATCCATAATACAAATGAAATTAAATTGAACTTGTATTCCACACTAGATTTTTTATTTTTTAGGATACAAAGTGCATGATTTTGCGAGCGACACATTATAATTTATAAATAATAACATGGCCCCGCCGTTAAAATCACGTTGAAATCCATAATACAAATGAAATTAAATTGAACTTTTATTCCACACTAGATTTTTTATTTTTTTGGGATACAAAGTGAATGATTTTGCGAGCGACACATTATTTATAAATAATAACATGGCCCCGCCGTTAAAATCACGTTGGAATCCATAATACAAATGAAATTAAATTGAATTTGTATTCCACACTAGATTTTTTATTTTTTAGGATACAAAGTGCATGATTTTGCTAGCGACACATTATTTATAAAAAAATATTATTATAAAAACAAAAAACCCGACTGCTTACAAAAGAACTCAAAAGAAAAAAACAAGTGTCACAATATCAACATAAAATACTTCAAACATAGTACTTGATAAATCTTTTTTTACCCGTAGCGTAGGTAACAGTATTGTTTGTCCCCGCCTGCGGCACCATGAAGTATTTTATGTTGATATTGTGACACTTGTTTTTTTCTTTTGAGTTCTTTTGTAAGCAGGCGGGTTTTTTGTTTTTTTTTTTTTTTTTATGGAATTCAGATAGCAAACGAGCATGCAGTACCACCCTTCCCCTGCCGCCCATAACAACTGCGACCGACCTAGAACTAGACTCAAAGGGACTAGGATGGTTAGTCCAGTTAGTAGATGGTGTTAGAATATTAGTTGGTTAGTTTGTTAATAAGTGCGAGGACAGGGTATGTTAGTGATAATTAATTAGTCCTGTTAGTTAATGTTAGTAATAGTCCAGTTAGTTATTGTTAGTATGAGTCTTGTTCCAATTCGGTCACAGATGCGTTGCTACCCCTGAGGTCTGAGATGGTCGCCTCTAAAAAAGTGAAACCGGCTCCACAAACCTTCCTATCCGGAACACAATTGCTCTTAAAAACAATTATTATGACGGTAGGAATGGTACTGAGTACCTTGGCGGGCGGCATTTCGGCCACCAGGATCCCCTAGCCCGATCCCCCAGGGGATCCTAGTGAACTCATCGGTTCATCAGAATCCCCTCATAATAAAATCAAGTAAAGATGTTATGACACTGCTTAAAAATATTTTGTTTAACAATATCTAAAAAATGACCTACGCTTATGTCGCTGCTTATTAATTCCATTTGTGTTTCTTGTATAAACTTATCAGTTGCTATTTGATCTACCTTACGTATTTTTTTTTTTGGTTGCCTTCGCTTTTGTTCAGAATCTCTTTTTAATGCATTCAATAACTGTAGAATGTTAGGGCGTTTTCGACCAATCATTTTTAATAAACCCGAGTTCCAACTTTCGCAACAATTATTTGTGCGATGTCTTTCGCTGAAAACTGACATCATTTTTCTGGTATCGTCATTTTTGAGCCAGTATTTCATATATATAATTTACTAACTTCAGCATGTTTGGATAATCTTTACTCATACTTAATATGTTTTTTAAAATGTAGTTCCACCCTTCAGTCATATATTCCGTAGGTAACAATGGCATAGCACCGCACAACATAACCACTCTACTAGTAAATTTGTTTTTAAGTAAATTAAGTTTTTTTCCCTTTTTACGAATATTCCGCTTGACATGGAAATAGCATAGTTTTATTTCAGCATCAGGGAAGTTTTTCTTGAAAGCATTAACAGCCGCTTGCTCCATATCCATTGTTATTTTTTTCGGGCAAAAGTTATCTATTTGAGATGAAACTAATTTGCAAAATAAATCATATGTTTCCGTTTTTCTATCACTCAACAATGCGTAAAGTAAAGGCACAACATTTGTTGTACTTTGAGAGCTGCCTCATCTCCGTGCATTACATATAATTGGTCAAAGGGTGGAGGGCAACACTGGAAGGTTCCATCACAAAATAATAATAATAATAATAATACTAGCCAGTTAAAAAAAATATAGATTAAAAAACATATAAATACTTAATACTTGTTTTAATGTAAGTAAGCCGATTCGGTGTGATATCATCTTTATACTTGATTTTATTATGAGGGGATTCTGATGAACCGATGAGTTCACTAGGATCCCCTGGGGGATCGGGCTGGGGGATCCTGGTGGCCGAAACCGGCGGGCATTTCGGCCACCAGGATCCCCTAGCCCGATCCCCCAGGGGATCCTAGTGAACTCATCGGTTCATCAGAATCCCCTCATAATAAAATCAAGTAAAGATGTTATGACACTGCTTAAAAATATTTTATTTAACAATATCTAAAAAATGACCTACGCTTATGTCGCTGCTTATTAATTCCATTTGTGTTTCTTGTATAAACTTATCAGTTGCTATTTGATCTACCTTACGTATTTTTTTTTTTGGTTGCCTTCGCTTTTGTTCAGAATCTCTTTTTAATGCATTCAATAACTGTAGAATGTTAGGGCGTTTTCGACCAATCATTTTTAATAAACCCGAGTTCCAACTTTCGCAACAATTATTTGTGCGATGTCTTTCGCTGAAAACTGACATCATTTTTCTGGTATCGTCATTTTTGAGCCAGTATTTCATATATATAATTTACTAACTTCAGCATGTTTGGATAATCTTTACTCATACTTAATATGTTTTTTAAAATGTAGTTCCACCCTTCAGTCATATATTCCGTAGGTAACAATGGCATAGCACCGCACAACATAACCACTCTACTAGTAAATTTGTTTTTAAGTAAATTAAGTTTTTTCCCCTTTTTACGAATATTCCGCTTGACATGGAAATAGCATAGTTTTATTTCAGCATCAGGGAAGTTTTTCTTGAAAGCATTAACAGCCGCTTGCTCCATATCCATTGTTATTTTTTTCGGGCAAAAGTTATCTATTTGAGATGAAACTAATTTGCAAAATAAATCATATGTTTCCGTTTTTCTATCACTCAACAATGCGTAAAGTAAAGGCACAACATTTGTTGTACTTTGAGAGCTGCCTCATCTCCGTGCATTACATATAATTGGTCAAAGGGTGGAGGGCAACACTGGAAGGTTCCATCACAAAATAATAATAATAATAATACTAGCCAGTTAAAAAAAATATAGATTAAAAAACATATAAATACTTAATACTTGTTTTAATGTAAGTAAGCCGATTCGGTGTGATATCATCTTTATACTTGATTTTATTATGAGGGGATTCTGATGAACCGATGAGTTCACTAGGATCCCCTGGGGGATCGGGCTGGGGGATCCTGGTGGCCGAAACCGGCGGGCGGTGGTACTACCCCGGGCGAACTCTAGGCTCTACCACCTAACAATATTTTTATTTCAGATTTATAATAATATTTTTATTTCAGACTTTTTAGTGTTTTCACCGAAAATTCTACTTTTTAGGATGGTTTTTGACAATTTGTGTTAAAACGTGTGCCTTAACGTTATATATGATATATATTTTTGAAAAGGTCTTTTCACGATCTTTCATTTGATACCCATATTGCTAAGATAACAAAAAAACTCAAGATTATCCCCTCTTTTTCTTCCACTTTCGGGCGCCATTTTGAAAGTTCATATAGCCTATGACACTTTCACAGTTCTGACGAATTCAACGATACCTCATATGTCGAAATCCGTTCAACCGTTTGGGCTGTGGGGCGGTCCAAATAATCCTAATGGATACATACACTCGAAAAACATAACCCTCCTTCTGACGCAGTCGGGTAATAATAACAGGCTCCACCGTTAAAATCAAGTTGGAATTGGAATCCATAATACAAATGAAATAAAATTGAACTTGTGTTCCACACTTGATTTTTCATTTCTTTTGATTATATAAATAAATAACACTGGTTGAAACAAAGAATCTAG
Source organism: Hesperia comma (assembly GCA_905404135.1). Taxonomy (NCBI): domain Eukaryota; kingdom Metazoa; phylum Arthropoda; class Insecta; order Lepidoptera; family Hesperiidae; genus Hesperia; species Hesperia comma. The sequence goes on from FR990034.1 coordinate 7,118,042, forward strand.
TTTATTTTTGTGGCTTTTCGTTAATTTAAAAACAATATGATACGAACTTCGTGAATCGATTCATAGGGTTGTGATCCATTACGATTCAAAACAAAAAATCGGGCATCCCTAATTTAAAAGCGCAATTATTTCAAATTTATTTTAAACAATATTTTTTTAATTCCTCTCAGTTTATAACCGATGTAATGAAGCCAATGAAAATTGAAGAGATAATGGACCAAGAGATTCAAAACCTGTCTGGTGGTGAGTTGCAACGAGTGGCTCTTGTGCTCTGCCTCGGGAAACCAGCTGATGTCTACCTCATTGATGAGCCATCGGCGTACCTGGACTCTGAACAACGTTTGGTTGCAGCTAAAGTTATAAAACGGTAGTGTAATCCTTTTTCAATAAAAATGTATTGTGCAAAAAAATATTAAAATAAAATGTAAACAGTACATAAACAAATAATAAAATATGGGCAACTGTGCCCTGGGATTCTCTGTATTCCAGATGACATTGACAATCCAAATAAAATTTCACGAATACTTATGAACAAATATTTATGTCTCATACATATCAACCTCTGCCTGAGAACCGAACCCTGGACCCCTAGCTTCCACAATCTGGGCTATTAGATAGTCAAACTAGCTGGCCTGGCAGATGTTTTGCAATATATTTACATGAATGATTGCTTATCTGTATAAAAATTTCCATAACTATGCTGTATTGATTTAACCTTTTTGTAAATATAAAGTTTTAGAGATAATTCTTGGTTGCTAAAAGACGTTTATGTTAATTCTCCACTTCACACTTCTAGGTTTATTCTCCATGCAAAACGGACAGGCTTCGTAGTAGAGCACGATTTCATCATGGCGACGTATCTGGCCGACCGGGTCATCGTGTTTGAGGGCACGCCGTCCGCAAACGCCACCGCTCACGCCCCGCAGTCTCTGCTGAATGGCATGAACAAATTCCTTGAACTCCTGGGCATTACATTCCGACGAGACCCCAACAACTTCCGACCGAGGATCAACAAACATGCTTCTGTAAAGGTAATTGTATCATGTCATAATTTATTTTAGTATAATAATAATTGTTTGTGTCATTATTTTGGCAAAATTGACAGGACCTGCCTGCTATAAAAGAGTACTAAAGGTCTAGATTGGGTACTAGATCTGTATGTGGTAGAAATTTGTCCTGCTGATAGGACCAAGAAATTTAAAACATTTTTTTATTTTACCAGTTATAAATGTTATAAATATGTCATTTGGAATGAGGACAATATTTTTAATGACTTCTTTCTTCTTTACAGGATATAGAACAAAAACGGGCAGGTCAATATTTCTTCCTAGAAGATTAAAGCATTACTCTGTGTATGTACTATATGAAATGGATATTAAAAAGCTAATGTATCTGTCACAACCGAGATGGCCTGCCATCTATGTATTTCAACCAATGTATTACTGTAATAAATCAGTTTTATACCTTATTTTCAGTTTTTTTAACAGATTTTTAAAAGAAAGTTATCAATTTGTTGCATATTTATTTTATGTACCGGATTACCAATTTAAATGCTAAATAATACACATAATTTAAATACACACGTTTTTTGTTTTTTGAACACTGAGCCCTTGGAATAGAAAAGTAATTAAATATAATCCTGTGCATGTCCTATCCCATCCTGGGAAGCTTCCTTATTTTATAACTATTTTATTTATTCACCAAGAAGGCGCTACTTGCTATCTCTACATCCCTAAGCCTTAGCACTATTCGTTCTTAGAAGATGCAATAGCCAGTATTTTGGCGATAGAACTCGAATATAACAACTAATCAGGGGCGCCGTAAGCGGACGTGCAAGGCGTGCAGACGTAACTGCTACTTGAAAAAAAACATGGTGAATTTTAGAAGTATAGTTAGGCGGGTTATGAATCGGAGGGAGAAGAGTTACATCAGCGTAATCTGTGTGTTTAGCATGGCAGCCGCGTACAGAATCTACTAAGGAAAAAATCCATTTATAACAATATAATTAATTAAAAAAATGCTATCGGTATCGTGTGACTGGTAAATAGTGTATGACGTGTGATAAACAACAGGTAATTTAAAGGAATGTTTAACATTTTAAAAAGTACCACTTCGTATAAATTTCCCTACAGAGTTTATAGGGTACGGTTCTTACGATTTAAATATTGAATTGAATGCCGATGTTTCGTCCGGGTGGTTGGGGTGGTTAGGACTGTAAAATATTGATACGCACAGCAACAAAATATTAATATTTCAAGCAGTAGAGACCTTGAGACTGAAAACGATGCGTAATTCATATCCTGAAATTGATTGAAACTGGTATTTTGACACGATATTAGGGCCAACAATGATTATAATGTCCGTATCCATGCCTATTCTATACTTACTCGATTCATACTCGTATGTATTGCACAGATTGCACTGCATTCGCAAAACACGGAATACGAGTATTATTATCAACCAGTATTTTATGCCGCATCTGTGAATCAGTTCTAGCTCAGTTAGTTCAGTTATAGCGCGTACCCAGCTCAACTTGTGAGCAAAATTCACTTAAGTACTTACTTAAAAATAATTCCATATCAAATGCGATCAGAGTGTAGTCAGTACTCATGTCAGTCATCGTTATCAACCTCCGATTTATTTATTGACCACAAGAAATCCGCCTAGATGCGGTAAACCTGTGCCTCTAAAATTGCTATCCATTTATTGTAGGCGCTTAAATTTTACATGACTTGATGATTACTTTCGAACCATCTTACAGAACCTCTATCTTAATTTTTGTCTCTATCTTAAAATACGTAAACAGTACATAATTTCAATACAGTAGGTACATATAATTTTACCTCTTTAGTTTTAATATTAGTTGATTAATTTTATCGACGATAACGCTTTCAATTTTATTATTAACTTGTACCTATATTGGAACTGTTCCTTCTATAATATTAAAATACATTTAATCACCCATTAATATTAAACACTTGTGACTGCGTCTACTCTACACCGATCGAATCCAATTTATTTTTAACACTGATCATTGCTATTTACCTATTATTGGGATCGTTTCGGTCAGTGTCAAGTTTTGTTGCCACGGAGCCTATTATAGTTAAGGTCATTTAGACTAGGCTGATGTGAACTTCGTTTTCCGAGATGTTTGTGCAGGTACAGTAACTGACCAAGTACAGGTGGTAGGGCCTAGAGCTCACCCGGGGAAGTACCACCGCCCGCCACGATACTTTGTACCATTCCTACCGTGTAATAATTGTTTTAAGAACAATAAATTGTGTTCCGGATAGGAAGGTGTGGTGCCGGTTACACTTTTTAGAGGCGACCATCTCAGTCCTCAGGGGTAGCAACGCATGTGTGACCGAATTAGAACGAGACTCATTGAGTCTAGTTCTGGGTCGGTCACAGTTGTTATGGGCGGCAGCGGAAGGTGGTGCTGCATGCTCGTTTGCTATCTTAATTCCATAAAAAAAATTGTACCTCCATTAAACATTCACCATGGTACTTTTGGTACTACTGCAGAATGTACTACGTATTCCCATCCCTATTTCCAATGACGTCTTAACTGACATGCGCCTAATTATCGTGGTCGGCTAGTAAATAGGTATAACCTCTGCTAGCTATTCTAAAATAAGTGAACAAGTAATAGATAACTAATAGGCATTGATGTATAAGTATCTAGATGGATAATCGAATCCGCGAAGACGTGTCAAAAAAGCTGCGCCAACTATTGGCGCAGAAGTACTTTCCCGCCAATTAGTGCCGATCGCGCCGCTTTCGTGTCACTACGTATTACGCGCGCAATTTAAATAAACAAATAAGAGGGATAACATGACGAAATGTGCTATTAAACTGTGCCGGAATTATAAAGGAAGGGTAAAAAGCTCAAAAAACATCACATATCATAGGCAAGTAACCAATAAACATATTTTTAATTAAATTTGTCGCGCGCGTACGAAGGAGGGCTGGTCGCTGGTGGTGGATGCGAGTGAAAATACCAAAATCCGGAGGGAAGACTGAACTTTTTATTATTGATATATACACGATGATACAATACACGAGTCGCTAATGTGTCGCGGGATATTGAGATCCGTTCCGACCCGGGGATCCGAGATCGGGTTCGGAATTCTCAAGGTTGATATCGAATGATCCACTAATAGTTCGGTAGTCCGTAACTAAAGCGTATACAAAGATATCAACGTCGTATCGAATATCGAATGAATAACAAGATTAAATCCACTCGTTTATGCAAACTACGCGGTACAATCGTTAGCGTGATTCAGCTTCTGTACAGCGCCATCTCTTAGAAGTGAGTTGAACTAAATTGTCTTCTCGCTTTCTAATGGACGAAAAGTTTGTGCTTGCGCTTTGCTATGTTCGTTACAGGCTCCCCCTATGTCCCTGAAGACGTCCCGGCGAAGGAGACATCACATTTACTTATTCTCTTCTTCTGCCATTGTAGTTTTACGTGGTCTACCTCTCTTCTTTAAAGGTCTGACTGGGTCTGGTGTATGACGGTCCCCTCCCTGATAGGGCCGTAAAGCTGAGGCGTGGTATACGCCAACTATCTTATTCTGTCGTATTCGTTCAGCTATTAGGAAGGAGCTAGGACCGTGTCGTTGCTTAATAACGTACGGACCATCTCGTCGCGGTGCGAATTTTGCACTATATCCCATGCCAGCTTTACTTAGCGGGTGTAAGTCCACCATCACAAGGTCACCTGGTTGGTAGGCAGGACGGAGTTTGCGCTTTGCATCCACATACAGCTTGCGTCTCTCTTCCGTCATTTCCTGGACTTCCTTAGCTTGCGCGAGGGTATCAGCCATCAGAAGAAGTTTGGGAGTAATTTCGGGTATGAAGTTTTCACTTTGAATAATAGTCCTTATATCATGCTGCACGTCATCGGGAGTCCGCAGTTCTCGTCCGAACGTTAGGTTGTTCAGTCTTCATTTGGTCTTGACAGATGACAGTACCTCCTTCCCACGGTCCCGGGTTCAGTATGAGGCACAACGTTGGGCGTCAGTGTCGCGCGCGTACGAAGGAGGGCTGGTCGCTGGTGGTGGATGCGAGTGAAAATACCAAAATCCGGAGGGAAGACTGAACTTTTTATTATTGATATAATATACACGATGATACAATACACGAGTCGCTAATGTGTCGCGGGATATTGAGATCCGTTCCGACCCGGGGATCCGAGATCGGGTTCGGAATTCTCAAGGTTGATATCGAATGATCCACTAATAGTTCGGTAGTCCGTAACTAAAGCGTATACAAAGATATCAACGTCGTATCGAATATCGAATGAATAACAAGATTAAATCCACTCGTTTATGCAAACTACGCGGTACAATCGTTAGCGTGATTCAGCTTCTGTACAGCGCCATCTCTTAGAAGTGAGTTGAACTAAATTGTCTTCTCGCTTTCTAATGGACGAAAAGTTTGTGCTTGCGCTTTGCTATGTTCGTTACAAATTTCAATTTTGATTTTTATTGTAACCAAATTACGTCATTGTTTTGTCAGTGTTGCTAGTTTCTATTTTTATGCTCCCGACTTAACATCATTTTTGTGGGTATATAAATTGGTTTATGGTTACGTGTATATTATTTAGTTCATGTACTTTTATAAATCGATTAAAAAAAGGTGGTGTTTACCAATACGTTTGTGTTTATTTATAATAATATAACATTAATATTCGTATGTTTATGAGCCCATTTTAATGATTATTTTTGCATTGGGTCGAATAAACCACTTTTAAAGGTACAAGAGTAATGTGAAAGGGGGACGATCCAAAATTGTATGTAGTCTGGGCCTGGTTTTGTACCAGTGATAAAATAAGATAAAAAAGAAAAATAAACCATTTTTGACTAATCAAATCCACGAACTCATCTTTATTTCATTGCAAAAAATATTTATGAACTCCACGTGACGCAATTATTCTACATAATGGCGGGCAGCAGACCAGAGGATTCATAATTTTTGACGTATGACGTTAGCTGTCAATATGCCTTCTCTATGCTTGAACAATGGCTCGAACTCAGAGTGAAGGACGCCATCTTGCAAGTGTTGCAAGTAGTACCTACCGAATAACTCGAAATTAATTTTATTTTAGCAATTCATTTATTGCGATTTGTGAATTTATTATATTTTTAATGAACTTTCTGTATTTTTTGGTTTTTCATGGTTTAGTGTACAAGATCAGGCCCAAAATGGACCATCTCCTTTTCTAAAATTGTAAAGTTACCGTCTCAGATTAAGGTGAAAATTTGAAGGGAGGACGGGTTCTACACTCTCATTCGTCCCCCCAAATTAAATATTGCTCTCATAAAGTACTTACTTTTTTAAAATTATTTTTCTAAATCTCTAAAAATTTTAAGGTTATGTGGTCTCATTGGTTAATGTGTGTATGTATATGTGTGTGTGGACGTGTGTGTGTGTGTGTGTGTGTTTTAAACTACATTATAAAAAATAAATAACTTAATTTGATTTTTGGGCCTAATTTTGAATCGTGACATCTCCGGCGCTGCGGAAGATGCAGCCAAACAGGCAAACAGGACTAACAATAGCGAAAAAGTAGTTTCGAACTAACCTTATTATATTGGTAGCACTGTCAAACTAAGCCAAGAGTCAGTAATCCATCCGCAAATCGCGTGTTTAAAAAACACCTCAAAGAATAAAACAAGTCGACGCACTATGGATTGGTAGGTATAGGTTAGTTTGGATTGTATAATAACCAAGCGGAAAAAGGGACGCCCGAAGGGGGTCCCTTCGACATTTATTTACAACACTTCCTGCCTTAAAAGGTAGCAATTATCTAAATAATTTAGATAAGATAAAAGAACCTTGTACAGTATTTTAGTTCCGTCATAACCTTAAAAATTTTGAAACTTAAAAGAATAATTCAAAAAAAATTATGCACTTCTTTACAGCCATATTTGGGGGGAAAGTTGGGGGAGTCACCAACCTCTCCTCCAAAAAATTTCAGCTTAATTTGAGGTAGTCACTTTATAATTTTTGGAAACTTGATTTTTTTATAATAAAAAAAGTATGCATTTCCTAGATTCAAAAATGGTGCGGGGAAGATTTGAGCGTCAGCCCCCTCCCCCCTCAAATTTTTAGCTTAATTTGAGGTGGTAACTTAATTAAAGAAGAGCCAATTATTTACGTTACCTAGCTAATTTAATAAAAAAAATTACTTGGAAAGTTAATTACCTTAGGTATACTTAGGGCTCATTCCCACGGCATACGTCTTTGACGATTCGTCAAAAAACACGATACGTCTTGACGGATGGACGTTCACATTGAATACGGAATCGTGTTTTTTCACGATTCGTCAAAATATCCGCATTGAAGTTCACACACAAACGCATACTAAACTGTGCGCGGATCCGTCATAATCATAAAACATTCACGATTCGTGATTTCTAAAAGACGTATCCGTATTCGTCTTTTTTCACGATTCGTCAAGCGTGTGAACATGAGTATTTAAAAAGCATTGCCACCGTCAAAAAAAATAACGAATCGTGAAAAAAGACGATTCGTGAAAAAAGACGATTCGTCCTCGTCTTACCTATTTTTATTTTAAATGTTAACCATCCATCAACATCATCAACCATCACGACTGAAAAATTTACACGGCAAAAACAAACGACCTACAGTATCTATACTCTATATTATACATATTAAGGATTATAAAAAGAAGTCTTGTTTTTTTATCTTTCTGTGTGTCTGTCTGTCTGGACGCGATAAACTCGAAAACTACGAAACAGTTTTTTATACGGTTTTCAACAATAGAAAGAGTGATTCCTTTAGGCAGGTTTAGGTCAGAGTCTCAGAGTTGGGTCAAAAACGCAGTGAATGTCGCGGTCAAAGTTAAAATATAATACCTACCACCTCGGCCTCCCACTAATTAACACGTTCCCTGTCCTTGCGGCACAGATTTTTCTGTACTTTCCATTACTGCGTTACGAGGCGTTTTAAACCTCGTCCTAAACCAGACATTGTGGCGGCACGAGGCATATTAAACCCCACCGCCCGTAGGAGACAAAAATCCTTTTTTTGGCGCCAAATAAAACAAATTGTACGGTTTTTGTCGCGATTATTATTAACAATGAATTGATGAACCTAAATCTGCCGCCGCCCGTGGTTACATAAGTTAGTTTAGATTCTATAGGTAAAATAAAACGTGGGATCTGATGTACCTCGTACCGCACTGAAAAATGGCAGTTTTTCATATTATTTAGTGATGGGAAAATAAATATCGATTTTATATATTGGTATTTTATTTTTAAAATTTATGGGTGTTTCTCATTGAAACAGTTCAAACAATAATATTTTTTGCAACCAGTGCATTCTGTGACAATTTTCTTTACTTTTTTGTCTGCCTCACGACTTGTTAGGTGCGGAGTTTTTCGTAACATCCTACACATCTCCTCTTCTTTGATCCCTTTTCGAGATGATGTACCTATTTTGTTTGCAGTGGGTTCTGAAAAGTAGGGTCGAGCTTAGTAGATTAATTTAAGAGTAAGGAAATGGTGGGTAGACTTGAGTAAAGTTGGTTAGATTAGAATAGAGAAGAGTTGGGTAAAGTTGGTTAGAGTACTGAAGAGTCGAGTACAATTGGGCAAAAGCATTAAATTTTGATGAGCAAAACACCGTTTGCCGGGTCCGCTAGTTAACTCAATAAACAAACATACCATAATTTATCATGATTAACAACCTATTTGAAGAAAGTTACTCAACAAGTCACATTCACGTTTCTATTAACGATATAACAAGTAGTTAGGATGTTTGAAGATTACCTGTATCCACATCCAAGTCGTTCTCTGTAAAAGCTTCGAATGCGTTGCACAACACTAACCGCATGAAGCTAGCGTAGGGTGCGGTACGAGGTGCGCGGAGGTACGAGGCGTTTGCAACCTCGTTCCGCACAGCGTTAGAATTTTATTAGTTCAGTGCGGCACGAGGTCTAAGAAACCCGGTATTAAGGTTGATATACCATAGAACTAGGAATTAATAGCACATCTCAGATATATAGTTATCTTTTTCCTACACTGAACCAGATGGAAGTTATGCCTCCCGCACGAACGAGAAGTTTAAGTTTTTTCTTACCGCTATAACGTCGAGACACGGACGAGGTGTTTTAAGCCTCGTTTCGCACTCAACGTGTTAACTATGATTAGTATTTTGCACAGGGCATAACGATCATTGCAATCATACGAGCCGACGCGGTGTCAACACTCGATGACACATCAACATCGTAAACGGCTCATTTAACTGATGATCTAATCTAACCAGACATGAATAAGATCAATGACGAATCAACACTTGTGACGTCGACTGAGAAAATACTAAAAAGTAAGAATTTGATTCACGTAGCCGAGATATTGTAGTAATACGTAATGAGGCCATGCTTGAGAATAATGAGTAATCGTTAATCGTAATGGATTGTTAGGTTTGAGAGTTGATTAGCAAGGACTTCATAATGTGGGTACTTATGGGCGTAACCTTGTTAAAATAATTACTGTAGATGAGCGATAAAAGCTTCATTCATGTAAAAGTCCTAGTATCCTTACTTAGTAATTACTCGTTATATTAAGTAAATATAAGTAGAGGTAAGTTGACTATACAAAAGTAGGTGCTTAAATCCCAACGACACTACCAACTAATTTTGGAGATCTCCGTAAATACCGAAGTAACTTGTTTGATTAGATGCCTGCATCACTTCAATGATCACAGCACTTGACGAAGTATGAATGACCTTTAAGTATAATTATTATTTTTGAAGATCCTGCAAGGTTAAATTTGCACGATCATTTTTGCCACCTAGCTCTTTGTAGGAAGATCTCTTCTGAAGAATTCAACAAACACGCAAGTGGCAACTGGCAACGGTAACCGCTTACCACCAGGAGCCAGGAGACTCGTGTTTTTATGTAGATTTGAGGGTATAAAAATTAATGGTGCAAGCAATGAAAATAAATGGCTAGTAGGTATACGATGTTGCCGGTCATTCTAAATGAAAATAACGCAAAATATTTACGTTGTATGGTCTGGATAAACCTGTCTTGCATCGCTCGTGCTCCCCAGGTCGGCAAGCAGGCCGTAGCGACGCCAGATGACATCATCCTACCGATTACGTGGCTCAGGGGTCGACAACTGTTTTATATGGTGAAAATATTCCAAGGTATGTTGCTCCAAAAAGACTTTCGCTTTCTTAGCTAATTAGCTTATAGCTAATAAAAGGTATTTAATGTGGTTAATATTGCTGTTTTATTTAACCATAGTTACAGTTAATAGTTGTGGGATACTTAAATATCTACAGGTACAAAACTTCAAAACAACAACAGGACTCTACTTACAGATTTTTCAACGAACTTGCCAGCGTCAAAATAATGTAGTTGTTGTCGTCAATTTCTAATTGATTTGTATGAACACTGAATCCTAACGTTGTTATAATATAATGCATATGCAGTGTGATTTTTGGGAATAATAAAAGGTCATCACATTTTTGACTTTAATAATAATATATCTTCTACTAGCTTCCGCCCGCAGGCTTCGCCCGCGTGAAATTCGTTTAAACTTCACCCCCCTATTTTCACCCCTTTCGGGGTGGAATTTCTAATAGTCCTCTCTTAGTGCTCCCCTACACTCCCCAAAGGAGATACATGCCAAATTTCTGTCAGTCAATCACTCAGTAACGCAAGTTTTATATATATAGATTTGGTATTATCTTTTAATTATTGTAGTATGAAGCTAGTGTTAACATTTTTTCCTGTATACAGGTACCTACATAAATATGGAACCAAATGTTGCGAGCATCTGACATATCGCAGTGAGTGAGAGGGCGAACAAAAACGCCACGAATCCGGCCGGTCTCACTCACTAGAGTCTCATTCGTGTCGTGTTTATTTCGGAATTCGCTCCATTGTAGCGCAGTTGGGTGTTTCGCTGAATCTGATAAGAAAAAGTATGTATTCATTTAACTTTTAAATAGTCCTATATAACGAATAATGAGTAGATTTTTATGTTTCTGTTTTAATTTTGCGCAATAAAAGTATAATTTCACATAAATGTGCTTTAAACGGTAATTGGGCGGCGGCGCGGTGGCGCCTGTTGTTTGCTAATCGGTAAAAGCCGGTGTCTGCTGATAGCAAAGGCATTTTAACCAAGTGCTTTAGACTCAGTGTTTTATTTTTAACGTTATTTAATATCAGTATCTTTTCATTCTAGAAAACTCAATATGAGCGGCCAGCAGTATTACCCGTACAAGGTAAGTTTCCTCCTACAACCTACCTAGCTAGTTCCATCGATTCTCACGAGATGATGTCATCTTGCAAGGTTAAACATTGTAGTTTTCGTTCGAAACATGGGTTTGACTTTTGATTTTCAACAGACAGACACCCAAAAGAAATGTCAAACTTTTTTTACTTATATTACACTAATTGCATAGTCCAGTGTCACTTTATTTACCTACAAAAAAAACCTTGACGATTTTGGGATCAAGGAGGTATTTTTGTATTATTCGTATTAGCTTTCCTACCCTTCTACCTACCTTGTTGGGGTCAATATGATAGCTAGTAATAATAGCTATTACAATACATTATCTATCAATCCCACCATTACTTATTTACTCATCCCACTTCTTAAAGTTAATATTTTATGTAAGTATACGTACTTATACCTAAAACTATGGTGCATTCCATCATCATCATTATTATTATTACCTACTTTCGTCCTCTTTCCTTTAATCATCGCCAAATTTTTTAAAATCTTTGTCATTAATGTGTAAATCTTTGTTAATAATACTTAAGTAAAATCGTTTCAATTTGAGTCTGAGGTCTTCAAAAGCGCAAAGTCTTGTAATACCATGTCAATTATGAATCAGAAAAACCGCGGATACGATGTCCAACGGTGACATCAGATTTTAGGCTTCTTATTATGTATTACAATAACGTATTTAATTGGTATGAATGATTTCAATAACCACCTCCAACATACGTACGACCGAAATAATCATTAAGCATCTGGGTAATAACTGTGTCGAATAAATTATTTATTTGACCTTATTCTTAGTTTTGCGCCAATAATGCAATTTTTCAAGAATATTATAGTCGAAAAATAGCACAAAATTATTTGAATTTATGAAGTAGTATTTTTTAAAAGATAATTAGTGATTAACATCAGGAAAAATGCTTGTTTACAGTTAACAGATATAAACAAATAAGTACTAAGTACTTACTCTACTTTCAAAACAATAGGGCGTCAAGTGATACTTGTAACTCCAGCCATTGAACAAGGCTATCAACTTAACCCTCTTTTAAGGGATTACGAGCACTGTTAATCACATTTAGAAAACATCAACGCAAGTTTTGTATTAAACTACTACGGAAAATGTTGCAGTTCCCTGTATTCATGCATAGGTAAAAATTCAAAATGTTGTTCTGATTACAAAAATTTTATACTTAGTAAAAATCTCTATTGAGTAAGTACTTAGGTCTATGTAAGTCCTGGGTGGGATGCTAAGTTAAATAATAATGTTAAAAAGGTTAAATATTAAGTTGTTTAAATGTGTCAAATTGTTTAACCACCAATATTTCGGGATCTAACGAAAGTGCTTTGAGATAATATTGGGTTTCTGCAAGTGTAATAAGACCAATCAAAATACCATTAATCATTCATTCTTAGGTCAGACAGGATCAACTAACGAATCCCCTTTAAAATTTAACATAGGTCACATTACTAATGCCTAGTTTTTTTTTACACTAAACTGGCTCAATGAGAAGCGACATTTATATTATTTATAGCAAGACCAGTCTAGAGTCCATAAATATTTAATCGTGTATTTGTCCACAGTGTACTCCCACCGTGTACCCTGCGGAGCCCTTCGATGCCGCAGCTGACGCGGAAACCCTCCGCAAGGCCATGAAGGGCTTCGGTACCGATGAGAAGGCCATCATCGACGTCCTCTGCCGCCGTGGCATTGTGCAGAGGCTGGAGATCGCAGAGACCTTCAAGACAAACTATGGAAAGGTAAGTGATTCGTCGATTCAAAGATATCGTTCGATTCTAACGGTTGCCGTTAGGTATGCAGGAGTCAATGCACTGACGGTACTAAAGTGCACTAAAGTCCAATTTTTTTTAAACTAAATTATCACGTTTCGTCTTAGCTGTCTTTTAAATAGCTCTGCTATGCTTTTAAATATTACTGATCCTTTAAATATTTTTTATGCTTGTTTAAAAACTTAATATATTTATAACTAGGTACTTAATAAGTAGGTAAGTACCTAGTAGTAAGCACATTTTCTTGTACCATTAGTTCACGAGCTCATAAGTTGGTATTGAATGTACTAAGCTGTACTTTCAAATACAAACTTACAAAGGCCAATGTTCTAGTTTAAAGTGACAGTAGCTTAGCTCCGGTTTATTTAGACGTCTTTAATAAGACTAATAGGATGCACTTTCATTTCAATTGAGAATAAGTTGAGAAAATATTTTCTGTTTTACTGAGTTGTGTTTGCATTTTTAACCGTGCGTTTCTTTGCATAATTTATTATACAACAAGTTGCACAGTTTGAAGGGTTTGAGGACACGATTAAATTATTTTTTATTTAACTTCAAATTTATTTTCTTTTTCGAACTTGCATCGACCGAAGACGATGTATTAAAATTTGAGATATCCAAATTATAACGCAGGTACAAAAAATAAATTCATACATATATTTCATTAGAGTCAATAATCTTCGTTTAACAATCAATCATTCTTATCTTCGTTGTTAACATAACACTTTAAGGTAGGTAGGTACCTACTTGTACGATATAAATACCATCTGGAGAAATCAAATCGGTTCGACATTATAAATATGATGTAGGTACAAAATTACTATTGACCTAAACCTCGTATGTCATGTTTTTTCCCGACAGTTGAAGGCTGCTGGCCAATGGTTTGCTATTAGGCATGAGCATGACTCATTTGTTTTATACGTTAAAATTGCGTAAACTATCATGTTGCTCTGACCATACGTTATTACCTAGTTTACAAAATTGAAGGGTTTGTGTAGTAGGTAGCTCACTACAGCTGGAAGAAAAAATATACATATAGTATAGGTACCTGACAATACCTTTATACCTAGACATAACTGGTGATTATTAAAAACTTTAATAGAGTTTAGCTCCGTTTACTAAAAACTAAAAAAAGATACTAAATATTATCTGAGCGTCTAGCAGATAGATTTACATGAGTGTAATCATAATAAGTTTATCATATTGTTTACATTCCACAATGACACCTTCATTGCTTTGTATGATATCATGTAAAACACATCTATACAAAGTGTTTCACATAATTAATTGCCTACTATCATATTCTTTAAATAAATGTAAAGAAAACTATCCAAAATAACTGTATCGTACTTACACGTTTCGTTTATTAAATCCATGATAATTTAAATAAATATTTTTAAATAATTAATAGAGTTTAGATTTGGTTGTGGTATCAATGATAATGGAATTAAAATGTGTTGATACCATTTAAAACATTGCCTCCGAAACTAATACCAATTATTATTCATTAATAAATCTCTATTTAGTACTTGACTAAAATTGTTATCAAGCAGAATAAATACTTAGGTACCTAAATAATATTGTACAGTTAACTTGAGGACCTACATCTACATAATTGTGCATAATAGGTAAATAATAATTAAATCTATGGACCCTAAATGCTTGATACACCTACACAATTAATTAAAGTCGAGCAATTTTATCGCTTTTTCAGCTAAACCCGGCCAGTCCGTTTAAAACAATACTTAATGTATGTTCTAATCTGTGGTAGTAGTTTTATACATTTAACAATGTTACTAAATTGGTGTAGCAAGTTTTCATTATGGCAACGAAACCGAATCTACACATGGATATTTTTGGAAAACGTTGGTGTTGCGCTATCTACTCGTATGTCTTTATGGCAGGTTAAGGAAAGGAAACTATAGAGCAAATTAATGAAACGTGGCATATTTATATTAACCACTTGCTTATACATAGTATAGGTCAATATTTAGATTGCATATTTAATGCTAGGAACTAGACTTGTACTTATATTAGGTTTATCAAATTATTAGATGTTTTCAGTGAATACCTACAACTACCATTATGAATTTAATAAAACTGTTACATAATTAAAGTAGGTACTTTATTATAATTTCGGGTAGGGTTAATAATAAAAGTTAGGACCAAATACATAAATGTTTCCCAAAGAATAATCTGGATAACTGGATTATAATCCTACTTAGAAATAAACATGATATACAAATAATATCAAACGACTTAAGATTATAAATTAATAAACACGTCATAATACAATGAATTAGTTACTACATATTATAACAGACAAGTAGCAGTATAATATTACTATGTTCTGCGGACAGTAGGAACACCCTGGCCGCAAGGCAATCGATACGGGCGATCACGGGCGATGGTCAAACGGAGGTGGGGCAACTGACCCCAATACACGGGCTATTCGCGAATACTTAGAATTGGAACACTCATAAACTTAATGTAGTATAAGTTATGTAAGGGCTGTAATGGCTTTGTCATAAAATATCCTATCAAAGAGAAATGGTCGGCGTTGTATGTCAACCCGGTTATAACGAAGATACTTAGATACTGCTTTTACGTCGATAAAATGCTTATTTTTACTAGAATGGACTTCTATTAATTTGTACTTAATTTATTAGTAGGTACCTAACTCAGTTTTTTAAGTTACTTACTGTAATAAATCCTCAAATGAATAGTAAGCAATAATCTTTTTAAAAAAAAATTAGGTAAGTAACTTTTCCTGTGATTTGTCTACGTTACGAGCCTCAGACCCACGAACAAAATTAGTTAATACTGCTAAATCATAACTTATCGAAGAGATTAACTTTATTATCTAATCTAGGCTCTAAAATTTTTAAAAGAAAATTAACTCCATAATCATAAATCACGACTAAAAGTTAGCTAATACTCTACCTCCACGTTGGGTAAACATACGAGTAGAGCGTCGAGTATGCAAGTCGTTCGAGGTGTGGTGCGGGTTCTTGGAATAATAAACGACCGGTTACGTACTCGTACTCGCTGTCTTTGCCAAAAATATCGTGTGCATGGTCGAGCACTTTTGATGCTTTAAAAATGTTTGATTACTCTTTTTTAACCACCTTAATGATGTCTTATGTAAGACGCGTGGCTCCGTAGGTGAAACACTATGGAATTCCTCGTCATTCAATGTAATTTAACCTAAGAAGCATCGAGCAAGCTTCAATGACTCAAACCGGACTGACAAATTGTCCGAGTAATTGAGGATGTTCGACATATTAATACAGTGTTGCTAGAGCAAGGTTAGAACGAGAATATGTACCTACCTAGATAGAATTTTCTTGAGGGCATTGAAGGTATTAGTAGAGGTTTCTTGATTTTACTACTTACCTACTTACTATTTACTATTGAGTAAGTACTTCATCAATAGAAGCACATTGGATTAATTTAATAATCCCATCATAATGAAAGTGGATGTAGAACATTAAGTAGGTAATTCCTCCAGTTTGCAATAACTTATTGCCAATAAGCGAATAAAGAACTTACGGGCTGGTTGGAAAAAATCGCTTGAACCGATTACATCATCACTACATAGTATAAAACAAAGTCGCTATTTTTGTCTGTCTGTTTGTCTGTATGCTTAAATCTTTAAAATTACGCAACGGATTTTGATGCGGTTTTTTGTAATAGGTAGAGTGATTCAAGAGGAAGGTTTTTATGTATAATAACATCTATTAAATAATGGAGAAATACTGTTATTTTCAGGGTTTCTAATGTGGTGTCGTAAATTCTTACATTTCTTGCCGCTTACATTGCGTACGCAGGCTTAACCTTACAGGATTTATAAAAATAATGTACTAAGTATTGTACACCTTGAAAAGGTCTACAGAAAAGTCCGCGATGGTATATGTCTATCTCTTATCGATATCCCACAAAACCATTTTTTGTCATTTACTTTTTACGGCAAATAATAGCTAATTTTCGAAGCGATTTTAAGCACTACAGCATTATTCCTTATTTAATTAAATACCTTAAATAGATTGTTGATTTAACAAAGATTTATATGGCCTTTTACAGCACATAATTTCTTTGAATATTTTCGAAGATATTACAGATTTAAAAATACATTGCGTAGCGTTTGCGGCGGTACCTATCGGCAGGCAGCCGCCGACCGCAGCTCGACGCGACGCGTTCCTATAAATTTAGACATTGGAATAACATAATTTGTTAAAATTTATAGAGATTTTTGAAGGGACTGGTTCCCCGAAGCGAAGCGAGGGCGGGTTTACTAGTTACTAATATAGCACTTAGCGTCACCAGCTAAGTATTGAGGTTAAGTTGTCACGGTATCAGTTAGCGCTTGTTCCTTACTAGTTTACTAATGAATGCATCTGTGTCTTATCATAATTCATATTCTTAAAACATAAATACAGTGCGCCCAACTTATCTCTGAAATGGCAAAAATTGGAACTAACGAAAAATCATTCATAAGTACGTTGTGGTCATTCATCTGTCAGTTACTAGTGTGCAATGATTGGTCAAATGAATGTCAAATGCGTCCGACAGCGCCTCTTTCGTTTCAATCTTAAGTTGGGTTTAAGAAAGTACCAGTAAATGACAGTATGTTATTGCTTATTCCTAGAGTTGGTATAGTATAGGTACCTACCTAAAACTCTTCAATGAGATATTGGATCGTAAGGCTCATAACTATAATGTTTAAATTAAATTTAGATATGTTTTATAAATTATGTACATTGTTTATCAATTCATGAACTTTGTTATTATGACTATGATAATACCTACTTAGTGTATTAGAGTCGGAACAAGGAAATGATTTTTCCGTATGACGGCATGTATGCTCATTCACTCTGAATGATAATTTCATAGAACTAATTCCACTGTTTATTTTTGGAAGCATCATTAATGGCTGCGATAGGTATTTGTAATACTTATTTCAAAATGTCTATTTTTTCCGTTTTAACATTATATTTGGCATGTTTACCTCAAAATCTTGTACCTACTTAACTATTTAACAAAGCGCCTTTTCTCTTTTATGCAGAACTTTCACCAAATTTATAAAATTGCTCAAACATTGCTCCACGAAATTTCTAATGTTCACTGATGCGTTACAATCGCCAATGTTCGGCATTCTACAGTTATTGCCCTGATTACTGTTAATTTTGTAAAATATTTTGTCTTTATTGGCCGACAGCGCATAAACATAATATGTAAGTAGTATGGTACCTTTGAACAGGAAAACTCTAATCTTGGTATATTTAGTGGATACCTACTTAACTCCATTGTCAGTTCAGGGCATACGTTGGCATCATTTTAATTATTTCCCGGAACAAACGACTGTTCTGTTAAAAACGAACTAAAGAATACAAAGTATTGTAAATATGTATTGTATTGATTAATTGGTATTATAGTATAATACCTAAGTGAAATTATTGAAAATATTCTTATCATTAAAACTTATCTTCTTGCAATAACTAAATATAGATACAAGAGCTTTAACAAACAAACCTATTTTATATTAAAACGAGCAAAATACCTACGTGTAATCTGTAATTTAATAAACGGATTTACCAAATCAATGTTTATCAATCTGTAAAGGTAAGGCTTGTTTACATACAGGTATCATGCTTAGGTACATGTGGATTATACGCATACTTAATTACCTACCCATTTGTATTCAAATGATTATTTTACTTCCAATGATCATTTATCTGCCTTTTTGTTCAGAGTAAGCTAACTACCCAATTTAACAATGTATAATTTGTCAACAGGACTTGATCAGTGAGCTGAAAAGCGAGTTGGGTGGAAACCTGGAGAAC
This sequence comes from Hesperia comma, assembly GCA_905404135.1. Classification (NCBI taxonomy): domain Eukaryota; kingdom Metazoa; phylum Arthropoda; class Insecta; order Lepidoptera; family Hesperiidae; genus Hesperia; species Hesperia comma. Next base: position 7,136,944 of record FR990034.1, read on the forward strand.
GTGATCATCGCGCTGATGACTCCTCTACCCCACTTCTACGCCAAGGAGTTGCACGACGCTGTAGCCGGGATCGGCACTGATGAGGAAGCCATCATCGAGATCCTCTGCACGCTGTCCAACTACGGGATCCGCACCATTTCTGCGTTCTATGAGCAATGTAAGTGACTTGATAATTAACCCAATGATGTTCTATGATGATAAGTATGTATTGTTGTGAGTGGATCTTTTATGGTCATTTTTAGTTTTTGAAAGCCCAGGAGTTACTATAGTGATCGGTGTCACAATGTGTTATTGTATGAGAATGACAGTAATATTAAGAGGAGGCCAAAATTGTATGTTTGCGTCTTTCTTGTTCCCTATTAGATTACCGGCTTGGACGTCAAATTCTTACACGGGAAAGTCAAATCAATCCAAGGCCATTCCCGAATGTGTGCCCGCGAAATCTTCATGTACCTATTCAAAGATTAATGTTGTAACATAAAAGGATTTGCAACGATTATTTATCATTGTAATTATCGTCGTAATATAAAAAGATTTCGAGACGATGCATTTCCTCCTATACCTAATTATATTGAATTATTTATTGAATGAGCACGTATGCCGCAATCGATTCTGCACGAATAAACACATTAGAATCGCGTGCTGGTCCGCCATTTTATCTATTGGGGTCAGTTCAATGGAAAACAACTTTTTGTATTTTCTCGTTACTGTCACGATCGTGTTCCTGACAATGCATGTTATTAATAAAATATCAAAAACTTTTTAATCAAATTAAATTCAATAGATAAGAAATAAATTCAATAATAATTGATAGTAAAACAATTGTTAAAAAAATATCAGAAGTGGAAATATTATTTAAAACCCCTTTATTGGATATGTTGTGTGAGTTATAGATAGATATCATGGAATAACCATGGTTATACTAATAGATCTAATGGTGATACAGTCCATGAGTTCATTCGATGCGTCGAGGTTATTTGCATGGGAGTAATTAGTATTCATGACGTGGACAAGGCATCGTCTAATGGTTAAGTAATTAGGTTCGGCCATTGTGAGTTCGCTGCAGGCATTGCTATTGAGATCTTAGTTTTAATTCTTACTGCAATATTTTGTGGCACTTCTGGGAATGTATCCAAAAGTAAATAAAATTGCTGACTTTCAAGTTTCGTTTTCGTTTTCAAATTTTCAATCTTTGAGATAGGTACATGATTCTGCAAAACGTTAGCAGCAGCAGCAGGAAACGCAATACTTACTTAAGTATCTCGAAAACGTGAAGGTGCACAAATTATATTTTTGGCAAATATAAGCTCTCTGCTCATATTATGCAATTTTTTACTCTCCTATAATTCGTTTAGAATTTTCCTGCTTCTACAACATAGCATAACATACAACATGCACAATTTTTTTTATTCGGCGCACATTTACAGCAGATTGAGCACAAATTATGTGTCCCACTCATATCATTCTAGGTGTTACTTTCTTGCTGGGGTAACGCACACGTTTATCAAACAAATCCGTTTGTACCTAATGGCCACGGTAAAGAGATCTTAAATAGAATTTATTAAATAATTAAGGTTAAAATTACAATAACTCAAATAATGAACGACATTCATAACCAAGAAGTGTGAGTTTTATATAAATACACACATTGTGATTAAATACTTACCTACCTACTTAAAAAAAGTCAAACACAAAAATGGCTTTATGACATACCTACACTTATACCACTATCGTTAACTTATTCCCATGGCTATTTTAATAATAACATTACCCCTATAGTAAACGTAAACACCGATCTAAAAACCAACAAAACATTTTTCTCATTGTGAACTTTTCCCCCAGTATACGGCAAGAGCCTCGAATCCGACCTGAAGGGCGACACATCGGGGCACTTCAAGCGTCTCTGCGTGTCTCTTTGTATGGCGAACCGCGATGAGAACCAGGGTGTGGACGAGGGAGCAGCCAAAGCCGACGCTGAAGCGCTGGCCGCCGCCGGCGAAGGTCAATGGGGAACTGACGAGTCCGTCTTCAATTCCATCCTCATCACCCGTTCGTACCAGCAGTTAAGACAGGTGAGGAAATTACTACAGAAACTTTTAAAGAAAATCCGGTATGTGTGCACCTGATATAAAGGTACCTGATAGTTTTGCCGGTACACAGTTAAACTTATCAGGTACTTAAACATGAGCTACGTAGTAAACATAAGAGTTTACAGGTAATCTTAGCTTATCAAATTCACCTAGCTTATAGGTACGGCTAGCAAAACATTTACTGATAGGCAGCACATACTTAGCCGTTACGTTCAAATTTAGAAATTAGATGGCTCTAATGCCTTGATATAAAACCTGAAGAAAATTCAAACATGTACCTAGGTCAAATTTAATGTTTTTTTTAAATATAGGATATAATGGTTATTTATTGCCTAACGTTGCCAACATAAATAATAGTGATTGATTGTAAAATGTTACAGATCTTCGCTGAATACGAAGCGATCACGGGCAAGGACATCGAAGAGTCCATCAAGAAAGAGTTCTCCGGCAGCGTGGAGAAGGGAATGCTGGCTATTGGTAAGTAGGAGAATATCCTTTTTTAGGGTTCCGTACCCAAAGGGTAAAACGGGACCCTATTACTGAGACTTCGCTGTTCGTCCGTCCGTCCGTCCGTCCGTCTGTCACCAGGCTGTATCTCATGAACCGTAATAGTTACACAGTTGAAATTTTCACAGATGATGTATTTCTGTTGCCGCTACAACAACAAATACTAAAACACTGAATAAAATAAATATTTAAGTCGAAATATGGCTTCGACGCTTCAGCGATAAATTAGTTATCTTTCGGTCCAAGAGATGGCGTTGCTTGTGGCTACAAAAAACTAAAGTAAATATTTTAAGTGAGGCTTTCACACAACAGACCAGATTTTTTTGGCGTTTTTATATATAATGGTACGGAACCCTTCGTGCGCGAGTCCAACTCGCACTTGGCCGATTTTTTTTCATGTTTCCACTTATTCGACTAGAGTTTCGTAGCTTCTTAAGTAAGGAGGTAGCATCATAGTTAGATGTAGGTAATCTAAGGAGGAATAATTGTATTACTTTGAGCATTTTTGCAATTAATATTATTGTCAGATAGTTGTTAAAGCATGTGTTGTAATAAAAATAATCTAGTTCGATAAAACATGCAGAAAATAAGTCTTTTCAGAAATATGACTTTAAGAGTCTGTAAGGACAAACTGCAGTAACTGTAATTTTAAACAAAACAAGTTACAAAATAGGTTTTTGATTTTTTGTTCCTCAATTTTTGAATACAATTGTAACATCCTGTGACCATTGATATAGTTCATTTGTAAATAATTCAAGCATACTTGGTCCACACATTGTACCTCTTTGCAATGCCAGAAACTACGTCATCATCTTTGCTTCCAATTGATATACGTAGACGGTTGATGAATAGGGTTAAATATAACCGTTACCTTAACAAGAAAATGATGACCAGTCTTATTCATTCGGTCAACAATTCAAGCAATGCGTTATAAATTAGTTAAACGCTATCGCCGGTCAGGTGCAACGCTAAGCAAGTATGAATCATGAATCACTCAACACTCAAGGTCGGTGTGTACAATAGGAAGGCAATCAGTAATACAGAGTGTTTTTTATACGGAACCATCTTATCTTAGTCGAGCCATCTGATTTAACCGCTTAAACATTCACCAAAAAACATTTCAACGTCAGCTAGATTAATAATTGTGATGAATATTGCGACCTTGGTGTCTCTAGTTTGACTAATAATGTTGTGTTCCTTGTCGTTAGTTACTCATGTAATTTAGTCATTAGAGTGTACTGGCGTTCATTAGTTAGTACACTTACCCTACCACCTTTAACTAGAACACATTACTACTTTCCATCAGAATAATCCCATTATTGAAAGACATGCATAACAAATTCGTCATAATATATTTTTAAATAACTTTTAACATTATTTTGTCATTGATTATACTTATTTTTATGAATTGTATACTACTGCTACCTGCTACTACTTTCTTTCTACTATATATCATAATTAAAATATAATAATCATCAAATCTTATTTATTTATCAAAATACAAATGATGCATGGTCTTTTTACATTGTAAGTAGATAGTAGGTAGGTACATAATTTTATTAACTCTTAGACTAACCAATTAATCATTTTCTATTTTAGTCAAGTGCGTTAAGAGCAAGGTAGGCTTCTTCGCCGAGCGCCTCTACTACTCCATGAAGGGTCTGGGCACCAACGACAAGACCCTCATCAGAATCGTGGTCAGTCGCTCTGAGATTGACCTCGGAGACATCAAACAGGCCTTCCTTGACAAATACGGAAAGTCTCTGGATAGCTGGATCGCTGTAAGTAGTTTTACAATCATTTCCCAAGTAATTACTGAATTACAAGATTATACTTGAATAAAGCCTAGATACATTATTGGTGCAACAAACTTGTGAATTTATAACTTTTCGTATCGAGATGCTAAACATTGTAACCATAATATTTTATAACTTATTTTCACCCAATTTCACCGTAATATGTCTTGGGCTTGGTGAATCCTGTTGAATGGAGAAAGAGGCTAGGCTGATAATTCCGTTTTCTTTATTTATTAGTTTGTAGGGTTTATTTAACCCGCCTGGCTAAAAACCACCTTATATTGACCAAAACAGTTTTTATGTGTTTTGGGCAAAATCATCAACCCAATAATATGTCTAGGGCTTTAATATACAAGTTTTACCTGTATTATAACAGTATTGCATATAATTTAATAATTTATGTATCTCTTAGTCGCTCATAATTTGTATATGCATTTCCATAGTACTTTGTATATTTTATTTATACACTCCATTATCACATCAAACGATACCAAATAGTTATTGTTTTAACAAAGCTAATGAGCACATTACCACCTCATTATATTACTAATGAATACTTTCGTAACTAGTGACTAATAACTGGTTGACTAATCAATAGATATTGTAAACGTTCGTGTGTATAAGGCTTATTAACAGCATGGAAACCTAAACGTTACAAAAGTTAAGAAATAACTGAAGCTGACCCATAATTTCTGAAATTAATATTATATTAAATAATAATTTTTATGCTTCAATATGATCACAGGCATGAATTGGCATTTCTATACAATCTTTAACCATATATTTTTCTTCAATATAACTTCTCATGTCTTTATGCATATACAGATCTATTTTATTATTTTTATATCGCTGTAAATAGGTCATTCGATTAAATACAAATTGTTGATTTGAAATTGAAATATGTAACTTTGTGATTAATGCGTGCGATTTTGTCACAATTGCTAACAATTTGTGAAGTATATTAAATTTAAATAACAATGGTGTATAAATTAATACAGTAAAAAGTTTTTGTTAATGATTTTTTCCAATGTAAGTGATAGGTAATAAAATTTGGTGAAAATTGAAAAGGCGTCTAGAATAGTGATGCGTTTTGATTACAGGACGACACTTCCGGGGATTACAAGAAGGCTTTATTGACGATTGTTGAGTAAACGCAGTCGATGGTCAGGATGACAGCGAACCACCTTGTTTGAAATAAGTTATTTTTGTCAATTGTTAGGTTGTTAAGTTATTCGCTAGGGCACCTGAGGTCGCGCTGGACGTAAAAACATTTGTAGCTGTCCGCTTGCTCGATCAACAATCTACTTAACCTTAGCTTTTCAGGAGCTAGGAAGATAAGCTATAAAATTAATGCAACGTGTATTCCGCTGTTTAGCGACTTTCTTCTTACTAACTCCTTCAAATCGAGCACGCGGTTGCGTCTACCTCTATATAAAAATATCTCGAATCAAAACGTGTCGATCTGAAAATACAAATGATTTTAACTCCAGTGCACTCTCGTTAGGGTCTCCATGCCAGGTGTATATTTTTTGGAAGATCTGTATATTTTGCTTTCCGTTTCTCATGCTCATGTAATTTTCTTTGCACTTGTAGTTAACGTCTTTTTGTGTGAATGCATGGGGCCTGGTGAGATGTGTGAGGCCGCTTTTACAAGTAGTTGTTGGCTTTTTCAGGAGGACATAGGAGGTCCACTTGGAGATCTTCTTTCTGCGATGTGTTACTAAGCGCGCAGAAAATAGTTCACTATACGACCGCAATTACGCTGTATACAAGTGTGGTGTGAATTATTACTTACATAATTATAATATTATTATTAATTATACATGCACCCTTTTTAGTCGTATGGGTACAAATACTTATCGTTGCATTTTAAATTTATATTGTAAGTTAAATATTGATAGGAAATGTTTGTGATTGATTTAAAATCTCGCTTATTCTAAAATGCACGCTGTGAGTTTAGATACATTTTTAGAAATTATGGGCCAGTTTCTACCATGTTGTATGGCTAACTTTATAGTTTTGGTTTTTCGATATCTTTACAGGATGACCTAACCGGTGACTTCAGGAATGTGCTAGTCACACTTTGTGCTTAAATCCTGCAAAAGAGATTATACCTATTTTTAAAGAAATTATTTATATACAAGGAATATTTGTTAAGCTTTGCATGTATTCAAAGTCTGACTTTGTTAAGTACAATAAACATTTTGCAGGATGATACGAAGGGCGACTACAAACGGGTGTTGCTCACTATCGTAGAATGAGAGCATTTAAGACTACAAATTAAATACCTACTTAAGTACGAATGTCTGCCTTGATCGCGAAGATGAGTTCCGATTAAACTGCCTTTACACTGTATAACTGTTGATGTAGATTAAAGCTTGATATTTTTGTGAAAATGAGATATTTATTGGTGCTGTAGTTTTGTTTACAGTGTATTTACATTGAATAATAAAACTATGTATGTTCCTTCTTACGTGATTTTATTTTATATCCCTAATTCATCTAAGTTTTAGAACAACGGTGTTCCCCAGAGTTACATTATGTGCCTTTAACTGACTCTAAGATGTCTTATAGATTCTGAAATGGATCAAAGTAGGTACATTCGTATCTATAGGTACTATTATAAACACTAGGTACGAAACATATTACATATAATTAAGTACTATACACATTTCTTTAGGCACTGACTCGATTGTATCACAAATTCACAATTCACAATGGATTCTATGAATTGATGAATAAATCGATCTTGGATATTGGCCAGTGGCTTCTTAGTAATGCGTTTCAGGAATTGATAGTATGCCAAGATTGATAGGAGGTTGGCTAGCTCCAAAAAATCATCCAAGATAACAATGTAATAGAACGCGAAGGGAGTATAGCCTATACCTACTCCGTGGCTAGTTAGCCATTGCTTGCTACTTCGTCTGCGCGTAATACCTTCATAATTTTCATTTCATTTAATTTGTACTTGTACGGCTTTATATCATAATTTCTTACCAGAAAGCCAAACACCAAATTATAAAGTTGCTTGAATGGCATACCTTTTTAAAAAAATCATGTGGTTATAATCTGGCCGCGCTAACTATGCGTTCCTGACACATGTCAATTCGTCATGACTAGTGATGTACAATAAATAACATTATGCGTTGTAACAAATAACAATAACAACATGCATTCATTATGCATAATATTTATTCAATTTATATGTTGTTATTTTTATAGGAATTATGTTTCAATATATTCAATAATAATATTCGTTATGTAAATAAAATTTTAAGGAATCAATTAATTGAATTTAATCATAATTTCTGAATGTAATCAAGAGAAAAAAATTAAAATGTTTTATTTATTTATTTTATTTTCATTTGATTCACCTGAGTGATATTATAACACAAATTTTAATAAGCTATGTTTGGGCGTACCTTTATTATAATAATATTATTAACTTTATTGAATACTTAGTACATTATATAATATATTATAAAATTATAACGTTTTATTTTATATTTTACCGACATTGTATTAAGATTACAAAAATATTCGATTACAATTGCCTTGTTATTATGTCACATCACATCACTACAAAAACAAAAAGTTGATATGACATGGATATAACCTTGAACGAGCGCCGTTTGACGTGGTTTTCTTTTAAAAGGTATTGTTTTTTATATTTGTTATTTAAGTAATTGTAACAATTTTAGCCCAAGATTAATACAATTATTGTAAGTTGGCATAATTATTCGATTTAATGTTTGATTTTATTGTTATCACTCGTTAATAAGGCAATTAAAAGATATTAAAAAATTGTCAATTAATTGTACGCCAGTTCAAAGTTACATCGCCCAGTCGAATGACAGACTTCAGGAACGCATAGTTAGCGCGGCCAGATTATAACTTAATGATAGGTAGGTTTTGCAATTCCCTCCAAATATGGTTGGCTGTTAAATGTAATTACATTTCCGTTAAAGTATTTATTTATACACATCATCAAAGGCTGAGATGCTCAAAGTCATCCAACATCGCGAGTTGTTCATAGGTTGTTACTAAACGAACTTGGAATTCTAGAATCAAAATAGAGAGAGATATCAAAACAGCAAAAAGCCAACATCACGCGGTGTTCCCAGGCGGTCAAGCATCCAAGTACTGAACGCGCCCGACGTTGCTTAACTTCGGTGATCGGACGAGAACCGGTGTTTTCAACGTGGTATGGACGTTGGCAACTACTCGATTGAATTGTAGATACATACCTAAATTAAATAAGTAAAAATAACATTCAGTTTGTTGATGAATACTTACGATTTATTAAATGTATAGTAGCAAATAATAAAATAATTAAATTGAGATATCAAAAAAAGTGTAATCCCTAGTGCAATGGGACTACAGGGATTTAAAAATACCCGTGGTCCCGTTAATGGGTCAAATCACCGGGACCACGGGTAAACACCCAAAATAAAATCTCATTAAAAGTAACCTGTTGTCAGTTTGGTTTGAAGCGACAATATGAGGAGGAAGGGGGGAGACTTGCTTGTTTCAAAATTAATTTGAATAGGAATAACATAACACCATCACTCAAGGAAAACAAGTAAGCTAAATTCTTTAAATATTTCTCCTTGTAGCGGATTCACGGGATGTCACAATATGGGTTTTTTAACAACAACCTTTTTTTTTCATTAGGTTTTTCATTAGGTTAAGCCTTATGCCATAGTTATAACGTAAATAAACAGGGCAAAAAAATTTGTAGGTGGGCGGTTATCCATAAGTTACACATAGGTCACATAGGCGCACACTGTATTGCTATAGGTAAATGATTGCCGCCTTGAGCCCTTCACTATTTTACTATGGAATTCCATATCACAAAGCTCACTGATCAACATCGTATCATCTGTCACGGCGGCGTAACCCCGCCTCGGGCACAATATAGTTAATTGTTATCTATACTGTGCCTCGGGGGCTGGGCGGGCGGAGGGTGCCCACGGGGAATCCCCGCGCTTGTCTAACCTTGCAGCCGTGACGTGTACCGCGAGCTTGCAAATTTCCTGTTACTTTCGCGCTTACTATTTTAATGAAATTACCCTTGTGGTTTCATTCGGATAAAGCATTTGTAATAAAACATCATCTCCATTCTTTGAATACCTAGGTTACATATTATATTTTGTTCACACGCTGTTTACATTGAGAATGTCCTCCTTTTTACATATCTACTATCGGAAGCACTATCTATATTTCTTTTAACTAAGTATTATTCGATATTATTCACGATAAATGTACACTAACACATTTTTCTCTTATTTAATAGATCTTAATGTTAGGTACATGTCAAAAATCCTCTATCCTCTATCTATCCCGTTCCCGCCATAATGCCTTTTTCTATCCAGGGTTGCCAACGTCAAAACCTAATGTTCTAACATTGATGTATAAATACCTATAATTGGGCCATTTTAATAGGTCACATTTGACAGTTCGTCAAAATTTTGCAAAGTAACCTTGTAAGGGAGGCACCCCATAGTATCTAATACATTCCATACTAGATATTGTTAAACTTTTTACACTTAAAAGAAAGGAACTGACGTCGTTACAAAGTTACGTCAGTGAATTCTTTTTCTTTTTAAATATCAGGGATGGTACCGAAAGAAACAGATGAGTAGATAAGTTGAATTCGAGAAGTCGAACTAATCGTCAAAAAGTATTTCACGATTACAAAATAAAATGTATTTTAATACAAACAAAATTAATTTTATTACATTTTAGGCCAAAAAATATGTAATCATTCATTTATATAATAACGTCTGGCTCAAAAGTCAGTATCTAGAATCGTGAAATGTTACAAAAAAGTCATGATTTCATTTCGCGCCATTATTTGACGCATTATTTTTGTTTTTTTTTAGTCGTTGTGTGAACTGTGCGCTTATTAATACTTTTTATAACAATCGCATTCAATTTACAGATGTTTGAAGTCCTTATCGATTTATTCAATTTAATCGATGTTTTTCAGCAGGTTATCCTCACTATGAAGCAAAGACAAACAGTTGTCAAATGTGGCCTATTAAAATGGCCCTACAGTGCGCCCAACTTATCTCTGAAATGGCAAAAATTGGAACTAACGTAAAGTCATTCATAAGTACGTTGTGGTCATTCATCTGTCAGTTACTAGTGTGCAATGATTGGTCAAATGAATGTCAAATGCGTCCGACAGCGCCTCTTTCGTTTCATTCTTAAGTTGGGTTTACTATACTTTAGATTGAGCGTCGCCCTACAATGAAGACAAAAAAAACAAGGCAACAATATCAAGCATGTGTGCGTGCAGGCGATGTTTTACACGTTCGTCTATTGTCTATATTGCGTGATCAATGATACCAGTTACTAAAATTTTCCCATAAATCACACATTAAACTTAATTTATGGAGTGGTTATTTTCATGAATAAATAAAAAACCCTACTTAATTTAATTACAGTTGTTTATGTTAATGTTGTAATAAACCAGCTAAGTTAATTAAATTAATATTTTTTTACGCAGTTTGTAGTTGGAAAGGAGACGGTCCAAAATTGTATGGAGTCTGGGCCTGGTTTGGTACCAGTGATAAAATAAAATAAAAAAGAAAAATAAACCATTTTTGACTAATCAAATCCACGAACTCATCTATATTTCAGTGCAAAAATTATTTATTAATTCCACGTGACGCAATTATTCTACATAATGGCGGGCAGCAGACCAGAGGATTCATAATTTTTGACGTATGACGTTAGCTGTCAATATGCCTTCTCTATGCTTGAACAATGGCTCGAACTCAGAGTGAAGGACGCCATCTTGCAAGTGTTGCAAGTAGTACCTACCGAATAACTCGAAATTAATTTTATTTTAGCAAGTCATTTATTGCGATTTGTGAATTTATTATATTTTTAATGAACTTTCTGTATTTTTTGGTTTTTCATGGTTTAGTGTACAAGATCAGGCCCAAAATGGACCATCTCCTTTATTTATTGAAGTTTTTTTTAATGATATGCATGTAATTAACTTTCCAAGTATTTTTTTTTTATTAAATTAGCTAGGTAACGTAAATAATTGGCTCTTCTTTAATTAAGTTACCACCTCAAATTAAGCTAAAAATTTGAGGGGGGAGGGGGCTGACGCTCACATCTTCCCCCCACCATTTTTGAATCTAGGAAATGCATACTTTTTTTATTATAAAAAAATCAAGTTTCCAAAAATTATAAAGTGACTACCTCAAATTAAGCTGAAATTTTTTGGAGGAGAGGTTGGTGACTCCCCCATCTTTCCCCCCAAATATGGCTGTAAAGAAGTGCATACTTTTTTTTGAATTATTCTTTTAAGTTTCAAAATTTTTAAGGTTATGACGGAACTAAAATACTGTACAAGGTTCTTTTATCTTATCTAAATTATTTAGATAATTGCTACCTTTTAAGGCAGGAAGTGTTGTAAATAAATGTCGAAGGGACCCCCTTCGGGCGTCCCTTTTTCCGCTTGGTTATTATACAATCCAAACTAACCTATACCTACCAATCCATAGTGCGTCGACTTGTTTTATTCTTTGAGGTGTTTTTTAAACACGCGATTTGCGGATGGATTACTGACTCTTGGCTTAGTTTGACAGTGCTACCAATATAATAAGGTTAGTTCGAAACTACTTTTTCGCTATTGTTAGTCCTGTTTGCCTGTTTGGCTGCATCTTCCGCAGCGCCGGAGATGTCACGATTCAAAATTAGGCCCAAAAATCAAATTAGATCTACTTAAGTTATTTATTTTTTATAATGTAGTTTAAAACACACACACACACACACACACACACACACACACACACACACACACGTCCACACACACATATACATACACACATTAACCAATGAGACCACATAACCTTAAAATTTTTAGAGATTTAGAAAAATAATTTTAAAAAAGTAAGTACTTTATGAGAGCAATATTTAATTTGGGGGGACGAATGAGAGTGTAGAACCCGTCCTCCCTTCAAATTTTCACCTTAATCTGAGACGGTAACTTTACAATTTTAGAAAAGGAGATGGTCCATTTTGGGCCTGATCTTGTACACTAAACCATGAAAAACCAAAAAATACAGAAAGTTCATTAAAAATATAATAAATTCACAAATCGCAATAAATGAATTGCTAAAATAAAATTAATTTCGAGTTATTCGGTAGGTACTACTTGCAACACTTGCAAGATGGCGTCCTTCACTCTGAGTTCGAGCCATTGTTCAAGCATAGAGAAGGCATATTGACAGCTAACGTCATACGTCAAAAATTATGAATCCTCTGGTCTGCTGCCCGCCATTATGTAGAATAATTGCGTCACGTGGAGTTCATAAATATTTTTTGCAATGAAATAAAGATGAGTTCGTGGATTTGATTAGTCAAAAATGGTTTATTTTTCTTTTTTATCTTATTTTATCACTGGTACAAAACCAGGCCCAGACTACATACAATTTTGGATCGTCCCCCTTTCACATTACTCTTGTACCTTTAAAAGTGGTTTATTCGACCCAATGCAAAAATAATCATTAAAATGGGCTCATAAACATACGAATATTAATGTTATATTATTATAAATAAACACAAACGTATTGGTAAACACCACCTTTTTTTAATCGATTTATAAAAGTACATGAACTAAATAATATACACGTAACCATAAACCAATTTATATACCCACAAAAATGATGTTAAGTCGGGAGCATAAAAATAGAAACTAGCAACACTGACAAAAAAATGACGTAATTTGGTTACAATAAAAATCAAAATTGAAATTTAATTAAAAATATGTTTATTGGTTACTTGCCTATGATATGTGATGTTTTTTGAGCTTTTTACCCTTCCTTTATAATCCCGGCACAGTTTAATAGCACATTTCGTCATGTTATCCCTCTTATTTGTTTATTTAAATTGCGCGCGTAATACGTAGTGACACGATAGCGGCGCGATCGGCACTATTCCGATTTATTATGTATTATCTATGGCACTAATTGGCGGGAAAGTACTTCTGCGCCAATAGTTGGCGCAGCTTTTTTGACACGTCTTCGCGGATTCGATTATCCATCTAGATACTTATACATCAATGTGTTCTAATTATCTGTCGCTGCTTACATTTATTGCCATACTTTTTATCAATAATTAATAAATTACTTAAATTAGAAAATCATGACACTATAACATAACCCTACGCTTGACCCGTGAATGCCCGTGATTAATTTATAATCCGTGACCGACCGAAATTCGGTTTCGGTTTCGGCTGAAAACCTGTTTCGGCCAGACATTACGGTAAACCGTACGCTGTGCTTTACGATTGACTTCTTAAGGTACAAGTACTATCTATCTATACAATATAAGTACTTACGTTACGTACCTACCTACTTACCATAAAACCCTCCACATCCTAATAACTTGTAGATAACCTGCAGTCTGCTTTTTTTTAGCTTAGCTTAACCTGCAGTCGCTGAACACAAATTGTCCCGCTTTGAGGCGGTCATGGTTAATCCCGCTTTCCCCGACGGGAATCAAAAATAACATTTATAACGTATCGTTTTGGTAAATTATAAGGTACATACATATGCTCTACAGTTACACGAAGACCGATGCGTCTGCAGACGTCGATGATGTTTTTTTAGATGTACTAAGTACTACAAGCCGTTCACTATAGAGATATTTTATTATATTAGGTACAAACCTAGTAGTAGTAGTGGTGGTGGTGGTAGTAGTACTAGTAGTAGTAAGTAGTAGTAGTCATTTCCGCTAGGCAGCTGTACCTATGTATGTCTTTCCTACTCCATCATATTACCCATCTCTTTGGTGGACGGCTAGTGGTAAACCTGCAGAAGCACCTGTCCACGTCTGTGGACTCATCTATCGATGTGTACTGTGTAGTAGAGCATGCACTACCTACTCTAGGGCTAGGCTAGGGCTAGGGCTGGGCTAACGCAATAATGCAGTATGCGTTGCCGTAAGCGTCCCGCTTTGACGCGAAACATTTAAGATCAGCCGACTCATACCATTTCATAATTCTCATTTCGATAGAAATGGTACCGAATAATAGTAGACCTCTAAACAAAATTGTGCAAATATTGCCATATACTAAGCGTCATATAAATACAGTTGTGCTACAAAATATATAAAACTGTTGTGCTCTGATAGGTATTTAAAATATATTTGAATTGCGTCCGGTTTTTATATCAATCGAAGCTTTTTGTTGTAAAAGCGGCTACATTGTCTTTTCACATTGGACTCGGAGTCCACTTTAGACCTCAGCGAAGACAAGCGACTCGCAAAACAAGTTTCGATTTTGTTACTCGTGCTAAGATAATATTGATAAGCCGAGAAGGATTTGCTCATAAAACGGCTGTGCAATTTACTGACTAGTCCAGTGTTAATTTAATTTGAATAAACAATAAAATTATAAGATTTTCTAACATCCCAAAATTTAAAGTAGTGACACTATGAATGACGATAGACTTTTCGATTTGAATAAATTGTTTGTGATAATGTGATAGGTAAAGCTACATAACAAATCAAAATAGTAGGAACATACAAACGCCACTTAGTGAAATAAATTTATTTAACACGTTTAAAATTCAGTGATACTTAATATATTTGTGGTTTTTTTTTCATAACTCCATTTTTAAGTACCTACTCCTAAATTTTAGAATCATTTCATTTCAATATGAACGGCCGACAGGACAGCAATTGCAGGGTGAGTATATCTCCTTATAACTTTCTAATTACTATTAATTAATGTTTTTACTTGTTATATGTAGGTACTTACTTGTTTTATTACTCTAAGTATTTCATCGTTCAAGTTCAACAAACCTATAAATGCTTAATACATAAATACAAATATTAAATACATAACTATTAATTACCTAATTGTACTAATTACTTACCTGAAGTTCGTAAACTGATTTGATTTAATACAAATGTGTAAGGTAGAACCAGAGTGGTCCAAGCACGGAACACAGAGACACCGATTTTGGCAAAAACATCTCCAAAATTCAATATTCTTTTATTCCACTTTGATTCAATTGTCATTCAGAAATATTGTCTAGGAAAAAACGCAACCTCTCACTTTGGACTTAATGGAATTTGGAAAATCTTAGTGTGCCAGACTGGTCCAAGTGACAAATCTGTATACTTGGATGATTATGGTTCTAATTTTGTGAAAAGACTATTTGATCAAAGTGCAATGTAAGGGCGCATGAGGATATGAGGTAACGACCATAAATTAATTACACATTATTAAGAGTAACTCAAAAACTACTGGTTTGATGTAAATCAAATTTAATTTAACGGAACCACACGACAAGCCCAGGCTTTCAATTAAAATAAGAATCGTCAAAATCGGAATACCCAGTAGAAAGTTATGAGATAACAAACATAAATAAGTACACATTAAGGATAATTCAAAAACCAATCGTCAGTTGTTGTTCAAATTTACACGGGACCACCGACAAGTACCAGCTTTCAAATAATACAATAACTTTTTACAAAAAAATAACCGACTTCAAAATCGAGAAGTATATATAACTCAAAAACTACTCGTCAGATGTTGCTGAAAATTATATATGACCACACGTCAAGTAGGTACTAGCTTTCGAATAAAAAATGGAATTATCAAAATCGAAGCATCTAGTGACAAATTATGAGGTAACGATCATAAATTAAATACACATTATTAAGAGTAACTCAAAAACTACTGGTCCGATGCCGCTCAAATTCATACGAGACTACAATGATAGTTGCATTGAACCACTTGCACTGTACCAGCTTTCAAATAAAAAGAGAATCATAAAAATCTACACAGTAAAAAGTTATCAGGAAAAAACATAAGTACACAGTACAAAACATCCTTACACATTATTCAAGTTAATTCGAAACTACTCTTCAGATGTCGCTCAAATTTATATGGGACCATACCACGAGCACCATCTTTCAAGGATATAAAGAATCATCAAAATCGGTTTACCCAACACGAAGTTATGGGGTCACAAACTTACCAACAAAGATAAAAAAAAATAAAAAAAGGATCGGTGAATAAGTTTTTTTTTAACTTTTCTATTTGTTTGTAGTATGTTTGTGCTTGCTGATCTCAGAAACGGCTGAACGGTTCGTTATGGAATTTTCACTAGATTCTTTTTTGTTCGAAGGTAAAGTAAAAGTAGCGCTTGTCATAATTATGGTACCTTGTACATTGGAGCGACATCTGGCCGGTGGTTTTTGAGTTATCTTGACTTTGAAGTCGGTTATTTTTTTTGTAAAAAGTTAGTTCTGAATCATATTAATATACTAGCTGTGCCGCTGTGCCCGAGGTTTCGCCCGCGTGAAACTCAGTATGTCACAAAATTCCGGGATAAAGAGTAGCCTCCATGTTGCTCCACAACCTCCTCCATCTCCCGGTGAAAGTCCGCAACTTCATTCGATAACAGTATTTTTTCCCGCATGAATCCCGATGTGGCGGGTATTCCGAATAAAGAGTAGCCTACTTATGTGTTGCTCCACAACCTTCTCTATTCTCCAACGAAAGTCCCATAAAAATTGAAACCGCGACTTCGTTTGAGAATAATAGTTTTTCCTGCGGGAATCCCGAATTCCGGGATAAAGAGTAGCTAATATGATTCTCCACAACCTCATCTATCTCCAAGTGAAAGTTCCATAAAAATCTGTTCAGCCGTTTCTGAGATTAGCGTGCACAAACATAAGTAGATTACGGACATATAGATAAATTTGTTAGAGTTTTTAATTTTTGTTTGTGCCAGAGTGGTCCATGTGCAAGAATTTTTAAATTTTTGTTTGTGACAGAGTGGTCTGTGTGCATTTTTTTGTGAAAAACCATCAATTTGTTATACTAAATACAAATGATTGTGATTATACATATCTTATTACTTTAATCTAACTTGTTAGCTGTAATTTCAATAAAGAATTACAAGTTAAAAGTTATTAGTTTCGCTACAATAAGTACAAACGCGTTTCCCTCGTTTTCTCGAAAAGTTAAAATTGTCACTTGGACCACTCTGGTTCTACCTTACCTAAATATCTTACGTTTGAAGAGTTTCACTGTCAACACCTTATCGACTCTGAGAATGGGCTCCTTCATTACTATTTTCATAATAAAAATTAAAAATAACACGGTGCCTAAAGCCTAAATATTAACAAGAATTAATAATATTAGAATGTATTTTTTATTAAGGATCAGATTCCTTTTATCATATTTCTTACTTAAAATTGGTAGATAGGTACACCTGTAGGATACCTATCCTTGAGACTTGTTCATTAAAGTATGTATTAATTAAGCTAGGGCTAAATATTTTTTGTAGATTTGACAGCAGATTTGATTGATTTAAGTACATAAATTTATACTTACTTTATGCTACTAGCGCATACCATACCGTTGTAAGGCGCTGGCAAGCGATGGGACCTTTAACCGCTCGCGGGAAGAGCCCGAACACAAGGGCGCCGCGCTTGGAGGACTCCGGTTGTGTTCCTTTCGGAGATCCCGGAGTTCTCCACAAGCGCTGAGGAAGGCCACCGGGGGGGTTTTAGTGGGTAAAAATCCCACATAACCCTGTGTCGCTCCCACGGCACCGGCCGGGTACCTTTTGAAGGTTTCCCCCTCGTCAACAAAAAAAAAGGGCAAGTGAGCCGCACTAATAGGTACCTAAATATGAAGATCTTAATTGCACATTTACCACTCAATCCTTAAGTTATTTAAAACTAAATCAACACGCGTTCAAAAAAAAATAACTAGGTACACACAAGTAAGCTTTCGGAATCCGTGACAGCGAAAAAATTGCTAAATTCCGGGACAATCCCGGATTTTCCGGTAACCTGGCAACCCTGTTTGACACTGATATGTATACAGATTGCTCCACAATTTCTATAATTATTGTGTATTCTAGTACAATCCCACGGTGTTCCCTACGGCTTATTTCGACTCGGCTGCTGATGCAAAAACTCTCTACAAGGCTATGAAAGGGTTGGGCACCGACGAGGACGCTATTATCAACGTTCTCTGCCGCCGCAGTATCCTACAGAGGTTGGAAATCGCTGAGGTTTACAAAAATAAGTATGGAAAGGTATGTACTTAACTAATTATTTACAGTTTTAACGATGTAACATAAATATCAGGTATTTCCCAATTATACGGTAAATCCCCGCAAGCAAGCGCCAATGTTGTGCTAAAGGCATGAAGCAATTGCTTCATGGCTGAAGGTGATGCGGAAATCGGCAACACAAATAATAATAAGTAGTGTCGATCTCAATATAATTTTCTCTTCGTTGATCGCGTAAAATAATGGGGCCCGACATTGCAAAAAAAATATACTTATTTTATGAATTATTTATAGCACATAATTTTTACTGTTATCAAAAAGCATTTCGGGCACATGGAAGGAAACATACCCATACTACGTGACCCATGCCCATGTTTATACAAATTTTTTGCCCCCTCCTCCGTGTGACCACCCCTAGTATTTGCCAAAGGGGTGTTAACAGAGCCAACCCCTTGAGTGTTCACATCGTTTTTTTTGTAGCCTGAAGGGCTGACGAAAAAGCGGACGAGCCATCTGATGGTAAGTGGTCATCGTCGCCTATGGACACAAGCAAGGGTGTCACCAGTGCAACGCCGGCCCTGAATCGTATTATAAACACGATTTAAAATCATGTTTTGCAAACAGAGACTTAAAAAAATATATTCCATAGTTCGAACTTTTTTTGGGAGACCCCATTCTCCCCTAGACGGGTCGCGTGGTATGTTTATTTTCCCTGATACCTTTATCAGAACGAAGACGATAATGCACGCCAAGGTGAACCAGTCGAGGAAACAGTCTGACCCGGCAAAGGCCATAGCTTTGTATTCGAAGAAAATTTAAACCAGTTTCGATTTTAATTGTCTAAAGATATCAAACTAGATTCTAAAACCACTTTTGTTGCAGTAGGTAGGTAGACTTTTATATCAATAATTAAAAGATGTAAAACTCAAGTACCTGGCTGAGTGAGTGACTGATAGACAACGCCGGCCGAAACTACTGAACGCAAGAAGCTGAAATTTGGCGTGCATGTACCTTGAGGAATGTTGGGAAACCCTATGAGAGGATTTTTGGAATTCCCCTCTTAAAGGGATAAAAAGGGGTATTAAACTGAAATAAAAATTCTAGGCGGACAAAACTTTGGGGGACAGCTACGTAGTTAGGTAATTATCATGACATGTACCTACCGCTAACTTTCATTACTGCGAACCAACCAACGAAATGATTTCGTTGACATATACTATAATATAAATATACCTACCAAATAAATCATGTTATTCCATAGAATCTGATGAAGGAGCTGAAAAATGAGTTGAGCGGCTACTTTGAGAACGTGATGCGTGCCCTATTGAACCCTCTGCCCTACCTGTACGCAAAGGATCTGCACGACGCGTCCGAGGGTTACGGCAGCGACGAGGAAACCATCATCGAGATCCTTTGCACCTCCAACTACGGAATCCGCAACATTTGCGCTCTTTACGAGGATTGTAAGCCAACTATCAGTCAGAAATACACACATACCTACGCAAAAATAAACTTGTATGTCCAAAGTGCAAACAGTGGTTCCCAAAGTCGCTAATAACATCCTCGAAAGCAAATTAAAGACCTTAGGGCATATTATGTAATAAGTAAATAAACCCTTACAACTCCAAACTTCAAAAACATGGTGACGTAGCAGGTAGCAGGCAAAAAACTATTTCGTAGACCTATAAATTTTGCAACACAAAAATGCCTTAAGTAACAAAAACTTGTTTTATTAAAGTTTTTCCTCTTATCATATCGTAGTAAAAATGTTTTTTGTTTATTTCTATGTTTATGTACCTATTGATCACTATAAAAGATATAAAATTCAAATGCCATGCCGCGCCGTGCGGAATACATTATGGTTATGGTCTCTAACAGCAAGCTGATGATTTGACTACATTTGGAAATTTGAAACTTAATATTTATTGTAAATATGAGGATAATGTTACAATATTTGGTTAATTATTTTCTTTGGGTTTTTAATATGTACCTAGCTATAATTACAGATATGAGGATTTTTTAAATAGGAGTCAAAAAGCGGAACTCCGTTGCTGAAGTAATATAAATATTGCTGTGTTAGATCACCATTATCGCAAACCATTACGGTCTCCCTGCTGGTCCAAAGCAGGGATACAGTTGTATAAAGTTAATTAAATATTACTTATACAAGGTGGATACCACCATACAACAATAAATGAAACCACGAGCCCTGCTTCATGCAAGGAACATAATATTACATTTAGTAAAAAACGCCTAACATCTTATTTACAAAAATGTTTTTTTCAAACAAACTAAATAGCACAAAATATAAACAGCAAAAAAATAGAACAGCCTATTTATACGTCAGTCATGCACTTTTGACTTTTGACAAGAGCGGCAACAATCTTCTGCTATTACAATAATAATAGATACAGCGTGTTGAAATTTTTAATATTGAAAAAAAAATTGCTGTGGCTAAAGTAAAGGAGGTATTTGATTGAAAAATTTTTTGGGAGCTTAGGTAATCATTAGGTACATAAAATTAAATTTATTGTTGTATGGTGGTAACCACGTTGTATAGTAGGATATACGTGTAATTTAATGTGTATTTTTATCCCTAAAACAGTGTACGGCAAACGAATCGAATTTAATTTGAAGAATGACGAAATGGGGCACTTTGGGCATCTATGCGAGTCTCTCTGCAAGGCGAACCGTGACGAGAGTCCAGAATTGGACGAGGCCGCCGCGAGGGCCGATGCCGAAGCCCTCGCCGGGATCGAAGACGGCAAATGGGAGACCGATAACTACATCTTCAAAACCATCCTTTTGACCCGATCTTACCAGCAGTTGCAAAAGGTGAGAAAATAGATACTAAAAACTTTGGGATGTTATTCTCATCTAATTTTCAAGAAACCAAATCGAAAAATATCACCGTAATGATATTTTTAAAAGAGGCTTGTATGTTATGATGATTTTAACAAATATTCATGCTCTCGATATTCTTTTCACTTCAGATCTTCACTGAATACAATACTATCAAAGGTCAGGACATCGAAGAGACTATCAAGAAATCATTCACAGGGAGCGTCCAAAAGGGTGTACTCGCTATGGGTAAGTTTGGGACTGTATAAATACCTACTGTTGTATACAAACTATGCACGAAGTAAGTACCTACCTAAATACTATACAATTAATTTAATTGTAATTAATACAATATACAAATCAGTAACGAACTAGTCACTATATAACCGTGGAGTTTATTGGAGCACTATAATTTTCGAACCTATCAGACCTACACACCTGTCCCTACATACCTACTTATAGTACATTATAATACATAGTCTGTTCAAAAAGTATTATAGTACTAACGCCATCAGTTGGAGCACGGGACCTTATAAGGTCCCGTGCTCCACCCAGGTGGAGAACCTAGGTGGAGCACGGGTCCGGCCCCAAAATAACCACTCTAATGATACGACAGCCACCGTTTTTCCAGATTGGCTCCCTGTGACTCTTTCTTGTTCTCGAAACTGAAAAGGCCCATAAAAAGACGACACTACGCTACCTTTGACGAGATAAAGACGGCATCGCAGGAGGAGCTGAACTAGATCACAAAAAACGACTTTTTAAAGTGTTTCGAGGAGTAAAAGAAACGTTGGCACAAGTGTATAATATCTAACGGGGATTACTTTAAAGGACACAAAATAAAGATTGATGAAAAAATAAATAATTTTCGAAAAAACATAAAAGTCGCGATACTTTTTGAACAGACCTTGTATATTTGACTAAATCGTCATTTTTTTTGTTTTAGTTAAGTGTATAAAGAGCAAAGCAGGTTTCTTGGCTGAACGTCTCTACTACTCCATGAAGAGTTTGGGCACCAACGACAAGACGCTCATCAGAATTGTGGTCAGTCGCTCTGAGATTGACCTTGGAGACATCAAGCAGGCCTTCCTGGACAAATATGGAGAACCGTTAGAGGACTGGATCGCTGTAAGTCTTTTTTTTTATGGAATTAAGATAGCAAACGAGCATGCAGCACCACTTTCCGCTGCCTCCCATAACAACTGTGACCGACCCAGAACTAGACTCAATGAGTCTCGTTCTAATTCGGTCACAGATGCGTTGCTACCCCTGAGGACTGAGATGGTTGCCTCTAAAAAAGTGTAACCGGCTCCACACCGTCCTATCCGGAACACAATTGTTCTTAAAACAATTATTACACGGTATGAATGGTACCTACTAAGTACCGTGGCGGGCGGTGGTACTTCCCTGTACCTATACCTGTAGTCGATACTTTCTTCATAATAACTGGTCTGGTTCAACTTAAGATCATACCTGTACATGTCTAATCTAGAATCTAAGACGGGTTAATTACATTCGCACAAATCGCACGAAGTTTTGGGTGCATTCGTGGTTTTCCAAGCTGTCAAAGCTGTGACGGTTTTGGTCAGTCATTAACACGCACGAATCTCGAACTTTTGCGTGATCTACCATATTCGGGCAAACATTGGTACACACTACATTGTACAAATGTTCGCGCGAATGTGAGTAACCACGTAGGTACTAGGTATAGTTATATACTTATTATAGGTACGATACTATTTATTTTTTATTGTTTAACAAACACATTTTAAGTAGGTTTACGAAATAAGAGGTAGGTACAAAATAATGCGAAATCTATGTACTGAAATAAATTCATTTGTTTTGTTTACAGGACGACACATCCGGTGATTACAGGAAAGCCTTATTGACCATTGTGGAGTAATGAAGGCAAGTTCTCTTCAAAATGACAACTTTGTGCTTTTTCTAAATAAGTAGTCGCGTTCCCACCGCATTCGCGTAACGAATATGAGTTACGACGCCTCAAACGGACACATTATATTTTGTATTATTATGTATATTAACTACCAATAAGCTTTCCGATTGTGTAACGCCGTAAGAATATAACATGAATTATTGTGATGTGACACACATGGTAAAAAAGTATAGTTGTTAAATCGATAGGTAGGTATAGTCCAGCCACCGAAACTAGATAGTTAATTATGTAAAAAAGCTGCAGAGGTGTAAAATATTTTTATGAATCATCAAAATGTGTTTCAATAGGTAGACGATATAAGCGTTCGCTCTCATCCATAATTTCCCTAGAAATTATAAAAATTTACTACTTTTGGAATAACTACATATATTTACTTGACTTAACGCAAGCCATATAACATGACCAATATGACCATATCATATAGTATATAAGTAGTAACAAGCGTAAAATTATACATTTTCTATTTTTACTCTTTTAAATGTTAAGTAGATAGATACCAACAGGGTTATAATAAATGATAAAAGAAAAAAATACTTACTTTTTTATGAAAATGCGATTTAATACTGTAATTTTATTTACACTGTATATTATACATTGGATAATAAAGCTGTGTCTCCTTTCAATTTCATCATCAAACATCCCTTATACCGTCTTGTGTTATCTGAAAATAATTAAAAATATATAATTAGAAAACCTTAGCAAGATAAAATGGCAAACCTTAAGCATTAGTTAAAAAAATGTACTATTTTTTAACATTTTGTGATAATTAGAATCTCTGTCCGTTTATTATACTCGTAAATCTAATTTATGTCAAGCATTAACATTTAACACCATCTATGGACAAGCCTTGAAATTATTAAAATGTGTTATTTTTATTTTAAACTCAACTTATCGCGGTTTGTACATAATTATTTTATTATGACACGGGTACTCACGATTACGGTACTTATTTTGTATGACGATATTTCGACGCAGTTGCATAGATCGTGTGAACGCGAAAAGATTTTTTCAATTCGACCTTCCAGTAATTAACCCGTTTAAATAAAGAAACAAACACTTCAGTTTTATAATATTAGCATGTAGTTACCTATAGTATGGATATAAGTTCGAAAAAACTTACCTTAAACCTACCAACCGCTTCAGGAGCGTTATTGCTCTTCAACAACAGCGCATGTCTCTCTTCCCCCTCGGTGGCCGACAGCAGCAGGCGCGTGTTGCAGCGATGGGCCCACGCATCCCCCAACGCGCCCACTACCGCCCCCACCGACAAACCCACCCGGGTGGTCATCTCGTTTGTCACCACCACCTGTTGGCAGAATTTTATACCACATCTTCTCTATCTCACACAACGTTATAGTGAGCGAAATTTAAATATGTACTAAAAAACGTACATAATTTCGAAAAGTCACAACTCCGTGGCTTGGGATCTGAACCTCGACCCCTATTCTACTTATTTATAAATGCTCAAATTGTGGCTCGATTTAATAGCTTGGCACATTTTTGACACAGTCCATATAAAAAGTGTGTCAAACTATTCAAACAAGTCCCAATTTATGCATTTGTAAATATTCTCAATCAGGGCTCTGCACCCCTGTGAATAAGAAGCCTAATTGGTCATAGAGCTACAGAAATATAACTTAATTTTAGTCAAATACTGATAACTATTATGGAGTTTCCTTGACCGGAGGCAATAATTATTAATTACCCTTAAGGATTACTCACTGCAATCCGGTGTTCAACAGCAATCTTCTGCACGTCTGCCATCATTCTAAACAACAAGCCGGTCCTCTGTTTCACTGTTATTCCTTCTTTAAATGGAAATGCTATTGAATCTATCACAATTAGTTTTACCTGAAAAAAAATTACTATTTAACTTCTTGTGATTATGTGACAATATTCATGATGGATAAGATAAAATAACACAATTCAAACTTATAACAAAAAATAACCAACTTCTTAAATCATTAATTAGATATAACTCAAAAAGTCTACCAAGTATAAACTAAATATTCATTTAGGGTCAAATTTAACTTGATGGTATGTGATTTACATGCTGATGCCTATTGTTGTAGATAAATTTAAATACAAAGTAAGGTAGTACCTTAAATCACAACTTCTCAACCCCTGGTTGTCTGGAAGAGATCGCTCTTAAGCGATAAGACCGCCTTTGTACAACTTCAATGTAAATGTCAATGTCTGTTATTTTCTTGATCTGGTGTACAATAAAGAGTATTGTATTGTATTGTATTGTAGGTTTCCTGATGGTAAATCATAGTATACTGATGACTTACATAAGGATTCTGATGAATGAAATCAGGAAGTGTGATTAGAAAAGCGGAAAACTTTTCCAGCCCTAATGCATTGACATAGTGCAATCGGTTCAACGCAGTCTCAGCGCTTACTTCTAGAGGAGTGCCCAAGATTCTTTGGCATTTTGATAAACTAGCGAATAGGATATCTGAAAAATATATTATTACTACAATCAATCTTATTTCATGGAGCGACTATTACAATTGATGTTGTTGAAGAAATGAAGAGCTTAAAAAGAGCAGGTACTCACAGAAAATAAATATAAAAAATTATTATAAATACCTCTAAACCGATGAGGTGTGAAATTTGTGTTTGTATCGATGTATAATGCTGCAGCATCTAGCCCTCCTAAAATCTTAGGCACTTGGACAGAAGCACAGAGCTGTAAACTAGAAAGCACATTAATTAATCCAATTACAATTATGAAATATTTATTGCATTGAAAAAGTTAGATAAGTACTGACCATATTTGTGTTTTCCCTGACCCAGGCAGCCCTATTATTTCAGTAAGAGACCCTAATTGCACTCCTCCGTTACCAATAGCACTGTCTAAGCTTTGGCTAAACGTAGGTATGGAAGGCAGACTGACTTCTTTCTAAAATTATGAGGAAAAAGAACTTATGCGTTGCGAGGAAATTTGTAATTCGTTTTGTCGAATATAAAAAATGTTTCAAAACTTTAGCAATAAAAAGCGTTAGTCTTACCTGCCACAGTTCTGTAGCGTTATGAATTTTAATATTATTAGAATTTTTTTCCACCATTATTTTCAAAGATTTGGAAAACCTGAAAGTTTTACAAATTTTAAGTTTAGCGCTAAGTACTCCTTTCCTCACCAGCCTCACCCATAGAGATAGGAATATACTTAGATAGAGACGTCCTAATCCTAAACGTCATATAAAATTAGCTGGCAATAGTGTAGCAGGCCGGCCATTTTCTCTACCGCTCAAATACATGTCATCTCGTGTCAAACATTACAGTAGTGACGTGAAATATGTTTATTTAGTATCGATAAAAATATAGCCAAGTGCGAATCGCATGAATACCTTTTTGTAGTCATGATAAGTAAGAACGAATTAAAAGTTTGTATATCATTAATATACAATGTGTCTGGTCACCGGTGTCGGAGACTTAAGGGTGATAAAATATGGTATTTTTTATTGACAAATCACTACCCAAATTTTCAAAAATAAATTACACCCAAAATAACAAGTTATAGTAGGTATCAGTTTTCGTTGTTTGTTGAATATCTGAATGATATTGATTATTATGTTTTTGCTGCATGAAGATCTGTGCGAGGATTACGTAGGCCTGTTAATGTTTTGTTGGGTTTTACATCATTATTTTATATATTTGAGTAGCCGGTTTGTTTACATTTCAATGACACTTAGGGTAGAAAGTGTTAAAATATCGATATTCGATATATCGATAATTTAAAATGACGTTGAAGAAAGTTGAAATAATTGTTTTTATTCAATAGATTACCTTCAAATAAATCATTAAAAAAGAAGTGGCTAGAAATAATTGTTCCAGAAAACATAAACCCTCGTCTTGTTGAAGTATTTTTTTTGTAAAAAGCAATTATAATTATTCCTCTGTTATCTTATCTGCCCAAAGCTTATCTTGAAGAATTCGCTAGTTAGCGATACGATCGCTTTTTGTGCCCAATTAATAAATATGCTATAATACTTTTATTTGTGTTTTTGTAATTATGCTGTACATTATATAGCCTTAAACAAATAAATTAAAATTTGTGTACATAGACACATGTTTTTTATTTACATTTCGGTCCCATTTCGACAATATTAATGCACTAAGGGTTATTACACAATCATGGGTGATCAGAAGAAAATTGTCAGTCATATCACACAGCAGTACTATCTTCACCCTTAGCTTTTATTGAATAAACTCTAAAATTAAATTCATCGTAGTGCTACATATGACTTATTTATTTATGTAAGTATCTATCGCGATTTTTCTGGATTCAGCGAGTACATTCAGAATCAGCAAAAGTGGCATTGTTTAGGAGTAGGCGGACTGGTTAATGGAAGGATTGATTTTTAATATTGGATATAAAACTTAACATAACTTCAAGCCTGTATATACCTAGTTATATACAATACAGCCAAATAGAGATATAAGTATTTTACTTCCGATGGTTAAACTTCGGTTATGGAACTCTATTTTGATAATTTTACATTATGCATATAATAAATAAAGGCCTTAACTACCTAAATTTCCTAACTGGAACAAGACAAATAGTTTAGCGGCTGTGTTAAGCAAGAGGGTGGTACCTAATTAACTGGCAGAGTTTAAAACACTATCTCTGAGATCGTCTAAAAAGGGGGATCAGTCGTTGTGTCCTCGTTTGTTGTTCAGCAGATCATCATGATAGCTGGTTTTTACAAAATATTTTTGGTTGACATGACATGACAAGTTCATCGCAGTAGGTATCAAAATTAATATTAATATCGCTGAGAAGACGAACGACATGTATTATTGCTGTTATATCGTTAGTCATTAAACTAAATATCGATAGTGTTTCCGTCCACGTAGTGCGCACAACACTAGTAGAATCGGCCATATTTTATTCACTAAAATTTTGACAGGCATTGTCAGGCTCGCTATTTTTGCTTTAGTGTCTAATCCATAGTCCTTATAGATCAATGGCCTCACCTCACTCG
This sequence comes from Hesperia comma, assembly GCA_905404135.1. Lineage (NCBI taxonomy): Eukaryota > Metazoa > Arthropoda > Insecta > Lepidoptera > Hesperiidae > Hesperia > Hesperia comma. The sequence continues at coordinate 7,165,189 of FR990034.1, forward strand.
AAATGACATGACAGGATTGACAGGTGACACCGTGACAGTATTGATTGACAATTGACAGTGGCCGCGTTCCGTAACTCGACCAAAACGCCCAAAAAAAAAAGTGTCATTTTGGGCGTTTTGGTCGAGTTACGGAACGCAGCCAGTGATCAGGCCGCATTCCGAGCCCACAAAATATTATAACCATTACCTATAACGCTGAAAACATCTCAAAAATCGTTCTGTAACGTAAGCATTGTGTGGTGTTCCTTTGAGTGATTATGACCTAATGGATGACGATGACATCATCAATTTCGATCACAATGACCAATCTGAATCTGAATCTTGTGTGATCGAAAAATAATAAAAATATGTTTTAAAATAGTTCTGAAAAGAGGTCATAAATGAATATTAAAACGGCAAAAATAATGTATATAATTTTTAATGCTCATAAAGTTAATAAAATAATAGTTTTTGAGGTTTATTGTTAGGAATAATAATTTACAACTTTTAAGTTCCCGCCTTATTTTTTCAAGCAAGCCATTTTTTATTTTTACACCAACGCATAAATCCGTAAAATTGTAACGTAAAAACCAAATGAAACTTGAAATACAGCAGTTGAGGGTGTGATCGTTATTGTTAGAACTATGTTGTCTATGCACAGCATCCCTCTACTATCTCTAAGGTTGCCAAGCAACCAATCTCTCTAAGAAGAAATAAAAATAACAGACTCGTCACTTAAATAAAAAACGTGTCGATATATTTAAAATATAATATAATAAAATAAAACTTGTTTCCATTCGGTGTTTGTTTCCGCCTCAACCGAACTTCCAACAGTTATGAGCGGCTCCCGGAACGTAAACATTAAGTTACTCTGTGGTAATCATAGATAATAGATATACTAACATAATACTCTGTGACACTGACTGGTGGCGTCTGCGACATTGACATCCTGTCATCTGTGACGGGTACAGCGTATGTCAAATTTCGATACTAGCCGACCACGATAATTAAGCGCATGCATGGAGGATAGAACTAAGGAGGGTCATCTGTGTATATGAAAAGTGTCCAGTTGTATGCGCTAAATAACAGTTCCAAAATCCTCCACTGATGGCGCTGGTGGATTCACAGGGTATGGTATTATTAACTACTTTACATGGAGGATATCCTCCATGCTACTTTAGTCGATAATGACATTAAATTTTTTAACTCGGCATACTTCAATTCAATCAATTCATCTACGATTGCTACATTCATACCATACCCTGTGAATCCACCAGCGCCACCAGTGGAGGATTTTGGAACTGTTATTTAGCGCATACAACTGGACACTTTTTCAACTTTTCTCCCATATAAGATGACTCTCCTTAGTTCTATCCTCCATGAGCGCATGTCAGTTAAGACGTCATTGGAACTAGGGATGGGAATACGTAGTACATTCTGCAGTAGTACCAAAAGTACCATGGTGAATGTTTAATGGAGGTACAATTTTTTTTATGGAATTAAGATAGCAAACGAGCATGCAGCACCACCTTCCGCTGCCGCCCATAACAACTGTGACCGACCCAGAACTAGACTCAATGAGTCTCGTTCTAATTCGGTCACACATGCGTTGCTACCCCTGAGGACTGAGATGGTCGCCTCTAAAAAGTGTAACCGGCACCACACCTTCCTATCCGGAACACAATTGTTCTTAAAACAATTATTACACGGTAGGAATGGTACAAAGTACCGTGGCGGGCGGTGGTACTTCCCCGGGTGAGCTCTAGGCCCTACCACCTGTACTTGGTCAGTTACTGTACCTGCGCAAACATCTCGGAAAACGAAGTTCACATCAGCCTAGTCAAAATGACCTTAATGTACAATTGTACACGACTGCGCCTCACTAGGGGACGCGCGGGGCTAGAGCGGGGTGGGGGGCCCGCGTGACTGCTATCTGTCATGCGCCTAATTATTGTGGTCAGGTAATACGTAAATATTGAAATCATATTACATATTGAAATACTATTTTAATCGTGTATAGTGTTGGTATAGTGTATACAGTTTCAAATAAGAAATAAAAATGAATCAAATGAACATGCATGTGCCAATGAATTCTGTGGTGGCTCCACAAAACGTGAGCATGCAGATGCCAGTATCAGGGCCTATCATGCAGCAACCGTCGCCGCAGCAAATGCAGCCTGCTGCCCCACAGCAACCTCCTCAGCAAGACAAGATGGACAATATAACTAAGGTCAAAACGTTAATGGGCTCACTTCGAGAATGCTTACCAGTAAGTATGGTATACTTAAACCACATAGAAAATCTATACTTACCACACTCACTATGAACACTTTCTTTCATCGTCTTTATATGTAGAAGGTTTATCTACATTCAGATTCAGATTAGAATAATATAAATACAACTCTGTCCAGGCCTCAGTCCTCATACCTACTAGTAATCTAAACTTTAACCCCAAGAGGCAAAATACATTAAAATAATATGTTAACTAATTATTGTAGAAATGATAATGATGATATTTTTAAAATTTCAGATGACATTAAAATCTGCTGCTCAAATTCTTCATCAAAATCAAAATATTGATTCAAATACACAGTAAGTATTGACATTTTAACTCATGTTAATTATTTTTTGATTCCATTATTAATAACAACCACTTAACTTAGTCTTGTACACTGAGCCCTCCCCACAATTAATTTTTGGGGGGCACATGGAGTATGGTCTGCACTCAGCTACTGTTCTAGGGGGCAAGTGTCTTGAGACAGCTACCACCAAGTGACCCTACCTGCATACCCCTGGTGGGGCAGAAATTTATAAGATAGTTAAATAGAGTTCCTTGTGTAGCATAAACCTATGGAATGGATGGTCAAAGTATTTTTACAATTTTGCATGTGAAAACTAGAAACTTTTTTTAAGTGATCTACAATGGATTATTGTTATTATTATTTAGGTGTCTGGGCATAGGGAATAAGTATCCCTACGAGGCCACTGCAACCATCTCTGATCTATTGTAGCCATCCCAGTTTTAGTTAGATCTGGTCCCCCAGGCCTACAGTCTTAATAAACCGTAGTACGTTTCCGGGGTCCATCTCTTTAATCAGGTCAGGTTTGATTATGTGACCTCCAAGTATACGACTTCTGTAGTGGGTAATTGCTATGCGATCGCAGAGGATATGTATGGGTGTTTCCTCCGCCCCACCACAGAATCTACATGTTGCATTTTCACTTAAGCCTATATTGTATAGGTGTCGGTTGAGTCTGCAATGACCAGTGAGCAGCCTAATTATAAGTCGGATGTCTGACCGTTTTAGGTTGAGCACTTTAGTGGAGTAGTTTTTCGAGTAACCAGTGATAAGGGTTTTTGCCTGTCTTAGTCCGGGTGCTTTTTGCCACAGCTCCTCGCCCTGTCTCAGAGCCAAGGCTCTGAGGACAGCTCGAGAAGCTGCTTTTGAAACGCCCACCATGGGCTCTGGTCCCATCTACAATGGATGTAAATTAATTGAGGATAAGTGCAGAATACAGTAATAGCAACTTGTACATTAAAAATGGTTAAAGTCTGCAGACCTGCATTGCAGACTTCCCTTGCCTGAAAACAATGAGTTAACACTGTCACTATTGGCACTCGCAGCTATTGAAGAGATGCACTATTTTGAATAAAATAAAAAGAAGTATCCTAACCAAAATTTCCATACATATTCCTTAAATTTAACTGTCTTTCTATTACAGGAAAGGAATGGATAACCCGGTGCCAAGATTTGATAAAAACCTGGAAGAATTCTTTTCACTCTGTGATCAAATGGAAATGCATCTGGTATGTTTCATTATTGTTATTCTATAAGCTGTGACTTCAGTTGTGTAGGAGTTTCTTCTGCATAAATTCAGATTCTGTGGGAATTCTAGGATTAAAGTAACCAACATGTGGCACTGTCACCTCCTCTATCTCCCAGTGAAAATCCCATTGATATGGTTCAAACGTTCCCAAGTTAAATAGTGAAATTGATATGAGCCATGCAAAGAATATTTATTGGAAGTTGGCTAGAGTTGCTACACTTTTTTGACAAGAAAAAAAGTATATAATTGTCTGAACGGGGAAAAAATAAAGTATTTGGAAGAAAAAAAAAGTATTTATCAATTTTTTTTTATTGTCTTAATCATTCATATAATTCCTTTTTACAAAAAAATAACCGATTTCAAGATCAACAACCAGAGATACATAACCCAAAAACTACTCGCCAGATGACGCTCAATTCAACCTATCTACTCACTCACATACAAACTCTCACTCACTCACATACAAACTCTCGTCACTACAAATTAATCAAATCCAAACACAAGAAAGTGCTGAAAACCATTGAGTAGTTCGATTGTCATTCGGCTTCTTCAGATCGACTCCAGACCTTCATTAAATTGTAGTGCTTTAAGCTTTAATATACTTAATGAAAATAGTAAGAAAACTACTAGTCGCCCCTACAATTTTCATCATCAGATCATGGTATCCTTATCATGAGACCTCCCTTGGAATATTAGATTCCAACAAAAATAGAATTGGCTCATAAATGACTAGTCCGGTCAACGAATCTCTGAAAAGACATTCTAGAGTGCGTGAGCGAAACTCTAAGCGATTCCTTCAAAAACGTGTTCAGGGTGCTTAGGGTGAAAACATACTAAAAGTGCTGACTTCTAGGGGGTAAGCCGGGTGACAAGTGCCAATTTTTGGTTTTTCGCAAATATCTCAGAAATTATGCGTCTAGCAAAAAATGTTCTGTGGGGGATTTAATGCTTTTAAAATTCACTTTGGTTTTGCCGGCTTCAATCTTTTGTTCCCGGCGCTCCGTCTATAGTTTATTGGTCTGAGCCTGTCCCTACTTGAGTTTGTTCTAAGTCGGTCACAGTTGTCATGGGCGGCAGCGGAAGGTGCTAGGCTGATCACAGTAAAGGTTGAAAATAAAGTATTTTCACATACCTTATTTGTATGCAAAAGTATAAAGTATAATTACCAAAAATAACGTAGGATACTTTATAATAAAGTATGGTTGGCAACCCTAGAGTTGGCCAAAAATATTGTAAAACGTGGGTCACATCTCTGTCGCTCTGTAGTTCTACGGCACCGGCACCTTAGAATGCCGCGGTGCACTGGTTGGAATCCTATAACAGATTTATGTGGTATTTTTTTATATTACGCGTAGAAATTGTGCAGGAAATTAATTGTAGCCAAAAACACAAGCGTTACATCTGCTCCTCAGACCAACTGTAGGACGAACTGTAGGATCTACATCTTTGATTTAATCAGGTTTGATTGAGTGACCTCCTAATAAACAACTTCTAGAGTGGGTTATTGCCATACAATCGCAGTGGTCATGGAAGCGAGTTTCCTCTGCCCCATTGCAGAATCTGCATGTAGCAGTATCAGTTATTACCTAATTCGCCGAGAATATGAAATAGGGTACTTTCGGTATAGTGAAAAATAAACTTGATTTTCCTAACAAAAAGCAACAAAAAATATATTTCGGCAAAATAAATACGCCTTTTCGCCTTAAAAGAAAAGAAAATATTAATTCATTTTGATTTCCGGGAAAAACGCTGTCAGAACTTGTCAGCCATTTTGATGACGTAATAATGGTAAATTGTACAGTGCCACAAACTTATCTGACCCGGTGGCCAAAATTGGAGCAAATGTTATACTGTTGTCAGAAACATACCAAGACAGTAGCGCCACCCTTACCGGGTCAAATAAATTTGTGTGTGTTGTTATGCACGAAACTGAACTGACAGTTTGGTTCTTGGAGGAATAGGTTTGCCTTTATGACGTCACACCAATTGCCTCTCGTGTTTTAGGTCACGTGACATACCGATTAAAAATTTCGAATTTTAATATTGTTTATTAAAATAGTTATGTGCTTTTATGACTCAAAATCAGAATATTAAAGTATATTTCTACATAAATTTTTATTTTTATCAAATTTCATAGTTTATTTTTCATTACGGAAAGTACCCTATTGTCACGGCATACATTTTAAATTCTAGTATCGATCGTGGGAGGAATGTAGATATTGAAATCTGGATTTCAAGTATCCGGGAGCATGGATGTTAAATAGGATATCAGAAAGGGATGAAAGTAATCTAATTTGCCGTCGTTCTCGGATATGAAGCCATTTGAGCTTATGACGATAAGAGGAAATGTGATCAAAGGAGATGTTTCAAAATGTATGGAGCCCCGGCCACCACTTTGTACACCATACTCAAAAATGGAGAAACACAATTAAAACAGTTTTCAATCATCCAATTCATTTAAATTGCTTTTGTTTTGTGGTATAACACAAAAATGTACACTTAAAATTGCAACACAAAAACAAAAGTCTGTCATGGCGGTCAGCTGTCATCACACGTCATGTTGGTTAATTTGATAGAAGTTTGACATATGTACCTACAATTCTGTCATTTAAAGTGACAGTAGACAGTTCGCGATCTATGATCAATGACAACTTGGCAAGACGCCATGTTGAAAATTGATAAAAATGAATTATTAATACAAAATTTGTACCAGAAAAGTATGCATTTAAGCAATTTATCTTTATTTTTCCCAAATTCCATGAATTTTTCTCGATTTTTCGAGGTACTGTACATATTGTGGGCCGGATTTGAAACATCTCCTTTGCGAAGGCAGAAAACAAAACGAACGGCACTATTTATGAGACGATCCAGCTTGGCGAGAAGAGTCTCACTAACATCAACGTAACACACATCACCATAGTCGATGATGGGGAATATAAGCGCTTGTACTAAATAAATTTTGGTTTCGATTGGCAAGAATTTTCTCAGACGGTTGAGATACGTCAACGTGGCAGTGACAGAGCGGCAGACTTCACTAATTTGCACGTTCCAGCTTAACGAGCTATCAATGTGTATGCCAAGATCCCTAACATGTGAACAAAAGGGTATAATTGAACCATCAAACGTAACAGGGGCAATCGACGTGTGATCTATCTTGGCTAGCTGACGCGAGCAACCTACAATGATAGATTGACATTTATTTGGGTTAACCTTAATGCCATACTTCTGCGACCATACGCTGACATTGTGTAAGTCTAGATTAATTTTGTCAATGGCATCGTTAATATTGTTAGCAGCAGCAGAGGCATATATTTGTAGATCATCTGCGTACAGATGGTAAGAGCAACCAAGGAAGGAGGTGAGAGAATTGATAAAAATCGAGAAAAGTAGAGGCGAGAGGATGCCACCTTGCGGCACCCCGGAGGAGAGACAACGCCAATCTGACATAGTCCCATCACTCCTGACTGCCTGTTGGCGGCCCCGTAGGTAAGAAGAGAACCATGCCTGGGCGGTAGATGAGACGCGCAGTTGGGACAGGATAGCAAGGAGAATATCATGGTCTACCATGTTGAAGGCGTTAGAGAAGTCAATTTTGTGAGCATCTTCTATTTTCTGTCTCAGGGTTTGCAAACCCTGTAAAGGGCAGTAGAATTTGTAGCACTACTTCATACTATTTAACAAAATTTCACTATGTTATTAGGCGCACAAGTAGGTATGTCAAAGAATTAACCAGCGCTCGCCATGGTACTCAGAACCATTACATTACATTACATTAAAAATTACAAAAAAATCGAATTTATGTAAGTTCAAAGCAAAGCAACGCAATAGTTAAAGCAATAATTAAAATATCATCTTTCCTTCTATTGGGCGGAAATTTATGGATACGGCTCGTATAATTTATACGAACTAAGTAAAGTAGACACATCCATAGCAGATCAATAAAATCGGTTAATTCTACTATGATCTGGTTTCATATTATGTTGCTATAAAGTCAAATTCAAAGTCAAACTGTTTATTTCATCTGGGAATTTACAAATTCACTTATGAACGTCAATTTTTTGATTCTACCACCGTTTTGGAAAAGTGCTTGAGGAGAAAATAACGGCGAAAAAAAATAAATAATATGAACGATCAGATCCGGTAGAATTGAAATGAGATGATGATATACAATCAAACGTCAGAGGAGGTGAGCATGGAATGATTTGTATGTACGTATTAGATAGTTTTATGTTCTGGAAATTTCTTCACAGTGCATAGAAACAAGTCGTATATCGTTCATTCGTTACTATGTAGTGTGTCCGGCGTAAACAATATCGCGTGGTGGCTTTATGTGCAACAATTAACTTATTGACCTGGCAACTACCAATCATCGTTACTTATTATGCTCTTATCACCGATGTTTTTGCTGCAGCCCCTATCAGTTCCAAGTCAAACAACAATTATGTTCCTAACGCTAACACTTTAGTACTCCAGTTGACGTGGTCTGTCGTACGATTACGTAAATGGTCCATTTTAATTTGCTTCCGACAAAACAGGAAGGACAGCTGCATTTTTGGTTCTGGTCTCTTGGTTATTACATTCAGAATTATATTGTCTAAATTATATTGTTAGGTTAGGTTAGGTAGGTTCTTCGCACTTTGATAGAACAAAGCTACTTTAGTCTCTATGATCAAAACCTATGAATATTTGTGGAGACGGTCCAAAGGACCCAATCACCATACCATTTGACACTACAAAAGTATAGGGTTGTCTATAATATAGGTATTCGTCTACTTGCCATTAATATAAAAAAGGAAACCCGTGTCGGTTCCTTCTCTGGATAATCATCAATCAAGTGATTATCACTTACCATGATGTGGTCTTTCTGCTCAACTACAATGCTTAATTACCTGTGTATATAATTTGAAATGTTTGTATCTAGTTTTTATTGGTAAAAATATAATTTTCAGCGAACAGCGGTCACGTGTATCCAGCAAACCCAGTCCGCGGCGCACTACCTGCCGATCACCGTCATCCCATCCAGGCTAGACTCCGGCCCGGCCACTCAAGTAAGTCTTTTGTCCGGAGTTCTATTTTTGAAAATATTTATCTGTACATCTTAGCTCGATTTATCTACCAGCCAGCTTATAATAATGTGTGGTGTGTTTAGTCGTTTACACTGATTTAATCAATCTTTATTCCAAAATATCCATTTATATTTGACTAATCTCAACTAACTTATTAAGTGACAAGAAAATATCCAATCAGACTACAAAATATCCAGGCCAGACGGACCATTTATGACTTTAAACAATTAACAACAACAATGAATGAGTCAACGGTAATTTTAAGCTGTGGCAGATGGAAAGTATTTTTGTTAACCGTATTAATTTTAAAGGATAAAAAGATAAACAGTTGTTATTTTGATGATCATTTAGTCTACCCCACAGTAACAACATCTGTGTGTAATTTCAAACCCTTTTAAACTGATAAGTCTGTTGTTAACACAACGTTGACTGAATTTTAGATACAATTGTTATTCCTTTATCTGTGTTAATTATCTAACAATTATCTTCTGCTATTACTGAGCTTTATGTTTATAGACATAAGTGTCATAATTGCAGCTTGTTATACAATAATGTCAAAATAAATCGACAGTACATAGTCTGTTGTTCCGTAGCCGCGATATGATTGTCGGCCGGAGACGAGAAGGTTTGTTCCGTTTCCGCTCCCTCGATAGTTTTGTGACAGACCTTTATCGTACAGAGTTATGACAATAATAGATGAATCGGTAGGGATATCTAAACATACTTACGTACTAATTTTATCATTATGATCATCTTACTGTCTCATTAGCACGTTTAGCATCTTATTGATGTATGGTACACTTATGCTGTAAAGGGCATTTTATTGATTTTGATTTATCTATTTGTTATATTTGAAATAAATTTCAATCTTATATTGCTAACAGGCTGTGAGTCATAGAGCCGTTAAGGCATCGGAGACATAAGGGCGCCCGGGCGGCATAAAAATATTGGTACTTGTGCGAACTAAGTTACTCTTGAGGGTATTTTCCAATGCATTCTTCTCTATTTTTGGTTGTTCATTGATAACTCGAGTTAATTGGTAAGTAATTGAAGCAAAAACATTTTTAGTACAATAAACCTCAATAAACAATTCCACATTGAAGCAGCGTGGTAGAGTATGTATTAGTTATGAGTTATGAATACAGATTAAGATAGTGCATAATGGGTTAAGTGATTTTTCATTTTAAATTTATTACTTTGAAAATCAGAGTATTTGTAGCATTCAAACTTTGATTACTGTATGTAGGGGAGCAAAGGTGAAATCAATGGACGTAACAGGGTAGAGGCAGAGAGGGGGCAGTTTCATGATCAAGACCTGGGTTAGCCTGGGTTAGGTCAAACCACCCGACGAATATCAGTATTTACTGACACGTGATGTCTGTTTTATTATTATTAATGTTGTCGCAGGAAACACTCAGCTACCCGCAGTATATGAACACGGTCCGTCTGCAGATCACCTATGCCAAGGATATTCATGACACCCTAGTAGCGGCCGCACAGAACATATCGCCCACCGAATGACCGGAACGGATCGATTTCACTCGCGAACGAGTGAGTAAGGAAACATGTTACGAAAGAGAGGAGTACTTTTAAAAGTACCCTCCGTTTTATGAATATAAGTATTATGTGTAATATAGACTTGTAATGTAAATTAGTCATAAGTGTTTAACTTAAAAATTCAATAGTAAAAAGTTAGTCTACATTGAAAACCAATAAACTACGACTTAGTGAGAAAACCATCATGATAGTTAAGTATGCACCTTTCCCCTTGATGAATTACCTAGGACATTATAAATAATGTTTATTTAAGATAATTTGTTAAGGAATTGTTAACGACGAAATAAAATATTGCCATAGTATTAAGTATTTTTACTTGCACATAAATCAATAATAAATAATTACATGACATAACATTTTTTTACAATTTAAATGAATTAATAAATAAAAGTACATGTATGTATGTGAGATCAATATTTAATAAAATCCAATGAATAAAACATTTTATTTATTTATAAATTCCAATGAAAATAAGTAAACAATTTAAATACAATACATATTATACATTTCTTATTTTATTTTCCAATACAAAATCCTTAATATAAATAAAATCTAAATATTGATAACTGGAAGTCCGGCCAACAATTGTTTAAGTGTCTATTAATTAAAAAATCCTAAGCTTAAATTATCAAAAAGCCTAACGCACATAAAATACTATCAGTCTTAATAGGTATTACCAGAAGTCGAACAATACCCAGAATTTTCATCTTGTTTATTCCAATAAGTGTTTACCTGAAAAGAAGAAACAATAATGTCATGAGTAAATTGTTTTTGTAAGTAATAACAAAAAAAAATTAGTCCTCTGGGTGTATTATCAAAATATCTCATTACAATTTTACCAATGGGTTTTACTAGAAGTTACACCCATTCCAATTTAAGAACAATTAATAAATTTAATGCAAAATTAGACCAATATGTCAACAACAATTGTAACAAATAGAAAAATTATCATTACATTGTTCACTAATCTGTGTACTTAGTACATAACCCTTGTTTAATTTTATTGATACGAATAGGAGGAAAATTTAATAGTACCCTGTGCATATTAACGAAAATAAATTTCTATTAATCATTTGAACAACTTCTGCGACTTTTTAAATTATTTTGCAACACTAATCTGGAAGTGGGTGACATAGACTATACGTAGGGAAATATAATATCATGTTCTAGAGAATGAAGATACCAAATACCAAATAGAATAAATAATATATGAGTCACCTAACAACAGTCCCTTGGGGGGCTACAAGATAGTGAAAACTCATAAATCGGCGGTATCAGCCCCGGTGGAGAGAAATAGCCGTGAAGCATTGTTTGCACTGCGCACGACCCGAGATAAACTTATTATTGTGACATAATTAATGTTGCGCCCGCGCCGCTGTGGAATATTACGGGCCCATGATGGCTGCTTCGGCTCGGCTAAGGGTGCCAATTTTGCGGAATTGATAGTTGACAAGATTATAGGAATTATTTTTGCAACTAGGTACATATTACAAAGAGGATTAATAATAACTGAATTGTTGTGCAAATTATAACAATGAATTAAAAATAAAAAAGCTTCTTGACTGTTTACTATATTTTTTAAGGTGAAATCATAATTAAATTACGTCATTTTCTGTTGTGATTTTATTTATGCAGTAGTTGTAAAAATGCGGCGTTCCAAGTCATAAAGGTATACTCACGCATTTCTCAATAATCAAAGAGAATGGGAGGAGCAGGAGATCTATCAACGAAGATTGAGTCTCTATTAGTTAGGTAGTACTCACTACTCATACCCAATTAATTATTTTTTTACCACGGTTTTAGGGCATATTATTATCACAACAATGCAGTCCTTTAAAATATAATTATGTTTAAATTAATTAAATATCACGTAGTTAACCCTAACAAACACAATCAAATAAACAATCATGGAATTGTTCTGTCTTGTGATTCATTACTTGTGATATCGGATCAAGCATACATACATCATTTTCGAACTATTTGTATATTGACTACGAGTTAGTTCGAACTGGCGTTATATGAATGAGTGTAACATCTTCATATTCTTGTGACTCAAGTAAGTCATAAAAAAATATCAAAAAATGTCTATTATTAACCGTTGTTGTACTTACACCACGTATGATGACTGATGGACTCTGGAGGGGTTCTCTCTCTAGAGCCACACCAGAGCATTCAATTGTATCAAGTCATATCTATGTCGTGGCCATATCGTAGATTTGCTCACATCATGAAATGATCGACCATATCATGAAATGGTCGCATTTCATGAAATGGTCAACTCAGTTTGGCCAGATCGTAAAATCGTCTACGTTTCACGATTTGGTCATCAACGTTTGGCCGGATCGTAAAAACGCGGAATATAGGGCATAATTTCGAACCGTGACGTCTCCGGCGCTGCGGAAGGTGCAGCCTCTGCGCCCTTGCGTAACAAAGCACAGACACCCACGCTCGCCTGCGCAGCTTCGGCTTGCTGGTCGCCTTTGGGCGACCAGCCTCAGCCGCTCCGGCTCGCCTGGGTGTCTGCGTTTTGTTACAGCGGGCGGGGGCTGCCCTCCCTCCGCGCCTCCGGATTCTAAAAAACACTCTAGGGGTAGGGCATACAAGACTACGTGGAGTAGGGGTAGGCTAATTCGGTTCTGTAACCAATTCGACCTACCTACACCTTGAAGAATTTGACTGAGTAGTAATGGTAATGAGTATTCATTGCTTTATATCCAAAATCAACTCAATTTTTATGCTTCCGTTCAATGTTACTCGTTTTTAACAATGACGTGAATTGTATTCTGCAATTCGAAATTTTTGTTGCTACTCTTTTACTCTAGGCCGAATTGACAAGAGAAACAACATTTACGCCAACGGCCGCCATCTTTACACAGAAACAAAGCGCTTGCAGCACCTCTACCGGTAATTAATGTAACTACTTTACGATATGATCAAAATAATCCTGACCATTTCATGAAAAAGCCGCGCGTTTAGTTGATCATATCGAGAAACGATTTCTTATCATTGATCTGCTCAAACCACATCATGATGTGGCCAATAGATAGTTGACCATATCATGAAATGCGACCATTTCATGATATGGTCGATCATTTCATGATGTGAGCAAATCTACGATGTGGCCACGATATCTACATAATTATAAAAAGGCAATGTCATCCATATTTAATGTTATTTAAGTAGGTACGTAAGATACACGGTAAGATAAGTCTAAAGAGGAAGTCGAACTCTAATTAAGTTCGGAACATCTGATTGATAGCGGGACTACTTGGAAAACACTAAACCTACATACTAACTTAAACAAGGCAAGTTAAATAAAGCTTCTTAATTGGAAATATGTATATAATAAACGTAGAAAAGATTTTATAGTTTACGCCTTATAGTGAAAACCTCGTAAGCGTAAAACAAGTTAAACAAGTAACCTTTCAGGAGGACGAAAAAACTGCGTGTTGCAAAATTTTTGTATGGGAATGTTTATGTTATTTTATTAATTTATATAACAATTTCATCCAGAACTGTTATATTCTGTAAGATTGATCGAAATGTATAGAATGCTACTTACGAGGTATTCGTACTACAAAGACTCTTATTCACACCGAACTGTCAAATGCGTTTACGAGGTCCTCAATTACTCTTATAGTTGGGGCTATAAGTATCAAATGGACATTAGTTAGATAAGGGTGTGCGTTACGAGGTTTTCTTTCTGTTGACGCAATAAAAAAAATTGAGCAAAAATGCATTTCCGAGGTTTTCACTATAAGCCGACGATATGGTATTGCCACTCTCCGCCAAAACCAACCTTATTACCTGTACTCACAGTTCAATTTAGCTTCTCAGAAAAAAATATTAAGGACATTTTTAGATAACGCTATCAATCTAAATGTACCTTAATCACATAGGCGGAACGCTGGCATTTGTGTGCCATGCAATTATGACAAATTCCAGATCGAATTAAAATGGAATATAGACTATGTTGTTTTGACTGTATATTTCGGTCGGAGAATTAGTTGATATTTTAATGCCAGCTGTTGTCGTTTCTTTCTTGGACGATAACGCATGTGTGTTAAGTTTACAGGTGGGTCGTCTAATCGTTTTTCGGTTAATTTCTCATTCGTCACAAACAAAACTAACATCGATGTTATCGAACACATAAAAATAATTTTCAATCATACCATTGAAAAACATACCTAATTATTGTGATAGCGGTGCAATGATAATTTCCATACAAGCGACACAAATTATGTAAAGAGATACGCGAAATATCGTGTATCATTGTTGCTACGTCGCGGTTGATTACTAGGTTAGAACGAATTATAAAATTAAATAACATTGCGATTGCCATAGAGGTCAATGACCGTGGACTGATTACAAATTACAAAATGTTATTTAATATTCAAAATAAGCTTTGCCTAGTGACAGACCAATCGCGGGACTTGTGATTGTGTGCCACGACCGTCGAGAGACTAGGTATCGTCAGGGAACTTAATATCCATGTTACAGGAAATGTATGAAATCTAGGAACTTTATACAATTCCTAGGAAATGTATACAATTCCGAAGCTATTTAGGAAATGTGTTGTAACGGAGGATTTTTATGCCTGTGCTATACCAACTGTAAGGAGCAATGACTGCAGGAGGTGGTGATATGAAATGTGCTGAAGCGAGGGCAGTTTTGGCATACTGGTGTTGCCAGATGTGGAATGGAGAGGTGCTATTGAGAGGAGCGGTGCTTTTGAGCAGAGTAGTGTTTTAGTGGAGTGGAGAGGAGTGAGGAGAGGAGAGGAGTCAGATCTTTCTTTTCAGGTTTTCTATTAAAATGTTACTGGCCAGCGACCTGTCCGGTACCTATTTGAAAATGGAACGACGACAGCAAAGGAAGATTTGTTGTTGTCAATACTTTCACCATTCAATAAATTGTAACTGAAGTTGTAACACGAGTCGTATTATTTTGCCCTTTTATAGTATAAACTATTGTTTTAAAAAATATTGAATACATACATATCCTAGGAAATGTATACATTTCCTCCGCGCCTCCTTGTTCTAAGAAACACTCTTGGGGTAGGGCATACAAGACTACGTGGAGTAGGGGTAGGCTAATTCGGTTCTGTAACCAATTCAACCTACCTACACCTTGAAGAATTTGACTGAATAGTAATGGAAATGAGTATTCATTGTTTTACAAAATAATATTTTTTATTAAGGCACTCGGTGAGACAATCTGGTAACAATCATACCGTAAAATATAATATCTTCATATTATCTATACTGCGTAACCATTAAAATCTTAATTAAATGTTTTACATTTCCGATTGCTATTTAGGAAATGTGTCCAATATAATTTATTTCACACATTTCCGGGCGATTTTAGGAATTTCATACATTTCCTAGGAATTGTATACAATGACGGATTACACACATTTCCGTTAACATCCATACTACGTGAACATGACCCGTCCAGAGGGGAGGGGGTCTTAGGTTTTTGTTATGGTGCGTACAGATTATGCAACATGTTATATAACTTCTTTTTTATAACACGTCCACACTATCTAACATTGTTGTCTAACAATGAAACATGTTACAAGACCGTACACATTAAAACAACATTGTTGCAAAAACTGATAACATGTTGTATAACTTGTTTTTGTAACACATAGCGTCCACATTTGTAAAACATGTTATTTAACAATGTTTTATAACATGTTTTGTTACATAGTCTGTACGCACCATTAGGTACCTAGTGAATATATTTTAGAGAAATCCCGCGCCTTTTCAAGCTGTGGAATTCACTTTCTTTTTGAAAAGCATTATTTAAACCAAACCAAAGTGGATGTATCATTACGAAGTTTGGCCGTTTATAATACGGTTTGTAAGTTTATTATTCAACCCATGATAACAACAGATTTTAATTTAGTATGAAATATCACAAGACAAAATATATCTATACCTACTTAGCTATCCACTAAACTTGCCCAGGATAACTAATACTTACAGCAGCTCGCTATTAGGTATCCAATTTTAGGAGTGGAAGGGGGGGGGGGCTTATTACATAAGATATTTTGAGGGGATCACAAAGAATTTCACGTGGGGGAGAGAGGGGTCTCCGCAAAAAAAGTTAGTTTTTTGTGCAAGAAATAACGAGGAAACCTAGGTTAAGCATGTTTACCGCTAATGTATGGATAATCCTAAATAATAATATCTTTTAATAAATCCATTGGAATTAAACACAGATAAACTGTTTACAAATTTACACCATAAATAGGCTTTGGAAAAATCAGAATAAGGGTGGGAGGGGGATTGGGTTGGGGCATTCACGACATTCAAAACTGGGAAATGGGGTCCAAAACTTGTAGATGGGGTCGATATCACCAGATAAATAATGGACGCCCCCTTACGTTATTACGTTACGTTCTCCGTAAAAAGTAGCGAATGACTAACATGATTAAATTTTTTTGTGTTTAGACACTTTAGACGGTAGATAGACAGGTAGGCATAGGAGCCTCCGGTGCATATTGGCATATTAGCTACACCAAGAGGTCAAGAGAGAAAAGAGAAAAAACACAATCATTCATGTATCCTTGAGTTTAGAGAATAAGGAACCATGTCGACCAGTTCGCATTTAATTTTGATTTTACTTCTTAGTGCCAGCTAGGGTTGTGTTGTGATAGACCTAAGATCGTTGACCTAAGGAAAATAGATATTTAATTCTTATACAACGATAAGGTTTTATAATAAAACTTTTTAAATGCGAGTATTATTATACAATATACGTACAATATATTAACTGTATTTGCTTTTATGTATGACAATTAATACCCTATCCTCATTTTTATCACTCCATTATAAGGAGTGACCCGAGTGACGTAGGAAATGGATGTTTTCTTCCATATGGTCCTATCGCAACATTGTATATCATATACTTGCTATCGAAATAACAAGTCAATAAATCACATTCATTACTGTAATGTAGACCGTGATATGTGCCGTGATCATCATTTAACGATATTTCCATTGCACCAAAGCTATATTTAGAATTCGATTATGTAGGACTTGTTATTTTTTAAATAATGACACGGTTGTTTGGTTACGAGTTGTAGGCTATAATTAAATGTGTAGTTATGTAACAATTTGATATGACATAATTAACGAGAAGTTAGATAGAAAGGGTTGATGAAATTAAAGCGTGTAAAAATTGATTTAGACCAATCGGCACACTTTTCGGGCCAAGGGCTGCACAATGTGCACAAGCGCCCATTATTTTAATAATTTTCAGTTTTATTTATTATACGTTTAGGGCAGCGTATTTTTTGCAAATCCAATACAACATGCTGGAGCTGTCATTAAAAGAATCAATAATTCATATTTTACAGAAAGTAGAGCGTTGTTCTTGCGTGTTTTTTACGGGCTGCTTGTTCCGAGTACCTACGCAATAAATTACATTATTTCATATTCCTAGCTCCTTTTGATCTATAGTAGATTGGAATTTTTTATTTTATTATTGAATTATATAATATTACTTATAACAATTCTTTTTTTTTAGGTGTCGTTAGTATTTTTGTTCTAGCAAGTGATTTTAATCGCTAGTAGGACAGAGCCTTCAGAGGCAATCGGGGAGACTAAAGTGTTTACATTATATCAAAAAGTACTTACAGTAGCGTTCATCCGAAGACCTGCTGTGCAGCATACGTGATGTGTAGGAACCCGTCGCTACCACGAAACTGTTCGTATGCCTGCGCCATTGTCATACTGTGACTCGCCAGCACTCGATCGTTGACCAACAGATATAACGCCTGTCAAACGAAAGTCCAATTAGCATTCACTGTATATATGATTTGTATATTGCAAAGGCTTTTATAAGTAACAGACTCAAACTATGAAACAACTATGAACACAAACTAAACGTATGAAACATTCATACTTTCGCTGGCATGATACATCAAAACATTTAACAACAAACATTCGAGAATAAGCTCACACCAATGACATTATAATATAAAACTTTTAATAAAACATCATTGGCTCACACGATCGGAGAGCAAGCAATTAGGTATCGGTACCTAACATAAATGTCTCTCCCGGCGTGGCATCGATTCTGGGAACGGTCGCTTTACAGACAGGTTCATTATCGCCTGCGCTACGTTATCGTCTTTAGAAATTGAATTAATGTTCTTAATTAATGCTCGCCGAGCTTACCGATTATACTAGACAAGCCAAGCGAAGATTGTTAATTGATAAAGATCTTTGAATAACGTCGCCATGAGTTGCTGTTTTCGCGGGACGTCCTAGAGATCACGGGCACAAAAATCAGCTAATTTATAAATGGAACCTTTTATAACTTGTGACTCTTTCACACTTCTTCATTGACTCATGATCAAAAGATCAATTTTTTTGATTTTTTGAATAGGTACTTCTTTGGTACTTTCATACTTACATAATTAATTTTTATATTTTCGTTTCATTCAGGTTGCCTACCTGTGAATCTCGCAATTTCATCTTCGTCCGAATTATGTAAAGAAACTGGGACATAGTCAACTCCTGGGGAACGAGGAACTTGTTGCGACCCAGGGCTGGTACTTCCTTTTCTCTAGCGTAGCGCTCCACGTAAAGCTAAAAGAAAAACATTAATTTCGAAACGCTGCATAACAAAAGAACAACTTAAAATTAACAGCAGACCTAACGTACATACGGCATTCATGTAATTTTGTTAACTTAAATTCTGTCCATTTACGTAAGCGAAGTTTCCCATTTTAATGGGTTGGTAGTATAGAACAACTAAATAAAAATGATATTGAAAAATCACATTCATGCGTCATTTTATAGTTCTATTTTCAGATAATTTGGAACTCAATGTCTCTCAATTTTATAGGAAGGAATGTGACGTAAAGGGTACTTACCGGAATTTTATTTGGGAACCGATGCCTTATGACTTCTACTTCTTTATTTGGTCCCGTCATGTCTGTTGAAGAATTATTTTCATTAGTTAATTAATTACTTTCATTAGGTATATGAAATTATAACCTATTTTCAACTTTCTTATAGGTATAATGTACGGATTGAATAACTGAAAACTTTAAGTACCTACTTTAAAGTATAAAGGTGGTTAATAATGAAATTGTCAAGATATCAGCTTACAATGGCTCACGGCGGAAATGTGAATAGTTTCGATCTACAAGGCTCGATATTCCATGCACGTCACGCACTAAATAAGTAGCGCATATCTTAACATAATTAATTCAATTAAGTAACTTAATACACTAAGGTTGATCCGTCAAATTAACCATTGAAACTCACCGTCCTGATATCCAAAAACTTCTTGAGAAGCGTACGTTATATATAAGAAACCATCTTCATCTCCGTAAGCTTCGTATGCCTGCGCCATAGTCAGGCTCATACTGAGCATCGACCTGTTGTTGATGATGAGGTACAGGGCCTAAAACAGATAAAAACATGTAAAACCCTTGTTAATGTTAATAGAACCTACCTATATATAATACAGAATATAATTTCGCATCTATCAATACTTAGTTGATCTTTAAACTATTACATTACGATATGTGACGTTAATAGCTCGATTATTTAGCACAATCTTACAATGTAATGCGATTATGAACGTACTTTTAAAAGGTAGCAACTGCTTTATAATACAGATCGCTTCTCCGCTTGTATCTATGAACTGTAATACATTAGGCGCATAGGACATTAGGTAATCCATTAACATCAACCTTATCACAGCAATTACGATCTAAGCATAATTAATTATTATTTACTTAGCTTCATTGATTATTATTCGCATACGCAGAACAATAACTATCTCTGTCATATGTACGTAGAAATAGAGAGATGAATGAAGTTCAAATGTACGGCTAATTGATTTAACACAAAATTAACCTTTCCTATCGAATGCTTTCTAAGAGTTTTTGTTTATTATAATAGTAAGTAATATCAATATGCTACGATAGGATGTCCACTCACTTGATTAGGCTTTATCCTTATTCTGTTTCGGATTATTACTAGGAATTGGGACATAGTAATGTCTTCTGGAACTAAAAATTTTGTTTTGTCCAATGTCGGCAGATTTCTTTCCTTTTGATACCTTTCGACGATTAGCTGCAACATCAAACGAATATTGTAGCACTTATGAAAAGTTTAACTTGATGGAAATTATTTTAGGTTCTTTGACAAATTGCGAATTGATAACTCACCGGTATTTTAGTGGGGAATTTACTTTTAATTGCCATTACTTCTTCTTTTCGTGTTACTGTAACAAAAGATAAAGAATATGATTTTTCATGTTTTACTCTTACCTAGGTATTACTAGTAATATATATGAAAATAAACAGATATTCAACTAAACCTCAGTAATGTTTATACTTGTTTTGTGCTACTTAAATTTTTTGCCTAACTACCAAACTATTGACCTACCTAATCTTTATAATATCAAAAAAAGTTAAAAAATATCTAAGACCCTACTTACCAGCTAATTATTAGATACTAAATCAATATGAGTAAACCAAGTAGGTAGATTTACCAGGGAGATTAAGTCTGAATTACTGCAAAAAGGTTCGAAATTTCGGAACATTCCCAAATAACTTGGCCACCTGGTCGCCCTACTTATGAGTTTTCGGCCGGGAGAGAAATGTACGATACGCTTAGATTTGTGTCTCAAGTATATCTACTCTGACGCCGAAATTAGTAAAATATGTTCTACGGTTGACACAGAAAAAATCCTACCATCAAGAATGCAAGTGGGCTTGGCGAAAAAAAAACTCCTTATTTACATATAGCATTTAACATTTCCAGTCTTTGTTCATAGTTGGATTAATAAATTAATGAACCCGCCCTCGCTTCGCTCCAGGAATCCTGTCCCTTTGACACGAAAACTTTCACGACATCACATTAGAAACCTCAAAAAATCTTAGTGTTTCTCTAGCATGTATTTTACATATAAACCTTCCGGTTGAATCATCATCTACTTGTCTATTAAAAATTAAAAACCACATCAAAATTCATCGCGTAGCTTAAAAGATCTACTTAACCATAAATAGGGACAGATAGTGGGAAGCGACTTTGTTTTAAATACTATCTTGTGACAGATTATCTACATAAAATAAATGATTGTTGGAATTTTGCAGTTGGAATTTGCTAAATTTCGTTGTCCTAATTTAGGTACTTAGGTGATTCTCAATCTATCCGTTATCTTCGGTAAAATGCAAGTAGGTGTTATTACCGTAGTGAATATGTTATCCAGAGATTAGGTTCGAAATACGATTACAAGAAATATCAGAAACGGCCGTAGTAAGTGAAATTAAAACCTTATAGAATTAAATTAGGTAAGTACGAATAACGACGCATACACAATATAGAGACCCACTTTGAGTGATTGTAAACACAATGAACTTTCCCGTTAGCTTAACTACCAGATTTCATCATCTCCATGTTGGTACACACATGTAAATACATAATTATTGGTATACATACAGTCATTACGTTACGGCTTTTCTAAAAATTCGTAAAAGCATGAAAACGTCGAATACTTATTTGTAGTTAAGTTTCCTACAAATAGGTATCTTTTCTGTCATGTGTAAATGCAATGCGCTAAATTTTAATTGGTGTCTTTGTCCCTTTTGGCAGCTGAGAAGGGTCACGTCACGACCTCACGAATGTAATTGAAATCCTATTATTATATTGAGCAATTAACGTGAATTGATAGCATGCAAATAAATGAATCCTAGTTATAGTAGCGGCTCAATGATTGTGCATACACTGTAGTGTCTGTAGTTTACTACAACCCAACAAACATTTTAGTCGAATAAGAAGGAATTACGCGACTCATAGTGGTATAAGCGTTGTATAGAAGTAGTTTCATTCTGTTATACGACTTAGTGCCCCCTATAGTTATTCGACTTGTAGTCGTGTAAAAACGTCGTAGAAACGCCTATTCGACTGCCCTATACGACTATTACACGACATTCAGTCGTGTAAGCAGTGTTGTGGCAGTAGAAACGTCTATGCGACTTCTATACCGACTTTAGTCGTATTAGAGGTTCGAAAACTACCTTTACACGACGTCGTATTAGAGTGGTATATAAAACTCCTATACGACTTTCAGTCGATTCAAACACTTTTTTACGACCGTTATACGAACTGAATATAACTACGGAATATAAGTAGGTATGCGACAAGTTAACTGTAGTCCAACTGGAGATGGTTCCGTAAACAGCACTTTATTTTTTTAAAACGCCGTCACCAGTAGGTACTATATTATACCTATACCTACTGTACAAGTTACAAGAAAAATATTTAGTTTTATAAAAAAATCATTTCTAATTACAGAATTCCCATTCATCTTCTGGGTAATTATAGTATACCTATGGCAAAAAGTGCAACTTGGACACCAGAAAAAATCAAAATTTATCAAAATATCGATGGGTCCTATGTATATGGGCCAAACTAGCAATTTGGCGATTTTGGCTTTTTTGTGGGTAACGCATCTTATCGATATAATGAATCATGTGAGCTATTAAAAAAAAGGGATTTCAGCATAGAAACACGATTTTTTATTACGGTATAACGGCATATGTAACATGAATTTAAACGTATAAGGTCCTAAGCGTAGTTAGAGATTTATACGCGGGGAGTTTCGCGCGCGTTTGTTTATAGTTTGGACCAATCAGCCAATTTGACACTTGTACGTTGAACGGAGCATCGGCCGCACTGTGATGAATAAAGATGAATATGAAATGTAATTGTTGTGTTTTTGGGTTACAATTTAGTTTAATAAGTAAAAATGACATCTAATTATCACGCTAAGATGTCTAGATGTCGGAATTTTGTGAATTTGGCTTTGGGAAATGAAAACAACAATTAAAACGAAGATTTTATATTATATTCTAATTAATGAATTATCAATTACTTCAATCGTTTATTGATTTTATAGATAAAAAATTAAAAAAATATATACATTATGCTAATTAGCGTAGGTAATACGCGTATAATGGCCAACCTGGTATATCGGCCCTTTTAGGGTGTTTTCAAAAAAAAATAATTTTAACAAAAACTAACGTAGAAGGGCCAATGTGACATTAAAAAAAACCAGATAAATGTATGTATAAAATACTACAGTGTAAATGAGGGAAATAGTTTTCTTAGCAAATAAGCAAAGATTCGGTAACTTCGGTTTTATCAATTTAAAGTTATAGTAAATTGAAACTTTGGGAGCCTCTCCTGTAAAGTTTTAATTTTACATTTTGGCCCATATACATAGGACCCATCGATATATAACAGTTTCTTCAGTTAGTATAAAATTTGCAGGTTCGGTTTCGTCACTAGTATAAAACCTGCAACCGAAACAACGATCAGCACGTACAAAATGTGTAGATTTCCATGGTCATTTTGAGCAATACGTATCAAATTAATAAATCTAATTTTGTTAAGAATTTATCGATATCTATTGTATCCAGTATCACGTGTATTTTTTTAATGACAGCTCAACCAGCAAACAACACAATAATGATAATAACAATAGTGATTAATAAGGTTTTACACACTTGACAATTACTAAACTGAACCCTAATTTTGTTTCTATGGCGGAATGTTTACAAATCCAATAATGACATAAATTGAAACGTCGTATAGAAGTTGTATAACGGTCTTTTCCAACACTTTGAATCGTATAAAGGTAATTGTAAACACGTTCTTTCAAAAATGACTGTAAAATATAATTTATTTAATGAATTATATTGGCGCGTTTATTATATAGTTAAAACTAGCACATAAGACTCGATGAAATTAATTTCCCATAAGATCAACCGTCCTTGAACTTGAGTTTCGAAGTAAAAACAAAGATGAATAAGTAAAATGGCCGAGTCTCACTTTCAACAGTAATATTTATAATTACATATTTTGTCACTTTGACAACTAATATATATTTTGCGGTATAAGAGGCGCGCTGGATACTCGTATTCGATCAAATGTCGTAAAGCAGCGGTAATAAACACCTTAATTCAACAAAAAGTGTGCTACACGACCTCTATACGACCACTATGCGACCAAAAAGTAACTTACGCGACTGCTATATGACTTTTATAGGACTCTGAGTCGTATAAAATGGGCCTTTTCTTGGTGATACCGACGATATAGCGACGTAACGGCGACAAGCTTATAGAACCAAAAGTTATCGCTGGCACGTTGTGGCGACCTGTTAAATGTTTGTTGGGAATAATGACAGTTCAATGAACTTTGAACGATAATGTTTAATAAAAATACAAAGATTAACTGTGAAAAACATTGCTTCGTTTCTAGCCATGCACCTATAACTACCTACCTCACAGCTTACATCTTGTTGTGATAAATGCTAGTAGGTACCTACACTTGAGTAGATGAAAATATGGAATTGCCACTCCACGAGAAAAACAAATTTATTGCGTGTGCGCACAGCTTAATTTGGTTTCTAAGCAAAATCTACTTAAGGCTTAAGGCATTTTAAATACTCGTCGTCAATCTACATTGAACTATAATCACAGGGGCAGAAAGCTAACATTCCTGTGGGTTGCCATTAAAACAAATTCCACATGAACGCGGACAGAATACCAATATTAATTCACTTCTGCAGCTGCTGAATGAAAAGCTTAACGAGGTATTTTATGTAACAACACAATAAAAAACCCTGTGTAGGTATTGAAATAAAGCACAATAAAAATAACTTAGACCAAAGAAGAGGAGATCATTTACATACATAGCAGTCCTGTGATCCGATAATATATAAGCCTGTTCATAAAGGTTTTTACGTGTGACAAATTAAAGGCAGGATGATACACACAGTTTTCTGCTTTAAAATATTAAATTATTATTTTTGTAGACACCTCAAATGTCATGTGAAGTGTTGAACGTTTGCGTAATTAAATCAAAAAGTCTCTTAATTGATTCTAAAGCTCTTGCCTTACAAAAAGCTCATCGACCCTTAGCATTATCTATTTATTTACATTCGTAACTCGTAACACGTGTTCATTCATCACATAAGCAAATGGACAACTATATCAATCAATATAAGATAGTGACGTGCAAATAACATTGCCTACTCATTATTATCGGAGAATAATGATTAGTAAACAAACTAGTTAAATTATTAGGTACAGCTTTTAGATTACTATCTCTTACTTGGCCAGTGATAATCATAAAAATAATTCATAATTTTTTCATGATATTAGAAAGGTATGGATTGTAATAAATATTTTGAAAAGGAAACAACATTTCTTTTCTAACTTCAATATCCCACGGAAGTCTCCTCCCATTACAATTTAAAATTCAAATGAAAAGTTCGACACCATTTTATACTTGGCGTCCCTAGTTCTCTTATACTTATACATACGCATGAACCAAATGGAAACTTTCAGATCATTCCAGAATATTACAACCTATCTTTAGCATAAATAACAAGAGCTGAAAGGGACTAAATAGGTAGGTAGATACTTACTTAAAATAAATTCGGAAGTGCATATGGAAGTGATATTGTGCTTTAAAAAAACATGGTCAATACTTAAGACATTTTACCTGGGTAATTATCTTCGACATAATTGTCAAAGATATGTAAGTAATTATTGCAGGTTCCTTCAAAATTCTTGCAAGCACAAACATTGATTGAAACCCCCACCAAAAAGAAAGTTGTTGTAGAAAAATAATAACATCTTTGTAGCTTTGTAGGTACAACCAGCATATAACTAAGTAAATAAACGAACACTTACTGAATGGCCTCTTCGTCTTGAAACACTGTTTCACATTATGGTTAACATCATGCTTGATCAATGTTGTTATGAAGTTCAACTCCATTTCATAAATTATACCGGACACTGAAAATTTACTAATCGCACTAGTGTGGAAGCGCGTTCGTGCACGCAGTGCGCAGTCTGACGTTGAGAGCTCGACTATACCAAAGCAAATAACATCAACCAGTTTTATCAATAGTCGTGAGGTCGATTCTAGTAAATAAGGTCCATTGGAGTCGCTAGTTACTCCCTTTTGTACAATAAAAAGGAACAGACATTCTTACGTGCATCGATTCACGTCCACCTCATTCAAACTCGCAGGTAGATCAAAAAAAATTTAACAGGTTTGTATTAAAAGGTTTTCAATACAACATTCATAGTGGTATCATTTTTTATAATGATGCACCGCTCGTCATCACTGGGAGTTTGGTTTTGTAGCCTGGCTTAGAAATTTAGGATACATTTTAGTGTAGGTACTTAAAAATGTTTAATTTTAGATGTTCGCTTTCCTCAGCTAATAAATGTTTGGTGATTAGATTACTATAAAACTTAACTTGTGTCCGAAACTTTACAATTTGAAACTTAGTTCATGTCATAACCTCAGACTACATCAGCATTTACCTATTTCGAATTAAGTAAGTACTAATTGCAGTAGGTCAGATTTGTTAATTATCCAGTACGCATTAAAAAAGCAGAGACTTACGTTTTCTTCTTTTGACATCCAATTTATGACTAAGGTATTTTTGGTTTTGAAAAGAAAGTCAAAAGTAGAAAAAGTCGACTAAGCAATTACCTAACTGACAAAAAAAACATGATTTTTTTTTTCGGTTGACTAAAGCTGTAATATGCATGTACCTTGAACATTGAGCTTCCGAAGATCGGAACTTGGATAAGTATACTGCATGCGCTTCAAATAAAAAATAATGTCCTTATTATGAGATTGATGTTCACTAGCTTTGTTGAAGGAAAACATAATATGAGAATGCTCTCAAAGGCGTATGATGAGTGTCCAATCCGCTCTTGGCCAGCGTATGAGACAACAGAGCCTGTACTCCTCACATTGTAGGAGGAGATTCGAACCCAGGAGGGGGACAGCTACATAGGTAAGTAAGGTAAGGTAGGGTTAAGTAAGTAAGGGTTTGCGATAATGATGGTGATGATAAGTAAATACTTACGGTTCATCAAACGGTTCAAAAAATATTTTGCTTGAGCTGCAGTATTTGGTAAGAAAGCTCCAGATATAAAGTTTCCAAAATGACCAAATTATTTGTTAATTAATCCTGGTAACCAATGACATTCTTCTCATTATAAGCAGTTTGGGTTTTCACAAATGGAATTGTTTTGTAATGTTGATGCAGCAATTCTTCAACTCTGGAGTTAAACGTTAACTCAGTCAGGAATAGTATTGTATAGGAAATGGTGATGTAGGTCGTTTCTTGACCGCAGCCTTGGTGTGCATAACGTTAATGAGAATATTTAGGTTATTATTAATAATTTTCACAATAAACTTGATATGGGAATTATCTTGTTTGACTAAAAATGTTTTTGACCCCTATTCCAAGACCTCCGGAACAACACTTATCGCAGCTTTATGTCTATCTAAGTATATTATAGTATCATACATGCCACGACAGCCGTAAAACCTAGTGCGTAAACACTTTTTTCATCCCACCTATTCGAAAAAGACGACTTGGTTCGGACTTAAAGGGGCCCAAAGTTGGTGTTTTCTATAAGAAACTTTTAGCGGGCGGGAATCAGTTTTTCCTCCCCGTTATTTAAATAACGGGGAGGAAAAATTCAGGAGCGAGAATTTTTTTTTAAATTCAGTTCGGATTGTTAGAAATTCATGGTTTTGTTTTGAAAATGAGTTCTTTAGTTAGTTTAGTTAGTTTAATTAGTTAAGTTGGTTTAGTTAGTTAGTTTAGTTGGGTTAGTCGGGTAGTCGAGTTACTCGGGTTAGTCGGGTTAGTCGGATTAGTCGGATTAGTCGGGTTAGTCATGTTAGTCGGGTTCGTCGGGTTAGTCAGTTTAGTTAGTTTAGTGACTGTGACAGTATTATTCCTGAATTTGAGGCGCCTTTTATTTTCTCATAGGGGGGGGATGAAAAGTAGAGTGAATCACTCGGGAGCAAATATACTCTAGAATCCCTCACTTCGCTCTGTATTCAAAAAAGCGCCCGCACCGTAAAAATATTACTTTGCTCCCTTGTTATACAATCTACTATTATAGACTTGATAGTAATAAATGTGGCATATACCTACTGCACATTATTACCGCTAAAACTGATTTCTCGATTTCATAATGACTAATGAATGGGTTTATCTTAAAATACGCTAATCTATTGCAAATTGTTTGAGTGATGATTACTTATAAACTTGTAAGCAAGCGGGTACACACGATTGCTCTCGCCGTGTCTGGCTGTCTGGCCGCTCTCTTAACCGGGTGAAATATAACTTAAGAAGGAATTCAATACACCAATTGTGAGTACTCCTTTGCAATTAAAAACTTTTCGTTTACTAAAATGTAGGTTCTGCAAACGATCACAAACATTTTATTATATGAAAAACTAGATGTCCCTTAATTGTCCCCTCGCGGCTTCAACTGTGTGGAATTTAATTTTTGTTTCAGTTTTTCCCCTTTTAGTCTCTTTAAAGGTGGGAGTTTTCAGAATCCACTCTTCGTGCTGCCCTACATTCCCCAAAGAACAAATACATGCCAAGTTTCAGCTTCTTGCGTTCCGTAGTTTCCGCTGTACGTTGCTCAATCACTCAGTAACGGAAGAGTTTTATATTATTGATTGATGTTCTACTTAAATGGAGATCTACATGGTACATAGGTACATGCTTAATATTACTAAATATGATAAGATAAGCTACAAAATTACAAAGAGTCGTTGATTAATCTGGGTATTGTTGATCGGAAGTTATGTTGTCTCACAAGTGATGTTGGTAGAAAAATTATACCATACCATGCCTCATGGAAGACTAGGACCATGGGGATATAATTTCTTAGGCACACGTAGAACAAAATTGCGTTAAATATAGGTAATAGCTAGTAGGTATATATAATTATATACACCTTCCTGAGTAGATATTTTATTAAACAAATATTGTGACAATGATGTTGACCTGAAAAGAAACATTTTACATTGATGTATTGCGATCAAGGTTGGTTTGTACTCGATAAATAAGCAGTGGTATCAACATTCGTTATTTGTATGTTATTATTAAGTCTGCAAACCGCTCTAAAAATAACCATGATTACGCCGAGTGCCTAATACTTCCCCTTGTAAGAGGATATTGCTATAGTTTTATCATCCTTGGCGATATTCAAAGTCAAAGTCAAACTGTTTATTTCATATAGGAATTTACAAATTCACTTATGAGCGTCAATTTTTTGATTCTACCGCCGTTTTGGAAAAGTGCTTGAGGAGAAAAAAACGGCAAAAAAACTCCTCCGCATCTTTTAAAATAAAAATTACAATATTACTTAATTGATACAGGTAAGCACTAACCTAGCGGAGCTGGTTGCAAAGCTGGTAATTTCCATGCCTTTTTGTCATCTAAATATTCCTGTATACTATAGTAGCTCTTGTCTACGAGTTGTACTTTTACATGCTTCTTAAACAACTCTGAAGGCAGGTCACGGATTGCCTTAGGGACTTTATTATAGAACTGTACACCAAGCCCCATAAAAGAACGCTGCACTTTAGGTACATAGCCGATATGAAAGCGTCGCCAAATCATGCATCTTTCTTGTTAAGCGATTATGATAATCGCTGTTTTTTTATATGCATTTATGTTGTTTCTTACAAAAACTATTGTCTATTTAAAGTCTATTTATAGGTAGATAAGTAAGTACCTATATTAGTTAAACAAACTGTTGATCGGATATAATTTTGTGCATAAGTTTCACCTGGAGTTCATAAGCCTAAGTAAGTAAGTATACCTACCTGAGTCGCCGATGGAATTACGACTCCCAACTAAAAACAAATTTATTACGTGTGTAAGGCATTTTAGTCAATTTACATACAATGAACCATAACGACAGGGGCGAAAACATTTCTGTGGGTTGCCAATGTTGCCATTGCATATCGAACGTGAACGAAGTATATTTGGGTCTGCCTGTGGAGTGACGAGTCCCGGGTTCGATTCCCGGGAAAGGCAGATATTTAAGTAACAGATAAACGTTTTTGAGTCATGGGTGTTTGCGTTAGTTTTTTTAATAGAAGTAAGGTAGTTAACGAGTTTGCTGAAGCTGAACCCCACCCTTTCGCTGTCTCCCATGACAGCTGTGACCGACACAGAACATGACTCAAATGAGAACTACGATGATTATTCTAATCGGATATCGATCCGACACAATACATAGTCTTATCAGCAGTAGAATATTAGTTATTTAGTTTTCCATGAGAGGTGGGCTGGGTACTAGAGATGCCTTATTTGCTTAACAGGTGTTGATACAAAGATGTTGGGATGTGAATCAAGACGTTTATGTATGCTTTATTGATTATGAGAAGGCTTTTGATAAAGTACAACATGCAAAATTAATAAATATCCTGCATGATATAGGGCTTGACACCGAAGATATTCGGTTCATAAGAAATTTGTACTGACACCAGACTGCCAGTGTACGTATAGAAAATGTGCTCACCGAGGAAGTGGAAATTTTAAGAGGAGTTCGCCAAGGCTGTATTTTATCTCTGTTATTATTTAACCTCTACTCTGAAAATATCTTCTTGGACGCTCTTTCTCATATAAAGAGTGGAGTTGTAGTGAATGGGAAATTTATTAATAACATCCGATATGCGGACGATACAGTCTTATTGGCGACATCCATAGAAGACCTGCAGAAGATGTTGACTGTAGTACATCGTACGAGTTCAGCGTACGGCCTTAGTAACATCAATATAAAGAAGACCAAATACATGATCATTGCTAAAAATCCATCACGCTTCATTGATCTATATTGTAATGATCAAAAAGTGGAAAGGGTTCCTAAGTATAAATATCTGGGTTGTTTCGTTGACGACCAGGGCAGCCATAGTTTGGAGATACGTTGCCGAATTGAGCAAGTTCGTAGTGCTTTCTTAAAACTCAAAAAAGTCCTCTGTAACAAGAAGCTGAACATCAAGCTTCGTACCCGTCTTGCGCGCTGCGTATATCTCGGAGAGATAGAGTCAGGAACGAAACTGTTTTGCAACGAATGGGTATATCGCTTGAAGTTCTGACAGCGATAAAAAGGAGAAAGCTCGAATATCTCGGTCATATTATGCGAAGTCCCAAGTACAAGCTGCTCCAGTTAATTATCCAAGGGAAGATCCAAGGCAAGAGAAATGTAGGACGAACAAGAATATCGTGGCTAAAGAGCTTACGCCAATGGTTCAAAATGAGCACTCGGTCGCTGTTCAGAATTGCTGTATCAAAGGTGCAAATCGCCAACGTGATTGCCAAACTGCGTGAGCGGATGGCACCCTAAGAAGAAGAGAAGAAGTTTTCCATGGTTTTCCAGTAAGTTTATGGATTAGGATTTGGATGAGGACTGTTAGAGATAGTTAGGCATGTTATTAGTTAGTTGTTAATAATAGTCCTGTAACTGTCAGTGATTGTTAGTAGGAGCACAAAGTAGTAGTCTTGTACATGTCTTGTACCTACTCATTCGCTAATCGATGCATTGCTATATATCTATATTTCGTGTTGAGGACTGAGATAGAAATCTCTAGTCTCTAAAAATCAAAAAATCTCGTGCTTTTTGGTAGTGCGCACTCTTTGGTGGTTTTACCTACCCTAATCAAGTTTATCCGGTATATAATACGGTATAGCCCAGCGGTATTAAAGAATAATATTAAGGACTTAAATATTATAAAGCACACTTATCACGTTGACTTGCGTGACGTGATTTTTGGTTTTATTTGTGCTGTGGATGTTATAATAAATAACAAATAAAAATTACTAAAAGTCACGATCCGAGAATAGTGCCGTTTCACATGCAGATGGTCACGGCATGGTCGTCGTGCGTCGTATTAGGGTCAGCTCACACCGAGACGCGACGCTGCGCATAGTCTTTCAAAGAGCGGCTCAAAATAGAACTTTATTTTCTACACGAAAAGATACTTACACATTTTATTGTGAGAATTCAGAATACGTTGCTTCGTGCAGCGCTGTGCCTCGTGATGCCTCGCGGCGTAGCGCGAATCGCGATGCATCGCTACGCAGCCGTGCATCGTCGGTACGCGCGGCGGCAAGAGCGTCGCTGCGCCTCCCGAAGCCGCGCGACGCCGCGAGGCGCAGCTGAGGCCGCCGCCGTGGCAAGTTTTCAACTATTTCCGTCCAGACTTCGTGGTGAATTGATGCGATTTGGTCGAGTGCGCGAGTGAAAAAAGTGAAATTAAGTATAATGATAGACTGGGATCTTGTAATAATCGGACTTCTTGCAGAAGAGGAAGAGGAAGAAGAATACAAAAATAAATCCCGCTGTGCCGCGCGTCGATTTTACGATGCGCCTCGCGACATTGCGATGCGTCTCGCGGCGGCGTGCGGCGCAGCGCGAAATCACAGGCCTCTTCCAGTATCGTCGCGTCGCGTCGCATCTCAGTGTGAGCTGACCCTTACGCCCGTCTTCATGTGACGGCTGCTGCGTCAAAACAGTGTTTACAATAAAGTACATACGTCCAGCAGACACCCGATCACGGCACGGTCACCGTGCCATGCCATGTAAGCTCTATTGTAGCTCATAGATTTCAACCTTACACGGCACGGCGATCGTGTCGTGACCGTATACATGTGAAAAGGCACTTGTGTAATAGCGACTTACATTTATTCTCAATCTGATTCAAACCAGAATTTCTAGGGTCATTATTGTGTGTAACTTTTTGTTCAGACTACCCGAATTTGACGTGCAGATCATATACCATAGAGCATCCTTAGGCTTTATGTTATCTTCAAATCTAATATTTTATCTTTGGTTTAATAAAATGACAATGTCACTGTCAGTTAAGTGTCAGAGGAGTGAAGTGAGGGAGGGTGTAGAAAAATTGTCTGCTGCGGTTGGGTGGTTAAAGTGTTCCAATTTTCGTTATCACAGAAAAGTGCATGATATTAAAAAATTATTTTAAAAATTACAATATCCTCTTATCTATTTTCTATCTTCACCATTTAACAGAATGTTATAAGAGGCCGTAAAAGACAATATCGCACTGTATATTTTATAGCCTTTTGAGTTATTAATTCAATATTGTGTAGCGCAATAAGATGGACTTTAGAATCGATAACCCAGTTTGTAGGTAGCGAGTATTAAGTAACTCCCTGCAGCAGGAACTGCGAATTATACTACTATTATCGAAGCAATTGATAGTAGAAGAGTCGATTAGCCTGCAGGAAGTGGCACGTAACTATCCAAGATGTTGTTTACGCCAATCTATATCGCAATGACTTTCATCAAGACCTGGCGTATTCGCTCGTTCAGAGCTCGACTTTTGGAGTTTCTCAGCGGGAATACGAGTGTCGCATTCTGCAAAGTGCCGGAAAATGCTGCAGGTAACATATTACTAATACTACATGTAATTGGAAAAGTTTAGAGGATCATTTGGATTTATTACTCTAATTTTTAACATTTACACGTAAAGTCCATATGATGAATAAAATAAAAATTATTTGCTAATGAGTTTTAAGCCTGGAGTTCTTTGTTCATGTATGTGGTGTATTAGGGGTTATTAAAAATATGTTTTTTTTTGTATGATATATCGCACCTTCGGTGCAACAGTCACAAGTAGCCAAAATTGCAAAAAGTATGCCAAATTGTCTATAAACCATGTCTTTGTCTGGAGAAACAAAGCCACCCGCGGAAGTACCTAATACAAAATCCTTCTAGATTGCTCGAGTGCCTTTGTGGAAATTAGTAATTTTAGCCTGAATTATGGTTCAACAAAGTCAAAACGTCAAATAGTGATTCCGCTCCTGCGAGTGTTTGACGTATATTGGACCTACAGGCACACAAATTTATTTCTGACCATTTTTATTCTCACTAATTGGAGCGATAAAAATGCATCTACATTTAAAAATTCAATCCGTTTGTGTAAATTACAAACATTTTGGAGCAACAAAAACATTGGTTATAAATAATAATGCATAAGTCAGTAAACTAAGTAAATCCTGGTGCAACAAAGTCACAATATTCAGGACACATTTTTTGTTAAGCCTTTTATAGGTGTTTATTTAATAATTTAAAAAAGCATTTTACGTGAAACTGTAGCAATATGTATAAACAATTAATAGTATAAATATTTTTAACCTGCTACAGATAGTAATCCAGTAATATGGAAATAAATGCGAAAAAAATCTTAAAAGTCCTCTCCTGTAAAATTACAAAATGTGCTGTTATGACTTTGTTGCACCGAAGGTGCGATATTTTTGCTGACTGAATGAAAAAGTTAAGAGTCAAAGTCAAAGTCAAACTTTATTTCATCTAGGAATTTACAAATTCACTTATGAACGTCAATTTTTTGATTCTACCACCGTTTTGGAAAAGTGCTTGAGGAGAAAAAAACGGCGAAAAAAAACTCCTCCGCATCTTTTAAAATAAAAATTACAATATTACTTAATTGATACAGGTAAGCACTAACTTAGCGGAGTTGGTTGCAGAGCTGGTAATTTCCATGCCTTTTTGTCATCTAAATATTTCTGTATACTATAGTAGCTCTTGTCTACGAGTTGTGCTTTTACATGCTTCTTAAACAACTCTGAAGGCAGGTCACGGATTGCCTTAGGGACTTTATTATAGAACTGTACACCAAGCCCCATAAAAGAACGCTGCATTTTACCTAGCCGATATGAAAGCGTCGCCAAATCATGCATCTTTCTTGTTAAGCGATTATGATAGTCGCTGTTTTTTTTTATATGCATTTATGTTGTTTCTTACAAAAACTATATTACTATATATGTACTGTGAGGCTACTGTAAGTATACCTAATTCTTTGAATTTATCACGGCACGATTCCCGATACCGTAGTTTATGAATAGCTCTAATGGCCCTCTTCTGCAATACAAAGATTTGTTGTATATCGCTTGCTTTACCCCACAGTAATATGCCATAAGACATAACACTATGAAAGTATGCAAAGTAAACAAGCCTTGCAGTTTCTACGTCAGTAAGCTGTCTTATTTTTCTAACCGCATAAGTAGCCCTACTAAGTTTCGTCGCAAGAGTTGCTAAATGCGCGCCCCATTGTAGTTTACTATCCAGGGTAATTCCTAAAAATACTGTTGATTGTTCCATTTTTAATGCTTCCTTCTTTAATTTAAGTGTCTTATCGACATTCTTTACATTTGGTAGGGTAAATTCTATACATTTAGTTTTGCTTGCATTTAGGAGTAAATTATTAATTGTAAACCACTTTGATATATGCGACAAAGCATTGTTCACATCGTCAAAATTACGTTTATTTCTGTCCGTCTTAAATAATAATGATGTGTCATCTGCAAACTCAGTCCCATTCCTACCGTCATAATAATTGTTTTTAAGAGCAATTGTGTTCCGGATAGGAAGGTTTGTGGAGCCGGTTTCACTTTTTTAGAGGCGACCATCTCAGACCTCAGGGGTAGCAACGCATCTGTGACCGAATTGGAACAAGACTCATACTAACAATAACTAACTGGACTATTACTAACATTAACTAACAGGACTAATTATCACTAACATACCCTGTCCTCGCACTTATTAACAAACTAACCAACTAATATTCTAACACCATCTACTAACTGGACTAACCATCCTAGTCCCTTTGAGTCTAGTTCTAGGTCGGTCACAGTTGTTATGGGCGGCAGGGGAAGGGTGGTACTGCATGCTCGTTTGCTATCTTAATTTCCATAAAAAAAAAAAAAAATGTTTTTTTACATAATATGGTAAATCATTTATATATACTAAGAAAAGAAAAGGACCTAAAATTGAGCCCTGTGGAACACCCATCACAGCCTTAGACCCTGATCTAGGATGAGGTCTGGTCTGGTCTGGACTCATACAAGTTTGAAATGTGCATTGTACGGTTAAAGTATTTATGAGCAAAAATATCATTCAATGAAAATAATGGAAAAATAAATGGAAGGTATTTAATGGATAATCATAATAAGGAGACATGAAAATTTTATGTCTACTTTAACACATACTTGACACATTTGCCTTCAATATCAATAACAATTTATTTGTTCCAGAAACCCCCACACTCAGTTCAAAGCTGTGCACAAACCCCAAAAATGCATATCTCTGTGACCTGCTGGACTACACCAATGCATCCAGGATTTGCAGTATGAAACCTATGCAGTGCATCGAGATCAGTGACTGGGTGTCCTGTGCTGGAGGCCTACCACTGGGCTCCTGTGATGTGTCACCAGTAACTGACCTAAATGTTGAAATTCTGTTTGAGTGTGAATTAAATCCACATCAATTTAGTTCGCACAATGATATAGTAACGGTAAGTTATTTAAATAAATTTGATTTTTTTAGTGACAGCTGGTAATTCAGTTGCCGAGCCACCTGATGATAAGTTGTTACTGCTGCTCATGGACATCAGCAACAGAGTTGTTCTGCAGGGTACACAACTGTCAATCAAACTACTGTCAAAGTATCTACCTACTCAAACTGCTAAGTTACAATGATTCATGTTAAAATATTATAATAATAAATAATTAATAATATAATAAATAAATAATTAATTAATAATTAATAATAAAATAATTTTAAACCTTGTTGGTTTAAAATTATTTATAAGCAAGCAGCCCCTCTGATCAATATAATATAATAGTGGGCAAGAAATTGTTATACAGTATCATTTAAATAACAAATAGTTTAGTGATTCAATGTCAGTAGCTGACAGTTGCGTAATGTTCATTCATTCAGTACTAAGTGGATTAATTTACTTATAGTCTGTTATATAATTCTCTTGGCTTGACCAATTAATGACCCACTACTGAACACAGGTATTTTGTCAAAACTAAAGAGGCGAAGAGCATTCTCCACCGCTGCTCCAGTGTAGATTTGTGGATAGGTTAGCGGCCAACCAATGGTGTCGATTTTTTTATGCTGCCTGAGTCTTCGACCTATACCTAAATATCTGAAGACGAATGAAAAGAAGAATGACCTTTTAAGTACATGAATGCTCATGAAATTTTAGCCACTGGCATTCACCTAACTAATGACTGCACCACCAGCACCACCATTACTTAAATAGATTGACAAATAATTTAACAACGACAGAAGCTCTCGGACTATGAGTACTTTCAGACTACAGGCCCATGTCGAAAATGGATGGGTCATATGAACCACCAGGTGATGTATATAGGACGATATAAGAGCACAAAATAATAAGATTCAGCACTATGACGCCACTTGTAAGCTGTCCAACTGAGTGCTGGTGAGAATTCAAAAGTTTAACCCTCGATTTTTTCCCCTTGACGCATGATTTTTGTACGGCGTTGCGGAATAATGGATTAGAAGCTGTTTTGAAACAGTATGAAACTGATGCCGTACAGAATCAAATGACCAAATTTACCCTGGAATTGTCAAAAAATCAAAAAAATTTACTGAATTTGTGGCGCACCATTTTTTACGGGATTGCGCGCTTTCTTATTATTTTTCATGGATCTATCGATGGTGAAAATGCCGTACAAAAATCATGCGACAAAGGGAAAAAATCGAGGGTTAAACTTTTGAATTCTCACCAGCACTCAGTTGGACAGCTTACAAGTGGCGTCATAGTGCTGAATCTTATTATTTTGTGCTTTTATATCGTCCTATATACATCACCTGGTGGTTCATATGACCCATCCATTTTCGACATGGGCCTGTAGTCTATTTTATCTACTTCATATAATTTTCAATGTACCTGCTAAAAAAGCAAAATTTATTTTTATCAACTTTTTTGTCTAATGGTATCAAAATATGTGTTATTAAAACTACTTTCGTTTTATACTTTCAGCTTGAATCAATGGGTCAACCTATAGCATGGAAGGCTGGGGCACACTTAGCTATTGTACTGAAGACAAATATAGAGAATCTGAGCATTATAGGCTTCCAGTTTGTTGGTGGCGAATTTATCATCGACCGTAAACTACCAGTTGTGAGAATACAAAGTAAGTAGTATTGTCAATAATTATAAATGATTCTGAATTTAATTGAAGGTTCTCTGCTACTTTACTCTGATGATGTGAATTTTTTATAGTATCGTAATAGTCAATTAATTTGCATGTTGTACTATTGATCAAAATTTTTAGAAGTCATATTGAAGTGTTAGAAGTTATAAATTAAATGAATAGGTACATAAAAATAAATATTAATTTTGTGAAAAATACTGTAAAATATACATTGTTCTAGCTGTACTAATATCCGGTGAACCAAACAAAGCCACAGATCCATCTATGAGAGGCCTACGTTCAGATATTCAGCATGGGCTGAAACAACCCCTAGACGAGTTTCAATGGCCTGTGCATGCAGCATTACTCAGGAAATTGTCTAGAGTAGTGGACATAAAGTCTGATGTTAGAAGTATTACTAGAGAAATGAATGGTGGAAGCGATCAAGCCCTAGATAATATATCATTAGGAAGAAGACAAATCACTCTGGCTGATGTTAGCACTATCACAACCAAATCTCTTTCTGCTGATGAAGAGACTGATTCCGCCGAGCCGAGTATAAAGACTGTTGTAGATTCCCTAACTCCAGAAAAATCTCTAGAGAGGTCACCTAAGAAATCGCCCAGTAAAAGTCCAGAAAAATCACCAGAAAGGAAAGTCTTGGAACATGTAGGTGATAAAGATGTTGTAGTTGAGAATGTCACAGTTGAAATTCAACATAACATCACACCAAAGAAGTCAAGCTTGAAATTGGACCTAAAAAAGGGCACGAGTCAGCTCTCTACTTCTCTTCTGAATATTTCGAGTCAAATAAAGTCCATCACAACTCACAAGAGGATAGTTAGCACAAAGAAACCTCAGCCACAGGTAGAAGCTACTGCACAGCCTAAAGAAGATGTTACGTTGATCAAAGAAGAATGTCCTCTGGCTCAAGAAGAATGTACAACGAGTGTTTCTAGTCAACAAAGCACTCCTAAATCTATAAAAAGTTGCCGTCCATTAGTGAATACCAAATCCCCAAATGTATTGATATATTCTGATAGTGTAGTTGCTAGAGATAACTTGGAGGCAACTCTCAGAAAAGTGTTAGATTGTGACAGGTAAGTGTAAATTAATTATTTCATTTATACTAAGAAGATTAGTAAAATTAAAATATTTTGAATCTGCCACTTCTAATGTTCTTATGAGGAAACATGAATGGAATAATGTTTTCAAAGATGTAAGAAGTCAAAATCATAGAAGAACCAAAGAAAAACAATATTGCAATGGTAAATCTCCAGTTGTAGCTTGAGTCAATAGGAGACAATGAAAAGTCACCAGTTGACTTGTTTGCTTTAAGTAATAACTTTAAGCTATAAAAAAATGACTTTAACCACAAATCGCAGAGTAGCACAGATGTAAGGTGCTTTGCCCACGGTGCAACTGTTGCAGCAACTGGCAATTTGCAACTAACTGGCAACTAGCTGTTTACATACATTTCAATTGGACTGCGCACACACAGCAACTCGAGTTTCGAGTTTCGGCAATCGTCAACAGTTTTCAGTTGCTGCAATCGATGACTATGTTAGTTGCTAATTGCGGCAACTAGCAATTACTGTTCAATTATACTGATTTTGAAAATTGCCGGTTTCCGCAACTGTCAATCGCAACGCGTCGGACGATTTCACACCCTACTAGAGGTGGTCGATACAAATCGTATATCGATATTGAAACGTATATTAGATCGATATCGTTATAGCCGATATGGATGCGTGTCAAAACTACATATATTTTTTAAACCCGATATTGGTGTAGCGATACGCTCGGTTCGGTATCGATAGACGATACCTTCTAATTATAACTATAAACTACTTCCCTGCCAAATTTCATCTTATTACGTTCAGCAGTTTCTGAGATTTCGTGATGAGCGAGTCAGTGACCTTTCGCTTTTATATACATACATTTAAATTTAAATAAATTCGATATTATCGACCAAAATCAGCGATATTATCAACTATCGATAATTTCATTACCTCGATATAATTATCGATATTTTTATCGATATTACAACAACCTTGCATCCCTACGATGATCGTTGCTATAAATTGCTATAAAATTGCGGCAACCGTAAACGTTGCAACTATCAACTTTTACAGGAAACTTTTAAAAAGTTGCAAGTTGCTGCAACTCAAGTTGCACCGTGGGCAAAGCGCCTAAAGCTCCAAACATTGCGTGCTCAAGCAACGCACAAATAGACACCGTTCACAGACACGAAAGTCACGAAACATTGTTCAATTAGTGGTTCAGTGTTTCTATATTGTGTGCATTTCTCGAGCCCACAGTGTGTGAAGCTTTACATCTGTACTGATACTCCGTTCGCATTCGATATTTTACGATTCGTTTCAATTGCAACTTACACAAATAACAAATTTCATCCCTTGTGATTAAGGTTCAATGCAGATGCATTATAAATTGAACTGTGAGTGCACGTAATAAATTATTTTTCAGGAGGGAGTGGCAATTTCATATCCATATCCTCGGCGACTCAAGTACATTATAGTGTATGTTTTGTAACATATAATCACAGATACGCAGTAACGGGCGTGTCATCAGCGACGCTGTGCAGCGGCGCGTGGCGCGGGCGCTGCGCCCTGGTGGCGGTGGCGGGCTGCGCGGGCGGCGCGGGCCCGCTGCTGCTCGCGCACCTGCTGTCCGGGGGCCGCCTGCTCGCGCTCGCCTCCGACCTGCTGCACACCGTGCTGCCGCATTATAAGACTGCCGAGGTACGTAGGGGGTGTGGTGATTCTGTTGTGAGACGTTTGTGTGTGACGTAATGTGTGTAGGTACGCATGCGTAGGGTTGGGGGACGTAACTCTCCGAAAGTCGCCGAAAGCCTCTGTTTTGCTGCACACCATGCTGCCGCATTATAAGACTGCTGAGGTACGCTAGTGAACTTTGACTTCTATATTAACTCCGACGCGGCTGCGAACGGACGTGATGTGAAGCACGGACTGTATACTGTAAAACCAGTGAACTAAATCTTAATTGTTTTCTAATATATTTCCTCAACGTTTGAAAATTTAAATTCAAGAAGTTTTTTTTCATGCTCGTG
This sequence comes from Hesperia comma, assembly GCA_905404135.1. NCBI lineage: Eukaryota > Metazoa > Arthropoda > Insecta > Lepidoptera > Hesperiidae > Hesperia > Hesperia comma. The sequence continues at coordinate 7,206,589 of FR990034.1, forward strand.
TTTATTAATTTTAAAGCACTAGACTACCACAGACACAAGATTTCAAGACTTCTCCTTTTAAAGATAAGAAATTCAATGACAGTAAAGTGATAGTCACTTCATGTTCCAGATTCGAGAAAATGAAATAGTGCAGTTCTCATACGACAAGTGGAAGTCAGTCAAAATGAAACACCACATATTCTGCTACCAGGCTTCGCCTGCTAAGAAGCAGTTTTCCACTGAAAGTGATAGACAGTAAGTGATATATGATAATTTTCTTCTTCTATGTACAATGTTCTTTTGTATGTATAATACACAAACCAAAATGATTTATATTATTGAAGTTACAAACAAGATGCCTCCATAATTGATAATTATTCTCTTTACAATTTATTGTAAGATAACTTATATAAAAATAGGATGGTAAATGGTATGTACAATTTGAATGCCCAATTTTTTTGTATTCTTGTTACAATTCAATGATGCGAATTCACTTTCTTATAGCACACATTTGAACCAATCTACCTTACTTTAAGTTTTAAAGTTGAGTTTAAATTGTGAGGTGCTTTTGTAAAAGTCTGTGAGTACTTTGGTAAATTTGGTTCTATATATTATGCCTAATATTTCAAGTAAAATCTACATTTATTAGTAAAAAATTGTCATAAAATCTATGTATGTACTTGTACTTATCAAAATATATATTTGATATAATATGAATGATTTTGCAGAGCCAGTCAGGATGCTAATATGTGTTGGTACGCAAATACAATATACAGACTATACTTAGTAATGTTACAATTTATGTTTTGCTATTTATCATAAACGTTATCGAAGATACTTCAGTTTCACTCTACATTTTGGTGTTATGTTATGTAGCTGTCATATGTCATAATATTATTTATAGATCACAGATAAAGACAATCGTTTCAAATATTATTTTTAACATACAAAACAAGATAGCCTAATGCTTCTTATATAAGTACTGCAATTTCAATCCAACCACCATAATGCAGGATTTTCTCAAAAGAAAGGCGAGAGGGCGAGCGCACACAAATGCAAACCCACAGACAAGCGAACATTGACATTATGTTTTATCATGCTACTGTAGTGTTATTTGAAACATTATGCAACCTGCATGAACATATTATTTATTTTTAAGTTTACCTCTTGGCACTTATACACCCAAGTCTTTAACATCATAGAAATATAGTCGAAAATTATTTAACATTACACAGATTTAACTTTACAAAGTACTGAGCGGAAGGAACTTTTTATATATAATTAAATGATTTATTTTAACTGAGAAGTAAAAAAACACTATTAAATTAGGTATTATTTTACGTGAATACTTTTGAAAAATGATAAATGTTATAGTGGTACATACATAATCTTTTTTCAAAACGTTCATGGGCCGAAAATTTAAAGACTTTAATCGGTATCATAATTTATAATGTTCCTTTTATATCATTTATACATTTAATGGATATGAGCTAATAAGATCCTTTCGCCCACCTTTATAGATGGATAATAAATAAAAGACAGATCCTTCACATCAACACAGTGAGGCACTAGGTTTGCTTTGTGTAAAGATGCTATGATCGAATTCTTAATCGTGGTTATAGCATGGTAAATTAAAGTATAGTTAATTAATACATAATTATTAAACTTAATGTTATCGCTTACTTATCAAATAAAACGCATGTAACCTCAAGATCCATAAATTCATTACATTAGCAACAGAATCTAGCATTTTTAAGTCTAACCTTAGTTTGTTTTGTCTGATTCGAGTTGATAAGTAAACAATAACTCAGTACAAGAGCGCTTGAACACCGAGAGCAATCGTATGTAATATAACAACTCAATTCTAAGTTATATATCAGACAGCAGTTCGTATCAGTCAGCGATTACAGTCCAGCATTGCAGCATACGAAAAAAATTGTTGACAAAAATTGTTGCGTGTGTAATGCACGTACACCGGTCGCGAGCTGTTTGACAATCATTAGATCACATGACATTACAAACGAATGCTCTTCCATCAGTAACAGTTATAAATAATCTAATCTCCGATTGTTATATCACGAATGCTCTCGACAAGGAAACACTCCAAAACCAATACTGTAAATATGACTGTTGGTATAGGCCATCAAAGTACACGGGTCACCCGGGGCACGAGCTGGACATCCAAGTGCTGGCGTCGGAGGAGACGTGGCGGACCCCCTCGCTGCTGCAGGCCACCGACCTCACCAACAAGGGTGTTGCGATCTTCTCGCAGGTATTCTTATACTCATGTAACCCTGGTAGTTAGGATAAAACTTATACTTTTTAAATTTTATACAAATAACACTATTTTTTTTAACGGATGTTTTAATAAACTTATGATCACCCTACATTTCGTCTGTCTTCTCTTCTGGTCGTGTCTACATTTCCCTCCAGTGAGACCGATGTTCAGCATGTCTTCAGGCTTACAATTCCACTAAATGTCGAACGGTTTTGTAGAATGTATCACTAGTACAATTGGCTTGACCGTTGAAAAGACGCATTACAAACCAGGCGACGTTTACATTCAAACGCGCTGTTATGTAATATAGCGAATTCTAATTATGTAAAAGAGTACTGAAATCCTTAAACTAACTGTAAAATCGCAGTATATTATCCTAACAGTAATAACTAGGCTCGCCAACACACGCACTCACACGCTCTGACACGTCCGTCCTGCTCGCCGGTCGACGACGACTGGCGACATCTCGCGGCGCGTGCGCTCGAGACTAGATTCATACGCTACGCTAACCTTAATGCCCGGTTCACATTTATTCCAGTCCAGTAATCCAGCGGTAATCCAGTCCAGTGCTGGACTGGATCATATCGTTCACATTTATTCCAGTCGTTCAAAAGCTGTAGATCGGTAACACTACAGTGACAATGCTTTCAAGAAAGGAGTTTGATAATTGTTTTAAAACTGTTCAATTATTACTGTTAGAAGAAGTAGCTGATTTCTGATATTTGAGAAGAACCTTCTATTTGCATACCCTCACAAATATTTTGCAGGGCGGATTGGCGCATGTCTTTGTGTCTATAAAATTCCGAAGTAATGTCCCACAAACATACATGTTCTCTGTACAAAGAAACAAACTGAAGAGTTTGGTTTTCAGTTAACTTCATTATTAGGAATTAGTCACCACCTATTACCTATCCCAAAAAAACAACAATTCGTATTCACTCTTCAACGTGTAATCCAGCACTGGATTGGCCGTTCACACTATTCCAGTGGCGCTGGAATGGGCGCGCTGGAATGAAAAATAGACCGCCATTCCAGTCGACTGGACTGGATTGATCACTGGAATGGTACATTCCAGTGTAGGTTCAGCCCGGTTCACATTATTCCAGTAGCATTCCAGCGCTAGACTGGAATGCTGTACTGGAATAATGTGAACCGGGCATAACTTTATTACACCCAAACCTTCCAGATTCATTTAGAGGCGGACCCCTGCGATTACCTCGGCGAGGAGGGAGTGAGGAGTAACGAAGCTCGGTTGGAGATCCTCCACAAAATCCTGGGGGACATCCTAGGGCTCCACGTGAGGGACCCACGCCAGTTCACTCAGGTCACCTACACCAGGGGCTACTTCCTCGGGGACCATGTTGTAAGGAACCTTTGGTTTTTGGTCTTTGAACTTGCATCGCCATTGTATCATGTAGATGTTGCTGACATTACGTTAGGCCTTTAGAGGCACCATTATTTTGCGTTTTGTTGGAAGCGTACTGGGTATGTTTTTAGAGTAGTCCAAAAAGTATACATAGGTTAGAAACACCGTAATTTATTCGGATTAGGATCGTTTATGTAAATTGCAAGTGAAAAGGAATTATACAAGATTGCATTTTCAAGCTATGCATTGATGTATTGGAACTCGTATCGACGTAACCTTGATTCTGCTGTAAATTTACAAAACATATTGCAAAGTATGTTGTTTAATTTACTTCCAATGTATTGTATTTTATTGTATTAGGGTAGATATAATACATACCGTTAAAATAAAACTTCTATTTAGTCACGGTTTAGTTCTGTCACCCTAGTTATGACAATTTATTCCATATACCAGGGGGCCTAGACAAGTGGCACAAACGTTAGTAGAATAGAATACTGAATGTATGGGAATGACGTAAGCTTACGCTAAATATTTCGATCTGACGCATAGAAATGAAAATTGGTAGCCAAATGTCATCGTTATCTATTCGATGTAACGAAACGTCTGAATAGTACGTTTAGTCGTGTCAAATTCGTAGCCAAACGGCAGTTTTGACATTAAGTTCGACTGAAAGCGTGCGAAACTAAGCGAACGCCAAACTCTTGTAGATAACGCTACAAAATGGCGTATATTTAATGATTTCGATTACAATTGAAGGAATGTGTTTTTTAAATTAATAATTTATACCTTTCCATAAAATCTAAAAGAAGCGAGAATTGTTCTGGACTAACTCGTAACCTCGGTTCCATGATTAAAACAAGAAAAATAATCTTACTTAAATTTTTCAATTTCCCACAATTTTAAAAAGTAGGTATTTATAGTAGGTATGTACATACCTAAAAATTTCAACTCTTGAATATTTTTAAAAAACATTAGGTACGTGTTGAAATAGTAGGAGTAAGAACCTATACAAGTAGATTAATTGTATATTATTTCTGCTTACCAATTATGGAAAAAAACTTCGTATACTGACTCACTCAATTTGCTTCAAGTTCGAATTTAGCGCCAGCACACTTCAGAACACCAAACCACTGACTGGTACAGTGCCACAAACTTATCGGACCCGGTGGACAAAATTGGAACTAATGCAAATGTTATACTGTTGTCAGACAAAGACAAAGACAGTAGCGCCTCCCTTAACGGGTCAGATAAGTTTGTGGCATTGCACTTGTATGACGTTTACGAACGAAACCATAACTATATTTGTTATTTTTCGTAGCGATCGAATAGAATAAGCGTTCGATATCTCGTAGGCCATTTGGCTACCAACCGAAGAACGATATTGCTAAGGCGCAAACGATTGTCGATATAGAATAGATTCGAAGCGTTTGCCATTTGTCTAGGGGGGCTGAGCCGCCGAGAATATAGAATTGCAACTCCCCGCTAGAAGTAAATTTATCACATGTGCTCACAGTTGAATTTAGCATGTAAGCATTTACCGCACTTAAAAATTTCGCCAGCAATCTGCAACGTACCTTAATCACATGGGCGGAAGGCTGGCAAACGAATTTCATATCGAAGTCGACGTGGTTAATGTCACAATATACCCAGTACGCTTCGTTTATTTACGATAATAAACATATTTGAGTTATTTAGGAAGTAATCTTAAACGTATAATACTCAAGAATTAGATGTGATGTTAAAAGTACTGCATATTGTACTCGAAGTATTGTTGAACTAAGATGAATGTATTATATCACTTATATTTATGAGCTTCGTAGAAACACCGTCATTTGGTTTCATGAGTGTGCATTATTATTCGTTTAAATTAAGAATTTAACATAACATTGGATTTGTTAGAGGGGCCATCATCAAAATTGTGTTAATAGCACTAAAAAGCTAAGCTAAGCTACAACCCACTAATGGCCCACTACTGAGCACGGGTCTCTCCTCATTACTGAGGAGGCCTAGAGCGTACTCCACCACGCTGCTCCAATGCGGGTTGGTGGAGGGGTTAGTGGCCAACCCAGTGTCGAAAGTTTTCAAGCCGCCCGAAGGCCTCCGACATGGCTTAACGACTGCTATCAATCGATAACAACCGGGACCGACGGCTTTACGTGCCCTCCGAAGCACGGAAGCGCTCAAGAAATTTTGCCACTAGCGGTCACCCATCCGACTACCGACCGCGCCCGCTGTTGCTTAACTTTGTCGATCGCTTAGGATCGACGCAAGCCGCCGGGCTATGAGCGCTTCAAATAGCACTATGTGGATAATAAATGTGTATGATTTTATGTTACTCGTAATTAACTCATTTTGTAAGTGTATCATGTTTTAAATCAAATTCATATTCCTTGCTAATTGATTATCTTTACTGAATCGCTTTGTGAAGTAATTAAATATGATATTTAATTATTAATCGATAAACTATGTTGAACAATCTGATCAACGAATTAAGAACAAAATTACTGATTTATTGACTGCAAATTTTAATAAGCAATCTATTGTTGGTGTAAATAAAATTCTTCTGTACACCAAAGTACTTATAGTACCCGACAAGAAATAATGCACATCGGTATTCAGAAAGAGATAATCGGTTAGTTTCGGCTTTGTAGAGCGTTGTCCTTACTACACAGTCCTTACAATTGACTTGTCAGCTTGTCACTTTTCTTTCGAATTCGGTGGAAGACGGTCGCGTTCACTCATAAATAAATATAAAGAGTTGTTAAAACCTCCAATGGAACATCAATATTACTATTATAAAAGTACTTGATAGGGGGCTTTAGCAGCTCTTAATAGATATTGCATTTTCAGTGCAATGTGCGAGAGAGACAACGCTCTACAAAGCCGTAACTAACCGATTATCACTTCCTGAATACCGATGTGCATTATTTCTTGCCGGGTACTGTACTAAGTATTATTGAATGAAAAATAGCCACATAATAATAACTTTATGTTCGACTAATTAAATAATAAAGAACTTCCTTTATAATTAACAACTGAAGTAGTTTTATCAAAAACAGAACACCAGTTTAAAGAAGTAATTTTATACATGACATTAGTTTTATATTTCGAATTTAATTATGTCTCATTTTTACAGACATTACTTAATCATCACGTGAGTAGGGCATCGCACAATAAATAGTAATGGAGCGTTAATACTTACAGAGAATAATATCTACTTCAAAATAAATACATATTGCAACACAAAGCCAAATATAATATTGAATGAATGAATGTGTGTATGCGATTCAGGAGTGTAGAAAACTTAACGCCTAAGTGCTATAGCAATTGTGTAGGCTTGAACGACGAAAGTCAGCACCCCTTATATTCCATCAACTGCAAGTGTAATTGTTTTTGCAAGCAAGACACTAGTAAGTAGTATATCTTGTGCTTGTTCCTCAATTTTCATACAACTTGCTATCTATTACAAACTTACAGGTTACAGATAATTGACGACTAAGACTGTTATTTATTTTATAACCCAGATTACTAGATGACCCGGCAGCATACCTTCACCATTCTGTTAGATCTTTAGCAACACAACCGCGAAAACTGCTTCAAATTTCATTCAGTAGTTTTTGCCTCATACCCGGACCGGCCCGGACGACCATACAGACAGACAGATGATAAAAATCATGAAAAAAACATTTTTCTTACTATTGGCTTTATGAACTGTTCATACATTTTCCTCAAATATATCCTATGCACAGACATAAACCAATTACATTTTTGTTATTTAAATTGTAGTGTGTTATATAAATCAACACTCCTTTACCTTCTACTGTGAAATCGAATGTTCCACGCTCCACATAGTGCTATAGTGTCGGGGTGTCGGGGTGTCGCGTGTTAACGTGGGGTGTTGTCCGCTAGGGCGCGTGGCCAGCGGGCGCGGCCGGCCCCGGCCACTTGACGGTGTGATGTCCGGTGAGACGACCGCTTCGCGCACGCTACATTGTCTTACATTATGTTACTCTATGTTGTTGGTGCTTGCTTTGCTGGGATGTTAAGAAATTTTGTAGAAAAGAAATATTTTGATATTATCATTTTTTTAATTGATAACAATTGATTATGGCTGAATTATGATCAGTTCCTTTGGTCTTTTCTTTTGGTAACAGAACGGTTTCAATATACTATCCTATTACGTGAAAATGTTAACATGCACCACACTTATTGTACGTATGTTACACATAGTCCAGTTAAAAAATATGGTTGTTATCATATCAACCATGAAGCAAATACAGAGAGGAGATGGCCTAAGCAACTGTGCACTGTGCTGTGTCTCAACTAGGTCCTGACGTCAATACAGTAGGCGTGGCCTAAAGTCAGTCTACCGTCGGCGCCTGTCCTGTGCACAGCGTTATGGACGTCCACATTTTCAAAGAACAGGATGAAGTGCTGTCTACTCGACATTAGATGGCGACACTATTCTTATATTTTGAGTACGTCCCTGTTATATCCTACATTTATTGACATCTAGTGTGAAATAGTTAAACTACATAGTAAAATCGATATAGAACGAAGCGAGTGGTTTTGCTATTGACCGTTAGATGGAAAATAAACTTCTTTATCCCCCTCGCTCCGCAAAGTGTCACGCGTTCTTTCTTAGGGAAATCTACATACAACGTCTCCTCTCTATATTTGCTTCATGATATCAACAGAGAATATTCTGTTTGTAAGTTTTACAGTCCAAGATTTCATAACCATTTAAAGAGAATTATGTAAACAAGTATTAAGTGACGTGAAAAATATGTTTTCTTAAAATCTCAGCCAAGTATATCGTATGTATGCTTTGACGCTATGTGCGAGTATTGCATGCCACCTGTTACTGAACTCACGGTATATGTGATATCATACATTTTACATTCTGTTCTCACAATATGCACATTAACATTATTATTACATTTTATTTTTGTAATAAAGATAACAATCTCTACGTATATTCGTCATTTATAATGAAAGGTTTGTAGTAAAAACATTTTGATTTTTGCTAAAATATGGTCTTGCACACTTAAACGAATGTTTCTATGATTTATGTCATTGTTTGCATGTTTTATTTAATTAAGCCGTTAAACGCAAATAAAAATGATAAAAAAATACTTGATGTTGTAAAGTGACTTTTTCGCTAATTTGTATTTTATAATTTAAATTATATATTGTGTTCTAGTTTCGAAGCTGTTCAAAGTGAAATGGAATCTTATGACCAGTAGTCAATTTCATTTTCTTCTTTTTGATTGTCTTTAATTTAACTTATGAATAATGGTTTCGTAGATTAAGTAAATATAGGTAGTATTTATTTCCAATATTACATAATAATATTTTACTACGATTTTTCAATTACATCGTTTTTAAATTAATTTCTGTTCTGTAGTATATAAAAGATTAATTGTATAATGTTACTGAGGTTAAGGGTATTAGATACAAAAGTACCTCCAATATCCATATTGCATCTCATTGAGGAAATTATTTGCCTTAAATTCCCTATCGCTTTGAACAGCCGCGCTAAACTGTAAAATATTTAGTTCTAGCAGCGCTACACGTCACGTGCCATAATACCTAAATAATGCCGGTACTCCTCTAATCTTACTAATTAAACTCACAACCGAGTCTGAAGTGAAATAGTAATGGTGTTAATAATGACGGATAACCAGCGAGCAGAAAAAGCGGATAACCAACGCAGTAAAATCAAAATAATAATAGTCGCCTATAATAGACTTCAGTAATGGTCAGGCAAGCCGCAAGCGGGCTTGCAATGCGTGCATCGCACGCAGGCGGCACGCACAGGGAAAGGAGCCGCAAATGGACTGATCACATCGAAATTATTTTAATAAAATTTAACATAATCTCAATATAGTAGTTGAAATGGGAATAGGGAGGGAGGCCTGGTGACGCCAAAGTTATTATCAATGCTTTGTCTGCCAAGAGAGAGGTAACAAATTCGGTTGTACATACATAATATTAATAGTGACTTTGATTTGTGAGACATTTACCGGCATTATTTGGGTGGCTAGTATGGTCAAAAGATACATATATTTCTGGATTTGTACATTTTCGCTTTAGTAAAAATTGTAATAAAACCTATGGACAAACACATCTTTTGTGATTCCTTCACAAGTAAGTTTTGTATTGGACAAGACAATTTAAAGGTAATATTTTAAATCCATATCGATTCATTACATTGCAGTGGATTTAATAAGTGGGTATACATAAAATATACTTTGATTCCATTTATTCAATGATTGATTATTCTGCCATTACCATACTAGCTGGCTAAGGGTGTCCCCAATATTCTATTTTATCCACAATCTAAATTAATATAACTACAATGAATATAATCCAAAGTACCTACTTGACAGTGGCGATTTCTCTAAGTTGGCGCGTATGGCGCCGCCATACCATAATTTTTAAGCATTAAATAAAATGTAAAAAATCATATATTTACAACCTAATTATTTAGACCTAAGTACAATAATTACATTTTACGAGCGCTGCGGTCTTCTATCACGAACGCGACTCGCGGCGATTGTCTTCGCGTTCGGTCGGCGCCGAGCGCGGCCGAGGCATGCGCTTCTGCTAGCGCATGCATAGTCCATACAAAGTCGTTGGCCCGCGGCCGCCCGCGCCTCTTCGATCGCTTAGTATCACCATAGTAAAATTATACTGTGGTATCAGCGTATCACTGAGTTTGAAACGCGGGTCTGGCGCTGGGAATGGCGCATTACCTAACGAGTTTTCGCATGTTTTTCGTGATAGTGTAGATTTGTGATTACGGTTTCTATCTTTCTATTGATTTAATTTACTTTTTATTTAGTAGGTAATTAGTTTATAATGAAATGACATGAAATTATGAGTGATTCAATAAAATCTGTGATACAAGAACTTTTAGAAAGACCTTTCACAACGAGATCGTTTGCCGTTTGATAGTGGAAAATGGACTTTCACTATGGGACCAACCCTAAAATCGCGAAAAAACATCAGCTATTTCATACAAAAATAAAAATGTCAAATTGTATGAAATTTCTTTTTAACCGAATTCAAAAAAGAAGGAGGTTCTCAATTCGACCGTATATATATGCTTTTTTTATGTACGTTCAGCTATTATTTCGTCGTTTATAGACCGATTTTGATAATTCTTTTTTTATTCTAAAGTAGATATCCGCAGTGGGGTCCGGTGATAAGGACACCAGGATCTGATGATGGCATCTCAGGGAAATCGAGGGGAACTTTTGAAAATTGTATGGGCAACTAGTGTGTTTGTTCATGTTACCATAAGTACATTAAAGCGCTACTATTTCATGAAGATCTGGAGTCGATCTGATGAAGCCGAAAGACAGTCGAGGGAACTCCTCAACGATTTACTGCACTTATCTAGTGTTTGCGCTTGATTAATTTGTAGCGACGAGAACTTTACACTTACATGTTGAATTGAGCGCCATCTGGCGAGTAGTTTTTGAGTTATCTCTACTTATCAAGATTGAAGTCGGTTATTTTTTTGTAAAAAGCAATTATTTGCGATTTCAAAGTAGGTTCCTTAATGAAAGACTGCAAGTTTGTTAGATTGTCTGTCTGAAGAAATGGTTTTCCGGTTATGCGCACTTAACACTACACCCTATATAACAAAAGCTGGAGCCACCCCAATTATAAACACCAGGAATCGCCACTGCTACTTGAGAATTATTGATGAATAGATTATTGGGACCAATCACGTGACGTAACGAGCTCGGTTAGTACCAAATCATTACAAGCGTTATACAGAAATTGGCAAAATGTATAATGATTACACATTACAATTTCATTCATGCTTCCAGCAAGGAAATGCCCTTGGGAGCCGCTTACGAGAAAAAATTATTGAGCGAACATTTCCTTGCCTCTATACAGTCTATACTGATGTCGCAGAGCATACGAAATTGTCACTTTCCGCTAAAATTGACCTTATCACCTGTGCTCAAAGTTCAAATTTGCTTGTTTAGTTCCCGACGTCAATCTGAAAATTCGCATAGGCGAGGCGCTGGCATTTGTGTGCCATGCAATTATAATGAATTCTAGATCGTACGCGAAAGGAATATAGATGTAATTGTAATCTGTAATCACGATTGCATTTACCCATTTTTGTGGAGCTTAGTGTACCGTTAAACGTTAACACCCCGTCACGTCATCAGCATAAGCTGTCGCTAGTGGAGGGGTGGTGCGGGGGAGCGGCGGGGAAGCCACGTATACAGCAGCTGGGCGCGCTGCGCGTGCAGTGGTGCGCGCGTAACGAGCAGCCCGCCGCGCCGCCCGGGCCCGCCTTCCTGCCCGTCAGCCTCTACGAGTGCCCCGACGACTTCTCTACAGTCGAGTACTTTGATGTGAGTGATTAGATTGGGTTTTTTGTTGTTAGTTGTCGTTAGTGTTAGCGCAGGTTGCGGTCGTTGTAGGGTTGTGGCAAGCACGCAGAGTGGAGACAAGTTAGTGAATTTGTCTCCACTCCTTAGTTTACATTAATCAGGTACACAAAAGGATGAATTTGTCTACTCTGTATTTTATGTACGTTATCTTTGTAACGTTAACTTTGTACAGGGCGAGTCGATTTTTAGTTCTTTTTATATTCGAAAACTGATCCTTGTCGTGTCGCATTTTAAAAAGCGACATCTGATGAGTTGCCTTTGAATAACCACAAATAACCGTATTTTGATGGCTACAACCTTGCTGGTGCACTTAATTTGTTTGAAGTCGATTTTTTTCTTAAAATTTCTAGTTAAATTTTTCCCCGTCCCAGAACCTAACCTCAAAATGTGTGGGCCGCGTGCTGATCTACGCGGGCGTGATGTCGTCGACGGCGCGCGTGACGGGCGGCGGCGCGCTGGCGCACGGCGTGGCGGCGGCGGCGCGCGCGCAGACTGACGGCCGCGGCCGCGGCGGCAACGTGTGGTTGTCGCCGCGCGGGCAGGCCTGCATCTCCATACAGGTTACTGGTCGTTACTTGTATGTTAATAGGATTTTGCGTTAATTGGTCACCGACCACCAAAGAGGTTAATACTAGATTAAGTGAGTCATATGGCTGCCCATAAATTAAAACAGTCCCCGATTGGAAAAAGAAAAACGATAACTGTACTCTATCTTTCTCTATTAATATATCACTTTGCTAATGATCGAACGCTAGAAAAAGAAAGACGCTACCTTAAAATTTTGTCTCATCTTAATCGAGGTACACTTTAAAGCCTGACTTACCTCGTTGCCGAAAACCGCTGACGGCTGTGGCGTGTTGAAGCTTTTGGAAGCGACTCCGCCATCGGCGGCCGGAAGCCGCTTATTATAAACTGTTCTCTTCACACAAAGTTAGCCGCCGAATCGTGCGCAAAAAAATATTCTTCCATACTTCTAAACGTAAGCTTATTAACAACACATTAACATAGCGCGGTGTGTCGCTAATCGCTAACGTACTAACGTAGTGACGTGTGTCAGATCTGGCAGAAGGTGAGCCCGACACTGCCATTGGTTCAGCACGCGGCGGCGCTCGCGGCCGTGCGCGCCGTGCGCTCCGAGCCCGCCTACGAACACCTTGACATCAGGTCAGTGATTGTTATATACGCAGGCGAATGATATCTCAAGTCAGGCCTGCGTCTAGCTGTACGAGTTAAGGCCGCGAATACCGTTTTAGGTACATCCCGCCCCTCGCAACCTGATATTCGTTATGTATGAAACGTAAGATTTTATTTAAAATTAAATGTTAATTTTATTTATATATCGTGTATTTTGTTTGTCATGTATTTTCATTTTTAATATCTGGGTGTACAGCAAGGTACTATTCTTGGTCCGATACTGTATTTATTCGGTTGTGATGATTCTGGATAAAAAATTACATTGCAGCAAGTTTTTGTAGCGAAGTAATTATGATGATACGAAATAATAGACACGTTTCTAACAATATTGCATGTTATAATTCGATTTAAAATTCATATGCGAAAATAAAAAGATAAACATTGTTATAATTTCCTAATTTTCCTATTCCGTTTCAGAATAAAATGGCCAAACGACGTGTACTATGGACGGGATGTCAAAATTGGGGGAACCATCACCACTGCGAACTGTACAGGCGATGACGTCATCGTTGACGTAGGTTAGTGTGTGTTCGTTTGTTAATTAATAATAATAATAATAATAACGCTTCACACTCAAAGCCCCACACTAGGATTCCCTGTGTCGTGGGTGCCTTGGACAACACACAAGACAAGGACATACACCCAGACCGAGAACGGAAATTTAAACTCATCATTCAAATTGCCGCCTCGCTGGGAATCGAACCCAGGACCCTCGGAACAGCGATCGGCGTGTTAACCATTGCGCCATTCGGGTCGCCATTAAGTTGATATTATGTCCATTATTGGGTGCACAGTTAAATACCGCGATAGTTTGTTGGCAACTGTTAGTATTGTGTAACGCCATCTGTTATCACCATCGAGAACTAAGACTAAGTTGGGAGGGGAAAGTGCCCTCTACAGTCTGCTTTTTTTCGCTACGGACTAAATTGACATTAGCTGTGTTGCCACTTTTTTGCGAATCATTAATAGTGATGTGCCGGTCTCTACCGTAACTTTACGTAATTTACAATCTAGTATCGTTTTTCGGTTATAATAAAAAATGTGTATTTAAAATAATATGACCGACAGGCATACCTATATAATGTACCTTAACCTTGTTATTGCGTATTCTTCAACAAGAAGTCAATAATTGTCGTATTTACTTCGTGTAATACGTAATTAAAATTAATAAATATATTTTTTTATCTGTGATACTCCATAGTTACCATGATTTTTAAAAGATTCGTCTATTATCAAATAAAAATAAAATTATCTGATAAAAGTAAAAATTTACGATTCATAAAACCGGTATCGTAGTACAACACTACTATTAAAAAGCTGGTATCATTATTTCAAAAAATTACATTTGCATGACTGTGTCAATTTAGTCCGTAGCGAAAAAAACGGACTATAGTTTTGGTTTGCATTTTTGTGTGTGAAGTCTGCGCACTTACCAACGTGCACTTGGCCAACGTGGTGGACTATGGCCTTAACCTTCTCAATCTGAGAAAAGACTCTTACCCAGCAGTGTGACAGTTGTTTGCGATGATGATTACAATTAGTTTCTACTACTTCATTCCAGGCACAGGCGTGAACATCTCAAACAGCGTGCCCACGACGTGCATCAACGACATAATAACCGCGCACAACGCGCGGCACGGCACGGCGCTCGCGCCGCTGTCGGTGGAGCGCTACCTGGCGCGCTACTGCTCGCAGCTCGAGCGGATCCTGGACTACATACACTCGGACGGCGGGGTCGACGCCTTCCGGGAACAGTATTACCAGTATTGGTTGCATGAGTGAGTGTTTTGTTACTTTGGCAACTGTAAGCTTTTCCCTTCATACCATTGCTAAACTGCAATATAATTTCCAGCAACGAAGAGATCCGCGTGCTGCAAGAAGGCGCATCCAGTCCCGTAGCGGGCACCATCACAGGCATCGACGAGGCGGGCTGGCTGTTAGTACGCGCGGGCGGTAGGGAAATGAAGGTGGCGCCCGATGGCAACACCTTCGATATCATGGCTGGACTCATCGCGCCAAAACACTGACGAGTGCTTGACCATGCAGAGAGCGATAAACCCTCACCAGTGCGCTAGATCATAGGTAAACGGCGGCAAATACTGACTGTGGAGTGTGGTGTTATGAAGTTGGAGCTTGTGCACGTAGCTACGGAGTAAGGTATGCGGTTGACATGGATTGCATGAATAGTGCTTCATTGATATCTACAGATGTTGTATGTGTCAGACAAACAATATTCTTTCATACAATCTAAATACGTGTATTTTCATCTAGTGGAATGTGAAGATGCGTGTCAGCAAGGATTTTCAATTTTGATGTCACATGTCTGATATGCAACATGTCTATAGATATGAATGAAGCTAATCACGCAAATTCAAATTCAAATTCAAATATTTATTTCTTCGAAGTAGGTTTTTACAAACACTTATCGACACACACGCCAAGACCAAGACCCGAAAACAAACATTTATTTGTCATGTAAATGTCTGCCCTGACCGGTTATCGAATCGGCCAAGGCCACTTATGACTGGGTGTATCCTGATTAAGTACAACGAGATGTGAAATAGTGACAATTGGATGATCCCGTGTTAATAGTATGAGTGGTGATGGCTCTCAGTGATTTATTGTTAGAAATGATTTCTTTTATCTCCAATGTCTGCTTAGTGGATTACCTTCCAATTCCAAAAGTGTACCCAAAGTATTGCAGGCGGAACCATCTAAAAACGTCTAGAAGATGTAAGATCAAACGAGTATAACGTAGAGTTACGTAATTGCAAAATTTTAAAGTGTAACAGGTAATGTTACCATATATAGTGTATTGTTAATGAAGTAACAACGAAGGTTGTGACTAACGATTGCGGTACGTCGGCCTCACGTCACGATATTTTTAGTAAAGGACTATTTCGAAACTGAAATATAAGGTACATCATCGATAGCTAAGTAGCAATTCAAGAAAATCATTATGTTAACTAAATATGTATTATACGCATCGTAATAATGTTCCTCAATCACAACAAATATCATTAGATTCAGTGATTGAAGCTAATTGGCAGCGTTAAAGATTTTAGAACTTCAATTCATGAAGTAAAAAATAAATGTTTTTTCTTCTTCTATTGTGTTATCTTAAATTATCTTTGTGAATTGCATATTAAGTCAAGTGAAGTGATATTGCTACGACCAATTGCGACAATCACTGTATTTTAAAATATAATATTTCATGTGTTCATAGTTACCGAACTGATAATAACTTACCGAATTGTAACATAATTTATTATTATGTATTTGAATATATCATCAGTATAGTTGCATCCTTGAAAAAAGTCATTCACTAATAACTTTATACTTATCAAGGTAGACATAAAATACAAACTGAAATTACAACTATTTTACAATTGATGTTCTGAAAAGTTTTTAAGAGAAATGCATGAAAGTCTGACTCATAATAATTTGATAACAAATTATTAACACAATTAAATGTGAAATAATTGTATCGAGACTAGTTGTTATCATATCATTGACAGCCACAGCACTGCCAAAGTTGTTATAAATTATCTAATAAAACCAGTGTAAAATTAACTCAACTAGTACTCTAGAGTCTAGACCCTAGAGCGATAATGATGGATATAATTATTTACGGAATCAGCGCCAATATTTAAAAAATAAGCAAATAATTTTGGTCAATTAATATTTGTATGGTAACATACAGTAAATCAATTCCTACGAAATTATTCAACACCATGGTCGCTTATGCGCTGCTTGCGAGTGAGTTCAAATAGTATTAAAGTTGATCGAAAATATCAGTTATTATCATTATATAATATATTTATGATATATATCAGGTATAGAAACATGATAGTTCTTGTATTATTATGTAAGGTTTCTGTAGCTTGAAGTATTGAGTGGTCAGTGTAACAATCCACATAATGTAGCTGTAATATAAAACAGATACACTTATTTTTAAATTTAGCATAGCATATGTTTGGATAGCTAGTTTCTTTTAGAATCTCAAGATTGTTTTAGGATAGCTCAGTATAATGCCCATATGCTTCAAAGGGCAAAAAACGAGGCTAGATTTCAAGCTATAATAGCAGCTAATGTTAATAAGCTAGCAAGCTAGGAACTCTGGCTTCATGTATACATGGCTGGCTTCTTTTCTAGGCTAGTAAGCTAGAGAAAGTAAGTAGGACTTTCTGGGTCCTTAGCTTACTAAAACTAGCTTGCTATCCTAGCTTGAAAAACTAGCCTCGTATATGGTGGGCATAGCCGAATTATGACTTTGACGGTTAGCGATTATATTATCGAATACTTTTCCGACTCCGAGCCTGTTCTTTAGAAAGAACGTAGAGTAGGTGGTTAGCTCAATTTTATCTCAAAACTTAGTTTTTGTATCTATGAAGTAGTGTGTTCAGAAGTAGGCACAGACAGTCTACTTCATTCATTTTCTACTGTTATTTTTCTCAGAAATAAAGCTAGGCACAATATTCTGTGCAGTAAATCGACTTGATGTTACTAAACTCTGTTATACATATTATTATGTGTTGTTGTTGTAATAATGTATTTTTATGGCGGAAATAGAATTTATTTAGCAATGTTGTGATGTGATAGATCTCAACTAGAAGGGCTATTTTTCTACCATTAATTTGAGTTTTGTGGTAAAATGTGCCCGACTTTAATATTCATATGAAATAGACCCAAAGAGGGAATTGATATTTTAATAGCACTTGGAAAATACAGTTTGAATTTTCATAAAATGCTGTTATTCAGATATATTTACTTTTCCCCTGTTACATTATTCTGTCTTAATATTCTATTGTGATTATAATTAAATGTTGATGTTCAGAGAATTTAAAATTACAGATCCCTATAAATGAATAGTATTTATTATAATGATTAAGGATGCTCGCACATGACAAATATTTAAATAATAATTAAATGTTGAGTGATTTAGTTTTGACAGTGTACTTAATTTGTTAGTTAATGTGCCTAAAAATAAATTAAACTTATCTACACGAAGCGTCTATATCAATGTAAGCTTGTAGGGGAAGTGTAAAATAAATGTATTAGAACTAAGCTATACTATCATCTACAAATTCGTTGATCTATGTATAATGTTTCAAAATTTTTAAACTTTTCGCTCTTGTTGAATCTTTAAATAATTTTGTAGGTAGGATGTATTGTTAATTTATTATTTGAACGTGTAAGAATATGTGGTTATATCGAACCTTCACAATTTACTAGTCATCTTTTAACTGTTGTCCTGTGAGGTTTTGTTATGTACTGAATGGAGTTTAAATGTTATATAACTTATTGTTATTACAATTATTATTGTTGTTAATGCATGTCCTATAATAAATCATTTCTGAATAACGAATACGTTGTTTCTTTTCAAAACGATTAAATTGTCCGCTTCAAAATTTAAAAGTTTTTGTAAGCTGAAATTATTATGAACCTTAATATTAACGCTTTTAGCGCTCACTTTTATTTCATTAATATCGTCACAAGAGTGCGGGTCTTCGCAACATTTTTTCGTATACTTTCGCAACTGAGCAACATAACGTGCATTTAACATGCGCACGTATTTACTTATTTTTTACACTTATTAAACACGAAACACTTGTAGGTAATAGGGATATGTCCGGGTCAACAAAGTAAAACACTCATTAAATGCGTATCTTCTATTATTACCTCTTAAAAATACACGTAAATATCTTATCGCTAAAACTTATCGACTTATTACATAAAAGTACCGACTACATCGTCAATATCCATTTGGACACAAAAAATAATACCCTACTGATTACAATCGCTTAGGAGTATGAGATTATTCAAGTACCATAGGTATTACACAGTATTTGTAACTTTAAAAAATCTTGGGTTACTTAAATCTAAAATTACAATTTTATCGTTTGTATATTTTTATCGTTTTATATAGCTACAATATACTTTTTAAATAAGACCAAAACTAGTTGAATTTTAAATTTTTCAATACTTCCTATTGAGTCATTTGGAAAAGTACAAATAAGTTACAATTGTTACAATAACTGTAGATCTCAATACAATATCTAAACGTACAATACTTCTACTGCGATACTTCTGACAGCTGTCAAAAATAAAAGAAAATCTCTGCGTATATCTCTCATAACCTTTTAAAATTAAATACACTATCAGCACGTGTCATAAAAACTAAGAATGAAATTCGATCATTGTGGTCTAAAGATCGATCAGTAAATAAAATGTACAATTGCGCTTCTCGATGTGAAAACATTGTTACAAAGTATGTAACGAGGTATAGATGTAAATGTGCACTAGTCCGAGATGTAGCTTTATTCTTGCAGTGGTATTACTCGCACCAAACTTTACGACTT
Source organism: Hesperia comma (assembly GCA_905404135.1). Taxonomy (NCBI): domain Eukaryota; kingdom Metazoa; phylum Arthropoda; class Insecta; order Lepidoptera; family Hesperiidae; genus Hesperia; species Hesperia comma. The sequence continues at coordinate 7,226,191 of FR990034.1, forward strand.
ATTTGAATCTCATTCGGGTCATTCGGCTGTAACCTCTCTAATAACCTAACCTAGAAAATATGCAAATTAACGTTTTACACAACCTTCCACTTGTAATAACATCAAATGAAGAGCGCTGTGAGCGGAAGTTCGTTACGAGTAGTACCATCAACTCTATCCGCCGTTGTAACCAGCGGCCCCCTAGGCGTGGTAGGACTACGCACATGAAACAACCTGTTAACCGACAAACTTAAATGAAAGGATTCGATTATGATCTTTATGTCTTAGCTGTTACGGTTGAATTTCGATTTTATGCTTACTAAGTGTCTATTCCTGGTGGCGCGTAGGACGTCTTTCAATTATACAACCGTAATTACCAAGACATAAAGATCATAATTTAATGCTTTCGTTTAAGTTTGTCGGTTCTCAAGTTGTAATGTGCGCAGAACTTTACCAGCAATTCTATCCAGCGTTGTAACCAGCGGCACTAGTCGTGCGAGTAACAGCTTCAACTATATCAGGTGTTTTTCCCAAAGTGTCCCTATACCATCAATTCTATCCGGGCCTGTTCCCAGCGGAACCCTATGCGTGGTGCGGCGCGGGCGGCGCGGGCTCGGCGGGCGCCTGCTCGGCCGCGGGCACGCCGGGCGCCGCTACGCCGCTCTCCGCTTGCAGTCTGCAATACACGCTTATTATTACATCTGATTAGCGAAGATATAATTGATTTGTGTTTACGAACGATTTTGAAAGCGGGCACTGTGCGATTTGTCTTTTCGGATGATTTTGAAATACAAGGTGTCGATTCTGCTAGTTAATAAATGTTTCAATGGCATCTCGTATGGTTAGTTTGACACATCACCATCATCATTATTCATTTCCGAATTTGTTTTGACTACCTACTCTATGTTGATTGACACGATTTTGCATTTTATGCTCATATTATCACTATGCAAATGTGAAATGTATGTATGTGTACCTCTGGTGCGCCTGGTGTCTGGCGCGGAACTCAGCGGCCTTGAGCTGCTCCAGGTGGAACTGCTGCCGCTCCTGGATCAGCTGCTGCCGCTGGTACTCCAGCCCTGCCCGACAGGAAACACAACAACAATTATGTTATTATTATATAACCGATATACTCGCTATATGTACAAGTCTGCGCACATTACAGCAACGCGACAACCCACAAACTCAAAAGAAAACATTCAATCATGATCTTTATGTCTTGGCTGTTACAAGTGTAGAATGGAAATTGAACCGTAACAACTAAAATATAAAGATCTTAATCCAATCCTTTCATTTAAGTTTGTCGGTTATCAGGTTGTTACAAGTGCGGAGCAGTCCTTACTCCATTTGAACTCGACCTGGAATTCGCACAAATACCAACGTTTCGCAAATGCAATTAAGGTATATTAAATTTAAGATTGACGGCGTTATCTAAAACTGTCCTCAGTAAATTTTTCTGACAAGCTAAATTGAACTGTGAGCACAGGACGTAATAAGTTTAGTTTTGGCGGAGAGCGGCAATTATGATTATATATATATATATATATATATATATATATATATATATATGTCGGGAATAGTTAATCCATGTTATTCGTTTGGTGCTATTTAATCTGCGGTAGGCGCGGATCTATGGCGGAATCGAGACTCTATGGCGCGGTTGATCGGTCATTAGAAAAAGAACAATGAAAAGAAATGAAGGTTGGGTTCGTGATCGTAAAGATTCCTTATTAATTGTAATGCCGTGAATCTCAAAGAGTTAAATATCGCGTGACCGCGGGTGCGAGTGGTTAAAATCAATATCGTAACATCGCGAAGTAAATCCAATCAATACCAAAGCAAACCAAACCGAGTATTCATATTGAGCCAAAGAGAGATCATTGAATAAAGCAATTGGTTACGTGATGGCTCAATCCTGTGTTTCATTTGATAAACCAACACTTCCCACGATGCCCACACGATAAGATCATCTAGAAATCAGTCAGGATGCCGATATCCGAAGCGGGATCGGTGTTGGTTTAAACAGAGAGGAGAACGATGATAAAGGACATAGCTATTGGCGTATTTTGTCTCTACAGCAAAACAGATACCTAAACTATCCAAACAAAAAAAAATTTTGAAAGGCATTGAATGGCATGTTGCAGCGGGAACTAAGAGGTGTTACACAATGGAAATGCAGATACGTATTATCATTGAATCATCCATAATTATAATTGATTTCAACAGCATAAAACTAACGTCATATTTAGTCTTTCAGCTATGTAAAAAAATGTGATAATAATCAACGAAGCTACAACCCAGCAAATTTTGAAAAGGAGCAGTGTCAGAGCCGTTTGTAGCGAGGGTGGCTATTCCGCTACACAGTAACGTACTGCGGAGCTACTGCCGTTGCAAGCGCCGTGCGCCGCGCTGAATGCAGGCAACCTGCATGGACGTGCTCTACAGAACCAATAACACATAACGCGGTCAGTCGGTAACAGTTTTGTTTCTAGATTCTGGTGCCGATTGCTTTTAAAGTTCTGAATATTGCTAAATAACTGTCGTGTGATCTTTATAACACCTACATTGTGAGGAGACCTGAACATCTTAGATTTCTTTTCTTAAAATGTTTCCAAGGATGTGTGAAATCTATCAATTCACTAAGGTACAGACCATAGTCCATCGGTCTGTGTCCCTCACACGGTGACAGGAGACTAGAAATTGGCAGGGATGGTTATGAGCAGCGAAATAAAAGAACAGAACATTTAAAATATCAATTCATTGTAAGATTGTTCAAAAAAATAAAGAATATCCCAATGATCTTATTGTAGGTAGATACTCCCTGGTGTTTCTTGAATTTGTACAGTGGTATTATGGGTCTGAAGCCTGATGGATAAGCCTTTACTTCTCCACGGTCGGGCGTAGGCCTTCCCTAACTGGCGTTACTCTGACCGATCCTGAGCCCTCTGAATCCAGCGAATGCTTCAGGTCGTCAGTCCGCCTGGTCGGGGACTCCTTTTTATTCTATTTACATTATGACTTAACTTAAGATATTGTTTTCCGGTTTCTTCAGCAATAATAGAAATAAAATTGTGTATTTTAGATCCATAATTTTATTATGAAAGTGACGTGACAGATAACTTTGACTATATAGACAATGACATTTGAATGTAGTTTATTTAAAAGAACGATATTCACAATTTGAATGACAGTATGTTACAAAAAGGTTTAGATGTACGTCAGACGACTTATGTGGTGAAGTGGCTGCAATATCGGATTGTCGTTAGTAGGTTCTAGGTTCGATTCTTGGAACGTGAGAATTTGAATGATTTTAAATTTGTTCCCGTCGTTGTGCGTATGTGTGTTTATTGACTTTGGCATCGGCTCTATGGAAGAAGCCAAAATAATAAGATTCATATTTTAGAGGTTCGGTAATATTACATTAACATTGGATGCAATGATACACATCAGATAGGATATCGTCATTCGAATAAGATACTGTTCAATTAAATGATTAGAAGAATGTTGAAGGATTAAATTGTTGTAAAGCCAAATTTAACGGAGGATACCTATAATTTCATTAATACCTCTACCTGTAATGTTCCATTATATGTGACGGTTGTTGATTCATGACTTCAATCAGCTGTTACTGTAGAGAATTTCCGTTGCAGAAATTTGAAAGCAATAGGCATTTGTTAGTAGTCCGACATTTCTTTATTAATGTGGAATGTTTTTATAAGAACCGTTTAGTTGAAAAGTTAGAGTTAACTTCTGTTTACCGCACAACACGATTATCAACCCAGATTCCACCACCACCTGGATACTTGGTGATCACTTACCATCATCTGTTATTTCTTGAGTAAATTAAAAAAATATAGCGAACGCTTATGAATTTAATTTAAATGTGTTCACGAAGATTAGTCTTCTCGGGTGCGTAACTTTGTCTTAACCGTCAGTATAATCATTGGTTTGTTTGTATTTGTTGTGAAGCATGTCTGTCTAGTAACCTCCCTCTTGCTTGAGTCTGCTGTCGAACAATTTGAAGGGTTCCTGTAGGAACATAAAATGTCAATCATTTCCTTTTCTGTCTTTTGTCTTTCTTTGTCCAGAAGTGAAGCTGATGAAAAAATACAAAGATTCTGGCTACATCGCAATCGGGTTCGAACGGACACCGTCGCAGGCAGCGGAGAAAGAGTATGGCGAGAGCTGAGCGGTGGTGCGGATGTCTGCGTTGTCCCAAGGCGACCGGGCAACCAAGCGGGTTTGGAGCACAATGAGCACTTAAAGATGGTTTGGTTGAACTTGCTTATAATTCTGGTAACGAGTATTCAGTACGAGACAGATGTTATGTTCAGTAAAGAATAATCACTCTAATGTTGTTACACATTTACCAACTTATGACAAAATAGGTCATCAAATTTTTAATGACTATTAATATTACAGCGATTTAATTTACAAACAAAGTTCTTGGCTTAAATTCTAATTTGAAATGTCACTACTGACAGGATGGATATAAATAAAGAAATATGCTGCAATTATTGAACTGTATTTCCAAAATTTTGAGAGCGGGTTGTTAAACATTTTGACTTTGCGTAGAAAATTCATAAGTTAGCACACGATTGCTTATTGAAGTTTTCAGGAGTCATGTACCAGTCGAAGAGGATATTGATAATAATAAAAATTAGATATGAAATGTAAGGAGGGAAATTGTATCACAGGCTCTTTCGGTTTTAGAGAAGGGTTTTAGATCTTTCTTTCCGCACGGATGGAGGGAGAAAGCTGCCCATCGGTTTGCTTCTTTCGTTCCACACGGATGGAAGGGGAAGCTGATCATGGGTTTGGATCTTTCTATCCGCAAAGGTGGAAAAAGAGAGCTTCCCAGTTGTGTTTGAAAGAAAGAAAGAAGAAAGAAAATACATTTATTTCATCAAAATATGTGACAAAAAAAAAGGAAAAAAAGAAAAAAAAAGAGGAAGAAGAGAAAAAAAAGGAAAAAAAGAGAAAAAAAAAGAGAAAAAAAGAGAAAAAAAAAGAGAAAAAAAAGGAAAAAAAGAGAGAAAAAAAAGAGAGACAGTGTTGAGAGATGGGCTTGGTTCTTTCGTTCCAGAGGACTGGAAAGAGAAAGCTTGCCGTAGGTATGGTTCTTTCGTTCCACAAGGGTGGAAAGAGAAAGCTTACCTTGTTGTAGAGTTGTAAAGGCCAAGAGAGAGCCTTGGCGTTAAAGGGGTTAATTTGAAGGCGTTGAGAAATTTTCTTGTTTTACGACTTTGGTACATGGCTCAGGTTAAAATGATACTGGTATTTCGAATGAGAATGACTTTATAATAGGTCAGGAAGGGCCGAGCGTAAAGAGATACTCGCGTGTGTATTTGGTTGTTACAGGTAATCTTCAAAGCCTAATACGTGTTCCGCTGGTAGGGCGAGGACGGATCACGGGAAGATGCCGAAACGCATACGGTTTTATCGCGATGACGTACCGAGTAAAAGTTAAAACAAATCGCGCAAATAATAAATTGGTAATTTTGTTCTAAATAAGTGTTGTTATGTTATGGAGTTTCTTCTCACTCGCTTCTTCTCCATAGCGACACTAGCGAAGCGAGTGGTAGTTTACGGTAGTCAGGGTTAAAAAATGCAACATAAAGTTTTTGAAATCCACTCGCAGCAGTAGCAGCAATAGTCATTTTTGATGTTAAAGATTTTGAGTTTTGTTTTGATTTGAAGTAATTGAAAATCGCGGATCGAGCAATTGTGATGGCGATGATATCGGAATGGAGCATCACCCAGGGACGGGTGACTGTCAGCGATGGCCGTGTCGGGAATAGTTAATCCATGTTATTCGTTTGGTGCTATTTAATCTGCGGTAGGCGCGGATCTATGGCGGAATCGAGACTCTATGGCGCGGTTGATCGGTCATTAGAAAAAGAACAATGAAAAGAAATGAAGGTTGGGTTCGTGATCGTAAAGATTCCTTATTAATGGTAATGCCGTGAATCTAAAAGAGTTAAATATCGCGTGACCGCGTGTGCGAGTGGTTAAAATCAATATCGTAACATCGCGAAGTAAATCCAATCAATACCAAAGCAAACCAAACCGAGTATTCATATTGAGCCAAAGAGAGATCATTGAATAAAGCAGTTGGTTACTTGATGGCTCAATCCTGTGTTTCATTTGATATCCTGAGTTGACGTCCTGACGAGAGAAGCCCATATTGCATAGTTTAACCAACACTTCCCACGATGCCCACACGAGAAGATCATTTAGAAATCAGTCAGGATGCCGATATATATATATATACTCGATGACTCAACTACAGGGATGATGTGTGTTTGAGTTTTTCTACCCGATAATGACGAAGCTAAAAGGAAGGTTATAATTTCAGCACTTATTTATACTTACTTTCATGTTTAACTTGAGTGATTGCAGTGTCATGTTTAATAATCTGCAGCTTCTTGTTTCGGCAACTTATACTAGGATAAAAAAACCTAAAACCTACACAAAACGCACATATGAAACCCACCCAACCACAAAAAACAACCCACCTTCCCTCTCCCGTTCCATGGTAGCCTCGAGCTCCTCGAAGTGCCGTAGCTTGATCTCGAGCTTCTTCATCTGAGTTTCAACCAACAACGCGACCAGCGACTTGATCTTGCGCTCCTCGACCCCGGCGAGGTGCTTCGCCTTCACCGCGGCCGCCGCCAGCGCCGCCGCCGCCGCCGACTGCAGCTTCGCGTCTACTACCGCTGGGCCCTCTGGTGGATGACGAGGAGGTTATCAGCATATAATAGTAATAACACGGGGAATCTGTGTCTAATGTGATAACAAATGTTGTCAATTATTTTCAAATTTTAGAAAGGATTCAGACGCCACATGATTTCCATACAAAACAAGCTTAAATATTGTAAAAACAAAAAACCCAACTGGAGGTCCGACCGCCGAGTTATGTCTCATGACTGTCAATGTAAACAAAACAGTTCAAAAGACAAATCAAATCCATTTATTGTGGAATACAGGTTATATATTGTATAGGTATTACAAACATTTAAATCCAGTTCCTCTATATTCCCGCCACGTATGGGCATACAATATGTCAGTCAATTACTTCTTACATTTATTAAATTAAATACATTCGTCAAAATTATAATAATAAAATTAATATTAATTAACAATTCCTTAACCCTAATAAAATAAAATAAATAGTGTCATATTAAATTTAATTGTATAAAATTTCAAGTCCTCTGAATTATTTTATTCTATTTTATCTGTCAAAAAGTCATTAATGTGGTAGTAGCATTTGTCGATTAAAAAATGCATAAGCCTAATTTTAAATAATCCTAAATCATCGGTGGTGCGGATGAACTTTGGCAGGTTATTATAAATTGTAGGTACTTTACCAACCACACTTTTTTTACAAAGATGGGTTTTACATGTTATCATTTTTAATTTATCTTTTCTTCGAGCTCCTGAACTAAATTCAAATAAATCCGTATTATTTTTTACAAATATACCACATTCTAATATGTACAGGCTTGGTAGAGTCAGTATTTTAAGTTCCCTAAACATTGTTCTACAGGAGTCTCTTTGTTTTAGATTGCATATAGAGCGCAAACACTTCTTTTGAGCTTTGAAGGCCTGTTCTTTACCGTTAGAGTTTCCCCAGAATATTACACCGTATCTAAGGACTGATGAAACGCATCCGTTTACAGTTTTTCTTAAAACTCGGAGAGCATAGGATAACGTACTTATTTTTTTACATATATGATCTACGTGTGACTTCCTATGTAAATATATATAAATATGTAAAGTCCCAAAAATTTTTTTGTATCTGTTTCCTCTATTTTTTGTCCTAAGTAGTTAATATTAAGTCCTGCCATGGTACATTTTTGCTGTCTAAAATCTTCGTTTTATCAATATTTATTTTTAAGTTATTATTGTTGAGCCATTGAATTATGTCTTTTTCGAATTATTAATGTCACACTCTAACTGACTAAAATTAATGTTATTATAAAGTACAGTGCTGTCATCTGCAAACAATATCATGTGATTTTGGCTTACTGTTGGTAAATCGTTAATATAAATAATAAATAATAATGGACCTAAAACACTTCCTTGTGGAACACCGAATTTAATTTTTCTCAAGTCAGACTCATAGGTTACTCTACATTTAGTTTTATTGCATATTTTATTTAAGACATGCATAAATGAGCGTGTACTCGCTGGCGATGTGAACAGTCAGCAAGTACTTGCTCGTATATGCATCTCTTTCGTAATATATGCAATAGTCCGTAGCAACTTACTGTTCGCCGGCGGTGCCTAATATTCCACACGACATAATATTATGTCAATATTGTTTTTTGTACATACAAAGCACATAAAAAACTTCAATCTGTAACAGTGACGTCACACTCTTATAGATTGTAACGTCACAATGTATAAGAGTGTGACGTCACAATCTATCAGTTACAGTGTGACGTCATCACGGGTCCTCACCGGGCGCAGACTCCCCGTCATCCTTGTGCTCCTTATCGTCAGCCGGCCCGGGCGCGGGCGCGGGCTCGCCCGGCTCGTCCTTCACCTTCACCTCGCCCTCCTCCACCTCCATGGCTTCTGATTTCACATCCGGGGCGCCCTCCTTCTTCTCTGTACCGACACAATGAAATATCATTCTAGTTTAAATTTTTTCGAAGAGATTCTTGTCAACCTTCCTTTTTTGAATTAAGAAAACTTGGAAACAAGCAGAGATAGGCAAAATTCAATCATCACCACAGATTACCATGAGACAATATATTTATATGGAGCAATTTGTAATTTTGATTACGACGACGATTACATCTGAAGGCACGGAAGTGCCCCCGCCAAGAAAGTTCCGACTACATTTTCTCAAAAGGTCCGTATATTCAGACCTCCACATGTCATGATAATCTGTAATAACGTAATATTGTTCCTGGAAGGTGTTGTATCGTGGTATTACCGGCGGGCCGCTCGGGCGCGGTGCCGGCGATGCCCGTGGCCGCCAGCGCGGCGGCCGGCCCGTGCGCGCCCGCCGCCTTCACGTGCGCCTCCATCATCGCCGCCGGCACCTCGTCCTGATCACACACACACACGGTTGGTTTGTTGACTTGTTGAATATGCTTTTATTTTATATGTAGATTACATCATGTTAGACATAAAATTAAACACTTTTAATTTGAAATAATATGTACTTTCAAAAAGGAATACTTTTAAAAACAGCCCCATCAAAAAAAACGCAGACTACTAATTTCTTCTCTTACTTCTCTCTCTCTCTCTCTCGGCGTAAGGTAAAATTTGTTACAACACTAATTTTGGTCGTAACAAATTATGGTTTTCGGGCAACGATTTGCAACTTTTAGTTATGAATTTAAGGTTGAAATTGCAGCAGCATATATTTCAAGCAAAATATACATAATCACAAGTATACCGCTTTTGTTGCGACTACTAGTATGAGTGTGAATTACGTTACTATATCATTAAATAGATGACTTCAATCCATTAAAGGCTAAAGTACCTTACAGTCACAATGAAACACTGGTGATGATTGAACTCAAGAACAGTTTCTGAGTTTACACGAAATTATTCTTGCCAGCTACACAGAACCCAAAAGACTACGTTATGGTACCAGTCGCACAAAAGTCAAAAACATCACACCGCTGCACCGCGGACCAGCCGCGGACCAACAAACCCCGACCCACTAACCTTGATAGCAGCGAACTCATCCATGGCGGCGCGCGTGGCCTTGGACGCGATGCGCGGGTCCACCACCGAGGCCAGGAACGCCACCGTGCTCATCACCGGGTTGCCCGCCTTGCTGAACGGGATCGGCTGGTACGCGAGTGGGCCCAGCACTCCGCCTGCGGATATCATGAAATAATATTAGTAACTAACTTTTTACAAAAAATAACAGACTTCAAAAACGATAACTCAAAAACTTCCCTTCAAATAACCCTAGAGATAACTCAAAAACTACCCTATGGATGTCCCTCAAATGTTTACGGAATCAGACAATAAGTACAAAATTCCCAATAAAAAAAGAATTTAAAAAATCGGTTCATCCAGTGCTAAGTTATGAGGTAAGACACCAAAAAAATGCAATCGAATTGAGAACCTCCTTTTTTTGAAGACGGTTAACAACAATATTGGTTCATCTGTTTAGGAGCTATTATACAACACAGCCAGTGTTGAGTGCTGTGCGTTAAAATATCCTGTGTTACACAGGGTATTTTAACTGCTCAGTCTCATTGCCACTGCCACTCACTTTTCAAATCGTCCATGAAATGATTTTCTGGATTATTAGCAGGGCTACACGTTATATCGTCGCTCCTCGGTGTTTTACATGAAAAAGTCGTCGCGGTGCAGAATAATGAACACCTACATTAAACATATTACCGTTGGGCGCGTCCTGCAGATACGGATCCTCGATAGGCAGCCGTAGGAAGTGCAGGATACACTCGTCGTGCGTCCGCGAGCCGACGTGCGCCGCGACGCGGTTCCAGTCGTCGCGGTGCAGTTCCAGCGCCTCCAGCAGCAGCAGCGTCTCCTGCTCGGTCCACTCGCGCCCGCGCGCGCCACCGCGGTACTGGACAGGAAACACGACCGTATTGTAAGGGCGTTAGAAACTGTATGCGCTTGCGTGCAAAAGCATTATATACAGTAAGGTCATTATAACTCGGCCGCTCTGAATATACGAATGGCTGCGCAGATGTCGACTTTAAGGCCAAAATGGGGTTAAAGTTTAGTATCCGGTAGCAGGGGGAGAGCGGGGGAGAGTGGGGGTGGGGGGTAGGGGCTTCGATGCTGATTACAACGATACCACTCGCAGCTCTCGGCGACGCACCGTTTTCGAGAAAATTGAGAAAAACTATTCTAACCTCAAAGTACCAAATACGCCATATTAACCCGAAAAAATTTGCTTGAACTGTCAAAAACCTTATGAGCTGCCTGCTCTAATACCGCTAATTCGTGAGTTGTTTGACATATTAGGCCTATGTCACTGTTTTCGACGGAACCCCACTTCGCGGGGTTCCTTTTTTCCGCGTGAATATTTACAGATAACCTTAACCTAACCCATCTGTGTATTTTCTATGCATCTGTCCCAGTTTGTTTGTCATATTAGGCCTCTGTCACTATTGTCGATGGAACCCCGTTCTGGGGGTTCCTATTTTCCGCGTAAATAATTAACCCGACCCATCTATGTATTTTCTATACATCTGTCCACCATTTTGTTTGTCATATTAGGCCTCTATCACTATTGTCGACGGAACCCCGCTTCGCGGGGTTCCTTTTTTTCGCGTAAATAATTACAGCTAACCTTAACCTAACCCATCTGTCCACCAGTTTAGATGTATGTTATTTTTTACTGGCGGGGGGCTTTGCCCCCCGAGCCCCCCCTACGGGGGGCCTGCGGCCCCCCCGTCCCCCCGCTTCTCCGTCCCTGTCCAACCGCTTTTTGAAGTTGGGTTCTTAAAATGAACTATCATAATAATTATCAATAAGGTTTTTGACAGTTCAAGCAAATTTTTTCGGGTTAATATGGCGTATTTGGTACTTTAAGGTTAGAATAGTTTTTCTCAATTTTCTCGAAAACGGTGCGTCGCCGAGAGCTGCGAGAGGTATCGTTGTAATCAGCATCGAAGCCCCTACCCCCCACCCCCACTCTCCCCCCTCTTCCCGTGCTACCGGATACTAAACCCAAGCCCAAAATGGTGGTAGGAGATGGGGAGTGCGGGCGGTAGAATAGGTACGCTAATACGAAGTAGCGCATCACAAAACACTGTCATGGCCGCCGTGTTTTGATTGGTCAGTTACTGTACCTGCGCAGACATCTCGGAAAAAGAAATTCAGAGCGGCCGAGTTATACCGACCTTACTTACTATACATGCAACTCGTAGCTAGTCATACCTGATCCATCTTGAGCCCCGGCGCAGTACCGAGCTCGAGCGCGGGCTCGGGCTTGACTGCGGGCTCGGTCTTGACGGCGCCCGCCTCCGTGCCGTTCGGCAGCCCCGCCTCCACCTTGGGTACCGCCGCGTTCTCTGCTGTGGAGTTATTGAAGGTGAGGGTCACAGCTACATCTGATACTGTGCTGAAGTGGTCTACATAATTATGTTAAAGTCGTACATTTGAGAAATATTCGACATTCAGTTTATTCATAACTTCGGGACGTATTCGACATTTAGTTCATTCACATACGGATACGTGTTGAACATTCAGTTCATTCATACATTCTGGACGTATTCAACATTCAACCCATTCATTTATTCGGGACGTATTGTTAATTCAGTTCATGCATACATTCGACATTTATTTAATCCATACACATTCAGCCTACTCATACATGTTATTAATTCAGTCCGTCCATACACCACTATCCATAGTCATACCTGGCCGGGGCTGCGTGGGGCGCGCCTGCAGCGGCTGCAGGCCCGAGGGCGTGTCGGACAGCACGTGGAAGTGCGACGTGGGCGGCGGGCCCATCGCTGTTGGTCGCGACTCCGTCTCCAACTGGTGGCAGGGAGTATGTTGATATTAGCATTTGCCAACTTTGTTTTAGATTAGATAAAAGATGCATGAAGTGGTACATTATTGTACGCCATGTCCTTGCCGTGTGTTAATGGCACCCACGGCACAGGGAATCCTGTTATAGAGCGATGATCTCCCTCTAACTGACAGCGCTAGCTGTATTTCGGAAAAACGCATTAAAATAATAACCTAAGATTTTCACAAGTTAAACAATTTCAATATTAGATAGTTCTACGCAGGTTATTTTAACTCATCAATTCTGTCGGGCGTGCCAAGACGCACACGGTTTTTTAACAATTTTACCGACCTGGTAGTTGACGAGCCCCCACTGCTCGAGGAAGCCGTGCACGCGCATGATGGCGCACACGTCGCCCGCCAGGTTGCGGCGGCACGCCGTGCTCGTCAGGTACTCCGTCGGGTTCAGCCGGTATGTGTCAATCATGAAGTTCCTGCGCACACACATTCATTGCGTGAATAGCTGTCACAATTTGATAGGATGTTGTCAGCAGCTAATGGATGTCAGTAATGTCAAAAGCTACATCGACATGTTGCTTGCTCAAGAAAGTAGAGGACTATTGTTAAATAAATAAGGTATTTGTTGTTGCGCCCTTTGGTGTTTGGTTTGAAATAATGTCGTTTATAATAAGGCTATGGGTTCATCGTAAGTCATTGTAACGATACCGTACCGATTAGAGTTTTATGGCGATGACGTATGGTGTGAAAGTAAAAAGAAATCGCGCAAATAATGAATTGGTAATTTTGTTCTAAACAAGTGTTATGGAGTTTGTTCCGCTTGCTTCTTCTCCATAGCTACACTAGGAAGCACTGGTGGATTACAATAGATTTGTGGTTATTCTATAATCTGTGGAGCTCGGGGCTCGCGCGGGAGATCGCTCAAAGGATTTATGAAGAAAATAATGTTCAACGCGGAGATCTTGTAAAAGTTCTTTACAAGTTGAAAAGCCGTGAATTAAAGCGATAAAGTCGATATCGCGTACGCGAAGTAAATGAAATATATATCAAAGCACCAAATCAAACCTAAACAGAGCCATATCTACGTGAGCATTGAATAAAGCAGTTGGCCGTGTGTTTGGCTCTGAACCCTGTTTTTCATGTGACATCCTGAGCTGACGTTTTTTAAAGAAGCCCACATTGCATAGTTTGACAAGATACCTACTTGGAAGGAAAGTACACATTGTACAGAGTAAAATGGAATGATAATCATGCAAATGAACACCCGCTCGACTACCTGACTCGTCAAATATGTAGATAATAACAACAACAATTTATTAGCACCTAATAAATTTTAATAGTAAGAGACCATGAAAGGAAATCATTACACATTACTAACCTGTACGCAAGATATATTTCTGGAGTTTTAGACTTGTTCTTCCCGTTGAAGAATTCTGGCAGCGCCCGCTTTTCGATAGTATGTATGGAGTTGTAGTCGAACCAGGCTGAATAGGATGGCACCACGATATGATGCGTCTGATCAGTGACATTGTCTTCCAGCTCTTCTTTAGTTAACATTTCCTGCAAATCATACCAACATAAGCGGTAATACTAACACAGACAAGTTATTCCAATCTTTCATGAGGGTCACTGCTCTCCAATGCCTAATTTACATTTTACAGTCAAACAAAAACAATTAAGCCATATTACCTGCGTGTTAGAGTCGCTGTGTTTCCCCTGCGAGTCATCATGCGCCCCCGGCACGCATAGTGAATGATGAGGTCATTGTCCTCCACTGACAATTCTACAGTCATACAAAAACAACCCTTGTTACCTGCGTGTTAGAGTCGCTGTGTTTCCCCTGCGAGTCGTCGTGCGCGTCCATGGCGGGCGCGGGCGTGCTGGGCGCCTCGGGCGCCGGCGGCTCTGCCGGCGGCGCGGGGGGCGGTGCTGTCGCTGCGGGGGGCGCGGCTGGGGAGGGAGAGAAATGTTATACGCCCTTATTGACAATTGACTATTATGTTCTTGGTTTGTATATTTTTATGTCCTATGAACACTGTTAGACATAGACTTACCCTAACTTGTCCCACTCTGAGGGATACTAAGCGTTCTTAATCCAGCTGATGCTTACTGTCTTTTTCAGGTCGTGAGCCCTTCAGGTTGAAGGGCGTGCAGTGCTATTATTTCGGAGACTATGATTGTCTAGTTTTGTCTCGATACCGTTTTTATTTAGCTTTGGTTTGGTCCAAAAATATAATGGGTATTCATATAATGAATATCTTACGTTCAGCGGATCGTTCGGGCTCAGGCGTGGGCGCGACGTCGGTGTTGTCTCGGGACGCGTTGTCCTCCTCATCTTCGACGTCGTTGTCACGCCGCTTTGTCATGCGACTGGAAATTACGATTTCTAATTATGTTGGTGTTAATAAACACAAGGTGTCAAGAATATCTGTAGACAACGCTGGAAATACATAGAACGATACATCATTATTTTTTTAAATAATTTATAATTTATTTTATCTAAGGTTACTCCACTTCAAAACACAAATACCCTATCCATAAAATAAAAATAAAATTAAAAATAAAACAATAAGAGTTAAAACCCCTGTCTAATAACCAGTCGTACCTCTTCCGCTTGCCGTGTTTCTGCGGCGGCGGCGAGGGCGAGCGCTTCCGCTTGCCCTTCTTGCCCTTGCCGGCCGGCTCCGCGCCCGGGATCAGGTCGTCCACCGACAGCCGCAGCTTGTGCACCTGGAGGCAATACATGTTACTAATACAATTATTGTTCTTTTCATCCCACCTATTCGAAAAAGACTACTCTAAAATCGTTCACTTCGCTCTGGATACAAAAGAGCGTCCTCGCTATAAAAATGTTACTTTGCACCCTTGTTATACAATCTACTATTATTGCGTTTGGATACAATAAAATAAGCACCTACCTATAATGGAAAGAAATTGCTCAAAAGTCTTATCGCCGAGTAACGATCTGTTATGGGTAGGTATAAAAAGTAGCACAAATAATATAACAATATATACTTTATTAATTTCTAATTTGTACTTTGATAAAGAAACATATGCGTAACTTACAACTCCCTGTTCAAAACAAGAAAGTTTAAAGCGCTAGACTACCATTAAATGCTAACTAACTTAACGTTCTCCGACTAAATCATGATCAAAATCATTTCTTAACACTAACTTACAACCAAATTGTAACATCAGGCTTGAAACCGCGCTAAACAGCGTGCAAAAACTAATCAAAAAAATAGTCAATTAATGATTCCAGCTATATAATTATACTCTTACTGGCACATTACCTACATCACACCAAACTCCTACCTTCTTCTTCCCATTAGCATCGACCTCGTAGTCCTCCTCGTTCATCCACTCGTTGTACTGCGGCAGGTCGAGCGCCCAGGCGGCCGCCACGCGCCACGGCTCCGCGCGCGCGCACTCCCACGACACTGTCTCTGGCGCCTCCACCTGATGACACAATCGTATAATGTCACTCTGCTGTTGAACTCGTGTGCATAGATCTCGAGAGAAATCTTAAATGTTACTTCCACATAATATATAACCGTGATCTAGGACAACTGATTACAGCATTACCGACACTTGGGTGAGTCACAAACATAATTTTTTACAATCATCAATCCATTCATCAGCCTTTCTGCGTCCAGTGTTGGATATAAGTCTCCCCTAATTTGCGCCACTCTGACTGGTTCTAAACCTTCTAAAGCCAGCGAATGTCCGCTGTCTTCTTCAGGTCTGACGACCTGGTGAACTGACGTTCACCTGGTCGGTTGGCGTCCTACGCTCCCTTTTTCGAGACGGGGCGTCCATTCAACATTTCTTCCTCAACGATAAAATTGGTCCTTCGAACTATATGCTATATTTTTTTAATGATTTAGAAGTTAATAAGACATAAGCTAGTACCGGCAAGTCAGCCTGCGCCCAGGTGTCGTGGCTGTCGGGCAGGTAGTACCAGTGCACGAGCGTGTAGGGCCCGCGGCGGAACACCGGCCGCGCGTACTCCTCCTCCAGCGGGTCCACCGACGGGTAGATTATGTGCGTCGCGTCCTCTTCGTCCTCTGCACCGCATAACAACAGTGTTAGTAGACACTCGTGATAATAATCGATCTTAGTTAAATTGGATGTTATTAAGGGTCGAGAGCACCATATACTCGGATTTTTAATTAAACGGAGTAAACTGACACATCGAAATGTCATTTCTTTAAATAATATTGCCAACTTTCAAATCATAGTAATTGTCTTTAGTTCTTAAAAACGATATAACTGATAATAATACCGGTAATAAACGATATTATAAATTGAAATTTAAAATAAACTCTTGCAAAACTAATAGTATCAATTTGTGGTCATTCTCTTCCTTACTTCCGATAGATTTTTAATTAATTTAGTGGATAGTGAAGATGATTTTACCAATAGAGAACAAATTTCTACTGAAATATGTTTTTTCTCTATATTATAAATCTTGCGATATTATTATTACTTACCGAATAGTAATATTATGTTTAGAGCGGTAACTACGAGTCTTTTGAAAATTTGAAATTAACATAATAATTAATTATTAAACTGAATTAAATAAGTTGAATAACGAGATATTTTTGCCCAAGCACTATTTTTATTTCATTAAAAAGTGGCAACACTCGAAATGTCATTTAACTCCGTTTAATTAAAAATCCGAGTATAGGTAAAGATCTCATCAGCGACCTCGTCAGCGACATCCTAATGTGGGCCTATGAGTCACTGGGGACCTTTTTGGCCAGAGGTAAATAAAATAACTTTTAGTTTATTTCCACGTGCGCACCCCCTTACAACCTCGCGCTTCTTTGGCTTAAGGGTAATCCACTGATCTTATTTCAACCTGAAACACTATTTGTATGACACGAAAGCGTGGAAATGAATTGTTCAATTAGCTGAAAATATTATATTTAGCACAGATTACACGAAAAAGTGACCGTTACCCATTTCTACAACAAGACCAAATACTCAGCTTTATCGACTAAGAAAGAAGAAAAAAAAAGAAAAAAATCCAAAATAACTCACCACAAATCTCCCCCTGATGGTTAACCACGATATCCTTGACCTTGTTAGCGGTGGCCTTGTCCACCTCGGGCCGGATGTAGACGCACGGCGAGCGGATCGTCTCCGCGGTCAGCAGCGCCGACTCTATCTCCATCATCATCTGGACGTTCAGGTCTTTGCGAGACGGGTTCTGGAACGGACGGATAGGGGGCGGGGAAGAGAAGGCGATTGGTTAGTTGTTGATCGATTGTAGATTAAAAAAAATGTAGGTTTTTTAAGTTGTAAATTAATAGATCATTCATTGAACTATTCAGTAAAAATGTGTACTTATTATTTATTTAGAGATTTTGAAACAATAGGCGAGATTATGTAATAATGTTGCGTTGGTTATGTAATCAATCCCAAAATCCATAATTATTTATTAATTCATTATCATAAATGGAAAGTATGGAATGTCTGTATGTCTGTTGTCTTTTTACGCTTAACGCGCTCAACTGATTAGATGAGTTTATTGTGGAGTTAGTTTGACAACTTGGAGAGGATATTGTAGGCATCCTAGTTAAATAGTTCAATTAATGATCTATTCCATTCTATTTACATCGTGGTGGACCGAGCTTTCTACCAAATAAAGTGTGATTGTGCTAAAGGAATTGGAAATAAGCTGTTTTACAGTGAAAATAAATGTCCTGTCCACGTATTCGTTAGTAATTTACAAACTGACAAGTCTAACTTGTAACTTGACTTAAACAACGAAATAAAATTTAAATTAATATTCAATACTAGTCAACATAATTAAGTCATTTTAAAATCTACTGTAGTACCTACTACCAAATATTAAATCGTCTTAATATTATTTTTCCTTATTTAGATATTCATTTAATAATACTCATCACGAACAAATAAATTACATAAAAATTAGGTAATTCAACATTATAATTTAATATTAAAAAAACTTGTATGAAATTATGCATGCAATCAATGGTTATGTGATCAGTTTTGTGTTAGTTACAAACACACAAACAGTTCTGAATAGTAAGACACACAAACAACATGTCACTCATGGTATTCAACAATAAGAACAAATCACCAACATAGACATCCCAAATGGCAAAGGCTAATGTAATGAACAGACCCAGAATAATGAAGGATGTTTAATGGTTTTATAATTTGTATTTATAATTGAAGTTCATTTATTTAAAAAAATCTTCTTTTGCATCTTTACACTACTTTCTTATGGTAAAATTTTAATAAATATAAAATATGAAAATTGTTGAATTATATTTAAGTAAATTGAAAATAAAATATAAGGTAACAATTGTGTGTGCTAATAATGTGTTAATGTAAATGTAAAACAATTTTGAAAATGTATTGTGTTAATATTTTTTTATCATACCCAGATTCGTGCGATTGGACAGGCAGTGACACGCCTGTGACGTCACTGTACTAACTATTGTAAAATTAGAACTTATATTAATTGATTTTTCTCGTATTTCTAAGCGTATGTGCTATTTAACTTAGAAGTCACATGGAGCTTAATGTGTATTTAACATGGCCCATTTACATAAATTATTATTTTCATAAATGAATAACAATAATACATAATGCACATATACATAGAATAAGTACCAGTTCTACAATGACTTTGGTTTCACATTGGTACATGTAAGTATAATATTCACTTGTTTATATTATTGTTTTTTCTTTGAGAACAATTCTCTACATGCAGAAGTACTTATTTTTTTTTATTTTTGTATTATTATTCCTTTATCCGTTGATGCCATAACGCCAATATTATTTCAGTTTGTAAAGCATGCTATTCGACCCTAACATTAAAAAAACCGAATTTCTTGCATTATAACAACTTATAATAATAGTGTACATTAATGTTAACACTATGGAAAATACAAACTTTTAATACTTTTATATGTATAGGGATCATATTATAATTTAATTTAGATTCTGAATAATAATGAGACCAGCATAACGCCATTGACTTAATCTTTATTTATGTGAATTGCACTACGACCTCTTGAAAAAAATATATTTATGTTATCCTTAAAAATGTCGCCTAGCCATAAATATCCGAGTTATAATTATGGTAAAACAAATAAAGGTGAAACTTAATTATTTTAAGTTAAATAGGTACCTACAAACAAGAGAACCACAAGAATCCAATTATTTTGTCAGTGAGGGAATTTATTTAAATAATTACGAATGTTTTAAAGATTTTACAGTTGTACAATATTGGATAAAAGCATCTATTTTTTACTTTCTTGCTTCATTCAAAACATGTATGTATGTATGTAATATCATACAAGTTTTTATATTTCGATCAGTCGACTAAATAAGTCATTCCTTTTATAGCTAGGGTCGGTTTCCTGTTATTACCGTTACACTTTATGATAATTGTAATGTTTTCCACCTTGATCAATCAGACAATCAAGGAAAATAGTCATATTTTATACATCTAAGGTCACGAATCGTAGGTCGTCTACTCTTTGATCTCCGATGTGTTTATAGAAAAATTCTGACACAGTTGCATATAGTACCTCCAACTAAAGTGTTAACTTGCAATATTAAGTATAATAATCGAAGATAAAAAAAATCTACAAATTATTACTAAGTATATTTCGCGCCAAACTTTATGATTTCTCAGACTTTCCGCATTCGCAGCTCACTTCAGGGCCAAAAAGTTTGTCATGGGACATACCCTTGTAAAGTTACAGACGTGTCACAGGCGCGTCACTCGCGATGCATTGTTATGGAGCTCGTGGGCGGGCGGGGGCCGGGGGGCGCGGTCGAGTGCGAGGCGAGGCGAGCGAGCGTGCATACCTTACCGACCTGGAAGTCGAACTTGCGCCACCGCTGCTCCGACTTGAAGCGGAACATGGTGGCGAGCACCGTGCACAGCGAGCCGCCCGGTTTCATGTCCATGAACACTTTCATCTGCAACAACATTCAAATTTTTATTTAATTGAATCAAGATAGCAAACGAGTATACAGCCACGATTCCGCTGTGGCCCATGACAACTGTGACCGAAATAGGATGAGACTGAATTTAGGCACTGGGATAGTTAGTCCAGTTAGTTACTGTTTTTTGGATTCTCGTTCTAATTCTGTCACAGATGCGTTGCTACCCTTGATGACTGATGTGGTCGCCTCTAAAAATATGTGACGAACGAGTTACTGAACTCATTGATGTAATTAGAAATCAATGTCGCATCAAGTAACAATATTGCTAAAATGATCAGTAATTCAGGACTCATTTATGTACACGAAACGCACTAATTGTCGCGACAAAGTGCAAGTTCAGGGTCAAACCAGCACTTAACAGCGCCGTAAAACACACCAAGCCATTACAGCCAGTTAAGGGCAGAGATGGAGCCGATTATTTACCACTAATCCATATCCGGCTTAACGTGATGTTTGCAAGTGCAAAACACTTCATTAAAATTCAATGTGCCATTAAAAATGGCGAAGTGTTATGTACTGTCAATTGTATTCAACGCTACTGTTTGTAAAGTTCAAGTAAATAGGTATACGGTACAGACTTCTTTTCGTCCACTTACGGAACGCGGCGCGGCGGTGTATGTGCTAGTGCTGCACTCTGGTGCCAAAATTTGGCAGTAATATCTGCTATTAAGATAGCAAACGAGCATGCAAGACCACCCTTCCGCTGCCGCCCATAACAACTGTGACCGACCTAGAACTAGACTCAACGGGACTAGGATGGTTAGCTAGTCCAGTTAGTAGATGGTGTTAGAATATTAGTTGGTAATAAGTGTGAGGACAGGGACTGTTAGTGATAATTAGTCCTGTTAGTTAATGTTAGTAATAGTCCAGTTAGTTATTGTTAGTATGAGTCTCGTTCTAATTCGGTCACAGAGGCGTTGCTACCCCTGAGGACTGAGATGGTCGCCTCTAAAAAAGTGTAACCGGTTAGTTTATTATTACTTAGTTAATAATACGCGCATACGCACGAATCAATAAAAAAAAAAGGATATTCGTGGTTGCTCACATTCACATGCACGAATATTCGAAGAGTAAATTCACGAATATTAGATCAAGTATCTAAATTAGGCGTGAGATCATAAAAAACGCCAATTCAAAGACATACATAATTGAGGTTGTTAGACATCGGTATAAAGTGCGAACTACCTGCCTATCTACTCGTTTTGTAAAAAAATCGATAGGTTTCTTTTATTAAGTAATCGAATCATTAACATGCTGATAAAATTTGAAGTTTTTGTCTATTCTTCTGACCTCTAAAATTGCAATGAATTAGTTGAAGTGGAAAGTTTTGTGGTAAACCATTCAACTCGCTTGATAATACACCTACATTTACCTATTGTCAAAGTCGAATCGAAAAATGACAAAAAGTTTTGACTGTGAGTTGTGACACATTTAAAGTTTTTGTAAACCCAACATATTCGTGAGGATAAGATATTGCCAAGTTTAGACGATCAAAAAATGAATGTTTTCACATTTATACCCCACAATAGGATTGCCTTTTAAGGGTGTAATGGTCAAAATAAGAAACAAGTCAACACCCACGACCCGCCAACAAACTTCTAACTGGCGCAAATGTCTGCCTCAGACGGGAATCAAACCTGGGGCCCGTTGCTTCGCAGACAAGACGATTAACTGACCTTCGAAACGGTCTTAAAAACATTTATATAAAAATGTTTAACACTTGAAATGCAAGCTATAACGTGTAAATAATCATAAAATGACAATTCTGTTCTAAACAAAAAGACAATTACTGTAATCGAATCATACAACTAGTCTCCGCTCATTCATACCTTTATGTAATTAAAAAAAGCAGTTTTTTTACATTATCTGATTCTCTAACCAGTCCAATAGCCCCAAATGATTATTCTAGAGATACACTATATTCTAAGATACATAGTTGGAACCTTGGTCGTCGTAGACTTCCGCGAAACAATGATCCGTGACCGCCTGTTCCTAATTTACCGATTGAACGCTTGTCAAGTTGCTGACAGGCCAAGTTATTAATAATTCTTTTCATCTAATACTTTATTTACAAACAACAAAATTATTTATTTATTGTACCTAGAGGGCCTTAATAATAATTGCGGCTAAAGTTACTCCAGGTTTAAATTTTTTGTCCCTGTCATGTGATTCTCTAAAGTCAAAGGTTAGAAAAAGACAAAAACATTTAAACCCAGGAGTTACTTTAAGCCCGTTTATTAATAAGGCCCAGAGAGTTTAAATACCAAAGGTAATAATTAAGAGATAGGTCAAGTTAGATAAATTACAAATTTCATCGTTGTATGTAGGTATATCTACATACTAACAACTATGTTCCTCTAACAACTTTGAAGTGAAAAGTTAAATAAAATACTTCGACAAAAAATGCATTCTTCCCAAGGGAAAGGAAAAAATCTCTGTAGAGATTTTATCACCTAAATATTTAAAACGAATTCGGTACCCTGTAGATACAAAATTAGAAACAGGCCTGTCATACAATTTTACATACAGTTGATACAGCTGCAATACAATAATGCAGTGAAGAAATAAGTAAAGATCTACAAGTTAAGCAACTCGCAATATTAGTAACAGTGAGTAGTTAGTTTCGGCAGTATTCTCAACCGTAAGATAATTATCGTACTTTATGATAATTGCATGGCTAAAGATGGCTACGTTCGATGTACGATAGTACACTACTATCGTGTTTTTTTTAACTATAATAAAGATAAAAATATATTAAAGTATTTTCACCCCCTCTCCCCTTAGTTTTGTTTGTCGCCAAGCCGACAATCGGGAATTTATGAAATGGCAACTGTGATGTACAATAACGGCCTTGATACGAGATACTTTTACGGCCTTGATACGAGATGTCTGCTCGCCGCCAGGTTGAGAACTCTGAGCTGTGGCATTGAGGAATCGTCCGGCATAGCGGACGGTAGCGTGCTGATTTTTTATTTTTATTTTATTTTATTTTATTTAATGCACCAACAAGGTATACACTAAACATTCACAATAATATACATATAATATCTTAATTTAAGGCCAAGTGTTACCTCAATTATAGGTACATACATCGTGCTTCATTAAGTGCATCAAATTAAGTTAAATAAGTTAAACAAAATAAATTTAAATTACAACAATTATACATAATAAAAATAAAAATTAAATTACAATGCATTAAATTGAAACTGATTTCTAATAACCATAAGAAACTAAACATGGAATTGCTAATCAAAACAGTGTTATTATCCTATTTATTTATGCTACTGTCAGGGACTAACAGTAATGCATTTCGATCTCCAGCGCCACTTATAAAAAACGTAAGTAGTTTTCGAATAAACTTTGCCTTTTTTAAGATAGTAAAGTTAGTATTTTTTTATTTTGTTTACTTCATTAATGATTAAATGATTGTGTATTATTATGAATTAAATATAACTAATATGTTATTAGTGTTACTTTAAAGTCTCGAAGTCATTTTCTAAGGAAATAATTATTTCAAAATTTTAAATATTATTGCTTTAAAATATATTATGATAATAAATAGGTTCCCCTTATACCTACCTAATAACTTTACTCTCTCACATACAGATGTCGAGTTAGTTTTATTTTGTTTCATTTGTTATCATTTATAATAATCCAAATAATAATTATATTCTAGGTGTACCGTGGCGGCGTGCACTTAGAAGGGCCACATTGGTCCAAGGTCGAGAACGCACTCTACTGGGTCGACATCAATCTACAGAGGATTCACAGACTCGACGCTGAGACCGGCAATATCACCACTAGAGACATAGGTACGCACATTTTCTTTCACTGATAATGCATCTTGCATTACTATTATTTACTATCTCCATGAATTGTTGAATCTACTGCTCAGACTTCCTAAAAAATCAGTAATTGTAGAGTTAGGTACACTCTACAATCACTAGCCAAATGTTTTAAAAATGTCTATATTTGGCTTTAGATCTTAAAGGGTTGAGGAGCTATGCCACGCTAAACTTGGAATTCTTTTATTGCCCCCAAAAACCATAAGTCCGTAATTACTTTAATTATAATTAGTATAAGTTAAACTTTACACATAGATCATCTCCCTGACAACGAGTCCTAAACGAAATCATCTCTATACTCTATAATGTACCTATTTTTTTAAACACCTGTGACCTGCGGATATTTTTACCTACCTAACCTACCTAAGTGATGAAAGGATGTCATTAAAAGATTATCAACTTCCCGTTTCCTTTTCGATTGAAATTACTGGGTAATAAAACATTTACAGACTATATAATATACATAGTTAATTGACATTTACAGGCTATGGCCCGGTATCGCTCGTAGTGACAGTGAAAGACTACCCCAAGCTGGTGTTAGTGGGGGTGCGATCAGAGCTATACTTCCTGCAGTGGGACGCGCCGGCCGGAGACGGCGCGCTGCGGCTGCTGAGCGCAGTGGATCTGGGAAAACCGGACAACCGATGCAACGACGGCAAGGTCGACGCTGAGGGCAGGCTTTGGTTTGGTATGTAATACTGTTATTGTAACTGAAACTATGCTTAGAAACATTATTTTAAGAATCAACAATAACTGTAAAATAGCTGTCGTCCTACTTTTGTAGCCAAGGGCCGCACAAGAGCACAGTTTTCGGGCTAAGCACAAAGAGCCGTAGTTTAACGACTAAGGCTTTAAAATAAAAAATTACATCCTGGGTATGCACAAATGTTTTGTGGCATTACCTGCTGACCGAGTTCCACTGGCATGACTTGAGACTGTTAACCGGTCGATGTCGCATGGTGATCCCTTGTTTAGTAAGCAAAGTAAAATCGTTGCATACTTACTAGGTTAGGATCTACTAGGACCGAAAGGGATGACCGAAATTACACTACTAAAGTCCTGAAATAATTTATCACTTCGATATAGCTAACTAATCGAACAAATATTAATTAGCATCTAAATCTAAAGTTCTTAATCTGATGGGCATATAAATTCCAGGAACGATGGGCAAGGAGACAGCTCAAACCCTGGAGAAAGACCAAGGCACACTGTACATGATGGACGAGCACAACCACCTCGACCCCGAGGAGAAGGTCCGGCCAGTGTCCGTGTCCAACGGCATCGCGTGGACCGCCGACAACAAGTTCATGTTCTACATCGACTCGCCCACGCGAAACGTCGACGTATTCGATTACGATATCGAAACCGGGACTATACGTAAGTTCAAAGGCATAAGCGAACACACTTGAGGCTTTTTGTAGGCCATCAATTGGTGGAGATTTTAGACCGATTTCAGTTTATTATCTATAGAGTATAGACCTACAGCTTAGTTTAATTACGACCCATGTTAAACGTATTCGTGGGTCAGTCAAATAAACCATGGTAAAAAAACCACGACCCGAAAACAAACATTTATCTATCACATAAATTTCTGCCCTGATTAAAAATCGAACCTGGTCTTCACAGACAGAGTCACTACCAACGAGACCACTGGGTCTTCAAATTCTTATTTCTTAGACTAAGCTAATCAGATTAACTACATACTCTAGTTTTTAAATATATCTTTAAATTCCAGGCAACAGAAGAACCTTATTCAGTTTCCAAGCCAACAATGTAACTGGAGTTCCTGATGGAATGACCATTGACAAGGAAGGAAACCTCTGGGTTGCCTGTTATGACGGTGGAAAGGTATAATAAATTAATTTATAATAATCATTATAAGTTAGCGTTTGATTACTATGGCTTACAATTTTATAAGCAGTAGAAATTATTGATGCTATTATTTAAATTTTGGTTAATTTTACAGTTACTTAATATTATAATGGCTTTAACATAATTTAACAATAATATCTTATAAGGTCCTTGTTAGGTGTTTTTTAGGAATACAAGAATTAGATGCAAGATACATTCTAAATAAATATTCTGGTTAAACACCTAAAGTGACCTATACCATTCAATTATATGTACTTCACAGGTAATCAAAATAGACTCAAGGGCTGGTAAACTACTAGAGCAGCATAAACTACCTGCAAGTAAAGTGACGTCAGTAGTATGGGGAGGGCACGAGCAATCCATTCTGTATGTCACCACAAGCAATCTGAACTTGAACCCAGTGGAACAATCACAGCAACCTGAAGCAGGATCACTGTTTGCTATTGAAGGGACCGGATCCAGTGGATACGCAGAACATCCGTTTGTATTCACTAATGCTGATAAATACTAATGCCATCTAAGATATCAACAATGACGAACACGAAACTTAATAAAGAACTTAATTTTAATATGTTAAACTTAAACAATACTTTTTATTTATTTAATGGTGAAAAAGTTGCAAAATAAGTTTAATTGTTTTCCATTATCTTTGTAATAAATATTTCAGAAATGACTAGTTGTTAAGTTTTTTTTTATGCAATAGCCCACAAACAAATGGATGGCTGAAGATGGTAGGTCTAACTATCTGATATTAAAGAATAGATAATTCTTTATTGTAGACTATAAGATAACCAACACAAAAAGTAAAAGTCACTATAAGAGAATGCCTTTTTTTTAACCGACTTCAAAAAAGAAGGAGGTTCTCAATTCGACCGTATATATGCTTTTTTTTTTATGTTTGTTCAGCGATTTTTTCGTCGTTTATGGGCCGATTTTGATAATTCTTTTTTTGTTGTAAAGTAGATATGCGCAGTGGGGTCCTTTTGAAAGGATCATCAGGATCTGATGATGGCATCTTGGAGAAATCGAGGGCAACTTTCGAAAATTGTATGGAAGACTAGTGTGTTTGTTCATGTTATCATAAATACATTAAAGCGCTACCATTTCAAGAAGGTCTGGAGTCGATCTGATGAAGCCGAAAGACAGTCGTGGGAACTCCTCAACGATTTACTGCAGTTATCTAGTGTTTGGGCTTGATTAATTTGTAGTGACGAGAACTTTACACATACATGTTGAATTGAGCGATATCTGGCGAGTAGTTTTTGAGTTACGACTACTTATCAAGGTTGAAGTCGGTTATTTTTTTTTGCAAAAAGCAATTATGTTATCATCATATCATAGAGTGATCTCTTCAAGACAACAGTAATAAGTGGATCTGATAGTAAGTCAACAAGTTTGCAAAGGAAACCAATAACATAAAACAGGACCAATACATTGCCTACCAAAAAGGATAATATACACCTGGATTAATAAAGGATTTCCACAAATCTGACCAAAACAAACAAAAACATTTCATATTATTTCTTAAGACAAAGATTGTAGTTTTCGCCAGGCAGGCAAAAAAACCTACCACCAAGCAATAATACTGTCAGGATTGGACAGAATGATATAAATCCCAGCAACATAAAACCCAAAGGACCACTGGCCATAGCCTTGTACATTTTTCACCAAGGTTGAATTTATAAATGATATTATATTCAATATAAATTCAACCTTCTTGTTTAAAGAAAAGTTTTGATTCAAGTACTGTAATTATACTAACTAGTTTTACACTGAAATACATTTTTGGTAACTATTCTCAGAGGATGTACTTACCGGCAGCCTTAGGAATGGTGGATCAGCTGCATTCTTGCCCAATTTGTTTTCCTGATACTGTATCAGCTGGATTACAAGCTGCGCTAATCCCTCCTTTGTCGGTGGATCAGTTTGTACATGCTACAAAAAGATTGTATAATTACTTGATAGTGTTATTAGTAACAAAAAGGCTAACTTGAGATACCTGCCCATGTAGTATTGCTAAACAAATAGGCTATCAATTCAAAAACATCTCAAAGACACATTTGGTGTTGCAGCATCAGAACCTTAAAAGTTTGTTGAAATAATACTGATCAAGAAGAATTTGTTGAAAAGGCTTCTAGGATACTTTCTTTTCTTTCCTCTTTCTTCTTCCTTTATCTGATGTCCATTGGCAAGGATGACCACTTTACATGTGGTAATCAGTCAGATTCAGATCAGTCGCTTGTCAACATAAAAATAGGCTCTTATTATTCTATATTTTGTAATGGTAACATTTTGAGGTTAGATGTTAATTACTGCTACTATATTACTAATGAATCACATACATTCATATGCTTTTTTACGATAAATAGCGAATATATCTTATTTTCATGAATGTCTACACAATTCGACTAAATTACCACATTTAAATACATAAGTAACACCTCCATCTAACTTTAAGATTTACTGAAGTTTTTATATACAATCATGGTCTCATGTCACAACAACAATTATATTTCATAAAAGTACTAACCTTTTTACAGTTTTTTTGTAACCAAACCCGAATTTGGTCAAATTGGGCTAAAGATTCCGGTGACTGAAAGAACTCAATGTTTGGCCCTCCATCCTTCTTGGGACCTATTGTAGTCATTTTACAGCCTCTTTATGAACGCTACGAGTAAAATTACAACACTATGTTTGAATAAACACTTTGAAATCAAAACCAATCGCAATTTGCACTCAATTTGAATCAAAACTACAATATGAAAAGCAATTTAGCAAACTGCAATGGTCAAATTCAAATCAAACTTGATCAAATCAAACAAAGCGTCGCATGATCATTGATCGCATCGCACAACATGTCATTTCGTTTGGCAGGTGACATTGACAATCGCCATGACACTGATAGTGACGTTTCTGACTTTTGAAGATGATAATGCAGAGAGTTTAAAAATAGAGTGGGCGAGCCATTTATCACTAAAAAAAAGTAGAAACGCGCTGACTATGCGTTCCTGAAGTCTGTCAATTCGTCATGACTAGTGATGTACAATAAATGACATTATGCGTTGTAACAAATAACAATAACAACATGCATTCATTATGCATAATATTTATTCAATTTATATGTTGTTATTTTTATAGGAATTATGTTTCAATATATTCAATAATAATATTCGTTATGTAAATAAAATTTTAAGGAATCAATTAATTGAATTTAATCATAAGTTCTGAATGTAATCAAGAGAAAAAAATTAAAATGTTTTATTTATTTATTTTATTTTCATTTGACTCACCTGAGTGATATTATAACACAAATTTTCCGAAGCTATGTTTGGGCATACCTTTATTATAATAATATTATTAGCTTTAATGAATACTTAGTACATTATATAATATATTATAAAATTATAACATTTTATTTTATATTTTACCAACATTGTGTTAACATTACAAAAATATTAGATTACAATTGCCTTGTTATTATGTCACATCACTACAAAAACAAAAAGTTGACATGACATGGATATAACCTTGAAAGAGCGCCGTTTGACGTGGTTTTCTTTTAAAAGGTATTGTTTTTATATTTGTTATTTAAGTAATTGTAATAATTTTAGCCCAAGATTAATACAACTATTGTAAGTTGGCATAATTATTCGATTTAATGTTTGATTTTAATGTTATCACTCGTTAATAAGGCAATTAAAAGATATTAAAAAATTGACAATTAATAGGGAATATGCATGATTTTTTTTTATTGTTTTTATAGCTCATTTATGTTAATATAATACCGTAAAAAAATATACGAGTCATGGGAAAGTCCAAATTTATTTTAAATTAATTAATGAAAATTGCAATGACATAAGGCCGATTCAAACGCCGCCATTTTGGCGCGTTCTATGGTGACGTCATCGTTCGTCAGGTTTGAGTTGTTTACTAACAAGTGGTTATGAGCGAGGTTGAGAAAGAGTATTTTATAGTATTAAATTTACGTTTTCTAGTTTAATTTCATAAACGGAAGTATGGATGGAAACCGAAGACCTTATTTAAGTACTGTATTGTACCTATGTGCAAGAATACGAGATGGAACGCACTGGACAAAGTATTTTTTCATGTTCCACGGGACGCTTATATAAGAAAAAAGTGGTGTAAAATTGTGAAAAGAGATATCATATCTACAAAAAGCACTGCATACTGTTGCGAAGATCAAAGAAGAAAATAATTATTTCTACCAAATATTAATAGTTTTGGTTTAATTTGGCTTACAAAAGTACAAACCCTGAAAAGTTGTTGTAAGATTCTCGTTCAGATCTGGGATAAAAACAGATTTTATAATAAAGTATTCCCAAACACGGATTTATTTATTAACAACCATTTATTCCTAAAATGTGATATGAAGGATAAATAGTATAATTTGTATGTAGAAGGTAAATGGCTAAATCTTTACAGTTACAGGTTATGTTAAAGACTTTTATGAATTACATACAAAAACTGTACGAGAACCATGTAGGTATCTACCTAAATTAAATATCTATCACTTCCTGACCTTGCAGCTTTGACTCCCCTGATTTCAGCTGATGTAAAATCATTATTTGAGGCGAAGTACGAACTTATCATGAAAGCATCAATTTTCGGAAGATTATCCGACTGCGCCTTTTGAAATCCACTTTCAGACATTGTTAGTCATTCAACACACCACTAACAAACAAAAATCACGCAAGAAGTATACGATAAACTCTGAAAGCAATCAAATTAACTGAAATATAGCTAGTTCTAGTATGTTTTTGACATGTCCATCGCGAAGGATGACGTCACGCCGATGTCTAACCAAAAGCGTTGCGTTTCGACATTTTAAATTTGCCTCGTAAAATTTGCACTTTTTAAAAATTTATTTTAGTGATTTTAAAAAGTTTAAATAGAAAATAATGTGACAGATATCATTATTTTAGCGATAACGACTGTACAAAAAATATTTACATAAATTTGAATGACATGCATATTCCCTATTGTACGCCAGTTCAAAGTTACATCGCCCAGTCGAATGACAGACTTCAGGAACGCAAAGTAAGCGCGGCCAGATTATAATTTGAGCATTTATGACTGCCCATACCATACATTGCAATCGCCCCCGGTTAGAAAGAGAAACAACGATAACGGTAATTAGGTAGGTACCTACCTATCACTTCCCGATCCCGATGAATGACAATCAATTCTTTGCTGAAAGAAAACGCCAGAAGGAGAAAGGCGATTACTAAAGATTTCGTCTCTTTTTATCCAAGGCTCTGAAGCACAAAACAAAATATGGATTAAACGGGAAAATTAAAATAAAGGTATACGTTTAGAATCATTAAAATGTTATGTAATTTAGTAAGCGTTAGTCATAATACCTAATTATACAATTAATTTACAATAATAATGCTATCATTGTAAATTAAGATTACGGGAGTCCTTAGATGAAAAATTCAATAAAGCAGGTAAGTAATTCAGGTTATCTGTAATAATATATTTTTCATCACCCCTATTCGAAAAAGACGACTTGGTTCGGACATAAGGGGTTCCAAAGTTGCTGTTTTCTATTCAGCGGGCCGGAATGAATTTTCATACAACTTTTCCTGCCGGCTAGATCTTTTCCGTCCTATTTTGAATTTAGAACATTTTAGTATTTTGCGCTAAAGAAATCGAACACAAATATTGTTTGAATAAAGAATGTCTGGTACGACGCGAGGGCGCCGCCAGCTGAATAATAAAAAAAGAAATCAAATTAAGATTTCGTTTTCAAATTAAAATTAAGTTTTCGTGCATTTTTACGTATTATTTTCTATTATATATATATATATTATTTTCTCATAGTGGGTGATGAAAAGTAGAGTGTATCACTCGGGTGCAAGTATATTTTTGGCTCGGGCGACGTACTTTGAATCCCTCGCTACGTTCGGGATTCTACTAAAGAATCCCTCGCTACGCTCGGGATTCTACTCTAGAATCCCTCACTTCGCTCTGGATTCAAAAAACGCCCTCGCCGAAAAAATATTACTTTGCACCCTTGTCATACAATCTACTATTTTATACGAAATGATAAGACGCACACACAGTAACGCACTAACACACTTAAGGACTGCGCACATTACAACGACTCCACGCCAACGCGGTTACGGAGCCACTCAAATGTAAACATTCAATAAAGATCCTTATATCTTGGACGTTACGGTTGAATTTCGAGTGTGAACGGCGTCGGTGAGCAGAGGGTGGGGAGTAGTCCACGTTTTTCAAGTGTACACTCGAAATTCAACCGTAATGTCCAAGATATAAGGATCTTTATTGAATGCTTACATTTGAGTGGCTCCGTAACCGCGTTGGCGTGGAGTCGTTGTAATGTGCGCAGTCCTTTATGCACACACATAATAATACGCATACACAAACACAAACAAACACGTACCTAAACAATTACACACGAAACATCCACGTAAAGACATACATAAATACACACACGCATACACATGTAAACAAGCACAAGCACTGACAAGCACATACATAAAATCACACTCATACCTAATACAATGGGTCTTTGATTAGGTAGCGCGGATTCGATCCCGGTCGAGGCAAATGGCATGTGTTGTTTAAACTTTTTGTCTCCGAGTCCCTTTCGGGCCTGTTTCGGGCCCATAGCACCACCGGCTTGCACCAGAGTCATGGTATAAACTTTCGTTCCTGAGTAGTATTTTTAAAAAAGTCCAAAAACAGAAGGCGGTTCTCAAATCGACTGTTTTTTCGTACTTGATAATTTACCTATTTTTTAGTTACATATCTCATAATTTTGCATTGGGTGAACAGATTTTGCTAATTCTTGTATTCGAAAGCCGCTAGTGCTTCATGTTTGGTCCCATACATATAAATATGAGTAGTTTTTAGATTAACGGGTAGCTTTTGAGTAATTAATAATTCCTATTTAATTTGTTCTTTGCCTCACCTCACCTCATAACTTTGGGTGGGTGTACCAATTTATATGAGTCTTTTTTTAAATCGAATGCCTTTCGTCTGATCCTGCCCTAAAGCCTTCCGGATTACACAGGGGATAAACACTGTAGACTGAATGGTAAACTTCAACCACCTCTGAAGAGGTAACAGTCACAGTAACCTCAGTCAGGGTGCACCATGAGCTTAGGATGTTGATACGGAATGGAGACGGATGGAGCCTATTTAAATCCAGACTAGTTTATTAGATTATCAATACCACTCACGTTATAAATGATCGCTATTGCTGGAGTAAATATGAGTTTTAAAAGTATCAAAGTAGTTACTATATCAATTTCTATATCGATGACTTACTACTTATAATTTGGTTTGATAAGTTGATAATTATGCAGGACAGGTAGGTATAAAAAGTTCGAAGAACTCACTTCTTTTAAATGTACTTCGTCAATAAAAGACCAACATTTAATTCGACGTTTCTTTATTGACCATCTATATCTAAACAAACTGTCTGTAAACTTTAACAACATCTATTAATCATTATACGAGTAATTGAGTATGTTTCACGTCTTTGCCCAAAATTCGGGATAGATGTGTTATGCTTTTAAATGAGATTGAAGACATTTTATCAAACAAAATTGCGCATGATTATAATTATGAATGTTTTTGTGATAATAAATAAGATTAAAATATTAATCCATAGAATATTGCAATCAATCTGTAAAAGTGTTAACTTAAATATGGTACAGATACCTATATAATTATGTAATCGTGTTTCTGGACATAATATAATTGCATCTTCTATTAGCACATTAGTTATTCTATTTACAATACTTTACTTCTTACTCGGAATGGACCAAATGCGTAAGTTCAATTAATTGACGATCACTTCCAAAATTAGTTACTTAAATATTTAACATTATATACTTATTGTCATTTGGCAAGCAACAAATTATAATACACATTTAATAGATTGATTAAGTATGTAGCATGTCTCATAAGAAACAACAATATGCATATAGAATCTGGTAGAATAATTTTCATTAATATCGTTATTTCGCACATTGGATTTCTGGGATATTTGACAAAATAAAAAAAAATACTTCAAGTGATAATAATTAAAATCAATATTTTAGTACAATTATGATTTTTATTTTTCTGTTACTTCTAGTGTGCACAAAAATAAAACGTAATATTTACATGGTTTAATTATGCCTCCATATGTATATTGGCAATGACAGACAATGCCATGATAATGCTATGATTAAATGGAATCATGAAACTAATTAAAATTAATATCAGCAAATGTGAGTAATCATTATATCATATATAACAAATAAATTTTCTACTACATCTGCTTATAAACAAGCACAACTGAATGTAATAAGCCATTGTTACGAAATGCAAAATTTATTGTGCTTAGTCGTAAAACTTAACTAACATTGAACACTGGATTTTTGATTCCATCTACACAACAGACACTGGATTTATTTATGGCAGCGGATTACATTTATATAATTCGATTATATGTAGGAAACATTCTGAAATCTTCTAAATATAGACATTAGAATTGACACCACACTGTTACAACACGCCAAAACACCTAACACTAACGATATATATGTATAATTTGATTTGATATAATTATTGTCAATAATATAACAATGTCGATAGGGAAGTAATAACAATATCGATATTTTGCAAATTCCATAAATTTTATAGTGGATACAGAGATTCCCGATTATCTCTTACTTAATTATACACGATAATGAATAGTTTCCGAGGTAAATCGGACTTTCAAAATATTACAGGGAATTGAGATACATACAACACAGAGGGCTTAAAAAAATAGCAATAAATGTTATTCGTTAACATAATAATAATTAACAAAATTTTGTATAGAATTTAAAACTAGATTTAAATTTAAATGCATTCAATAAATCCTAAAAAACACACTCAGATAAGAAAATTGTTTTATTTTCAAACAATGTATTGAAACCTAACACTGCAACAATGTTAAAACAATATCAACAAGCAAATTAATTCTACTATAGCAACAAACATTGTAACAATGTAAATTAAATTTAATATCACTTCAATGCTCTCACTTAAGACCTTGGCTAATTATAAATAATCTTTGCACATTGTATGCAGGCGACATAACATACATACCCAATTGAGAGAACTATTAATGAATCCTTTAAAGAACCATTGAACTTCGGCTAAGGTATTCTGAAAAGGGTGCTAGTGTTTTTTTTTAATTCTCTACATGTGTCCCGTCCTGACTTATACTTTCGTCTCGCTTATTACGAGTATTAATTCTCTTTGACTTTGAGCTCTTAAAAATCGGGTACACAAATAGTCAAATAACTTTGATGTAAAGCAATAGTGGGCAACTCATTATATATTTTTAAATGTCCGATTCGTAATAAAATCGCCGCACGCAAAATGGAAAATTATTCTAATTCCTCTCTTAAACGTTATAGGAATATTTTTAAATGGAAGGTCATATAGCACCTTTCACATGCATAATGCGAATTTACGATAACTGTAGGATCACCTGCATACAGTATGCCAAGGAAAACTTAAAAAAAAACTAAGCATACGAAATTGAGGTCTATGCAAAACATGTCCCAGCAACGACCCAAGTCATGGAAATGCACATCATTCGATAACCTTCAGAGGCCAAGCACTAAAATTAACATACATTCCATAACAAAACAATCTAAATTACTATTGACTGTTTGAGACGACATTTTGGTTACGATTTTAATGAAAATTAATAAATTTAACTTCAAGGAACTATTTTTATAAATGTAAAAAATAAAGAATAATTCACAACTAATAAGTTTACTTTTCCCAAACAAAGTTACTTTAATTGTAAATTATGTTAAAGTCACATTGTAATATTTGATTTTTTTATAAAGTTCAATACTATTTCCTAATCTCGTTAAATACATTAACATTAAACCAAAACTTAAAGTGTTCACTGTCTTCTCATTATTTATTACAACACTTGAAGTAATCCTCTAGGAGTCCTAACTAATTTAACTTCAAGGAACTATTTTTATAAATGTAAAAAATAAAGAATAATTCACAACTAATAAGTTTACTTTTCCCAAACAAAGTTACTTTAATTGTAAATTATGTTAAAGTCACATTGTAATATTTGATTTTTTTATAAAGTTCAATACTATTTCCTAATCTCGTTAAATACATTAACATTAAACCAAAACTTAAAGTGTTCACTGTCTTCTCATTATTTATTACAACACTTGAAGTAATCCTCTAGGAGTCCTAACTAACAAAATAATTTATTCACCACCAATTGTAATAAATAGTAAAATAAATTAAATTACTAAAGAAATCTTATTCATAAATTAATAAAATATAGACGTATAAAATTAAACACTATACAAATTGTAAACTGTTGCGGTCACAGTCACCATGAGCAGTGCTAATTGGATGACAAAAACGTTATGGTAGAAAACAAATCTTTTTTTTTAATTCAAATGTCTTTTACTATTTTTATGTGTTGGGGGGTTAAAGAAAAAATGCACTTATTCGCTTGCAAAGTCCGTGAGGCGAGAGTTGATAACTGTTAATTAAATTGTCCTAAATCGCCGCGTGCAATTTAGTGATACGATTTTAGCCGCTGAAAAACTCGAGGCAAGAAACCTGCTTATAGCATTTCGTGATGACGAATAAATTCAGGACACCTTCCTTTATTGTTTTATCAACTCTCACCAAACAGACTGTAACTTGTTGGAGGCTTTACTTGATGCCCAGTAGTCGTTCAGCGATGCCCACGTAGTAGATGGCTTGCGCGATGCCGAATAGCGGCGCTATGACGATCATCCTGCACGCGCCGCCCTTGAAGAACGCCGTCGGGCCCTCGTGGGTTAAGGTTTTCCTGAAAACGGAACAAGTACGTAAATAAATAAATAACACTCATTGCCCCACACTAGTATTCCCTGAGTCGTGGCCAACACACAAGACAAGGGCATACGCCCAAACCGAGAATGGATATTTAAACTCATCATTCAAAAATGCGCCTCGCTGGGATCGAACCCAGAGACCCTTCGAACGGCACTCCAACATTGCGCCATACCTATATTAATATATTTTTTTAATCGTCTATCGTCTCATAACGTGAAGCAATGGTTCGTTACTTGCGGCCACCTTGATTTAATAGCGCTATTTCTAAATAAATTTAATCGCACGAGTCAGACCAAGACACTCCTACGAGAGTCGCTCAAACAGCTCGCTCATATCATATGCCATCCACCAGGATACACAAAAAAACCATAAAACACAATAGAAACAGAGACACCAAACCCACGTGATACAGTCCATGATGGAGGTGTACTGACGCTCGCCGCTGCCCTTGGTGAGCGTCTGCATGCGCGTCTTCACCACGTCCATGGGGTTCACCGCCAGCGCCGCCGTCGAGCCCGACGCGCAGCCCGAGACGAATGACCACCTACAAGGTAAAATGTTAGTCTGTTATGGCAGTGATAGAGTAGAATTTAGGCGAGTGGTTTGAATGTTGCACTCCTAAATCTAATCTAAAAAATTCGTATTTTAATTCAGATATGACTTGCGTCGGTGAAGGAAAATATGGTAAGGAAATCTGCACAGCTAAGAATTCTCCATAAAATTCTCAAAGGTGTGTCTGAAGTCCGTCAATTCGCACTTAGACAACGTGGGGGACTATAGCCTTTAACTTTCACTTTATGATAGGAGACCCTCATCAAAGTAGAATCCGGATTCTTTGGTAAAATGATTTCTTAGGAAGCTCCACGAGAAGCCATCGTTCCATCATTCATTACAGCAGAGATTCGTCATATTCCAGAGCAAGGGCCGCACTTGGCAGCTTTATACCCATATAGGCACTGTCAGGTCCTCATCTGTACAAGCGCCGGCGGGCACTATCGTTTCGCATATCCTTCCCCCACCCCATCACTTCAAAGACACCGGCCGCATTTAACCCTACAGTTATCACTAACCAGAAAGGAATCCCGCCGTTGGCATCCTTGGGACCGAGATCGTTGAGCGTGGCGAAGAGCGGGAAGTACACCACGCTGAAGGAAACGTCGCGCGCCGCCGTCGCCGTCACGCCCTTGTACAGCCCGAAGATCCCGCGCTCCGAGATCAGCCGCCGCGTCAGTTGCAACGCCGTCGTGCGCTCGAACTTGCGGCCCTCTGGAATGATTAAAATATTTTAGTCTCCGGGCTTCGTGTATATTGTGTTGAGGGGAGAAGAGGAGGGGAGAGGGGGGTGTTCATTTCCAAAAATCCTTTGTCCACACTTGCGTCACTTGAACAATACAAAGAATCAAGTGAATCCGTTGAAGAAAAAATTGTTTTAATTTACGCCCTTTTTTATTCCCTTTGGGGAAGATATCCGTAATTTCAGCTTCTTGAGTTCCGTAGTATAGGCTGTGAGTTGTCTGTCAGTCACTCAATCGCAATTGGAATGTTTGGGGAGTGTAGAGAAGCACTAAGAAAGAATTTTGGACATTTAGCCCTAAAGATCCGCCAATCCGCACTTGACCAGCGTGGTGGACTATGGTCTTATTCTGAGAAGAGTCACGTGTTCAATAGTGGGCCATGATGGGTTGAGATGATGCTGATGATGAGCCCTAAAGGGAAAAAAGCGGGATCTGAACCAACCAGCCTTAGCCTGCGCGGCGATGCGGCCGGCGTCCTGCATCTGGATCTTGAGCAGCTCCATGGGCGTGGTGATGACGATCTGGCACGCGCCCGCCAGCCCGCCCGCCGCCATCTGACGCACCACCGGCAGAGATCTGACACATGTATACCAATACCACGTGGCGTAACTACACAGCGATTTGTCTATAGTATACGTACAGTAAGTTCATTATAACTCGGCCGATCTGAACTTCGTTTTCCGAGATGTTTGCGCAGGTACAGTAACTGACCAATCAAAACACGACGTATTTATGTCGTGTCCATGGTATTTATTGGCTTAGTTATCCTACCGCCCGCACTCCCTGCCTCCCACCACCACTTTGGCCTTAAAATCTACATCTGCGCAGCCACTCGTAGCTATGTTCACATCAGCCGAGTTATAATGAACTTACTGTATATGTACTTATGATGAAATTGTAAAGTAGTTCGTAGCCTCTGTTCATTAATGAAAATGTTTACAAAAAATAATTGAGGGGGCTAAAGAAGAAAGTCTGGGCAACAAAGCGAAATGTTAAATGTTGTCTTATTGATTTTGAAAACTAGAACAATCGATGCAGAACCACAACAGACCAGCTAAATTATAAGACTTATAAAGACGCACTAACAAAAATTGTTGCACCTGGTGAGCATTTTCTGCAAAGATACTAAAATCGAAAAAATGAAATCACTGAAACTAGCGTGAAAATCACACGAACGAAGTCGCGAGCACCAGCTAGAG
The DNA here is from genome assembly GCA_905404135.1 of Hesperia comma. Taxonomy (NCBI): domain Eukaryota; kingdom Metazoa; phylum Arthropoda; class Insecta; order Lepidoptera; family Hesperiidae; genus Hesperia; species Hesperia comma. Next base: position 7,265,767 of record FR990034.1, read on the forward strand.
AACATAAAATTTATCCTAGAAAGTCGCTTCTAAATTGTTTTTTATTTTTTACTGTTACGAAGTTCCTCATCGCACGGTACTGATGGAGGCTAGGACAAAAATTGTTTTGTTTTTGTATTTGTTGTAGACAATAAAAATAGATAGTCTGTGGTTTGTGGTACAGCTACTACAGTAGAGTTAGTAGTCTGTGGCTAGCTCTGCCGCCAATATGTTTTTGGTTATGACGCGTTCCTTCTTGTGAGCTTGAGGTGTGTAAAATGTGAAGCCATTGTTATTACTAAGTTTATAACCACCGTTGTTATTAATAAGTTACTTCCATCCTAATAAAAGGGGTTACCAGCACTACACCGTGTTTCTCCTTCTTTATACATAAATCCTAACAGTATTAAACGTTACCTAGGCATTTAGGCATGTCAGATAATATACATTGTGTTGTGGTATTGGCATAAAAGATAATAAGAATTTCGTCAGGTAGTTGTCAGAGTTAAATTAAAATGCAACAATATAAAATCGTCACGACACTCACGTATTTTAATTTTTATTTCTATCTACCAACGGTTACAACAGTTACACATAAAAAACTAATCCTAACAACTAAGACCATGAAATAAAGTTGTTTTAGCGAGGAATAGCAGTCCACATTCTCGGTGATTCAAGTATAGAGACAAGAAAACACGTCCTTAAGTTCGTGATTATATTTGAAAAATATAAGGACAGTGAATTTAAAATCAATCATGGTGATTTTAAAAGGAGGGCGACAGCTACCTACTTTATGTAGACATCTAAACGTTGCACTTGCAGTATTCGAAATCTTTCGAGATTAAAAACTGTTCAGTACAAAATACGGCGACGCCTAACAAGATAACCAGGTGCCAACTATATAATATTAATACGGATTAAGTATTTCTTGTATATTTATATTGTGCGGACGGTATTGAATAATTCAGATAACGAGATAATAATAGCTCATTTCTATTATGTAAGTACTATGAGCTTTTTAAATGCCCCATTATTATACAATAACAAGAATTACTCATTAATGAGAATCGCAATTTCGCAATCGATATTGTTCAAAGATATCGTGTTTTCATTTTCATTAGAAAGTCAGTAACAGATCAATTTCTGCTTTCAGTGAAATGAAACTGATTCAACAGTACAGGTAGGTATCTTATTTTTTCTTTAACGTTAGAATACCTTATTACAATAATTGAATGTGATAACTGAATAGCATACAGTAGGTATATAACATACAGTATACATATAAATACAGTAAAAGGTAGTACTTAAACGTGTCCTGTCAGCATAATTCAAATTCAAATTCAAATATTTATTTCTTCGAAGTAGGTTTTTACAAACACTTACCGAACGTCAAATTACGCCATCGCTTCAACAAATGCCTACGGCGAGTGGTCTTGGAAGAAGAAGCGGCAAGAAACTCCCAAGGAGTCTTTTTTTTCTCTTTCTCCACTCACAGTTACAGATGCACTTACTACTAATTACGGCTAAAATACGAAACTCATGTCCAAGCTGATTTATCATTAAAATATTCATCAAGTTTGTAATAACCTTTCGTCATAAGAATGCTTTTGACATGGGTTTTAAGTTTACAGTACGGCATTTCTGTTAATTGTATCGGAACTTTATTATAAATTTTAATGCAGTTACCCATGAAAGAGCCACCAGCTAATGCAAGATGAAGCCAAGGCCAACTGCATTTCTTATGTAATTATGCCAAATCAATTCAATCACTAGTTGAATGTAACCAGTATAATATCTTGTTCTTGCTGTAGCTTCGCCCGCGTAAAGCCGGAGGACCATAAAATATGTTTAAAATCATCACAAGGGAACATGGTTAAACTATCCTGTCCTTTGCAGGGTCTCAAACTTTTACCTCTACATATACCAAATTGTATGTCTGTTAAAAAAACAGACTAGTATAGATTTATTGCAGGTTATATTTCTGCAAAGGGGACACATAAAAAAAGTGTATATCATCATCTCATCCTTTTAAGTATCCTTCCACCAGTCTTTTGTTACATAGTTCCTTGAGTTACCGCGTTTTTTGTGTTGATGTTGTATCTTATTAGATCCTTAAACCTTTTTATATCACTAATTTATAATTTAGATCACTTATAGTGATAAGATCCCCTATTGCTAACGTCGTCGTATCGTATAGTTCCTATTTGTATTTGTCTATGTAATTTATATATAGAGCTTATAATATATACAATGAATATTGTTTGCATTATATTTGATTACCGATATGAAAACAGTTTATTTGGCTGCGTCCCCGTCTATGTCAATGTACCGAAAGACATTATCTAATTTTAGCTTCGTAAGAATATAAATAACATGTTAATAGTGTGGCGACACCACGCACACGTCACACGGTGACGTCACCGAAGCCTGAAACGCGCTAT